>JAVGWX010000010.1:62863548-64278548 GCA_036924085.1 Ariolimax columbianus
TCCACCTTCATCAGCGCGTTCGGAATGTGAGGAAAGTTACTGCAACCTGCCACTTTACGTCCTTTTCAGGGCGCACAAAAAATAGACCTACTCATTGTGGGAGTTCGAAATAACAACATGCTGATAGTCGATCTGTACTTCTTCGGTGTCGTATGCCCTGTGCAAATCTCAGCTCTGGTGTAAGCTGGATGTAACCGCGAGGAGGATTTACTGCTTGTGGACAAGGATCGAGCAGCTTATTACTCCGCTGCGTTGTGACAAGTACCGAGGAGGGTGGTTAACCGACGTGCAAGTCCATCTTAATGGAGTTCCACTCTAGAGCAAATTAGACCCGCAGCCTGTTAGGCGCCATCTATACTGCTATTAACAGACCACATAACCCTTGGCGGTGTTATGCCATGTCCCACAGTTAGTCGCCTTTTGAGCTGCAGCGGTCAGAGACCCATAGTTAATTTCTAGCGTCAGTGCCAGCGAACCAGCGTTGCCAAGACCCTTCTACACTACCTCCACGTGATGATCCTGGATAACAGGTTGCAACAGGTCCGACTGGATAAAGAGAAGGGATGGAAGAGAGAAGGCTAACCTGGTACTCAAAAATGCCGGCTGAAGTAGGATGTGTCGGACCGAAAGGTGCAAATATCGCAGTCAAGCTGAAACTACGACAAAACATATTCCGTTCTCAAGACATCCTACTAATTGCAAAGCTCTTTTCAGAGCTTGGTAGCTGGAGTTTGAGAGCGAACAACGAAGAAAAAGTCGCTATTTACAACGTTTTGGGTGGGTCAATGGCGCTAGTCTTGTTCTCGCCATACACACGGCCCCGGCGTCCAACTTGGGACAACTCAATATTAAGGTTTTCAATCACTCTGTGATAGCTCCCCGATTTTGACGGGGATGTTGTGATCATTCCCCAATCAATGCCGCCTTGCCTTAATTAAATGTTCAATCTGTATGTCAGGTACCTATATATTGCTGTGTAGACAGAAGCGTATAGATAATGGGTCGTGAAACTGCAGCGAAAAGCATGCGCTCTAATCACTTTGCCCGCTAGACACACATGTAACATTTTTCTATTTTAAACTGTTAATCGGTGACGGGTTACAAAAATAACTCAACACCGTCTATCTTCGTTGGGAACCATCAAAAAGTCGATATTTAATGTTGGCACTACAGATTAAATCTAGCCGAGCTTGTTGCATTTACGTTCGCCATGCGAATCTATGTGGATTACACTCTTGAGCGTTCTCTGAGGGAGAGAGTAATAGTTTCTGAGGGTGATTGAGTGATATCACAAGGCTCATCTCTCGCCCGTTATGTGATATCATTCTCCGCGCGTCATTTAGTATTTTCGTCAAATGTCCTATGTTTTCATATTTACCAGCCTGAGTGTGCTTCGCGATTGCTTCTTGTTTATCTCATTATTTGTCTTCCAATTGTCTTCCAGCTCGAGTTCGGATTTTACAAATTTGTTCGATAGTTTTGTTCTTCTTTTTTTGTGTCCTCTTCTTGTTGTCATTCGCTAGGATTCATCTTTTATAATTCTTCGTCTTGTCGTCCTTCACCAAGAGTTAAACCTTTCACATCGTCTTGTCGCCCTCCACCAAGATTTATTCATTATACATCAAATGTGTGTTGCCCTCCACCAAGATTTATTCATTATACATCAAATGTGTGTTGCCCTCCACCAAGATTTATTCATTATACATCAAATGTGTGTTGCCCTCCACCAAGATTTATTCATTATACATCAAATGTGTGTTGCCCTCCACCAAGATGTATGCTTTCTATGTATATTATTTGTCGCCCTCCACCCAGAGTTAAACAGTTCACATCTTCTCGTCGTTCTCCATCAAAATTTAAACTTTTCACATTTTCTTCTCGTCGTTCTCCACCAAAATTTAAACTTTTCACATCTTCTTCTCGTCGTCCTCCACCAAAATTTAAACTTTTCCCATCTTATTCTCGTTCTCCTTCGCCAGGATATCTTACGGTCGTGGTCAAAAGTTTGAGACCAACAACAATTTTTACATAAAAAATCACGCAAACGGTATACAGAAAGGAAATTACAATACAATACTCACTTTTAAGTTAGTTTTTGTTTAATATATTTTGTCTCGTTTAATTTCTTTCATTATTGTGTACTTTGTGTGTCCACATTTTGCTTTGATAACTGCTGGAATGCTGAATATGAGTTCTTAGAAAAAAAATCTTTTGAGAATATCGTGCAAGAATGTATGTCCATGTGTGCGATCACCAGTTTTTCCTTCAGCAATTCTAGAAACATTTGATCATTAATAGTCGTTCCAACGTCCGATAAATATAAACCAGCAGTTCCAGACTTTGATACTGCACCCCATATCATATAACTTGGTGGGTGTTTTATTGTGTGAACGTGATATTTTCACCATATCTTTTCCTTTTAGGCCTTCCTAAATGATGTCGATACTGAAATGTTGATTCATCAGAAAAAAAAATAACATTTCCGCACAGCTCTTCAATTCAATGTTATATTTAAAAAAAATTCTAGCCACTTCTTGTTTTCAGTTTTGGTGTTAATCTTGGTTTGTTTGATTTTAGTCCAAACTCGTCCTTTAATCTGCGAGACACAGTCCTCCGATTTACATTGCATCTCTTGAAAGCAAAGTAGATTGTATCTTCCTACATGTAACTTGGAGAGTGTGAAAAGAATGGTTGTCTCTAGGGGTTGTTTTTCTAGAACGAATACTTTTCTGTTGGTCAGAAAAAGTACCGTCCAATTCGTACTTGATGATCGCATTGGGAACAGCCGGTTTGTTACAGCCAATTTCGGCAGAAATATCACGTTTGTGTACCCTTCCACATGAAATGTCACTATTTGAGCTCTTTGAATGGAAGAAAGTGTCGGTTTATTTTGGACATTTTCTTGCAAATACAAATTCCACAGATAACACCATTGAAACAACTAAAAGGCACTGAATACAGCAAAAGTGTGGGTTTCCCCACTTTATAGTTTGAGGATGATGCAATGGATTGTAATGATTGTTTTTAGTGTGCTCTGAAACAGCGTATGATGCACCAATCTGTAGTAGTAAGGAAATATCAATTTTTGGGGGGGTGGTCTTAGACTTTAGGCCATGAATGTATCCTGCATATGTCATCCATAACCAAGATCCATGTCCTCCACAATCAAGATCCATGTCATCCACAACCAAGATCCATGTGATCCACAACCAAGATCCATGTCATCCACAACCAAGATCCATGTCATCCACAACCAAGATCCATGTCCTCCACAGCCAAGATCCATGTCCTCCACAACTAAGATCCATGTGATCCACAACCAAGATCCATGTCATCCACAACCAAGATCCATGTGATCCACAACCAAGATCCATGTCATCCACAACCAAGATCATGTCATCCACAACCAAGATCCATGTCCTCCACAACCAAGATCCATGTCATCCACAACCAAGATCCATGTCATCAACAACCAAGATCATGTCATCCACAACCAAGATCCATGGCATCCACAACCAAGATCATGTCATCCACAACCAAGATCCATGTCATCCACAACCAAGATCATGTCATCCACAACCAAGATCCATGTCATCCACAACCAAGATCCATGTCATCCACAACCAAGATCATGTCATCCACAACCAAGATCCATGTCATCCACAACTAAGATCCATGTGATCCACAACCAAGATCCATGTCATCCACAACTTCGGAAGGAACCTGCCCCCGGACATCATCTACCATACACAGCATGGAAGTCGCTGACCAGACTCCGAGCTGGTGTATCACGGTGCAAGAGAAATATGAACCGATGAGGATACACAGATGATGACACATGTGATTGTGACGCAATACAGAGCCCAGACCACTTGGTGACCTGTCCCAACCTCCAGAAAGCATGCAATAGGTGCGACATGCTGGAGGTAATAGACAAGGCAATCCATGTCGCTGAATACTGGATGGATACTGGATAACATGGTGCTTGGACATGGAAACTGAACTGAATGTTATTGAACCTAAAACTATAAAAAAACTCATGTTACTGGACTGTGAGCTTTATTAAGATAATTTTGTTCACCTAAAGACAAGGTGTGATCGCCTGAATGGTAGAGCAGTTAGAGTTCATCTCTATGCAGTAAATAGACCGGGTTTGATCCCTGGTTTAGATAATCTCGTATCTACTCAGATGTGCATGGCTTTATGACGTACGTTAATGGATGGCAATTTGGAGGGCAAGAAACGAACTGCCCTATCTCGTTTAATTTGAAACCTGCAGCAATGGTTCTCTAAAACATTACCACAAACAGCTGTGTCTGCTTTGAGACAACTTTTACATTAGAATAACATGGAGACAACTTCAACGGTTCAGGTACCACAATAGAGCAAAGGCCGCGGTCCATCGTAGACGATGATGGCATAATTAATTTTGCTAGCGCTATGTTTAGCAAGGGTTAACTACGCTATTGTGTATCCTCACTCTCTCGTCTCGAGCCGCCCGACCCCAGTGGCATGTAAAGGACAAGACGACTAGGGGTGACTACGAGATGCAGTGGACTCCGCATCAAGCACCCGTGAAAAATACGGCGGAGTACGGAGTCGAACCCACACCACCTGATCACGAGGCCGACGGCTTAACTACTTCGCCACGGAATCTCCACAATAGAACAGTACCTATAATCCATCAGTCAAAGCCCGTCAACCTATGCTCACCAAGCCTTCCTGGTATGCGCCATCTTTTCCAGCATGCTCATGTATTTCCGGCAATTTATAATGTTTGTCTGGGCTTCCATTCCACGTGGAGGAACTGAGACGCTAGTCCAGTTAGGCACTGACCAGGACGTCGCGTCAGGGTCAGACACAATACACTGACCAAAACCACAATTTGTCTTCCATGCAGCATCCTCTGGAAACAGGCTGTTTTCAAGGCAGCCTGGCTGACGTAGTAGTGAGCACTACGCAGATGAAGCCAAGCACAGCACAACCGCTTGGAGGATTTCGGCCCACCTTCATCAGTATGCTCAGGATGGGAGGAACGCTACTACAACCCTCCACTTAACGTCCTTTTCAGGAGGTACAAAAGGGAAACTTGCTCATTATGAACATTAAACAACAAACAAACCTTCCACGTTAGTGTTTAGGGCTCTCTTCTTTAATGTCTCTTCTTATGTGTCTCTTCTTAGATGTCTCTTCATTAATGTCTCTTCTCCAATGTCTTTTCTTATGTGTCTCTTCTCAGATGTCTCTTCTCAGATGCCTCTTCTTTAATGTCTCTTCTCCAATGTCTTTTCTTCATGTCTCTTCTTCGATGTCTCTTCTTCAATGGCTCTTCTTATTTGTCTCTTCTTATATGTTTCTTCTTAGATGTCTCTTCTTAGATGTCTCTTCTTTAATGTCTCTTCTCCAATGTCTCTTCTTCAATGTCTCTTCTCCAATGTCTCTTCTCCAATGTCTCTTCTTAGGTGTCTCTTCTCAGATGTCTCTTCTCAGATGCCTCTACTTTAATGTCTCTTCTCCAATGTCTCTTCTTCGATATCTCGTCCTTGATGTCTCTTCTTCAATGTCTCTTCTGTCCTACCGGTAAGCCATGTATCAATTTACAGCTGACGTCACTGTAGCGTGTTGCCGATCTCCGGGTCAAATCTGGTACCATTGTCGAGTCAATAGAGGAATCTACCACTCTTCCATTCTATTCAGACGTTCTTTCTGCCCCCCCCCCTCTCTCTCTCTCTCTCTCTCTCTCTCTCTCTCTCTCTTTATCTCTCTCTTCTCTCTCTTCACTCTAGGACCGCTTTATTCTAATTGTTCTTGTGTGTTAGTCACTCTTGATAATGGTGATTACTACGGTTCGTAAGCTGATAATTTATTGATGATGTGATACCTGCATATTGATTATATCCAACATGCGCTTTCACTGCATGTATTGACGCATGTGATCCATTGGAGCTCTTCTAACCGGCTTTTACGTTAGCCTGATTCTATCATCTGTTGGATGTTTAGTTCTAACACTCTATTCGACTCCCCTAACTAGCTTTTACGTTAGCCTGATTCTATCATCTGTTGGATGTTTAGTTCTAACACTCTATTCGACTCCCCTAACTAGCTTTTACGTTAGCCTGATTCTATCATCTGTTGGATGTTTAGTTCTAACACTCTATTCGACTCCCCTAACTAGCTTTTACGTTAGCCTGATTCTATCATCTGTTGGATGTTCAGTTCTAACACTCTATTCAACTCCCCTAACTAGCTTTTACGTTAGCCTGATTCTATCATCTGTTGGATGTTTAGTTCTAACACTCTATTCGACTCCCCTAACTAGCTATTACGTTAGCCTGATTCTATCATCTGTTGGATGTTTAGTTCTAACACTCTATTCGACTCCCCTAACTAGCTTTTACGTTAGCCTGATTCTATCATCTGTTGGATGTTTAGTTCTAACACTCTATTCAACTCCCCTAACTAGCTTTTACGTTAGCCTGATTCTATCATCTGTTGGATGTTTAGTTATAACACTCTATTCGACTCCCCTAACTAGCTTTTACGTTAGCCTGATTCTATCATCTGTTGGATGTTTAGTTCTAACACTCTATTCGACTCCCCCAACTAGCTTTTACGTTAGCCTGATTCTATCATCTGTTGGATGTTTAGTTCTAACACTGTATTCAACTCCCCTAACTAGCTTTTACGTTAGCCTGATTCTATCATCTGTTGGATGTTTAGTTCTAACACTCTATTCAACTCCCCTAACTAGCTTTTAGGTCAACCTGATTCGAGTCCTTTGTGGAAGCATAAGTTCAACACTCTATTTTATTCCCCTAAATAGCTTTTAGGTCAGCCTGATTCTCTTCATCTATTCAAGCATAGGTCCAACACTCTATTTGACTCCTCTAATTGGCGAATAGGAAAGTCTGATTCTCGTCATTTGATGAAGCATAGGCCCAACACTCTATTTGACTCTCCCAAATAGCTTTTATGTGAGCCTGATTCTCGTCATCTATTCAACCATAGGTCCAACACTCTATTTGACTCTCCTAAATAGCTTTTATGTCAGCCTGATTCTCGTCATCTATTCAAGCATAGGTCCAACACTCTATTTGACTCCCCTAAATAGCTGTTATGTTAGCCTGATTCTTGTTATTTGTAGATGCATAGGTGAGAAAAAATACATTTTTTAAATATTTAACGTTGATTACTGATAAATTTAATAAAAATGAAAAAATGGATATGGTCAGATACCGCACTGAGACGAGAACACAAATGAAACCTACGTTACGACCAATATGCGTTCATCAGGGACAACAAATAACAACAATGCTGAACTAACGAATCATAGAAGGAAAAAATGATCTACATATCTTATATAGTGATGGGCAACGGTCAGATAAGATGGCCTAAAGAGCGTAGAAAGTGAGTGGAAAAGGGCCGGATAAGCCAGTGGCGGCCAAATACGGAAAAGACAAAATAGTGATCCAAAGGGGGGAACAAAAAGAAAGTGTGATGCAAGCCGGTGGGGGGGGGGGGGGGGGGAGGGGGGGGGGAAGGGAGAAGACTGATAGAAGTCTTTAGTTCAGTCTGATTCTAGTGATTTGTTCAAGACTGGATTTGGCTTACCCTAGCCAGGTTTTAGGGAAGTAAGCCTATGTGTTGTTTTGATGTAATGGTATTTTTATGATACAGTTGCCAGTCATATGTACATCCCTGTTCAGTCGTCTGCAAGGAAAATAACAATGGACCCATTATGTTTACTCCAGGAACCATTCGAGTGAGATTATAAAGTTGTTCCACTATTGCTTCGGTTGTTATTAAAATATGTCCAACGTTGGATTTCACTCCAGTAACCTGCTTATAGGGAAGCCGAATATGTCCGCAGATATTTCCTACAAGTTCGAGAAAACGCTTTTGCGATTTGAACCCTTAACTGCGGAGTTCACACTGAGGTGATCCAAGCTCTGAAATTGTTTGTCGTATTTCTGACTACATATTCGTGTGAAAAGACTTTTTCAGCCCTGCCTGTCATCAAAATCAAGCAGAGAAACGGATTGAATGCAGCGTTTCGTCTCTCACAAACAACTATGCAGCCACGGCTACAAAACATTTGAGGACAAAAGCAACAATCAATTTAGCATTAACTTAGTTGAATGAGATATTGCTTTTTTCAAAAGTTTTGCTTTTTTAAAAGTTCCAGAAGTTCTGTTTCATAATATTTAAATTTACTGATCTATTTCTGAAGAAAAAAAAAAAAATACTTTTTATTTTATAATTTTATATTTAAAAACGGTTGCACAAATCGTATTGTAATTAAGAGAGAAACAATACAACGACCCTAGACGCCCAATGTTTGGCCACCAGGAGCAGATCACAACACACGAATCCAGGCACAGTTTTTCTTAAATCAACGAAGCCCATACAGTCCTGAAAGTCGCCGCCCCTGAACAATGGCACGAAATGAAACAGGACCCAGGGATGAACTACAGGAGTAACTTGCCCCTGGACATCATTACGCTACTCTCTTTGGAAGACAATAAATAGACTTCTGGCTGGCGTATCACGATGTAGGAGGAACATGGAGCGATGGACCTCTCGGACGGAGATGTGACTGCAAGGCGGTACAAGATCCAGGTCATCTGATGGTTTGTCCCAACCTTCCGGATACATGTGACTAGAGCGGGATGCTGAAGGCAATTCAAGTCGTTGAACACTGGATGAACGCTATATGCCGTAGTGTTTCGACACAGAAAGTAATTTAAGTAATCCTTTATTAAGGTTTATAAATCAACTCGTTTTTCAATAAATTGGTCGGCCTTGTACGAGAGTCCAACCTCTGTTATCACTCGTTGCTGTCGCGGGCACGAGTTGACAAGCGGTCGAGCAGTTTATTCGATTTGAGAGTGACAAATATTCTTCTTTCTCTCAATCAAGTCTTGCCATGTGGACCGTGGTCGACCGCGAGATCTTTTCTTTTCCTGAGGATTTCATAGAGCACTTCAGGAACTTGAGCGTTCGTTTTTTCTTCTTGCAATGTGACCAGCCCATCGGATAAACAAAATAATATGTAAATAATGGTTTTTATTTTTGTCCGAGAAAAAAGTTTCTTATTTTCACAGGTCCGCGAAAAATTGTTCGTAGTTTTCACAGGTCCACAGGTGTAAACAGGTTGGTAAACACTTCCTCAAATAATGAAAAGTACTAGCGCTCTCCCCAATAAAAATTTAGCTGCGTTATCCAACAAGTATTCAATAAGTGACAACAAGTAACCAACAAGGGACCTAGGGGTTATAATAAAGTAAGGTGAGTGAGTAAGTCCAGGTAGCAGTGAAGAAGGCATTTGCAATGTTAGGTATGATAAAAAGAAATATTAAACATAAGAGCAAGGAAGTGATAGTCAAACTGTATAAAGCATTAGTTAGACCTAGATTGGAGTACTGTGTACAGGTGTGGAGTCCTTATCATAAAGGGAATATAAACATGCTGGAAAGAATACAAAAAGGACGGCAAAGCTGATAGTGGGATTCCAGAATTACAGTTATTAGTAAAGAAAAACCGGCCTACAGTGTCTAAAAAGAGAAGAATTCAAGGTGACTCATACAGGTTTATAAAATGATCAGGGGAACGGATAAATTCGAATATAATAAGTTTTTTTTAAAAATATAACCACACACAAGAACAAGAGAGCATAGCTACACATTAACTAAAGAGAGTGGTGAATGCTTGGAATGCATTGCAACATTAGGTAGTGGAGGCATGGACAATTAATGCATTTAAGAATAAATTTGATGCGCATAGCTTTTAGAGAAAGATAATGTAAAGGAAACGGGTTGTATACAGACTCTGCAGGGTCTTCTAAACCAGTATAGCGACGTTAAAAGGAAGTTAAGTTAGTATTAACAAAATCAAAGTTCCTCGTTGCACTCTTCTATTTGTTCTAAGACATGTTCTTTTTCTAAGAGGCCTACAATAATGCAATTGTGGTAGACTATCATGTCGCACATGCATAAACACAATTTCAGCTCTGTGGGTTATGGAGAAGTTGGTTAACATAGGAGAAACGGAAGTCTACGTACACGGGTAGGAATCAGGAGAAACGGAAGTCCACTCGTATAGATAATGGTCTGGAGAAACGGAAGTCTACGCACACGGGTAGGAATCAGGAGAAACGGAAGTCCACGCGTAAAGATAACGGTCTGGAGAAACGGAAGTCCACGCGTATAGATAACGGTCTGGAGAAACGGAAGTCCACGCGTATAGATAACGGTCTGGAGAAACGGAAGTCCACGCGCATAGATAACGGTCTGGAGAAAAGGAAGTCCACGCGTATAGATAACGGTCTGGAGAAACGGAAGTCCACGCGTATAGATAACGGTCTGGAGAAACGGAAGTCCACGCGTATAGATAACGGTCTGGAGAAACGGAAGTCCACGCGTATAGATAACGGTCTGGAGAAACGGAAGTCCACGCGTATAGATAACGGTCTGGAGAAATGGAAGTCTACGCACACGAACCAACGTCTTATCAAGTTAAATATAGGAATGTAAAAACACATATTTATTGAAATAATGATAAGGACACAGACAGGCTATTCATACTGCCGCGTAGCCGAAGGTTATACTCAGTAGGCTTTTTATTTATGGTATTGCATGTTTACTATCTGAGGCACATGGTTGGAAGAAGTGGCTACCTTACCTATTCAGGCAGCATGATGGCACGTCAGGAGGTACTCATGCAGAAGTAAAGATCGCAATTGTGGAAGCAAGAGGGACATTCCTGACACTAAACAACATGTGGAGTTCCAGATAAATAAAGATCGACACCAAAGTTAGAATATTCAACTCCAGTGTCATATCGGTGTTTCTGTATGAAACGGAGACATGGAAAACGACCAAGACCATACAGTAAAGACTACAGTCTTTCACTAACATGTGTCTCCAATGGATAATCCTTATAAAGTGGCAGACCATGGTGAAAAATGAAGATATACGGGAAAGCAATCAACAATAGCCGCAGGAACAACAAGTTAAGCGAAGAAAATACAGCTGGATAGGACATACGCTACGGAAGGCAATGTCCAACATAACCAGACAGGCTCTTACATGGAATTCTCAAGGAAAGAAAGAAAAATAAAGTTAGACCGAAAAATACATTGAGAATAGAATGTGAGAGGGAACTAGGGTTAAATGATTACACCTCGAGAGAGGCAGAAAGAGCAGCTCAGGACAGTGCATGTTGGCGGGATGTTGGCAATTGGTCTGTGTATGGATAGGAGCGACGGGCTATGGTTGATTGATCGTCTGCCGCTTATTAGACATTGGGCAAGGCCTTCGTCTTAGTTTTCCTCGACCAGTACTTCAACAGGGGCATAAGCACCTGTGTAGGTCCCAGCTCTGGCGTGAGCAGGATGTACCCAGAAGGAGTATTTCCTGCTTAGCGGACTAAGATCGAGGTACTTACAAGTCCACTATGAAGGGTCGTTAACCGATGAGCGAGTCAATAATAGATTCAAACACTGGAGCAAAGTAGACCCGCAGCCTGTGTGACGCTATCTATGCTGCCATTAACAAACCACTTAACCATAACCGGTGTTATACAGTCGTTTAACACAGTCCTATCTTATAACATGAAAAGTAAATTGCGTATTTGGAAGAAATTGTATTGCTTTTGGCTTGGCTTGGCTTCGTTCATTCTCAATCTCCCCCTGCCAAACCCTGAAAAGGCTTAAATAACAGAAAGTAGTCCAGAGAACGGAATGCGTTGTGTCGTAGTTTACAGCTTAACTGCGATATTTGCACCTTTCGGTCCAACACATCCGACTTCAGCAAGCATTTTTTTAGTTACGGGTTAGCATTCCCTCTTCGATCCCTTCTCCTAAGCCAGTCTGCCCTGCTACAGCCTGTTATCCAGGATCACCACGTGGTTGTGTAGTAGAGTCTTGGCAGCTTTCGGTCGCTGGTTCCTGACGCTAGCAGTCAGTTATGAGTCGCTGACCAATGCAGCTCATACGCTGTTCAGCATATTGATCCCCGTAACGATTTTTTAGAAAGCATGTCTGGACACTGGCTAACAGACTACTCTTATCGATTTTCAACTTCCAAGGGTTCATGTGTACACTGGATCTCCGAGCTTTTCGCCAAACTGTAATATGACTAGACACTGATCTCATCTGCCTTGAGACCAAAGGACGAGCGAAGCATCTGGTGTTCGAAACCCCTCAGCCTCGCGCTCAATTGTCTTGACAGGCAAGCCCATATACCGCTCAGCGATCGTATCTAGGTCACTATACGCCATTTTGGAATGTGTTTTCTGCCGGAAATAAAGAACATTAATTTTTCCTTTTGAAAGATTTACGACCAACATTTTTTTGGGGGTGAATTTTTTAGAGAGTGTTAATTATATTTGATTTTCATGATTTCTTTTATTCGACATGTCTTCATTCAAATATGACTGATGTGGACATTACTGCACCTAATTAAGTGAATATGTTGGGTTATCTCTCAATATCAATTACTTTTATTGAAAGGTTCACATTATTAGTAGTATAATGTTTATTATTATTGTTGTTTTTGTTATTTTTATTATTATACATACACACAAAGATAGATACATACACACATCACATTACATTACATTGCATAACATACATACATACACTCACATATACGCACGTACACACACATACATACATACTCATTCATAAATACATCACACATACACACACACATACTCACACACACACACACACACACATACACATACATACATACTCATTCATAAATACATCACACACACACATCTACACATACACACACACATACACACACACATACATACACACACACATACACATACATACATACTCATTCATAAATACATCACACACACATACACACACATACACACACACACACACACATACATACACACACACACATACACATACATACATACTCATTCATAAATACATCACACACACACACCTACACATACACACACACACACACCTACACCTACACACACACATACACACACACACACACACACCTACACATACACACAGTGGTTACAGTGAAACGGCAGACATTACAAGCAGCTGGGTATATCACTCTACGTTCTGCAACCCTCCACACGTTGTACCCCTTCACGCGCTGTACCCCTCCACACGTTGCACCCCTCCACACTTTGCCCCCTCCACACGTTGCACCCCCCCCCCCCACACTTTGCCCCCTCCACACGTTTCACCCCTCCACACGTTGCACCCCTCCACATATTGCACCCATCCCCAATTTGCACCCCACTGAGACGTGTACTCTATGCGGCTCCCTATTTGGCCCAAGTGTAGCCTGGCTCTGGTAGTTGCCCTATGAGGCTCCCTATTTGGCCCAAGTGTAGCCGGGCTCTGGTAGTTGCCCTATGAGGCTCCCTATTTGGCCCAAGTGTAGCCAGGCTCTGGTAGTTGCCCTATGAGGCTCCCTATTTGGCCCAAGTGTAGTCTGGCTCTGGTAGTTGCCCTATGAGGCTCCCTATTTGGCCCAAGTGTAGCCTGGCTCTGGTAGTTGCCCTATGAGGCTCCCTATTTGGCCCAAGTGTAGCCGGGCTCTGATAGTTGCCCTATGAGGCTCCCTATTTGGCCCAAGTGTAGCCGGGCTCTGGTAGTTGCCCTATTAGGCTCCCTATTTGGCCTAAGTGTAGCCGGGCTCTGGTAGTTGCCCTATGAGGCTCCCTATTTGGCCCAAGTGTAGCCGGGCTCTGGTAGTTGCCCTATTAGGCTCCCTATTTGGCCTAAGTGTAGCCGGGCTCTGGTAGTTGCCCTATGCGGCTCCCTATTTGGCCCAAGTGTTTCCTGGCTCTAGTAGTTGCCCTATGCGGATTCCTATTTGACCCAAGTGTAACCCGGCTCTGGTAGTTGCCTTATGCGGCTCCCTATTTGGCCCAAGTGTAGCCCGGCTCTGGTAGTTGCCCTAAGAATAAATAACGGAGACATTGTTTACCTTCTAGAATCATTACAGGCCGTCCTACCTTTTGGCCAGCCAATCTATTTCCGCGTTTGGACAGCCATTTTGGGTTTATCCAGGTATGTTTACCTAAGTGATTGCATGACAGCATACTTCATTTTATCCCTGAGTCTCATTAACACCGAGATCATGCTCTGTGTAATTAATAATACTGTAGATAGTCTCTCTAGAGTAGAAGATCTAAGCTCATGCTGCATTTTGCCGTAGACACTGGCTGAATCACGCAGGGATTTGGAAGCCCTCATGGTGTGGAAAAAACAATATTCTAGAAACAATACCTTATTTACATGCCTGACAACAGATGGACACGTATAACAAAGTTTTGGTGGTCATATGCCTGTACACGTTCACAGCGTCGCCCACCTATCGGACGGCGAGATGGACTGACCAATGAGGACCACCAACATCATCACATGTCATACTACATTCTTGGGTATGTGGGTGTGTTTGTGACTGATCAAGCCAATGGGAGCGCGGAAAGGTCTGACACAACTGGCAAACATAATCCGCAGCTGTCACTATTGTTCCCGTTGTTCTAGACTTTTTTGATTGCGCATCTATCCTAGGCTGCCTGAATACAAGGTCCTTACTGATTGCAACGCCCCTTTTCACCACTTCTTTCTAGGTTGTACACTTTGAGCAAGGTTTTCCCAGGTGGTAATGTATCTAGCGAATAGGTTAGGGAAGGTATAAAGAGCAAGAAAGGGAACTGGCTACTCCAGCTTACATAGGCTGCGACTTAGTTAGTCCATGGAAAGTTATATTCATCTTCGACGGCAACTGTTGCCATTTGACCCACCTTTACCTTACCTTTAATGTCTCTTTGACAGCAGAAACGTCTTCATACTGTCATTAATTAAAACCCTTTTTGGACGTTTCCGTGAACGTCTTCCTTTATTCAGTTCGACATACTCAAGCTTCAGTGAGAGCCGTTTTCTTGACATTCGAGCATAGTGGCCAGCCCATTTCATGTGGGCTTTCTGCAAAGTGCACGAATGGCAAGCATGCTGGTTCTAGATATGACTTCATTATTTATAGAATATGAAGTATGCGCGTTGTCTCAGACAGGTTTCCAGGGTAGACAGTCCAGTCCAGCTCTCCCAAGGGTAGAACAGGGTGGAGAAAATGGTGACACCCTAGATTTTAGTCGTTATGCTGATTCCTCAAAGCTCTCACACTTTCGAGCACATTCATCTAATAACTGTGAGGGCCTTTGCTATTCTATTAGCCGGCTAATCAGCAATAATTACGACAATGTAGACGACATTTTCAACCGCTTGTCATCTATGTCCCCTTACCGTAACCACTGGTTGTTTATGCCATGTACCTGGGGATGGTTAGTATATGACAACGTGACCCCAGTTTTCTTTCTGCTAAGGGTCAAGCCAAAATTGTCACAAACAGCAGAGAACCGATCCAAACTTTCCTGCAAATCATGTTCTAAGCTAATGCTCAGAGCACAGTCATTAATATGTGATGTAACATTACAGAAAATAATAACTCGTTTTTATGAATCAGAAGAAAATGAAAATGAAAATGTCCAATGATATCTGTTTCCGTTGAATGTGTGTGTGCTTGATTGCTTTGCTTCGGCGACTTCTGGTATCCATTACCTTTTTTATTACTACCAAATGATTGAGTCTGTCAGTTGAGAGAGTCTGATAGTAAGAACTGAAAAAACAAGGACATTTACCAGGCAGTCGTCACGCAGTGCGAATGCAAATTTCGATAACGCATTAAAAAAAAACAACCTAGTCCTTGCTTGAGCTCCAACCTCTGTGTCAAGACTAGGAGGCTGGTGTTATTATTTATCCGCAATTGTGATAGGTTCATTTGGCTCCAGCATTAAGCATCCAGCTGCCTGGTTTTACTTTCCCCTTGTTCTTTGCTATGTGTTCTTTCCACGGCCAACTCTTCTCTCCATCTGTGAGTTCCAACTCACAACATGTCCGGTTAAATTGCTGAGAGTTTATCCTTCCGGTCTTATAAGATTACACAACGAGATATTTGTCGCTGAATGTCAGAAATGCAATGCGCAACCGTTTCGCCCAGCCCAACCCCATATTCTTGAGTGGAATGCCCATAGAGAACGCTGACGAATAAGCATATCTGGGAAGGCGCCTCAACACGGAGAACAACATAACATCTTAGATCGCCAGACGGAAACGTGCGGACTGGGCAGCCTTCAACTCCAGCATGACAGCTCAAAAGACACCAGACGTGCGGATATCTTCGGCACGGTAGTCCTACCAACGCTTTGCTATTGTCTCTAACAAATGCAAGAGGGAACCAACTGAGAACATCAAACGCATCTGGAAGACGACTGGTCGACATAACGCTCAGATAGCGAACGACGAACTACGCAATAGCGACATCCAGAGAATGCCACACATCAAGGATGTCCTACAGCACGTCAACCATTCAAACCAACAGTAGGCAGATCATATAGCTAGACGACAAGACGAGCCATGGAGTACCATAGCCACCATGTGGTACCTGCGGGACAAAAGTGACCTCGGGGACAATCCCCAACTCACTGGCGAGACTCACTAAAATAGCACAACACACACGACACTACATCAGACATACTAACATACCACATACGACACGCGCCCGCGACAGAAACGACTGAATCCTGAGATAGGACCCGCTCAAGAATGACGCCCACCACCCCACCTTGTAGAAGAGCGGTCGAACTAAGAACTAAGGTCAGAAACACCAATATGGTTCCATCAGTGACCACGGTATCCGTAAGAGCAATCTATGACCTTTGACCTGCCCTCTTCTCGCGCCCTTACGGGGTTCAACTCGTCGGTATATTATTGTGTTGTTCCTCTTTCAATGCTTCTGGTAATGAGTTACGATTCTTAATAGATCGTTTTCAAGGCACTGTTTTTCATCCCAGCGCGTACAGAAGATGTACCTGAGTCCACCTCGTTGTAATGCAATTCAATACTTCTCATCAGGCGATTCTGGTTTCATTGTGCCAATCCCCAGTTCGTTGGTCAAGCAGCTAGCATAGCTGGTTTCCAGTGGTACTATGCAGACATTAAGTGGGTCTTGGTCAGTATGCCAGCCCTCTAATCCTTATTAATGTGTATCATTCATAGTTTTTGTTCTATCCATCTACCTTTTTCATCTTAACTATCATGCTGTGCTGGTAGCGATATATTATTTATCACATCTGCATTTATCATAAGCTGTATGATACTATTGAAACATCTGTTTGTGAATATCTTCATTCTGGATTTTGTAAAACTGTCTTGTTGTTACAATACCAATATGTTTATAATAGCTCACGCCATTAGGGGATGAAACACGATTTTGAAGAAAAACATCCGATCTGGGGGAAACACAGGACATTTTTTTGGGAAAAAAAGGGAGAAAATTAGTTCCAGGAACCGATCAATAAATCGGTTTATCTTCACATTAGTGAATTGTTAAGTAACCAGACGTAATCTGTGTCCAGCGACGTTACAACCCGACTGCCCCAACAGAGAGTGTGTTCCCCGAATAATGTTTTGCAATTATGAATATGTAAAACCCTACAAACAAGTCAATACCAAGAATGACTGACACAGAGGCACCGTTATAATGCAGTTACAGAAGCACCGTTATAATGCAGTTACAGAGGCACCGTTATAATGCAGTTACAGAGGTACCGTTATAATGCAGTTACAGAAGCACAGTTATAATGCAGTTACAGAGGCACCATTATAAAGCAGTTACAGAGGCACCGTTATAATGCAGTTTGAAATTAAAAGAGTAACAGAAGTGTATGAACGGTTTATGTCATCATCAAGTTGCATGTTCAAAATAGAACTTTTTATCAGGTCAGGTTAGGTAATCCCGTAACCGGTGAGGTCTTTGGGGCACACATGAAGACATGCTCACAACACCACGCCACCCTTCTCTGTCAGCGGCCGCTGCCTGTGCCTCTTCTGGTCGGAGACTGGTCCATTCTTTTATGTTGTCCTCCCATCTCTTTTTGGGACGGCCTCTTCGCAGTCTGCCTTGCACCTTTCCGTGGAGGATTGTATTTGCAAGACCATTTGATCTCGATATGTGACCGTACCAAGCGAGTTTCCTTCTTTTGACAGTTGCTAAGAGGTCTTCGAAAGGCCCTATTGCTGTTGTAATTCTATCTCGTATTTCTTCAATTGTAATTCGATCTTTGTACGTGACGTTTAAAAGTCTTCGGAAACATCTCATCTCCAAGGCCTGTATCCTTCATTGAAGATCAGCTGTAACTGTCCATATCTCACAAGCATAGAGGGATGTTGACATGAACAGTGTACGCATTAATCTGATTTTCGTGCAAAGTGCTAACCGTTTGTCTTGCCAGATTTTACAAAGCCGTGCAAGCGCCGCCATTGTCTGTGCTTTTCTGGCCAACACCTCACATTTTGATCCTTCATCACTGACAATAGACCATAGATATTTGTATACTTCATTGTATACTTGTCACAAATCTTGCCTTGCTTTTGTTGGTGTTGTTTAACTTCAATCTTATACAAGTTTAGAGGACTCTGAAGAGTGTGTACTCAACTAGTTGCTTCTACTTTATTAAGTGAAACATTTTTATGCGCATGCAATATATTCTATAATATATTTACTGATCCTGCCCCAACTATTTCATGTGGCAATATATTCCACGCATTCATTACTCCTTGACTTTACAAACAAATGTTCTCATATCTATTCTCGACCTTTTTTTAAATAATTTATAGCTGGGCTCTCCTGTCCTTGAAGTTGGCTATATTTTGAAAATCTTATCTTAAATCACGTCGAATTTTGTTCTTTTCTAGACACTTTAGACCGGTTTTTCTGAGTCTTTCTTCATAACTGTATTTCTAGAATCCCTATATAAGTTCTGTCGCTCCTCTTTGTACCCTTCAATCATGTTTGTTACCCCTGTACGATAAGAATTCCCCACCTGTACACAGTATTCCAATCGAGGTCTAACTAATGCTTTATTCACTTCCTTACTCCTATGTTTAATATTTCTTGTTATCATACCTAACATTGCATTTGCCTTTCTCACTGCTACCTGGACGTGCACGCGCACTTTACCTGTATGATCTATTATAACCCCAAGGTACTTTTCCTTTTCTATCATTCTAATATTGTTCTCACCTATTCTGTAATTATGATCTATATTGGATTTACCCATGCCGATGACTATGCATGTATCTACATTAAACTCCATTGTCCAGCTTTCAAACATTTCATGAAATGTATCTAAATCCCACCTCAAACATATCCACCTCTGTTTGAGATGAGCCACGTCTGCATTGTTTTGTGTCATCCGTGAATTTTGCGACCTTTGGTCCTGTGAGAGCTACATGGATGGGAGTGCTGGTCTTGATCAGTATGTTTACGTTACACTAACTAACATTGTGTGATGTTGCACCTGATCAGATGTTAGTTTCCTCTCTCCTGAATTATATTCAGTACATTGTCTCGTTTTTACCATATTTCTGCTGTCTTCTCGTTCTATTTCTTCTTGTATCAACAGCGGTTAGTAAAAAGAAAGTACAGTAAGGTAACCCATAGCATTACTACGTAGGGGTGTGAGGTGTTAGCGATCTCACATTTCAAAGGCTCGGCTATATGAGGGCGGCAGCCATCTCCTCTCCCTCGCAGCTTTTACTTCCCGGACTGAACCGGTACCCATTTAAGGCTGGGTCGACCCGGGAGCCTGGAATGAACCCAGGACCACTCAGATGAGAAGCAAGCGCGCTACGTGGTTAGTACTAAACATTTAATTGCACTCACTGTATTGTTCCTATTGTATACGCGTTTGACATTAATAATTCAAATGTTCGCTTAGGCGTCTGATGCCATTTGCGTTGGTCCGTCACATCGATGACCCACTGCGACGGTGTGGTTCCAGGCCTTGTATAGGGCGGAGGTTAAGGTAGATATCTGCTGGAACCATACCATACGGGGCCGGCTTCTTCTGCGTCTCCAATCTGGTCGCGGGAAGACTTTTGGGCGCTGAGGAACGACTTGTGTAGTATCTTGTGGGCAGTAGTTTCCTGGTCTAGCAATACAACATGATCAAACAAAGAAACACGGCGGCGGTCAAGTGTTTTAATATTGAGAAAAGGTCTATTTTAGCAAAAATGTCCACGTTGGGATGTAATCAAGCCATCGGATGTCCATTATACGCCTCTGGTTGCGCATGTGGAAGGTCTCTAGTCTCGACATGTCGTATTTCAGCAATGTCCAGGTTTCGGAGTCGTAGAGCAGGACTGGCACAACGCAGGACTGGTAGATTCAGATTTTTGCCCCAAGGGAGATCTTGCCATTTCTCCAAACACATCAGAGGTCGTGCATAGCAAAAGAAGTTAGTCCGATCCGCCTTGCCATATCGGGACTGCTGCGACATGTATGTGCGATTAGTGGCGATTCTTTCCCAGTCATCGTAGTTAATACCGCACTGGATCAGTGATCTCTTTAATGTCCGTGTACCTTTTCCACTGCCCACCGCTTGTTCTCTTGTCATTTTGGAGTTTACAATAAAGCAGCTCTTTTCATAGACGTTGATCCGACATGCGTACCACATAGCCAGCCAATCTCAGCTGTGCAGCACATACCATGCTGTGTATACTGAAAATGCCGATCGCGATAAAACATCTGTATATGGCACCATGTCCTGCCACCATGTCCTGCCACGGTGTGCTGCCACCATGACCTGCCACCATGTCCTGCCACCATGTCCTGCCACGGTGTCCTGCCACCATGTCCTGCCACCATGTCCTGCCACGGTGTCCTGCCACCATGTCCTGCCAAGGTGTCCTGCCACCATGTCCTACCACCATGTCCTGATACCGTGTCCTGCCACGGTGTTCTGCCACCATGTCCTGCCACCGTGTCCTGCCACCATGTCCTGCCACGGTGTCCTGCCACCATGTCCTGCCACCATGTCCTGCCACCATGTCCTGCCACCATGTCCTGCCACGGTGTCCTGCCACCATGTCCTACCACCATGTCCTGACACCATGTCCTGCCACGGTGTTCTGCCACCATGTCCTGCCACGGTGTCCTGCCACCATGTCCTGCCACGGTGTCCTGCCACCATGTCCTACCACCATGTCCTGCCATGGTGTTCTGCCACCATGTCCTGCCACCGTGTCCTGCCACGGTGTCCTGCCACCATGTCCTGCCACGGTGTCCTGCCACCATGTCCTGCCACCATGTCCTGCCACTATGTCTTGCCACTATGTCTTGCCACCATGTCCTGCCATCTAATCCTCAGCCGTTTCCGCAGGCAATGCATGTGGAAGTGATTTAATTTCTTGACATGGCGACTATAAAAGTTGCAGGTTTCCCATGCATATAAGGAGGTATGTAGAGAAATTGCAGCGTAGACCTTTATTTTTGTTTTGAGTTCTGATCCCTCGCCCATTCCACACCTTAGTATGGAGTCTACCAAATGACGCACTTCCCTAACTATTCTTATATTCACCGTATCATATATGTAGTGTGTAGTACGAGCATAAATACACGCTAATCAAATGCCATTTTGTGCCCAAATTGGTGTTCGGGTGATTGAACAGTGGAGGCAGTAAATATATACAACATAGGTTTTCTGACATTTAGTTTCAGTCTCTGGATCAGTCCTTCCATCTTCTGTAACCCATTATTTAAACTCTTCCGCATAACTTTCACGTATGTATTGCGGACCTTGAGTACCCCTGGTCTTCATCGATTATATCGTTGATGGTTACTTGGTTTTCGCTTGATGTGTCTGCGCAGGTTGCTCAGGATCGGATGGCAGGACAAATCTTAGATTATCAAAGACGATAAACATCTGTTCACATCTACAATAAGCCTAAATGAGATGGACGGGGCATGTTCTTCGCATGTCCAGTAAGCGCCTCTTTAAGCAGCTGTTATACAGTGAGCTCAGAACAGGCAGACCCTCATCAGGGGGACAGAGGAAACGCAACGGATACCCCCTGAAAGTGTCTCTGAAAAGTTTTAACATTGATGTTACATCCTGTCAAATGATTGTACATAGCCATCCCAACTGCCGCGCTGGCATCACGCCAGTGTGCCGTGCCAGGGTTGGTCCTTACAGTCACACGAGAACACGTGTCGCAGCACAAATCTGTTGCTGCCGCAATCTTTACTCGTGATGGACGTCTATTATTTCTGTCCCACGTGATGGACGTCTATTATTTCTGTCCCACGTGATGGACGTCCATTATTTCTGTCCCACGTGATGGACGTCTATTATTTCTGTCCCACGCTGTGTCTAGTGAATTCACGTGGTCTTGCAGAATATCATCATTCTAGTATATTAACATATGTTCATCTACAAAGAGAAGTTCGTGCATTTAATTGGGTGCTACGTTTCCGGTGTTGACTTGTACTTCCGGTTATTCTTCCGCGTGTTTGTCAGACTTATTATTTTGTCTATCTAAATGTTGACTATTAATGCATTTGGTTATTTCAAAATCATTTGTAATTTCATCAGTTGTTCTTATTACATTGTTTTTCAGTGGAAGTTCAAACATACCAACGATCCAAAACACCAATTGTACGGACATCAGTTGCATAAATGAAACTAAAGTCTAGACGGAGTTGTTTACAACAAACACAACGCCTGCATGAAAGCCACGGAAAAACGTCTTCGCATCGAGAAATACCGCAACAATCGCAGTGGATCAAACTGCAGGAGGAGGCTGCACCGGGAACACATCTACCATATCCAATATGGAGAACATAAAATAGACTCTGACCTATGCAGAAATAAACCATATGAGATGGGGATCTGACCTATGCAGAAATAAACCATATGAGATGGGGATACAGCGACGATTATATATGTGAATGATTGTTGTCCAAAACCAAGAACACCACAAGAGATGCCCAAATCTACCACACGCTTGTACTATGGAATATCTGATCTAAGGGGATGACACGGCCGTCCGTGTGGCTCTGAATATTGGCTCTCTGCCGTGCGACGTGGTGCAGTGCACACAGTAATTATTACATTTTTTATGATATGGTACAATTCCCTCACGTTATCTAATACCATTCATGGTTAGAATACCGAGATTCAAGTCGCTGAGCCCGTCGTTCATGTAGTGCAACTTGTAAAACAATGATTGTCCTTACCCAAAATGTTCATCTAGATGGTAACATGTTCATCATGTAGCATGTCCTTGGCAGCACGTAGCTCTCATCACCTCCATTCGATAGGAATCTTGATCATCAGGCAATCTGCTCGCCTGCTCCGTGTTCATGTTAGGAATCTTGATCAGCAGGCAATCTGCTCGCCTGCTCCGTGTTCATGTTAGGAATCTTGATCAGCAGGCAATCTGCTCGCCTGCTCCGTGTTCATGTTAGGAATCTTGATCAGCAGGCAATCTGCTCGCCTGCTCCGTGTTCATGCAATTTATTTGAGATTCTTCAAATTTAATTATTTTTTAGTACTGTGCCACACATATTGCATAATGTTCAGTTTCTGCATCAACACGGACAGCCGCTTCCTTATATCCCATATAAGTATCTGTTTCCGTCAGCATTTTCTAAGGGTTTGCTTCCCTGGGGTAACGGCCGGTACTTTGATGGGGATCGCACTTTCGGGCTGTTAGTCGTGCCACTTAACCACTACCCCACGCCGTTCCCATGCATAGATGCATGGTGCTTCATGAAGCAGAGGCATGAACTATAAACAAGACAGAAGAAAAGAGTATTTGTGGTCAATGAGATGCGGTGTTAGAAGATGGAAGCGATCAGTTAGAAAGAAGTGAAGTTGAATATAATGGTGCTAGAGGCGGTTGACAAATTAAGGCAGCTTCTGGCAATAATCCGGAGATGATGATTGTCTTAGTTTGGCCACAATTTCAAAAAATGCTGGTCAAGTACAGGCAATCCTTGGACAAGGCAGACGAGACAGTTGTCGACAAAGGACTACTTACATCACTCAGACTCACATGAACGGTGCAGAGATCGACCAAGGACTACTTTCATCAATCAGGCCTATAGAGAATAGGCAGATGTCTGCCATAATTACTCTCACCAATCAGGCTTGCACAGACGAGGCATAGGTCGACCAAGGACTACTTTCATCACTCAGACCTGCAGAGATCAAGCAAAAGTCTACCAGAACTACTTTTATGACTCAGAACTGCAGATACTCAGAGGAGCTGCAGAGGACCGAAGTCATTGACGTAGCCTGATAAAGAGGCTCCAAAACCAGTTTATGGATTGAATAACTGAAGACATTGGCCTAAAATGATACAAGTTGTCCAAAACCAGTCTATGGCCCGATTAACCGAAGACGTCGACGTGACATGATACATGGTCTCCAAAACTAGTCTATGGCCCGATTAACCGAAGACGTCGACGTAACATGATACATGGTCTCCAAAACTAGTCGAATAATTGAAGATACTGACATGATATAACACATGGTCTCCATTCTGTAGAATTATTAACTAACGACGACAAAATAACACATGGTACGAATCATTGCACGATAACATTGAACATTAAAATGACAACGTGACCAAATAATGCAGATTTATTTCATTTTTGGCGTAGAGAGCAGAAAGTATATCTGACTTTGTTTACCGTTTTTCTATCCCTACATGTTTGACAGTGACCCATCCGGAATGTTACACTTCACCATGTAACACCCATAATGAAGCATATTACCATCACTGTAGAAAGACGATTAAACGGAGATCATTACTTAAAGCACTTTGGGCACATTTGCAGTGGAAGTATCTGTAGTAATGTATTTGACACAATGAGGTTGTCACATCCATGCACACCACTCTTTAGTAACGTGCATTTAGCCTATTCTGTAATCCCTAGTAAAGATCATACGGCCCCAAAAAGAACAGGCGTCCAATACATACATTCTAATTACTACATGAATATTTGCGTCACGAATCTGAAGATTCTCAAATTGAAAACCTTTTAAATATGATCCGTGACGACATAGTAATAACAGTCATCAACGTTTTGGAAATGTCCTTGAGTGTTTTATGCTTGCTCTGTGTGCTCTGGTCTAAAGATAAGGTGGATAAATGTTCTCTGGTCTAAAGATAAGGTGGATAAATGATACAAAAGTGTCAAGAATGCCTGACAGATATCCCTCTGGCTAACAAAGACATGAGAACGAGGAAGGCTATTTTGATACAAATAGAGGCAAAGGTGAAGTTGTAGAAACTAAACAGATGATTGTAAAACGTTGAGCGAAGGAAACTAACGTTTGGTCAGATAAAACATACGGATCAAACATGTTAGTCAGGGTCCGGTAAAATTAAAATATCGGATATGTTAGTTAGGGTTAAAGTAAAATGTACTGATCGGACAATGTTAGTCAGGGCCAGGTAAAACATGCTGACCAAGAATCCCCCACCCCCTCCCTCCCCTCCCACATTACTTCCTCGTAGGTCTCCCTGAAAATAGGCTGTTTTTATGGCAACCTGGCTATCGAGGTTGGTTATCGACGTGATCCCCGAAGTAGTGACCGACACGGAGATGAAGCCAAGTATAGGGCAACCGTCTAACGGACCACTATCCACCTTCATCAGCACGCCCAGGATGGGAGGAAGGTTACTTTAACCCGCTAATCAACTCCCTCTTCAGTGCTCACAAGGGAGTAAACTTATCCATTGTGGGCATTAAACAACAACAGCAACAACAACAACAGCAACAACAACAGCAGCAGCAACAACACATCAAACGGAAAAGTTGGTGTTAGCACGGATTCTGCCATATAAATAAAAACAGAAGAAAAACGGAATTCAATTACATTAAATGAATGCTGAAGTCGGGTGCAATGGGCCGACCAGCGTAAAATAAAAACCACAATGGATTAAAGAAATAGGGCGAACGCAATATATATATATATATATATATATATATATATATATATATATATATATATATATATATATATATATATATATAATGCATGGGGAATTCCTTTATAAAGGGAGATGTTCGTACTTTTTAATCTAGAATTCTCCGTTTCTCTCTGAACGTGGTTGTCGATGCTGCAAGGAAACAATGTCAATAATTAATTCCCACTCAGAGTTGAGAATCTCGCCACCATATTTCTCTACGACATGCTTCGAGTTAGACGATTTGGGTTGTTGTTTTAAAGGCCAACAACGAATAGATCTACTCTTTTGTGCGCCCTGAAAAAGAATATTAAGTGAAGATTGACGTAGCTTTCTTCGCATCCCGAGTATGCTGACTAAGGTGGGGGATCCTCCAAGCGGTTGTGCTATACTTGGTTTCATCGGCGTGTAGCTCATTACTACTTGGATCACGTCTATCCCTTACCTCGTTAGCCAGACTGCCATGACAACAACCCGTTTCCAGGGAGGGCTACAAGGAAGCCGAGGTGAGGGTCTTGGCCAGTATATATTGCCTGACCCAGCCTAACATGTCTGATCAGGATATTGTGCCTGACCAGACGTTAACCTTCTTCTCCAGACGGCATGGGTTAAAAGCGAAGCTGTATATGGAGCACCACGACACAAGTGCAGCCAATACAACCGGAGATTATGGAGAGCATATGGAGGTAGAATGAACACACAATCAGGAAGTAACCTGACAATATAGCCATACATGCGTTTTACCGCGTTTTACCGAATACCAAAGAAAAGCAAAACAATAAAAACTGAATCCAAATAATTCATGACGTAGAACAGGGTAATATGAAAACTAGGCAAATGTAGCTTGGTGGGCGAAGCTCAAAAATATGACTAAACAATGGGATAGTGAAGAATTTTGTTGCAGGACTGATGCTATGAAAACTCTCTATATGATGCTTCAGCGACAAAAATAGCACATAAGGGAGAACTTAAAATTCTGCCATTCGATCGGTCCGCCGCTACTTTCTGTAGTTCTTGCATGTTTCCTATCCCCATGACGGCATGCTCCCTCGTGATGTTCTGCATAGAGTCTCTCTGTGTCTACCCCGCTTCCTTTTCCCGCTGGGCTTCCACATAATCGCCTGTAACGGGAGTCTATTAATGTTAATCCGAACAACATTCCCGTAAACGTCCAATGTTTCTCTCTTATAAACATACGATGCGTGTTTAAATGAAACCGGACTAAACTGCAACAAGTGAACATACCAATGATAAGTATGATGATGTCACTTCTGGTGTAAACAACACATACCAACCGTCATGTTTGCAGAATCTCATTATCTTCCGACTCATAGTTTCTTCAACAGACCGTTGAAAACATGGCAGTATTAAACGGAATTCGTCAAGAGTTGATCAGTGAGTGGTGATTCGGTTTCTAACAGCTGAAGGATGTCGACCAGTTGACATTGATCGCAGAATGCAGGCTGTGTATGGTGACAAAAGGACGTCGAAGACAACAGTGACGAACTGGACAACTATGTTTAAAGAAGGACGTGTTAACGAAAGATCTTCAGAGACCAGGTCAGGCGCATATTGGTCCGTTAACTCAGATTCATCTTTAAACACCGTTGTCCAGTTCTTCACTGCTGTCTTCGACACACTTTTGTCACCATACACAGCCTGCATTCTGCGATGAATGTAAACTGGTCGACATTCTTCAGCTGTTAGAAACCGAATCACCACTCGCTGATCAACTCTGGGCGAATTCCATATCCCACCCGCCCTGTTTTCAACTGTCTGCTGAGGAAACTATGAGTCAGAGCATAATGAAACTTTACAAACTTGACTGTTGGTATGTGCTATTTACACCAGAAGTTACGTCATCATGCGCATCGTACGTATGTTCAATTGTTGCAGTTTGGTCCGGTTTCATTTGAACACGCCTCGTAATTTTGGTTGGATTGCTGTTGTATTTGCCAATTAGCCATGAATTATCTCCCGCCATACGCATTATATATCTAAATAATTTATTATCAAATGAATTCAAACTATTTTCCAACTCCTTTGTTGTTTTCCAGCTCCTTTGTTATTTTCCAGCTTTCACAACCACGTGTGACCCGTGATAGTATGTTTGAAGTAAGTACCTTTAATTTAATACGTCTCCTCAGTGGTTTGAATGTTCACATATTCGTAAATTAGTTGAACGCTTTGATAGCCAAGGTCATTCAGGTGAGAATAGGCTTTATTGAATGATATATTACGCTATGCATATTTTATAGAACTTGTCCACATATGGATAATCACTGTTGGGTCTATTAATAAATATGAAGTGCTCCAATTGAATTCAACCTGGATGCCCACCTGATGTTAACCTCGGTGTCCAAGTTGATTTAGACTCCGGTTACCCACTTCGTTTATGCTCTGGTGGCCCACTTGGTTTATGCTCCGGTGGCCCACTTGGTTTATGCTCGGGTGGCCGACTTCGTTTATGCTCTTTTGGCTCACGTGTTTTATGCTCGGGTGACCGACTATGTTTATGCTCGGGTGGCCCACTTGGTTAAATGCTCGGGTGGTCGACTTCGTTTATTCTCTGGTGGCCCACTTGATTTATGCTCCAGTTGCCCACTTGATTTATGCTCGAATCCCCTGCTTGATTTATTATGGGAACTGCACTTGATTCATGTAAGTGACCATCACTTTATTTCTGCTGAGTGACCACCACATCACTTGTGTCTAAGTGCTACACTTGAACAATTGCTGGACGCACTAGTAGATTTAACGCTCGATTATCCCATGTTATTTATGTATCGGATTCCAATTTCATTCGTGGCTTGGTACCTCACTTCAATCACTGCTGGGTGAACTATTTGATTTATGCGCAAATGCCCCACTTGGCATACGCCCATGTGTCCTACTTGATATATGCCCAGGTGCTCCACATAAAATATGTTCCGTTGTCTTTCTTGGTATATGCCCAGGTGCTCCACATAAAATATGTTCCGTTGTCTTTCTTGGTATATGCCCATGTGCTTCACATAAATTAGGCTCCCTTGTCTTTCTTGGTATATGAATGGCTTCCAAATATGCTTTATGCCCGGGTAATTCATTTCATTTATACTAGAGTGCCTCACTTTATTTATGCTCAGGTGACCCACATAATTTATGCCCGAGTGCCTCACTTTATTTAAGCTCAGGTGACCCACTTAATTTATGCCCGAGTGCCTCACTTTATTTATGCTCAGGTGACCCACTTAATTTATGCCCGAGTGCCTCACTTTATTTATGCTCAGGTGACCCACTTAATTTATGCCCGAGTACCTCACTTTATTTATGCTCAGGTGACCCACATAATTTATGCCCGAGTGCCTCACTTTATTTATGCTCAGGTGACCCACTTAATTTATGCCCGAGTGCCTCACTTTATTTAAGCTCAGGTGACCCACTTCATTTATGCCCGAGTGCCTCACTTTATTTATGCTCAGGTGACACACTTAATTTATGCCAAAGTGCCTCACTTTATTTATGCTCAGGTGACCCACTTAATTTATGCCCGAGTGCCTCATTTTATTTATGCTCAGGTGACCCACTTAATTTATGCTCGAGTGCCTAACTTTATTTATGCTCAGGTGACCCACATAATTTATGCCCGAGTGCCTCACTTTATTTATGCTCAGGTGACCCTCTTAATTTATGCCCGAGTGCCTCACTTTATTTATGCTCAGGTGACCCACTTAATTTATGCTCGAGTGCCTCACTTTATTTATGCTCAGGTGACCCACATAATTTATGCCCGAGTGCCTCACTTTATTTATGCTCAAATGACCCACTTAATTTATGTACGAGTGCCTCACTTTATTTATGCTCAGGTGACCCACTTAATTTATGCCCGAGTGCCTCACTTTATTTATGCTCAGGTGACCCACTTAATTTATGCCCGAGTGCCTCACTTTATTTATGCTCAGGTGACCCACTTAATTTATGCTCGAGTGCCCCGCAATATTTATGCTCAGGTGACCAACTTAATTTATGCTTGAGTGCCCCGCTATATTAATGCTGAATTGACCCACTTAATGTATGCCCGAGTGTTCGCTATATTTATGCTGAGGTGACCCAATTAATTTATGCCCCAGTGCCCCGCTATATTTATGCTCAGGTGATTGACCCACTTATTATATGCTCCAGTGCCCCGCTATATTAATGCTCAGGTGACCCACTTAATATATGTCCGAGTGCCCCGCTATATTTATGCTCAGGTGACCCACTTAATGTATGCTCGAGTGCCCCGCTGTATGTATGCTCGAGTGCCCCGCTGTATGTATGCTCAGGTGACCCACTTAATGTATATCTGAGTGCCCCGCTATATTTAAGCTCAAGTAACCCACTTAATGTCTGGTCGAGTGCCCCGCTATATTTATGCTCAGGTGATCCACTTAATATACGTCCGAGTGCCCCGCTATATTTATGCTCAGGTGACCCACTTAATTGATGCTCGAGTACCCCGCTATATTAATGCGGAGGTGACCCACTAAATGTATGCCTGAGTGTCCCGCTATATTTATGCTCAGGTGAGTGACCCACTTAATATATGCCCGAGTGTCCCGCTATATTTATGCCCAGGTTACCCACTTAATATATGCCCGAGTGTCCCGCTGTATTTATGCTCAGGTGACCCACTTCATGTATGCTCGAGTGCCCCGCTATATTTATGCTCAGGTGACCCACTTAATGTATGTCCGAGTGCCCCGCTATATTTACTCTCAGATGCACCATTTCATTCATGCCTGGATGCCTCACTTGACAAATGTCCGGGTGCCTACTTGATTTATACTCGGGTGTTACAATTGATTTATGGATTGATGCCCCACTTGATGTACGCTCGGATGCTTCTTACAAAGTACTAGCGCCATTGCATGAATCAACGTTTCCATGACAACTGTATTCTACACAGACGTTCGACCTATCTTCTATCTTTCTCTGTAACCTTTTACGAATGTGAAAGACAATTTGCATTAATCTCAAGTGCATGCATGGTGTGTGTGTGTGTGTGTGTGTGTGTGTGTGCGTGCGTGCATGTGTGTGTGTGTATTTGTGCGTGCGTGTGTGTGCGTGCGTGCTTGTGTCTGCGTGTGTGTGTGTGTGTGTGTCTGTGTATCAGTCTGTCTGTCTGTGAGGTTGTCTGTCTGTCTGTTCTATTATGTGTGTGTGCCTGTCTGTCTGTCCCTGTCTGTCTGTCTGTGTGTGTGTCTGTCTGTCTGCGTCTGTCTGTCCGTGTCTGTCTGTCTGTGTCTGTATGTCTGTCTGTGTCTGTCTGTTTGCGTTTGCGTAAGCGATGTTTATGTGTATCTTGTTGTAGTCCTCCCAATGCAGTGATCTTTTAACGTTATTGACAACGATACTCATTAGCATTTCCATCTAAATAATACGCACTTGAATAGCAGGCGATTAAATAAATAACACACACTTACAATCAACCAAACAAAATAATAAGACAGTTTCTTGATTACAGTCCAATGGAATGAAAGAGCTGAGTCCAGCCTCGCCGAAAATGTCTAACGGGTTCCAGAAAAAAAGTGTTTCAGTTGATATCGTCACAATGGAACATCAAGAGGAACGAGTGGGCCCACAGTCTATCCAAAGAAGAAGCGGAATTATAAAGAAGCAAAATAGATAATAAAAGAGTAAAGCAAATTAAGCTGGCAGAAAGAACACCCAACTTACCACGTAGATGACGGATACTACCAACTGTTAGGTTTACATGTTACGTCACATGTACATCAAATTCAAGATGGTCACCACCAGTCTATGTTATCCCTGCCTGGCAAAGATAACAACAGCATATAAACCAGGGCTGCCCTAGTACGCATATCTTATGAGAACGGTGTTGCCCATGTCGACTCCCATCGAGGAGAAACGTTACGGTTATGTTGAGACCATGAACAAGATAGCAGAGTTTATTGAAAAATTCGCAGTACCAGTCTAAATTAGTAATGATTGCAGAAGAAAGATTTGTAATATTTTTTAATACAGACTATAAAACAGCATAGTTTTTTAATTGTTTTTAACACCAGATTATTATTGAGTACGGTTTTAATTTATTGCTGACACCAGATTATAAAATAGCAAGGTTTTAAATAGTTCTTAATACCAGACAATAAGACATTAAGGTTTTTAATAGATTTTAATACCAGATAATAAAACATTAAGGTTTTTAATAGCTTTTAATACTAGACAATAAAACATATTAAGGTTTTTAATAGCTTTTAATACCAGACAATAAAACATTAAGGTTTTTAATAGCTTTTAATACCAGACTTTAAAACAGCAAGGGTTTGTGTTTTAACTTCAAGAATATTAAAGAGCACGTTTTTAATAGTTTTTAATACCAGATTATAAAACAGTAAGATCTTTAATAGTTTTTTAACGCAATATTATAAAAGCAACGTTTTAAATAGTTTTTAACACCAGATTATAAAATAGCACGATTTTGAGAAACACATTTACTCATTTATAAAAATACTTAATTAAATACTACAAAATTAGTTCTTCTTCAGCAATATTCACGCATTAAGACTGGGACTCTATAAAGTCAAATGTCTTTTTCAGAGTCCCACTTACACCGAACAGTACCTCCTCGGAGGGAGTTGTGCTGTGGGCAACCCTGAATAATATGTGTTGCTTGCATATCTGCCAGGTCGCAGTAACACAGGCTAGTGTTTCCGATCTTGAACTGTGTGTACAGGTAGTGCCTCGTTCTGTTTAGGCCAGTTAGTAGAAGAAGTATGATAACCTAGTCTTTTATGAACAGTTGGGAGCATCCGTCACCTGCCTGGTGTTTCATGTGTTCTTCCTGCCACTTTATATTGTAGTGTTCACAGTAATGATTCAACAAAGGCAGGGGGGATGGAGTGGGTGTGGGGGGTCGGGAGAGGGGGGTGTTCGCAGATGTACCAGAGAAGCTAGGATCGCCCCTCTAGAAACGACCAAAAATCACCGAAATGTCAGACTTACGAAAACCGCAAATTTCAAGCGACTCTTCTTAGCCTCAATGGAAGTGAGATCTAGTGCCTGTCCCATCGGAGATAGGAGATCAACTCAGAGGTCACGAGTAGGCGATGTGCACGCAAAATAACCTAAGGCAGATGGAAATCGAAAAGAGAAGAATATGAACTCGCTGTCCGGGGAAACATTTAGAACAGTAATGAGTTTCCTTCCCAATAAGCAACGTACCGTACCTCCCAACAATGCTTTTAAATCACAAGAAGTAAAATCGGAACAACAACAAAAATGCTAGTAGCTTCAGCTACTTGGCAACAGGTGTAAACCTTCCTATTTTAAAAAACAGAACTCTAAGTATTCCAACAAATTGACAACAGCCATCTTCCTTAAAGAGTTAGACTACAACTATTGTCTCTCACGGCGTGCTTACAGTGTTGGAGTGGTCACAATGTTACCTCTGTCACTCGTAGGACCGTCAGGAAACTACATCCAAATTGTAAATAGTGCCGACACAACACATTATTCATGTGCTTGTTGATGTAATGAACACAACAACGCAGGTACTCGCAAGAAACTGACACCCATTCCCTGTTCCCCTGGGGCAATCAATTATTTCCTTGCTAGTTATTAAGAAGCTCGGTATTGATTTCTTCTTCTTCTGCCCTCAATTTCCTATTTCTTTACTCTTACTTCTCTGTTCTGCGTTCTTTTTTCTTTTAGTGTTTTCTGAAAATACGTATTCTCTCATTTCACTATGTTTTTAACCTTTCGTTACGGCTTTTATCCCTATTTCGTTGGTCGCCGAGTTGTAAAGGCTGATTGACTTTGCAATTCCCATGTAGTGTACATGGTGCGATTTGTATGTCATTCCTCAAAGAAAAAATAGATATGCATTAACAGGTTCTGAACCCATTTGTTTTTGTTCAAGATATGGGTGCCCTATTCGATTCTGCATCCACTATTTTTTCCACTAGGTATGAATAGCGAAGTGGTATAGCACTCGCATTTTGTAGTAAAGGTACTGGGTACGAAACCTACTGTAGGTACGCTCTTGTCGACCCAACTTTAAATGGGTACCGGACATACGACTATAGAAGTAAAAAGCAGCAAAGAAGACATTGGACACCGTACGTCATACAAGCTGTGGCTTAGTGTAATAAAGTCTCTAACAATTTCATTCCCATTCTGCATTTTTCTAACAGGGTAACATCTATTTCAGTGAAAGAAGTTCGACGTCTCATGTCTACGTTGCGGATGTAGTCTTGAAGTGAGATCTTTAATGTTCTTCGCTCCATCGCTCGTTGAGCATTGCCGAGTCTATTTGCATCAGATTTCTGTAAGTTCCACACCTTGCAGCCAGAAACCATGGCTGGAGTAACCACGCTATTCAACGTGTTAGCTCAAGCGCTGTCCTTTAGCATCTGGTACAGTACAGACAATACATCTAAAGCTGAGTCGACCAGCCGTTATCCTTACGAGATCTCCAGATTTATTGGATCGAAAGATTGGCAACTCAGCCATGTGTACATGCGCCAGACAGCAGAGCACATATTACAGAACTGCCCCGAATATAATATACAGAGAAAATCTCACTGGCCCATAGGAACAACACTGGAAGAGAAACTTTATGAACCTGTATGTGAACTACAAAAGACGGTGAAGTTTAGAGACAACATTGCAGATATAAACAATATTTTAAAGCGAACGAAAGAAGAAGAAGAAGAAATTGAATCGAAGTTCGTGATCTCTTGGTGCAAGTAGATATACGAGTTTACGTTTCCGACGAGACAATCTCCCATGCGAGTATCTCCTTTTTGGCAGAAGGTGTTGAAAAAAACTCCGGTATAAAAAATATACACAGCTTCCAAATGCGTTTGTCTGGGATATTTTGGGGCGGAGAACTGCAGCCCGATGAATGTTGTCAATCGTTTTTGGAGTTTGTTGTGTCTTTTTTTCAGACAGGTTTCCTGTAAGGATGAATGTGCACTTTAATAAATGAATTAGGGAGCTAATGAGTACATGGTAAAATCAAAATTGATCGTTTTTTGTTGAATGTCGATAATAAGTAAGTCTACTATTTTGTGCGTCCTGAAAAAGGCGTTACATGAAGAGTTTACCTCACACTACGAACGTGCTGATGAAGGTGGGTTGTTGTCCTCCGGCTGTTGTGCTATGCTTAGCTACCTTTTTGTATTGCTCACTACTGTTGGGAATCAGGACGATTGCCTACCTCGATAGCCGGGCTGCTATGACAGCAGCCCCTTTTTCTTGGAAAACTGTTAGGAAATCGCGGTGGGGTTCTTGCCCGGTGCGTTTTACTTGACCCTGACTAACATGTCCGATCATTATGTTTCACCTGGTCCTGACTAACATGTCCGATCGGTATGTTTTACCTGACCCTAACATGTCCGATCAGTACGTTTCACCTGACCCTGACTAACATGCCCAATCAGTACGTTTCACCTGACCATGACTAACATGTCAGATCAGTACGTTTCACCTGACCCTGACTAACATGCCCAATCAGTACGTTTCACCTGACCCTGACTAAGATGTCCCATCAGTACGTTTCACCTGACCCTGACTAACATGTCCGATCAGTACGTTTCACCTGACCCTGACTAACATGTCCGAACAGTATTGTTTGTCTGATCACACGTTATTCCTCTCTCCTAATAACACCAAGAAAGGAAATTACGAAAGAATCAAAGATAGAATATGTTAATTTATGGCTAGAAAAGACTCAAAATTCACTCAAAAGCTGCGGTCAACAGTCACAACGAAATATACGAGAAAGAACGATAGACTTGTTTCCTGGCATCATAAAGAAAAGTCAAAGACATGGCTTTATTGTAGCCATTTGCATGAATGGCTAGTTCAGAAAAACGAAAAAGAAATGAACGAGTGAGTCAGTAATATATAAATGAACAAAATGACGAATGAAAGAACAATTGAACAAATAAAGTATGAGTAGGTAAACACGGAGTAATTGTGCAGAGAAATTTGCACAGGAATGAGCGAATGATCTAACGGAATGAATCAGCGGACGAATTCACGAAGAATTATAAATAATTTAAAGACGGAATGATTGCGAGGAAAAATTAACAAGGGAATCACTGAATGAGCATTAGAAGAAACGAATGTGCCAATAAATACAGGAGTGGGGTTAAGAAGGAATAAATGAACTAATTAACGAATGCGTGATCAACAAAAGAATGAATGAATTCCCGGAAAAAAAAGTGGGGAACAAATTCATAAGTCGAGAAACGAACGAATATGTATTGAATCAGTTAATTAATTAAAACGAGCGAACAAGGGACCATACAAACAATCAATAAATGACAGAATCAATAGTTGAACACACTAGAAATGGGTTAACCATCGAACGAACCAAGCAGAATAGCAGTCACAAGTACCGCTTACATTTCACGACATCTAATGAAAAGTGAAAAACATACAAATACACAATTATATGCTGAAAATAACGTCTACAAACATTATAATGCTTATAAAAGACAATTAAAAGCGACGAGTGATTTTATAAATAATGCCCTATTTTTGCCTTATATATTGACATCTCCCTCTGCCGAAGATGGATGTATCGAGCCGAAAGATGCAAATATCGCAGACCGGCTGTAAACTAGGGACACGGCGCATTCCTTTCTCCGGGCAACATCCTGCTACTTGCAAAGCCCTGTTATGGGATTGGTAGCGGGAGATTGAGAACGAACGCAGCAGAAAAATAAGTTCAGTTTATCCTGTAACCCATCAGGTGGTTGGGGCACACTTGAAGACACTCCCACTCCATCTCTCTGTATCCGCTGCCGCCAGTCGTGCCTCACCGAGACGAAGATTTGACCACTCAGTGATGTTGTCTGCCCATCTCTTCCTTGGACGTCTCCGTCCTCTCTTTCTTGGTATGGAACCATGTAGTATCGAATTTGTAATTCCGTTGGACCTCGTGACCTGCCCATACCAAGCCATCTATCGCCCTTTGAACAGTGAACAGATCATCAAAAGGCCCAATTGTGTTTTCCACTCTTTGTTGTATTTCTAGGTCCGTGATACGGTCCTTGTATGTAACATTTAAGTGTCTTCTAAAGCACCTCATTTCCATTGCATGTATTCTGTACTGGATATCCGCAGTCTCACAGACATACACACATATTGAGAGCACCAATGAGCGCAGTAGTCTAACTTTTATGCTGAAGGCGAACCGCTTATCCTGCCATATGGGTTTCAAACGCGTAAGCGCCGCTGTTGTATGTGCAATTCTGGCAATTATCTCAGACTGCGAGCCCTCGGCACTGATCCCAGATAGTTGAACCAATGTACAACTTCGAGTTCCTAACCAATTGCTTTTATCACAGATGTAAACCCTTCCGTGTTATTAGTTATCAGCTTTGCTATTTCTGATTTTATCTCCATGCCATAACTATGCATTGCTTTGTCCAATCTACTAATCAGCTCCTGGAGTTCCGTTTCTGTGCCTGCCAGACCAATTATTTCATCTGCAAATAGTTGGTTTGTAATCGTCTTGTCACCTATTCTGACAGTACCAACATGTCCCTCCAGTGCCGCCTCTATTAGTTTGTCCAAGATTACATTGAAGAAATATCGCAGTCAAGCTGTAAACTATAACTCACCCCATTCCGTTATCCGGATATCATCCTGCTTCTTGCAAAACCCTTTTCATGACTTGGTAAATGAAGATTGAGAACGAAGAAGACATAGAAGAAGAAAAAGAAGAAGAAGAAGGAAAAAGAAACAATCTTTGTTCTCATCGTTCATGGGTTATGTTACAATATAATAGTACGCTTAAGCGACAAGGGCCCGTTGCGTCGAATAACCATGTTCATGACCACGTCTGCAGGTGGCCTGCAGTTCTGTTGTGGAGGTGCCGATCTATTTTAGCCAAGTGTTGTGAGGGCGTCCCGAGGACGTCTCTAGAATGAGCACGGCTTCTTCCCGTAACTCTCCCCCACAGCCTGTTGGAGCATCTCGTGGGCTGGGACTTCCCTGGAACGGCGAGCAGCGTGACCGAAGGGGGAGAGACGACGACAATCAATCGTTACATTGCCTGCAAGCTGTGTACGTCGAACTACTTCGCTGCTAGAAACCATGTCATGCTAGACGATGTCGAGGTTTTTTTTGTTATCACGATTCTCATCTTCCCTACAAATCAAGCATAGGAGCAGTACCACAGAAGATACACGCTTTATACAGTTTGACAAGGGACGGCGTGGGTTGGTGGTTAAAGGGACACGGCTCACAACCAGATGGTGCTGGGTTCGATCCCCATCACAGCACCGGCCGCTACCCCGGGGAAGCAAACCCTTAGAAAAATGCAGGAGGAAGCAGATCCCTACATAAAATTCATGCTGAAGTCGGATGCACTGGGCCGACAGGCGCAAAATAAAAACCACAGTGCAACACACACCGTCTTGGGGATTAGAGAAATAAGGTGAACGCCAAAACAAAACACACACAAAAAAACAATTTGACTAATACTTCCTTGCTCATATGTGTAATGCTTCTTTGATCATATCTACATTGGATTTGCCTTTTCCACTTCTACCTGGATTTGCTCAATGTCCTTACCTGTATGTTCTGCTATAACCCTTTGGTTTTTTTCTTGTGCTATATTTGTAAAATTACTCTTTCCCATCGTGTAATTATTGTCCTTATTGGATCTATCCATGTGGATGACTACAGTAAATTTCATCTACTGGCTCACAGACCATTATGCTGAGCAGTGCAAGAGCAGTATTGGTCAACGATCCGATAGTGATTGGACTGCTAGCGTCAGGGACAGCGACGCAGCGTTAACCATTCTCCACCCCCTCGTGTTGATCCTAGATAACAGGATGCAACAGAGCAGACTGGCTAGGAAGAAGGGATGGAAAAGGGAAGGCTAACCCAATACACAAATATGCCATGCTGAAGTCGGATGTATTGGACCGACAGGTGCATATATCACAGTCAAGCTGTAAACTGCGACACAGCACATTCCGTTCTCTGGACTCCATCCTGTTACTTGCAAATCCCTTTTCATGGATTGGTACCGAGAGTTTGAGAACGAACGACAAAGACATGAATGAAGTCCATTCTTTAATGTAACTTCAACAAACCAGGAAATACAAGTTATTTTTATTACAACATGACCAGCACAACAACGATGAAATATGTGTCGACAGTGAAACTTGATTTATGGGAGATCGTTATCAACCATTTACACATCAGAACATCTGAGACACCAGACTTCCTGTACCACAGTTCATCAGAAGTTCACAACATGTTGTAGCTATTCTGCGCGACAGATACATCTCCAGGATCCCAAACTGTCACAGCGGAACTCGGTCGAGCACTTGCGTCGAGGAAATGCTTTCAAGCTACCTGCCATTTCTAACTGGTTTAATCGGATGGAAAATCGATGCTGCAGTTCCATGGTTGGCGGTCGCTGCGTAGTCTTCTCTGAAGATAGTTCTGAAGTTAGACTTTTAGAATGAAGATTTGATATTCTTGTGTGAGTTGTAGAGTGCTCTCTTCTAGCGGCGTAGATCTTGATATTAATTTCGTTATCGACCCGCTTCAGTCAACTCAACTGTAAATGTGTACATGGGTCAATGTTAAGGAAGCAAGGGCAGCTAACAGACCAGGCACAACTGATTTAAAAGCTGAAACGTAGCGCAATAAAATCTGTAACACTTCATCCTCTACATGAGAGTCTGCTATCGGAATCACTTATGCTATTGGTCCTAACTACTAAAAGGGACAGTGAGGCTAACGTTTGGTCAGGCAAAACACGCTGATCAGACAATGCTAGCCATGGTCAAGAGAAATTTACTGGCCAAGACCCTCATCTGACTTCCTTGTTGGTCGTCCTGGAAACGGGCTGTTGTCGAGGACAACAGTTTACAAGGTGAGGTTCGACGTGATCCCTGTAGTAGTGAGCGACACGCAGATGAATTCAAGCCTAGCGCAACCGCCTGGAGGACCCTGGTCCACCTTCATTAACACGCTCGGGATGTGAGGAAAGCGACTGCAACCCGCCATTTGTCCTTTTCAGAGCGCACACAAGAGTAACCTACCCATTGTGGGCATTCGCAAACATAACTACTAAAAAATGTGTTTCATTTATATCTAATGTACCTATCACCATGGTCAATGAAAAGCAGGGGACGACACATTTGTTTTAGGATCTAGTTACAAAAATGTAGAAGCAAGGCAAAGCACTGGCTGGAAATCAAGAAACAATACATTTGTTTTGAAGCCAGGTTTCCTTCTTCTTCAGTGTACGCTGTTTACAGTGATATACGTTGCACTGTTTAATTTTGTTAAGCCTGTGGCTCAGTGCATCCGATTTCAACAGGCGTTTCTGTAGGGATGCCCTCCTTAGCCTTTGGCTGTCCCCAGCCTAACTGCAAGGCAGCAGTTGTTTTTGGTCAGAGTTGTCTCTCTTAGGGAAGTTGTCTTGCAGGACTATCGAGTCTTCCCCACACGTGTCTATAGGGTTTGGCAATGATATGATATGATGGACTATGTACTAGTTTGTACTATCCCGGAAGAGAGGCAGTCCAGTGTGACTGTGTCTCAGGATCGTAACGTCCTGCCATAAAAGTAGCAGATGCATGTGAGTGAGGTATCTCTTTGCTCCCTTTATTTTATCGGCTCATCTGCAGTGATGGCACGCCTAGCATTCCCCGTCACCTGTGAGGTTGTCACAATAGGGCAGGGGTTGCAATATCCGCTGGACTGCATCTCTTCTGCGTCCATTGAGATGACTGATAGTGAAGCCAGGTTTAACATGTAGAAACCGCATTTAGTACTGCGTTGCTGTTGATCTGTAATGCCCACAATGAGTAAGTTTACTCATTTATCGCTCTTAAAATGGCGTTAAGTGGCGGGTTGTAGTAGCTTTACTAACATCAGAAGCGTGCTGATGAAGGTGGACAGCAGTCCGACAAGCAGTTGTGCTATGCTTGGTTTTATCTGCTTGACGACCACTACTATGGGGATCACGTGGATCTACATCTCCACAGCCAGACTGCCTAGAAAACACCCTGTTTTCAGGCTACTTTGAAAAAAGATGGTCTTGTATAGTTTATTGTGCACGACCCTGACGGGACGTCTTGGTCAGTATGTTGTACCTGGCCGGACTAGCGTCTCAGTTATCCATAGCACTGAGTTATAAGCAAACGGTAATATAAAACCATGGAGATCTCTCGTGACCTGATGTAATGGATCCTCGATAACAGACAACAATGGAATCATAACACAAAGCATCGAGTACCGCACCATAATGGAATCCTAAAACAAAGAATTGAGTCTCGAATAACAATGGTAGATAATAGGATATTCGAAGCACAAATAAAACATACGATTTAATTATAAATACTATCATGCCGTCCTTTAGTCCGATTGCTAGGGTCCTCCGGAAGGATTAGTAGCGCTGTGAAATAAAGGGCGTTTGTTCTCTCAGTCACCGAGCAATGTACCTGCTAGGTTTCTATTATGTTTCGCTAATAGAAAACGACATTGTTAGTTTGTTTCTATCATCGAAAGTACATCTCTTCCATCCACAGATAACGACACTATGTTTTTGTTTTGAACATTTAAATGTCTATCGGTGAAGATACGCTCCTTAATCTACAGAAAGCGACATTGTTTATATTTGTGTTCGGCCTACCATTCTTTCGTCCTAGTTAAATCTCCTTCGACAATCTATTATACATTCGCCTGTTTTCTGAAGGCTGTGTGCGTTAAGTTGTGTGCCCAATGGTCAAGTGCACTGGACTATTCACATATTTTAAAAACAGTTTACTTCCCGATTTAGTTAAGTGTAGACAAAGATCACTTGCTTTTCACCGCAAATGTATTGTGTTCAACTGCCGTCATCGGAACGTTTGAGTCCACCCAACTGTAAATTGATACCTGGCAAACGTATGGAAGGATATGCAACAAGGAAAGTAACTGGTCACATAAACGAGTCGAATAGTGATCATGTTCAATTAAGTCTCTAACACTTCATCCCTGACAGCAGTGTCTTCAGTGGAGCTTTCTTTAAATTTTACACCTGGTAGGGGTACGACCTTACTGCCTCAAGAATCCAAACCCTGAACGTTTGTGTTGTCAACCACCTCACAAGCCCCTTCATCGCGCCACCACTGTTTCTCCCAACCCAGTAGAATAGTCTGAAAAACGTGATATATTTTCTGTATGTGTATTGTTACTATATGCAGATTGTAACTGTATTGATGTATATTGTTATTTTGTTTACGTATATCGTTATTTTGTTTATGTATATCGTCATTGTTTTTACGTATATTGTTATTTTGTTTAGGTATATCGTTACGTTGTTTATGTTTATTGTTATTTTGTTTATGCATATCGTTACTTTGTTTATATATATATATATATAATTTATATATATATATATATATATATATATATATATATATATATATAAATAAATATGTTACTTATTTCTGTACATCGATACCTTGCTTATGTATATTGTTACTTTATGTCTATTATTACTTTATTTATGCATAATATTACTTTCTTTATGTATATTATTAATATGTGTATGTATATCCCAACCTTGAAGTTGCCTTCTGATTTACTCTACATGTCTTTGAAAAAGTTACTTTCCTTGCAAAATTGTTGCTCTATTGAGTGTACGTTTTTACTTTTTGTTACAGTGCTGAAATATCCAACGGTTATTTGTTGACTTGCTTTCTGTATATTGATTAATTTGCCATTTTCATCCAAGGGAATAGCAAAGATGGCACCTTATTGGTTGGAGGTCTATCTTGATCTCATGATTGGGTCGATCTTGGATGCTGCCAGGTCACAGATTTGACTGAAATTTTTCCCACCGACAATCCTAGTATACCCATTGGCTACTTCCAATACCCCATATTTCCACGATGCAGTATCCAAGGCAGATGAATGTGACGAAAACGGCGCACTTAACTGTATTTTCTGACTACAGTTTTGATTGGACGATGAAATATTCACATAGGCCACCGATGGACTCCCACATCAGTTAAGCACCCTCTACGGCTTCGTCCAATGGGACACAGAGAAACCGGTCTTAACTTTAGTAGCCGGTAGGGATTTTGTTCGACGAACTCGCCATGAAAGTCAAGAGATTATTTTGACTCTTTAGGCCTCTTTGTCTCCTAAGCCAACATACGTATGTACACGCATACACCAAAGTGAATAATGACGCCGCCACAAGATAGATGATTCTATTAGAAGAGGCCTCTACCGAGAAATTTGATGTGGCAGTTTAAATTGCAACGGTTTTACATTATGAGAATTATAGCTCCATACACAACTTTCTCTAGTAGCAATTGACGACATGCTTGGAAGGCTACAGCTGTCCTATTCTTTTCATCCCGCATTCGACTCGAGTGTTTCAAATATATGCCTGCATCAAAACAAATATAAGGGAGTTATATTTTAGACCTCTTACGGCTTTTAAGCGGAACGACACTGAAAAATACAGACGACTCTCCAACAGTTTCCCTAGCACTTATGTGATATCTCCAGGGGTGCTCATTCTCCCGCTGACAACCATTTTCACAAAATGTATCCCAAAGGTATAATTGACATTTAGAATATCGGTGCATCTGGCGCTCTTCTGGTGTTAGACTCCGGTTTGCATTTAAAAGCTGCTAATCTTTGTTATCTGGTGGTTCATGCAAGATTAATTATACTCTCTTCTTCATTTTCTGCCGCCTAGTCTTCTGTTATATTCTTTCTCTTTCTCTCACTCACTCCTCTCCCTCTCTCTCTACCTACATATATATATATATTATACATACACACCCATATACATAGATAGAAACTTACATAACTTACATGCATACTTACAAGCGCAAACAGACTTACGTATGTGCATGTGTCTTAGTGTGTGTGTGCGTGAACATATTCCTTGCTGCGTGTGGTAAAAGCTATGGCGTAATAAGAACTGTATACACTTACTATCCAGCTCCAGATAACATGTATAAACAACCATTGATTACAGTGGGGGGATAGATATTTGAAGCGGAGAAATAAAGTTGTCTCCGTTGGAAGCACGCAGTCAGGATATGTGATTATTGCAAACGAGCTGGCAAAAAGAATAGGAAACGCGAGCTGAACTTTTAGTCCATTGTGCTCGAAAGTGCGGGAACGTTGAGGAATCAGTCTACCGTTTTCTTATTATCCCCACCATGCTCTATTCGTGCGAGATCTGGACTGTCTGCTTTGGAATCGCCCGGAGGATGAATCACTTTCACGTGACATATGGGTCACATACTCTATCTTCTGTAAGTGATCCAGAGTTCCTTTCAGTAATTTTTTAAATTTCGAATAAAGTGAAAGAAACATTTATTCCTAATATGGTTTTAGAACTTTCAGATAAGTAGGTAAGACGATATCTTTATATTGGATTCCACGCTGGTCGACAGTGTTTACTGCCTCGTTGAACGAAAAGAAGAAAGTTCCCACTACACGCGCTGGTCTAGAGACATATTGCCTCGTCCGGGGACGAAGTGAATTTCTCACCATTTTGGAGATAATGGCCCAGATTTCATTCAGATGTCTTTAAGTGAAACGCTCCCCAATTGAAACCTAACTACGTTAGTAGTCTACTGTCATAGGGTAATAGACCGAAAAAGCCTTTGACGCCGACAAAGACACATTGATCATAACGCATGTCGTCATTTTGCGCTGTTTTGTCCATGCTATTCTGACCCAATCCATTGTGAATTCTTACGCGCCTTACTATGGAGTACAGCCTTTATCACACAGTTTTATTCAAGTGTTCAAATGAAACCGGACCTAAGTGCGATGCGCATGTTGACATCACTTCAGGTGAAAACAGCACATACCAACCGTCAAGTTTTCGAAATTTCATTATCCTTCAACTCATAGTTTCCTCAGCAGACTGTTGAAAACATGGCGGGTAGAAAACAGAATCCGTCTATAGTTGATCAAAAAGCGGTGATTCGGTTTCTAACAGCTGAAGGGTGTCGACAAGTTGTCATTCATCGCAGAATGCAGGCAGTGTATAGTGAATAAAGTGTGTAAACGAAGACAAGAATGAAGAACTGGGCAACGATGTTTCTAGCAAGATGGCCAGGTGATTATTGTTTGTGTCTAATAACTTGATGAGCTGAAACTGCTCGCATTGTCTTTACAAGCTTTTGTTAAACTTAATATGACCACTGATCATTTGCGTGGACTTCTCATTTTACCATTGTAACCAACTGCCTCATAACTTCAATTAACAGTACCCTTACTCGACAATGGTTGTTGCGTCGAATGACAATTTCCATGATCAAGTATAATGGCCACTTCATAGGCGGCCTGCAGTTCTGTTGAGAAGATGGCGATCTGTTTTAGCCAGATGTTGCCGGTACAGCCACGAGGACGTCTTCAGAATGAACACGGGCTCTCCCCGTTCTTTGTCTCCAAAACCTGTAGAAGCATCTTGTCAGCCAGGACTACCCGGGAAAAAACGTGCAACATGACTGAAGAGGACGAGGCGACGGCAATCAATCGTTAAGGCTGTTCCTGCAAGATGAGTACGTTGAACTACATCTATGTTAACAATTCGGTCGTGTATAACCTAAACAGCTAAAGTTGTATAAACAGCCTCTATTAGTGCAACCTGTTAGTCTGTCACATTTTAACAGGTATTGGGTAGTTAACTCCAAATATTGTACTCACAAAGCTATTTACTTCTTTTTCTTCATCGTACGCAGTCAGACAGTAACCATTATTTTTTTCGAAAAAGGCAGCGGTCATCCTGAGGCTGTCGACACTGCCATAGAGCTTGTCTAGTGTTGCCACTGGTGATGGCCACATCTGCTCTCTCTGATCCTCGTATGTTGGGCAGTTTTGCAGCAAATGTTCAGTGGTCATTTTCCCGGTACCACACGGGCATTCGTCAGGCCCACCTATCTTCAATTTGTTGAATAGGTGGTACTTCAGTCTATTGTGGCCAGTGCGAAGTCTGAAGACCACGACCTGCTCTCTTCTGTTCAACTGGTAATAGGCATCGTTTTTTGTGTAGCCAGTATGTTCGGTTTCCCATTTGGTCATGTATCAAGCTCTAATAAGCCGTTTTGAGTCTTCGTATGGCATACTAGTATCTTCTACTAGTATCTAGTTACTTCCATTGACAGCGAGATCGCCAATAGCATCCGAACACGCACTCGCGTTCTTTGAGTTGAAGAATCACGAATCATCAGAAGTGAACATTGAAGAAGACCTAGAAGAAGACAACTTCTTCTTCATCTTTTTTTCTGTTTCTACTTCTGCTTCTTTTTCTTTTTCGATCAACTGATGATATGCTTCTAGCCTGGTTAATTTTACGAGGAAGAGTGTGTTTCAGGTCTACACCTGCCCCCCTCAGCGTTTCGAGCATGGTCGCTCCCCCAGGCCAGACTGCCTCTCTTCTTCTTCTTAGTTCTTAGTCGACCTGAATTTCTACAGTGACAGATCTAGTATGAACTGGATGTAGCCGGGAAGAAGGATTTCCTGCTTAGTGGGCTAGGCTCGAGCAACTTAAACTCCGTTGCGTTGGGACAAACGCTTACGGAGGGTGGTTAATCGATGTGCGAGTTCATATTAACAGACTCGTACACTAGATAACAAGTAGACCCGCAGCCTGTAAGGCGCTATCTATGCTGCTCTAAACAAACCACCTAACCCTTGCTGGTTTAATGCCATGTCACACAGTTAGTCGCCTCTTACGACATGCTCTCTGTGAAGCATTGGTGCTTTTCTTGTCCTTGCCATTCACAAAGATCCCGGCAGACCACTCGTGCCTTTCTTTGGTCTGCATAAATAGGGTAATCTTGCAGGACATGTTCGAGTGATTACTTGGGTACTCCACGGACGAGAATAGCACCACTGCCCCTCAGAGAGCATGTCGTAATAAACGACTAACTATTTGATATGGCATAGCAACGGCCATGGTTAGATGGTTTTCTAAGAACAGCATAGATGGTGCCTACTGGCTGCGTGTCTATTTTGTTATAGTTTTGGAGTCTATTAAGATAGATTCATTAACCACCCTCAACGGCACTTGTCCAACACAGTGGAGTAATAAGCTGCTCGATCCTAGCCAGCTAAGCAGAAAATCCTCCTCTCAGCTACATCCAGCTCACGCCAGAGCTGGGACCTGCACAAAGGCATCCGCTCCTGTAGAAGTAAAGATCGACTACGACTAAAACAAATACTGAAACAGAGTCAAAGGAAGAGGCAGATGCTGTGGTAGAGTCTATACGATAATAGAACTATACTAGAGAACTATACGACTATAGATCTATACGACTATAAGACTACAAGACTAACGACTACAAGATTACGAGACTACGAGAAAATGAAAATAAGATTGCAAAAACGTAAGACTGTAAGACAAAGACTATCAAACTGTGAGACTATGAGACTATAAGACTATGGGACCATAAGACCGAGGCTATAAGACTTTAAGACCAATACTATGAGACTATTAGACTATAAGACCATAAAACTAAGACTTTGAGACCAAGATTATAAGCCTGTAAGACTATAAGACTTTGAGACCATAAGACCAAGACTATGAGACAAAGACGTTGAGACTTTGCGATTTACATCTGGGTAGACTTGAGCACGTCAAAACCTAGGATCAAACTTAACTTATTGTCGAAAGACTCAGTGCTCTAAGGACTTAAATGCTGCAGGGAGACATTCTTTCAAATAACTTCAATCTATCAAGAAAATTAATTTTCAAAAGACAAGAACTGTTCACATGGCATTCTAAATGTCGTTTCATGTCAACTTGGGTTGATGGCTTGCAAGACGGATCCAAGATTTTCTTTCGTCCGCGGAAAAGTTGTTGAATTACTGTCCTAAGCTCTTGGCCTTCCCACACAATTGATGCTTGGATTTCATTGGTTTAGCCGGCAAATCCTTCCAGTCACCGGAAGTCCACAGACGCTTGAAGTCTGAGACAGGAAGCCATTAATTGCTTGCCCGTCTTCAGAGCGATGAATCGTTTCCGTACCTCCAGAAACTCACAAAAGCATTTTGCGTTATTCGACCTGTGACCTTAATACACAACAGAATAGTGATACCACGCTGTGGTACTGTGCGTTATTGATAGCAGCAGGAGGGGGGAGGGGAGGGAAAGCGAAATATGTGCGATTAGATTAACATCTGTTTATACTGGAGGTACAGGTTCAAATCTCGGAACGGCTTACATTTGTTCTGTTTCGCTTTTTTTTAAATATATATGAGGACAAAAGTTTTTTTAAGCATGTACACTGCACAAGGTCGTCTTGAACAAGCTACTTAAATTCTTCAATCAATCACCAAAAATTAAAAAAACTTTAAGCGAGGGCTCGACTTCATCGCCTCGGGTTTTCCCCATTAAGCTCGGTCTCTCTCGGCAGATGTATCCCATCTGTCGAGAGCATCGCACAAACCACGAACTCCGTAGCTCCAACGATGAACCCAGGGACCTCCGGAAAAAAATTGACATCATGGACCGACCGTCCCAGCTCGAATTCGAACCTCGACCGTCTGAACACGAGGCAAATGTCTTGACGACTTCGCCACAATCAATCAATCAATCAATCGATTAAAGCCCATCGCTTCTCTCGGTACATAGGTCATTAACAATAGCTCGCCATGGTCGTGATCTGCTGTTTCTGCCCCTCTGCAGGGGAAGTAATTTAATCTTAGTTCCTTTTGACATCGTCTTCTCGGTGTATTTTTAGATATATCTCTTTCCTCCTTCCCATGAGCCTTTCTGGTTATGTTAGACGGTGCTTTCCGAAACCTATGTCCACTCCAGCTCTATTTCTTGTGTTTAATTTGTTGTTTTATTGGCTGTTGTTGACTCCATTCCCATAATTCTTCAGTTCTCACCATGTCCTGCCACTTTATGCCCAATATCATTTGTAGGCATTTTTTAACGAAGGACCGGAGTCTTTGTTGAATGACCTTGGTCGTTCTCTAAGTCTCCGCGCGGTACAGCAGCACCAACTTTATACTGTCACTGAATATTTCAACTCTGTTTTATCTGGATCTCCATATGTTGGTTAGTGTCAGGAATGCTTTACATGCCTTGTCAATTCGGATCTTTAAATCTGCATTTGTGCCGCTTCATGTGTCTACTGTGCTGTCCAATTATGTAAATGTATCCACGTCTTGCAATTGCTCTCCATCCAGCATTATTGGTTCATTGCTAAAAGTGTTGAGTTTAAGAAGCTTAATTTTCATGACGTTGATATTCAATTTTAATTTAGCTGATTATTCTTTCACCTATCAAGCTTCTTTTTGCACTTGGCTATCACATTGTGACAAACGTACCAGATCATCTGCGTGATCCAGGTCCTCAATTTTTGACAATGGTGTCTACTGAATATCAGGCCTTCGACTCATGTATTCATTATCCAATATATAGCCAACAAAAACAAGAAAGGTTAGAGCAGGCATCTTAGTCTCACCCCATTTTTCACCACAAAACTGTTAGTCAGGGCTCCTTCAAGTTCCACTCTACTAACTGTATCTTCATACATATTCTGCATATGGGGTATTAACTTCTCTGGTATCCCATAGGTTCTCAACAGCCAATGGTACTTCTGTTTACAAAGTCGAAACGCCTTTTCATAATCTACTTTTATACGTATTATATTCATCTTCTCCTATTCCAATGGAGGACTCCCGCAAGGAGGAGAAATCTTAGTTTCGTTTCGTTTCGTATTCAGACAGGAACTGTAAACAACAGCAGCTCTATACAAATTCGGTATTACATCTGATAAAGATGATGTTTGATAACAACTATTGAGCAGATTTAAAATGATCGCATGCTTTAAAAATCCAATTTCCAGTGTATCGTTTCTTATTCTAGCGTCGAATCAAGAATAATTCTAAGCATTACCGGAGGAGAAGGTGGTCGAGTGACTAGAACAAGTCTCATGACAATTGGGGCACGAGTTCATGACTGACTATAGGATGATATGACTTGGGGGATAAACAAAAACGATATACTTAGCTTGTATTCATGTCTTTCACCTAGCAGCACTGTCTTTTCACTTCTCTATGTTGCAAAAGCTTTGCTTCACCAAAGGTGAGATGGCTTTTCATGGCCCATCTCCACTTCGATCGGTCTGCAGCTTCGTCATCCCAGAAACTAATGTCCAAAACCTTCATATCACGCTTAGACTAATCTTTGAACTTCAACTGCGGTTGGACGAGTGTTGTCGTGCCATCTGCCAACTGTCTATAGAGGATCTCTTTGGAAATGCGACTATTTTCCATGCGACTAACGTCGTAGTCTTCTCTGACGAAGGAGATATGAAGACTGCTATAGTGTGAGAATGGACCTCTCCATTTGTCACTCTGTCCCTCCATGTTGTTGATATGTTTGTTGTTGCTTCGAATACCTACAATGACTAAGTTTGCTCTTTTGTATTGAAAATGATACAGATGCTGATCAACGCATGAGCTGCAGTGGCCAGCGATCCATAGCTGACTGCTAGCGTCAGGGCCAGCCAACCACAGCTGCCAAGAACCTTCTACACCTCCACGTGGTGATCCTGTATAACAGGCTGCAGCAGGGCAGACTGGCTAAGGAGAAGGGATGGAAGAGAGAAGGCTAACCTGGTACTCAAAAATGCCGGCTGAAGTAGGATGTGTCGGACCGAAAGGTACAAATATCGCAGTCAAGCTGTAAACTACGACACAACGCATTCCGTTCTCTGGACTACATTCTGCTACTTAAGCCCTTTTAGGGTTCAGTTCAGTTCAGTTCATCCCGTAACCCATCAGGTCGTTGGGGCACACATGAAGACACTCCCAAAATACCACGCCATCCCTCTTTATCTGTCGCCGCCTGTCGTATCTCACCGGGACGAAGGCCTGACCACTCAGTGATGTTGTCCACCCATCTCTTCCTTGGACTTCCTCGCCCTCTCTGTCCTGGTACGGAATCAAAGGGTATCGAGTTGGTAATTCCGTTGGACCTCGCGACGTGCCCGCACCAGGCCATCTTTCGTCTTTTGATAGCTGTGAACAGATCTTCAAATGGACCAATAGCGTCTTCAACTCTCTGACGTATTTCTATGTTCGTGACACTATCTTTATATGTAACATTTAGTAGTTTTCTATAGCACCTCATTTCCATTGCATGTATTCTGCCCTGGATATCTGATGTGATGGTCCAGGTCTCGCAGGCATACAGACATATCGATAGCACCAAATAGCGCATTAGTCTAACTTTTATGCTGAGGGCGAGCCGCTTGTCTTGCCAAATAAGTTTCAGCCGAGTCAGCGTCGCTGTTTGTGCTATTCTTGCAATTACCTCTGGCTTCGATCCCTCTGCACTAATCAATGATCCCAGATATTTGAAACGTTTTACCACCTCAAATCCCTGCCCATTTGTCTCTATTACAGATTAAAACCCTGCTATGTTATTGGTCATGAGCTTTGTTTTATCTGCATTTATTTCCATACCAAAACTCAGGGCCGCTCTATCCAGCCTACCAATCAACTCCTGGAGTTCTCTTTCTGTGCCTGCCAATACACCAATATCATCAGCAAATCGGAAGTTTGTGATAAGCCTATCACCTATTTTAACCGTGCCAACATGTCATTTTAAGGTCGTCTCCATTATGCTCTCCAAGAATATATTGAAGAGTGTTGGGGAGAGTATACTACATCCCTGTCTCACACCCACCGTCGTACGGAACCAATCGCTTAGCGTTCCCTCTACAGAGACTGTGCTAGTCGCCTGCTGATAAAGGTTTGCAATTACCCTCACAATATCACTGTTGAACTTATAATGCGTCATTGTTGACCAATGCGTCGCATGCCACACTCTGTCAAACGCCTTTCTAAAGTCAATGAAGGCATAGTAGAGTTGTTGATACTCTCAGTATTTCTCATTCATTAGCCGAAGATTAAATATCTGCTCGATGGTACTCCTTCCCGTTCTAAAGCCCGCTTGTTCTTCGGCAATGACATTCTCTGCCTCTGGTTTCAGTCTGTTAAGTATTATTCTCAAGAGAACTTTACTTGGATGACTTATCAGACTGACTGTTCGATAGTTCTGACACATATTTAGGTTTCTTGATTTAGGCAATGGTATAATTACTGATTTTGTCCAGTTGGAGGGCCACTCTCATGTCTGCCATATTCTATTACAGACGTATGTCAGAGTATCAATTGTTGCCTCACCTCCCACTTGTAGGAGCTCTACTGGGATATTATTCACACCTACAGCCTTCCCCTTTTTCAGCATTCTCACGGTTTTATACACTTCTTCCCTTGTTATCGGTTGATTTTCCTCTATCAGACTTACTTCAGGAGACATTTCATTTCTGTGGTCACCTCGACCTTCATGCTTATATAGTTCCGAACAGTACTCTGTCCAGCGCTCACGAATGTCTTGAGCTTCTGTGAGACATTTACTACTCTTGTCCTGAATCATTGTATTTCGACTTTGTACATGCCTTACTAAGTCCTTGGCTAATTTATATGCCCCCTTGGCATCACTTCTTCCTAGTTTCTGTTCGATATTTGCACACTGAGTCGTTATCCATTCCACCTTGGCCTGTTTCATCTTGGCATCCATTCCACTTTGGCCCGTTTCATCTTGGCCTTTATGTTACCATTTATCTCTCTATATTGCTGAATCCCATCTAGTGTTTTCTTCGCTCTTTTCATTTGTCGTCTCTTGTCACATAAATCCAGTATTTCACTCGTGATCCATGCTTTCTTCTTATTCAAGCTCTTACCTAGAACCTGAAATGCCGTGATATTGAGAACGAACGAAGCCAAGCCAAGACATACAGAAAAGAAGATTGAGCCGCTGCGACGCATTATGTGATATGGTCTTCTACGGAAGATTCTTCAGGGAAAGATCAAGGGGAAAGAGAAAAGTAGAGATTAAGCCTTACCTTTACATTTCATGGATTTAAAGTACGAATGTATCTGAAATGAAGAGTGCTACAGAAATGGTCAAGTGGGGGGGGGGGGGGGGGGGGGGGTCATGCTCTGACAACCTTACAATTAGTGTAATGACTGATCAACCAGAGGATAGGGTCAAATGGAAAGACATGCTCAGACAACCTTACATCCAGCCTTCTTCTTCGTTCATCCTCAGATCAATGTTCCGGTTTCTCTTACAAAGGACGCCGTTGTTTGTAAGGCTGTTTGGTCTCCATGCAGCTCTTGTCTCATATCTGTCTCACGAGGCCAGCACTGTTCTCTCTTTTTCTGCATAAGCATGCAGCTTTGTAGGATGTGTTCCACTGTCATGATATGCTCACCACATGGGCACATGTCATCTGTCCCAATCCTCATTTTGTTGTAAAGATGACTCTCGAGTCTGTTATACCCAGTTCTCAGTCTGAAGATGATGACTTGCTCTTCTCTAGTTAAGTAATAGTAGCTGTCTTCTTTACGGAAGTCGGGGTGTTGATCAGCCCATTTTAACTCGAAGTTGGCTTTAATTATGGTCTAGGTCTCATTATATGTGATTATTTCAACAGGCGTTTCTGTAGGGTTGCCCTCCTTAGCCTGTGGCTGTCCCCAGCCTAACTGCAAGGCAGCAGTTGTTTTTGGTCAGAGTTGTCTCTCTTAGGAAGTTGTCTTTAGGACTATCGAGTCTTCCCTACTCGTATCTATAGGGTTTGGCAATGATATGATGGACTATGTACTAGTTTGTACTATCCCGGAAGAGAGGCAGTCCAGTGTGACTGTGTCCCAGGATCGTCAATTCCTGCCAGAAACGTACCAAATGCATGTGAGTGAGGTATCTCTTTGCTCCCTTTATTTTCTTGGCTCATCTGCAGTGATGGTACGCCTAGCATTCCCCGCCACCCGGGCGGTTGTCACAATAGGGCAGGAGGTGCAATGTCCGCTGGACTGCATCTCTTCTGCGTCCATTGGGATGACTGATAGCAGACAGAGGCAAAGAGCGAGGCAGGAGTGCATTTAACCAGGTGCATTTCTGCAGCTCGACTGGGCCGGGCTGAGACGCAAGCCCTAGCCATGTCGTAGCCTCCCATCACAGAGGTGCTGAGATTTGAGGCGGGATTCTGGCTTAAAGGCGTTCGGCCGTAGTCCCTCAGATGGTAGCTTCGCACCATTGGCTTATCAGCCAAGCACGTGGACCAAATGTCAGCGACCTGTGATTCCTCTCGAAGGAGTGCATTTGACCAGGGAAGAAGCCTGGTGATGGCACGGAGATGTTGTTCGCCTGGTGTGCGGACATATCTCATGGTCAAGGGTTGAGTCTCAGCAGTTTGCAGTGAGGTAGCTGAACTACTGCTTAAGACACCCCGACCGAAAACTACGTCTTTTACTAGTGGTTTCATACCTCATCGCCGTATGGGGTGAGTATCGTGCAGCTTCCCGCCCGTTTTGTTCGGTGGACGACAGAGATCTCTTTCTGCGGCTCGACCAGGTCGGGCTAAGACGCGAGCCCCAGGTCCAAACCATATCGTAGCCTCCCATCACCGTGGTGAGGAGATTTAGGGCGGGATTCCGGCTTAGAGGCGTTCGGCCGTAATCCCTCACATGGTAGCCTCGCGCAATTGGCTTATGGGCCTAGTACGTGGACAAATGTCTGCGACTTCTCTCGAATTGAGCAGGATTACCGTCGCAACGCCCTGTCATTTGTAGGGTAAGAATGGCCTGTCTTACGAAGGTCTAATACCAGCACCCGTTCACTATTAGACCCAACGAATCAATAGAGGGCTTTTTTAAATGTCAGTCATGACCAAGTGTCTGAAACCTGCAGTTTCTGTAATATTAAGCAGGATTACCGTAGCAGAAGCTCTTTCATTAAGAGGGTAAAACTGACCGTGGGTCTAATACCAGCACACGTTCCCTATTAGACCCAAAGAAAGGGCTCTCAGTCTGTCAGTCATTTTATAGTGTTGGCGTGTTGAGTCAAATTAAGCCGCAGGCTCCACTCATGGTGGTGCCCTTCCGTCAATTCCTTTATCGAATACTGAATGCGGGCTAATCGAGCCACAGAGAGCTTAGCCCCAGATTTCCGAGGGTCTAATTCCAGCACCCGTTCCATATTAGACCCAACGAAAGTGCTCTCGGCCTGTCAATCATTTCAGCGTTGGCCGTGTTGAGTCAAATTAAACCGCAGGCTCCACTCCTGGTGGTGCCCTTCCGTCAATTCCTATAAGTTTCAGCCTTGCAACCATACTTCCCCCGGAACCCAAACACTTTGGTTTCCCGGAAGCTGCTCGCAGAGTCATCGAAGCAACTCCTGCGGATCGCTAGTCGGCATCGTTTATGGTCAGAACTACGACGGTATCTGATCGTCTTCGCGCCTCTGACTTTCGTTCTTGATTAATGAAAACATTCTTGAGAAATGCTTTCGCAGTAGCTCGTCTTGCGGCGATCCAAGAATGTCACCTCTAACGCCGCAATACAAATGCCCCCGTTTGTCCCTGTTAATCGTTACCTCCAGTTCCGAAAACCAACAAAATAGAACCGAGGTCCTATTCAATTATTCCATGCACCATTATTCAGGCAGCCCAGGCCTGCTTTGAACACTCTAATTTTTTCAAAGTAAACGCGCCGGCCACCCATGACGCTCAGCGAAGAGCACCAGTGGGAGAGAGCCGGCAGACGGTAGGGCAGGAGACAACGGGTAGTGAACCGGCGCGAGCCGGACCGCCCGCCTGCGCCTGAGATCCAACTTCGAGCTTTTTAACTGCAACAACTTTAATATACGCTATTGGAGCTGGAATTACCGCGGCTGCTGGCACCAGACTTGCTCTCCAATAGATCCTCGTAAAAGGGTTTAAAGTGTACTCATTCCAATTACGGGGCCTCGAAAGAGTCCCGTATTGTTTTTTTTCGTCACTACCTCCCTGTGCCGGGAGTGGGTAAGTTGCGCCTGCTGCCTTCCTTAGATGTGGTAGCCGTTTCTCATGCTCCCTCTCCGGAATCGAACCCTGATTCCCCGTTACCCGTTACAAACATGGTAGACATGTCACGTGCAATCGACATTTGATAGGGCAGACATTTGAAAGATGCGTCGCCGGCACATGAGGCCATGCGATCAGCACAAAGTTATCCAGAGTCACCAGTGGGGACGCCGCAACCCCGCGAGGGGAAACGACGATTGGTTTTGAATTAATAAAAGCGCTCTTTCCGCGAGGGTCGGAACTTGGTAAGCATGTATTAGCTCTAGAATTGCCCCAGTTATCCAAGTAGGATCGTGTCATCTAAGGAACCTCGAATGATTTAATGAGCCATTCGCGGTTTCACCGTGAGACAGTGTGAACTTAGACATGCATGGCTTAATCTTTGAGACAAGCATATGACTACTGGCAGGATCAACCAGATATCTGCCGGAGACGTACGAAGCACACACACCGGTCGGCGGATGACGGTTGTGTAAAAAGCCTCACTGGGACGGCCGCAGGGACGGCCGCAGGGACCGACTGACGGACGGTTGTTCTCCCCGGGCCGCAGTCCTTCGATCTAGGACCGCCTGACAGGGGCCTCTACACACACCAGACGACCGACCGACCGGGCTCACTCGGGGAGGGATGGCAGCGCTCTGTGCAGAACGGATCCCAACGGCCCCGGCGATGAATTTCACTGGGACTGGAGACAAATTTCGCTTGCCGGCCTGCCCTTCTCCGGAGGGTTAGTCGGGCTGGGACAGGGCCTTCAGGCTTTATTCCTGCTTTCCATTTGCCGGTCACAAGCTCTTTGCGAGAGTCTGACCACCAGCGAGACGAACTGTCGAGCTCTGCTATAAGCCTTCGAAAAATCACCACCGACTGACAACGTTGAACATCTGATTCACCGTAATGCATAGCTGATTTCTTCAATGTTTTATTAAAGCTCCCTGTCGATGGAAGTATAGTGGTTTTTTTCGTTTATGTACGTATCATAATTTGGGAATCTTTCTCTGTGTTTATTTGAAACATAAACTGTTATTCCACTCTCGGAAAGCTTTTGATCTGTATGAAGCAGTGAATGGGCAATGTTGTGAGTTGGAATGTCTTCAAATATCATGAAATGGTTGTTGTTGCTGTTTTTGCTGCTGTTGGAAGTCACTCGTGCTGGGTTAATTTAACTTTTGACGAAGTTCATTTAGTAGCGGGTTACAAAGGCTCTTCTAATATGGTGAGACGCACTTAAGAGAGAAGTTACTATTTTGCAATGTTTCATTTTTCAGGGCGCACACAGATACCAAATACATGTGTGCATTCGTTGTGTTAGTGAGTAAATCTGTGCTTGTGTGTGGATATCTTTATTGGCTGCAATGTCCATGACATTCTATACTTTTTCAGTCTATTTATCCTCACTGTCTTATATGTTTTGTTTCATGTGTTGTGCATGTCAGTAGCATTTGTATTATTACTTTTATTAGTATTATAACAGTTGTTTTGAATGAAATGATAAGGACTTCAGAATACTCAATCATAGATTGTGTTAGGTAGGTTCTCCAGTCTTTCCTCGCTGCTTTCCCTTCCCCTAAAAGTTTACATTTCCAGTTGGGTCGACTGGAGAGGACGGTAGATAGTGGGGATGGAGTTAAACCCTGTACCTTTGGCGAGAAGAACGTGTGCTCCGCCCTTGCACTAATCAGATAAATTAATTATCTTTCCTTTGCTATTGCCTACAACAGAAACGGTTTACCATAGCCTGAATGAGAAAATGAACGGAGGGCTTAAACAGTCCATCGTAACAACAAATAGATCAAAGCGGCAGCGTTTCTGAATTTTGGAATTCGACAAAAAGTTCAGTTCAGTTCAAGTCGCATCTCGGCATCGCAGGTCGACTGTAATGAATCTCTAGTGCACTCTATCACTTTCCGTAAAAGTGCAATCTGACAGGCTTTGTCCAGTCCCTCTCCTGATGTTATCTACCAACTGACAATGTTGTCTGACTTCTGGCCGACTGCCTTCCATGCATCCCTCTAGTATAGTCTTCAACAAGTCCTTTCTTTTATATGGCCAAAATAACTTAACTATCTAACTCTGATTTCGCTCATTAATTATCGTTTCACATACAACGTTTTCAATACCTCCACATTTGTTTTCTTCTCTTTCCAAGAAATGCCACCTAATATTCTATATACTCACATTTCGAAGGTTTCGATAGTCCTTTCCAACTTGTTATTCAGTGTCCATGTTTCTGCGCCATAAAGATAAAAAAAACAACATAAAGGTAAAAACCAAGTGACTGAACAATGACAAAAACATGTTACATTATGTCTTGTTTTTGATGTGATTTATTTTTAGTTTTCGATCGTTTTGTATCCCCGACGAAGGTCTTTCGACTGTAACCTAGGTATCATTTTGTTTGTGTCCTGTAGAGGTCAATGAGCCACTACTTGTATATTTTGTATCAACTACATCCAATGGTTACAGAGAACTGGATATTAGTAACAAAATTAGTCAGCTTTCATATCGTTCACGTCAATCGTTTTAGTTCCATTGAAAGATGACACAGAAGAACGCCTAAAATCATTGAATTCTTCATCTTCTCATTTTTCTTTTTTTGTCGTCGTGGTCGTTTGCTTTCAAGTAATCGTCTTATCTCACTTAGAATTCAGAATAGCCCAAGCAATATCGGTCTCAGAATGCAGAATTTTGAATAGCCCAAGGAATATCGGTGTTCCAGACCATGAAGGGAAGTGTGTGCAACAAAACCTTGTCGCTGGAACTAAGAAAAAGTTATTCAATGCTACTTGGCACCAGTACTGACATATCGCAGTGAATCATGGGCAATCGCGAGCAAGCTCGTAGATCTTTGGAAGCAGCAGAGGTGTGGTTTTATAGAAGAATTATGCGGATCACATGGGATACAAAGAAAACTAATCATACAGTAACCGAAGAGGCATAAACACAAAGACAACTTATTGCAAGGATCAGAACATGGCAGGTTGTGGGAAGGAGACGATTAGAGAGAGGAAATGGTGTGCTTTTGAGCAGGTTGTGACAAGGGGGCAAGTAGAGAGAGAGAGAGAGACAGAGGAAGGTAGAGCGAGAAAATTTGGACATCCTCAGAGAAAGGCGTGGGCGACAAGCAAGAACAGAGTCGGAAAACGACACACGTGATAGAAAAGAACTTAGGTGCATGATCATCAACGCCAACCGGCAAGGTCCCTGAGAATGATGATGACCTACCACTGAAGCCTTCTCACGGTTCTCTCGTCGCCATACAGTTTATGTTACAATGGGGTTGGGGATGGCCATGTCAGCTCCTTTCGTGGAGCCTGTAGACCAGAAGAAGATATCTCACTGTTTTTTGATGCTACTCCTAGGATGGACACAGGAAAAGGCAAAGGGCTGCGGTCCATCGTAGACGATGATGGCATAATTTATTTTGCTAGCGCTATTTTTAGTAAGTATTAACTGCGCTACTTTTTATCCTCACTCTCTCGTCTCGTGCCGCCCGACCCCAGTGGCAAGTCAAGGACAAGACAACTAGGTGGCGACTACGAGATGCAGCGGACTCCGCATCAAGCACCCGTGAAAAAGACGGCGGAGTCCGCAGTCAAACCCACACCACCTGATAAGGAGGCTGACGGCTTAACCACTTCGCCACGGAATCACATGGACACAATCACATGTAATAGTATATCATTGTCTAACTTCAATAAATGATCACATCGATATCATTATGAGCATTGATTAGTGGAAGATGATTCAGAAGCTGTCAGAGTAAATCAATGGAAAGCGGAAGTCAGTCGTATCTCTTTACTTCTCAGACTTTTTACATACAGTTGATTCGATTTACAGAGGAAAATATTCGGAATTGTGTCTGCCAGAGTGGTGTGCCGCAGTCAATTATGTATGACAAGAATAGCACCACTGTCTCACAGAGTGCAAGTCAAAAGAAGCGACTAACTGTGTGGCATGGCAAAACACCGGCCATGGTTATGTGGTTTGTTTAGAGCAGCATAGATGGCAGCCTAACAGGCTGCGGATCTACTTTGCTCTAGTGTTTGAGTCTATTGAGATGAGCCCGCACATCGGTTTATCCCCCTTTGTAAGCGATGTCCCAACGCAGGAGAGTATTAAGCTGGTCGGGCCTAGCCCACTAAGCAGAAAATCTTTCTTCCGGCTACATCCAACACATACCAAAACTGGGACCTGCTGGATATAGAAGTACAGGTCGACTAAGAACTAAGAACACGTACACAAATCGCTGTGCTAAATTCTTAGTATTTTTTAAACACAACATTCTTCAGTTTGCCGTGACCTGTACGCAGTCTGAATATTGTGACTTGATTTCATCTTGGCAATGGGTAGAAGGCTTCTGCTTTATCTGGGCGTTTTCCATGTCCTTTGTATCTGAAGTTAATTTGTGTCGCCGTCTTTATTTCCTCATATGTAGCTATGTCTTCAATTTGAGGTTCGCCTTCTCCCTCGTTGCCCCGTCTATCTACCGCCTCATTTATATGCAGCTTACAGTGCACAAGAATCCCCTGAATTCTTACTCTGCTTAAAATGTAGCTGCTATTCATAAGTACCTCAAAAAGCTGTCCAATTCATTGTTTTTATGGTTTCTGAGGCCCATTATGTCTGACGAAAATCTGTGAGGTAAACTACCTCGTCTTTGGAATAGTCTTTCTTTTCCACAATGGTTATTCCAGATGCTTTTAGTTTCTTCAGTTTTAGCACCAGCTCTGAAGAAGTTTGATAATCTTCTATCGTCCACTGGGATATAGATTTCCGGTCTATTATTTAAGTGTATTTAAACACCAGTCCTTGAGTTCAAACCAACATCCAATAGAGCCTGGCTGACCGAAGGATTGCTCTCATCAAGCTATTTATACAGCGTCTTGAATATACATATGTACACTGACTTAACACAACGTGCGTGCAGTCGTATTGATTGTACACTGAGGCTAGAGATGTAAAACACAGCATTATAATAAACAGGACAGACTACATTGATTGTCTGGCTATGTTGTGTTGTTGTGAATGTCAACATTGAGATAGTTTACGCTTTTATTGCGCATTGAAATGGGCGATAAGAGACTCGTTGTACTAGCTTTCCTTGTTTGTTTCTTAGATGTTAGCCTCAGTAGTTCCTATTGGCGGAGGCTCGCCATTTTCCAATCCAGAACATAGTCAGTTGGGCGATATGGGATCAAGATACTGAGCAGCACATGAGCTGCAGCGGTTAGCGACCCATAGATGACTGCTAGCGCCAGGGCCAGCGAACCAGAGCTGCCAAGGCTCTACTACACCTCTACGCTGATCCTGGATAACAGGCTACAGCAGAGCAAACTGGCTAAGGAGAAGAGATCGAAGAGGATATGCTAACCCGGTACTAAAAAGGCGTGCTGAAGTCGGATGTGTTCGACTGAAAGGTGTAATTCTCGCAGTCAAGCTGTAAACTACGACACAACGCATTCCGTTCTCTGGATTACATTCTGCTTCTTAAGCCCTTTCAGGGTTTGGTAGTGGGAGATTGAGAACGAACGAAGCCAAACGAAGCCGATTGGATGATATCAGGACGCATAAACCAGTGCTATGATGCATGTGTGAATCTGTATGTACCTAACCTAGTGGTTCAGTTATGCAAAAATGTTTCATGTCATTTGTTGATCCTCTTGTTGATTCTTCCTGCTGACGTTGATAGGTGGTCTCCAATTGTTTTGTTTTTTGGTTTTTTTTTTTGTTCTCTATCTGGCTCCGGAGGCCATACTTACTTTGAATTCCAGAGATGGAGGTGCCAAAATTTGAGAATAGGTATATTTATTTTATGTACACCACACATTTTATCATTTAATTTTTTTTTTTAATTTAAAAAACAAAATACAATTGATAGGGACTTTTCTTTTCCTCGCATCCTGAGTGAACTGATGAAGGTTAACCGCGGTCCTCCAGATGGTTGTGCTAGGTTTGTCTTCATCTGTGTGCCTACTACGTGGATCACTTCAATCCTTTCCCGTCAGCTAGACTGTCTTGAAAAAAGATTGTTTTGTGGAAATGCCACATGAAAGAAATAGTGGTCTTAGTCAAAACTTTGTGCCTGGCCCTGACAAGACTAGCTTTTCAGTTCCCCATAGTCTGGCTATAGAAGCTGAAGGACATTCAACTATAAGAAACTCGGAAGGTCTGTTTGATACTAAAAGAAAATTTTCAGGAATATACCAACAATAAAGCCGACCACATCGGAAATGTTGTGAACAACTTTAACCAAAACAGAAGAAAAAATGAAGGCAATACCCTAATGAGCGCCTAAGCAGACCACAACCAGTCAGTTGGCCTGACATTTTACTTGTGGTAGATAAACACAAAGTTTACTGTGATAAGCCGATTGTAGAAGACGTCGAGAAAGCAATCAGTCTTATAAAGAAGGGAACAGCTGCAGGGCTTGGTACGAAAACAGGTGAACCTATTAAGGCGTAAAATGATATACTTTACAATTTTATTAAAGAAATGTAGAATACACAAAGTGGCGCACAAGAGAAAACATGGATTATCTGATTAAGTTACCAAAGAAATGCGATATTCAAGAATGTAAACATCACAGAGGAATAATCCTCATCTTAGTAAAGTGTTGAACATAGTTAAACTTTGAAGACTAAAGAAGCCAAGCTATAATAATAATAATTCGTACATCGTCGTCAATTAGGACCTCGTGAGGACCAACATCATCACATGTCATAAAGCAACCTTGAGTTTGTGTGTGCACTAATGACTGATCAAGCCAATTCGAGTTTGGAAAGGTCTATGAGACTAACGTTGTCTCTGATATTTTCTCTGCTCCAGTCTTCCTGATTGTACGTCTATCCTAAGCTGCATGGATACGCTGACCCTCGCTGAGTTCAACGCCGTCTGTGACCGGACTTTTCCATGTTGAGCAATTTTGAACCAGGTGAAAAGTTAAGATGCCAAGTTATGAGATGAACAAACTTGTTTTAGACAAAACAAATCACGCATTGATCAAACAGAACAAATAACGCATTTATCAAACAGCTTAATTGAAGAGCAGTCACTGGTATTAATTTAACGCTTGTACATCAACGTTCTGTTACTATTAAACAGTCTTTGCTTTGATAGCTTCGATAGGGATACATTTTGGAAACTTATAAGACTCCATGGGATCCCAACCAGCTAACTTGGATAATAAAGCAGACATGTGGAAACATGAGAGACAATCCACATAATCTTTGAATATGACATGTCGTATATGCCAGGGATATGTGTCTGTTCTTCCTTGTAGTTTATTTGGTTACGTCAGAAAATGTAGAGTGTGAAATCCAGTGGATCAGAGTTTAATAGCTAGAAGGTGGAAGGCGTTGGCTAGTGGGGAAGTGGCACGACTCACAACCGGAAGGTGCTGGGTTCGATCCCCATCACAGGACCGGCCGTTACCCCTGGGAAGCAAACCCTAAAAAAATGCAGCAGAAAGCAGACCCTTACATAAAATGCGCAAAATAAAAACCGTAGTGCAACGCACACTGCTTTGGGGAATAGAGAAATAAGGCGAACGCAAAATAAAAACAAACAAAACGTTGCTAGATGACATGGACTGCACAGTTGACTCCAAAGGCAGAAGATGAAAAACACACTGCACATAATCTCCCAGCAAGTTGGTATAAAAGATCAATAGAGAAATAACCCCAAAAAATGTTCAATTAAATATCACCAACAGAACCATGCTGTAAGGCGGACAACACAATACATGAAGTGGAAAGCATCACATAACCAAGAGACATAATTCACAAAGTAGTGCAGATGAGGATGTAAAACACAATAATAATGTTCACGTAGGTGTCAAAGGCCTGTTGCGTCGATTGACCACTACCATGTCCAATTGCTGAGGATATGTCCATGCGTAGAGTGTCGACCGAAAACCCTGCGGACTCCCCAGTTGGAGCCGTGTATTCCACAGCCTTGGGATGAGGGCGGCGAGGACTGTGTTAGACCAATGTTTGTGTCAAGCTTTCTATGTCTGTCCGTGTCAAACTCCATGTTTCAAGGTGTCCCGCCGCCGAGGCTTCTGTCTGTGTCCACCTGTTGGTCAGCGCGATCCCTGCCTCGCTGAAAACACGAGGCCGGGAGAGGTATCGTCTAACCTCCGGTGGACGAAGGGACAGGGTAGGAGGAAGTCGGCCTCGTTCCGAGCAGAAATGTCCTGGAGTAGTGATAATATGGACTGAATTCTGGTCTGCTGTCAAGGGGAACACCAAACTCACCTACCACGGCTCGAGCCAGACATGAAATGCAGCAAAATGCAGCATAACAAACATGGCAACCGATCAAAAGCACATCAAATCCACAGAACAAAGTCCCTCACACCACGCGGGGGAGGAGTTGTAAAACATAATCTGGACAGGAACCACTAAACATCGGAAAACTCCACACAAACACCGGAGAGTCGAGAACGCAGCCACTAAAGTGCGGCCATCTGACTTTATACTGATGTAAAACGCCAGGATACAAAAGACACGAGTGGCCTTTGACATGTTGAAATCCATATGAATTCAAATTATCAAAATTACTACGAAGCTAAGAATCTTCAACTTGAATGTCAAGTTTATCCTTTTTGTGTGGATCGGAAACAAGGCGGATTACCAAACTAAAAATTAAGAGATTGCAGGGCATTATCAGCAAATTCTCTGAGACAGACTATGAGACTATAGTGGTTGGCAAGTTTACAAACAAAATCATTATAGGGGAGATTTGGACAAATGTAGCAGATGGAACATGAGCTTGCTCTTTCTAACGTATCTAAGGCCGCTCCTCGTCTATCCACCTAAACCAAAAGAAACGAAAACTAACACAAACTACTAAAGAACGCTATCTCTGAACATTGGTAAACAGATTTGTTATTCTTTTCTACACTGGCACTCTTCTATTCACAACTCACTCACTCATATCCAGGTATTACGTAACCTAACACTATACCTACCGCTATACCTAAACTATTGTCAACAGTCACTTTTTCCGTGCTTGGCCTGCCGTGACGTAAGTCCGCATAATGGCGGAATAACGCAGATGAATACTTCATGCTGTGACCCCAACCCAAGTAGATCGCTCTTGGTCCTGTTCCTCAGTGCCGCCTGTTGAACTGCGTGGTGGATGTCAGGAACAACTAAAAAAGCCACAGGTTTGAACAACGTGTGTTCAACAAGGGTCGGCTGACCACGGACAACTTGTCCACGGGTCAACACACCTTTCAGATGGCAACGTTCACTCCCACTGCGGGCAATTATGACTGACAACGATTTAAAATATCGCCCACGTGGCTGGTGCTGGTCCCCAACTTAGATGAAATGCTACTCACAATTGAAGACTGAACAGCCCACACTGGAGCTCAGACGCTGTGACGTACAGTTACAAATAAAGTGGCCAACTCGTTCAAGGAGTCGAGCGCTGGGAAACCTCGTGCAACTCGTGCTGGCAATCTCTCCAATGTATCGCACTGCAAATTGCGTAAGGCCCGTCTCTGCAAATCGTAGAGTTTCTCTTCTACAATCTCTTGCGCTCTGCAAATCGCGTAAAGTAACTCTCTGCAAATAGTGTAAGGTTCGTATCTCTGCAAATAATGTACGGTTCGTCTCTCTGCAAATAGTGTAAGGTTCGTCTCTCTGCAAATAATGAACGATTCGTCTCTACAAAATCGTGTACGGTTCGTCTCTCTGCAAATAATGTACGGTTCGTCTCTCTGCAAAATTGTGTACGGTTCGTCTCTCTGCAAAATCGTATCCGGTTCGTCTCTCAGCAAATAATGTACGGTTCGTCTCTCTGCAAAATCGTGTACGGTTCGTCTCTCTGCAAATAGTGTACGGTTCGTCTCTCTGCAAAATCGTGTATGGTTCTTCTCTCTGCAAATCGTGTTAAGGTTCGTCTTCTTCAAATAGTGTACGGTTCGTCTCTCTGCAAATAGTGTACGGTTTGTCTCTCTGCAAATAGTGTACGGTTCGTCTCTCTGCAAATAGTGTATGGTTCGTCTCTCTGCAAATAGTGTACGGTTCGTCTCTCTGCAAAATCGTGTACGGTTCGTCTCTCTGCAAATCGTGTTAAGGTTCGTCTTCTTCAAATAGTGTACGGTTTGTCTCTCTGCAAATAGTGTACGGTTCGTCTCTCTGCAAATAGTGTATGGTTCGTCTCTCTGCAAATAGTGTACGGTTCGTCTCTCTGCAAAATCGTGTACGGTTCGTCTCTCTGCAAATCGTGTTAATGTTCGTCTTCTTCAAATAGTGTACGGTTCGTCTCTCTTCAAATAGTGTACGGTTCGTCTTCTTCAAATAGTGTACTGTTCGTCTCTCTGCAAATAGTTTACGGTTCGTCTTCTTTAAATAGTGTACGGTTCGTCTCTGCAAATCGTGTTAAGATTCGTCTTCTTCAAATCGTGTTAAGGTTCGTCTCTCTGCAAAAATTGCGTAGTCCCACCTAGCTCCCGGTCCGTCATCAGGCTTTTAAAACACGAGGCTATTTTCTTAGTGTGCGCTATTTTTCAAAATGGCGTCGCTATTACTCCGCCACGGTATTTGCCAACGTGAGTGGTCCGGTCAGATGGAAGGCCCATTTCTAAATTAATACAAGTACACAACTGCGCGTGCGCGTTACCATAAGAAACAAAATGTGTCAGTAGGAAGACAAGATTTGTCTGCCCAGACTAAATCTGTCACATAATGTCAATTGGGACAAGACATTTAAGGGAGACTGTGTCATTTGATAAGACCACATGTTAAAAATCCGCAAGCTAGAATAACCAGGCAATTCCATCAACAAGAGGTACACATGTGGGACACAGTTGACTTCATCGTTATGATATTGGCCATGTTTTGTCCAATCGTAGATCAGCAACAGGTATCTCAGAAGTTGGTTATGGACCGGAAGCGCCTATCGGCTTCCCAGTTGTCTCACAGAATCCGCTACAAATCGCATTTCACTTGCCACTCGAGCTTTGTTAGAGAGGAGCGTAAAATGGCTCGTTCTCCATACAACCACAAAACCTCCCACATCCCGAAGCAAGATCTGCAGCCAAAACCTTAAAGAAGATCATGAGACCTTTGCTCTCGGATATCCCCTGAAGGCTGCACTATATCAGCACAGCATTAAATTAGCTACTCGAAGTGTCGCCGAGCACCATCAAATCAATCCTTGTCTGAAAGTTTCCGATAGATCTCGCATAACGTTAAACTGGGAATTGAGTCAATCATGAAAGCTTATTATAACGGCCTGTTCAGATCGTCTAAAACCACTTTCAAGTTCCCTCCAATTCTCCTTTTCTCTTCTTTAGAACTTCATGCTCTCAGAAATTCGCCACGCTGTCGCGTCAATGTCATAAGGAAAATCGACAGGAGAAGATGGCGTCACTGTGGAGATCATCCAGGCGTGAGGTGTACCCCTTTACCAAGACATAGCCCAAAGTTGTAACATGGTATCTTCATTCTAGAGGAACACCTACCGCCTGGTGCAACTCGAGTACAACACAGGCCGCCTGGCGCAACTCGAGGACACCTGCGACCTGGCACAACTCGAGGACAAGTACCCTCTGCTGCAACTCGAGGACAAGTACCCTCTGGTGCAACTCGAGCACAACAAGTACCCTCTGGTGCAACTCGAGGACAACAAGTACCCTCTGGTGCAACTCGAGGACAACAAGTACCCTCTGGTGCAACTCGAGGACAACAAGTACCCTCTGGTGCAACTCGAGGACAACAAGTACCCTCTGGTGCAACTCGAGGACAATACTCTTACACAAGAAGGGAGACAAAGAAGACCTCGGAAATTATCGTCCAATTACTCTTCCCCCAGTCACTTACAATCTATTTACCAAATGCATCCTTGCCACATCCTTGCCAGAGTCCGCGCTACTCTCAAATAATTGCAGCCAGTCAAACACGCAGGATTTCGGCGCTTATACAGCACAACTAACCATATTTCAACCTGCTGCCGGCTTATCGAGGCAGCCTGAGAGTCCCAGAAGCCCTTGAAATTCACCTTCATCGACTACAACAAAACGATCCATTCGGTAGAACGACATTTTGTCTGACGTTTACTGTTGGAACATGTGTCGATCCTGGTTTGCCAGGATTGTTTGCCAAAAGATATACAAACTGCACTACCATATTTCGTTCCTTGCAACGTCCAATTGTGGAACCATTTAAGGAGATGGTCCACCATATGGATCATATTTCACCGAATCTCTTCTCCGCATCTTTGGAATCAGTCATCAGCTGATGTATCTAGAACACCTTTGACATCCATATTGATGGCAGACGCCTCAATCACCTTCGATTTGCTGACGACATTGTGCTCATTACAGAGTTAGCAGAGACATTCAGCCAAATGATTCAGCTACTCGATGGTGAGGGCATGAAAGCGGGACTGGGGATGAATCTCTCGAAGACGGACGTGTTGGGCAATCGTTTCGTCAATTGTAATCCAGTCTCCCTTGACGAGGTGCGATTGCAGGATGTCGGCGAGTATATCTTCCTGGGGTGGCTACTCAATTTGGAGAATAACCTAGAACCTGAATTCTTCTTCTTCTTCGTTCATTCTCAGTCTCTTTGAAAGTATAAGGATGTAATCCGGAGAACGGAATGCGTTATGTCGCTAGTTTACAGCTTGACTGCGATATTTGCACCTTTCTGTCCGACAAATCCGTCTTCGGCCGAGAACCTGAATTGACAAGACGTGCCGCTCATTAACTCATTTCCCGTCGTTTGCCAAGACTCGAATCTACGAGTATCTCCTTCAATTCCACTGTGGAAAGTGCGATGTGCTATGGTGCTGAGACGTGGGCACTAACAAAATTACTAGAGGACAAATTGAGAGTAACCTAGGCCTCTCTTGAGAAATGCTTGGTATGAATCACTGTCCGGACCAGCGAATGCAAAATCTCCATAATTCCGACATATGGTGACTGTCATTAATGAATGATGTGGTCTATAAAATATAGATGGGCAGGTCACATGTTGCCACGAAACGATGGTCGGTGAAGAACGGTGGGGAAGACCCGCAATGCGCTGGTCAGACTTCCTTGCTGAAAGCAACAATATTTGAGACGTCTCTAGAGAAGAGCTTATCATGCATTGGACTTATGTGGCCCAAGTCAGGGTCCGCTGGAGACGAAGTTGGGACGCACAGCTACGCTGTGGAACGAGTCCTCATGGTCATTAAGATAGAAGCGACGAATATAAATACATGGTTTCAAGTAGATGGCAGACTACTCTTGATAGATACGCGACGAATATAAATTCATGGTTTCAAGTAGATGGCAGACTACTCTTGATAGATACGCGACGAATATAAATTCATGGTTTCAAGTAGATGGCAGACTACTCTTGATAGATACGCGACGAATATAAATTCATGGTTTCAAGTAGATCCCAGACTACTTTTGATAGATACGCGACGAATATAAATTCATGGTTTCAAGTAGATGGCAGACTACTCTTGATAGATACGCGACGAATATAAATTCGTGGTTTCAAGTAGATGGCAGACTACTCTTGATAGATACACGACGAATATAAATTCATGGTTTCAAGTATATGGCAGACTACTCTTGATAGATACGTGGCGAATATAAATTCATGGTTTCAAGTAGATCCCAGACTACTCTTGATAGATACGCGACGAATATAAATTCACGGTTTCAAGTAGATCCCAGACTACTCTTGATAGATACGCGACGAATATAAATTCACGGTTTCAAGTAGATCCCAGACTACTCTTGATAGATACGCGACGAATATAAATTCACGGTTTCAAGTAGATCCCAGACTACTCTTGATAGATACGCGACGAATATAAATTCATGGTTTCAAGTAGATCCCAGACTACTCTTGATAGATGCGCAACGAATACAAATTCATTGTTTCAAGTAGGTGGCAGGCATTACAACTCTTGATATAAACAGAATATATACTAGAGCAATGACAGTGGATAAAATGTATCTGGAATGAGATCCGTTGAGGGCTTTGGAAAGCTAATAACACCATCACCAAGACTGGAATACAGCAAAGACAATCGTCAAGATAAATTAGAGGAAGAAAAATATTTCCAATTTGAACGTCAGCAGAATCTGGCATGCTAAACACATAGTCCAAAAATATATAATGCGCCTAAAACTGGAGTCAAGAAGTGCATTAAAACAAACAAACGGAAATATATAAGAAGTTCTCAAAAGATATTGATACAGATGCTGTGAGAGAAAATCTGAATGACCATCATAACAGCATGAATAAATTAACTGGCAAATAAAAGCAAGTAAATTGTCTTATTAAAGATAAAAATAGAAATCTGATTAGCAAAACAACGAAGCGGATCCAGCGGTTGGAAGAGCGTTTTCAAGAGCTTTAAAATCAACCGGCTCCACTGGATCCTTGGCCGAGACATAAGGATATTCATGTTAATTGTGAAAGGTCACCACAGAGAGGTCACCACAGAGGTACTTTAGAAGGCCAAACTGCTGCTGAATGATAAGACCACCTGTTAAGGCGATATCTAATATGAAGCAATCAACCCGGGCGTTGCCAATTCCACAAGAATGTGCACATTATTTGGTTAGTTGTGGAAGAGAGAAGACACACAGACTGAATAGAGGGAAGGCCACATGATTAAATTGACATTGAAGCGTGCTAATTATAGAGAAACAATGCTATTTCGGAACCTGGGAAAATATTGAAAAGAATCATTGAAGAGAGATTTGAACACAGCCATTGCGGTAGTAAGAACTGGCAGGCTTTCAACAACAGGTCCCTTGCAGATGGTTGTTGCGCATAATTGTTAAACAGATTGGGGAATGCAAATTGTCCTTTTATATTTCAGATTCATGGACTACGAAAACTGTTTTAATAACTTAAACAAATCGTGGAATGCAAATTATGTTATATTTCAAGTTCGTGGCCTACGAAAACTGTTTTAACAGCGTAAACAGAGAATCACTCTTTAAGTTGTTAAGTCACGTTGGTAATCCTCTATGTATACGAGCCTCCTATCATGGGACGATAGTGATGGATAGGAAAGACAATTTGAAATCAATCAACGACAGTCTGTTAGATGAGGGCACTGAAATAGATGAATGAGCAATCCACATACCGCAAAGTTTTGACACCAAACGAGGTTCGAGCGGAATGGGGGCACATGAGAGGCCGGGGCGGGAGAGTGTACAACCAGCGAGGTACGGGGACCATTACCATTCAGACCATGAGCGATTTACTGAAAGAGATTGAACATCTTTAGATTTGTCTGGAGTGCAGTGCAGTAAAGTCGATTAAGCGATTTACTGAAAGAGATTGAACATCTTTAGATTTGTCTGGAGTGCAGTAAAGTCGATTGAGCGATTTACTGAAAGAGATTGAACATCTTTAGATTTGTCTGGAGTGCAGTAAAGTCGATTAATATAAACAAAAAGAGTCAACAGCATCAATCAACAATGACCGAATTATATAGATTTCATTAATGCAACGTTATGATCTGGACTTTGTTGATTTGATGTGACGTTATGATCTGCACTTTGTTGATTTGATCTGTCTTTATTATCTGGACTTTGTTGATTTGATATGTCTTTATGAACTGGACTTTGTTGATTTGATTTGTCTTTATGCATTTGACAAAGTTTGGAAAGACGGACTTAGAGTCAAGCTAAGGAGAAGTGAAGTTTGTGGGAGAATGTACAAGTGGATCAACCACTACCTCCAAAAAAGAACGGCCAGAGTCCAAGTACAAGGGCAGATGAGCAAAACGGTGACACTCGAACAGGGAGTATCCCAAGGGGGAGTACTGTCAGCCACACTCTTCCTGGTGTATATAAACGACATTACAGAGAATATACCAAGAAGAGTCCATAGCTCAATGTTTGCAGACGATCTGGCTATGTGGACCTCTGAAAAGAATTTCACCATAGCAAGACATCGGATGCAGCAGGCCCTAACATCGCTAGAAGAGTGGGCGAACTCATGGCTGGTCAAAATAAACGAGGAGAAAACCACATGCACAATATTCTCGCTCTCAATCAAACCCCAAAACACCAAATTAAGTCTAAATGGCAAATTCCTGCAGCCAAACGACAACCCAAACTATCTGGGAGTCACATTTGATCGGCGCATGACATGGAAAAGTTAGATCGAGAGAAACCCAATGAGAGCCAGAGAAAGAATGGCAATCATGAGGAAACTTGCTGGCACAAGCTGGGGAGCAGACGAAAGTATACTAAAGAAACTGTACACTGGAAGAGTGAGACCAGTTCTCGAGTATGGCATTGCGGCATGGACAACAGCAGCAAAGGCGAACTTCGATAAAGTTAGCAAACTTCAAAACCAAGCCATGAAAGTTATAACAGGAGGCATGAAGTCAACGCCAATTGTAGAACTTGAAAAGATTACAAAACTGCAATCCATGACCGATAGAAGAGACTGCAGAGCCCAGCTGCAGTCAGAGAAACTCCGAAGACTGACTGACCATCCAATGCACCAGTGATAAACAATTTGGGAAATGGGAAACTAAAGCGGAGAAACTTTGCAGAAATAGCCAAAGCAAAGATGCACGAAGATCCCATAAACGCACTAACAACACCAAAGCCCATCACTACTGTACGAAAACCTACCTGGAGGCAAGATATATTTCCAGAGGTGGTAGAAAATATACCAGGTATTGGAAACAAAAACTGCCAGACTGAAAAAGAAAGGAGAGATACTAGCCTAACCTTTATATCGAAAAACTAGCCAAGCATGGACTGGACCCATGCATACACCGACGGTTCTGTAACAAACACTACACAGAATGGAGGGGCAGGAGCATTCCTGAACCTACCAAATGGCAGAAAAATAACACTGTCATTCGCTACTGGTAAGTACACAAGCAATTTCAGAGCGGAGGCAGAGGCACTGAGGGCGGCAGTGGAAGAAATGGTGACACATAAATAAAATGAAAGCCATACAGTCCTGCTTACAGATGCTCTGGCCGTAGTCACAGCGCTAAAAAGCCAGAAAAACACTGAGCTTAATGACTTAAGAGCAGTACTCTGTCAACTATGCCAGCAGGCCGCACCAAAAAGGGTAGTGGTACAGTGGGGTCCCATCACACTGCAACATCCAAGGCAACGAGGAGGCAGACAGACTGGCAAAAGAAGGTACAAGACTACCACAAACAGATACTAGTATGACGTACGAAGAGTCAAAACGGCTTATGAAAGCCAGATACATGACCAAATGGGAAACTGAACATACCGGCTACACCAAAAACGATGCCTATTACCAGTTGAACAGAAGAGAGCAGGTCGTTGTCTTCAGACTTCGCACTGGCCACAATAGACTGAGGTACCACCTATTCAACAAATTGAAGATAGGTGGTACCGACGAATGCCCGTGTGGTACCGGGAAAATGACTGATGAGCATCTGCTGTAGAACTGCCCGACATACGAGGATCAGACAGAGCAGATGTGGCCATCACCAGTGGCAACACAAGACAAGGTATATGTCAGTGTCGACAGCCTCAGGATGACCGCCGCTTTTTTCTAAAAAATAATGGTTACTGTCTGACTGCGTACGATGAAGAAGAAGAAGAAGAAGATTTGTCTTTATGATCTGGACTTTGTTGATTTGATCTGACGTTATGATCTGGACTTTGTTGATTTGATCTGTCTTTATTATCTGGACTTTGTTGATTTGATGTGACATGATGATCTGGACTTTGTTGATTTGATCTGACATGATGATCTGGACTTTGTTGATTTGATCTGACGTTATGATCTGGACTTTGTTGATTTGATCTGATGTGATGATCAGGACTTTGATCTGATGTGATGATCTGGACTTTGTTGATTTGATCTGACGTTATTATCTGGACTTTGTTGATTTGATCTGACATGATGATCTGGACTTTGTTGATTTGATCTGACATGATGATCTGGACTTTGTTGATTTGATCTGATGTGATGATCTGGACTTTGTTGATTTGATCTGACATGATGACCTGGACTTTGTTGATTTGATCTGACATGATGATCTGGACTTTGTACAAAATACCCACAGTCACATACAAAATGAAATATGTATTATCGAAACCAGTACCGACATAAAGCAGGGAATCATGGATAGTCAGTATGCAAGCGCATATATCTTTTGAAGCAACGGCGATGTGGTTTTGCAGAAGAATGCTGGGGATGCCATGGATTGCAAGGAGGGACACAGTACTCGAAGAGGTACAAGCACAAAGACAACTCATTGCAACGATTAGAACAAGGCAGTCATTATTGTTCGGGCATGGTATGAGGAGAGACGGCTTGGAGCACGTTGTGACAACGGGAAAGTTAGCAGAAAAGAGAGACAAAGGAAGGCCGAGAGAGAAGATGCTGGACAGCCAGAGAGAATGGCACGGGCGACAAATAAAAACAGAGTTGGTAAACGACACGTGATAGTAGTGGACGTATGTCCATGATCGCCGGCGCCAACCGGCATGGCACCTGATGATGGTGCTACTCGATGAGTGGTCACAGACTTTGAGTCTACAAATACGCAGACTCATAACAGATTTATAAAATCAATGCATTTATCTCTCTATCTCTCCATTTCTCTTTCTTGCTCTCTCTCTCTCTCTCTCTCTCTCTTCCTCTCTGTCTATCTCTCTGGTTTCAGCGCCAAATACGGCGCTATATGCCAGATCCATCTGGATCAGTCCGCCGCCACTCTGTGGTAGTTCTTGCATGTTCCCTTGCCCCATTGTTGCACGCTCCTAAGTGATTATTCTGCCTATATTATATTTGAGTTTTCCCGGCTTCCTTTTATCGCTAGGTTTTTTTTAAATATTATCTCCTGGGTGACGGCATGTGCTAGTGGTTAAGGGACACGGCTCACAACTAGAAGGTGCTGGGTTTGATCCCCAATCACAGCATCCGCCGTTACCTTGGGGAAGAAAACCCTTAGAAAATGAAGGAGAAAGCAGACGCTTATAGAAAATGAATGCCGAAGTCGGATGCTCTGGGCCGACAGGCGCAAAATAAAAAACATAGTGCAACGCAGACCACCTTGGAGAAAACAGAAATAACCCGAACGGAAAAAAACAACACATTATCGCCTGTAACGAGAGTCTATATTTGCTATTTCCAAGTACACCCAACGTTTCTCGCTAATGCCATTAGAAACATAAAGGTTGGCTGGGCTGCAGCATTTGCTCTCCGGTCAGGACATCTGTCCAGCCAATGTCCAGTTGACGTCTAAGGCATTTATTTTCAAATTGCAACTACCGATCATCAAATTGGGCTCATTGACATTCTCCAACAAGATGTTAGCTCCTTCGTGTATCATGGTGTTAATGTGGATAGGACGGGTGACATGGATATACATTTCAGAATACGTTTACAAAAGGCGAAGGTTCATTTCTGTATGCTGGTCAGAGGCCGATAGCAGCCAAATAACTCATAGCTGACTGCTTGCATCAGAGTCAGTGACTAATAGCTGACTGCTTGCATCAGAGTCAGTGACTCATAGCTGACTGCTTCCATCAGGGTCAGTGACTCATAGCTGACTGCTTGCATCAGGGTCAGTGCCTCATAGCTGACTGTTTGCATCAGGGTCAGTGACTCGTAGCTGACTGTTTGCATCAGGGTCAGTGACCCATAGCTGACTGCTTGCATCAAGGTCAGTGACTCATAACTGATCAAGACTATATTAATCTCCAAGGAGCAGCCCTATAAATAATCTGCAATCTTTCAGCCTGCCTAAGTGATTAGAGATAGAAAAGACAAGGCATGCCTGGTTCTAAAATGCCTTGGTGAAATCGGATGTGCCGGGCCGAAAGTCGCAGATATCGCAGCCTTGCTGTAAACTACGACACAAAGCAAAAATGTCCTATTCAAGACGAACTCCGCTGAAGACAAAGAAGAAGAAGAGGAAGAACGAAAGTAAAAAAAATAGAAGAGAATAAAATCAAAAGAAAGATGAAAAAAATCAATAAAGAAAGAGAAAAGAGAAAGCAAGAAGAAAGAAGTAGTAGGAATAAAGATAAAAGAAGAAAAAAATAGAAGAAAACACAAAAACTAAATAATAAGTAATAAATAAAAAACAAAAGACCAAAAATTAAGAAAGGAAGAAGAAGAATCAATAACAAAGAAGAAGAAAATAGAAAAAATAAGAAAATAGAGGAACAAAGAAGAGCAAGAAGAAAAAAATCTGCAACTCCACTGTGAAGTTGGTTAAACTGTAAGGGGCTGAAATGGGAGGACCACTAAAGAGGTTAGCAAAAAAAGTGCAGACTTTAATGACAGCAACTCTTAAAGCCTGAAAATATATTAGTTCACACACACACACACAAACACATGCGCACACACGCAAAGCACAACGCAAGACATTCTTCGTGTGTAAACATGGCCGACAACATCTGATTTTTAGAATTCACCTGGAAAATAAAAAACAGAAGAAATATCTGCACTTATTAAGTTATAGCAATGCCAGTACATGCCTTCGTCTACTTTTTAAAACAACAGACACGGAACGTGCTTTTGACAAGGTTTCCGACTTCTTATTCGCAACCGTTGGAACTTAATACTTTTTTTCGGAATTCGTACATTTTTGGGGGACTTCGGACTGGGAATCGGAATGCTCACACTCCGCCTATGTATTCGGTTCTTGCTAGTGCTTTCTTAATAAGTAAAACTGACAGACACGAGACTCTCTAAAGGCTCCGTGTGTTGGTGGTGGTGGTAAACACGCCAGTGATTCTCAGAATTGTTAGCCTAGCATTCTATAAAGCTCACCCACCACGTGGTGCATCACTTTCCTCTGTGGGCTGGGAAAGAACCAGATATCTTTTAGTTTATACCCGTGGGGCGGGGGAGGAGAAAAGCCACACAGCCCTCATCACTTTTACACTATTATCTAGAATCCCTAAGAGCTAATCGCTTATGTAAGCTGATTTTAAATAACAATGGTAATTAATAATAGCTCTTGGGCCACACGGGAACAAAAAATATGCGCACAAATCCTAGAACAAAGAATAAGCACATAGTAGATCCACAATTAAGTAATACACGCTTTAGATGCCACGCACATATGTTCTTTTATAATAAGAGCAGCAAGCGAAATACAATAGAATACGGTAGAAAACTAAACATGGCTTTCATAGATCAGGAGCATGAAATAATATCATCCGAAAACTGAGCTGACATCTCCACTAACCTTGTCGTTTTTTGTAGCTGAATATGCTGCACTAGTCTGGAAAAACTCTGCCCATGCTAAACTAGTTGATACATCAATAGATGAGACGGGTCGGATAGTTCCAGGTTCCCTAAAACCCGCCCCCATAGATAAAATGTACCTCATAATTAGCGTACCTAGACCGTTACAGCAGATATCAAGGGCAGAATACGTGCAATGCAAATGCGGTGCTATAGAAAACTCCTAAATGTTACATATAAGGATCATGTCACGAACGTAGACATCCGTCAGAGAGTTGAAGACGCTATTGGTCCTTTTGAAGATCTGTTCACAACTATCAAAAGACGAAAGATGGCCTGGTGCGGGCACGTCGCGAGGTCCAACGGAATTCCCAACTCGATACTCTTTGGATACGTACCGGGACAGAGAAGACGAGGACGTCCAAGGAAGAGATGGGTGGACAACATAGCTGAGTGGTCAGGCCTTCGTCACGGTGAGATACGTCAGGCGGCGACAGACAGAGAGAGCTGGCGTGGGATTTTCATGTTCTTCATGTATGCCCCAACGACCTGATGGGTTATGGGATGAACTGAACTGAACTACCCGGGATTCGAAGGAGCCTCCCAGCAGAAATCGAACAAGAACAACAGGAGCACAACACAATACACCCAATGTTTGGACATCAGGTACAGAGCACAAGACTCACATTCAAATATAGTTTGCTACAATCAACACAGCCCATGCAAACGAACCCTGAAAGTCGCCGTTTCTAGAGATGGCATGAATTGATGCAGGCCCCCATAGATGGAACCTTGGGAGTAGCTGCACCTGACGTCATCTCCATACATAACATGGAAGTCGCTGAACAGACTCCGAACTGGTGTATAACGATGCAAGAAGAACATGAAACGATGGGGATACACAGATGATGACACATGTGACTGTGGGGCAATACAGGACCCAGCCCACCTGATGACCTGCCCAAAACTCCAGGAAACATGCAATAGATGCGACATGATTAGGGTAAATGACAAGGCAATATATGTCGCTGGATACTGGATGCATACTGTTTAACGAGGTGCTTGGGCACGAAAAGTTAGTAAGTATACATTAGGAGAGGGCCTTCTATAGAGTGGACAGAAACAAACTATGGTACTAGAAGAATACATGCCCAGTTATTAGATTATGTGGCTGCTCTCTACCAAATGTGCTAAGCCATAGTCAGAACATCTGACGGCCCTATAGATGTATTTGAGATTACCGCTGGAGTCAGACAATGATGTGTGTTATCTCCACTTCTATTCATGACATACATGGATAAAATAGCATCTGAAGCAAACCAAGATGGCAACGAAACTGCAGAAAATGAAGACCACGAGTCGCTGAAGGGGTTAACTTTCTCAGACGACCAAAGTCTAATGTACGAAGATGAAAGTGAATTACAAAATCCTACAAATATGCTTAATACGACATGTGTGAGATAGAACATAAAGATTTGAACAATAAAGACAGAAATTGTGAAAATTAACAGATCACCGGGCTACACATGTCAACAACAACAGGCTCAAACAGGTGCAAGAATTCAAGTACCTGAGAAGCATTTTTACTTAGGACGGACGATTATACAGAAATATCGAAACAAGATGTCTAAATGCAGTGACCTACCAACTACCACCACTACTAAAACATCAGATTATCAGTATAGAAACAAACCCGCAATTGACAAACAATATTTTCTTACCAACGCTGGTCTATCAGTACCAAACCTGGTCTGTGTCCAAATGCACAGTAAAAGAAAATTGCAAACCTGCGAAATAAGATGATGGAGAAAAGTCCTCAACATCACCAGAAGAGACAGACTGAAAAATACCGACTGACAAATTGTGGGAAACACATCGTCACAAGAACAACATGCATTGACAGAAGGTTTAGTCATCTCATGAGAATGAAACAGATCGGCTGCCATTAAAAGCATACATTAGTAGTAGATCTGGGTATCGAGCTAAGGGAAGACCCCGAGGCAAATGGATAGACACTATCAAAGACATCCTACCCCAGCATGGGCTCACTTAAACCACAACAACATCTGGTCCAAGGGCGAGACCTACATCTCTCCACAACGTTTCTCTGGATCAGTGAAAGGATAAAGTAAAATAAGTAAAGTAATGAGAAGAAGAAGAAGAAGAGAAAGACTAGAACAAAGACACATTTAAAGTAGACCAGATCATTCCTGTGGAAGATCTATTTCTGATGGTATTTTAAAGTTAAGGATAAGGAAATACATTTATACTAAATCACATAATCAAGATTAAGGAGCAAAATGCTCAGTCCTTCTGATTTGGGCTCTGGCGCAGTGTTTGGATGTCAGAGAGTCTCGCTTTGCATAAGGACAACATAAATGGAAACTATCGTGCAACTTGATCCTGAGCTGCCTACGACGACGGCTCACGTGGAGAAAATTTAGTTTCCTGATATGCCTGCTGTAGACTATTCATGTTTCCTGTGCACATAGAAGAGTGGTTAGCACAACAGCACGATACACCTTGATCTTGGTGGCAACACTGATTCATGCCGGTCCCAAATGTTTGCTCGAAGTCATTCGAAAGCAGGACTCACCTTGGCAATCCTGTTGTGGACCGACCTCAAGTATGTTTTCGGTTCTCTGATGATGGAACTTCCAGGATAGGTAAAGCTACCAGCTGCTTTAAGATACTGGCCCTGTACAGTAATGATTGGTTCGTGGTAGGTAGAAACATTACCACCATTTTCTTGGTGTTGACAGTAAGACCAAAGTTAGTGCACAATGTAGACAACTCATGAATGGTTTCTGCATGTACTGTTCTCAGCAGGTGTTAATGACACAATCATCAGTGAAGAGAATATCTTAAATGGTTCCATTTTTTTTTTACCTTTCCTATGGACTTTAAGCATCTCACGTATATGTGTATGTAAATATCTCAAATACGCATCACTAGAACGTCTAAGTAGCCGAATTGTAGATCGATTGCTTCTAGCGACAACGATATCGTGTTCAATCTCCGTTATCGACACGATTCAGTAAACCCAGTCCTAAATAATACCCTGGCTTACTATTTCAGATAAAATGTCAACGAGGAAGGGAACTGCCACTCTACCTCATAACCAGATTTGACCTAGTTCGACAAAAAACCTTCACCTTACACCTTCACCAAGAAACGACTTTTGGTTTTCGGAATTTTTCAATTGAACAGATTTCGGAAAAGATATTGTGAGTACCTGTAACATGCATTTCTCGTTAAGAGTTCTGCGCCAGGTATACAACATTCCTTCCGTCGTCACGCATGGTGCATCTCTCTCGTGCTTATGTTTATCATTTTCATCGCGCTAGTTGAGTTTGGCATCGTTCATGTTACAGGAAACCCATTTATCGCTGGATTAATTTTATTAATGGTGTTTCGGAATGTTTAACTTATCTCATCAGCAATCCTCATTCTTTGTTTTTTACAAAACATCGGGATCTAACTGTTGGTTTTGCCCGATTTGTATTATTTTTTAAATATTTTTTTTTAGTGCCGGTTTCTTCAGAACTGGTATTGAGATTACGAATGACCTTGTTACATTCCATCATGACCTCATTTGTTTTATCTTTTGATTCCCATGTGGTCTCGTCTCCTGTGGGTTGGAGCTCAGGACATCAATTAACAAATGTCAGCTCCCTGCAGAGGATAGGTCTGCTACAAATACTCACCTGTAATTTGTCATCTTTTTCAGCTCTATCCGCGCCTTCTTTGTTCTCACAAGCTTTCATCTCCATTAGTGTATATATTTGCCTCTACTTCTTTTACCGTGGGGATTCCAGAACATAGACTGTTTTGCTAAGCTACACACATTTGTTTATTATTGCTCATATATGTGGTTTAAAGAAATATACTTGCTAAATATATATCGTTTGTGTTGGGGTCACTGTCGTCGAGAGGTAAGGCGTTCGCCTCTCAAAGAGCCACGTGCGTCAGCTCTGATGGACTCTCATGACCTATCAGAATTAACACTATGCTACAGTATACCTTAGTAGATGAGGTATTATATAAGAAGGGTTTTATTCTGAAACCCTTGCCAGTAACCCATCTTTCCAAATTGGTCTCATTTTGGACAATACGCATGCACCCTCTGGGGTTAGGAAGGAACCAGCACCCTGCAGTACAGATATGGGAAAAGAGAACCAACATTCGCCACACCATGACAATCGAGGCCAATCGTAAAGGCACAGTGGCCCAGGACGTGACGATGCAATTGTCTGGGACATTTGGTTACAGGTTTGAAGACTAGGAGAACTCGGCCTACCAGTAGCCAATTGGTGACGGGGAATGGACACAGTGAGCCCGACCGTGGCTTAGGAAACTTCGAGCGTTGCTAATGCACCCTCTCAATTACTTAATGTCGGGATAGTACATTTCTGGTTTCTGCCTGGGGTGGGAAAACAAATTAACAGACTCACCAGCCTGAGAATGTCAAAATATGGAAAGTACACAATTTAAAAGTTTTACAAACGAGCTCGGACGACGCCTCGGTCAACAAGAGGTAACCAGGCTGTAATGGGTAAAAAATGGACTAATGCAAACAAAAATAAACATACTGAAATGAGAAAACACAGGAGGAAGCATGTGCAGAAACAAGATAACAAGCTTTCATTTAACGTTCAACAGTTAAAATATTTGTGGCCTGAGAAATAAGAAGCTTGAACTTGCCAATGTTTTGTACAGCCACCAGGTTCATATGGCCCTTCTGCAAGAAACTCTACATAAGGACACTGACCTGAGCTTGACAGGATACAATAGCTATGCCTGCGAGTGCACGGACTGTCGTGGCATGGTTACCTATATCCGAAATGACATTCAGGGATATGTCACACATATAACAGGCCATTCCACAGACATACATAAAATCAATATCTGACACATTGGATTAAAGTACACTGTATACAACATTTACAGATGACTTGACGATCTGTTCCTCTGATTTCATATACTCTATCTTGCAACCTGCAAGTTCTTGATGACATTGGAAGTGAACATAGGCCAATCCTCACTACCATAACCATTCCCGGTAAAGCCTGCTTCAAACAGAAAACTCGTTGGAACTTTGGTAAACTGATTGGAGACTATTCCAAGAATCATCTGACTACCTGAATGGTAATATCAACAGCAGCAGTGTAGACAGACTCAATAATGGAGTGACAAGAGCTATATTCTGAATGCAGCATCACAATGCATCCGAAGGGGCAGTAGAAAGTCATACAAACCTTTCTACACTAAAAAAATGCAAGCTGTCATTTCTAAAAGAAATGAATCAAGAACAGCTCTCGAGAGAGAGAGAGCACCATCCCAAGAATCAAAGATCCTCTGCAACAGATTATGTGCAAAGGTTAAACTCATAGTTCACGATGTGTTCCAAAATATTAAACATACAGTAGCAATCTTTCTCGACTTACAATAGGCCTATGATTGAATATGGAGAAAAGGGCTCTTGATGAAGATGACTGACGTGGGGATTAGCAGAGAGCTGTACAACTGGGTAAAATATCCCCTCGTTGGCCGAACAAGCCAGACAAAAATGAACAATGCAGTCTCCTCTAAAGAAGTCTTAGAGAAAAGCTTACCATATGGCTCTGCTTTGAGCTGCACTCTTTTTATCATCGTCATCTATGACCTGGCCAAGCACATCAAAGCTGAAAAAGCCATACATGCTGATGATCTTGCAATATGGCAGAGCCATGAAAATGTAGAAAGTGCAGCAGAAAGATTAAATGGAGACCTGAGATGACTGCATGAGTATTGTCAAATGTGTAAACTGAAGATAAACTGTGAAGACTGTTTACACTATCCTTAACGATAGCCACAAAATAGCCAAGACAAATTTCAGTCTGAAATTCGGCAAACAGAAATTGCCCAGAGAGGAAGAGTCTACATATCTTGGAGTGACTCTTGACCGACAGCTCTGCTTCAAGAAACATGTTCAACATGTTAACAATAAAGCGTTGAGGCGGCTACAGTTATTGAAGAGGTTCTCTGGTACAGCATGGGGATCAGACAATGGCACTCTGAGAGCACTATATCTTGAATTTGTACGCTCTGCTTTAAAATACAGCAGTCCACTCCTGACAACATATTCACAGACTAATGTAGAGCCCCCGCACATAGTGCATAACAATGCACTGAGCCTTACTAGTTGAGCAATGAGGTCAACGCCTACTGTAGCATGTGAAATTCACGTGAATCTAGAACCCTTGAGATGCATAGTGATGTGGCTGCTATGGAAGCTTATGATAGGAGTAAAAGAATAAGAAAAGACCACCCCAGTAGAAGGCTTGTTGAAAAATGGCAGCAAATGCAGAGAAAACAGCAAAAGTCAATCCTCCAACACGTCAGTAAGATTAAAGACAGATATCACGTCGAAGACAAAAGTCAATCTTCCAACACGTCAGTAAGATTAAAGACAGATATCACGTCGAAGACAAAAGTCAATCTTCCAACACGTCAGTAAGATTAAAGACAGATATCACGTCCCAGACAAAAGTCAATCCTCCAACACGTCAGTAAGATTAAAGACAGATATCACGTCGAAGACAAAAGTCAATCTTCCAACACGTCAGTAAGATTAAAGACAGATATCACGTCCCAGACAAAAGTCAATCCTCCAACACGTCAGTAAGATTAAAGACAGATATCACGTCGAAGACAAAAGTCAATCTTCCAACACGTCAGTAAGATTAAAGACAGATATCACGTCCCAGACAAAAGTCAATCCTCCAACACGTCAGTAAGATTAAAGACAGATATCACGTCCCAGACAAAAGTCAATCCTCCAACACGTCAGTAAGATTAAAGACAGATATCACGTCCCAGACAAAAGTCAATCCTCCAACACGTCAGTAAGATTAAAGACAGATATCACGTCCCAGACAAAAGTCAATCCTCCAACACGTCAGTAAGATTAAAGACAGATATCACGTCCCAGACAAAAGTCAATCCTCCAACACGTCAGTAAGATTAAAGACAGATATCACGTCGAAGACAAAAGTCAATCTTCCAACACGTCAGTAAGATTAAAGACAGATATCACGTCCCAGACAAAAGTCAATCCTCCAACACGTCAGTAAGATTAAAGACAGATATCACGTCGAAGACAAAAGTCAATCTTCCAACACGTCAGTAAGATTAAAGACAGATATCACGTCCCAGACAAAAGTCAATCCTCCAACACGTCAGTAAGATTAAAGACAGATATCACGTCCCAGACAAAAGTCAATCCTCCAACACGTCAGTAAGATTAAAGACAGATATCACGTCCCAGACAAAAGTCAATCCTCCAACACGTCAGTAAGATTAAAGACAGATATCACGTCCCAGACAAAAGTCAATCCTCCAACACGTCAGTAAGATTAAAGACAGATATCACGTCCCAGACAAAAGTCAATCCTCCAACACGTCAGTAAGATTAAAGACAGATATCACGTCCCAGACAAAAGTCAATCCTCCAACACGTCAGTAAGATTAAAGACAGATATCACGTCGAAGACAAAAGTCAATCCTCCAACACGTCAGTAAGATTAAAGACAGATATCACGTCCCAGACAAAAGTCAATCCTCCAACACGTCAGTAAGATTAAAGACAGATATCACGTCGAAGACAAAAGTCAATCCTCCAACACGTCAGTAAGATTAAAGACAGATATCACGTCCCAGACAAAAGTCAATCCTCCAACACGTCAGTAAGATTAAAGACAGATATCACGTCCCAGACAAAAGTCAATCCTCCAACACGTCAGTAAGATTAAAGACAGATATCACGTCCCAGACAAAAGTCAATCCTCCAACACGTCAGTAAGATTAAAGACATATATCACGTCCCAGACAAAAAGTCAATCCTCCAACACGTCAGTAAAATTAAAAACAGATATCACGTCCCAGACATAAGTCAATCCTCCAACACGTCATTAAGATTAAAGACAGATATCACGTCCCAAACAAAAGACAAAAAACACATAGAGTAACAAGACATTTACCCCCAGATACATGTTTTAAAATGCAAGAAATTCAAACAAAACTAACAGATAATACAAGAAGTGCTGATCCAGTCAGTCTTATGAGAGCATCACACAGAACGATTAACACCTACCGAGAAGAATGGATACATGTCTATACTGATGGATCTGCTTTTAAGGCCACCATTAAGGCGGGATATTAAGTATACATAGAGTATCCAGACAGAACATCTGATGAACTGTTTAATGCCTATTGGGACATAGTTTCAAATTATAAGGCATAAATAATAGCACTGGATGTAGCTCTGTACCACTTGATGCCTGTACTTGATGCTTTCCCATCAAAAGTCCAAAGCATCGTAATCTTTACAGATTCATTAGGGACGATGAGGCTAACATCTAGTCAAGCAAAACACACTTATCAGACAATGTTAGCCACGGTCAGGAGAAATATATTGGCCAAGACCCTCACCTGACCTCCTCGTTTGTCGTTCTGGAAACGGAATGTTGTCGAGGACAACCGGCAGGCTAACAAGGTGAGGTTCGACGTGATACCCGTAATAGTGAGCGACACGCAGATGAAGCCAAGCATACAACTTCCTGGAGGAACCATCAGCACGCTCGGGAATTGAGGAAATCTATGACAACCCGCCACGTAACGCCCTTTTTAGTGCGCACAAAAGAGTAACCTACTCGTTATAGGCATTCTCAAACAACAACAACAAAATCTGCTCTTCAAAAATAGGAAGACGGTGGCCACTGTAGTAAGCCTGAACTTACTCAAATATCCCTAGATGCCAACCAAGTTCTTACATCCCATGAAATCATAATAGTTATACAATGGATCCCTGGACACTCAAATACACCTGGCAATGACAAGGCAGACAGGCTGGCTAATAGGGAGCAAGTCAAGAACAACAATACACACCAACAACCGTACAGACAGTCAAACAATTACTGAAGACTGCGAACAAAGAGGCCTGGCTGAATATATGGGCAACGGGAAATACTGAGAGAGAAATCTACAAACATATTGCCATCCCAAATCCCAAAGACAACATCAACCTTCTGACTTTGCACTCAAACACATACAACTTAACAGCCACTTGAACAGAATCCAACCAGAACATGCTCCAAATATCTTTTTAAATGCCCGGCCATTGCCAGTGTTAGGAAAGAGCTTCTTCCTCCGAGGCAGACGAATGGAAAACTGTGTACGAAACTAAACAACAGCTTAGAAACACTTGCAGATACCACTATATGGCATTGGGACAAATGGCAGGATCCCATAGACCGTTGGATCAAAAACCAACCAACCAAGCAATTTCTCAAAGAGATGAACGGAAACGATACGCGATGGAATCCCACAAGTTCCAAGACACTCCTGGTCTCAAGGGAGGTGGGAAGAGAATATCTGCTTCCTGAGTTACCTCCAGTCATCTTGACTTTCTCTTACTACTAGTTTAAGGTAGGTCGAGACCATAGCGAGTGAGGCTGATAATCAGCGAAGTTTCTTCCTCACTACATCATTCTTCTTCTTCTGCGTTCGTTCTCAATATTCTACTACCAAGCCATGAACAGGGCTTTGCAAGTAGCAGGATGTAGTCCGGAGAATGGATTTACATTGTGTCGCTAGTTTACAGTTTGACTGCGATATTTGCACCTTTCGGTCCGACACATCCGTCTTCAGCATGACTACATTCTAAGTTACATCATCAAGACAAGACCGTCTGATGGTGTCGCCATTATGGTTTGCGATGGACAACTGACTGACAATTGTTACTAAGGGTGTGTTCTCATTATATGTATTAGCGTAGGTCTATTTATGTGGGTGTTTATGTGTGTTTGTGTATATGTCTATCTATCTTCAGTCCACTTGTGTCGATAGACGTCGTGGTAAGATGTGACCACCTTTATGACATATTTTTTGCCAGGCGAAAATCCGCCGGGGAATTGCCAGGTCAATCCCTGTATCTGTTACCAACCATGATGTTGGTAGTCCCTGGAATAGACGATCGCCTATTTTTGGGACTGGCGGTGGTGGAAGCGTAAATTAGAGCAAGGTAGACCTGCAGCCTGTCTGGCGCTATCTATACCCCTCCATTAACCACATAACCACAACCTGATGTTAAATTTCAACAAGTTTACATTTGATTGTGCCCGTGTGGGAAGGACTGACGAACATTACTATAGGCGTATCGACTACACGCGAGGAGCAGAGACAAATCATGACTCACCAACTAACTTGAGATAACCTAGAGAAACATGTAAACAATCGTCAAATGTAATAGGCAAACAGATGTAATCATTTGAGACTGAATGTCAAAATAAATAAATAAATTCATTAATAATAATAATAAGCTGATGTGTGTGTATATATATGTGGGCGCAAAGATAACCTTTGTGGACATGTGGATGGCTAGAGAACAGTCAACCAACCACAGCTGAAGCTCAAAGATGTTTGTAAATGTGGCATGAAGCTGCTGGGCATGAGTCTGACACCCTTGGAAGACGACCCAGACGGCCTTCAGATCGGCCCAAATGGAGAAGTACTTTATAGGGTCGTCTCATGCTGCATGATGAGAAGTTATTGCAGCACGGAGAAGTGAATTGATAGCACCGAATGGAGAATGGAAACCTCCAAAACCCCCAAGGTTGCCTTACCCTATAGGTAGTCTTCACTGAAATGGGTTACTACTTATAAACAGGCAGCCTGCCTTAAGACATGTGGATGGATGTGATCTTCGAAGTAGTGAGCAACTCGCAGATAAAGTCAAGCATAGCACAACAGCCTGGAGGACACCAGTCTACCTTAATTAGCACGGTCGGGATATGAAGAAAGGTAGTGTAAATCCGTAATATAACGTTCGTTTTAGTACGTGCAAAAGAATGAACGTTTTCTAAGTGGGCATTCACCAACAACATGTCAATGTGAGCAAGTGAGTGCATGCATGTGTCATTTTAGTAATATATTTGACGTATATGTGTGCGTGCGTGCGTGCGTGCGTGTGTGTGTGTGTGTGTGTGTGTGTATATATATATATATATATATATATATATATATATATATATATGTGTGTGTATGTATGTCTGTAATTTTCCCAGTGCGATGAAAGCTAAGGCCAAGCTTCGTTTACATCTGCATGTATCGAACATGTACGAACAAGTCTCTTTTGCCATCTTGATGTTGGTCTTGATGACCCCTTCCTGAGCGTAGCTGCGGGTCCCAACTTCATCTCCAGCGTACCTTGTCTTAAGCCCCACGGAAGTCCAGTGCATGGTAAGCCCTTCTCCAGAGGCGTCTCAAATGTTGTTGCGTACATTAAGGGAGTCTGGCCAACACACGTTAGGTCTTCCCCGTCGGGATCTTTTTACCTCATAGTTACCAGATTGGTGTCGCCGTGCTCCATCGACCATCGTTTCGTCACATCTAACCTGCCCATCTATGTTTTGCCTTGTCTGCATTATTTCCGCATCATTTATCAAGGACAATCGTTGTATGTCGGAATTGTAGAGCTTTTGTATACGTTGGTTATGGAGAGCGATTCCGACCAACATATCTCAAAAAAGGTCTTTGTTACTCTCAATTTGTCCTCCAGTGGTTTTGTTAGCGTCTATGTCTCAGCACAGCAGCGCATAGCAGGGAGCATAGTGGAATTGAAGAGAGAAAGGCTCGTACGTTCTGGTCATGGCATCCGTCCAGGACCGTATTAATAGACTTAAAGCCCGCGCGGCAACGTCTTGTCAAGTTCCAGGTTATTCTCCATGTTGAGGATGCGACAAAATCAGGTGTGCTAGTTGACTTTATCTAGTTGCACCCGGCCAAGTAAGACTGGATCACCACAATATATATATATAGATATATATATATATATATATATCAGGTCAGGTCATCTCGTATCCGGTGAGGTCGTTGGGGCACACATGAAGACATCCTCACAACTCCACGCCATCCCTCTCAGTCAGAAGCCGCTGCCTGTGACTCTTCTGGTCGGAGACTGGTCCATTCTTTTATGTTGTCTTCCCATCTCTTATTGGGCCGACCTCTTTGTCGTCTGCCATGCACCTTCCCGTGGAGGATTGTGTTTGCAAGACCATTTGATCTCGATATGTGACCGTACCAAGTGAGTTTCCTTCTTTTGACAGTTGCCAAGAGATCTTCGAAAGGCCCTATTGCCGTTGTAATTCTATTTCGGATTTCCTCGTTTGTAACTCGATCTTTGTACGTGACGTTTAAAAGTCTTCGGAAACATCTCATCTCCAAGGCCTGTATCCTTCGTTGAAGGTCAGCTGTAACTGTCCATGTCTCACACGCATAGAGAAATATTGACAGGACCAGTGTACGCATTAATCTGATTTTCGTGCGTAGTGCTAACCGTTTATCTTGCCAGATTTTGTTAAGCCGTGCAAGCGCCGCTATTGTCTGTGCTATTCTGGCCAATACTTCACATTTTGATCCTTCATCACTGACAATCGACCCAAGATATTTAAAACGGTCAACTACTTCTAGTTCTTGACCGTTTGCTTTTATCTTGCTGTTGAAGCCCGTAGCGTTGTTTGTCATTAGTTTTGTCTTTCCAGCGTTTATCTCCATACCATAGTCAAGAGCTGTTTCATCGAGCCTTCTGACCCATTTCTGGAGTTCTGCTTTTGAACCCGCCAACCCGTCGATATCATCTGCAAAACGAAGGTTATTAATCGTTCGGCCCCCTATCTTGACAGTACCAACGTGACCTCCAAGTGCCTCACTCATAATTCCTTCAAGGAATATATTGAAAAGAGTTGGAGAGAGTGTACACCCCTGTCTCACACCAACTGATGTGCGAAACCAGTCTCCTCGCCTCCCATTCACAAGAACTGCACTAGACGCCTTGTTATACAGGTGTTCAAGGACCGTTATAATATTTCCGTTGATATTATTCATCCTCATGGTTGCCCAAAGCGCTTTATGCTATACCCTATCAAACGCCTTCTTAAAATCCACAAACACATGATACAGTGTTTGCTGCTGTTCTATATATTTCTCGCTTAGCAGCCTTAAATTAAATATCTTTTCTATGGTGATTCTTCCCTGTCTGAACCCTGCTTGCTCCTCGGCAATAATGTTCTCTGCTTGAGGTTTCAATCGGTCGAGGATTAATCTAAGCATGACCTTGCTAGGGTGGCTAATGAGGCTTATTGTTCTGTAATTTTTGCACAGCTTTAGGTTTCCAGACTTATGTAGCGGTATAACTATAGATTTCGTCCATGAGTCGGGCAGTTTCCTGTCGCCCATATTTTGTTACAGATGTGTGTCAGGCCTTCCACCACTACCTCTCCACCTGCTTGTAAGAGCTCTGCTGGTATATTGTCCACGCCGGCCGCCTTCCCTCTTCTCAGTGTCTTTACCGCTGCAATTACCTCTTCCTTCGTTATCAGTTGGTTATCCTCTATATTTGTTGGTGTTGGGTGGAATGTTTTCTCAGGTTTGTTTCGCCCTTCATAGTTGTATAGCTCGGAACAGTACTCTGTCCATCTTGCCAGTACATCATTTCCCTCAATGAGACACTTGCGTTTTTATCATGAATTATATATATATACAACATCTGTGTTAGCGGATTCCGTGGCGAAGTGGTTGAGCATCGTGATCAGTTTGTGTGGGATCGATTCCGGACTACGTCGACTTTTTCACGAGTGCTTGATTCAGAGTCTCGTGTTCTTGACTTGCCACTTGGGTTGGGCTGCTCGAGACGAGTGAGTGAGGATAAAAATTAGCGCATTTAATCCTTACTAAAAATAACGCTAGCAAATAAATTATGCCATCATCGTCCATGATGGACGGCGGCCTTTGCCTTTGCATATAATATATATATATATATATATGATGCGGGCACCGATTTGGATTCATGGGCACAACACGCCATGGATCGTATTGCATGAAGGAGACGAATTAAGCATGAATACAGACAAAGGAGATACTGATTGCAGATAGGCTAAAAGATAGAAGATTTCTCTGACAATATTAGTCTTACGTGTCACATTAATTATCGTTTTAGGTGGGTGGATGCGTGTGTGTACGTGTGTGTGCCGGTGTATACTAGTTTAGTAGCAGACTTCGCACTGGAAATAATTTTCAGTTCAGATGAAATTGGCGGGATTCTTGAAATGAAAGCAATTACCCCTCTGCCTGATCAATTCAAGATTGTAGTCTCTATTACGGACATTTATTCCTATTCCATCCGCCCCTTTCACATCATCCAAATCATTTGCCCTGACGGTTGGTGTTGGAGGTCATAGAACTCCGTTTCTCATTATCACGTGTGTCGTGTATCAGTTCAACGGTTAATAGCTACCCAAGCTTCCCAGGGAGCCGCGTGGTTAGCGCACTAGCTTCGCATCTGAGTAGTCCCATGCTCATTCCCCAGTTGAGGCGGTAATGTTTTTTCAGACCGCAATGGCTCCCAGGTCGAATCCAGCCTTAAATGGGTACCGGTTCAGACCGGGAAGTAAAAGCGGCGAGAGAGATGGCTACCGCCCTCATATAGCCGCACCTTTGAAATGTGAGATCGCTAACACCTCCCACGCCTACGGCAGTAATGCTATGGGTTACTTTACTTTACTTTCAGCTTCCCAATTCCTTCCACCTGTCCAATATTTTCTCTTTAGACATCCCTCGGTCCCTCTGTCCATCATCCCTGCGATTCTGCCCGTTGTCGCATGTGTTCCATTCCGGCTTTTCTCATGACATGCGTGACAAATAATTACTGCATTGTCATGATCATTGTCATAGGTTGTTCGTGTGTCTCAAAGACTCTGTTTTTAGTCTTCTTTGCTAACTATTAAGCTCTCAACCTACGGATCATCTCTACCAACCCGTAACCAGCCATGCCTCCGTTACGGGAAAAGATTTTCATTCCAAGAATTCTGCTAATTCTATCCGATCTGACAATTAAGTCATTTTCAATTTTTTAATACACAATTTTGGTAACAAATTCAATTTGTGTAGCTGAATACGATGCGCCAGTCTGGAAAGACTCTACCCATGTGAAACTAGTTGATACAGCAATAAATGATTCGGGTCGGATAGTATCAGGGTGCCTAAAACCTACCCCTATTAATAAAATGTGATCCATAACTGACATAGCACCATCAGAGATTCGAAGGAGTGTCGAAGCAGAAATCGAAAGAGAAAAACAGGAGTACGACCAAAGGCACCCAATGTTTGGACATCAGGTACAGAGCACACGATTTAAATCCAGACATGGTTTCCTAAAATCAAAACAGCGCAGACAGACAGACCCTGAAAGTAGCTGCATCGAGAGATTGCATGAATTGATGCAGGCCCCAGAGATGGAACTTTGGTAGACCTTTCCTCCGGAAAATTCTGTCAATGATTTATTAATAAAAATTTAATATGAGAGGGGATTCGATCGTTTGGTCTCTTTATCAGCAAGAAGGCATTGAAACCATTCGGCACCGCGGTTCTATCCCAATGGGGTAACTACAACATGATTGAACACCTGGATTTTTTAAACAAAAGGGAACTTAAAATTTATAATTTTGGTGTTGTCAAAATTGATTATTGTGTCAGTTTACGATACCAGTTGATCGTGTCAGTATGGCTGACTACCATAACTCGTGAAGGGCATAACATTAATATTCAAGCGAAAGTATTTTAGGAGATAACTCGTATTTTTGAAATGTATATTGGTTGTGTCCCTTAGACTTTATTTATTTCGCGTGTAAAATGTAGAAAAATTATCACTTGTTCAAAAGTAGTGAAATAGGAACATGTAACAGTTCGGCTGATCTACCTGACCTACGGTTAAGGAAAGGAAAGGAAGTGAGGAAGGGAACTGGCCACCCCACCTCTCGAGCTGAGGCTTAGTATACTGAAGTCTCTAAGACTTCTTTCCTAACCAGCGGTTAAGCCTGCTTCAGGACTTCCTCACTTACACAAATTATGTCACATAATGTTCAGTAACAATTTCAGCTCGATGAGTCTTTCCGTTGGCGAGTTTTAGCGACCTGAGACACATACATTCAAATTTAGTTGCAGTATTGTGTGTGTATATATATAAAATCAGGATAGGCAAGGCAGCAACAATAAGCAGATAAACAAAAAGGGTCTGGGAGAACAAGAAGCTCATTGTTAAAACAAAAATACTTCTTTACCAGGCCTGTGTCCTCATGAAAATGTCTTTATGGCAGTGATACACGGTCTACCTACATGCCCCAACAGAGGCGACTAAACAGCTGTCACATGAGTTGTCAGCGCAAGATCTTGGGGGTTGGGTGGCAAGACAAGATTACCAAGTGCCATCACAGGCACTCTCACGACCTTTTTCCATGCTCAGTCTTCGAAGACTCTGATAGCTGGGACACACTCTGGGGATGGCATAATACCAAAAAAATCTTCTGTATGGAGAATTACAGTTGTGGAAAAGGTCTCGAAGCCGGTCATTACTTCGTTACAAGGATGTATGCAAACGGGATATGAATGATGCGTGCATCCATTTCGAATCATGGAAACAGAACGCCATAGATCGTGTTACATGGAGGGGCATGATTAAGCATAGAATACAGACAAAGGAGATACTGATTGCTGATAGGCTAAAGACTCAACGTTTGAGAAGGCATGCCACACCATGCGATGCCGCAAAGGGTCCTGACTTTTCTTGCACATACTGTGGAGGACGCTTCTCTGCTCGGATTGGTCTTACGAGTCACATTCATTACCTTCATGGACTGTAATGACATACCTTTTTTACAAAGCACAATTACTATCGTTTGTTTCTGTTTCTAAGAATCGACGTCACTGCAGTCCGGGCATACCCATAGGTGCTCAGTCTCTCTCATCAAATGGCGTAAGGTATGGATGCTGATGGTCCCTGTCCCGTCCTCTCATGCGCCCCACTCCGCTTGAACCTCGTTTAATGTCGAAACTTTGCAGTCTGTGTATTGCTGCTTCATCTATTGCGGTGTCCTCATCCAGCAGGCGGTCATTGATTGAATTCAAAATATCATTTCTGTCCATCACCAATGTTCCCATGATGGGAGCTTGTGAAGCCAAGATGTCAGCTCTTTCATTGCCCTGAACCCCGGCATGAGCAGGACAGTAGATCCAGGTAAACGCCTGGAGGTTTGAGGCCTCAACAGCAGCTATCCACTCGTACCTAAGCCATCCCTTCTGTACTTTCTGAAGTACGGCTTGCGCGTCTGTCACGATGACTGCCTTTGTTATAGAAGTCTCAGATATCCATTTCAGTGCTGAGGTCACTGCTTCCGTCTCCATTCTGAAACTGAAGGTTGTTGACATGTATGCCCTACTGCGCTCAGCAACGACCTCTACTCTCACTCTAGCCGAGAAACCCCAGCCGGATGTCCCACTAAGCACGACTGATATTGACAAGAGGGAAAGAGCCAATGATGATATAAATATATATATATAGTTGACGACATTCATGAATTGTTGTTTGTGGACCTAAGATAATTCACGTGTCCCTGGAGCAAAACCACTGGCCTGGTTGTGAGCTTTTTCCAATGATAGAAACTGTCGTAAAAACGGTCCTGTACTTAAAGGAAATCTCCACATTTTGGGACTAGTTAGCTCTGAATTTGCATTTTTGTTTTCTCCCATCTTTTCTACATTTCAAACTCTTCTTCTTTGTCTCTTTTATTTTTGTTACTCCATCTCCTTCATCGCTCTATGTATTTTGGTACATGGAATAAAAATATAACTTCAATAAACTCACGAGAGTGTGAAAGTAAGAATTAAGAGAGAAATGTGACAACAAAATATTTGAAAATGAGGATGGAGAGAGAAATGTGAGAAAATGAGAATCTGAAGATGAGGATGAAAAGAGACATGTGATAAAATGAGAAAATTAAAATGAGGATGAATAGAGAAATGTAATAAAAATGAGAATTTGAAGATGAATATGGAGAGAGAAATGTGATAAAGAGTATTAAAATGAAGATGGAGAGAGAGAAATGTGATACAATTGAATTTTTAAAATTATGGAGAGAGAGAAATGTGATAAAATATGAATTTTAAAATGAGGATGGAGAGAGACAAATGTGATACAATTGGAATTTTAAAATGAAGATGGAGAGAGAGAAATGTGATAAAATTGGAATTTCAAAATTAAGATGGGGAGAGAGAAATGTGATAAAATATGAATTTGCAAATCAAGATGGAGAGAGAGAAATGTGATCAAATTGGAATTTTAAAATTATGGAAAGAGAAAAATGTGATAACATTGATATTTTAAAATTATGGAAAGAGAAAAATGTGATAAAATTGATATTTTAAAATTATGGAAAGAGAAAAATGTGATAAAATTGGAATTTTTAAATGAGGATGGGAAGAGTGAAATGTGATAGAATTGGAATTCTAAAATTATGGAGAGGGAGAAATGTGATTAAATAGGAATTTTAAAATGAGGATGGAGAGAGAGAAATGTGTATCTCAAAATAAAAACATCAAGAGAAACTAATAAACCACCACAATGACGGGGGGGAAAACAAATGTATAACGCAAATGAGAATAGCATTACATGAAGGCCCATACAATGCTCATATGTCTATTTTAATATTGGCATCACATCTAGGGCTTATTAGCTCTTTTAAAAAAATGTAAAATCTCCTCTCCAATTGAATTTGCTTGGGGTCTCTTTTTCTGGCTCTCTACCAGTGTCGCTTGTCTGTTTCTCTCATTCTCTTCCACGTGTTTCTCTCTTCTGCTCTCCGTTTGTTTCTCTCTTTTCTTTTTCTACTCTTTAATTATATTCTCTTTCTATGACTCTACCTCTTTGTATTTCTTGTTCTCCTCTCTCTCTTTCTCTCTCTTTCTCTCTCTCTCTCTCTCTCACGCTGTCTCACCTTTCTCTTCGGTTATGTCTCTTTCCTCGCTCTTTCTCCTTTTGCTTCCCTTTGGATCTCCTTTCCATCTTCTTCTCTCGTTCTTTGTTTCTCTCTTTCTCTCGTTTCTCTCTTTCTCTCACCCCTTTCTCTCTCTCTCTCTCTCTCTCTCTCTCTCTCTCTGTATTCTCTTTCTCTCATCAACAATGCTACGCCTTATCTTTCCCTCTTGTTATCTATCTTTCTCTACCACTCTCTGCCAATATCTGTCTCTCTCCATCTTTGTCTCTCTTTTTTTCACTCCATCTTCCTTTCTCGATATCTCTGTCTACAGTTTTCTCTGCCTATTTCTCTTTTGCTCTCTCTCTCTCTTTCTCTCGTTCTCTCTTTCTCTCTGTCTTTCTATTTCTCTCTGTATTCTCTTTACCGTTAGGTCTCACTCTCTCTTTCTCTATCCATCTTTATGTGCCTTTATTTCTCGTTTCCGTAATCCCAAACTCTTTTGCCTTTACTCTCTGCCATCTCTCTCTCCCTCTCTCTCTCCCTCTCTCCCTCTCTCTCCCTCTCTCTCTCTCTCTCTCTCTCTCTCTCTCTCTCTCTGTCCCCCACTATAACATTATTTCTTTCTTCCTCCATAGTAGTTCTTTAGTATTTGAGAAAGAAAGTTGAGAGTTTTTAGCAGAAAGCAAAAAACTTTTTTTCCGCCAAGAGCTCTCGTCTTACCGTGGTTCCTGAGATTCCGGTGCTCAGTTGCCTTTCAACTAATCAATACGGCTGACTGGTGCTTTTTGGTTTCCTCCAACGACACACAAGAGGATCTTAGGATGGGCGGGACAGAAGGACGAGAAGTTGATGAAGAGGGCAGACGGATGGGATAGAATCTCAGAGAACCGAATTCAAGACTAATTAGGGGAAAGTTAGTTAAAAGCTACGTGATTTTGTAAGAACAAATGAAAAGGATATTTGAGGGAGTTTTTTTAATCAAGTCCTAAGGTGAGATAGAATGTAGGGAAAGGAAATGAAAGGAGAGATAGGAAGAGAAATATGTAAAGGATAGGTAAGGAATAGAGAGAAAGACGGACACAAGAGAAAAGAGGATTGAGAGAGTGAAAGAAAAAGTGAAAGGTAAGGCGAGGAGATAAGGGAGAAAATTACAGAGGAAGAGAGAGAGGATATTGTTGTTGTTGTTGTTGCTGAATGTCCACAATGAGTATGTTCATTTTTTTTGTACGACTTGAACAGGGCGTTAAGTGGCGGATTGCACTAGTTTTGCTCAATGGAGATTGCCTGAAGAAAGTCAGACGGAGAATGGCTATGGCTATGCAGGTGTTGAAAAAAATGAGAAACGTATGGCAGAACTCAAATGGTTGGATGGTTTGTTGGTTGCCTACAGTGGGTTGGTAACCCTTTTATGCGTCCTGGAAAGTACGGAACTTATGGCAGATTGCAGAAGCTTTCCTCACATCACGGGCGTGCTGATGAAGACCTGGTCCTCTATGCGGTAGCCCTTTGATTGGCTTCAGCTGGGTGTCGATTCAATACTAAGAGGATCTTGTCGATTACCCTGCTCGTTAGCCAGGCTGCCGTAAAACAGCATGTTTCCAGAGAAAACTGTGGAATTGAGGTAGTGGTCATGGTCAGTATATTTTGCCTGACTCTGAGTAACATTGTACGATCGACATATTTAGCCTGACCCTGACTAGCACTGTCCGAAAAGCGTGTTTTGCCTGACTCTGAGTAACATTGTACGATCGGCATATTTAGCCTGACCCTGACTAGCACTGTCCGAAAAGCGTGTTTTGCCTGACTCTGACTAACATTGTACGATCAGCATATTTAGCCTGACCCTGACTAGCACTGTCAGAAAAGCGTGTTTTGCCTGACTCTAACTAACATTGTACGATCGGCATATTTAGCCTGACCCTGACTAGCACTGTCCGAAAAGCGTATTTTGCCTGACTCTGACTAACATTGTCTTATCAGTATGTTTTGGCTGACTCTGACTTACATTGTCTTTTCAGTATATTTTGCCTGATCCTGGCCAACATTGTCCGATCAATATGCTTTGTCTGACCCTAACCAACATTGTCATATACGTAGAAATAAAGAAATTATTCGATTAACAGTCGCGGAGACGTGGGCAGGGAAGAACATTGTCCATAGTCTCGTGAAATTGGTTCTCGTGGCCTGCTTGTTAAGAACTGTAGAATTGTATAACAAATATAGAAATGACGCACCTAACAAAGATGAAAAGAAAGCAGACGAAGGTTTTTCTACATATACTTCAAAATAAGTCCGGAAAATCTTGTGAACATAAAAAAAAAATGAGTACGCTAGAGGAAGGCATCTATTTTATCATATTTCTCTCTCGGTCCTCAATTTCATTATCTCACTTTATCACATTTCTCTTTGCCCTATTTCCCCCAATTACTCATTATCTAACTTTATCACATTTCTCTTTGCCATATTTCCCCCAATTGCCCATTATCTCACTTTATCACATTTCTCTTTGCCCTATTTCCCCCAATTGCTCATTATCTAACTTTATCACTTTTCTCTTTGCCCTATTTCCCCCAATTGCCCATTATCTCACTTAGTCACATTTCCCCCAATTGCCCATTATCTCACTTTATCACATTTCCCCCAATTGCCCATTATCTCACTTTAAAAATTTATCTTTGCCCTATTTCCCCCAATTGCCCATTATCTCACTTTATCACATTTCTCTTTGTCCTATTTCCCCCATTTGCCCATTATCTCACCTTATCACATTTCCCCCAATTGCCCATTATCTCACTTTATCACATTTCTCTTTCCCGCCTTTCCCCCCTTTCTCCTCTTTCCCTTGTTTCTCCTTTTCCTATCTTTCCTCACTTTGCCCAATTGCCAATTTTCTCACTTTATCACATTTCTCTTTCCAACCTCCTTTTCATATAACAATCAATTCTTTCAGCCACAGAGTACTATTAGTTACAACAGGGCGTGTAGTCCGCAACAAAATAGTAGGAATTCAGGTATAATCTGTAGAGCGTACCTAACAAAACACAGTCCAAACAACGAATCTTCTCGGGATAAGCAGATGGAATATAAATTAGCAAGAATGCTTATTAAAAGAGTATGAGCCTCCAGAGAGCAATAATGTTTGAGAGCGCCTTTAAATGATACAATATGGTTGTGTCCTTGAGAAACTTGAAATAATTGTCAGGTTTCACTGAAATAAAACAAACCGATTGTTTGTCTTCTTCTTCTTTGTTGACGTTCGCCCAGAAAACGACTTTTGTGTTGTGACGTTACGTCGTAGTTTTAGCTCGGCTACTATATTTGCAACTTGCGGTCGGACATATTTATTATACTGTACAAATTCAGTTAATATAACGATCAAAGATGATTTATCATGTGGTAACAAAATTGAAAGTGTATTGAGAGAAATAGAAAGTTGGAGTGAAAAACAGTGATTGTGGTATGCTATAGATGTATTTCAAGTCAAAAAGAGGAAGATGAGGAGCTGATTAGTAGCATAGCAAAGGCAAGTGAAGGAAAATTATTATTAATGGCGGATTTCAGATTTCCAGAAATAAAATGGGATAAGGCAGAAGCATTTATAAAGTCAAAATATTTTGTTAAGTGCATAACTGACAATTTATTAATTCAACATGTAGAAGCAGCCAACAGATGCAAAAACACACACGACCTAGTTTTTACTACAGAGGAAAATATGATGTAAAACGGTACCGTTGGGGAACTGTTTGGCTCAAGTGACCATCTAATCATCCGTTGGGAACTAATTGCAGGGAAAGAAGTAAACATAAACACGCGAACATACGACTACCCTAAGGCAGATGTTAAGAAGGCGAAAGAAGCAGCAAGCCACATAATCTGGAAAGATACTGCCGTAGGAACAGATGTTGAACAAGAGTGGAAAAGTTTTAAAACAGTTCTAGAAAAGCTAAAAGAGGAATGTGTTCCATGAAGGGAGGTAAACCCCAAGCGTAAAAAGTGGATAATTAGATTTGTAGTGAAATATAGAAGAGCTAAAAATAAAGCTTGGATAAAATATATAGAGGCAGGTAAATCAAAAGAAACATATTTAAAATATTTTTACAAGCAGAACATAGCTCAGAAAGTGAATAAAACAGCAAAGAAAAAACGTGTCCAGAGAATCAAGACTGATAGTAAAGATTTCTTCTCTTATGTTAGAAATAAACAAAGAACGGAAAACAAAGTAACCTTCTCATAGACAGTAACAAGCGAGAATAGGGAGGCGGCTAATCTACTCAATCAGTACTTTGGCACAATCTATACAAAAGAGGACTGCTCCAAGATCCCAGAGCCTATGTATATTTTTCAAAGATACATGGATACAGTAGGCTTAAGATCAATCTGTATTACAGAGGAAATGGATTTTCAAAAATTGGAGGGGTTGAAAGTAGATAAATGTCCAGGTCAAGATGGTATTCATATAAAATTGCTGTTTGAAATTAAAGACCAACTAGCAAAACCATTGGCTATATTATGTTCTCAATCACTTGCACAAGGGATTGTTCCACGGGATTGGAAAGATGCAGGAGTGCTCCGGTTATTCAAAACGGGCAAAAAATCAGATGCAGCAAATTATAGGCCGATGTGTCTGTAAATTGTTACTAACAATAATCAAAGAAAACATTGTAATGCATTGTAAAGCATTTAGACAAATGTAATCTAATCAGACATAGTCAGCATGGGTTTACTAGAGGGAGATCATGCTTAACAAATCTAATAGAATTACTGGAGGAGGTTACTAAAATCATAGATAAAGGGGAGCCACTGGATGTTATTTACTTAGATTTTGCAAAGGCTTTTGATGTAGAGTACCTCATGCAAGATTATTTCGAAAGTTAAAATCACATGGAATAAGTGGGGAAGTTGCCAAATAGATTGAAAATTAGTTAACAGGAAGACGGCAGAGGGTGGGCATAAATAAGGAGTACTCTGAGTGGTGTGAAGTGAAAAGTGGAGTGCACAGGGCTCAGTTTTGGGACCAATTATTTTTAATGATATATGTAAACGATTTGGAAAATGATATGGAATCCATGATTTCAAAATTTGCTGATGACACAAAACGATGCAGTAGTCTCTCATCTAAAGCAAAAATGGATATATTGAGGTCGGATTTAGATAAAATTCAAGAACTGTCTGTAAGCTGGTAAATATAATTTAATGTAGATAAATGTACAGTCATCCACATTAGTTAACAGGAAGACGGCAGAGGGTGGGCATAAATAAGGAATACTCTGAGTGGTGTGAAGTGAAAAGTGGAGTGCACAGGGCTCAGTTTTGGGACCAATTATTTTTAATGATATATGTAAACGATTTGGAAAATGATATGGAATCCATGATTTCAAAATTTGCTGATGACACAAAACGATGCAGTAGTCTCTCATCTAAAGCAAAAATGGATATATTGAGGTCGGATTTAGATAAAATTCAAGAACTGTCTGTAAGCTGGTAAATATAATTTAATGTAGATAAATGTACAGTCATCCACATTAGTTAACAGGAAGACGGCAGAGGGTGGGCATAAATAAGGAGTACTCTGAGTGGTGTGAAGTGAAAAGTGGAGTGCACAGGGCTCAGTTTTGGGACCAATTATTTTTAATGATATATGTAAACGATTTGGAAAATGATATGGAATCCATGATTTCAAAATTTGCTGATGACACAAAACGATGCAGTAGTCTCTCATCTAAAGCAAAAATGGATATATTGAGGTCGGATTTAGATAAAATTCAAGAACTGTCTGTAAGCTGGTAAATATAATTTAATGTAGATAAATGTACAGTCATCCACATTAGTTAACAGGAAGACGGCAGAGGGTGGGCATAAATAAGGAGTACTCTGAGTGGTGTGAAGTGAAAAGTGGAGTGCACAGGGCTCAGTTTTGGGACCAATTATTTTTAATGATATATGTAAACGATTTGGAAAATGATATGGAATCCATGATTTCAAAATTTGCTGATGACACAAAACGATGCAGTAGTCTCTCATCTAAAGCAAAAATGGATATATTGAGGTCGGATTTAGATAAAATTCAAGAACTGTCTGTAAGCTGGTAAATATAATTTAATGTAGATAAATGTACAGTCATCCACATGGGTAGATCCAATGTGAAACATAATTATATAATGGGCGGGAACAATATTAGAAAGATAGATAAGGAAAGGGACCTAGGGGTTATAATAGACCACACAGGTAAGGTGAGTGAGCAAGGTCAGGTAGCAGTGAAAAGGGCAAATGCAATGTTAGGTATGATAAAGAGAAATATTAAACATACAATGAAGAGATAGTCAAACTGTTTAAAGCTTTAGTTACACTTAGATTGGAGTACTGTGTACAGGTGTGGAGTCCATATCATAAAGGAGATATAAACAATAAATGAGAATACAATAATGAACGACAAAGCTGATAGTGAGATTCCAGAATTACAGTAATGAGGAAAGAAAAACCGGCAAATAGTGTCTAGATAAGAGAAGAATTCGAGGTGACTTAATGACTGTAACACGTTTTTTTTTAAAAATACAACCACCTACAAGAACAAGAGGGCATGGCTACAAATTAACTAAAGAGAAGTCCAGATTAAATATTAGGAAATATTTTTTTAGTCAGAAAATGGCGAATGCATTGCCACAGGAGATAGTGCAGGAAGGGACAATAAATTCATTTAAGAATAATTTGGTTGCGCATAGCTTTTAGAGCAAGGTAATGTAAATTAAACTGGCTGTATACAGACTCTGCAGAGTCTTCTAAACCAGTATAAAGAAAAGTTAAGTTATATGTTTGGAACCGGATTTGCTTTTACTTTTTGATCGATAATCGCGTAGGCAGGCTGCATGATCGCAGTCTGTTTCCAGGTCTGTCGCTGAATATGGTCTTGGTCAAATATGGGTCACCGACCCTGATGCAAACCGTCGGTTTATGAGTTTCTGGCTGCTGATTTCGGCATCTTCGGCCTCGAATATTATATCTGTAGCTCGTTGCAGATTAGCGACATACATTAGCTGTAGGTGTACAGTAAACATCCGCTGTAGGTGTACAGTAAACATCAGCTGTAGGTGTGCAGTAAACATTAGCTGTAGGTGTACAGTAAACATCAGCTGTAGGTGTACAGTAAACATCCGCTGTAGGTGTACAGTAAACATCTGATAGGAAATGTGTTGGTTCATTAAACAGGCGGTCGCTCAAGAAATGAACAAACGGAAACACGAAACGGTTGATGGTTCGTATCCCACAAGGTTTATCGTGGACAGATAGAAACTGATAGTTGTGTTATCGTGCACTGATCTCACTCCAACAAGCTGTATAAGATAGCCACCTTAGATATCCATTTCAGACATCCACCTTGCATATCTTCCATTACCACATCGGCCGCTTCATGTAACCACTTCAGATGGCCGCCACATTTAACCATTTCACATAACCACTTCAGAAATCCATCTCATACAGCCACCTCAAATAGCTACATCATTTAACCATGTCATATGGCTACCTCAGCCATCCCAGGTGACTTATATATGCACATCAGATAACCACCATATAGTCATCACATATAGTCGAAAACCACCTCAGTTAGCCACATCAGAAAGCCACCTAAAATAGCCCCTTCAGATAGTCATATCAGATACCCCTTCTTATAACCACATCAGATAGTCACTTCAGTCGATAACCACTTCAGAAAATCACCTAATATAGCCACTTCAGATAACACCTCATAAAACCACCTCAGATGGTCATCTCGTATAGTCATCTCAGATAGTCACACTTCAGATCCATACCTCATATAGCCACTTCAAATAGACATATAAGATGACACTTCTTAAAACCATTTCAGATAACCACCTCAGATAGCCACATCAGATAGCCACCTCAGATAGCCACCTCAGATAGTTACATCAAAAAGCAACTTTAAATAGCCACCTCAGATAGACACATAAAAAAGCAACATTGGATAGCCACCGCAGATAGTCATCTCCGATAGCCACTTAATATAACCACATCAGAAAGCCACATCAGATAGCCACCTGAAACAGCCACCTTATATAGCCACACTAGATCTGCAGTAACTGCCCCAGCGTCCCTAATCTCCTCTCCCCTTGTGGATTCCAACCAAGCACATTCTGCAGAAGATTGCCGAATAGTAACGTATAGCTCCTATGGGACTTCAGAGCGGCGGCAATCACTTGACATGGCTTCCTATTTCGGACAATCCATTTGGGGGAGAGTTCTGGTCCTGGGGCTCACGTAGCGTTAACCAACACTTTTATTGTTCTTGATAAGGTAACCTAACCACTCATGTCTAATTTTGTGGGTTTCAATCTAGGGAATGTCAAATTATACTGCAAATGTTTTGTTAAGTGTATGATTTTAATAATTCTTTCTTTGTCTTCATTTTGATGGTCACGATCAAGCGCAAATACAGGGTGTCTCACTCTCTACCGGCGCCTACTTTTCCCTGACAGCTTTTAAACCATCATAATCTGAAACCATCCCAAGAGGAGCTAGGAAAAACTATAAGCCCTACTGGAATGATGAGTTGCAGAAAGCGGAAGATGCAGTAACAAATGCTAGGAACATGGCAGAGCGAGAACAATCCATGGAGGCAAACATCGCCCTCAAAGCCGCCACGGCGAAATATAAACACACTCTTAAGCAAACAGCAAGAGAAAGCTGGAAAAATAAAACGGAAAGCCTAAACATGGACAAAGACGGGAACAAGCTATGGAAGCTAGTCAGAGCCATGAACGACGAAACCCCGTCAAACAAACATATTACCATCAAGCAGGGCGAGAACTTGATCACAGGTAAGAAAGCCGCAAACGTTTTTGTCGATCAATTTGCCAGAGCAAACTACATCGAGGTCCCTGCAGATAAGCACACAGACATTAGCGAAGAGCTAAAGGGGCACGACAACATGAATACGGCTCCTGAAGAGCACATGATGGCCAAATTAACAATGCGCGAAATGGAAGAGGCTATGAGAACATTAAAGAAAAGGAAATCTCCCAGAAAAAACGGGATAACAAACGAAATGCTGATGGGGCTGGGCCAATCAGCGAAGAGGAAACTGCTATCGGTCCTGAACCAAAGCTGGAAAAGGGGAATTGTACCCCAGGCATGGAAAGACGCAATACTGGTACCAGTACCAAAAACAGGAAAGGACAAAACAGATCCAAATGAATACAGGCCCATCAGCCTACTGAGCTGTGTCGGCAAGCTGATGGAACGGATGATAAACACCAGACTGATGTGGCATCTGGAAGAAAAACGAATACTAATTCCACAGCAAGCCGGCTTTAGATAGCACAGATCCACTGAGGACCAGGACATCCTCATAGCCCAGGAGATAGAATATGCCTACCAGGCACAGAAACACACAGTAGCTGTTTGGGTGGATCTGGAAAAGGCATTTGACAAAGTCTGGAAAGACGGACTTAGAGTCAAGCTAAGAAGAAGTGATGTTTGTGGGAAAATGTACAAGTGGATCAACCACTACCGCAAACAATAAACGGCCAGAGTCCAAGTACAAGGGCAGATGAGCAAAAAGGTGACACTCGAGCAGGGAGTACCCCAAGGAGGAGTACTGTCACCCACACTCTTCCTGGTATATATAAACGATATTACAAAGAATATACCAAGAAGAGTCCATAGCTCAATGTTTGCAGACGATCTGGCTATGTGGACCTCTGAAAAGAATCTCACCATAGCAAGAAATCGGATGCAGACGGCCCTAACATCGCTGGAAGAGTGGGCGAACTCATGGCTGGTCAAAATAAACGAGGAGAAAACCACATGCACAATATTCTCGCTTTCATTAAAACCCCAAAATACCAAATTAAGTCTAAATGGCAAATTCCTGCAGCCAAACGACAACCCAACCTATCTGGGAGTCACATTTGATCGGCGCATGACATGGAAAAGTCAGATTGAGAGAAACCGAATGAGAGCCAGAGAAAGAATGGCAATCATGAGGAAACTTGCTGGCACAAGCTAGGGAGCAGACGAAGGCATACTAAAGAAACTGTACACTGGAAGAGTGAGACCAGTTTTCGAGTATGGCATTGCGGCATGGACAACAGCAGCGAAGGCGAACTTCGATAAAGTTAGCAAACTTCAAAACCAAGCCATGAGAATTATAACAGGAGGCATGAAGTCAACGCCAATTGTAGAACTTGGAAAGATTACAAAACTGCAATCCATGACCGATAGAAGAGACTGCAGAGCCCAACTGCAGTCAGAGAAACTCCGAAGACTGACCGACCATCCAATGCACCAGAGACTAAACAATTTGGGAAATGGGAAACTAAAGCGGAGAAACTTTGCAGAAATAGCCAAAGCAAAGATGCACGAAGATCCCATAAACGCACTAACAACACCAAAACCCATCACTACTGTACGAAAACCTACCTGGAGGCAGGATATATTTCCAGAGGTGGTAGAAAATATACCAGGTATTGCAAACAAAAACTGCCAGACTGAAAAAGAAAGGAGAGATACTACCCTAAGCTTCATATCGAAAAGCTACCCAAGCATGGACTGGACCCATACATACACCGACGGTTCTGTAACAAACACTACACAGAACGGAGGGGCAGGAGCATTCCTGAACCTACCAAATGGCAGAAAAATAACACTGTCATTCGCTACTGGTAAGTACACAAGCAATTTCAGAGCGGAGGCAGAGGCACTGAGGGCGGCAGTGGAAGAAATGGTGACACACAATGAAAATGAAAGCCATATAGTCCTGCTTACAGATGCTCTCGCCGTAGTCACAGCGCTAAAAAGCCAGAAAAACACTGAGCTTAATGACTTAAGAGCAGCACTCTCCAAACTGTGCCAGCAGTCCGCACCAAAAAGGGTAGTGGTACAGTGGGTCCCATCACACTGCAACATCCAAGGCAACGAGGAGGCAGACAGACTGGCAAAAGAAGGCGCAAGACTACCACAAACAGATACTAGTATGACGTACGAAGAGTCAAAACGGCTTATCAAAGCCAGATACATGACCAAATGGGAAACCGAACATACTGGTTACACCAAACACGATGCCTATTACCAGTTGAACCGAAGAAAGCAGGTCGTTGTCTTCAGACTTCGCACTGGCCACAACAGACTGAGGTACCACCTATTCAACAAATTGAAGATAGGTGGTACCGACGAATGCCCGTGCGGTACTGGTAAAATGACCGCTGAACATCTGCTGCAGAACTGCCCGACATACGAGGATCAGAGAGAGCAGATGTGGCCTTCACCACTGGAACTGCAAGACAAGCTCTATGGCAGTGGCGACAGCCTCAGGATGACCGCCGCTTTTTTCGAAAAAATAATGGTTACTGTCTGACTGCGTACGAAGAAGAAGAAGAAGAAACCATCATAATCATGTAGCATGTCCTTTGCAGAACGTCGCTCTCATGACAGCCTGTCTGTAGGAAACTTTGTCTTCCGCCAGTTTTCCGGTCTCCTCCAAGGACAAATCTAGAGTCTCATTGATGTTCTGAGTCCATCGTCTTCTCGGTCGGTCACTGCCTCGCATTCAAGTGACCATGCCTTCCATAATCGCTCTCTCCAGTCCATTGTATCTTTTGACGTGTCCAAAACACCTCAGTTTTCGGGATATTACATCATTTATGAGCCAGTTCTCCTCCACATGCATGTCTTACCTAATTGGATTTGTTTCTTTCTTTCTTTTCCCACGTGATTAAACCGTTCACAGAATCCTCTCCTGAAACCAACTGCATATCCATCTTAGTTTCCCGAACATGCTACTATAGTTCCACTGATAGTTGACACATGCAAGTTCCGTCATTTCGTCAGCCGTGGTATGTGACCTTTAAAAAAAATTTCACCGTGAGTCAGTAGCCCTGTGTCTACAGTAAAAGTAAAGTAAAGTAAAGTATCCCATAGCATTACTGCCGTAGAGGTGTGAGGTGTTAGCGATCTCACATTTCACAGGCTCGACTATATGAGGGCCGTAGCCATCTCCTCTCCCTCGCCGCTTTTACTTCCCGGACTGAACCGGTACCCATTTAAGGCTGGGTCGACCCGGGAGCCATTGCGGTCTGAAAAAAACATTACCGCCTCAACTGGGGAATGAACCCAGGACCACTCAGATGCGAAGCCAGAGCGCTACGCTAACCACTGCGCTACAGTAGGATGTAGTTTAACGCATTCGTCCTCTTTTCTTTTCCATATTTTTTGAGAAACTCAGCCCAATGCACGAACTCCGTAACACCGACGATAATTCCTAAATAGATTGGGTAGATTAGTTAACATCATTTTGTATGTTAATATTGTTAAGTATGTTCCTGAAATTAGTTAACATCATTGTGTATGTTAATATTGTTAAGTATGTTCCTGAAATCTACTACCAATAATTTTGGCCAAAGCAAAGAACGACTTGCAGTAGCTAATAACAAACGAATATTTTTTTTTTTTTAAACTGTCATACGACATGTTTTCCATAGCTGGGGTAGTCGAGGGTTTTGAAGGCTCATGACTACAGACCGATTCGCCACGTCATGTGCTGGTTATGTTTGTTTATTTCACCCCCAACGGAAAATAACATTTGCCATACTAGGGATTCCTTGTCGGCAGGTAGGTCTCGAAACTGTTCGGCCACGCGCTCCTCTTAACTAATACGCGCTCAAATTAATACAGATGACAAAGGTTTGACAAGAAACATGCAGGCACACAAAGATCAAACTGAACAGGACATGTATTTTCTCAGTGGCAACATACGGTTGTGAGACATGGACTTTAACAAAAATCAATTACTAAAAAGATCTAAGCATTTTGGAATGAGTTATTACAGAAAGATGCTGAAAATATCGGTGACAGAAAAAAACGACAAATAGATCAATTTTGCTATCTCTGCATACTACAGAAAAATTGATTAGCTCACAGCAAGAAACAGAACTGAGATATTTCAGTAATGGGAATAATATCAAAACCTTGACAATGTCTCTCAAAGGTTAGTAAATTAGTACATACAAGAGCAGCATCGTGGTCAAATTATCAGCGGGTATAACGTCCGATTGCGATCAGAGACGAATCAGTGCAAATCGTTAAACAGTTCAAATACCCGGGAGAACTGATGGATGCAGAAGGTTCCAGAACTGAGATTCAGGCAAGAACAGCGATGACCATGGCTGCTCTGACCAAACTGAGGCCGATATGGAGGGACAAAAAAATCAACCTGATATCCAAGTTGAGTTGAATGTATGCACGTGACTTCCGTGTGCATTAACGCGCGCGAAACTTGAACTCTGACATCTGTTCTAGAGCGAAGAATTTGTGCACTGGAGATTAGATTTCTGGGTCGAATCCTCGGTATTTGACATCTAGACTACATCACGAATAAGGCAGTTCGGGAGACCGTTAGGAGAGAGGTCGGCCAATATAACGACCTATTGACTATGGTAAAAGCACGCAAGCTCACTTGGTATGGGCATGTTTCAAGATCGTCTGGGTTGACCAAGACGGTCCTGCAAGTTACTGAGTCTGGGAAACTTTAGAGAGGGGTGCAGAAAAAGAGATAGGAAGACAACACCAGAGAGTGGACGGGAAGGACCACAGCTAGAACAAATATCATCTCACTAAAGTGAGTGAAGTGGCGGGAGCTGGTCCAACAATCTGCAGTATCGGTGCCCCAATGACCTTTCCAGTTACGGAACAGATGAAGATAATGGTGATGATAATGACGATGAAATAGACATAACGGTTTGGGGGCAATTATACTGGAAACCGAGGTTTCTGGGAGTAGGAAAAGAGGTCGACCCTGGCGAGGATCACATCATAACAGTATCTTTCTATGACGCAGCCCAACTCCCCCTAAATCCGAGATGCATAAAGAGCTGCCAAGACCAGATTTCGTTTTGGAAAGAATATGTCACTTGCTCCTGGCAATATGTCAAGGAATGTTCATGAAATAATTAGTTTAGTTTAGTCGAAGAATCAACCTTATTGCACACGCCTTAACCCATGAGAGCTCAGTTCTTCTTCACATTTTGGAAGGATCCCAGCACAATGCACGAGCTCCGTAGAACTGGCGATGATCCCGCAATAGATTGAGTACATTTTTAACGTGTGCAACACTGAACACGGGTGTCCGATCTCTACTACTAAGAGATTCTGGAAGATACCAGAAATTCCACGAGAAAAAAAGTCCAGTCTCTACCGTGATTTGAAGACGCGACCTACAGCACCCGAGGCAGACTTTTTACGTCTAGACCAACGAATTAATTGTTCAATTTAACACACATACCTGGACATATGCTTCAATGACGTAGAAGCATACGCTTGCATTGAACCAGAAGTCAGTTCATACTTAGCAACGCTAGTTGGATTACTATTATTGTAATGGCTAGACCCACTAGAAAAGACGGGGAAATGATATCTTTACATCATGTAAACATTCCTTGCCTACATTGTTAAAGATCCTTCCATTCCACCATCGAGCTCGTTAGTGACAATCGAACCCATCTATTGACCGAACATATTCCAAATGTATGATCAGAGAAAGTGGTCTTCATCACTTGAGATTGGCGAACAACAACAACAATTTATAATGGAGTTTGTTTGTTGTTTTTGTTGTTGTTTTGATTGTGTATTTCTATCTGTTTGTTTGTTTTCTTATTTGGGAGGTTCTTCTCTTCTAATATGTATGGATATGGTGTCTATACTCTTATCTCATGTTTCAGTTATGTGACTCTCAAATCAGTTTGAAGTGCGCAACTTTGTTCCAACAACTTGGCTGAGTCGTTGCTCTTTAACCCTGAGATTCAAAGGTATTCCTGTGGCTTTTTGGATCTATGGGAAAGTGTGTCTGAGAAGTCCAGTTGTTTTTGGCGCTGCTAGCATACCAAACTTGCGTGCATTCAGATTCATGAACTTGCAAGGTTAATCCCTTTTTAAAAATTCGCGCTGAAATTGGATTCCTTTGGCCGTACGGCGCAAAACACAGTACAACATACTCCGCCTTAGCGAAAAAAGCGAATATACTTTTTACAAAAAAAGGATTGAATGGCATGACCCATGCACAATCCTCCTAAGTTTGATTGACGTAAATCATTCCTCTTCTACCCTGAGCTGTACAGGCGTTCTTGCATTTTTAGTTTCTGTAGGAATAGGTAGCTAGCCCCATTCACAACCCTCTATAGTTGGGGGCTGAGTAAGCAATTAGTTAGTGACAAGGCTTGCAACCCAAGCATGGTAATATTCGAATTACGCAAGATGTGGGCCCCCATGTGAAATTAAACTCATAACAATATGTGCTGAAATCCGATGCACTGGGCAGTTAGGTGCAAAACACAGTACATGGCAATCTGCCTTAGAAAACATGACGGATGCAGAAACAAACAAAAAAAACCGCCATAGTTATATCTCATGACATACCAGGTAGGATACAATGTTATTATTGGGCCTCCGGTATCACACAAGCACCGTTCGAACGGAAGCTCTAAAAACAAAAACTGGTGTGGGCACTTTGAGAAATAAATTGATGCCAAAGATGGAGCCCAGGGAACGAGCTATGTTTCGCTGGCTGCTTGCATGAGGGTCAGAGAACCAGAGCTGACAAAGACCTTGCACTTCAGACTCCGTGCGGCAGCCCTGTGAAGTGGCTGCAATAGTGTAGTCAGGCTACGAGGGTATGTATGAATCGCAGAGGGAAGGAATACGAGTACCCCAAATGGTCAGCTGAAATCGGATGTGTCGGCCCGAAAGACGCAGATATCGTAACCTCTCTGTAAAATACAATACAGCAACATTTCAACCTATTCGGGAATAACGCCGAAAAGAAAGAAGACGAAGAAGAAAGATAAGAAAGAAAAACGAAGAAGAAGAAGAAGGAGAAGAGGAAGAAGGAGAAGAGGAAGAAGAAGAAGAAGAAAATGAAAAACAAGAACAAGAAACGGTAGAAGAAAAATAAAAATAAAAACAAGAAAAACAAAGGACAAATAAAAAGGTGCGTAAGAAGAAGGAAGTGAAAGAAAGGAAGAATGGAATAATTAATGAAAGAATGGAAGAAAGAGAGATATGAAGCAAGGAAGGAAAGAAGAAAGAAGGGAGAAAGAATAAAGAAGGAATACAAGAGACCACAGAGTATTATCCTGAAGAAAGCGAAAAGATCAAATCGACGCTCGCCAGAATAACCTTTCACAAATTTACCGTTAAAAGAATTCCCGCCAATGTTGAAATAATCTGACACCTGGAATTATGTTGCGTGTATCTGTTCCATCAGTCGGGGAGTTGATCGACTTGATGCAATCCATGCGGACCTCTTTGTGGAGAAAAGGGCTGTAACCGATGTTTTCCAACGGTTCTTATTTTCAGCTGTCTTCTTCAGTTCTTCTTCTTCTTCTTCTTCTTCTTCTTCTTCTTCGTACGCAGTCAGACAGTAACCATTATTTTTTCGAAAAAAGCGGCGGTCATCCTGAGGCTGTCGCCACTGCCATAGAGATTGTCTTGCAGTTCCACTGGTAATGGCCACATCTGCTCTCTCTGATCCTCGTATGTCGGGCAGTTCTGCAGCAGATGTTCAGCGGTCATTTTACCAGTACCGCACGGGCATTCGTCGGTACCACCTATCTTCAATTTGTTGAATAGGTGATACCTCAGTCTATTGTGGCCAGTGCGAAGTCTGAAGACAACGACCTGCTCTCTTCGGTTCAACTGGTAATAGGCATCGTTTTTGGTGTAACCAGTATGTTCGGTTTCCCATTTGGTCATGTATCTGGCTTTGATAAGCCGTTTTGACTCTTCGTACGCCCTTCTTCAGTTCGACCCATGACCAACGAGCGTTGCTCTTTCGTTGCTCTCTACCGTGTACAGTGTATTATTTAACTTCCCAACTCGTTTCTTTTCATGTTGGTGCAAATTCAGTTCATGTTTGGTTATTAAACCGGTTTAGGACTGAGTTGTCTCGAGGTAAGACGTCAGCCTTGGGTGCTGAAGGTCGTAGGTTTAAATCACAACGGAAACTGGGATTTTCTCGCTTAGACTTCCTGGTATTTCCCTGGATCTCTGGGTAGTAGAGATCTGACACTCGTGTCCAGTATGGCGCACATTAAAAATCCCTTTGCAGATGCAAATCGAAAAGAAGACTTAACGGCCGCTGCTCAAGAAAAATTCAAAATTATGTTAAATATCTGCTCAATCTATTACTAGATCCTCGCGGGTGGTACGCAGTTCGTGCTTTGTGCTTAGATTCTCCAAAGATATGGAGAAGAACAGGACGCATTCGCTTAACCTTCATGCAATGACGTTCATTCTTCAACTAAACTGAAACAAACCGATCTTCGTTTTTGAGAGTGTGTCCTTACCATCTTAACTTCCTCTTCTCGATCTCCTATTGCGCTAGCTGTGTTATTTAATAAATATCTTTTCTTCAATCTTGTTCTTGTTCTTAAGTATTGACTTCGCTGCACTCTGATGTATATAGGTTCACTGTCTCTCTCAGCAAATGGTTGATGTCGCCCGTCAGTTGAACACACTCCTGCTTTGCCATGGACCTTACTGAGCTCAATCCTCGTTTGATTGCAACGTCCTGAAGTCTGGGAATTGCTGGTTCATCTATTCCAGCGTCATCATCGCCTCACCCAGCTGATCCATTCGTTAAACTGACGGCATCACTATCCTGAGTAGTCTGACTTACTAGCTAGTTACCTTGAAGCTCCACTTTCCAGTTGCACAATTCTCCGAATATCCTTCTCAGGTTACAGCTCTTTTGTAGTAAATAGTCTTACTATCACTAAAGCGGACAAATTCCTTTCCCATGATTATCACCACAGTTGTGATTAGCTGTCGAATCTATTATGTTTTGTTTCTACGAATCGACTTCACTGCATCCCGGGCAAACCATTAGGGGCTCAGTCTCTTTGAATAAATGGTGAAGGGTGTGGATACTGATCGTTTCTGCAGCTTGCTGTGTACAATCCTTCCTCTCTTGCGCCCCAGTCCGCTCGAACCTCGTTCGAAATTAAAGATATTTAGTCAGCGATTTGTTGATTCATCTATTGCGGTGTCTTCATCCAACAGGCCGTCATTGACTAACTTTAAAAATCCCCCCCCCCCCTTAATACATTCCTAGTGAGCCAATAATGTGTGCCTGTGAAGCCAGGATTCCAGCTTTTTTGTTTGCCCTGATTTCCAGAATGACCAGGGCTTTATATCCACATCAGCCCTGACCACGCCTTATACCATCCAGTTATGTCTCTAAATCTACCATCCAGTTATGCCTCTACATCTACCATCCACTTTTGTCTCTACATCTACCATTCACTTAGGTCTCTACATCTACCATCCACCTTTGCCTCTACATCTACCATCCACTTTTGTCTCTACATCTACCATTCACTTAGGTCTCTACATCTACCATCCACCTTTGCCTCTACATCTACCATCCACTTTTGTCTCTACATCTACCATTCACTTAGGTCTCTACATCTACCATCCACCTTTGTCTCTAAATCTACCATCCAGTTATGCCTCTACCTCTACCATCTACTTATGCCTCTACATCTGCCATCCACTTTTGTCTCTACCTCTACCATCCACTTATGCCTTAGTCAGCCCTTCCCTGTGTACCTTCCACAGCAAAGATTTTAAATCTAACAAAATAACTACCACAGTTAAACAGGTCCCAGATAGCCATCTCATTCTGTGTATACCATATGTCCAATCTGTGTTTGTGAAGCATTCGGTATCCTAGATTACAACATGACAATTTACCCGGTGTAGCCCCATTTCCTAAACACCTGCAAAGTATAATCCAGGATTGTTTAGCCGGAACATTTTCGCGATCACATTACCGGTGAGCACACAACTTTTCCATAGATACGAATTACAAGCAAACCAATCATGAAGATCGCATAGATGCTTGTTTGAGTGAAATGAATAAGCGCAAGTGTGTGGTACACAAGGCAAGTATCGTGAAATAAAAGAAGATAACGACTGGCCACCGGGGAAGAGATCGGAGTCTTCAGAATGTAATGGAAGGACAACTGAATAAACCAGTTGTGCAGAAAATCCTGGTCATGCGGATGAGTCTGTTATGCATATCATCATGGAAGTAACTGCGGTTGCTATGAAACAGGGAAGAGACAACACATCTTGTAAGTAAGGGGGTGTTTAGTGTCAAACGGTTCTTCAATTTTGTGGAAAAGTGGCTTGCTAAGAAACAAGTTACGGTTTGCCCTATAGTAAGTATGCTACCGTCGTAATGAAGTTGTTAGAGACTTCAGTATACTAAGTTAAGATTTGTCCATAGGAGTTACACTACTGTCGGAGAATGAAGTTGTTACAGACTTCAGTTTATTAAGTCAAGGTTTGTCCCATAGGAGTTACACTACTGTCGGAGAATGAAGTTGTTAGAGACTTCAGTATACTAAGTTAAGGTTTGTCCCATAGGAGTTACACTACTGTCGGGGAATGAAGTTGATAGAGACTTTAGTATTCAAAGTCAAGGTTTGTCCCATAGTAATTACGCTACCGTCGGAGGAAAAAGTCGTTAGAGGTGTCACTTTACTAAGCCACAGTCAGTTTGATATAGGGAGGTCAGTTACTTTCCTGGGACCAAGATGCAGCAGTCATTGAGCTGACAGTAAACAATGACTCATAGCTGGTCGCTTGAATCAGGGTATCGAATTATGGCTGACCAAGACACTTTTCCGTCTCAATGTGAAGGCCCTGGACACAATCTTCCCTATACACACCAGTATACTCTGGCCAAGGGATCACACCAGTATAGTCTGGCCAAGGGATCACACCAGTAGTGTCTGGCCAAGGGATCACGCCAGTATAGTCTGGCCAAGGGATCACACCAGTATAGTCTGGCCCATGGATCACACCAGTATAATCTGGCCAAAGGATCACACCAGTATAGTCTGGCCAAGGGATCACACCAGTAGTGTCTGGCCAAGGGATCACACCAGTATAGTCTGGCCAAGGGATCACACCAGTATAGTCTGGCCCAGGGATCACACCAGTATAATCTGGCCAAAGGATCACACCAGTATAGTCTGGCCCAGGGATCACACCAGTATAATCTGGCCAAAGGATCACACCAGTATAGTCAGGCCAAGGGATCACACCAGTATAGTCTGGCCAAGGGATCACACCAGTATAGTCTGGCCAAGGGATCACACCAGTATAATCTGGCCAAGGGATCACACCAGTATAGTCAGGCCAAGGGATCACACCAGTACAGTCTGGCCAAGGGATCACACCAGTATAGTCTGGCCAAGGGATCACACGAGTACAGTCTGGCCAAGGGATCACACCAGTATAGTCTGGCCAATGGATAATATTGCAGTGGGAAGGCAAGCTAGGTACTAAGAAGAGCCGGCTGAAATAGATGTGTTGGACCAAAAGGCGCATATATCTGAACCTCGCTGTAATCTGCGACACAACGTTCTTTCAGAACAAACGCCGAAGACAAGGTTCGTTTGCTCGCTGTCTTTCACTCACTTTATTAGTAGCATGCCAGGTACCCATTTACAGCTGGTGGACTGGAGAGTGACCGTTGTCAGATTTGAACACCGTACCATTACCACGAAAATCTAATGTTCTACCACTAACCAGAGTTTCTAAGAAAGTACACCTTAAAACCGGAAAGAGGAAGCTAGAAATTGAAACCCGGAATTTCAGGACTGAACGGAATAGAAAAGTTCAACTATTTGAATTCAGAGCCAACTCATTTGATATATCGGATGTAGCAGACGCATGACTAAAAGATGTTGGATATATAAAGACATGGCAGCAAATAGTTGGAATACATGACTGCGATGGAAAAATATATGAGAGCAGTGAAAACCGGAAACACCAAGACCAAACGGAAGGAAGTCAACACAGATGGGCCTCATAACAGAAGGAAGACCCAAATTATTCAATTTATCTATTCAATATTGTACTCTTAATTCTTATGTATCCAGTATATTTTATGTCATCTTTCCTAATCATTGCATTTCATTTATCCTCGTTGTACACCTTACTATATTGCATCTCCACAATGTTTAATAAAATGTATGATGATGATTTGACATTTAAAAGAAAAATATTTAAGGGATATATATAAATATTTAAATCAGAAAATAAATAAAAGGGGTCCGGATCAATTATGAAGGATAATAAATATGCTCATTCCCAAAATGGTCCCAGGAAAACAATTGTGTATATTTTGCCTCAGACACTCGACTGGGTAAACCGAGGAACACAAGAAAATGAAAATAGCAACCAAATACCTACGAAGGACAAGGAGAGGATCATCAGAACGGGAGGAACATCACGGAAACACCAGGCTAGGTACAAACAGATACACAAACGCATCCAAGCACCAGCTTATGCGTCTTAGTATCGCCCAAATTGACTACGGTCTGGAGTGGAATAGGCGCGCCTCCGCCAGTAGAAACTAGTGAGGCAAACACATAAAATAACAAACATTTGTAAAGTTATACTTTCAGGGTATGTAAATCATGAACGACGAGTAGAATAGTGTTCGATATTGCTGTTTTATTATCGCAATACAGCTTTGACACGGTAGTCCTACGAGCGTTCAGCTTTAGTAGCGAAACCTGGCCCCTTACAAGAGCAGCAGAGAACCACCTGAGAACACCACACGCATCTCTTGAAAGTTGCCTTGTAGGAATAACTCTCAGACAACAGCGGCAACGCAAACTACACAATAATGTATTCTGGAGAATGCCATACATCAAGGATGTTCTACAGCACGTCAACCATTCGAAACGAAGATGGAATGGTCACATAGCTAGAAGACAAGATGAAAGATGCTCTCAGACAACAGCGGCAACGCAAACTACACAATAACGTATTCTGGAGAATGCCATACATCAAGCATGTTCTACATCACGTCAACCATTCGAATCGCCGATGGAATGGTCATATAGCTAGAATACAAGATGAAAGATGAAGAACCATAACCACCATGAGTTACCCGCGCGATAAAAAGAGATCTCGGGGACGGCCCCCAACTCGCTGGCGAGATTTATTAGACAAGCACAAAACACACGACACCACAACACACACGACCGCACAACAGACAGACTACTGTCCCACTAGACATACTACAACACACACGACCCCAAAACAAACAGAAAACTGTCCTACTGGACGGCCCACAACACACCCGACCCCACAGCAGACAGAATACTGTCCCATTAGACGGCCCACAACACACATGACCCACAACAGACATAATACTGTCCCAATGGACGACACACAACACACACGACCACACAACAGACATATTACTATACTACTGGACGAGACACACCCGCGATAGCAACTACTGAATCATGAGTTGGAACCCGGACAAGGACGGTCATCCCTTGGAGAAGAACGAGTCGAACTAAGAACTATGAATAATACCCCAGCTCAAGATCACTGTGATGATAAAGCAAAATAATCTTACATGAACTTTTAACACTCTCACACCAGTAACATATCCTGAAGTTATGACAGATCTTACATGAACGTGCAAAACTCTCAAGCCAATAATTTATACTGAAGTTATGACAGATCTTACGTGAACGTGCAACACCCCCAAACCAATATATACTTACTTACCGTGTCCAAGCACCACGTTATATATCTTGCATCCAGTATTCAGCGACATGGATTGCCTTGTCATTTGCCTCCAGCCTTCGGTCAGCGATTGCTCGATGGGTCTCTTGGACCATGAGAATATCGCATTTGCGCTGAGTACATATCTCTGACAGAATTGTTTCCTTGTCACTGCACAGGTACTTGATGTTGATTGAAATCAACATAAGGACTGATTTATTGTTCCTGGTTCTTTGGTATTGAAAGAATTAGCCGACAAAAGTCGTTTCCAGAGGACGCCCGATTTCAATCGTAATTGCAATCTTCGTGGAAGCTTCTTTCGTGTCCTCAACCCAATAATATATTCTGAAGTTATGACGGTAATGGCATATTCGAACTAAAAAATACGGGAACAAATAAAAGGATATGGAAGGACAATTTAGACTGAAAAAGAAGTAATGAGATGGGCTGAAACATTTTTTTGTGATGACAAACAAATAAATTGAATGTAATTGAATGTATCCTAACAAACATAACATGTATCATAAACGTGAAAATCCCAGCAGATTTACTTTATTATGGTAAAAGGGGGGTTTAAAAAATGACGTTATAATATCAAAAACATAAATAGGTGCATACATTAATTCCGATTATAATCGTGTGATGTTTATAATAGCCGCTAGGAATTCATTAAAAGAACCACCAAATAGATATATAAGCATTAAAGCAGCATGCCATCAAACAGAAATAACTTGTGGAAGTCAAAAATAAATATTATAGGCTAACATAATATATAATAATTGCCTATCGCTAGTGAAGATATCGGCATTATCAGACTTCTGCTGTGAGATGTGTTATCGTGTAGTTATAGCGACCAATCATCGTACGCCAGACTGTGCTACACCGGGGTACGCATAACAGGAGTTCACTGGGGAGTCGTCGTGCGGTCTGCTCTTTCGGTCAGCACGCCTGCTCTGGGCCTTCACTGTGGTATGTTGTTCTGCGTTCTGAGCGCCTTTAATTCTGTTAATGCGCCAGATTGGATGATTATGTGCAAGTAACTCGAAGGAGGTGACATTAATGTTGAAGCTTTTCAGAGATAACTTCAAGGAGTCCCTTGTAGTGTTTCTTCTGTCCTCCTGGTAAGCATCTGCCTGGTCTGAGCTCATCTTATATTAGCCGCTTTTGGGTGTCTTCATCGGGAATGGGAACAACATATCACATCTTTTATAACCTATTGGATTGGTTTCCGCTCTAGCGCCTTAAAGACTGCTGACACGTTTGACCTGTTTTTTGTTTGTGTTATTCTATCTGCTTGTGAATTCAGAAGAGAATCTATTTTTCTGTATATATATATATATATATATATATATATATATATATATTTATATATATATATATATATATATAGCAAGCCACCAATAAATAGTGGACCATATTGCACCGTTAATATTACTTTACTGTACTTTTGGAACTACGTCTAATCAAATAGTTTTCCACCTATTATCGAAAACAGGTCAGTGTGCATACATTGAAGTCCACAATCGTAGAACGGTTTCTTCCTCCTGTTTTCACTTCTTGATCGCGTTCGCACAGTATTTTTATCTCATTTCATCACGCAATAACCATATTAAAAATGTATTCTTGCATCAGATCTCACCAGCATGCTGATTACGTGGTGTGTTAGTTATTTCAAAATCTGGCCGTAACCATACCCGAAAGTCCACCTCTTACGTGCACGCCTGTTTGATTTCATCGTCATTGAATGGTGTAGGTTGATGTGACCTCGTCAACTATGCTCGCCTAGCTGGCAATATTACAAGACATTTTCTTTACACATCCAGTTTTTATGAAGATATCATGGCTAATGCCCTGTTCCGGCTTACGCATCAGTGCATTTACCAACCGGGCTGCAAACGTACAACAAAAATAAAGGGTACCTGAAGCAGAAAGAGCGGTGATGCAACCGGACAAAAGTAGTGAAACCAACGGCCGTGCTGAAGTCTGGATTGCTGATAAGGAAAGCGATGGTCAATGGGAACTTCAAAACCAACAGCCCAGACCTCGATAGCGTCAACATGAACGAGCGGGGGCGATACCACGCAGCCTGAACAATCCAATCGCCCATTGTCACTTTGTGATAAAACTGCACTAATGGAATTAGGCTGGGATGGGACCCACGCAAATTTAAGCAACTTTTGTGTGTGTATGTGTTTGTCTTACTAGTTTCTACTGGCGAAGGCGCGCCTATTCCACCCTAGACCGTAGTCAACTGGGCGATATTAAGACGCATATACCAGTGATTGGATGTATGTGTGCGTCTGTATGTACATATGCTATTTGTGCGCTCTCAGAAGCCAGCCCATCCATAGTGCTATGGAAGGGACTCACTGTGAGAGCGCGTGTGAAAGTTGTGCAAGAGTGTGATTGTAGGAGAGAGTCAAATGAAACAGGGGGAATAAGAAGCACCCATAGTTACGTATGATTTAACTAACTTGCCGAGGAACGGGTCTCTTATGAAATATGGTTATGACTACAGCCTACAGTCGGGAAGACTGTAACATTGTGAAATAGAAAATCTAGAAGAGAATGCAAGCAATAAGTAGAATTATTTCAAAACCAGCATATAAGCAGCAAATACAATTCTACCGATAACAGAGTTTAAGAGAAAACCAAAATGAATGAAGGACATCTTAACGAAAGAAAAGAAAAAAAAAGAGCTCCAATCAGTCACAATTTTTAGGGTACAGAACAAAGAAAATAGAAATGTGTGCCCTCATGTAAAAGAGCAATTCAGTTCAGATGTGATCTCTTCATTCAAAATCGGCTGCAATAAATCTCCAACTTCCTCTCTCTCTTGCTTTGATGGTGCAATTTGCCAAGCTCTACCCTGTCAATTTGTTTATGCTATTCTCGCGGTTATAGCAGTGTTTACCTCTGGCACCTTTGCATTCCATCTTTTCTTCCAGTATTGTATTTATGAAGGTGTTATGTCGTATGATGGGACCAGCTTAAATATCTACTTCTGATGTTCGTCGCAGTTCATCAATTCTCATAATTCTATAAGAGTTAATTTATTTGTTTATTTTCTTTCCATCAGCGTTGACCCATATATATATATATATGGGTGTTCAAATACAACCGGATCAAATTGCAACAAGGGAACATACGTACGATGTTCATCACGACATCACTACTGGTTTAAGCAGCACACACCAATCGTCAAGTTTGAAAAATGTCATGATTCTCCGACTCATAGTTTCCTCAGCAAACCGTTGAAAACATGCTGAAGGCGATACGGAATCTGTCCAGAGTTGATCAATGAGGGCTGATTCGACTTCTAACAGCTGAAGGATGTAGAGCAGTTGACATTCATCGCGGAATGCAGGCAGCGTATGGTGACAGACGTGTGTGAAAGACAACAGTGAAGAACTGACAACAATTGTCAAAGAAGGACGTGAGCAAGCAGCGGAACGTCGGTTCTTACAGCTGCCAATCTGTTTGGCTGCTTCAGTTGTTAATGACAGGTGTGCAGTACAGTATGTTGCCAATAGTTTCCGTATTCGGTGGAGCGATCTACTGAAAAAAACTTCAGTGACTACTAAACTGAAAATGGCCAGTTTCGAACCGAGGGGGGGGGGGGGGGGGGGGATTGTGAAATAGAAGTTTCACCCCTATTCCACTCTGCCGGAGTTTTATATTTTTTTTCCTCAATGTATGTGTGTGTTTCTATGTGCGTGTGTGTGTTTCTATGTGCGTGTGTGTGTCTTTGTATGTGTGCGTGTGTGTGTTTCTATGTGCGTGTGTGTGTCTTTGTATGTGTGCGTGTGTGTGTTTCTATGTGCGTGTGTGTGTCTTTGTATGTGTGCGTGTGTGTGTTTCTATGTTCGTGTGTGTGTCTTTGTATGTGTGCGTGTGTGTGTTTCTATGTGCGTGTGTGTGTCTTTGTATGTGTGCGTGTGTGTGTTTCTATGTGCGTGTGTGTGTTTCTATGTTCGTGTGTGTGTCTTTGTATGTGTGCGTGTGTGTGTTTCTATGTGCGTGTGTGTGTCTTTGTATGTGTGCGTGTGTGTGTTTCTATGTGCGTGTGTGTGTCTTTGTATGTGTGCGTGTGTGTGTTTCTATGTGCGTGTGTGTGTCTTTGTATGTGTGCGTGTGTGTGTTTGTATGTGCGTGTGTGTGTCTTTGTATGTGTGCGTGCGTGTGTTTCTATGTGCGTGTGTGTGTCTTTGTATGTGTGCGTGTGTGTGTTTCTATGTGCGTGTGTGTGTCTTTGTATGTGTGCGTGTGTGTGTTTCTATGTGCGTGTGTGTGTCTTTGAATGTGTGCGTGTGTGTGTTTCTATGTGCGTGTGTGTGTCTTTGTATGTGTGCGTGTGTGTGTTTCTATGTGCGTGTGTGTGTCTTTGTATGTGTGCGTGTGTGTGTTTCTATGTGCGTGTGTGTGTCTTTGTATGTGTGCGTGTGTGTGTTTCTATGTGCGTGTGTGTGTCTTTGTATGTGTGCGTGTGTGTGTTTGTATGTGCGTGTGTGTGTTTCTATGTGCGTGTGTGTCTCTTTGTATGTGTGCGTGTGTGTGTTTCTATGTGCGTGTGTGTGTTTCTATTTGTGCGTGTGTGTTTGTATGTGTGCGTGTGTGTGTCTTTGTATGTGTGCGTGTGTGTGTTTCTATGTGCGTGTGTGTGTTTGTATGTGTGCGTGTGTGTTTGTATGTGTGCGTGTGTGTTTGTATGTGTGCATGTGTGTCTTTGTATGTATGCGTGTGTGTGTTTGTATGTGTACGTGTGTGTCTTTGTATGTGTGCGTGTGTGTGTTTCTATGTGCGTGTGTGTGTTTGTATGTGTGCGTGTGTGTTTGTATGTGTGCATGTGTGTCTTTGTATGTGTGCGTGTGTGTGTTTGTATGTGTACGTGTGTGTCTTTGTATGTGTGCGTGTGTGTGTTTGTATGTGTGCGTGTGTGTGCGTTTGCATATTTCAAAGGCACCAATTCTCTTCTCCACCTACTTATTCACGTGTCTACGTCAAGCCTTTAAAACTATTATAAGTTCAAATACCATCTCCATATCTTACGTCGGAATGGATCTCCAACATACACCGTATGTTGCCCTGTTGGTAGAATTGGTCAAGATTGTCCCTGTCCATCTACTGATGTTACCTTCCAGCTTAGGGCACGTTTCCACAGCATTCTACATTCAGCAAAGTGATATGTCTTCTGATGTAAACAATCTATTTTGAGTGTCAGACTTATTTCGTTCATCAATTTTCCGTGTACCTCAATTTTCTTAACTTAACGTCTTTATACTGGTTTAGAAGACGCTGCAGAGTCTGTATACAAGCAGTTTAATTTATATTACCTTGCTCTAAAAGCTATGCGCATCCAATCTATTCTTAAATGCAGTAATTGCCCCTTTTTCCATTACTTCCTGTGGCAATGCATCACACGCATTCACCACTGTCTGACTAAAACAATATTTCTTATATTTAATCTAAACCTTTCTTTAGTTAATCTGCAGCTATGCCCTCTTGTTATTGTAGGTGGTTGTATTTTGAAGAAAAAAAATTGTTATAGACTAATTTATCCGTTCCTTTGATTATGTTATAAACCTGTATTAAGTCGTCTCGAATTCTTCTCTTTTCTAGACACTATAGGCCGGTTTTGCTGAGTCTTTCCTCATAACTGTAATTCTTGAATCCCACTATCATCTTTGTCGCTGTGTTTTGTATCATTTCCAGCATGTTTATATCCCCTCTACGACAAGGACTCCACACTTGTTCACAAAGACTTACTTGTCCTTTTCATGTTCTTGTCACGAAATTATGCCAATTCTTCATGATATCCCTATATCAACAGCTAGTATTATCAACTCCGACAGTTTGTTTATTGTTCATGTTTTAACAAAACCCATTAAAGACGAGCAAACACAGAGATCTGGCTTACTGGACTGGGATTACAGCGTTGCATGGAACGTTGCAATTGATAGCAAAGCTTACAACCACTAGGCCACACGTTTCATGGGCATACTGAGAGTAAACTTAATTACAGATAACAATGGGTAAACACGTGTGGAGATATTCAAGTATCAGCTACTGCCACTGTTAAATACGTCATTGGAGCGAGCAGCCTAGTCGACAGTGAGTTGGCTTACTTGACTGGAATTAAAGCGTGCCGGTGGTTCGAATTTACAGACGGACAGAAACGATTCCGGGCCCTGGTTCGTGCCTGGTACGACCGCTGCTCCTGTTGACCCAGCTGTAAATTTGGGACCTGACATATGAGTTGGGCACGGTTAAAGACAGTAAGGAAGGGAACTGGCAATCCCACTTCACATAGGCTGCGGCTTAGTACATGGAGAGTTATCTTCACCCCCGACAGCATTTGTTACTATGGTACTCACATTTAACGATATACACAAAATCCGATCATTCTAATTCTGAATCTGTAAGTGGCGTGTTTGGATATCAACATATGAGTCATGTTGGTGAAACAAGACGTGTACAGCCATGGCTTACTTTACACAGGCCGTCTGAGTCACCTCGGGAAAACCACCTGAAACGTCACATCCCACCGCCGACTAAATAACGGAAATCATTTTGTGCCAAGGTTTATAATCAATCCATGTTCCAACAGATCAATCAAACAAAGACACGGTACAAAACACAACAAATCACTTTTAAGAGTGATCATTTCACTGAGTCCTGCCCTAAAACCAACTGCATATTCATCTTTGTTGCCCAAATACGCTATTATAGTTACACTGATAGTTGACGCATACGAGTTTTGTTATTTAGTTAGCCTTTCAATGTAACGTTTCAATGGAATGTCTCCGTGAGTCAAATGGCCTGCATCTACAGTAGGCTGTGGTACAGACCTAGTTTCCTTCTGATTTAAATTTGCATTTCCTATTTTCCGTCATTATATTTTAAAGATGGGAGATGCTTTTGACCTATTCTAGTATTTGCACGTCTACTTTTATCTATGAGATAGATCTTGAGTCTACTTTGTTAATTATCGTAGTTCCATTATTTCTGTGTCATTGTTCAAATCCATACACGTAACTTTTGCTGTTTAATTGAGTCACCATTTCTTGCAATTCGTGATCGCCTTCGGCTAGCAGAACTGTGTCATTTGCATATCTGAAAATAGTTATTGATATCCACCGATAATGAGTTCTGGAAATGAATTCTGGCATTTCCTCAATCTGTCGACAAATGAGTTCTGTGTAAATGTTAAACAGATAAGGGGACATTATTCATCATTGTCTCAACTCTCGTTTTATATATATATTTATTGAGTAAATCCTGCCATAGGCAGTTGGTTCTCTTTATAGGTTACTAAGCAGTATGTGCCCTTCACGTCCATAATTATATTGTTAAAATGTATAATTAGTTTTTGGTGTTGGACTTTGTTAAAGTACTGTTTGTGGTCCATAAAGTATAGAGTAATGCTTCTCTTTTTTTTCTGCGAGGCTCTTTGCAAGTGAGAAAATGAAAGTTGGTGTGGTCAATATTCAAGATATTAGAAGATCTTGTCGCTGGAACTGAGAGAGAAAGTCTTTGGATGCTATGTGGAACCAATACTGACATATGGTCGTGAATTATGGACAATAAGCAAGCAACCGCATAGATCTTTGGAAGCAAGGGAGATGTGATTTTACAAAAGAATGCTGCCGATCCCATGAACTGCAAAGAAGACTAATAATACAGTACTCGAAGAAGCACAGACACAAAAACAAATTATTGCAAGGATCAGAGCCAGGCAGTCATCCTTTTCCGGGCATGTTATGAGAAAAGGCGGCTTGGAGCACGTAGTGACAACGGGAAATAAAGCAGGAAAGAGACAGAGGAAGGCAGAGAGAGAAGATGTTGCACATCCTGAGAGACTGATGAAGGCAGAGAGAGAAGATGTTGGACATCCTGAGAGATAGATGAAGGCAGAGAGAGAGGATGTTGGAGAGCCTGACAGACAGACGAAGGCAGAGAGAGAGAGAGAGAGAGAAGATGTTGGACAGCCTGAGAGACAAGATGTTGGACAGCCTGAGAGACATAGGAAGGCAGAGAGAGAGAAGATTTTGGAGAGCCTGACAGACAGACGAAGGCAGAGAGAGAAGATTTTGGAGAGCCTGACAGACAGACGAAGGCAGAGAGCGAAGATTTTGGAGAGCCTGACAGACAGACGAAGGCAGAGAGAGAAGATGTTGGACAGCCTGACAGACAGACGAAGGCAGAGAGAGAAGATTTTGGAGAGCCTGACAGACAGACGAAGGCAGAGAGCGAAGATTTTGGAGAGCCTGACAGACAGACGAAGGCAGAGAGAGAAGATGTTGGACAGCCTGAGAGAATGACATGGGCGACAATCAACAACAGAGTTTTTAAACGACACACGTGATACAAATGGATGGAGGTTCATGATCGCCAACGCCCATTGGCAGAGCACCTGGTCATGATGATTATAAGAGATAGCAAAGAAGAACAAAACGAGATATATGCAAGCATAAAGAAGAATTTGTAATGATAAATATGTATTCAACAGGCAGAATATATCGATGATCTGTTTGTAGTCAACACGGGTGGCAAATTAGCAATTGTTAATAAATTGGAAAAGTCAAAGAAAAGGCATGGACACAATCATTATAGATGATAGAAACTATGTAGAAATTCGGTGTAGCTAACATCACTGTGTATGGAAATCTACAATACGGAATCTCTGCTGAGCGATCTGATCACAGCTATCTCTTCTTTCTTCTTTGCGTTCAGGATCTTTTGGTCATGCTATATCTGCAGGCCAGTCGCCATGATGAAGTCTGTAGTCTTCACCAGGTCGGAGCGGCTGCCCCACAGCTTTTGTCTCAGCTCCGCACCCTCTGGTCAGGTCTGACATCTCATTTCCCTATAAATTAGGCATTCCTGTAGAATATGCACACAACTATAACACTAGCCAAAAAGCCTCGCGCAATCAAATGTTCCGATTTTAGAAACATTCGCATGTTGAGCCACGCCGTAACGATACTGCTCAAAATTGTACAGGAAGAAATTTACTTTAATTAGACAACGAAAATATACACAAGAAGACAAAACGATATTGTAATAACCATGCAACATTGACAAATGAATATAACCATCAATTACGAAATAATGGAACCTGTACAGAAGTTTACAGATTTAGGGCAAACCATCACAGAATCTGCCTAAAGTGAGATGAAAATTAAGACAAGGATTGCATTAGCAATAAAGGTCTTCCGAAGAAAAACATGAAATTGGAAACGTCAAAGAGTATCAGATGAAAGAATAATCACTACTCGTGTATGGCGAATTGCACGGTAAGAGACTTGAACATGAACTCGAGCAAAGAAGGATGAACAAATCTTGGAAAAGTTTTAAATGTTGTGTTACCGTAGAATGGAAAAATTTATCTGGACAGACAAATGATCCAATGGCAATGTCCTCACTGAAGTAAGCGCATAAAGACATATTGAAAATGATACAAAAACGAAGATTGGCTTGCCTGGGACACAATATACGTTATGAGAGACTTCCACAGGCGATACAAGAGAGCAAGACCCAGGGGAAAAAGCAAATGGACGACCAAGACTCACTTTCACATCTGAGGTATGCAGAGACATTACAGTGTGAACTTTTTCTTAAATGAAGAGAGCTGCAGAGGATAGTGTCAAATGGAGAGACATCTGCTCAGACAACCTCACAACCAGTCTTAAGACTGATCAACCAGAGGATATGGTAAAATAGAGAGACATGCTCAGAAAACCTCACAACCACGTCTTAAGACTGATCAACCAGAGGATATGGTAAAATGGAGAGACATGCTCAGACAACCTTACAACCAGTCTTAGGACTGATCAACCAGAATTTTATATATGATTATTATGACAGACAAAGTATTTCCCGGTTAACAATTTGAATTTCGACATAGCAGCGGAACGAGAAAAGCAATATTATGTATAAAAAGCATAAACATATGTAAATGTACACAAAAACATTTATATGTGTTGTATAAACTACAAACAGGCATTTGACAGAGTCCGGCATGAGAAATTATTTACAGATCTGGAAAACATTGGTGTGTATGGAAAGGACACAATAATATGAAGTAACCTGTACTGGGAGCAAACTGTCGATAAAGGATCTGGCTTTACTACTTGCAGTTGTTTTTGCTTATGCCTTGCCACTTGTCGAAGGTAGCTTGGGACGAGAGAGTGTTGTTGGTGACCAGCGCAGTTCTTACTCACTATAATGCAAATACAGTGCAAGTTACATCAAGACAAAAGCGTCTCATAATGTCGCTCACATCGCGGTTTTAGTATTGCTTAAATTAGTTCAATTACCTTTTTTTTCGTATATTATGTGCTTTTATTGTCATTAGAAACAAAATGAATGTTACTTCTATTGACTTGTGCTTGTTTGATTTGGGTTCAAAAATTCTTTCAATCTTCTTCTCCGTCTTCTTTTCGCTTGTCATGTAAAGCCTTTCAGTGGCAGGTTATGAAGAGATTTCTAGAATAAACCTGTCTGTGTTGTAAGATAACGTGTCGTTCTCCAGATATGTTTTGTATTCTACGAACGTGAAGAAAAATAAATAAAAAATCCGCTGTCAGCTAACTTGACCAGTCACAGTTTTATCATCGCCCCCTATAAACGGTACCTGGTCTACTAGACTATACATCCAATCCAGAAAACACGTATTCCTACGAATTAACGTCTGAAATTGGCCGTTTAAAGGGTCTTGGCGAAACCTATTCCGGAAATGCCACCATATTGGTGCAGAAACTTCGTGTCAGGTAATGTAATGTAATATTATATTATTTTATTAAATGTAATGTTGCTGTATGTTCTGTTATGTAATGTCTTGTTATGTACTTACTTGGAACCCTGATGTTCAAATAGCCACCTTGTTAATGTATGTTAGTGCAAATAAATTCGGGTAGATTTTTAGCTAGAATCTGTTGTGTCCAGGCAACAGCAATTAAGACTACTATTTGCGATTTCTTCCAAGGGATTTTTTACGTGCTCGAAACTGAACTCAAGAGTTCGATCTCACTACCTATAAATCAGGGAGATTTTGACCAGAAGATCCACGAAAAACAATCCCGACCTCCACCGTGATCTGAACCCAGTACCCGCGACCTCCAACACCAGAGGCGGACACCTTACCTCGAGACCACTGTTAAGTTATGTTATGTAATGTTATGTAGTGTAATGTAATGTTATGTTATTCTAAGGTATGTAGTGTTATGTTATGTTATGTTATGAACTGTTTTAGTATGTAATGTCAGGCAGGGACAAGGAACAATATGAGATAAATAAAATTATGAAGAAAATAAAACTGGAAAAAGTAATTGAAAACGAAAAGGAAAAAAGGAAAAAAATCCAGAATTTAAAAAAAGAATAGGAAGATGAACAATAAGGAGGGGAAGAAAAAAACGATAGCGAAAAGGAAAAAGCAGAGGAAGTTTTAATAAACAAATACGTAAAAAGGAATAGTGTTCGCATTTTGACATTTCGTGATGGTAAACTTAATCATTAAGTATCGGGTTCCAGAAAGGAAAAAGTGAACTTTAGCTTCATGTGTATATTTATTGTAATCCAATCATCAGCTTGACATATGAGCAGGTAATTCGGGGTGGGGAGGGCGGGCGAGTCGTAGGGAGGGAGTGAGGGAGAGTGAGAGAGGGAGATCCTCATTATCATCATGTAGCATGTCTTTTGCAGAACGTTGCTCCTATCACAGTCCGTCTGAAAAACAAAAGTCGATCTCTTGCCATATCCCAAGCCTGCTCCAGAGTTATGCCCAAGCATTTCTTGACATGTTGGTGCTATCGGCTTCTTGGTGTGCTTCTGCCTATTTTGCCTGGTACCATTACCACTCCATTACCGTTATCGGAAGACCGTTGTGTATTTTGGTATTTTAATTTGTTTGTTCATGATGGAATTTATTAACCAGTTCTCCTGTATGCCCAACTCTTGTTGAATGTCGTTATTTTTCTTTCTTTCGGTTCACGGTATTCTGAGGACCTTTCAATAGCATTTCAACTTGAAGGATTTTATTCTCCTCCTGGAGATTTGGGCAACTGACCATGTTTCGCATCCTTATGCTGCCACGGGAAAGACACCGGTTCTCAATATTTTTACTTTTGTTGTTTGGTGGTTTTCTAAAATGGTTACAAGTTATGTAGTCTCTGTATTGCCATTGCCAATATCTTTCCGATTTTCACTGAGCAGTCACTATTGTTGTGAATTGTAGAGCCCAATTACTTGAAGTTCGTTAAATGTTCTATTTCCACACCTCCCGAGTTTGAATTTTAGTTGATTTCTTGTTTTGTTAGTCGTCCTTATATTTGTTTTGTTTATGTTTGCAAAAAGGTTTTGATTTTCGCTGCATACACCTCTCTGACGAAGTACAAAATACATGCTTTATTTGTTTCCGCTGTAAATTTAAGTCAGATACTTTTTGAACACACCTGGTATGTGACAAATAGCAGTGCTAACATGTGGATGTGAATGCCAGAAAACTGCAAAGACAGTAGAAAATAAACGGAATGCTTTAGGAAACATATCTTACAAAACTACCGTACATTGGCTAGCAGTTGCTTGCACAGAACAGTTCTATCTGGCAACCTCACATCACCAAAGGTGCTCAGATTGCAGATGACAACTTTATCATGGAGGTGTAAGAAAAGAGAAGAATGCACGACAACTGCAAGACCGTCTAGAATGCCACTGGTGCAGCACGGTCTGTCGTGCCATGATTGCTCTTTATAGTTTGTGAGAGCACATTTCGCAGCATAAGTGTGATGCTGTCGCCATCTTTGGTTGCGATAGGCCTCTATTAATATTATATTGGCTAGGAAGAATTCAAGATTAACAAGCTGATTCGAGAAAACACCAACTCCCAACATATTTCTACTATCACATGGAAAAAAGTGCTTAGAATGAACAGCAAAAGGTTCCCTTCTTTGCTGGAAATTATGTTGGCCCAGATGGGGGCAGAAAAAAAAGAGGAAGACCAAAAGAGACTTTGAAGAGCGATCATCAGAGAGAGCTCAACTATAGGTCTGTAAAAAAAACCTTTAACATTAGCCTCACATTGTTCAAATTGGAGAGCACATTTAATTATTTTGCGCCGAGTTTGGTGTTCAAAGTAGATAAACCTTGTGTATGAAACTGTACAACAGCTACTAATCATTCGCTTGACATTGGGTTGAAGGACGAGAGCCGGAGTGCTGATAGGTCCATAATAATAAGTCCTTCCTTTTCCAATTTACAAATGTTCATTTTGTGTCCAAAACTGTTCTTAAGGTTTTTTCTGTTAAGAATCGATATTATTGCACTTCGAGTAGACCCATGGGTACTTAGCCCCACTCCACCAAAAGCGAAGAGTGAAGATACTGATGGTTTATGCAGCTCGCTAGCTGTACACACTACTGCTCTGTTCTCCCAGGCGCTACTATCTTCTGGAATCTAATATAATTTCAAATCTTTCTATCTCTGCATTACTGGTTCATCGACTGCAGTGTCTTCATACAAAGGGCGGTTGTTGATCAACTTCAAAATGTCACCTCATTCTAGTGCTAATGTCCCCACTGCCCGTGCCCCTGAGGTCAGTATGTCAGCTCTTTCATTTATGAAAACCCCAGCATGGCTAGGACACAGGTTCCCGGAAGTTCGAGGCCTCTACGTCCACTATCCATTCATGCCATATCCAACCCTACTGCACCTTCCGAGGTAAGAATTTCGAGTCAGGGACGATTACGGTCCTCGGTGAAGACATCCCTTTTAACTACCTCAGAAACAATGTCACTATCTCGATCATCATGCTGATACTAGACGTTGTTGTCAAATATGCACCGCCCCTCTTAGCAGCGGCCATGACTCTCACTCTACCCTAGAATCCTTAGTCGGCTTTCTTAGCGCGTCGACACAGATCCATTTGTATATATGGCAGCATCAAAATCATGAACATTTTCATGCATTTGTTGTTTAACCTCCAGGACCGCTTTCCCACTGCACTAGCCTATGGATTCTCTCACCACAATTATAACTATTCTTCACTTATAGAAGGGCTTTCAAGAGCCGTATTATCACTGGAATTATGGAGCGAGTGGTCTGCCGGTGTCTTTGTGTATGACAAAGACATAGATAGCACAACTGATTCACAGACAGCATGCCTTAAGAGGTGACTAAATGTGTGACATGGCATAACACTTGGCAAAGGTTTGGTGATTTGTTAAGAGCAGCAGAGATGGCGCCTAAAAGTATGTGGGTCTACTTTGCTTTAACGTTTCATACTATTAAGATGGACTCACACATCAGTTAACCACCCTCCACTGCACTTGTGCCTACCTAGGGGAGCAATTAACTGCTGCAGCTTTGCCGGCTAAGCAGGATATTCCCCCCCTCCCCCCGCCCCCGCTACATAAAGCTCACGCTGGGACCTGCACAGGAGCATGAGCCATTATAGAAGTACAGGTTGATTAAGATTAAGATTGAGATTGAGATTAAGATTAAGATTTAGATTGAGATTGAGATTTAAATTAAGATTAAAATTAAGATTGATATTAAGATTGAGATTTAAATTAAGATTAAAATTAAGATTGAGATTAAGATTACGATTAAGATTGAGATTGAGATTGAGATTTAAATTAAGATTAAAATTAAGATTGAGATTAAGATTGAGATTTAAATTAAGATTAAAATTAAGATTGAGATTAAGATTACGATTAAGATTGAGATTGAGATTGAGATTTAAATTAAGATTAAAATTAAGATTGAGATTAAGATTAGGATTAAGATTAAGATTGAGATTAAGATTAAGATTCAGATTGAGATTCAGATTGAGATTACGATTGAGATTCAGATTGAGAATGAGATTAAGTTTGAGATTAAGTTTGAGATTAAGATTAAGATTCAGATTAAGATTGAGATTTAAATTAAGATTAAGATTGAGATTTAAATTAAGATTGAGATTAAGATTAAGATTGAGATTAATATTAAGTAGCGAAGAGTAGCCAGGATCAGATGGAACACGATTATCATGGACCCACATTACGTTCTCGTTCTAGCTTCTGGAAACGTGCTGTGTTACAGCAGTCTAGTCAACGAGATGGGAGACAAACACTGAGATTTTGCCTTCACACTACAACCACTGTCTCATGCACCCGTCGGGACTTAAGAGGAGACACTGTAACCTACCAGCAGAGAAACGTCGCCAAGAATTAACTTAACTCAACACGAGCAGATCCCAACAACAAAACCAACATAACTGAACGTATCGACTTTATTCTTTTCAACAAAACGAATTATTTAAAATAGTTTTTAAAAAAGAAACAATTATAACTATTTTAAAAGCGTTTATTTAACTTAACTTGTTAGTTAGGATCAAAGCGTGTATATTGACACCCCGACTTACGAAAGTGTTACGAATTGTGTATCTGTTGCGTAATTCGCATTATCGTAAGTCGAATTTGTAGATAACTGCAAGTTTCCCTAAGATAACAGACGACAACTATTTTGTTATACCGTTAATAGGAGAGACACCACGAGACAGTATTTGCAATAATATAAATTATAAATGTATGAAAAATAAAAACATACGCTGAAGTATTCACTGCTCACATAAAAAATATGTCTAGTGGCATTAAATTGTTGTCTCTGTCGGGATATTTATATCAGCTGCACATTTGATTTACTTTTCTTTGTAGGGAATGAACCGATGCGCATGGTGTTTGGGAATGGCAAGAATTGCACTACTACACCACAAAAGGCAGGTCGTAATAGCTGACTGACAATGTGACATGGCAGAGCACCGACCATGGTTAGGTGGTTTGTTACGAGCAGCATAGATGACGCTTAACAGGCTGGGGGGTCTTCTTTGCTCCAGTGTTTGAGTCTATTACGATGGTCCCGCACATCAGTTAATCACCCTCGCGGTAGTTGTTTCAATGCAGCGGAATAATAAGCTGCTTTGCAGGAAGTCCTCATCCTGGTTACATCCAGCTCAGAAATGGGACCTGCACAAGGGCATCGGCCCCTATAGAAGTACAGGTCGACTAAGGGGAAGAGCCGTCCCTGGAAGGGGATTAGGTGGAGATCAATGCTGAACTGAGCACTTATGGTTTAAACTGAGTGCAATGGCGTTGATTCTTCGACTAAACTAAACTAAACTAAACTGAACTGAACTGAACTGAACTGAACTGAGCTGAGCTGAGCTGAGCTGGGCTGAGCTGGACTGGAAAACTAAAGTAAAAACTGTAAATTCGTCTAAACTGTAAATTTGTTTAAACTGTAAATTCGTCTAAACTGTAAATTCGTCTAAACTGTAAATTTGTTTAAACTGTAAATTCGTCTAAACTGTAAATTCGTCTAAACTGTAAATTTGTTTAAACTGTAAATTCGTCTAAACTGTAAATTCGGCTAAACTGTAAATTCGTCTAAACTGTAAATTCGTCTAAACTGTGAATTCGTCTAAACTGTAAATTCGTCAAAACTGTAAATTCGTCTAAACTGTAAATTCGTCTAAAATGTAAATTCGTCTAAAATGTAAATTCGTCTAAACTGTAAATTCGTCGAAACTATAAATTCGTCCAAACTGTAAATTCCTGGAAACTGTAAATTCGTCTAAACTGTAAATTCGTCTAAACTGTAAATTCGTCTAAACTGTAAATTCGTCTAAACTGTAAACTCGTCTAAACTGTAAATTCGTCTAAATTAGAATATACAGGATTGTTTACATACTCGAACCGCTCGATGTTAGAATCCATCTTGGTTCTCAGAATGTGTATTACTGTTTGCGATTTAACGCACCTGCGAAATTACATAAACCGTAAGTTACGTAACTCGGGGTGTTACTGTTTCTAGAATTTTCAGACACGTTCTGATAAGCTGGAGAGCCAAAAAGTTCAGGGCAGGTACAGCCCTAATGGTAATACACTTCATGATATTTGTAGGACAATTTTATGGCAATTTGGAACAATTGTTTGCATAAAACTTAAATTTTGTTGATTTGCATATTCATGTCAACACGAATGTATAATTGTGTATGTGTGTATGCCAATATTTCTGAGTGTGTGTATGTTTGTATGTGCGTATGTGTGAGTTTTTTTATAATTTTACAGACGCAAATGTGAAGGAAGACTAACTTCTGGTCAGGCACAACATACTGATCTGACATGTTAGTCAGGGTCAGGCAAAATATACTGGTCAATACCCTCACCTCGGCTTCCCAGCTGCCCTCCCTGGAAACGAGCTGTTTTTAAGGAAGCCCGGATAACATGGTAGGAGGATCGACGTGATCACCGAAGTAGTGAACGACACGCAGATGAAGCAAAACGTAACACAACTGCCTGGAGTACTACGGTCCACCTTCATCAGCACATTTGTAGTGTGAGAAAAGCTACAACCTGTCACTGAACGTCTTTTTCAGGGCACACAAAAAGAGTAATCCTACTCATTGTGAGAATTCAACTATAACAAGAAGTCGCACGTAAGCGTAGACCAATAGCCGAAAAACTAAAAGTTTCGACATTTAATACTTGCAAAATAAACGCGTGTTCTTTTTCAAATTAATTTTTAACTTCACTTTCTAAATTCATTTTTGGTTTTCGGAACAACAACTGAATTTATCGTCTCATGTATACTGGTTTTGAAGATAGTCTAGAATCCGTATAAAACAAATTTATTTTACATTCACTTGATTTAAAAATACATATATCTGGGGTAGTTGTCTCGCCGCAGCGACTCAATTTCAACCAGTGTTCGTAAAGCGATCTCAGTCCCGCCAGGCGGAGCGATAGCGCGGGCTTGCGGAAAACGCTCGCCTGCCTTTCCCCGTAGTGCGAATTGGGTGCGGTTTGTTGTAGTGGCTCCTCCACCGAGGTGCGCTAGTCTGGTCCGTATCAGGAAACGTGGTCCGTCCGTGGTGATTTATCTAAGGCTTATAGCAGAGCTCGACAGTACGTCTCGCTGGTGGTCCGACTCTCGCAAAGAGCTTGTGACCGGCAAATGGAAAGCAGGAATCGTTGCCTCGAGGGCAGGCCGGCAGGCCAAATTGTCTCCAGTCCCAGTGAAATTCATCGCCGAGGTCGTTGGGATCCGTTCTGCACAGAGCGCTGCCATCCCTCCTCGAGCGAGCCCGGTCGGTCGGTCGTCTGGTGCGTGTGGGAGGCCCCTGTCAGGCGGTCCTAGGTCGACGGAATGAGGGACGGGTGGAACAAACCGTCCGTCCGTCCCGTCAGTCGGTCCCTGCGGCCGTCGTCACAGCGAGGCTTTTTAACACACCCTTCCTCCGCCGACCGGTGTGTGGCTGTACACAGTACGTCTCCGACAGATATCTGGTTGATCCTGCCAGTAGTCATATGCTTGTCTCAAAGATTAAGCCATGCATGTCTAAGTTCACACTGTCTCACGGTGAAACCGCGAATGGCTCATTAAATCAGTCGAGGTTCCTTAGATGACACGATCCTACTTGGATAACTGTGGCAATTCTAGAGCTAATACATGCTTACCAAGCTCCGACCCTCGCGGAAAGAGCGCTTTTATTAGTTCAAAACCAATCGTCGTTTCCCCTCGCGGGGTTGCGGCGTCCCCACTGGTGACTCTGGATAACTTTGTGCTGATCGCATGGCCTCATGTGCCGGCGACGCATCTTTCAAATGTCTGCCCTATCAAATGTCGATGGTACGTGACATGCCTACCATGTTTGTAACGGGTAACGGGGAATCAGGGTTCGATTCCGGAGAGGGAGCATGAGAAACGGCTACCACACCCAAGGAAGGCAGCAGGCGCGCAACTTACCCACTCCCGGCACGGGGAGGTAGTGACGAAAAATAACAATACGGGACTCTTTCGAGGCCCCGTAATTGGAATGAGTACACTTTAAACCCTTTAACGAGGATCTATTGGAGGGCAAGTCTGGTGCCAGCAGCCGCGGTAATTCCAGCTCCAATAGCGTATATTAAAGTTGTTGCAGTTAAAAAGCTCGTAGTTTGATCTCAGACGCAGGCGGGCGGTCCGGCTCGCGCCGGTTCACTGCCCGTTGTCTCCTGCCCTACCGTCTGCCGGCTCTCTCCCACGGGTGCTCTTCGCTGAGCGTCCTGGGTGGCCGGCGCGTTTACTTTGAAAAAATTAGAGTGTTCAAAGCAGGCCTCGGCTGCCTGAATAATGGTGCATGGAATAATGGAATAGGACCTCGGTTCTATTTTGTTGGTTTTCGGAACTGGAGGTAATGATTAACAGGGACAAACGGGGGCATTCGTATTGCGGCGTTAGAGGTGAAATTCTTGGATCGCCGCAAGACGAGCTACTGCGAAAGCATTTGTCAAGAATGTTTTCATTAATCAAGAACGAAAGTCAGAGGCGCGTAGACGATCAGATACCGTCGTAGTTCTGACCATAAACGATGCCGACTAGCGATCCGCAGGAGTTGCTTCGATGACTCTGCGGGCAGCTTCCGGGAAACCAAAGTGTTTGGGTTCCGGGGGAAGTATGGTTGCAAAGCTGAAACTTAAAGGAATTGACGGAAGGGCACCACCAGGAGTGGAGCCTGCGGCTTAATTTGACTCAACACGGCCAACACTGAAATGATTGACATGCCGAGACCACTCTCCTGGGATCTAATATGGAACTGGTGCTGGATTTAGACCCCCAGAAATCTGGGGCTATGCCCCCTGTGGCCCGGTTTGGTCTGCATCCAGTGTTCTGAAAAAGGAATTGACGGAAGAGCACTATCAGGAGTGGAGCCTGAGACCTAAATTAACTTAACACGCCAATACTGCAGATTGACTATCAAAAAGTACACCTTCGTGGGGTCTAATAAAGAACATGTGCTGGAATTAGACCCTCGAAAATCTGGGGCTACCCTCTAAGAAACTTGATTGTCTAGCTAAGGGAATTGACGGAAGGGCACCACCAGGTGTGGAACCTGCGGCTTAATTTGACTGAACACGCCAATACTGTAGAACAACTGACAAATCGAGAGCACTGCCGTTTGGGTCTAATAATGAACGTACGCTGGTATTAGACTCACGGATGACAAATCAGCTCTCAAACACTCAAATGAAAGAACGCTACGGAAATCGTGTTTAACTCCGCAGAAACCGCAGATTTCAAATACCTGGTCATTGACAAACAAAAGCCCTCAATAAATTCGTCTGACCAAATAGTGAACGGGTGCTGGAAATAGATCATCTGAAGACAGGTCAGTTTTACCCTACAAATGACAGGGCGTTGCTACGGAAAACCAGCTCAAATCGAGAGGAGCCGCAGACACTTTGGTTCACGTACCAGGCTGATAAGCCCAGGGCGCGAGGCTACCATGTGGGGGATTACGGCCGAACCCTTGTAAGCCGCAATCCCGCCCAAAATCTCAGCACCACTGCAATGGGAGGCTCCTACATGCTCGGGACCTGGGGCTTGCGCCCCAGCCCTATCAGGTAGAGCCACAGTAAGAGGTCCTTGCCGTCCGCCAATCAAAGCGGGCGGACAACTGCTTGATACTCACCCTATACGGCGATGGGGTGCGAAAACATCAATCAAAGACTTAGTACCTGGTCGGGGTGTCGAAAACAGTAGAGCAGCCACCTCACTGTGAACTGTCAAGACTCAACCACTGACCATGAGAGTTGTCCGCACATCAGGCAAACAACATCTCTGTGACATCACCAGGCTTGTCCTCTGGCTGAATGCACTCCGGCTACGATATCTACCTCTGTACGTTATCAGCCATATAACTATCATACTGGACGCAGAAGAGATGCAGACCAGCGGACATTGCACACCTGCCCTTGTGTCAACACCCCAGGTGGCGGGGAATGCTAGGCGTACCTCTCTGCATAGAAGCCAAGAAAATAAAGGGAAAAAGAGATACCCCACTCACATGCAAATGCTACGTTCCTGACAGGAACGATGTGACGATCCTGGGATACAGACACACTGGACTGCCTCTCTTCCGGGTAAACCAGTCCATCTCATATATCATCACATATCATCATTGCACCTTCTAGACACGAGTAGTGAAGACTCGATAGTCTGGTAAGACAACTTCCATAAGAGAGAAAACTCTGATCATAAACAACTGCTGCCTTGCAGATAGGCTGGGGACAGCCAAAGGCTAAGGAGGGCATCCCTACAGAAACGCCTGTTGAAATCGGATGCACGGGGCCGCAAGCCTAACAAAACAGTGCAAAGTAGATCACAGTATGATGGCAGTACAACCTATTAGAAAAACGCATGGCGCTCATCCTGCGGAGTCCCGCCAGGCAGCGATAGTGCCGGGCCCCACGCCTCGAAGGGGCCCACCCTTGACTACTGGTGGTCACCCACCCATGTGTCGTGGAGTCAAGGCACATGGCTATGGGGCAACTTCTATTGGCCAAAACCTCAAGACCCTCAAAATACTACAGTGGAATGCGGAGGGAGTCATTAACAAAAAACTTTCCCTAACACACCACCTGCATGAAGGTAAGATTGACGTGGCATGTATCCAGGAAACGCACCTCAACAATAACCATAAATTCTCAATCAGAGGATATCAGACCTTCCGTCTAGATAGAGAAGGCCACAAAGGAGGGGTCCTGATACTGACCAGAAACTGCATACCGAGTAGCGCGGTATCTGTCAATCACACCGGACAAGCAGAAATTGTAGAAGTTGACATAATGGCTCAAGAGACGAAGCTCCGCATTTTCAATCTGTACGGACCACCAAACAGAGACCTATCGCTCTCGAGTATGGAGGTCAGAGACTCCAACTGCATAGTAGTTGGAGATTTCAACAGCCACTCGGAGAGATGGGGATACTCTGACACAGACAGCAGAGGTGACGAAGTGGAAGATTGGGAGATAGATGCAAATCTCTCCCTAATCAATAGGCCGGAGGATAGCCCTAGCTTCTATTCAATAACATGGCATACCACCTCGACTCCAGATTTGGCCTTCTCCACACAGGACATACACCATAAAATAGACCGCCAGATGCTAAACCAACTGGCAGGTAGCGACCACAGGCCGATCAGGCTAACCATTGACATGGAAGTAGGCCCACAGGAAACAAAACCGCTCCCTCGTTGGAATTACAAACGAGCCGACTGGGACAGATTTGCAATCCTGACAGATGGGCTGTGTGAAACCATCAACACACGAAACACCAAAATGAAGCCCATGGTAGAGAGCCTAAGCAAGGCAATAATGCAAGCCGCCACTGAAACCATCCCAAGAAGAGCTAGGAAAAACTATAAGCCCTACTGGAATGATGAGTTGCAGAAAGTGGAAAATGCAGTAACAAATGCTAGGAACATGGCAGAGCGAGAAAAATCCATGGAGGCAAACATCGCCCTCAAAGCCGCCGCGGCGAAGTACAAACACACTCTCAAGCAAACAGCAAGAGAAAGCTGGAAAAATAAAACGGAAAGTCTAAACCTGGATAAAGACGGGAACAAGCTATGGAAGCTAGTCAGAGCCATGAACGACGAAACCCCGTCAAATAAACAAATTACTATCAAGCAGGGCGAGAACTTGATCACAGGTAAGAAAGCCGCAAACGCCTTTGTCGATCACTATGCCAGAGCAAACCACATCGAGGTCCCTGCAGATAAGCATACAGACATTAGCGAAGAACTAAAGGGACACGAAAACATGAATACGGCTCCTGAAGAGCACATGATGGCCAAACTAACAATGCGCGAAATGGAAGAGGCTATGAGAACACTAAAGAAAAGGAAATCTCCCGGAAAAGACGGGATAACAAACGAAATGCTGATGGGGCTGGGCCAAACAGCGAAGAAGAAACTGCTATCGGTTCTGAACCAAAGCTGGAAAAGGGGAATTGTACCACAGGCATGGAAAGATGCAATACTGGTACCAGTACCAAAAACAGGAAAGGACAAAACAGATCCAAATGGATACAGGCCCATAAGCCTACTGAGCTGTGTCGGCAAGCTGATGGAACGGATGATAAACACCAGACTGATGTGGCATCTGGAAGAAAAACGAATACTAATTCCACAGCAAGCCGGCTTTAGACAGCACAGATCCACTGAGGACCAGGTCATCCTCATAGCCCAAGAGATAGAAGATGCCTACCAGGCACAGAAACACACAGTAGCTGTTTGGGTGGATCTGGAAAAGGCATTTGACAAAGTCTGGAAAGATGGACTTAGAGTCAAGCTAAGAAGAAGTGATGTCTGTGGGAAGATGTACAAGTGGATCAACCACTACCTCAAACAAAGAACGGCCAGAGTCCAAGTACAAGGGCAGATGAGCAAAAAGGTGACACTCGAGCAGGGAGTACCCCAAGGGGGAGTATTGTCACCCACACTCTTCCTGGTATATATAAACGATATTACAGAGAATATACCAAGAAGAGTCCATAGCTCAATGTCTGCAGACGATCTGGCTATGTGGACCTCTGAAAAGAATCTCACCATAGCAAGAAATCGGAAGCAGACGGCCCTATCATCGTTGGAAGAGTGGGCGAACTCATGGCTGGTCAAAATAAACGAGGAGAAAACAACATGCACGATATTCTCGCTCTCATTAAAACCTCAAAGTACCAAATTAAGTCTAAATGGCAAAATCCTGCAGCCAAACGACAACCCAACCTATCTGGGAGTCCCATTTGATCGGCGCATGACATGGAAAAGTCAGATTGAGAGAAACCGAATGAAAGCCAGAGAAAGAATGGCAATCATGAGGAAACTTGCTGGCACAAGCTGGGGAGCAGACGAAGGCATACTAAAGAAACTGTACACTGGAAGAGTGAGACCAGTTCTCGAGTATGGCATTGCGGCATGGACAACAGCAGCGAAGGCGAACTTCGATAAAGTTAACAAACTTCAAAACCAAGCCATGAGAATCATAACAGGTGGCATGAAGTCAACGCCAATTGTAGAACTTGAAAAGATTACAAAACTGCAATCCATGACCGATAGAAGAGACTGCAGAGCCCAGCTGCAGTCAGAGAAACTCCGAAGACTGACGGACCATCCAATGTACCAGAGACTAAACAATTTGGGAAATGGGAAACTAAAGCGGAGAAACTTTGCAGAAATAGCCAAAGCAAAGATGCACGAAGATCCCATAAACACACTAACAACACCAAAACCCATTACTACTGTACGAAAACCTACCTGGAGGCAGGAAATATTTCCAGAAGGGGTAGAAAATATACCAGGTATTGCAAATAAAAACTGCCAGACTGAAAAAGAAAGGAGAGACACTACCCTAAGCTTCATAACGAAAAGCTACCCAAGCATGGACTGGACCCATGCATACACCGACGGTTCTGTAACAAACACTACACAGAACGGAGGGGCAGGAGCATTCCTGAACCTACCAAATGGCAGAAAAATAACACTGTCATTCGCTACTGGTAAGTACACAAGCAATTTCAGAGCGGAGGCAGAGGCACTGAGGGCGGCAGTGGAAGAGATGGTGACACACAGTGAAAATGAGAGCCATATAGTCCTGCTGACAGATGCTCTCGCCGTAGTCACAGCGCTAAAAAGCCAGAAAAACACTGAGCTTAATGACCTAAGAGCAGCACTCTGCAAACTGTGCCAGCAGTCCGCACCAAAAAGGGTAGTGGTACAGTGGGTTCCGTCACACTGCAACATCCAAGGCAACGAGGAGGCAGACAGACTGGCAAAAGAAGGTGCAAGACTACCACAAACAGATACCAGTATGACGTACGAAGAGTCAAAACGGCTTATCAAAGCCAGTTACATGACCAAATGGGAAACCGAACATACTGGTTACACCAAAAACGATGCCTATTACCAGTTGAACCAAAGAGAGCAGGTCGTTGTCTTCAGACTTCGCACTGGCCACAACAGACTGAGGTACCACCTATTCAACAAATTGAAGATAGGGTGTACCGACGAATGCCCGTGCGGTACTGGTAAAATGACCGCTGAACATCTGCTGCAGAACTGCCCGACATACGAGGATCAGAGAGAGCAGATGTGGCCATTACCAGTGGAACTGCAAGACAATCTCTATGGCAGTAGCGAGAGCCTCAGGATGACCGCCGCTTTTTTCGAAAAAATAATGGTTACTGTCTGACTGCGTACGCAGAAGAAGAAGAAGAAAAATACATATGCGCATCCAATCTATTCTTTGATGCATTAATTAACTATGTTTCCACTATTTCATGTGGCAATGCATTTCTAGTATTCACCACTCTCTAACTAAAAACATATTTCCTGGTATCTAATATTGACCTTTATTTAATAAATTTGTAACTATGCCCTCTTGTTCTGGTAGGAGGCTGAATTTTTTGATTAAAAAAACGTGCTGAATTTTTATGGAAAAAATAAACGTAATATAGTATAATTTCCCCTTGATTATCTTATAAACCTGTATTCAATCACCTCGAATTATTCTCTTTTTCTAGACACTGTAGGCCGGTTTTGTCGGTAACGTTCCTCAAAACCGGGTAGTTCTTCTTCTTCTTCTTCTGCGTTCGTTCTCAACCTCCTGCTCCAGTGATTTGCAAATACCTGGATGTAGTCCGGAAAACGGAATGCATTGTGTTGTTAGTTTACAGCTTGACTGCGGAATTTGCACTTTTCGGCCCGACACATCCGTCTTCGGCATTGGTGGGTAGTATTCTTTCGCGGCTATCTTGTAGAAAAAGCGGCCAACAAACCACATCTAGAAGAGCAGCTAGAAACTTGAAAGTTTCTTATCAGAAGTATAAATGGGTACCACCATGCTCCTACTAGAGTCAGATATGACATGATGATGATGACAACTACAACTACAACCGAAGATGAGGTTTTAGATTTGCGTGTATCATGGAGTTCATATTTGGAGCTAAGCGATCATTCGTACGCTTCTCACCGGGTGTCCGATTGAATCCTCGTTCTCGATACACTCTCCGGTTGACCCTGGTGTAAATGGTAACCAGGATTGTAGTTTGGAAAGAAACGTGCTGCCGGTAAGAGAACGGATCATCTCGTCTTATATATCTTCTTCTTCTTCTTTTTCTTCTTCTTTTTCTTCTTCTTTTTCTCCTTCTTCTTTTTCTTTTTCTTATTCTTTTTCTTCTTTTTCTTCCTCTTATCCTGCTTCTTTTTCTTGTATTCTTCTTATCCTTCTTCTCCTTCTTCTTCTTCTCCTTCTTATTTTTCTTCTTCTTCTTCTTATTTATCTTCTTCTTCTTCTTCGATCAACTGGTGATAAGCTTCGTCCGGTGAGGTTCACGAAAAAGACTGTTTCAGGACTTCGGCGGTTCCTCACAGACGTCTCGCCCGTGGCCAGACTGCCTATCTTTGGTCTGCGTAAATCGGGCGGTCCAGCAGGATGTTGTCATGAGTTTGCTTGGGTGCTCCACGATTGCACGTGGCGATGTCGTTAAGACCCAGTCTGTGGAGATAGGCCGTTAGTCTGCAGTGTCTCGTTCTGAGTCTGAATATCTGTGTCTGTCTATCTCCACCACGTTTGTCTATGCTGTCATTTTCTAGTTTTTATTTTTTGTGCTTGTCTCTCCGTTTCATTCTCATGGATCGTATTTTGAGTGATTTTGCTTAATGTATAGCTCTTTGAATGGCAATTCTGAGTGCCGCCACTTCCGGCAAAGGAAAGCTAATCTGTCTTTTCGTTTCCAACGTTCGTACATTAGGCCGGAATCAACTGTAGGACTAGATCTGTTTGTTTTTATTATTATTTTGTAACAGCAACCCGATTTTACATTTTATTTCGTTCGAGAGCCTGTCTTCTGTTGGGGCTTGAGATGACTTGGAGTACGCTCTTAGTGTCTCAGAAATAAAAACGAGGCTAGTGCTATTAAGTCGCTAGCACTTCATCCCTGATAATACTGTCTGATACGCGCTACCATTACCAGTAGCACGATACGTCAATACAACGTATATATAGCTGTAAAAATAGTTTCATCTGTATAGATCAGTTTCTGAAAATGATTGCGTACAATCTCTGCTTAATGCATTTTGTGTGTGTGTATATATATAATATATATGTATATATATATATATATATATATATATATAATATATATGTATATATATATATATATATATATATATATATATATATACATATACACACTCACACACACACACATATATATATATAGTATTTAAATACGCGCGCTGACACACAAAAGAGATTGACATATGTCAGATGTAATTGTAATAAAAATGTTTATCAACGGCGTAACTACGATGTAAGGGCTACCGGGCAGATATGAAGGGGGGTACGCCTTACATAACGGTTAGTTGAGCATCTATAATCAATTTATGAGTATGTGACGCTCCAGTGAACCTCAATAGTTATGGCGGTATTACATAATATATTTATTTGATGTATCATTCGCTTAATTTGTCACACCGATACATGTTTTAACTAAGCTGTTTTTCTGGTGTTTGTCTGTTCATTTATTTATCCATTCAAACGTTGAACAGTTTTTTTGGTAATGATCTGGGGCCGAAGATGATGCACAGTAAATGCGCTGACAACAGTCAGCGGCTCATAGCGGTTCATAGTGGCTTCTTGGGTCGGGACCAGTGAACCAGAGCTAACCAAGGGCCTGCTCCACTATGAGAGGAAGACGATGTAAACTAGCTGCACTAGTGTAGTCTGGTTAAAAATAATGGATCTTACAGTGGGAAGACGAAGCCGGTATCCAAATAAGTCACTGAAACCGGATGTGTCGGGCCGAAAGGTGCAGATATATCACAACTTCGCTGCAAATTACGACATATCGTCTTTTGCATAACGAACGCAATAGAAGAAGAAGAAGAAGAAGAACAGGAAGAGGGGGAGGAAGAGGAAGAAGAGGAGGAGGACAAAAAATAAATTCTTATCGCATTGGATATCGTTGTCATTTACGCACTGCTCCGTTCAGGAGCAGCCACGATTATCACAATAGTAAAGCCCTAATCGGCATCCACACAGCATAGTATAGATCCATCGGTCTATACAACAGTATCAACGTCCTGAGAATGATCAAATATCAGTTATTTAACTTCGGCGACTGCTTCCCCTTTGCACCAGTCTCTGCATGCCCTTTGCATGGCGATAATGTTCCCGCAGAGCGAATCTAATCAGCACTGCACAACGCGCAGGCTCCAGGCATTTCACAGAGATGGCGATCAACATTGCGCGGTGCTGAGATCGCCATGTGCCCTTTAACGAAACTGGAATATTACGGAGCTAACGGATGCGAGATTTTTCTCGGGAACTGGTAGACCACCAAGGCTTCGATACCGATTGGGCACTTCATTGTGTCTAGTGTGTTCAACTCGGTAACGCACTGTGCTGAGAGTTTCCCATATCTGCATTACATTGGGCGGAGTGTGCATAACGAAGTGTTTTGCTGCGAAAACCATATCCCAGATCCATTTGCAAAAGCTGAAATCCGGCAGTACGAACGAACGGGCGTCGCACATTCTCGAGACCCTTGGATTGGTGGAGATGGTAGCCAACCTGGGCTCCATTGGCAGATGGGCACTGCACAACACTGCGCCGAGTGTAATCGGCTTAGGCATAGGAATCAAGATGATGAGCAGCACATGAGCTGCAGTGGTCAGCGACCCATAGCTGACAGCTAGCGTCAGGGCCAGCGAACAATAGCTGCCAAGACCCTTCTACACCTCCCCGCGGTGATCCTGGATAACATGCTGCGGCAGGGCAGACTGGCTAAGGAGAAGGGATCGAAGAGGGAATGCTAACCCGGTGCTCAAAAAATGCTTTCTGAAGTCGGATGTGTTGGACCAAAAGGTGCAAACATCGCAGTCAAGCTGTACACAACGACACAACGCATTCCGTTCTCTGGACTACATTCTGCTACTTAAACCCTTTCAGGGTTTGGGAGTGGGACATTGCCAACGAACAAACCCAAGCCAACTTAAGCATAGCTCAGCGTTCGGCATTTCACCTCAAAAAAGTTATCCCACTGCCTATATACAATTCTGAACCCCGGCGGTAAATTACGGATACATGAAAACACCACCCTCCCTACCTCCGTTGGGGGTGGAGATGGTAAGTCCCAGGCTCCTAACATGTGTTGTAGCTCCGCACTCGACAATGCACATCGTCAAAGGCATTACTCTTTTGTCTATGGTACGGAAGACGCCGGACAATTCTCTGACATTTTGCCGAAGTATATAGAAAACCATAGGACCTCCAGTTTTATTTATCTAGAATCCCCAAGAACTATCCGTTCAGGGAGATTATTAAGAAGAAGAAGACAAATGAGACGAAGAAGAAGAAGAAGAAGAAGAAGAGGAAGAAGAATTATAAGGCAAGAAAGAAGAATTAGAAAGTGAAGAGACAATAAAGAAGACGAAGAAAAGGAAGAAGAAGAGGAAGAAGAAATGGAAGAATAAGAAGAATAAGTAGAGGAAGAAGAAGTAGAGGAAAAAGGAAAGAAAGAAGAAGTAGAGTAAGAAGAAGCAACAAAGACGAAGAAGAAGGAGAAAAAAAGAAGAAGAAGAGGAAGAAGACAAAGAAGACGAAGAAGAAAAAGAAGAAGAAGAAGAAAAATAAAAAGAAGTTAAATCAGACGAAGATAAAAATAAAGAATAAGAAGTAGAAGAAGAAGACGAAATAGAAGAGTAAGAAGGAGAACAAGAAGAAGAAGAAGAAGAAGAAAAAGAATAAGAAAAAGAAACAGAAGAAGAGTAAGAAGACTTTTGGTTAAAGTTTGAACGAACGCCAAAGGACTCTGGTCTAGAAATCCCAAGAACTAATCGCTTGGGGAGATTATTTAGAAGAATGAAAGAAAAGAACATGGAGAAGAAGAAGAAGAAGAAGACGAAGAAGAAGAAAAAGAAGAAGAAGAAGAGATATCTGCAAAGGTGTGTACCAACAGAGTTAACGAAAGGCAAACTATTCATCAGAAAAATAAATGCGCCACTGGTGTTAACCCAACTGACAGTTGTCAATAATTTTATCTGACGTCAGATAGCGCTATCTGTACTCGTGGAAAAGTAGAAATGCACCTTTGCCATGCGATATTACTCTGCCATCACGCCTGAACCGCGGGCAGACGACGCTCTTTTTGAACTTTAGATTAGACATAAGAAATTCGATTAATAATCGTTGCTTCATGTACAGTATCAAAAACGTACGTAAATACGCGTTAATCATTGGTACTAGCAATTAAAACATTCCTGCGGACTTGCCTGATTGATTGATTCGTCTTGCCTCTTCTTCTGAATCAAAAGGTCACAAATTCAGCTGAATTGTTTTTAGGTAGCCTGCATCAGAGTATTTGGAATGGGTAGTTTGGTAGAAATAGTTTTTACATAATGAGGTTTCAAGCTACATTTACTAATCTGCTTAGTCGTCTATCACGTTATACTTGAAAGGTAATAGTGGACCTGTTCTTTTCAACTCGTGTACCATTCTTGTGTGGACTCGATTAGGGCACCATATCAATCAACAACTTTTCTCAGCTGCCGTTTTTTTTTTCTTTTTTTTTTTCAAAATTTAAATGATGTCCCGGTCTGAATGAAATCCACTACCTAGTAATAAAATTGGCAAGGAAGCGCCCTACCGGCTGCTGGTTTACATTGCTTTTGTGTTTTAGTTAATTGTGAATGGCGCCAGGCCACGGATTTGCCTGGATATCACAATAGTCGAGGACTTACACGTGTTCATGAAAACGTGTCGTTGTTTTCCATTTGGACTGGTTAATTCGTTCGTTGTTGTGTGTTTTCTTTCCTCAAAATATCCTGGCCTAGACATCGACCATCTGAATTAGTACTACGCTTAAAACGGTGTCGTATTTTCACGGTCTAGGGAACAGGGCTGAACTTGACGAGACTGGCGCCCATCTTCCTAGCTGCAGACAGCGTCGGTATTGGTGTGACTGTGAAATATAGACACGACTATAATATGTCCAGGAAGAGATGCGCAACATATCATTCACCCGCTGAGTGATGTCCCTACAACCTGGTGCGGTTATGAGAAAGGCTCAACACATAACGATAGGTATCGTCTCCTCTCAGCTGCCTTGCGGGACACCGAACATTGCTCTTGTGTTTAAGTTAATTATGGATGCCGCAAGGCCACTGATTTTTTTGGAATTCACACTAGTCAACGACCTACACTTGTGTTCATGGAAACGTGTCTTTGGTTTCCTTTTGAACTAGTTCATTCGTTCATTATTTATGTTTTCATCAAAACCGATTATCCCGGTCCATACATCGGCTATCTGAATTAGTACTACGCTTAAAACGGTGGCCTGGTGGAGCCGCGTAGCGCAGTGATTATCGCGCTGGCTTCGCATCTGAGTGGTCCTGGTTTCATTCCCCAGTTGAGGCGGTAATGTTTTTTTCAGACCACAATGGCTCCCGGGTTGACCCAGCCTTAAATGGGTACCGGTTCAGTCCGGGAAGTAAAAGCGGTAAGGGAGAGGAGATGGCTACCGCCCTCATATAGCCGAACCATTGAAATGTGAGATCGCTAGCACATCACCCCTACGGCAGTAATGATATGGGTTATTACTTTAAAATTGTGTAGTATTTTCACAGTCTAGGGCACAGGGCTGAACGTTACGAGATGTGTGCCATTCACCCTAGCTGCAGCAGCGTCGGTTTTTGTGTGACTGAAATTTAGACACGGGACTAGTACACGCCAGCCAGGAGAGATGCCCAACTCAGTCGCATGCTGAGTGATGTTCCTACGACCTATTGCAACAATGGGAAAGGCACGACACATATCGATAGATGACATCTCCCTTCCACTGCCTTGCGGGATACGGAAAAGACTTTGTGAGTAAACCGTTTGGAAAAATCTGCAACGTATGTTATCTCCTGTCGTCTCGATAAAGTCTTGCCACTGGCCAAAGGCAGCTAAGAACGAGATAGTGAGGTTCACAAATGCCTCTTTCTTCCACACTTTAATCAAAATCAGCGCGCAAGTCACCCATTTCAGAGCAGGAAAAGAGATTGTTCACATGGCTGAATAAAGAGAGTGGTCTTCATCATATGTGATGGACAAGTACCGTGAGACCTAGAAAATCAGAAGCAGAGAATCTTCGAGTTGCTCAATATGCAACTGCAAAGAGTATTGACAGTTTCTCGGCATGATTAAAGTCATAACACATAACTCAAACGCCAAAATATCTTCAACAAAACCATGGATATTACGATATTAAAAAATCGCAGAAAAGCCGGCATGTGGCTCATATGCCCGAGAAATAATGAACACAAAAAGTGACGCTATTGTGATCCTACAATATGTAAACGCTCACACGGACGTCCAATAATTAGGTGGATAGATGGCTTTTTATTAAAGCCCTTGATGCAACATGATACTCTAAGACAAACGGTCGAAATGAGCTTCAACAATATTTGACTGCATGGCGTCAAATACTCGCTATGTCTTATTTAATGTCAGGATTACAGACTGGAGGCAGAGAGATTACAGATAAAACAGACACACTCCCGTGATGGACCCCCGACGGTATTAACAGATCCTGTATTTGCTTTTTGGTTGTTGTTTCTTTATTTATTAGCTGTTCGTTTGTTTGTTTAATGCAGGATAAGAAGGGCCTTGCGAACGTTATGGTTAAAAAAAATGAGAAACGAATGACAAAACACAAAGAAAACAAAAATCATGAAGACATGCATGTTCCTTGTGACAATGAACTAATGCGAAACAAGGACCATCACACAAACAATACAGAAGAAAATTTAATCTTGAGAATTAATATAAAACAGAAACGTTCTCATAAAAAATTGTCTTCTTCTTCATTCGCTTTCAGACGTCAACTCGAATGTCTCAACAAAAAACAGTGGTCCACATGAGATCATCGGATGCTATATAGAGCTTGTCTTGGATTGGGACGGGAGATGACTAAATGTGCCTTCTATGTATCTTATATGTTGGACACTTCTGAAGAAGATATTCGGCAGTCATTTTATCAGTGCTGCAGACACATTCACCAGAATGACCTAATTTGAACTTGTTGAATATATAGTATCCCCACTTGTGCCCTGGGCGGAGTTTGACAATCACTACTTGTTCGGCCCTGTTGAGTTTGTGCTAAGCAATATTTTGTTGTTATCCTGGATTCTCCGCTATCCACCTGTTCTTGTATCTGCACTTAGTAAACATCCGGGCCTATTCATGAACTATTCCTAAATCCGGTTGAGACTGCGTTCGACCGTCACTAGCCTCCTGGTTGTCCAATATGTCGCAATGAGATTGAATGTACAGACTCACCCTCTCTGCTGGACCAGAGTAAGATTTCAAAATCCTCTCTGCTGGACCAGAGTAAGATTTCAAAATCCTCTCTGCTGGACCAGAGTAAGATTTCAAAATCCTCTCTGCTGGACCAGAGTAAGATTTCAAAATCCTTTCAGCCTGCACGTAGCTAGTTCATCGACTGCAGTGTCTCAATCCAGAAACGGTCGTTGATCAACTTCAAAATGGCATCTTTATCCATTGCCAATGTCGCCACTGCAAATGCCTCCTAATGCCTGATGTTTGCTTTCATTCCCGCAAACATTAGCATCGCCAGTACAGCCTATTCACACAAGACCTGTCTTTAATACTGACCTTTCCTTTCTTTTACTTGCCCAGTTTTTCGTGAAGACTTATAAAATAAGAGACGTAGGTCGGGGTCTTTCACCATTTTCAGGTAAAACGACAGGTGAATCTAGATTGCAGTGCCGCCAGTTAATTTCCACATCAAATCTTGTTTACACACTGTCATTCATGCCATTGCCGTGTTGAGACCAATCTGGAAATCATGTATATAGTAGGAAAACGAATCATCATCATGAGCCCCATAACCTAGAAGGTCGTTGAGGCACCTTAATTGCAGTTTGTCGTACCAGCTCCCGCCATACAACAACAGTTGCCTTGGGCCGCTACACACCTGACGGAGCCCATCTCTCTCCAAGTGGCAATTCATTATAGTTGTGTCAAATTACATGCAACAAAGCTGACACTGTCTGCAGTTAGGGCCAAAGGGCTCCAGTCTCGTGAAGTTCAGCCCTGTGAACTTAGACCGTGAAATATGACACATGTTTAAGCGCAGTGCTATTGATATAGCCGATGTCCACTCCAGGATAGTCGGCAAGAAGAATACACACAAAACGAACGAATTAACCGCCAGATACATGAACAAATGGGAAACCGAGCATACTGGTTACACCAAAAACGATGCCTATTACCAGTTGAACCGAAGAGAGCAGGTCGTTGTCTTAAGACTTCGCACTGGCCACAACAGACTGAGGTACCACCTATTCAACAAATTGAAGATAGGGTGTACCGACGAATGCCCGTGCGGTACTGGTAAAATGACCGCTGAACATCTGCTGCAGAACTGTCCGACATACGAGGATCAGAGAGAGCAGATGTGGCCATTACCAGTGGAACTGCAAGACAAGCTCTATGGCAGTGGCGAGAGCCTCAGGATGACCGCCGCTTTTTTCGAAAAAATAATGGTTACTGTCTGACTGCGTACGAAGAAGAAGAAGAAGAAGAACGAATTAACCAGTCCAAAAAGAAATCAACACCACCTTTCAGGGAACACAAGTGTAAGTCGTCGACTAGTGTGAATTCCCGGATATTCCATGGTTTGGCGGCATCTATAATCAACTAAATCCACAGAGCAATGTAGACCCCCGCCATCTTTGCTGCTCATGGGGAAAACTAAACTTTGGATCAAAAATAGTTACTTCTTTCTGCTACTTCTATATCTGTGTTCTTTAACTTTTTTATACCTTGCGCCCACTTTTATAACCTTCGTGACGGTAAATTATCTTTATAGCCCACTTTTATAACCTTCGTGACGGTAAATTATCTTTATCGCCCACTTTTATAACTTTCGTGACGGTAAATTATCTTTATCACCCACTTTTATAACTTTCGTGCGATAAATTACCTTTATCACCCACTTTTATAACTTTCGTGCGGTAAATTATCTTTATAGCCCACTTTTATAACTTTCGTGACGGTAAATTATCTTTATAGCCCACTTTTATAACTTTCGTGACGGTAAATTATCTTTATCATCCACTAAAATCGAAATTGAAGAAAATTTCGCGATCGTCCTCTAAGTCTCTGTATTTTGGATGTTCTTAATTATGTAACATGTCCTTGGCAGAATGTCTCTCCAGTTACAGCACGTCTAAAAGAAACTAGATCTCTTGTCAAATGTCCAGCCTAATCCAGAATCGTGTCTAATTATTCCTTGACATTTTGGTGGCTTCGCCCTTCTTAGTCTGTCTCTGCCTTTCTTGCCCGGCACTATACTTTATATTACCATTGTCTAAAGACCAGTGCGTCTTCTGATGTCTCTTCCAAATCTCCAGCCTAATCCAGAGTTATGTCTAAGCATTCCTTGACATCTTTGTGCCATCGACTTTTTAGTCTGCCTCTGCCTTTCTTATCCGGAACTATACTTTATATCGCTCTCTAAAGACCAGTGCGTCTTCTGATGTCTTTTCCAAATCTCCAGCCTAATCCAGAGTTATGTCTAAGCATTCCTTGACATCTTTGTGCCATCGACTTTTTAGTCTGCCTCTGCCTTTCTTATCCGGAACTAAACTTTATATCGTTCTCTGAAGACCAGTGCGTCTTCTGATGTCTCTTCCAAATCTCCAGCCTAATCCAGAGTTATGTCTAAGCATTCCTTGACATCTTAGTGCCATCGACTTCTTAGTCTGCCTCTGCCTTTCTTATCCGGAACTATACTTTATATCGTTCTCTAAAGACCAGTGCGTCTTCTGATGTCTCTTCCAAATCTCCAGCCTAATCCAGAGTTATGTCTAAGCATTCCTTGACATATTTGTGCCATCGACTTCTTAGTCTGCCTCTGCCTTTCTTTTCCGGAACTATAATTTATACCGTTCTCTAAAGACCAGTGCGTCTTCTGATGTCTCTTCCAAATCTCCAGCCTAATCCAGAATCGTGTGTAATTATTCCTTGACATTTTGGTGGCTTCGCCTTCTTAGTCTGTCTCTGCCTTTCTTGCCCGGCACTATACTTTATATTACCATTCTCTAAAGACCAGTGCGTCTTCTGATGTCTCTTCCAAATCTCCAGCCTAATCCAGAGTTATGTCTAAGCATTCCTTGACATCTTTGTGCCATTGACTTTTTAGTCTGCATCTGCCTTTCTTATCCGGAACTATACTTTATCCCGTTCTTTAAAGACCATTGCGTATTTTGATGTGACCAACGTATTTCCATTTTCTGCTTATGATAGAATTGATGACCCGGTTCTCCTCTATACCCCACTTTTGTTGAATGTCTGCATTATTTTTTTTTCTGTCTATGGCATAACATTTCAACTCGACGGACTTGCGGTTTGGGTAACTGTCCATGTTTTACATTCATATGCTGCAAGGGAAAAACACAGGATCGCAGAATTTGCAATTGTGTTTGTTTGCTGGTATTCAGAGATAGTTTTCTCGGGTTGTCTTTTAATGTTATTAATCTTCTACTGAAAGCTAAAATGGCCCACTAGATGGCGATAGCGCCCAGGTTGAGGGTAAGAGATAGAACGCTAGACCTAGAACTACTCACAGACGCTCGATGGAGGATGAACTGTGCTGCTCATCTCTCACATCGGACACTCTGCGAAAGGTTGCTCACGACAGAAAGGTATGGACAGTCCTAGTGAACGAGTCATGATCCACCGGGCATAACTAGAATTATAATTTACACATCTCAGTTGTCGCTATTCTGTGAGACTTGTCTCGGGTGGATCAATTTCTGTCCGGACTATAGAGCAGAATTAAGAAATGCAACTACTGCAATAATCGTTGCTCCGTGCATCATATCACAGACGCACGTAAATAAACGTCAATTATTGCCGCCAGCAATTATAACATTCCCGTGATATGGCGTAGGCTATCATGTGTCTCCTAGCAACACTGTTTTCATTTCTGTTCTTTGGTAAAGTGTAACCTCACCCCCCCCCCCCCCCCCCGTTATGTACGTCGCTTTCGAACGTTTGAGCAGCGGTGGAGTGATAGATCATTCGCTTCTCATGACAAAGCTGCAGTGTTTGATCTTGTTTAGAGATGGGGAAGAGGGAGAGGAGACTAGCGTCTGGTCAGGTTTCTGTTTAGTTGTTATTGTTTAACTCCGACAATGAGTATGTTTATTCTTTTGTTCGCCTTGAAGAGGTCGTTAAATGGTAAGTTATACTAACTTTTCGTACATCCGGAGCGTGCTAATAATGGTGGACCATGGTCCAGGCGGTTGTGCTATGCTTGGCTTCATCTGCGTGATGCTCACTACTATAGAGAGCACGTCGATCAACATCTCGTCTGCTAGACAGCCTTGAAAACAGCCTGTTTCCAGGGAACGGTACATGGTAGAGAGATAGTGGTCTTGATCAATATATTGTGCCTGACCCTGATGCAACGTCATGATCAGTATTCTGAGCTTGACCGAACTAGTGTGCCAGTTCCCCTGATCAGGTAAAACATACTGATCAGACATGTTAGTCAGGGTCAGGTAAAACATACTGATCAGACATGTTAGTCAGGGTCAGGTATATAATAGCTGTCCATCGTTGTCGATGAGGACCGCCGACATTATCCTTGTAACAGATTTCCCTGTTGGGTGTGGGTGCGCATGTTGCTGAACAGGCCAATGCGAGCACGAAAACATCTGCTACATATCGGGCACACGAGGTTTGTAGAAGGGGATGCTGTTCCCGCTGCTCGGGATTTCCGCGTCTCGCGTCTGCTCTGGGCTTTCACAACACGGTCGTCTTCACCGGCAGCTACACCCGATTTGACTGCGCTTCTTCAGTCAGATCTGTTTTGCGCAAGACATTCCCAGGTGTCGATGTCTATCTGGCAACTTTTTAGTGAGTCCTTCAGACCGTCTTTAAAACGTTTCTTTGGGCGCCGTCTCTCGCGCCATCCCTCTCTCGTCTCGCCGTAGAGAAGCTTCTTTGGGAGCCGCTCGTCTGACATACGGACGAGGTGTCCGGCCCATCCTAGTCGTGCTTTTTCTAGCAGTGCATGGATGCTGGGCATGTTAGCCCTCGAGAGAACCTCGATGTCAGTGACACGATCTTGCCATCGGATGTGGAATATTCGCCTCAGGCAACCTGTGTAGAAGTGGTTTAACCTCATTGCATGTCCAGAGTATACAGTCAAGCTTTCGCAAGCGTATAGTAGGGTTGGAATGATGGTTGCACGGTAGACTTTGAGTTTGGTCTTGACGCTGATGCAACGACGTGCCCAGACCATCGAGCGCATTCTACCAAAGGCTGTGCTGGCCTTTGCTATTCTGCTTGCCACCTCATCGTCTAGGCTGACAGATCTCGACAGCGTGCTGCCCAGATATGTAAATTTGTCTACGGCATTCAACGTCTGCCCACTGACTGTAGTCTCTGGTTTTGTGTACGGCATGCCTGGTGCTGGTTGGTACATGACCTCTGTTTTTTTGGCATTTATGGTCAGGCCAAAATTTGTTGCATGTGGCAGAGAACTGGTCCATTTCAACCTGCATGTTCAGTTCTGAGCTGCTCATTAGAGCGCAGTCGTCAGCTGAAGCCAAAACCAAAGTGGCTGGCGACATAATCAGGGAACTTGTTCCCTGATTATGTCGCCAGCCACTTTGGTTTTGGCCTTCATTCTTCTGGAATTGAGTAATTTGCCATCTGTGCGGTACTTTATGGATATTCCAAACTTCAATGATCTGAAGGCGTCTGTCATCGTGGCCGCGAACATCATGCTGAACAAAGTCGGGGCGAGTACACATCCTTGTTTTACTCCGTTTGATACTAGAAACGTTTTAGAGATTGCACCGCTGTCCAGTACACGAGTACACATGCCTTCGTGTAGCTGTTTTACCATTGTTATGAACTTGTTGAGGCAGCCAAACTTAGACATTATCATCCACAGCCCTCCTCTGTTAACTGTATCAAATGCCTTTGTCAAATCAATAAATGTGGTGTACAAGGAATGATTTTTGTTCTCGGCACTTCTCTTGTACTTGGCGAGCTGCAAAAATCATGTCCACTGTTCCTCTTCCGGCTCTGAATCCACATTGGCTTTCTGGGAGGTGGTGGCTTTGTTCAAGGTGTTTGTTGAGCCTGTTTAGCAGTAAGCGAGCTAGGATCGTGCCTGCTACGGAGAGTAGCGATATTCCACGGTGATTGTCGCATTCCTGACGGTTGCCTTTTCTTTTGTACAGGTGAACGATTGAGGCGTCCTTTAGCTCCTGCGGAATTTTTCCTTTAGCCCACATGTGACAGAAGAGTTCAGTGATCCTTCTGGTGAGGGATGGGCCAGCTGTCTTATATACCTCTGCTGGTATTGCATCAGCTCCTGGAGCTTTTCCTATAGATAGTGAACTGATTGCCCTGTCGACTTCCTCCTCAGTAATGACTTCATCCAACACCAGGTTCAGTTCCACCTGCAGCATTCGCCGGATGGCCTCTTCATTTATGGACGAGGGGTGGTTTAGTATTTTGCAGAAGTGGTCTGCCCATCTGTCTAGAATCTGAACCTTATCTGTTAGCAGTACCCCATCCGCACTGCGAACTGGAGTATTACTAGAGGGCTGCGGGCCGTAGAGAGCTTTCAGTGCCTAGTAAAACCGGTTGGTGTCGGGACGCTCGGCGAACATCTCAATTTCGTCAGCTCTTTTGCTGAGCCAGGAGTCTTGTATCTCTCTAAGCCTGGTCTGGACAGCTTTGCGAGTAGTATTGAAGGCAGCTTTTGCTGCCGGAGATGGTGTGTCCCTCTGGTATTCCTTGTGCGCTTCATGTTTTGCATCTTAGTCAGGGTCAGGTAAAACATACTGATCAGACATGTTAGTCAGGGTCAGGTAAAACATACTGATCAGACATGTTAGTCAGGGTCAGGTAAAACATACTGATCAGACATATTAGTCATGGTCAGGTAAAACATAATGACCCAGACCCCCACTTCTCTTTTACGCAGTTCTCCCTTGAAACACGCTGTTTAATGGCAGCCCGGCTAACGAAGTGGGGTATCGACGTAATTCCCGTTGTAGTCATAAACATGCAGATGAAATGAAGCTAAGTATACCACAGCCCCCTGGAGGACCCCGGTTCACCTTCATCCGAACCATCCGGAGGAGAGGAAAGCTGCTGTAACCTGCCACTTAAGGGAGCGGTACTAGCAGAGGTGTGGTGATATTAGTAAATTATTCATTAAAAAATTATATTTGAAAGACAGAGACCCCAAACGTTCACACAAGACAAAGAACCCAAATGTTCACACAAGACAGAGAACTCAAATGTTCACACAAGACAGAGAACCAAAATGTTCACACAAGACAGAGAACCCAATGTTCACACAAGACAGAGAACCCAAATGTTCACAAAAGACAGATAAATTATGAAACTATCTAAACAAATAAATGTCTCTGGAGTTGAGTTCATACATGTAGTGAATTAAACTTTTGAAATAACAAGTTGATTATACATTTGTACGAAATAGGGATACCATTGACTCGTGCATTCCAATTTAAACAACATGTAAAGAAATAGTGCATGCTCATCAGAAACTAAGGAAAATATTATAGAATTCATAGATTTAATTTTACGTCACCTGAAAGTTTACGTATTGTTAGGTGGAAAATTGTGAGCAAACTGCTCACTCATTGTGGTTATTCGACTAACAACAGAGAAAGGAAAGCATTGTGGAACGAAATTAGCGATCTCATCTTATAAACATATGTTTCCTGGTACAAGTAAGTCTCTAACACTTCATCCCTAATTTCGCAGCTTCTGTGTTCCAACTGTCATTACTTGTACAGTCCGTTCAGCTGCAGACTTCTTATCCTTTCGTTACGTCTGCTTTCTTCTTCTCCTTGTTCTCTTGAAACATGTTTTGTGAACTATGTCTACACACGAGTTAAGGATGGTGTTGATGAGAGTTCTTTAAGGTATCAAAAAGACTGAGTAGAGGTTAGTCTTAGTGGGTCAGTGCTCAGTACGCAGTAGAATAAGAATATTACAGTCTTAAACGATTAGAATGGCTGTCATATCTGTGCTGCTTATCTATACGTACAGCTCACTGGCAAAGATGGCGCCATAACTGGCTGCGAGTCTACATTTCTCTACTGTTTTGGATCATTATGGATGCCGCTAGACCACAGATTTGCCTGGAATTCACACTAGTCGACGACTTACACTTTTGTTCACGGAAACATGATGATGTTTTCCGTCTGGACTTGTTTATTTCGTTCTTTTTTTGTGATTTCTTCCATCCGTTTATCCTGGTCTGGACGCCCGCTGAATGGCACTACGCTTATACCTGTGTCGTATTTCACGGGTTAGTTCTGCCGGTTCACCTTCACGAATTTGGCGTGTGGGAATTTTAGTTGCTACTATGATGAGGTGAATACAGCTAAGGAGAGATGCCAGACTCACTCACACGCTGAGTGTTGTCCATGCGACCTCATGTGGATATCGAAAAGGCACGACAAACTGCGTTGGATGCCTTTCCACCTTTCTACCCTGCGGGTTACATGTTTACGGAAAGGCTTCGGTGGTAACCCTGAGGTAAAATCTGCATCCTATGCTATCTCCAGTCGTCTCGATTGATGTATTGTCACTGGCAAAAAGGTAGCTTAGGCTCTGTGAGTGAGGTTGACAAAAGGCGCAGTTTTTTCCTCACTTTAATCCAAATCACCGCGCAAGTCACCAATTTCAGCGGACACAGCAAGAGATACGACTGTCCACACGGCTGAACAAAGAGAGTGGTCTTCATCACTTGTGATGGACAACCTATTATCTATACATACATATGGATAATACGACTAGTTTTAATCTGTGTAAATGGCTTTTCCATATGTTGCGTAATGCTCTCTTGCGGAAAACGATTACCTGTTCCGCTCGATCAAGGCAGTGGTAGTTGTCTTTTGTTTGGTCTACTTCTTCTTCATCTCCTTCTTCTTCTTCTTCTTCTTCGTTCTTAAAATCCCGCTGCCAAGCCCTATGCAAGTAGAAGGATGTAGTCCGCTGGAAAACGAAATGCGTTGTTTCGTAGTTTACAGCTTGAATGTGATATTTGTACCTTTCGGTCCGAAACATCCAACTTCAGTATTCCATTTTTAAGTACCGGGCAGGATGTACGTCTTTGATCCTTTCTTCTTAACCAATCTGCCCTGTTGCAGCTTGTTGTCCAGGATTACCACATGGAGGTGTAGAAGGGTATTGGCAGGTCTGTGTTGCTGACCCTGATGCTAGCAGTTAGCTTTGAGTCACTGACCGCTACAGCACATGCACGGCTCAGCTTCTTGATTCTCTTGCGACTTGGACAAGGGTCTTCATGTCCTATAAAGTGATGCCAACCAACTTCTCACATCCCAAGAACTCAGAATAGTTATACAGTGGATCCCTGGTCACTCGAATACACATGACAATAAGACTGACAGACTGGCTAAGAAGGGATCAATTCAAAAACAACAATTCACACCAACAACCCTACATACAGTAAAATAACTACTGAAGACTTCGGACAATAAGGCATGACTGAATAGATGGGAAATACTTGGAAAGAAATCTACAAACATATGGCAAAGAAAACATCAGACTGAAAAGGAGAAACCAGAGCACCAATTTCCGACATCGCGCTCAACACATACAACTTAACAATCACTTGAGCAGAATCCAACCAGAACATACTCCAGAGTGCCAGCTGTATAGAGATCCCTATGGCACTATTGAACATCATCTTTTTAAATGTCTGGCGCTTGCTGGTGTTAGGACAGAGATTCTTCCTCCGAGGCCAGACAAATGGAACACTGTGTACGGAACTAAACAACAGCTTACAAACACTTGCAGATACCACTATAAGACATTGGGCCAATGAGCAGGAGGCCAAGGGCGCCTGCATCAATAACCAACCAACCTGGAAAGTAATTCTTCTGTTTGTTCTGTTGCTTCCTCCTCTTGTGCTACCATGTCTGCTCTTTCGTTTTCTTATATGCTAAAGCATCATGTACTGTAGCAGTACCTTCCCTTGGCAGTTAGTTCAACTAAAGCTTTTTTTTTTCAAGCCTGACTTTGTCATTTTAGGGGACTCCAGTACTAGCAGCGAATACAACCTGCAAACATTAGTTTACTTTTCTGTTTATAATTTCTAAAGCAATTTTTGTTGTTTCGGATCAAGCAGCATCCGGGCTCTCGCCTTTAGGCACAATGCCTTGTAATGGTCTCTGCGAGTGTTTATCAGCTGCTGTCTAGTGCCATACAAAGTGTTTCATGTTTCTAGCCACGGAGGAAGAAACATTTTCATAACATCATTGAGCCTGAGCACTCAAAGAGATGATCAACGGTTTCATATGGGTGTATACACAGCTTACACTTGGAAGTATGTTGTGGTTGGATTCTGTTCAGGTGTTTGTTTAGTGGGATGTGTTGGGTTCTGTTCAGGTGTTTGTTTAGTGGGATGTGTTGGGTTCTTAGTCGGAAAAGGGTGCTCTGATCCTTCCTTGGGAGTTTATTTACGATATCATTTGGACTGGGGCTTGCCATATGTGTGTAGACCTCCCTTCCCGTTTTTTCCATGACCCATATGTTCAGCCAAGTTTATTTATTTGCTGTTCTTATGAGCTGTTTGTAAAGTTGTTGCTATGTGGGGCTGTTCTTGTCTTGATCCCTCCTTTTCTGTCTGTCTTGTCATTGCCTGTTTTGCTTGAGTGTCCAGGGAGCCACTGCAGCACTATTTTGACATCATTGGAAGTGATATTGTGGTCAGGGATGGCGTGGGCTAGTGGTTAAGTGACACGGCTCACAACCAGAAGGTTCTGGGTTTGTTCCTCATCACAGCATCGACCGTTACGCCGAGTAAGCAAGCCCATTGAAGATGTAAGAGGAAGTAGACCATTATGTAAAATGCATGCCGAAGTCGGATGCACTGGGCCAGCAGGCGCAAATTAAAAACGTAGTGCAATGCACACCGCCTGGGAAATAAAGAAATAAGGCGATGGACATTTTCTTAAATAAAAAAATAGATATTGTGGTCAATCGCTAGAGCTATTTGGATAATGTCAGACCTACAATAACTTAAGAGTAGTGCTTTCAACCTAGCAGTTCAAATAGATGTGGGTTTTCTTTTTTGATCGATGCCTTTGAGTCATGAACATAAGTCGAAAGCCAGGCAACAACTGTCGAACAGTAACACGGTAATAGTTTACATGTCACTTTCTGTTGTCTGTTTTGTTGGAACTTTTTTTGTGTTTCTCCTTATTCTCTTCACTTTATGAGCCATTCCTTTCGCCTGATGGGGCAATGCATTCTAACTGTTCTTATCTTCTCAAACCATTGTCTGAATGCGACTGGCACTTTGAAATCTGTCATTACAGCGGCATAAGTCTTAGTGTTAGTCGACCTGTACTTCTACAGGGACATAAGGCCCTGTTTAGGTCCCATCTCTGATGTGAACTGGATGTAGCCAGGAGGAGGATTTCCTGCTTAGCGGGCTAGGCTCGAGCGGCTTAGTACTCCACTATGGAGGGTGGTTAGCTGATGTGCGAATTCATCTTAATAGACTCAAACACTATAGCAAAGTAGATCCGCAGCCTGTTAGGCGCCATCTATGCTGCTCTGACCAAAACCGCCTAACCATGGTCGGTGTTATACCATGTCCTACAGTTAGTCGCCTCATACGACATGCTCTCTGTGAGGCAGTGGGGCTATTCGTGTTCTAATCATACACATAGACCCGGGCAAACAACCCATTTGCAGTTGCATAAGATAAAGATAAAATCGATATATGCTGTTGCTATTATTAAGGATACAGCAGTATCCGGGCTCTTGTCCTTCGACCCAATGCCATCTGCACGTTTTTAGTTATTGTTTAGCGCCATAAAAAGCGTTTCATTTATTTTGCCTTGGAGCAAGAAGCATTTCCCTAACATCGTTGAGCGCCGAACTTTCAAAGAGATTATGAACAACGGTCGCGATGTGTACGCAGCTGACACTCTGCAGTGAGTTGTGGTTGGATTCTGTTCGGGTCCTTGTTCGATGGAATGTGTACGGTTTTCAGTCAGAAAATGGTGCACTGATCCTTCCTCGTGAGTTGCTTTCTCGTTCGGATACCAGTCAAGTTAGGTCATCGGGTAACAGATGATGTCGTTGGGCACCTGTTAAGACACCCTCACAACCCCACGCCTAGTCTCTTTCTATCAGCCGTCGCTGTCTGTGCCTCCTCTGGTCGGATATTGGTCTCTTCTCTTATGTTGCCCTCCAACCTCTTTTTGGGACGACCTCTTCGTCGTCCGGCTTGCACCTTTCCGTGCAGGATCGTATTTGCAAGACCATTTGATCTCAATATGGCCGTACGAAGTGAGTTTTCTTCTTTTGACACTTGCCAAGAGGTCTTTAAAACACACTGTTACTGGTGTAATTTTTTCTTGTATGTCATCATTTGCAACTCGGTCTCTGACGTTTAGATGTCTTCAAAAACATCTCATCTCTAAAGCCTGTATCTTCCTCTGCTATTCACATGTAATTGACTATGTCTTAAAAGCATGGAGGGATATTGACATAATCAAAGTACGCATTAATCTGATCTCCGTGCATATGGCTAACTCTTTTTGTCTTGCCAGATTTTGTTTAACCGTACAATCGCCGCTGTTGTCTATACTATTCTAGTTTAGCCGACACCTCACTTGTTGATATTTTATCATTGACAATGTGGATTTCCTGCCTAAATTACATCGTGCAACAGAGAATGAAATGGTTTGACCACATTATGAGAATGAAGCCAGATCACATTGTTAATGCAACCTTCTACATGAACCCATCAGAAAAAAGGGCGAGAGGTAGACCGAGGAAAAGATGGATAGAGAGCGTTAACGAGACCTGCAGTAAAGTAGGGATAAATGTCACTCGGGCCACGATGGAGGCTAAATACAAATTTATACCACGGCATTGGGCTGAAACCCGGAAGAATGTGACAAAAGACGACAAAAGAAGAAGAAGGAAAAAAAGACGATGCAATAACTTCAAGGACAAAGATATGACATTGAAGCAGGATGCGGAAACCCTCAGAAACTGTAAAAAAATGGACAGAAAAACAAATGTTTCTTTTCCTGGATTTCAGTGTTAACAGCCTTCAAGAAGTAGCCCAAAGATGACTTCGATGCCCTATCAGACTCACTCGGCCGCTTTGTGGAGTGCTGCAGAAGACGAATAATCCAGTGGATACCAACAAGAACCAAACAGAAACTATGAAGATCAGTAGAACACATGGGCCACTAAGATAAGGCAAATGCTATTGCTCGTCAGCAGGCATTTTTTTGATTTGGACGGTAGGATCGACAGGGAAATTGAAACAAGGCGCCAGAAAACATCTGCGGTGACTTATCAGCTGTATCCATTGCTTAGACACGCGATCATTAGTTTGGCAACCAAGCAACAGTTGATAAACAGTATATTTGTGCTACCAATGCCAAACATTGTTTCTGTCCAGGGCACGTGAGAGCAGAATATCGACGTGTAAAATGAAGTGTTTGAGGAAGGTCATTGGCGTTACCAGTAGAGACAGAATGCGGAACGACGACATTCGAAGTATGGTCGGCACTACGTCTTGTGTCGAATACATTCCAGGCAGAAAATAAGTTGGTTTGGTCATGTATGTGAATGCACCCTCATCAACTTCCACTGATGATTTATAACGCTGGTAGACCTGGCTATAGAGAAAGGGCGCGACCGGAGGCAGGTGGATAGATACCATTAGAGTGATTGTGCAGAGACACGGGCTCATATTGACCCACGCAACACACTTGGCGCAGGATATACTTCTTAAGCTCCTAGCGACGCTCAACGGAACAAGTGGATAGAAAACTAACTAACTTTCCAGCCGATGCAATATCCCAGACAGGAAAATAGATAGACTTGCCAATAATGGAGGAATACTGCAATAAAGTGACACAGTAATAACATATGACGAGACGAAAGCAATCATCAAAACCACCTGTCTGTCTGTATAGCAGAATTAGATTCCAAGTATAGAAACACATACAAGTAGAGCACGACCTACGCCACCATTTCCCGAACATGTAGTTATACTCTTAGTCATGTGTGAAAAAGATTCAAACCCTGTGGCGTATGGCGATTCTAAATAATAAAGCAGTGCAAAAAACATTGAAGATATGGCCAGTCTCCGACGTAAGATAAACAGAAATGAATCCTACGATAGGGCCAAGAGGTCTTGATCAGGCACAATAAAGAAAACAGCTAACAAATCATAAGACGAAGGGATGAATATAGAAAACAGGGACATGAACACATCAATGAGAAAGAAGAGGTACTTTGCTGGACAGCACATACGAACTCATCACTTGTCTGCCCGCTAGTGGACACGAATAACATATGGGTGAAGCGAGCGGAAGTGAGTGATCAGGAAGACGTAAGGAGTGAGCAGACGGCTAGATAAGACAACAGCGACTAAGTGGGGAATATCCAAAAGTAATGATGTACATATGTGGCTGCTAACATCCAAAACGAAGAAGAAACATAGGATGTAAAGGTGGGTCGAGATAAGGACTAGGTAAAAGTTATGGATTAGACCAACATAAAGAAATAAAAAAACTACGACTTGTCAAAAGTAACAAGCAACCATGTACGCAGATAAAAATAAACGATTAACTACTGGAGCAGGTACAGAGTTTCTCCTAACTAGATCATATAATAACGGAAGAAATCAGATGTGAAAAAGAAATCAGAAGAAAATATGTATGGCCGAGATGGTATTTAGCAACATGCTAAATCTTAAATTGAAAAGAAGGGTTGTCATGTGTAATGTATACTCGTCACTACTTTACTTTATTGCGCAGAAACATGGACACTGTATTACAAGTTGGAAAAAAAGTATCAAAGCCTTCGTAATGTGGGTTTATAGAAGATTATGTCGTATTTCTTGGAAAGAAAAAGAAAACAAATGCAGAGGTTTTGAAAAAGTTGGGAGTAAAAAAATTGAAATCAAAGTAAAACTGTTTCGATATTTTAGCCATTTAACAAGACATAATTCATTGTTGAAGTCCTTACTAGAGGGTAGAGTAGAATGCAGTCGTTCAAGAGGCAGACAACGTTACAAGTGGGCGGATAACAGCAGGAGATGGACTGAAAAAAGTCGGCCAAGTTGTACCATTACGGCAAGAGATAGACTACACTAGAGATGCATATAAGCTGACTTTCGATGCAAAGTTGGCATTTGAACTGAAAGGTATGGAAATTAATGATGCCGTTTGACTGAAGCTAGCCCATGCCGAAAATCAGCTAATTTTCCAGTTGGAATCGATGACATACTATAACACAACATAACATAACATAACTTAACGTTGCATGATAATGTCCAGCTGTGTGCGTTTTAATTGGGGCTAAAAAAAACACTAAATTGCGATAATTACTTTGCTGAGTTCTTTGGACCTGTGGGGGGATGTTAACTTACATTTCCTGCGGGCCAGCCGGAGTGTTAATGATGTTAACTTACATTTCCTGCGGGCCAGCCGGAGTGTTAATGGCAGCACACAAACTGCATTTATCGCATCGCATTATCGCGCATCTGGAAACTTACAGGAAATTGATGATGCTCGATTTTTTTCCCTCACATCTCACATATGGATCCATGGGTCCTTTATTGAGGAAGAAATAACAGGCCCTAAGTATCATATTCTCTTATCTCATCTACAGTCGATCAACCAACATTGCTCTAAACTGCATGGTTCTGAAATCACACCCGGGTCCAGCAGAGAGATTGTATCTGAAACAACTGAGCTGGAGTGTGTGAAACCAGCAAGCTACACTCTTCGGCATTTGCCGAGAAGGACTAAGCACCTATAAGTCTGCGAGGAAGGCAATGGCATCGATTTCTAACAGACCAGAACCGCAACTAATCTGTAGACGCGCGTTGCTACACGACTTGCAAACTTGCAATAATCTTTCGTGTGCCATCTGTTTATGATTGCCTATATCGTATTTCTTTGACACAGTCAATCAAGGGTTTTCTTAGTCTTCCTCTTGTTCTGAAGCTTTATATTTTGAATTGTACGCGTGTTTGTAGATTTCGTCTGGGTGTGTTTGTGTAAAGTCCATATAAACCATTCTACCAATGTATGTCATGTGTAGTCACTTACCATTTCTCACAAGCATTTTATTTAACGTGTTTCGAGCATTCGTTTTACTTAATTAGCGTTCGTCCTCAAACAACGTTTGTAACTTGCCGAAAAGTCTTAATCAGATGCGAAGACTTTGAGATATGCTGTCATGATGGAACTGCCAAGCTCCCGTTGCCCACAATTCATATCGTTTGATTCGCACAACATCACGAAGACCAAGCACAACATTCTTTGGTTTGTCAGGCTCCTTACACTCCTGGCATGACTCCTTGTGGTTGTTGACTGTTCTTCAAGCTGAAAATACCGATGAAAGGGACCTGATTTAAGTCATGACAAGACAATATACAGTACGCTACGGCCCGGATGTACTCCATTCCCAAAGAGGTTTTATTGAAATTCTTCAAACAATGGCTGGACTGCTGGGAGAAGTGTTTGCAGTCCCAGGGAGAGTGCCTTAAAGGAGATGAGAACTTCAGACCTCCAGGTAATAAATTGTACTTTTTCCCTGTCAAAGGTCCGATACATTGAACAGACCTCGTACACAGGTCAACATTTGATTACTTGGCGTGCAATTGTTAAAGACGTATCCTACAAATTGAGCTGAAACGTTTGATTTGATTGAGATTTATCTGTTGCAACGATATGCCATAGCTGTCACTTTCTCACAAGAACCTCAACCAATGTGGACTGCTATTCAACTACTAATTCTGTTTTCAACAAATACTGAAGACTTTAGATCCTTTTTGCAAAAGGTGCTGGCTAGTTATAGACGATCCTGATCCGTCATCCAATCCGCACCTGCTGTGCATGGCTGATGTTTAATGCTAACTCTACTGTGTGTGTGTTTTAGATTTATTGACTCTAAAGTGATCGTCTGACAGCATGTTATTTCAGTATGTTATCTCCAGTCGGACATTTTAAAAGCTTTTATTTAAGCTGACTAGTCCTTTTCCGCAGACTTTTAATTCTTTTATTGTAATCAATTTTCACCTAACATAGAGAGCTGATATTTAGTACTCAGCCTATACTAGTGCAGGGGATTAGTGGCGAAGTGGTTAAGCCGTCGACCTCGTGATCAGGTGGTGTGTGTTCGACTCCGGACTCCGCCGTCTTTTTCACGGGTGCTTGATGCGGAGTCCCCGGCATCTCGTAGTCACCCCCTAGTCGTCTTGTCCTTGACTTGCCACTGGGGTCGGGCGGCTCGATACGAGAGAGTAAGGATAAAAAGTAGCACAGTCAATCCTTGCTAAAAAAATAGCGCTAGCCAAATAAATTATGCCATCATCGTCTACGATGGACGGCGACTTTTGCTCTTTGCATACTAGTGCAACCTGTTGATCTATTACATTTTGACAGAACCTCGAATGACCTGCCCTTCTTTTTCTTCATCATCTTCTTCTTCTTCGATAAACTGATCTTATGCTTTAGTCCGGTGAGGTTACGAAGATGACTGTGCATTTCCGATCTTTGACGATATATTACAGCTTTTTGAGCATGGTCGCTCTCCCTGGCCAGACTACTTCTCTTTGGTCTGGATAAGTAGGCCAGAGTCTGACAGAATATGTTCTGCTGCTTGCTTGTGTCCTCCACAACAGCACGTAGAGTTGTCTCTGAGACCCAAGTGGCTCTAGTCTGCAAACTTCTTTTCTGAGGATAAAGATCTTTGTCTGTTCAACTCTGCCAAGTTAATTAAACTATGCGGTCATTTTCTTTATTGCATTGTTTCTGTTGGTGTCTCCATTCCGTCCTTACAGATCATTCGATGAGTGTCTATGCTTACGTATAGGTCTGTGGAGGGCGGAGTCCGCGTGCCACCACTTCCGACTTTTGCGACCTCATCTGCCTTTTCGTTTCCAAGAATCCCAGAGTAATCTGGAATCTACTGTAGGACCAGATATATTTTTTGAGACAGCAATCCGAAGTTGTATTTTATTTCGTCTGAGTATCTTTCTGAAGGCTTCAGAAGGCTTGAAGTACGCTCTTGGCAGTCTGTTAGAACTACCGTTTTCATTGTAGTTTGGTTTTGGCTAATAAGAATCTGAATTGCTGCATGAAGTACGCTCTTGGCAGTCTGTTAGAACTACCGTTTTCATGTAGTTTGGTTTTGGCTAATAAGAATCTGAATTGCTGCATGAAGTACGCTCTTGGCAGTCTGTTAGAACTACCGTTTTCATGTAGTTTGGTTTTGGCTAATAAGAATCTGAATTGCTGCTTGAAGTACGCTTTTGGCAGTCTGTTAGAACTACCGTTTTCATGTAGTTTGGTTTTGGCTAATAAGAATCTGAATTACTGCATGAAGTACGCTCTTGGCAGTCTGTTAGAACTACCGTTTTCATTGTAGTTTGGTTTTGGCTAATAAGAATCTGAATTGCTGCTTGAAGTACGCTCTTGGCAGTCTGTTAGAACTACCATTTTCATTGTAGTTTGGTTTTGGCTAATAAGAATCTGAATTGCTGCATGAAGTACGCTCTTGGCAGTCTGTTAGAACTACCGTTTTCATGTAGTTTGGTTTTGGCTAATAAGAATCTGAATTGCTGCATGAAGTACGCTCTTGGCAGTCTGTTAGAACTACCGTTTTCATGTAGTTTGGTTTTGGCTAATAAGAATCTGAATTGCTGCATGAAGTACGCTCTTGGCAGTCTGTTAGAACTACCGTTGTCATGTAGTTTGGTTTTGGCTAATAAGAATCTGAATTGCTGCATGAAGTACGCTCTTGGCAGTCTGTTAGAACTACCGTTTTCATTGTAGTTTGGTTTTGGCTAATAAGAATCTGAATTGCTGCATGAAGTACGCTCTTGGCAGTCTGTTAGAACTACCGTTTTCATTGTAGTTTGGTTTTGGCTAATAAGAATCTGAATTGCTGCATGAACAGCTGTTGGCTTAACTCAAAACTTGGTGCATTACATGTCCTTAAATAAACTTTTCAAATTCAAAATGCAGAGTTTGGCAATTATGTGGAAAAGTAACAAGCAATCATTGAGTTGGAAAATCATGAACCACCATTGAAGATGCGATTGTGAAGAAACTACTGTAGTGTCAAACAAAACCACATCTTAATATAAATACAAAACTTGTACCGCAAACATGTTTTAAAAAATATGAATTTGTTTTAAAATATGGACAAACAGTGTTAGTGATGGCGAGATACTTCGTCTTCGAACAACGGATAGTGTTTTTAGCTAAAATAGTGCGTTTTTACGTTCTTGTTTAATTGCGTTGATTGATGACAAAACAGATGATATAATAGTTGGCCAATGGATGCAGGCACGGGTTGATAATTGTTAGGGAAATGAATGATAGATGGTGATGGATTGATAACTGGATATGTGAGAGAGAAAGAAAGCGAGAGAGAAAGAGAGAGAGAGAGAACGATGGTCATGTGGGTGGTAACTCTCACGAGATGAAAGAGTGGTGTTGGGAAAGCACAGTTTTCATTATTAGCAGTGGCGTAGCGACGACGGTAGGGGTAAGGATCGTCTCTAGCGCTAGAGAAGAAGAACTTCACAAAAAATGAAGCAGTCTCTCCCCGACCATTTGTTCCTTATTTAAAACTTAGCAGAGGGTCGCACCACTGCCTCACATGGAGCGTGTCGTCAGATGCGACTAACTGTGTGACATGGCATAACACCAGCCATAGTTAGGTGGTTTGTTTAGAGCGACATAGATGGCGCCCAACAGGCTGCGTGTCTACTTTGCTCTTGTGTTTGAGTCCATTAAGATTGACTCGCACATCGGTTAACCCGCCTCAGTAAGCGATTGTCCCAACGCAGTGGAGTATTAAGCTGCTCAAGCCTAGACCGCTAAGCAGGACACCCCTCTCCTGGCTACATCCAGATCATACCAGAGCTGGGATCTACACAGACGCATCTGCCTCTGTAGATTTCTTCCCTAGCAGTAACCCTGGTGTCCATTTTAAGCTGGGTCGACTGAACCGTTCTTGTAATAAGAGTTTAAGAAAATCTGTAGCACAGTGAATAAAATTATTCGACGTTCATTCAGAAAAGGCCGTTGTGACGTAATTTACAACACGGCTGCGATATCTTCGCCTTTCGGCCGACATATCCGATTTCAGCACGGCATTTCAGTGGACATTGTTTGCCTTCATTTTTATATCCCCAATCTCTTGGCTGCTTGGTTACAGTCTGTTTCCCGGGCCACCACTTGTAGACGCAAATGGGTCTTGGTCAGTCATGGTCCACAGACTCCCTAACAAGCAGCCATATATGAGTCGTTGGCTGCTTTAGTTCATTCACTGCTGCAACTTCAAAGCTAGTGAATGAGCTGACAGCAGCCAGAATCATAACGTGAAGGTGGATAAGGGTCGTGGCAGCTCTGGATCGCTGGCCCTGACACTAGTAGCTAGTGCCGTCGCTGACCGCTGCATGTCATCCACTGCTCAACATATTGCTCCCAATAATTTTAGTAAATACGATTTGAAAATGGGCATTTTCGATTTCCATTTTTTACTCGCTTGTATCGTTTCATCTTGTCTCGTCTCGTCTCATCTTGTCTCATCTCGTCTCGTTTCGTCACGTCTCGTCCCGTCTCGTATTTCCCGTAAACCCCAGAAAGGTCTAAGGGCCACTCCACTTGTGAGTGATGTGTCTTGGGCATGTTCTATCGGGGGGTCGCCCAACCCTCTCTCGGGCGGTGAGTGATTCACCGTTGTCTGTGTGAGGTCGTTTTGGCATCACCTCATGAACAAATTCATGCCATTTATGTCTGCCCAGCGCCACAATGTCTGTATCCTCTAGGGACTTTCCTGTCCACTTCCGAATATCATCTGTTCAGCGTTTCTTGGGGCGGCCTCTTTTTCTCTTGCCGGAGACTATGCCTCTGAGTACTTTGTTTGGTAGCCCACTCGATCGAAGTACATTGCCGTACCATTGAATCTTGCGTGTCTTTACCACTGATATGAGGTCTTGAAAAGGTTCTAGAGACTGTGTGATCGAGTCTCGTATATTGACGTTTTTGACACTATTGTAACAGTTCCATGAGCGTTTAGGGCAGGGATGATGTGATCGGCGACTCTGAGAACAAAGGTACCTGAATGGGCGTCAAGGTCATTCTCCGTCTTGACACTATGCCAAGATCACTCACCGTCTCGACATTAAGTCGATAAAGGAATACGGGAGGTTGGGGGAAAGAATGTGTCTAGTACAGGTAGGGGCTAGGTGCTGACTACTCTGGCGTTCCGATTTGAGTAGTCTGGGATTAGTGACAGACTGAGGCCAGCAGAGCTTGCTGCGACATTTTGAGTGACAGGAATTCAGAGTGATTCGTTCCAATAACGACTAAATGGAGATAGATCAAAACTATGTGATGGCTGGAGTAGATATCTCTCAGAGGACGATTGGACAGCTCTGATACTGCTTAAGACTATATAATACTAGACAAAGTTTTAACTCAGGCAGACGGACCATGGAGAGAGAGAGAGAGAGAGAGAGAGAGAGAGAGAGAGAGAGAGAGAATTTAGCTGGGAGTCTGTTTAGCTCACCGATATTATAGAAGAACGATTGATAGGCTGTTTGACGAATGTTAGTGAGAATGGAATACAGGGTGGCTCAACCAGCTCACGCCTTTGAGTCTTGGCCAGTCGCTCTATAAAGTGTGTGGTGGGCGCCCTGTGTCTAGAAGAGATCTGAATGTGTGTTGTACGTGAAGGACACCTTGTGAACGACGCATGTCCTGAATGGTTACACGAGTGTACAGATCGAATAGGAGAGATCTGGATGTGTGTGTGGTGTGTGAAGGACACCGAGGGAACGATGTATCTTCCAGAGTATGTGTAAACACAGAGCGAGAGAGTGTCTGATCACATGTGAGTATACGTTGAATAGATTGAATGTATAATGTCGAGATCACCCGCCTGAGGGGATCTGAGTGTGAGTGAATACACAGAATACGATCGTGAAGACGAGTTTTTGAGTGTGTTGAGGGTGCAGGTGAGGGAAGCGGAGTGTGAGGCAAGAACTAGGTTGGGGTAGTCTGGAGCAACATTCAATAGCTTATGCTTATAAACTTCGCGTATCTATTTAGAAAAGATGTATTTCTTGTGTTGTATGTAATCTCATTGCACTCACTTTAATAGTTGTTGTATGAGTATGATGTAATAAGTATGCCACCTGCTGCGTGCATTGTTATTTACTGTGTGTGGTTGTGAATGATGTGGCTACATGTGGTAACATCCTAGATGAAAAAACCCCAGTGAAAACCTGGACTCTGCTACACTATCCCTGTAAGTTCTTCCAATGAAGTTTTAATTGCAAGTGCATTGCAACTTTTTTGGAAAAAATTGCTTTTATTTTCTTATTTATTTTCATTAATTTCAATTTTATCTCTATAAAGGAGGGTGAATGGGGTGGGGGTGGGGGGGGAGGGGGTTGTAGAAGGTGTCGTTGGGGAGTATGTGAGCGTTTAGTGAAACGGCTTATAACTAAACAATCTTGGGCACAAGTTATTGAACCAGCAGCTTCGCACCGCTATAGATAGTACCCTCATAAACAACATGTGTGCTGAAGGCGGGTGCACTGAGCCATTAGACGCAAAACACAGTACAAAGAACGAACCATAGAAACAAATTATCATTGATTCATACTTTTTGTTCTTTCACTCGCTCTAAATCTCTGTAGGCTTCAATGAAGTAAAGGTGTGTAGCAGTAGCAGCTACACTACTGCCAGGATATGAAGTTATCAGAGACTTAATAAAGGTTTGTTCTATACTAGTTACACTACTGCCATGGAATGAAGTTATCAGAGACTTAATAAAGGTTTGTTCTATACTAGTTACACTACTGCCATGGAATGAAGTTATCAGAGACTTAATAAAGGTTTGTTCTATACTAGTTACACTACTGCCATGGAATGAAGTTATCAGAGACTTAATAAAGGTTTGTTCTATACTAGTTACACTACTGCCATGGAATGAAGTTATCAGAGACTTAATAAAGGTTTGTTCTATACTAGTTACACTACTGCCATGGAATGAAGTTATCAGAGACTTAATAAAGGTTTGTTCTATACTAGTTACACTACTGCCATGGAATGAAGTTATCAGAGACTTAATAAAGGTTTGTTCTATACTAGTTACACTACTGCCATGGAATGAAGTTATCAGAGACTTAATAAAGGTTTGTTCTATACTAGTTACACTACTGCCATGGAATAAAGTTATCAGAGACTTAATAAAGGTTTGTTCTATACTAGTTACACTACTGCCATGGAATGAAGTTATCAGAGACTTAATAAAGGTTTGTTCTATACTAGTTACACTACTGCCATGGAATGAAGTTATCAGAGACTTAATAAAGGTTTGTTCTATACTAGTTACACTACTGCCATGGAATGAAGTTATCAGAGACTTAATAAAGGTTTGTTCTATACTAGTTACACTACTGCCATGGAATGAAGTTATCAGAGACTTAATAAAGGTTTGTTCTATACTAGTTACACTACTGCCATGGAATGAAGTTATCAGAGACTTAATAAAGGTTTGTTCTATACTAGTTACACTACTGCCATGGAATGAAGTTATCAGAGACTTAATAAAGGTTTGTTCTATACTAGTTACACTATTGCCATGGAATAAAGTTATCAGAGACTTAATAAAGATTTGTTCTATACTATTTACACTACTGCCATGGAATGAAGTTATCAGAGACTTAATAAAGGTTTGTTCTATACTAGTTACACTACTGCCATGGAATGAAGTTATCAGAGACTTAATAAAGATTTGTTCTATACTAGTTACACTACTGCCATGGAATGAAGTTATCAGAGACTTAATAAAGGTTTGTTCTTCTTCTTCTTCTTCTGCGTACACAGTCAGACAGTTACCATTATTTTTTCGAAAAAAGCGGCGGTCATCCTGAGGCTCTCGCCACTGCCATAGAGCTTGTCTTGCAGTTCCACTGGTAATGGCCACATCTGCTCTCTCTGATCCTCGTATGTCGGGCAGTTTTGCAGCAGATGTTCAGGGGTCATTTTAGCAGTACCGCACGGGCATTCGTCGGTACACCCTATCTTCAATTTGTTGAATAGGTGGTACCTCAGTCTGTTGTGGCCAGTGCGAAGTCTGAAGACAACGACCTGCTCTCTTCGGTTCAACTGGTAATAGGCATCGTTTTTGGTGTAACCAGTATGTTCGGTTTCCCATTTGGTCATGTATCTGGCTTTGATAAGCCGTTTTGACTCTTCGTACGTCATACTAGTATCTGTTTGTGGTAGTCTTGCACCTTCTTTTGCCAATCTGTCTGCCTCCTCGTTGCCTTGGATGTTGCAGTGTGACGGAACCCACTGTACCACTACCCTTTTTGGTGCGGTCTGCTGGCACAGTTTGCAGAGTGCTGCTCTTAAGTCATTAAGCTCAGTGTTTTTCTGGCTTTTTAGCGCTGTGACTACGGCGAGAGCATCTGTCAGCAGGACTATATGGCTCTCATTTTCACTGTGTGTCACCATTTCTTCCACTGCCACCCTCAGTGCCTCTGCCTCCGCTCTGAAATTGCTTGTATACTTACCAGTAGCGAATGACAGTGTTATTTTTCTGCCATTTTGTAGGTTCAGGAATGCTCCTGTCCCTCCGTTCTGTGTAGTGTTTGTTACAGAACCGTCGGTGTATGCATGGGTCCAGTCCATGCTTGGGTAGCTTTTCGTTATGAAGCTTAGGGTAGTGTCTCTCCTTTCTTTTTCAGTCTGGCAGTTTTTATTTGCAATACCTGGTATATTTTCTACCACCTCTGGAAATATATCCTGCCTCCAGGTAGGTTTTCGTACAGTAGTGATGGGTTTTGGTGTTGTTAGTGTGTTTATGGGATCTTCGTTCATCTTTGCTTTGGCTATTTCTGCAAAGTTTCTCCGCTTTAGTTTCCCATTTCCCAAATTGTTTAGTCTCTGGTACATTGGATGGTCCGTCAGTCTTCTGAGTTTCTCTGAATGCAGCTGGGCTCTGCAGTCTCTTCTATCGGTCATGGATTGCAGTTTTGTAATCTTTTCAAGTTCTACAATTGGCGTTGACTTCATGCCACCTGTTATAATTCTCATGGCTTGGTTTTGAAGTTTGTTAACTTTATCGAAGTTCGCCTTCGCTGCTGTTGTCCATGCCGCAATGCCATACTCGAGAACTGGTCTCACTCTTCCAGTGTACAGTTTCTTTAGTATGCCTTCGTCTGCTCCCCAGCTTGTGCCAGCAAGTTTCCTCATGATTGCCATTCTTTCTCTGGCTTTCATTCGGTTTCTCTCAATCTGACTTTTCCATGTCATGCGCCGATCAAATGTGACTCCCAGATAGGTTGGGTTGTCGTTTGGCTGAAGGATTTTGTCATTTAGACTTAATTTGGTACTTTGGGGTTTTAATGAAAGCGAGAATATTGTGCATGTTGTTTTCTCCTCGTTTATTTTGACCAGCCATGAGTTCGCCCACTCTTCCAGCGATGTTAGGGCCGTCTGCATCCGATTTCTTGCTATGGTGAGATTCTTTTCAGAGGTCCACATAGCCAGATCGTCTGCAAACATTGAGCTATGGACTCTTCTTGGTATATTCTCTGTAATATCGTTTATATATACCAGGAAGAGTGTGGGTGACAATACTCCCCCTTGGGGTACTCCCTGCTCGAGTGTCACCTTTTTGCTCATCTGCCCTTGTACTTGGACTCTGGCCGTTCTTTGTTTGAGGTAGTGGTTGATCCACTTGTACATCTTGCCACAGACATCACTTCTTCTTAGCTTGACTCTAAGTCCATCTTTCCAGACTTTGTCAAATGCCTTTTCCAGATCCACCCAAACAGCTACTGTGTGTTTCTGTGCCTGGTAGGCATCTTCTATCTCTTGGGCTATGAGGATGACCTGGTCCTCAGTGGATCTGTGCTGTCTAAAGCCGGCTTGCTGTGGAATTAGTATTCGTTTTTCTTCCAGATGCCACATCAGTCTGGTGTTTATCATCCGTTCCATCAGCTTGCCGACACAGCTCAGTAGGCTTATGGGCCTGTATCCATTTGGATCTGTTTTGTCCTTTCCTGTTTTTGGTACTGGTACCAGTATTGCATCTTTCCATGCCTGTGGTACAATTCCCCTTTTCCAGCTTTGGTTCAGAACCGCTAGCAGTTTCTTCTTCGCTGTTTGGCCCAGCCCCATCAGCATTTCGTTTGTTATCCCGTCTTTTCCGGGAGATTTCCTTTTCTTTAGTGTTCTCATAGCCTCTTCCATTTCGCGCATTGTTAGTTTGGCCATCATGTGCTCTTCAGGAGCCGTATTCATGTTTTCGTGTCCCTTTAGTTCTTCGCTAATGTCTGTATGCTTATCTGCAGGGACCTCGATGTGGTTTGCTCTGGCATAGTGATCGACAAAGGCGTTTGCGGCTTTCTTACCTGTGATCAAGTTCTCGCCCTGCTTGATAGTAATTTGTTTATTTGACGGGGTTTCGTCGTTCATGGCTCTGACTAGCTTCCATAGCTTGTTCCCGTCTTTGTCCAGGTTTAGACTTTCCGTTTTATTTTTCCAGCTTTCTCTTGCTGTTTGCTTGAGCGTGTTAAAGGTTTGTTCAATACTAGTTACACTACTGTCGAGAACACTACCGGGAAGTAGCGAGGTCTGGGCTGAACGTCCCGCTCGTTAAAAGAAAGTGAAGCGTCTTATATAGCATCTCCTTTTCCGGTGTAGAGAACCCCGCTAGATTCACTGTTCGGCTTGACGTTCAGGAGTTTCCATGCCAATGGCTTCTCCTATATTATTGTGTCCCCAGCAGCACTTTCATGAGGGGCCCCCTGTTTCTTACAGAGCCTGCTGTGGGCCGCGACCGAGTACCCGGTGGTATAACTGGGCGGACAGATTGGGATTATTTAGCATTGGTTGGCGGCCTATCTAGGAGGACGTAAAGTATGATTCTATACCCGGGTAGACGAAGCTCGTTAGCCTGTTCTTGCAGTTCGCCTAGTAGAGGAGGAACTCTGATTTTAAACTCACAAGTCCCAGAGATTGGTGGTTAGTGGTGGGACGATGAGAGTATCATCGCATGTCTCGAGTAACTAGCATCTGCGGGCAACAACTCCACTGCCTTGTGGAAACCTCGGGAGAGAGAAGGGCTACGTGAATAAACCCAGACAGAAAATCCGGAGTGGTAGCACCTAAGCCGGATGGTTTCAAACTGAAAACTCCTTCCGCCAGCTCCTGCAGCTGAGCTGATGTCAAATTGTCATGCCTTGCATTCCTTTGGATTACACCAGCGACGCCGAGAGGTGGATCCTGCAGTTTGGGCAGCACAGGGTCTCCATATTCTGCTCCCGGCTTGCGCTCTGAGAGGCTACTCACTAGGTGCTACAAGCATGGTCTACAAATACTGAGACGCCTATGATGATGACTATCGAGAAACGAAGTTATTAGAGATTTAATAAGTTGTATCATATAGGAATTACATTACTGTCTGGGAATGACGTTGTTAGAGACTTCAGTAAAGTGAAGTTTTGTCCAATAGTAGTTTCACGACTGTCAGAAGATAAAGATGTTTGAGATATCAGTACACTACGCCAATCACTGCCTTTTATTTCCCTAGTCTTATGTCAGGTATCCATTTACAGCTGAGTCGATAAAGAGTGCAATTTATGAGAGTGTAAAAGCTAGTCTCTACCATTAATCAATCCCATATCTTACTTTTCATTTATCAACTGAAAAACTGAATTTTATCTGCGGTTTACTTGGTCCGTTTTTCCTGCCTGGCACCTGGTGTTGAAAAAACAGGGATACGTCCCTGATTAAATGTGAAATTACTAACGTATGGCGAAATGATAACCACAATGAAGACAAATGATAGGGGACAAATTTCATTTCAAATTATTTATAAGATATTACGATGGTGTCTAGTTACGCAATGAAATTGGTGATTACTTAAGCGTGCATGTATAACAAAATGACAAAAGTGAAAGTCTTGAGAGCCAGTGTTTTTCCTGAGGCAGTATATGGCTGTGAATCATGGACGATTAACAAAACTTCTAGACAAAGAATCAAATCCTTCGAGTCAAAATGTTACAGAAAGATCCTCATATTAACGTCGTCGAAAAAAAAGACAAATATAGACATTCGGCAAGAGTTGAACATTAAAAAAAACTGGTTTATCAATGCCATTTTGGCCAGAAAATGTAAATACTTTGATCACATCAAGAAACACAACGGTCTTGAGAGAACGGTGATGGAAGGTATGGTGCCAGGCAAAAAAGGCAGGGGTAAACCAAGAAGACGATGGCACCAAGATATCCAGGAAGGCCATGGTATGACTGTGGCGGAGGCTGGAGTTTTGGCAAGTTTTTCAGACAGACTGTGATGGGGGCGACGTTCTATAAAGGACATGCTACATTATGATGAATATGATGCATGCATATATTTACTCCACATTGTACCCTGACTTTCAAAGGTAATAGACTTCGAGGGGTCATGTGCATTTAATTAAAGTTAGTTGCCCATCGCAAGAAATTATGACGACATCATCAGATGGTTTTTGTCTTGATAACGAAACTTAATTCGAACGTCTGCCTTGGACAAGAGGTGAACAATAATCACAGCAGTGAAAAGGAGATCTCATGCAGGAGAGCGGTGGGTTGGCTCAGCTTCAACCGCATTAAGCCGAAACTATGGAAGACGTTAAGGCCACGGTTCAAACCTTCAATATCACGGTTATCCCAGCAATGGTAAATAGGTAAAGGATTTTGAGTCTGCACAAATCATACGCAGAATATGTCCGAATTACCGGAAGAACAATGAAGCGAAGAGTCCTAAATATCTCTCTAAGAGACCATATTCAAACAAACCGACATTTGCGACCAAACAGTGTTCTGGGATATTGTAAACTCTGCATCAATGCGAATGTCTAGATATGCCTGCCATTAGGTCCGCATTGCTGAAGAACGTTGCACAAGGAGGGTGTCTGGTGAACATACAACTACAACACCGACCATCTATAAAAGATTAATATACATATTTACAAAATATATTCAATTGTAATTATACAACTATAAAAGGGATCAATATGATGAGCAGCGCATGAGCTGCAGCGGTCAGTGACCCATAGCTGACTTCTAGCGTCAGGGCCAGCGAACCAGAGCTGCCAAGACCCTTCTATACCTCCACGCGGTGATTCTGGATAACAGGCTGCTGCAGGACAGACTGGCTAATGAGAAGGGATCGAAGAGGGAATGCTAACCCGGTACTAAAAAAATGCTTGCTAAAGTCGGATGTGTTGGAGAGAACGGTGCAAATATCGCAGTCAAGCTGTAAACTACGACACAACGCATTCCGTTATCTGGACTACATTCTGCTACTTAGGCATGTGTCAGCGTTTGGTAGCGGGAGATTGAGAACAAACGAAGCCAAGCTAAGCCATACAACTAAAATACATCGATAACGTGAATTTGTACATTTACCTTGCCCGAGTAGTCCGCCGGGGTCTTTGTATATTACAAGGACAGTAATAGCCCCACAGAGAGCATGTTGTAAGAGGCGACTAACTGTGTGACATGGCATAACATGGTTAGGTGGTTTGTTTATAGCAGCATAGATGGCGCCTAAAAGGCTGCAGTCTACTTTGCTCTAGCGTTTGAGTCCATTAAGATGAACTCGCCTATCGGTTATCCACCCTTCGCGATACTTGTCCCAAACTTAGCGGAGTAATAATCTGCTCGAGCCTAGCCCGCTAAGCAGGGCACGCTCCTACCGGCTACATTCAGCTCAAACCAGAGCTGTGACCTGCACATGGTTATCTGCCACTGTATAAGTACAGGTCGACTAAGAGCTAACAACCTGGCCCCAAAATGTATAGAATCAGAAACTAAGATATTAGGAAACAAACGGGTACAAAACCAAGTGCTAAACTTCATCCAACCGAATTGTTCGACCACATAATACGTCTTTTAACATGACCAAAATAGTTGGCTCCTTTGCTTTTTATTTCCATCAAAAAGGCCTTTCCACCTTGAGTTGTTCTCGGACCTCACTATTTGTTTTCCTATCGTTCCAAGAATTCCTCCCAAGTCTTTTGAAGACCCTCATTTTAAAGGTTCCATTGAGCACCAGGATTATAGATCACAGATACATAAATAAATCAAAGCTGTAGTAGTGTTGAAAGTCAAAAAGTTAAGATTAACAATAGCAGTGCAGCCCAGTTACCGTACCCGAATAGAAACAGAACGAAACCTACGCTTTCTTCTCGTTGTTATTACTTGACGAAGGGTGTTGCGGTCGTGCGGTATCTTGGTACAAATTATGGGATACTATTACTTGACTAAGGGTGGTGCGGACGTGCAGTATCTTGGTACAAATTATGGGATACTATTACTTGACGAAGGATTGTGCGGTCGTGCAGAATCTTGGTACAAATTATGGGATACTATTACTTGACTAAGGGTGGTGCGGACGTGCAGTATCTTGGTACAAATTATGGGATACTATTACTTGACGAAGGGTGGTGCGGTCGTGCAGAATCTTGGTACAAATTATGGGATACTATTACTTGACGAAGGGTGGTGCGGTCGTGCAGAATCTTGGTACAAATTATGGGATACTATTACTTGACGAAGGGTGGTGCGGTCGTGCAGAATCTTTGTACAAATTATGGGATACTATTACTTGACGAAGGGTGGTGAGGACGTGCAGTATCTTGGTACAAATTATGGGATACTATTACTTGATGAAAAGTGGTGCGGTCGTGTAGAATCTTGGTACAAATTATGGGATACTATTACTTGACGAAGGGTGGTGCGGTCGTGCAGAATCTTGGTACAAATTATGGGATACTATTACTTGACGAAGGGTGGTGCGGACGTGCAGTATCTTGGTACAAATTATGCTTTGGACGAGCAGTTTTGTTGCTTTGGACGAGCAGTTTTGTTATTATGGAATATGATTATATGGCGAACCATACGTTGGATGTGCAGTATCTTGATACATATTATGGGATATTATTCGAACGATGCGTCTGACGTGCAGTATTTTGGTTTAAATTATGAAATATTATTATTTTACGAACGATTCGTCGGACGTACAGTATCTTGGTACATATTATGGGATATTATTTACGGTTTGAAGTTAGGATATTCAACGACATTGTTAAGTCGATGCTGCTGTTTGAAGACGAAACATGAAAATCGACAAAGGCTATGCAACAAAGAGAGGTGGAACTGTAGTGGCTGGCTCATGAGTTACCTCCAGTTGTCTTAGCTTGTGTCTTGCCGCTGGTCAAAGGTAAGGCGACCAGAGAGGGAGGTTGATGACCAGCGCAGTTACTTCCATTATATAATTCAAGTACAGAGCAAGTTACATCACCCAGACAAACCGACCGATAATGTCACCATCATCGCTTGCAAATGGACAACTAACTAATGACACTTACCCAAACCCTTCGATAATAGATGTCTGCGATAGATAATGGTTATAAAGAATAGCAGGACATGGCGAAGAATGAATACCTATGGGAAAGGCGCTAAATAACAGTCCCATCATCATGTAGCATGTCCTTTGTAGAACGTCGCTTCCATCACAGTCTGTCTGAAAGAAACTCGTTCCCTTGCCAAAACACCAGCCTCCGCCACTGTCATACTCAGGCATTCCTGGATATCTTGGTGCCATCGTCTTCTTGGTCTACCCTTTCCTCTTTTACCTGGCACCATACATTCCATCACCGTTCTCTCAAGACCGTTGTGTCTCTTGATGTGACCAAAGTATTTGCATTTTCTAGCCAAAATGGAATTGATAAACCAGTTTTCCTCTATGCTCAACTCTTGCCGAAAGTCTACATTTGTTCTTTTCTATGTCCAGGGTATTCTGAGGATCTTTCTGTAACATTTTGACTCGAAGGATTCGATTCTTTGTCTAGAAGTTTTGGAAATCGTTCATGCTTCACAGCCATAAGCTGCCACAGGAAAAACACAGGCTATCAAGACTTTTACGTTTATCGTTTTGTTGGTGCTCTGCCATAATTTCTTCAGGCTGTTCAGTCTCTGCATTGCCATAGCTAGTCTGCTTCTGATTTCTTTCGAGCAGTCACCATTTTTGTCAATTCTGGAGCCCATATATTCGAAATGTGTGACCTGATCTATTTCCTCACCACCAACTGTAAATTTAAGCTGATATTGTGTTTTGTTGGTGCTCATTATCTTTGTTTTGTTTATGTTATGAACAGATTTTGATCTTTGCTATGTCCATTAACGGCTGAAAGTAACTGCTCTAGCCCTTTGCACTTCTTGATAGTATCACTGTGTCATCTGCGTTTCGTAACTCTGGAATCTCGTACCCCCCAATCGTAAATGGGTCGAAACGTTCAATGTTCTCATCTTCTCGAACATTTCTCATTATACATTCCGCATATATGTTGTACAGATACGGTGAGAGGATACATCCCTGTCGGACTCCCTTTTGTACTGCAAACCAATCTGATGTTTGCCCAGATACTCGGACAGCGGCTTGTTGATCTTGGTATGTTTCAATGAGATGGACTATATGCAAAGAAAACCCCATTTCCTTCATGATTCTCCACAGATTTTGATGTTTTACCGTGTCGAAGGCCTTAGTGTAATCAATGAAACATGTGTACAGGTCTACATTAAACTCTCTACATTTTTCATAGATATTCCTTATATTGAAAATGTGGTCTCGGGTCCCTCTGTCTTTCCTAAAAGCTGCCTGGACTACGTGAATTTCAGATTCAAACCTTTTCACTATCCTTCTTAATAGGATTCGCAAGAGCATCTTGCTAGCGTGGCTGATCAACGCGATAGTTCGGTAGTTCGTGCACAGCGTCAGGTTGTCTCTTTTGGGGAGGGGAATATAAATTGATTTCTTCCATGCTTCTGGCCACTCTGCACTGTGCCATATCTGTTTGCACAGCTTGTGATAGACTCGAGCACATGCCTCCCCTCCTGCTTGTATTAGCTCTGCTGGGATATCATCGCATCCTGGGGACTTTCCCTTTATCAGGCTTTTAATTGCAGAGCGTACTTCTTCCAATGTTGGTTCAGGTTCTTTCTCATCCTTTGGTAGGATTGTAACTGAGCGCTTTGTGCTATCTCCATACATGGTTCTGCAGTACTCTCTCCATCTATTCAGTATGTCTTTGGTTTCCGTTAATGTGTTATCCTCTTTGTCATTCATGACATGTGGAACCGGACGGAACTCCCTTGTCAGTGTTCTTATTGCTTTAAATGCATCTCTCTCTCTGCCTTGTTTTTGTAGGTTTTCAATATCCTTTCACGTTTCTACTATGTATCTTCTTTTATCTTTTCTTATTTCTCTTCTAACTTTGCTTGCGCAGTTTTTATATGCTGTGTTGGTCCCTTTACTTCCCATTTGTTTTAATTGTTGCCTTTCTGCAATGCGTTTCTGTGTTTCCTCTGTTACATAGCTCTGTGTCTTGTGCAATATCTTTGACATCATTTCTTTTGCTGTCGAGATCAAAATATCCCTTGCGAACGATGTCAACTCCTAAGATGTCATCTCTTCCTGTACAGCAAGCAACGCCTCAAATTTGTTTTCTTCTTTGATGTTGTATTCAGTAAGTATTGCTGGTACATCGTAGCGTATTGGCTGGCAACCTTTGTTGATCCTACGTAGTCTTGTTTGGAAAACTGCAAACAGTAGTTCATGGTCCGTATCGCAGTCTGCTCCTGGCAGCGTTTTTGTCCCCAGCACACTTGATCTCCATCTTTGTTGCACTAGGATGTAATCTATTTGGTTTCTGCTGTTGCCATCGGGGGAGGTCCACGTGTATAGTCTTCGTGGATGTTGTTTGAAGAAGATGTTGGCAATGGAGAGGTTGTTTTCCGTGCAGAATTCAACCAGTTTTTCTCCTCGCTTATTTCTGTGTCCCAAACCAAAAGGTCCTCGAACACTTCTCTCCTCTTCGGCTCTTTCCTCTCCGACTTTCGCATTGAAATCGCCAATGATGACCAAGATGTCTCTTTTTTCAACTTTTTCCATCGCTTCTTGCAAGGTGTTATAGAAATCATGCATTTCACAATCGTCTGCTGTTGATGTTGGTGCATACACTTGAATTATTGTTAAATGTATAGTCTTTTTCTTTAGTCTGATTACAATTATTCGGTCGTTGACTGGATTGTAACCGAGTAGTGAAGGTGCTGTCTTCTTTGACAGAATAAAGCCGACCCCGCTTTTTCCGCCCTTGTCCGTCCCAGAGTATACAAATGTTTCTACTGAGGAGCTGGTACAGTGCCCTTGACCGACCCATCTATGCTCAGAGACTCCAAGAATCTCTATCTTGGTTCTCTTCATTTCTCTTCCTATCATCAACAACTTGCCCTAGTATAGGCTCCTGACGTTCCAGGTGCTTATTCTTAGTTTTGTTTTTAGTCCGATTTCAGAGTTGTCCACTGTAATGCAGTCAGGCTTTATGCCGTCATCTCTATTACTTGTACTGACTATGAAATTGGCCTCTTCCCCAGTTGGCGTCAATGATCTGCCTGGCCTGAGGGCCTCACCATCAGATCTTTGAGTTTTGTTTCTCTCGACTGTCATAAGTTTTTTGGCATTTCACATCCAGTAGTTTGCCATTGCTTTCTGAACGTTGTTCTGGCCGCTTACCAACTATGGTCTCTGGTACGCCCTTAGCCCGATACCAGTCGTTTGCATCTCCCATTTTCAGAGTCGTTGTCGCACAGGTCGATCTTCCGCCTCGTCCACCAGCAGCTGTGTGTACTTGTCAGCGGTGGACTCCTCTTCTTGTCATTTCACTCACGTAGTTTAGCCGGGCAGCTAAAGCCGTTGCCCGGGGGATGGCACTGCCGTACACAAGCAGACTCTAGGAGCCATACGTGAGCTAGACAGAAGCGGGGGAATCAAATAGGATCCTAGCCATCAAGGATGTGGCTCCTCTCACCGTGAGGTACTATCCCTTACACACTTCTGCCTTACCCCCCACAACAGTCCCACTGATAGCAAATTAAGCGAAGAAAAACGTGGCTGGACATGATATACGATGAGAAAGTATGCGTCAAATATAGCCTGACATGCTTTTCCATAGAAAGTGCAATGAAATAGAAAGAGAGGTAGAAGAAAACATACACGGGGAAGGCAATGCGAGAAGGAACTAAGATTCAATGATTACACATGAGAGAGGCAGAAAGAGCAGTCCAGCACTGTGTATGCCGTCGAGAAGGAACTAAGATTCAATGATTACACATGAGAGAGGCAGAAAGAGCAGTCCAGCACTGTGTATGCCGTCGAGAAGGAACTAAGATTCAATGATTACACATGAGAGAGGCAGAAAGAGCAGTCCAGCACTGTGTATGCCGTCGAGAAGGAACTAAGATTCAATGATTACACATGAGAGAGGCAGAAAGAGCAGTCCAGCACTGTGTATGCCGTCGAGAAGGAACTAAGATTCAATGATTACACATGAGAGAGGCAGAAAGAGCAGTCCAGCACTGTGTATGCCGGCGAGATATTGTGTGTTGCTCACGCAATAAGGAGCGAAGGAATTTGATTATTGAATGATTTATTGATTGATTCATGGATTTAGGGTTTGCATATATTTTATATGTATGTTCGTTTAAGTTGGAGCAACTGATAGGGCCATTGTAACCTGCCATGTATGTCGTAGATGAAGAATAAAGAGAGTTGTGTTTGGTGTAAGCAACCTAATTATGTAAAACAAATTTAAACAGAAACCACTGTCAGTAAGATCATATTGTTTTAGCTCAGGCAGCTTAACTTAACTAAACGAATTTATAGTGGTTTAGAAGACTGCATAGTGTGTAAACAATCAGTTTCTTTTATATTTCCTTTATCTAAAAACTATGCCCATCCTATATATTATTGAATTCATTAACTGACCCTGCCTCCACTATTGTCTGGGGCATTGCAATTCCAAGCATTCACTACACTCTGGCTAAAAAAATATTTCCTCATATCCAATCTGGACCTTTCATTATCTAATTTGTAGCTGTGCCCTCTTGTTCTTGTAGCTGGTTCTTTTTTGAAAAAAAATTGTTATAGTCTAATTTATCCGTTCCACTGATGATCTTATAAACTTGTCTCAAGTCACCTCGAATTCTTCTCTTTTCTAGACACTGTAGGCCGGCTTTGCTGAGTCTTCCCTCATAACTGTAATTCTGGAATCCCACTTTCAGCTTTATCGCTCTTCTTTGTATTATTTCCATATCATGTTTATATCGCCTTTATGATAAGTACTCAATACCTGTGCACAGTACTCCAATCTAGGTCTAACTAATGCTTTATACAGATTGACTATCACTACATTGCTGCTATGTTTAATTTTTCTTTTCATCATACCAAGCATCGCATTTTCCTTTTTCACTGCTACCTGAACTTGCTCACTCACCTGTCCTGCATTATCTTTTAAAACCCATATGTCCCTTTCCTTTTCTATGACTCTAATATTGTTCTCGCTCATTCTGTAATTGTATTCCATATTAGACCTACCCATGCAGATGACTGTACACATATGTACATTAAAATCCATTGACAAGGTCACAGACCATTCCCGAATCTGATATAAATCCGACTTCAAAATATTCACTTTTGCTTTAGATGAGACACTATTGCATAGTTTTGTGTCAACGACGAATTTTGCAATCATTGATCCGATATAAATTTTCAAATCGCTTATATATATTTAGACAAAATTGGACCCAAATAAGCTCTATGACAGTCCACTGTTTACTTCACACCACTCATGGTACTCCTTATGGATGCCCACTCAACCTGATATTGATTGTCTGCTCATAACATTCAGAAATCTTGAGAAATGCAATCCGTAGTCTAAACGTACGTTCTTCCTTCTTCTTCTCTGCGTTCAGGATCTTTTTGCCATGCTATATCTGCAGGCCAATCGTCTGTAGTCTTTACCAGTTTGGAGTGGCTGCCGTACAGCTTTTGTCTCAGCTCCACACCCTCCGGCCAGGTCCGGCATCTCATTTCCCTATAGAGTGGGCATTCTTGTAGAATGTGTTCAGGATTCTGGCCCCATGTTCCCCATGGACATTCATCGGTGGGACATCTTTAATCTGCATATATGTTTATACGTAAGTGAACAATAATCTAGAGAACAATAGACAATCACTACGTATAAACGCTGGAAATTGCTAACGAGAAGTTAATTTTAACAAATTTTGGAACATTTTTAACATGGCCTAGTACGCCTTTCACAAAAACAATAATCTCAATCCTACATTCGATCGACTCAACCAAACACTCATCTAGAGGACAATAGATAATGGCTACGCGAAAACGCTGGAAATCGGTGAGTTATTTAAAGTCATAACAAGGCAGAACCGCTGATAAGAAGTGAATTTCACAAATTCTGGAACATTTTGAACATGGCCTAGTACGCCATTCACAAAAATGATGACCTCAATTCTGCATTCCATCGACTCACCCCCAAGTGAGATGTAGTAGACTGAGCCAATATGTTTGTTGCGTTGTAAGGCTGTGCAAATACCTTCTGGGATAGTCCATAACGTCGGGGTGTTGACACGTCCCTCCAGTAAATTGGTTTGTTTAATATATTTCATTGTCTTGTGCGGTCGGTGTCTCTAGTGGCTTGTAAAGGTGACATAAGTTGTCTAAAAAAAAACACCCAGAAACCCACATCTGTTAAGTTCATGTGGTTTGATGTCTCGTCTGGATGTTACCACGTTTAACTAGCGGAAGGACGAACAGTATGGATGTCAGCCTCTTCACAAAGTGGACAGAGGTTCAAAACCAAATAAGAGCATGGGTTTCTCTCCCACTTAACAGCGCTGTCTCCTTCTTCTCAGTCTGCATTCAATCGTTATCTCCAGTATGGTTTTCAGCAATGTTTCGTGTCTCTTCTTATGTTCACAATTTTTGATTTGCCTAATTATGTCTTTCGGAATTTCCGTCCGAGGCTATTTACATCAGAAAACCTCTTTTCTACCACTCTTATTAATCAGTCCATCCTGAAATATGATCATGCGTGGAAATATGCCAGGCGGACGAGGAAGAGGTGACTCAAAGATAGAGAGAGAGAGAGAGAGGGGGGGGGGGGGGGGATACATCATACAAGAATGGATCAATCTCCGAAACGTGGTGGCACAAGCAGTGGCCTCTGACACAGATGGGTTGTGGGAGGTTGTAGAGGTGTCTTCGTGTGTGCCCAAACGACCTAACAGGTTACGGGATGACCTACCCTGAAATCTAGACGACCCTTCTTGCAGTCAAGACACCAGCTACAGACATCTACCGGACGACGCCGCATAGAAAAATAGAATGAACTGACGCAGGTTCCCCTGGATCGAACTGTGGGAGGAACCAGAGCTTGCACGCTTCATGACATGACTTACACAATGTGGGATTCGCTAACTAGTCTCCGAACTGGTGTATCACTACGCAGGCGGAACTTAATGAGGTGGGAATACAGATGATTAATGTGAACGTGGAGGAACACACGACGCTGACGCCTTTATGATCTGGTTAAATCTTCTGGAAACATGCAATACGGATGATATGTTGAGGGAGAGTCATAAAGCAATCCACTGTGCTGAACATTGAAAACATGATGTCTGACGTAGTGCCAAGTACAAGGGAAGTAAATCGCGGTGCCCAGGACAGGGGAAGTAAGAAATTTCCCACAGGCTAATCAATGGTGATAAACGCTGCAACGATATTGTTGTTAAATAATTACCGGCGACGTGGAATGGAAGCAAAGAATAATGGTACTGTAACCTACTAGACACGTTGTAAGAGGCTAATAACAAGTGTTGGGCATAGAGCATGTGGAAACTGTAAGAAGCAAGAAACGGACATGAAAAACAATTACACTGTAGGGCTTAGTCTAGACTTTTGTTTTTGTATTCGGTAACTTTGGCTGGTGTTTCATATTTTTACTTGTTGACTACGTGTTATTTCTGTCTTACGTCTTCTTCGGCTTGTCTTAATAAAATTGACCCTATCAACAAAGAACCAATCATGCTGGAAGGTTTTACTTACTTTCTGTGTACTGGGTACCACGTCAGACATCATGTTTCCAACAATTAGCCACGTGGATTGCCTTATTATTCTCCATCAACCTGGCGCCCATATTGCATGTTTCCAGAAGATAGAGCAGATTATCAGGTGGTCTGGGTCTTGTGCTGCTCCACAATCGCATGTCTCCTCCCTCCCTGTATATATCTCCTTACATTCTTCCTGTTTCGTGATATACCAGTTCGGAGTCAATGACTCACCTGTTTGCGTAAAGCAAGTGGTGTCCATGTTATGATTTCTCTAGGGGATATGCGTCGATTATTTTTAATTTTTTGATGCGACGTTTTCCAGGACTGGTCTGTAGGGTGTGCGTTGACTATAAACATAGTGTACTTATTTCAGTCCTGTGTGCTGCATCTGGTGTCCAAACGTAAGACGTCTTTGGTAGTTTGTACCTGTCTCTCTTTCTTGTGACATCAAGGATGGAGAGCCATTAGAAGACGTGTATTGCTTTACCTATCTGAGTTACACAATTGGCACGTCAGTATGTACCGATGCCAAGACAAGAATTGGAAGGGAAAGAAGGCCATTTCTGGCACTGAACAACATATGGGAATCCAGCGAAAGTGACATCAACACCAAAATTAGAATATCCAACGCAAGTGACATCAACACCAAAATTAGAATATCCAACGCAAGTGACATCAACACCAAAATTAGAATATCCAACGCAAGTGACATCAACACCAAAATTAGAATATCCAACGCAAGTGACATCAACACCAAAATTAGAATATCCAACGCAAGTGACATCAACACCAAAATTAGAATATCCAACGCAAGTGACATCAACACCAAAATTAGAATATCCAACGCAAGTGACATCAACACCAAAATTAGAATATCCAACGCAAGTGACATCAACACCAAAATTAGAATATCCAACGAAAGTGTCGTCGGTGCTGTTGTGTGGAGGCGAAACAGGGAGAACAACCAAGACGAAACCAAAAAGACTTAACAGATGCTAACGAAAGGTAAGGGGCATACAATGGCAAGCCGTGGTGAGGAATGAAGACCTATGCGAAAGACGGTATTAACAACCCGTTAAGGAACAAATGAAGAGAAGAAAATGAGGCTGGAGTTATGACACACGCTGAGGAAGGCATCGTCCAACACAGCAAAGCGGATTCTCACGTGGAGTCGTCAAGGGAAGAGAAAGAGAGGTCAACATAAAAATACATGAAGAAAAGAATGTGAGGGAATTATAATTAAATATTTACAACTGATGAAGATAGGCAGGGATAGTAGACCCCAGACCGTGTATGCTGGCGAGAAGTGGGCAATGGCCATTCACGGAGATAGAGTTCGGCTTCTATTGCTTGTCTTTGCAACAAAGTGCAATAAATGCGGGATATTGAGAGTTCCCTTGACAGTATTGTTTAATCTCTTGATTGGTGCAGGGTTCGACATTCTACTTGCTTCGATGCGTGCCTCACGTCTGCTTCTAGTATAGTAGAACGTCCTTAACTGCAATTTGATTTTACAGAAAACCAACGAATGACCAAGGTTGCAGTCTGCAGTATGATAAGATCCCGCGAGGAGAACATACTTGAGGATAGATCTTCTGACAAAAATTAGACCCAGGGCTGTGATCGTAGGTGCATCCACGAACAGCTATCTGTCGGTTTCTGCCACACGGACATTGAACCTCTGCTTCTTTGTGACGATCTCCCAGGTGGTGTGTAATGTCAGACGTGCTGTTAATTGCAGATGAGCAGATATAACCATCTGAGGAATGATTAGATGGCCTACTCAGATACGTGCGCTATGTCCCTTTCAGGACGTGACGATCTTGGGGTATTGACACAATGGTCTGCTTTCTTTCGGGGACACTCGAAAGATGCGTCCACGCCCTCCGATTCCAAATCAATATGCCTCAAAGACAACAAGTTTTATTTGAATTCAAAATGAGGAAAACGGGTGCTTTTATCCTGGAAGACATTGGGCTATCAACAATATATATCGGTCGCTCCTTTCAGGGCAATGGCGATGGACAACCCTCCTCCAGCAAGTTCGATTTATAGCTGACCTGTTCGTTTATCTCCAACTGAGATCCAGGGACTAAAGTTTAGTTTTAAATGTGTTATTTGGTCTATCATCTTTTATGTCAGAACATGTCTGGCAGCGTTTGATTGTGATTTTCGTGGTTTGTGTCCAATCAAACTCCATTTCCTACGTTTGATCTCTTGCTCCACTAGCTGATGTTGGCCATTTTCCCATCGGTCTAGTTGGCTCTTTTCCCATCGGTCTACATTCCTCACCACATCCTGCCAGCCTATACCAATTACCTTCCATAGACGAGATCACGATGCCGAGTAGTGCATGTGCTGTAGCCGTCAGCGGCCCATAGCAGCCTAGAGCTTCCAAGACACTTCTCCACCTCCACCGTGTGATCCTGAATAGCACACTGCGAGAAGGGATCGAAGTGCAAAGGCTAACCATGTACTCAAAAATGACTGCTGAAGTCGGATGTGTCGGACAAAAAGGTGCAAATGTCGCAGTCAAGCTGTAAACTACGACACAAATCATTCCATTTTTCGCACTACAACCTGCTACTTGCAGGGCTCTTTTTCAGGGCTTAGTATCGGGAGTTTAAGAACGTTCAGGGGTTCGTAGCGGGAGTTAGAGAACGTTCGGGGGTTGGTAGCGGGAGTTTGAAAACGTTCCGGGCTTGGTAGCGGGAGTGAGAGAAGGTTCAGGGCTTGGTAGCAGGAGTGAGAGAAGGTTCAGGGCTTGGTAGCGGGAGTTTGAAAACGTTCCGGGCTTGGTAGCGGGAGTGAGAGAAGGTTCAGGGCTTGGTAGCGGGAGTGAGAGAAGGTTCAGGGCTTGGTAGCGGGAGTGAGAGAACGTTCAGGGCTAGGTAACGGAAGTGAGAGAACGTTCAGGGCTTGGTAGCGGGAGTTTGAGAACGTTCAGGGATTGGTAGCGGGAGTGAGTGAACGTTCAGGGCTAGGTAACGGAAGTGAGAGAACTTTCCGGGCTTGGTAGCGGGAGTGAGAGAAGGTTCAGGGCTTGGTAGCGGGAGTGAGAGAACGTTCAGGGCTTGGTAGCGGGAGTGAGAGAACGTTCAGGGCTAGGTAACGGAAGTGAGAGAACGTTCAGGGCTTGGTAGCGGGAGTTTGAGAACGTTCAGGGATTGGTAGCGGGAGTGAGTGAACGTTCAGTGCTAGGTAACGGAAGTGAGAGAACGTTCAGGGCTTGGTAGCGGGAGTGAGAGAAGGTTCAGGGCTTGGTAGCGGGAGTTTCAGAGCTAAGGACGAAAAAATACGATCCTCTTTAGACTTCTATTGACAAATGACTGGAGAATGTTCTGTATTGTCTTTGTTGTTCTCCGAGTCTCCTCTCTGTACAAAAGAACTGACATGACATTTGAATGTAACAACCTTACCGATGTGTCTTTATGTCGCTGGATTTCCATATTATTCATTATTTCATAACAGGAATGCTGTCCTTACCTTTCCAATTATCGCCCTTACATCTGCCCCTGTGTCCCCAGAGGTATCAATGGTACTGCTCAAATACGTAAAGATGTTTACAAGAGCTACCAGCTCACAGCTAAATGGATTATATCATCATCATCATCGCTGACCGTTCTCCAATTACCTATCTCAAACCAAGCACCCTCTATCTATTTATTACTTGCCATCTGTTTCTATTCCCAGTGTTAATAACAATATCAATGCGTAGTAACATATAAAACAGTTGACATGAAATGTATATTTTACGACACTAACTTCAACCGGATGCTGCGTGGCCTAGGGGTGAACCTGGCTCACAATTTTCACAATCTCAACGATCCGGGTTCGATTCCAACTTGTGTCCAGTTTGGCAGACACTGGTTTTTTTTCTCGAGCGAATGCTCCTCCACGTACGGAAAATAATGGCAACCTACCGTACTTACTGCACACCTGCCAAGAAACTTATAACAGCCAACTAGGGGGCGGTTGTAAGAAGCGATGTTCTGTAAAAGGACATGCAGCTTACTTAACATCAACCAATGCTATGTTCTATTTTACGCCCGACAAAAAACAAACTATACCTTACCCAGGTTTTGGCCTCATGTCCCCTTTGTTAAATAGTCGGCTTCCAAACAGCTTTGCCACCTGCTAATAAGTATTTTTTTTTCATCAAAAATCAGCTAAAACGGAGACTGCACAATTGTCAAAAGACTGTCCTTTGACTCTGGTCCACTAGTTTCAAAAGATAGAGTGCGCTGTACTGTATATCACGCCAACCAGCTCAGTGCATCCGACATTAGTACGAGTGTTCTAAAGGTTTAAAAGGTAAGACCTAATTGTTTCGTTAAACAGAAAAACTAGCTAGCTTGAGCTCTGAGCAATGCCACTACAATATCCATTTTTCTACATCCGAGTGGTTCACCATGGTCTTTGTGAATGACAAGGACAAGAATAGCACCACTGCTCCACTGAGGTCATGTCCAAATACCGGTATAGGTTAGCTAGTTTTTTACGAGCAGCATAGATGGCGCCTAACAGACTGCTGGTCTACTTTTCTTTTGTGTTTGGGTCTATTAAGATGGGTCTCATAGTTTGGTTAACCACCCTCCACGGCACTTAGTAAAACGCTACTAGAGCCTATCCCCCTAAGAAGGAAATCCTCCTCCTGTCTACATCCAACTCACGCCAGCACTGAGACCTGCACATGGAGACATATGCCCGTGTAGAGAGATATTACAGTTCGACTATCACCAAGACTATCAATTTTTCTTACACCGCCCTCAAAACATGTTGTTTATTTAGAATATCTATCTTTACACTCCAATTGTTGTTTATAAATTCTTCCACGACCGTCTTCTACGCCAATGCGTTACAAAACCCTTCAATGTTGTTATATTTCGTTGTCATCTGTTCGTTTTTCCTGCATTGTTAATAGAAATGTTTAAAAACAAAACTCCGGACACGCGGCGCAAAACAACGGTTACAAAGTTCAGATTGCAACGTAAACAAAGATCCTTATCATGACAATCTCACACGGCGTCAGTTAAGATTACTATGGTAACGGTTTCCATGATTTCAACACGGAAATTAGCGCTCACTCGTACACGCGCGTATATCAGCTTCCATTAGTGGTACGTGTGATGTAACGGCGACCTCTAATGGAGAAGTAATCATTGAGAACTCAATATATCTTCATGTAAATTGGGAATTACAATGTGTGTGTCTGTGCGTGTGTGTGTGTGTGTTATAAGGTGTAAACGTGAATATATGTGTGTGTGCGTGTGTGCGTGCGTGTGTGCGTGCGTGCGTGTGTGTGTGTGTGGTGTGGGGTGGGGTGGGGTGGGGTGGGGCGGTGGTGTGTGGTGTGTGTGTGTGTTATAAGGTGTAAACGTGAATGTGTGTGTGTGACGGTCAGACGGATGGATGGATGGACGGCTAGGTGGATTATGGTTTGAGTGGATGATTGGGTAAGTGAAGGATTTGAGTGGACTGGTGGGTCAGTAGATGGATGGAAAGATAGATAGATGGGTAGACAAACAGAAATGTAGACATATAAATAAATATACACAGACAGAAAAGTAGGTAGGTAAGTATGTAGATAGATAAATATATATATAGAGAGACAGACAGACATATGGATAGACAGATGGATAGAGAGATTGGTAGACAGATGGACATACACACAGATATACAGACATGTATACATGCAGGTACACATACAGATAGACAGACAGCAAGACAGACAGATATATAAACAGATAAATAGACAGACAGATACACACACAGAATGAATCATTCATTATCCAACTGAACCAAAGAAAGGATACAGTATCCTAAACTGAAACCTACCAAAGCATTTTATTCAAAATTGAAATTAAAGAGTAGTTGCGCTTAGTACTATTGAGGTCATCACATAAAACGATGTCACAACATATTGTACAGCAGTAACAACACATGCAATGCTTTGTGGACGGCGTGGGCTAGTGGTTAAGTGACACGGCTTACAACTCAAAGGTGCTGGGTTCGATTCCCATCACAGCACCGGCCGTTACCCCGGGGAAGCAAACCCTTAGTAAATGCAGGAGGAAGCAGACCCTTACATGACATGTATGCTGAAGTCGGATGCACTGGGCCGACAGGCGCAAAATAAAAATCACAGTGCAACGCACACCGCCTTGGGGATTAGAGAAATAAGGCGAACGCAATACATAAAAAAATACAATGCTTTGGCGCAGGCTGCACTCCGGGGCCAGCCGCACATTACTCGCAATCGCAGGTAGCCCACTAGATTTGGTCAAAATATAAAAGTTGAAGTCTGAAAGCGTAGGAACGAGAATAAAACTACATTCGCAATTGTCGCTTTTGTATCCCCTCTAGATGGTAGAAATGATACCAAGTATTGGAAACAAGAACAACCAGACTGGAAAAGAAAGAAGAGACATAACCCTGAGGTACATGGCGAAAACTACCCAATCATGGACTGGACCCATGCATACACCGACGGTTCTGCAATAAACACAACACATAATGGAGGGGGAGGGGTATTCCTGAGCATAACAAACGGTAGAAAAATAACACTGTCAGTGGCAACTGGAAAAGTCTCCAGCAATTTCAGAGCGGAGGCAGAGGCATTGAAGGCTGCAGTAGATGCAATGCTGACTGCCGAAAGCAATGAAAGCCAGATAGTCATGTTTACAGATGCCCTGTCCGTGGTTACGGCACTAAAAAGCCAGAAAAATACAGAACTTAATGATTTAAGAGCAGGACTCTGTCAACTATGCCAGCAGTCCGCACCAAAAAGAGTAGTGGTACAGTGGGTTCCATCCCACTGTAACATTCAAGGCAACGAGGAGGCAGACAGACTGGCAAAATAAGGTGCAAGGTTACCACAACCAGATTCTAGTGTTACCTACGAAGAGTCCAAAAGGTTTATTAGGGCCAGAGACATGGCCAAATGGGAAACAGAACATACTGGCTACACAAAAAATGATGTCTATTACCAGTTGAACAGAAGAGAGCAGGTCGTGGTCTTCAGACTCCGCACAGGCCACAGCAGTCTGAGGTATCATCTATTCAATAAACTGAAGATAGGTGGTACTAACGAATGCACCTGTGGTACAAGGAAAATGACCGCTGAACAGCTGCTGCAAAATTGCCCGACATACGAGGACCAGAGAAAGCACATTTGGCCATCACCAGTGCCAACACTAGACAAGCTCTATGGCAGTGTCGACAGCCTCAGGATGGCTGCTGCTTTCTTCGAACAAATTCAAGTTGACGTCTGACAGCGTACGAAGAAGAAGAAGAACAAGAAATGTGCTGCAAGACTGTGAAGTTCAATCTTGATACTGCAGCCTGTTCCTCTGGTGGGACACATATGACACATATGACATGTCAGCTGCGGGGTGTCTTCGTTTTATTAAAACAGTTGTCTTTCTCTGAACTTCGGCGATAATATTTCACACTCTGAACTGAGAACCACCCCAGCCGACTGGTTCTGTACAAGTGCATCCCGTTAAGTGACATCAATGACGTAGCCCCTCAGAGCCATTGTTAGGGAATCTCTGTGGCGTTTCTTCTGTTTTCGTGGCGACCGTCTGCCTGTTCTGAGCTCACTTTACGGCAGCGGATTGTAAGAGACACTCATCGTGTATGCGATCCAGCATTTCTCGTCCATCGTATATGCACTCTTCGCAAAAGAGTATTTCTGTTCAACATGAGGATTGCAGAGTTAGGTCATCTATCCTGCCACTCTTCTTAAGCAGCCTGCGGAGACATGGTAATTTCTCCTGCAGTTTCATCCTGAGCAGCATGCAGTCATGTTTATGATTTAGCTGCTTGGTAAATCTGCTCCATACTGTCCATGTTTTGCAGTCAGGCAGAAGAGTTGGGCGAAATGCATCACGATAATCTTCTATATGCCTGGTTATTTTGTTGCCTAGTCGGTTCCAAAGATTGTTATGCAGTCTCCCCAGCTGTGCCCTTATAATTCTGCTTTTGAGCTTAGTCGATATTCACTTCTCTTGTAAGGGCCCAGCTTAGGTATGTAGCTATTGAATGTCTGGAGACGATGGTTGTGTAAAGGGATATATGATTGGCTTTACGGCCTCCCGGAGGCAGCCTGGTTTTTTCCGAGTGAGAGTTGGACCGAAATCAGTGCTTCAGAGATTCTGTTCTGCAAGAAATATCCGCAAATGTGTCTCTTCTCCAAAACAGTATCCACAAATCTGTATCTTCTCCAAAACAGTATCCACAAATTTGTCTCTTCTCCAAATCAGTATCCACAAATTTGTCTCTTCTCCAAAACATTATCCACAAATTTGTCTCTTCTCCAAATCAGTATCCACAAATTTGTCTCTTCTCCAAAACATTATCCACAAATTTGTCTCTTCTCCAAATCAGTATCCACAAATTTGTCTCTTCTCCAAAACATTATCCACAAATTTGTCTCTTCTCCAAATCAGTATCCACAAATTTGTCTCTTCTCCAAAACATTATCCACAAATTTGTCTCTTCTCCAAAACAGTATCCACAAATTTGTCTCTTCTCCAAAACAATATCCTCACAATTGTCTATTCTCCTAAACAAAATCCATAAATGTGTCTCTTCTTCAATATAACATCCACAAGTGCGTCTCATTTCCAATATATTAACCACAATTTGTCTCTTCTTCAATATAACATCCACAAGTGCGTCTCATTTCCAATATATTAACCACAATTTGTCTCTTCTTCAATATAACATCCACAAGGGCGTCTCATTTCCAATATATTAACCACAATTTGTCTTTTCTTCAATATAACATCCACAAGTGCGTCTCATTTCCAATATATTAACCACAATTTGTCTCTTCTTCAATATAACATCCACAAGTGCGTCTCATTTCCAATATATTAACCACAATTTGTCTTTTCTTCAATATAACATCCACAAGTGCGTCTCATTTCCAATATATTAACCACAATTTGTCTCTCCTCCAATACATTATCAACAAAAATTGTCTCTTCTTTAAATCAAGTTTGTCAATATTGTTTTCCAATATGTGTACTGAGCACGGTAATGTGCAACGGATTTCTTGAAAACAATCTCATGATAATTAATTGCAGCTTTTGGATGTGTTAACATTCGTATATAAGACCTGATCTATAGTAATATTATCGTTTATTAACAGCTGTCCATGTTCGCTTCTGTATGTCAGGACTGGCTCTATAGAACGCTTAATTATATGTTCCACTTTCATTATACGAGGGGCGAAAGTGAGAAGTGATCCAAAGTGTGTCCAACCAGCGAGCTACAAGAACCATCAGAGTGCAAACCATTTATTTAATGGAAAAATAAACTGAGCATATATAAACATAAAATGACCACTGTAACCTTCTGAGCATTATGTAAAAAACAACTACAGAAGAGATAATGCAAGGTGCTGGAAACCTCGCCATGTAAAACCACAACCACCAGAGCAAAAAAAAGCTAGGGCTATTAAAATCAACACTGCAAGTGGTTAGATACAGACTTCCTGTGAGTGACCCACGTGTGGATGTGGTCAAATGATTCTCAAGGATCTAAAAGACGAAAGGAGAAGACAATTGACCTACAGACAGGAAATACCAGCTGCGTTGCCAGGTATTCTAAATATGTGTGAACAGGTGCATGACTGTAGAGGCATCTAAGAGAGAGAGACACGTAACCACAGGAATTCTGGTATTACATACCGGTCTCTCATATCTATGCCCGTTTTCTCCCCAGCTGTTGAAGCGTAGATCCGACACTGCATCTGAGCCCCCAAACCATAAACCCCTTTAACAAAATGTGCATCAAATAAATTACAGTGGCAGTTTTGTAGCAATAGTTTTTAACATTATAAAACTGCAAGCACCAAAAACAACCCTCTTTACTTGTCATTTACGACATGCTAGGAAGGTGATAAATTCCATCATGACCGGTTCTAAGCACAGTTGATAAAGGAGAGAGCTTGGGTGTAGAATTGGTTCCGTAACCAATCAAACCAATCTTGCTGCACACACAAAATCATGGAATACACTATACGTATTCAAATTAAACCTGCCCGATCTGAGACACGTGGACCTACGCGCGAGGACCATAATGAAGTCCCACCTGACTTAAAAAGGACAAACTAATGTAGAAGAGTGTATGTGTTTATTATTCTCGCATTCATAGATTCTGCTGCAGACTGTTCACAAAACGGCAAGTGTGATAATCTGTCCAGCGAGCGGTGATTATTTCCTAACAGCTGAACGATGTCCATCAGTCGACATTCATCGCAGGATGCCAGCAGTGTATGGTGACAAAAGTGTGTCGAAGACAACAGTGAGGGACTGGTTACCAATGTTTTGGAAAGTACGTGAGTTAACGAAGTCTTCCGCGACCAGGTCAGGAGCATGTTGGTGCGACAGAAGAAGCGATCGCCGTTGACAAAACACATATTTTGAACAAAAATGTAATTAACAATTATAGAATTGGGTTTTGAAACACCAACCTGCAAAATATTGAGTCTTTCGCATACCTTGGCAGCAATATAGACATAGTAAGAGGTACAGACAATGACGTTGAGTTAAGAATACAGAAGGCGAGAAAAGCATCCATTGCATTGTGTAATGTATGGAAGTCAAAAGATATTAAAACTACCAGCAAAACAAAAATCTTCAACTCCAACGTAAAATACGTTCTATTGTAAGGCTCTGAAACATGAAGGTATTATACAGGTACTTAAAAGGTACAGACTTTCGTCAATGGTTGCCTGTGCAAAATACAAGGGTGGAAATGGTACAAGATCACCAAGATGGAACTGATGGGGCAAAAATGGACAAATACCAGAAGAGCATAAAATACTGAGGATACGATTGAGATGGATAGTCTACACATAACGGAAACCAGTGAATAGCATTACCAGCCAAGCTCTGTTTTGGAATCCACAGGGCAACAAAAAAAAGTAGAGAGAGACCAAGACACATGGAAGATAGAATTGCCAGCAAATATAAAGGCAGCAAACAGGACGTGAAAGAATTGGCTCCACTCATGATAGGAAGACTTGGCTCAGATGGCTCATGATAGGAAGACTTGGCCAGATGGCTCATGATAGGAAGACTTGGCCAGATGGCTCATGATAGGAAGACTTGGCTCATGATAGGAAGAATTGGCCAGATGGCTCATGATAGGAAGACTTGGCTCATGATAGGAAGACTTGGCCAGATGGCTCATGATAGGAAGACTTGGCCAGATGGCTCATGATAGGAAGACTTGGCTCATGATAGGAAGACTTGGCCAGATGGCTCATGATAGGAAAACTTGGCCAGATGGCTCAAGATAGGAAAACTCGGCTCATGATAGGAAGACTTGGCTCAGATGGCTCATGATAGGAAGACTTGGCCAGATGGCTCATGATAGGAAGACTTGGCCAGATGGCTCATGATAGGAAGACTTGGCCAGATGGCTCATGATAGGAAGACTTGGCTCATGATAGGAAGACTTGGCTCATGATAGGAAGACTTGGCTCATGATAGGAAGACTTGGCCAGATGGCTCATGATAGGAAGACTTGGCTCAGATGGTTCATGATAGGAAGACTTGGCTCATGATAGGAAGACTTGGCTCATGATAGGAAGACTTGGCCAGATGGCTCATGATAGGAAGACTTGGCTCAGATGGCTCATGATAGGAAGACTTGGCTCATGATAGGAAGACTTGGCTCATGATAGAAAGACTTGGCCAGATGGCTCATGATAGGAAGACTTGGCCAGATGGCTCATGATAGGAAGACTTGGCCAGATGGCTCATGATAGGAAGACTTGGCTCATGATAGGAAGACTTGGCTCATGATAGGAAGACTTGGCTCAGATGGCTCATGATAGGAAGACTTGGCTCATGATAGGAAGACTTGGCCAGATTTGTTAAGAACTAATGCTACACTGGGAGCTGACAGGTCTTTGATTCATTGATTGGATTTTTTGCCTTTTTTTTTTTTAGGTCGCCTTATTTCGCTATTCTTCAAGGCGGTGTGCGTTAAATTGTGGTGTTTATTTTGTGACCATGATGAAGAAGAACGTATGGGGTGGAGTTTGAACCAGTTGTTGCGTTACGAAGAGGAGGGGGATTCTTTTCAGCTGGGCATAGTGGCAGGTGACGAGAAGTGCTGCTACCATTTTGAGTCGTGCAGGAGGACAGCATGCATACAATGGAAGCATTCCCGATCACTAGAACCTAAGAAATGCAATTCACAAGTTTCTGTTTGTAAAATTATACTGACTGCTTGTTTTGAACATAAAGGGATTCTGTTAGCAAACTTCTCGGGCGGTATCCAACGTCTACCCAAGCAAGGGTATGCGTGCCTGAATGCATATGGTTACTTTTCCTAACGAACCCTGGTGCATGCTTACTTCATAACAATTGTTTTGTGTATTTCGGTTCGATCTGCTATGTTCCTTTAATATTTGTGTAATAAATCCACTGGGGCGGGTTTAATTTGAACTCGCTTTGTATCTAACGTCCTTGAAGAAGTAAGGACTTTAAACAAGTTCTTTGACATTGACCAACCATAGCTGCAACTGGTTAGCCGATCTTCTTTTTTATCAACAATAAACTCCTCAAACACGGCCAACAGAAATGTTAGAACCATGTGGTAGAAGGGAAAAAACCACGCACATTGCAATGGAGGAAGTACAATGTACCCTCAGCATCATTGGACTCTGCAAAATAAGATTGACACCAGCAGACACAGTACAGCTAGCGTCGGGCCAAAAATAGAAGGTCATGTCACGAAACAGAGAATGCTATACAAAGTGAGGGGGGAACCCTTTCGCTAGCACCAGAAGCCCACGCTGTCCATTGAGTAGTCAGCACTTGGATCTAGACTAATAGCGTAGCGAAGTGTTTAAGAGCACAGGATAGTATAGCATAACATAATATTGAATAGTATAGTGTAGTGCAGTATAGCATAGTATAGTATAGTAAGGTATAGTACAGAATGGCATGGCATGACATAACATGACACGACACGAAACGACGCGGCACGGTACGGTATGGTACAGTACAGTATTTAGCGTAACATAGCATCGTATAGTATGTAGCGTAGTGTTATTATGCCATTTTGTAAATGTTGAAAGCCGGAGATGTGTAAATATGAAATGTTCAAAGATACTTCACTGAGCATTTTTGACATTTGCAATTGTTACTGTTATTACAGACGAGAGAAAGAGAGAGAGAGAGAGAGAGAGAGAGAGAGAGAGAGAGAGAGAGAGAGAAGAAAGAGAGAGAGTAAGAAAGAGAGAGAGAGAGACAGAGAAAGAGAGAGAGAGAGAGAGAAGAAAGAGAGAGAGTAAGAAAGAGAGAGAGAGAGACAGAGAAAGAGAGAGAGAGAGAGAGAGAGAGAGAGAGAGAAGAAAGAGAGAGAGTAAGAAAGAGAGAGAGAGAGACAGAGAAAGAGAGAATGCAAGGATGCATGTAAGATTAGGAAGATGCGAACCTGGTTTTTGTAATTCTGGTCAATGTAAAATAAATAGTAACGCAGACGGTAAACATCTATCAGGATGAGTGAGCAATTATGTGATAAATTAGCATTTCTTGGTAAATGTAGGGAGGGTTAAGACATGCGCAACATGTTTATTTGTATGTCTGTGTTTTTTGGTTATAATCTGTGTATGTCTGTTGGTTTTTTTTTGTGGTTATCTGTGTGTTTGTTTTTTGTTTGTTATCTGTGTGTCTGTTTTTGTTTTTTGTTATCTGTGTGTGTCTGTTTTTTGTTGTTATCTGTGTGTCTGTTTTTTTGTTTATCTGGGTGTGTCTGTTTTTTTTTTGTTATCTGTGGGCGTCTGTTTTTTTTGTTAGTTTTCTGTGTGTGTCTGTTTTTCTTTTGTTTGTTATATGTGTGTCTGTTTTTTCTTTCTTATCTGTGTGTGGCTGTTATTTTTTGTTGTTGTTATGTTTTTTCTTTTTGTTATCTGTGTGCGTCTTTTTTTTTTTTGTTATCTGTGTGCAAATTTTTTTATTTATCTGTATGTGTCTGTTTTTTTGTTTATCTGGGTGTGTCTGTTTTTTTTTTATATCTGTGGGCGTCTGTTTTTTTGGTTAGTTTTCTGTGTGTGTCTGTTTTTTTGTTTGTTATATGTGTGTCTGTTTTTTGTTTGTTATCTGTGTGTGGCTGTTTTTTGTTTATTATCTGTGTGTGTCTTTTTATTTTTGTTATCTGTGTGTCAATTTTTTTATTTGTTATCTGTGTGTGTTTGTCTGTTTGTTTTGTTTGTTATCTGCGTGTGTAAGTTTTTTTTTTGTTATCTGTGTGTGTCTATTTGTTTTATTTGTTATCCGTGTTTGTCTGTTTGTTATCCGTGTTTGTCTGTTTGTTATCTGTGCGTTTTTGGTTTTGGTTTTTGTTAATAGTTATCTGTGTGTGTCTGAATAATCTGTTCGCGAGCCTGTTGTGTTTTCGATTGTACATGTGTGGTTCTCTACCCGAGCTTGAAGTGAGCTGTGTAGCGCAGTGGTTATCGAGCTGGCTTCGCATCTGAGTGGCCCTGGGTTCATTCCCCAGTTGAGGCAGAAAGGTACCCCGGTCGACCCAGCCTTAATTGGGTACCGGTTCAGTCCGGTAAGTAACAGCGGCGAGGGAGACTACCGCCCTCATATAGCCGAGCATTTGAAATGTGAGATTGCTAATATCTCACACCCCTAGGAAAGACAGGATAAGACTACTGTTGGATTATTTGTATGACGTAAGAGGCGACTAAAGAAAGTTGTGCATAGGGGTCGAAAACTACATAATGTATAAAAAAAATATCTGAAAAAACATCGCATTAAATGGCTGATAACAGGATTTCGTAAACGCTTGAGTAAATCAAATTCTGAGATGAAGCTATATTTCGTCTAATTGGGTGATTACACAGGACAAGAATGAAGAAGAACAAGGAATAGCAGGAAAAGAAAAGTGCATGACCGAAAACTATGAAGATTAAAGAGGTAAGGGATAACAAACAAGAAGCAGAAGTAAGAGAAGAAAAGAAGATGACGTTGAAGATAGAAAACGATGAAGATGAAGGAGAGGAAGGAGATGAAACATGAAGAAGAAGAACAAGGTGAAGATGAAGAAGAAGAAAAAGTAGAAGAAGATAACATTTAAAAGAGGACGAAGAGGATGAAATATAAGACTAAAAAGAAGAAGAGAAAGAGGAAGAAGGGGGAAAAGATGAAGAACAAGAATAACAAACGAAGAAGTAAAAAAGAAGAATATGATGGTGATGATGAGGGAAAAATGAATGACGAAGAAGACGATGAAGGTGGATGAAAAAAAGGAAGAGAAGGAGGAAGTGAACGCACGAAAAATTAGAGAACTAGGAAAAGAAAAAGAAGAAGAAAAAGAAGAAGATGGTGATGATGATGGTGTCTCGTCCTAGCGTGGGCTAGTGGTTAAGTGACATGACCCACAACCCGAATGTGCTGGGTTCGATCCTCATCACAGCACCGGCCGTTACCTCAGGGAAGCAAACCCTTAGAAAATGCAGGAGGAAGCAGACCCTTACATAAAATGTATGCTGAAGTCGGATTCACTGGGCCAACGGGAGCAAAATAAAAACCACACTGCACCCACACAGAATTGGGGAATATAGAAATAAGGCGAACGAAGACAAACATTTTTTTCAAAAATGTCTTGTCCTCACCTAAAGGGTATAAATGTGGCACTGGTTCCCAGAACCCACTACACTGCACCTTGGCGCCCCATATGTGATCAGAACCTTTCATTGCAGAAAGTGTCGACGTCATAGCACGAACCCCGTTGCTTCCGCAGCCGCTATTACATATCTCCCTGATTTCCACTTTTTAGAGCTGGGTACACTGGAAGAAACGGTCGTAACATGAAAAAAAAACTGGCGAGATGTCCGGTTTGATTAAAACGTATTTCGTATATAGTACGTTGGGGCTGTTAGCAAAGAAAAACCGGTCTACGGGTGTCTAGAAGAGAGAAGAATTCGTGGTGACTTAATACAAGCTTATAAGATGATCAGAGGAATGGATAAATTAGACTATAACAAGTTGTTTTTTTTAAATACAGCCACCCACAATAACAAGAGGGCTTAGCTACAAGTTGACTAAAGAGAGATCCAGATTAGATATTAGGAAATATTTTTTTAGTCAGAGAGTGGTGAATGCGTGGAATTCATTGCCACAGGAGGTAGGGGAGGCAGGGATAGTTAATGGATTTAGGAATAAATTGAGTGCGCATAGTTTTAGAGCAAGGTGAGGTAAATGAAACTGGTTGTATATAGACTCTGCAGGGTCTTCTAAACCAGTATAAAGACGTTAAGTTAACTTAAGTTTAAGTTTCACAAGGATTTAAGGAATATGGTACTAAAGCTTTTCAAGCATGTCATAAACGGCGACTAATGAAAGCTATGAATGGAAGTAGCAACTTCATCGTGTAAAATAACTGCTTTTGAAGCCAACCCTAGAAATGATTGGATACAGACTTCCCCTGTAAGGGTCAGCTGTAATGGCGGCTTCTCCTTTCAGGCGTCGCGAAAATAGGACACAATCTCAGATAGCATCGTGTGTGGTCCTGACTGATTGGAATGTTTGCAGAAGAGTGTGAATGTTCAGCGTGTTAATCTTACTATGAATTTCAAAGTTAGGCACTTTGTCTTGTCCCTTAATCCTTGTTCATCTTCAAAACTGGACTTCAATGGCTCTAACGAAACCAGCAGCCGACTTGGACTCCATGTACTTCCCTACAGCTTCTCGTGGAAGGACATTTGCTGTCGCCAAATGACACGTCTCTTATCGATATCCGGTGGGCAGGATTGTAAAATGTGTTTTGCTGTCATGGCGGCTGTGCCACGGGTACAAAGGTCCTTAGTGCTGATCTTGAACTTATTGTATAAATGACATCTCAGTCTGTTGTGTCCTGTGTGTACGGACAATGATCACCTGATCTCGCCTGGACAGTTGGTGATAAGCATCGTTTTGTATGCAGTCAGTATTGGGTTTTTTTTCATTTTGCTTTGCACCTGCCCATGGGGGGTGCTTTTGTTTCATCGTATGTGGTTGCTATATCACTCTGCTGCAGTATTCTTCTTTCTCTTTGCAGTCTGTCCATCTCCTCATTGTCTAGAATGTTGCAATGAGCCGGTATCCACTGAACTATGCCATTTTGAAGCACTGAGACAGGCGTTCAAGTTAGTCTGCCAGAGCGACGAGTTAAACTTTTGTATTGGTTCTTGAGAGCAGTTAACACTGAGAGGGCGTCTGTGAGAATGACCACTTGGTTTTCTGCATATTCCTTGTGGTCTATGAGGGTTTCAGCTGCTTGTCTCTGACCTCGACACTGAAGTTTCTGCACTGTCTCCCAGTGACATCTCAAGTGGAATATATTAAGTTGTCTGACCGTGTCTGCTATACACTGTCCATGTTTCGCAGGCATGTAGTAGAGTGGTTAAGACCACAACACAATACACTTTAACCTTGATGGCGACAAATATGCCAATTCGGATCCAGACGCTTGCTTGCAGCCTCTCAAACATAGAGCTCCGCGTTGCAATCCTTTTATTAATTTCAGTCGATATCCGCCTCTCTTGTGAGGCTACTACCTAAGGCAGGTGATGCTATCGACTGCCTGGAGACGCTGGCTCTGTGCGGTATGTGTGGACGGGTGTGCATGTATATTAGTTGTCTATCGTAAGATGATATGCAGACAGCACGTGTTTGTTAGTTTTTTTGTTAGGTGTGTGTCAGTGTTCTGCGTGTTTGTCAGTGTTATGTGTGTTTGTCTGTGTTATGTGGGTTTGTCATTGTTCTGCGTGTTTGTTATATTTTTAGGGTGTTTGTTAGGGTTATGTGCGTTTGTCAGTGTTCTATGTATTTGTCAGTATTATGTGCGTTTGTCAGTGTTCTTCATGGTTATCAATGTTCTCCTTGTTTGTCAGGGGATGTCCGAGAAAACGGTAGCAAGATAACATTCATGAATGGGCTAACCTACGACCTGAGGAGGCACAAAAATCAACCGCAGACAAAGAGGGATGCCGCAGAATTGTGGGGGTGTCAGCAGGTGTGCCCCATAGATCTCAAGAGATCACGGGATGAACTGAACTGAAATACTATTAGTCTATGTTTACAATTTCTGATAAGTTATCTAACAACCCATCTCTTTCTTCCTTATTAGGACTAGTATTATATTGCCTACATATTCATACCTACACTATGCTACCAGTGTCAAACTTGGACACTGACAGCAACAGATATGAGAAACATAGAAAAGACAAAATTAAATGCATGAGGTGAATGCTAAATGTGACAAGATGGGACAGAAATAGAAACGATGAGATCAGGAAACATATGGGCACTAAGCCAGTGCTAGACTTCATTAGAAAACAGCAAATTCAGTGATTTGACCACATATCGCGACAGCAACACAGCAGCGTCCCACAGATGGCTCTAACACTTAAACGCAGCGGTACCAGAGCTAGAGGCCGACCCCGAAAAAGATGGATTGACGAAATTTTCGAGTCAGCCAGTTCTACCTTATTCGAAGAGCACACCAAGGCGCTTTCCATTTGTGACTTATACACCTAACGCCGAAAGGCAAACCATACTTGACACCGAAAGGCAAACCAGGATTAGACAATACTTAAATAAATAGATTATATTGCGAATTCACTTGTTTAGTGTTGCGTACTTGCGTCTAATTTCACCCCAAACAAAAAAACACATATTTCTAGCACCGATATATGTTTTAGCGCCATATTTGGTGTAGTAACGTCACATAATAGTCCACTGTGGGGGTATCAAACGTCGCGCTTATAACATGATTTCCAATAAACCTAGATTTAATCGCCAAAAAGGAAATGACTCATTCAACTTGGTTGACTCTACCACAGATGCACATACTCAATGCATCGAACATTCTTAGATAACGGTAAAGTAGAGAAACAAGCGCAAAAATGGCACACACAGGCATATATTTGTTTCGTACACGTGCGAAATCACGTGGTGTCGACACATCAGTGTCAATGGTTTGGACGTTTCCGGCACCATTCTTGCCGACATTGGTCTATTCATTCAACCTCAATAATTTACATGTGGGTATCTGGTCGACCAATTATTTCAATCTGCCTGACAGAAAATTTCCTGCTCCTTTTTGGTCCCTACATTCTTCCATAAGATTGGTCTAAAAACTGAATTTAACCATCTTTTCGAGACATCTATCTTTATCTAAGTTTTTACTTACTTATTTAAAATAACATTATATTGACCTGTCCGCTATAATCATCAACAATGGCCTACTTTAGATAGGATTTAGACTCACATGGAAAACTCTGTGAAACGTCACATTCCACTGCCGACTAAATAACAGAACTCATATTGTGCCACGGTTTATAATTAATCCATACTCCACGTACAGAAATAAAACAAATTTAAGGTACAAAACATAACAAATCACTGTTGAGTGGTTCTTTCACATAATCATGTCCTGTAACCAACTGCATATACACATCTTTGTTTCCCAAACACGCTATTATGGTTGCATTGATAGTGACACATGAAAGTTATGTTATTTAGTCAGCCGTGGAATGTAACGTTTCAAATGAATTTCTCCATCATTCAGGCCTGCATCTACAATAGGCTGTGCATCAATTGCCAAATACGTATCATGGAAACTCAGAGAAGTCTGGAGCGAATAGATACACAAGTACCCTGTTGTTGATTCTCTTTCTTCTGTCCTATTTATTTGAATGACTCTTACTTATATCTTCTCTGCATCTGTCATAAATGTTGCTTTCTCTAGACACACAATAAATTCACCATGTGTTTTGTCCTTTCTTGTGTTGTTATGACATCTGATATTAATATCTGCTTTATGTATATTTCCTTCATGCTTGATCTCTTCCCCATTTATGTCTTTCATCTCCTTAAATTCTTCTATGGTCATTTTCTTCTTCGTAAATCCGTATACGTTCTAAGTGCTTATTATCCTCCTTATTATGGTGTGTTTTATTCTGACGTTTCTGCTAACATTTCCGTTGATATTCTCCTTTGTTGAATTTTTACGAAGCAAAAATCCGCTGGTGGCATGCCAGGTAATTCCTAGTTGTCCCATGTATGTATCTGTTATCTTCTGTTTCCCTTAACCCCCCCCCCTTTTCTCTTCCCCCCCCCACCTCACCTCTTTCCCTCTGGGGTTTTTCCTGCTTCTGATCAACTGGACGCTAGCCATTTGAGAATGCGGATGCGGGAGAGCTTTCTAGTGACCTCCCGTGGTAAGGGGCTTGACGGAGGCGTCTTCAGCCTCGGTGTAGGCAAGTCATCCTTTGCAAATTTTATAAGAGGCTCACTGCGAGACGCCGGTCACCATTTGTCTCTGTGCACTATGAACTAGTCCATGTATTATGAACAGTGTTCACCATTCGCTGTCGAGAATTGTACTACGAGGCGTGTTCAAATGAAACCGGACCTAACTGTAACAAATAAACATACGTACAGTGCTCATGATGGCGTCACTTCTGGTGTAAACAGCCCATACCATTCGTTAAGTTTCCAAAATTGCATTATCCTCCAACGCATAGTTTCTTCTGCAGAAAGTTGAAAACATGGCGAAATAATACGGAATCCGTCCAGAGTTGATCAGCAAGAGATGATTCGGTTTCTAACAGCTGAAGGATGTCGGCGAGTGGACATTCATCACAGAATGCAGGCAGTGTATGGTGACAAAAGTGTGTCGAAGACTACCGTGAAAATCTGGACAACGATGTTTAAAGAAGGACCTGAGTTAACGAAAGACCTTCCAAAGACCAGGTCAGGAGCAAACTGTTACGTTAACTCTTTAAACATCGTTATCCAGTTCTACACTGTTGTTGCGGAGGAAACTGTGAGTTGGATGATAATGCAATTTTGTAAAACTTGACGGTTGATGTGTTCTGTTTACACCTGAAGTGACGTCATCATGTGCATCGTACGTATGTTCACTTCAGTTTGGTCCGGTTTCATTTGAACATGCATTGTAGATTAGCAAATGTAAAACACTGCACAGTGACAACACTCGTCTTGTCCAACTAATCGCAACATTAACATATCTATAACTACATCGAAATCAATTCACTATACCACCACTGTTCATCAAGATATTCCGAGATTTCAACATGTACTCTAAAAATATATTCCTTTTAACAAAGCGCACAACTTAATTCTTGTATTTAGTCAATCTGGCACATGTAAAACACTGCACATATAATTATGGAGAGAATCGACAACAAATTTGAGGTGGTGCTAAAATATAGCCAGCTTGGATTTCTCAAGGTCAGAGGTACAGGGAATGCCATCGGTTCATTGCGGCTTCTCGCAGAAAAAATGATCGATCAAGGACGTATATTTATCTACTTTATTATATCTGTCTATCTTCAGTCCACTTAAGTTGTTAGACGTCGTGGGGAGGTGCGACCCCCTTTGTTTCATATTTTTTGGCAGGTGAAAATCCACTGGTGACTTGCCAAGCCAATCCCAGCATCTGTTAGTTCCAGGAATATACGATCGCCTATTTTTAACCTGGTGTAGGTGGAAGCGTAAATTAGAGCAAGGTAGACTCGCAGCCTGTCAGGCGCCGTCTAAGCCTCTCCGCAAACCCCATACCCAACACCTGTTGTTATTGCTACACAAGCCCCTTTTTTGCGACATATTTCTCTGTGAGACAGAATCCCTAGAATAATTTTAGTAGATTTTTAACTTGAATTTTGCCCGAGCAGCGGACGTAAGTCCTACTCTTTTCGATTTCCAACTGCTAAGGTATTTTTAAGGTACGCGCCACTGCACACGAGTGTCTGATCACTCAGAGAACAGGGTAAACATTTACAGGATGATAAACGCGAAAAAAAACCGGAGTCTGCACCGAGATTTGTACCAGCTACCTCCAGCACATGAGGCGAACACCTTACCTCGATACCACTGGGTCTACTTTATTGACTAAGAGAAAGCCTTTGTTCGAATCCCCTGGAACAAACATTTTCAGATATTGCAACAAAAGGTATAGAGAGGAATCATTATGTTAATCTTGAACCTGTATGAAACTCAAGAAGCGATTATTTAAATTCGAGAATGACAAACAGATCCAGTTTCCACACGACAGTGATTACAAGGTTGCTTTGCTTTCACCAAGTCTCTATAACGCATATTCTGAGATGATGATGGAAAGGGTTTTTAAAAATTGTAATCATCATCATCATCATGTAGCATATCCTTTATAGAACGTCGCTCCCATCACAGTCTGTCTGAAAGAAACTCTTTCCGTTGCCAAAACTCCAGCCTCCGCCAAAGTATTAACCAAGCATTCCTGGATATCTTGGCACCGTCGTCTTATTGGTCTACCCCTGCCTCTTTTGCCTGGCATCATACCTTCGATCACTGTTATCTCAAGACCCCTGTGTCTCTTTATGTGACCAAAATATTTACATTTTCTGCCAAAAATTGAATTGTTAAACCAGTTCTCCTATATGTTCAACTCTTGCCGAATGTCTATTTTTGTCTTTCTTCTCCATCCAGGATATTCTGATAATCTTTCTGTATCATTTTGATAACAAGGATTCGATTCTTTGTTTGGGAGTTTTGGTAATCGTCCATGATTCGGAGACATAAGCTGCCACAGGAAAAACACAGGCTCTCAAGACTTTCACTTTTGTCCTTTTGGCGGTGCTCTGCCATAATTTCTTCAGGCTCTTCAGTCTCCGCGTTGTCAAAGCTGTTCTCCTTCTTCCTTTCGAGCAGACGCCATTTTTTCCAATTCTGGAGCCCAGATATTCAGAATGCGTGACCTCATCTATTTCCTCACCACCCACTGCAAATTTATGTTGACGTCGTAGTATTTTGTCGCTGGTCATTATCTTTGTTTTGTTTATGTTTAAAAACAGATTTTGATCTTTACTGCGTCCATTTACAGCTGAAATTAGCTGTTCTAGCCCTTCTGCACTTGTTGATAGTATCACTGTGTCGTAACTCTGGAATCTAGTACCGGCCAATCGTAAATGTATCAAAACGTGCAATGCTCTAGTCTTCTTTAAACACTTAGTAGACGCAGCCAAAAACCACAATTTTACACGCCTATTTTTCTACAAAAATGTTCACACCTGACAGCTGTGACAAAATTATTCATATTTCTGTTATCTTTTATTGTGAACATTTGTTTTAAATATCAAAATGTTCAGGAATGATTGCTCTTTTTAGAAATAGTGCAATAAGATGTCTGTACAGTGAAGTTGCATGCAAGAAATTATGTAATGTGTAAACAAAAATAAAAACAATAAATAATTTGTAAACATTTTTTCACTTACCATTTCATTCAAATGAATCCTTCACAATGTTGACACACAAAAATTCTTTCTTTTGATAATATAACCATATTTACCCAATATTGGGAAGTTTCATCACTCTTGGATCAGAAATAACATTATTATGACCATTCAGCAGTGTTTGGTACATTGAAAAATAAAATGGCACAAATTCTCTAAAAAAAAAAAAAAGATCTGTGTACAGTTGATTTTAATTTACATTTATTTTAAATGATGCTGTTCAAAACAGGGATTTTGATGAAGAAATGGCTGGTCTGAGCATCCTTGACAAAAAAATGTCCTAACTCTAGATTTTGGAGTACTGTAAACAATACATTGACGACACAGTGTAGACTTTTTGATAATGTGTATTTTTCCACTGTGTCTGTTTGCATGGCTGCTGATGTAAGGTTCCACCTGCATGCTAGGCGTCTCTGTAGCTGCAAAAAGGCGAAGCTCAGTAACTAATTGCCTTTTAAATTCTAGATAGGGCTGCTTTTTTGTGTTTGCAGACCTGGTCAGGGCATGCAAAATAAATGAATTCAGCTGAGCTACTTCAAAAATCCCAAAGAAAATTGTCTTCTACCATTTCCTTGTTCTTCTAGTGAAGGTACCATATGTTGCGACACACTGATCAACCTTATCACACCCATTCATGCGGTAGTTGTAGTCCTCAATCATTGATGGTTTATCCTTCACTACACCAGAACGACTTGTTAAACGTTTGGTGGTCACAGAGGCTTCACTAGAGACAAGCAAGCAGGGTTTTTTAGCCTTCTTGTCTCTGAACATCACGCAGAGGAATGTTCTTTCTATATGGAGAAACCATTTCATTTGTAAAAAGGACAATTTTGTTGTCTTGAAAGCTTGTGGAAAATATCTGCGGTTTATGTTGACCGTACCAGTGTAGTAATGGCCATTACTGGTAAGGTACTGCATCAGCGGATAGCTGGTGTAGTAACGGTCAGCATAAATGTGATGGCCTTTCCCACAAGGTTCTAAAAGCTTGTCAAATACTTTGACGGCTTGTTGACTGCTTGGATCTAGATCTGGATTGTAAGATGTATTGCTACCAAAATATATCAATATGTTGACAACATAAGCAGTGCTGCTGACGCAGAGGCCAAAGGTTTTGACGTGGTATGTTTTTGGGCTTTGATGCATTAAGCATCTTATGGGACCACCTTCCCTTCCATCCAATGACCATTTCATCCACAGAAAGTTCCTTGAATGGGTAATTGAAGTAGCAAGCTCTGCACAAATGGCTAAATTTTGGCTTTGCCTTGCGAATCAGGATTGCTTACATGAAACATTGTATGGTACAAAGCTTGGAACCTGTCCCTTGTGAATACCTTCCTGAACCAAGGTGTTTCTGTAGTCTCATCATGTGCCCAGTAGTCACTAATTTTAGGCTTCTTTAAAAAGCCGATAACAATAATGACAGCAAATAATTTATGTAGCTCAGGCACAGTCACTGGTGACCGTATTAGAAAAACTGACCGTACCGCAGTTGTTTCTTTCATTGCCAGGCACCGTTGGGCCACATAATCATTTACTGACCTGACAAGGTCTTCCATAATGGCATCAGTAAATAAAGCTTTAAAGCAAAATAAGGGTGATGCATTCTCTAGAATAATGTCAGGATTGACACCAGGGATTCTTGGCTGAGGTGGAATAAATCAAAAGGTATTGTCTGTGCTGCCCTCAAATACCTTCCTCCATTGCCCCTCATCACTAACCTGAGCGTCTGTCCTAGTAGTTGCCATTGGAACAGAAAACACTGTAGATGGATCTACTGTACTGCTGGTACTAGTACTAGGCCTAGGACCAGGATTCCTATCAAGTAAAGATCTTGACATTGCTCCTCGTCATCTCTTAGCCATAGTACCTTTGCCCTTTCCTCTACTATGGATGAGAGACTCCTCCTCTTGCTCACTCGAACTATCCCTGGTGGCACTGTACAATGATGTATTTCTAACATCCCCTTCTTCTTCCGAATGAGAACTTTCACTGTCAGTGTCAGAAGTCGTGTCATCTGTATCTTCCTCAGCCCAGATTTGAATCATCTTAGTGGCCTGAACAGCAGAAAATCGTGCGCCACGAGAATTGGTAGAGGAAGCCATTTCTTCAAATGAAAAAAAAAGTTGAAAAACATCGCTACTTTCGTTAGATTATTGAACAAAATGTGCCAAATTTATTCTCTAAACCTTACCAGACCACGCCGTAAGATCTTTGAAAGGACAGGAACAGGAAATGGCGTTGCAGTAATTTAAAATGTTGGATAGGAAATACAAATATTTAAAACTTGGCGTTGGTACATTTCGAGCGACAACGCCCATTTTATGGAAACAAAATATCACTGACGCACTTTCCGATAACAATTTATTATGAATATTTCCTTCTGAATTAGAACTGTCCATGTTAAATAATTCTTCATCTACATATCTGTCTATTTCAAGTCATGATTGAATTATCTGTGAGACACGTACTGCCGAAAATCGTGTCCCACGAGAATGGGAAGTGAGGACGCCATTTCTTCAAGTTAAAAAAAGGTGGTAAAATAGCTTTGTTTACATTTTTATTTTTTAATTTAGTAGTACATAATTAATAAAAATGTTAACTCACGCTCTAGAAATGGAATCTGAAATGACGCTGTTGTGGGTTTATACTAGCTGGATTTGGATTAAACCCATATTGAATACATTTAATACGTTACAAAGAGTGCGAGACACGTCATTTGGCGTAATGTTAAAACGTGACTGGCTAATCGTCCCGTGAAATGGCGTTGGGGTTTTTAAGGGCTAACATTTCTCATTTTACATTACGCATATAGGTTGTATAGATAAGGGTGAGAGGATACATCCCTGTCTTACTTCCTTTTGTACTGCAAACTAATCTGATGGTTGGCCAGATATTCGGACAGCGGCTCGTTGATCTTTTGGTATAATGTTTAGATGAGATTTATAATATGTGCAGAAAAAAGATTTTTTTTCATGATGTTCCACAGATTCTTATGTTTTACCGTATCGAATCTATTGGTGTAATCAATGACACACATACACATGTCTAGGTTAAACTCTCTACATTTATCGTAGATATTCCTCATATTGAATATGTGATCCCTGGTCCCTCAGTCTTTCCCGAAACCTGCTTGGACTACGTGCATTTCAGATTCAAATCTTTCCTCTATCCTTCTTAAAAGGCTCCGCAAGAGTATATTGCTAACGTGGCTGATCAGCGCGATAGTTCGGTAGTTTGTTCACAGCTTTAGATTGCCTTTTTTGGGGAGGGAAATATAAATTGATTTCTTCCATGTTTCTGGTCACTCTAGAATGTGCCATATCTGTTTACACAGCTTATGATAAACTTGAGCGTTTTACCCTTTGCCTTCTTTATTTCCACCAATGATGTCTTCTGTAATCCAAACTTGAAACTTCATGAACTCTTTTACTGGGAAGCTTCCATTCGTTGCTAGTCAATCGTATTTTAAACGTTGTATGGTTAATTTCTTCTGTGGATTCTCATTGTTGGAATGTTCCATTCGTTCTATCATGAAGCATTAATACATATTTTGAACTGCAGTAACATATTTTTGTCTCTCATCTGGTTGATTCTTCTTCTTTCTTTTAGCTTATTTAGTTTTGACTTTGACCGTTAGGTTTGAAGCGATTTCTAGAACGAGCAATACTGTGTTAATCATGCACAGTGGCATTCACCGACATGTATACTTCCATAATCCACTTTTCTGGCTGGCTTAGCGGCTTCATCCATACACTCGCTTCGCAGAATTTGGTCCCAGTGAAGGCTCTACCTGGAGACCAGGCTTCGTATTTACTCCTCCTACATTGTACCCATTCTTCTGTGCGGCTTCGAGTCCTACTAGAGCGGGATCGACAGCCTCTTAAGGCGTTCCACCTGCGCAATCATTGGTGCATCCTCGGGATCGTCTGGCACGGCAGGATTTCCAACAATGAAATAGTTCGACGTAATCAACTTGCAAGCATTGTCTCAATGATTGATCGCCGTGGTCTCTCCCTTTTTGGATCTAGTTGTTCGACTTTTCCGGGAAGTCCCAGCCCACGAGATGCGTCGGTGGGCTATGGGGGCGAGTTACAGGAAGATGCCGTGCTCATGATGGACACGTCCTCATGGCCGCAACACCTGGCTAAAACAGATCGCCACCTCCTGAACAGAACTGCAGGCCGCCTGCGACGTGCCGTCAGACGTAGTCATAGACATGTTCATTCGACGCGACGGCCCTGGTCGCCTAAGCGTACATTAATTAACCTTTTTCGTGGTCGGTCCATGACCTTGAATACGTTGTATCTAATTAGCATTGCTTCTTGGGGGTGACGTGTAGTGGTAGCCAAACCATTTGAGTTGCTTTTTTTTTTTTGTTTGATAGTCTAATACTCTTATTATTCTCACCAGTCCCCCGATGTCATCGTTTCTGATCCTGAATCTCCTTGTTACGTCCAATATTTTTCGCACGCATTTCATTTCTGTTACGATTTTGTCGATTTTCAATTGATGTTAGTGTACAGTTTTGATATTAGTAGCATATTGTCGAGACGAAAAGCATGTTGAATAAAGCTCTATTGGTAGTTATCTTTTTGATTTAGAGCTCAAATGTCAAAATAAGGTTCTTTTGCTGTTTTGTGCGCGTACATTTTAACCTTACATGTAGATTTTCGCACACAGAATTATTATCAGAGTTCATGTCTTCCCCTGGGTATGTTTTTTCCTATTTTTTATTAACATTACGTTTTAACATGCTTAAGATCATGATAAAGTCAATCTGATTTCTTCTTCTATCTCCTGGGTTCTTCTATCATCATCATCATGTAGCACGTCCTTTGTAGAACGTCGCTCCTATCACAGTCTGTATGAAAGAAACTCGTTCTTTTGCCAAAACTTCACCCTCCGCCACAGTCATACCCAGGCATTCCTGGATATCTTGGTGCCATCGTCTTCTTGGTCTACCCCTTCCTCTTTTGCTTTTGGGGCCTTCCATGTTTACAATTGTCTGAAATGGTGTTTGAATTGCATATACGAAGCTTGTTTTCTTCACAGAATTGTATTAATGAATCCTCTTTCGTTTATTTTCGCAAGTCCATAATTTCCAACAATATTTTTAGAGGCTCCTTTTCCTAGCTTGGCATCCATGTCTCGCATAACTAATAGTAAATCGATTGATTGTACTGTTTTGAGTAGTAGATGTAGATCTTGGTAATACTCCTCTATGTCGTCTTCATTGTGGACAGATATCGGAGCATGAGTTTCAAGATAAGTTTCAGACCAGTAAATTAACGTACTTGTTCGATTATCTCTCCATTGTTGACTACATCCATTTGTCATTGTTGCTTGTCTATTATCGTAGTCTTTGTCTTCAGACAAGCAACAATGAAAAATGTATGTAATCAACAATGGAGAAATAATCGAACAAGTACGTTAATTTACTTATTTCGAGTTGTTATTTGTCCATCGTTTCCAAAGTGGACCACCTTGTTATCTGTCAAATCTGGAGTGGGTTTGTAGGTGGATGATCAAAACAATCCGAGCTCAAAAGCGTATGTCACACTGAGGGCAGATAAACACTGTCTGACCGTCAGATGGAGGCAACCTGTATCTTGCCCTTCGTTTCGCTTGTCTCCGTTGAGCTACCTTGATTCCTGGCCACCCCATATGTATCGTGCCAAAAAATACTTTACTACACCAGACAGTGCGATCAGCAGCAATCTTCTCCAAATTATCAGGATCAATGTCGCAGTTCTTCAGTGACGCCTTCAGCGTCTTTGTAACGTTTTATTTAGAGACTGCAAGCTCGCCATAGAATATTATCTTTAGAAGCCACTCATCTGAGATGCGGACAACATGGCCAGTCCATATAAGCTGCGATTTACACAGTTGTGTGGATGCTTGTCATGCCAGCTCGCGAAATAACTTCTACATATGTAATCCTATCTTGCCATTTTATGTCAGCAGTTTCCTTAGGCAGCCGAGATGACAATGGTCAAAGTTCTTCGCATGTCGACTGTACACAGTTCAGGTTTAACAGGCGTACAGAAGAGTTGGTAGGACGACTGTACACAGTTCAGGTTTAACAGGCGAACAGAAGAGTTGGTAGGACGACTGTACACAGTTCAGGTTTAACAGGCGTACAGAAGAGTTGGTAGGACGACTGTACACAGTTCAGGTTTAACAGGCGTACAGAAGAGTTGGTATGACGACTGTACACAGTTCAGGTTTAACAGGCGTACAGAAGAGTTGGTAGGACGACTGCCGAATAAACCTTCAATTTACATGTTAGGGGTAAACAATAACAGAAGATGCCAACAATGAGAGAGAATTTATGACAAGGACTGAACTGACAAAGAAAGCCTTCAGAGAAACAATTGCAAACCCAAGTGAATATAAAGAAAAAAAAAGAGGAAAAGAATAATAATATGTGATCAAATTTGACCAGTTGCAATATGTAGAGCTGAAACATGATCTTAACAAAGGAGGCTGCTTCTTATTTCATTAGTTCGTTCACAATATCCTGCTACCAAGCCATGAAAAGCAGCGTGTTGCCCGAAGAACGGAATGCGTTGTCGTAGTTGACAGCTTGACTGCGGTATTTGCACCTTTCGGTTCGACGTAGAAGGATACATAAAGCCTGGAAAGGTTTGAAACGACCCTTTGCTGGAATGAAAATAACTTCTTCCTAGACCTATTTTGTGGAGTTGGGCCTTGAGCCTGCAATATTCCGTTCCGAGTCTGAAGATCGTTATCTGCCCATCGCTGCCATGTTTGTCTGTACATTCGTAATCTGGCTTATATAAATTGTGCTGGTCTCACTAGTCCGTCCTCGTGTATCGTTTTATGAATGTCCTTGCGTTTGTATAGCTCTGTGGTTGATGAGTCTGCCTTACGCCACTTCCGGCTATTCCGAGCTTATCTTTCTTCTCTATTTTATTCCAAGGTTCAAACAGTTGGCTAGAATACACTGCATGGCTCTGTTGTGTTTCTGTTTGTTTGTTTATTTTGTTTTTTTCGAGGGCGGGGGGCTGGCAGAGGGGAAGGGGGAGGAAGGATAGCCCGATGTTATGTATTAATTCGTTCGAGTCTATCTTGTTTAGATGTTAGGAATGGCTTGGAGTACTCTTCTGTAGTCTGTTAAAGTGGCCGTTTTTCTTTAACTTAATGTTTGAACTGACAAGAATCTGAGTTGCTGGACACACTCGAGTATTAACAACGGGAATATTATCCAGAAACTTCCGTGCAGAAGCAGAAGAAGAGGCACTGAGGGCCACAGCTGAGCTTGTAATCAAGATAAAGATATTCACCAAGAAAACATAGTATTCCTGACTGATGCCGCTAAAACAACACGAAGATGAAGTTCTCGAGCAATGTATCTTCTTCTTAACACAACTCTCAGCAGAACACCCAAGGTTGGTCATACATCCCATTCCACTACAATATTGAAGGCGATGAAACAAACTAGCAAAGTGGGGAGGAGAATCCCCCCAAACAGGCCAGATTATCCCATATAATGAGGCCAAGACCATTGTTAAAGCCATCTTCAGGGGAAAATGGGATGATCAAATCCCCGACTTTCGAAAAGAAAACAGCTACTTTACCTTAACTAGAGAACATTAAGTCATGATCTTCAGACTGAGAACAGAGCATACAGACTCAGGGTCATCTTCACAACAAAATTGGGACAGATGACAAGTGTCAATGTGGGAAGCACACCATGAGCCTACAAAGCTGCATGCCCACGCAGGAAGAGAGAACAATACTGGCCTCGCGAAACAGATATGAGACAAAAGCTGTATAGAGATAAAATCGTGTTACAAACAACCATATCCTTTGTAAGAGAAGCCGGGACTTTAATCTGACGATGAATGAAGAAGAAGAAGAAGAAATTGCAACTAAAGGGACTAAACGTGTATATGGACTTGGGGAGCGCCATGGGACAAGAAGTCGGATTTATCAACCGTGTTCCATTTTCTTTTGTCTTTGACCTGATTAGTACCAAGATTAAGAAGAACTGACCTGCTGTGATCTTCCAGAAATTAGCAAGAAGCCACATAAGAGAGCTGTGCATGCCAGCAGCAAAACGTAAAATCATTGCTATCAAACAAACACATCAAGTGCTTGCGTGTAGGCTCTGTTTAAATAGATTAACTGTAGATATCAGATGTGCTTCGTGTGTACCACCTATTCAATAAATTGAAGATAGGTGGCACTGACGAATGCACGTGTGGTTCCCGGGAAAATGACCGCTGAACATTTGCTGCAAAACTGCCCGACATACGAGGATCAGAGAAAGCACATATGGCCATCACCAGTGGCAACACTAAACAAGCTCTATGGCAGTGTCGACAACCTCAGGATGACAGCTGCTTTTTTCGAAAAAATAAAGGTTGACGTCTGACAGCGTACGAAGAAGAAGAAGGAAGAGCGGACATTATCCTTCATCGTGATTGTCTGTATGATGTTGTGATTGTTGTGTGCATATTTATGTTTGTAAGGTTGTGCTTTCTTTATATACAGCTGTAATCCTTTGTGCTTTTTTATTCAGTGTTCGCCTCTTCTTCTGCGTTCGTTCTCAATCTCCCGCTACCAAGCCCTGTACAAGTCTTCGCAAGTAGCAGGATGTAGTCCGGAGAACGGAATGCGTTGTGTTGCTAGTTTACAGCTTGGCTGCAATATTTGCACCTTTCGGTCCAACACATCCGTCTTCGGCGGAGACGTTCGTTCTAAAAATGACTTTGTGAGGCTGCGTCGTAGCTAACAGCTAGGCTGCGATTGTTGCGACTTTCGGTTTCAGCTAAAAGAGTTTTAACACAATTTGCCTTCCTACTGCGGTTCTTATTCTATCAACTAACCTACACTAGTCTGTGTAGCCTGTTACTAGGACCACCGCTTGAAGATGGTATTCAGATCTATTACTGTGGATAATATTGTGTTGACGTAAGTTAATTTCATTATACTTGATAAGAAGGCTTTACAGAGTCTGTATACAACCAGTTGATATTTTACGTGCACAGGGGAAATAAACGAAAATGCCACGGAAATGTTCTCTTCCATGTTGTAAGTTTACAAATTACCTTGAAGGTTCACATACTAGTGTATTCCGCTTTCCAAGTGATGAAGTTCGTAAGGCAATATGGATTCGTACAATTCCAAGGAAAAATTATAAATATACCCGAGAATCTGTTGTGTGTATAAATCATGTTATCTCCCATGATGTTCTTCACGAAGATACCTATAAACGGGATGATGGGTCTGTAGTTAGTATTCCACGAAAAGCTACAAAACTCAGTCAAGATGTAGTCCCTTCGATTTTTCAGGAAAAAAAAGAGAAAAACAACAGAAGAGAGAGAATATGAGCTGGCTGTCAGAGATGATAACGCTTAAAAAAAATTTCATGAAGATGATTCTATACCATCTTTTGAATGACTCTTTTTGCAACTCTGGTGCAAGCCCCCGCCTATGAGTCTCTAAATTCTGGCAGATCAATCACATTATTGCACCTTCAACCCTGTGTGTGTGTGTGTGTGTGTGTGTGTGTGTGTGCGTGCGTGCGTGCGTGCGTGTGTGCGTGTGTGCGTGTGCGTGTGCGTGTGTGTGTGTGCGTGTGTGCGTGTGCGTGTGCGTGTGTGTGTGTGTGTGTGTGAGAGAGAGAGAGAGAAAGAGAGAGAGACAGAGAGACAGAGAGACAGAGAGAGAGAGAGAGAGAGACTTTGTAAGTCAAATTCAACCTTCCGCCACCTTTTCCCCGCCTCCACTCTCTTGGCTTGTGCTGTGAGTAGAGAACCAAAGCTATTCAAACGACTGATTACATTCAGAAAATACCAGCAAAACATCGCCACTCTGAAAGGAAAGACAAGTGAGTAGACATTTCCGTCTCACAAACTCACGAATGCCACAGAGACTCTCTTTAATTACTAGTCTTTACTTGTTTTTCTTTTTTAAATAGTTAGATAAACAGGTAAAGAGGCAAAGGTAGACACATAACTTTTACTGCCGTCGGGGATAAAGAGTTGGAGAATTTAGTATGCGAATTCTCTGCTTTTTGCTGGTGAGAGTTTGCTGTGGCTTTCTGACAATAATAGACGATTCAGATGATAGTAGTTTATTGTAGAAAATTGGAAAACATCAAAAGAGAAATTGGAAAAATGAATGCGCACACGCGACATTTACGTTAAATGAGATTGATTGATCCAGGGACATTGTAGTCTGATAATTACATAATAATGTCATCTGGTTGACGTACGCGGGAAAGAGGAGATAGCGAAATGTTGAATGCAGAAGGAGAGGATATGTTCAACGGAAAATATTTCATGTAACTTTCAGCATTTGCGGATGGTTATTCTTCTTGGAATATGTTGGCATTAATGCAAATAACCAATATATTAAAAATTAAAATCATCGGATGTTAGGTATATTCAATAACATTTTACGGTGCAGAAAACATGGAGTAATACACAAATAGTTGGAAAACAAAATAACGGTTCTCGAATTATGGTTATAAAGAAGAATTAGTTTAGTTTAGTTTAGTTTAGTTCAGTTTAGTTTAGTTTAGTTTAATTGAAGAATCAACGTCATTGCACACGGTTTAACCCATAAGTGCTCTCTTCTTCTCCAAATTTGTTAGCGAATTTCAGGACAATGCACGATCTCCGTAGTACCGGCCATGATCCCATAATAGATTGGGTAGAATTTTAACATCATTTGGAATTTTGCCCTGGCAGTGGCCGTTAAACCTATTCTTTTCGATTTCTAACTGCCGATGGATTTTCAACGTTCGTGACACTGAACACGGGCGTCCGATCTCTGCTACCCAGAGATCCGGAAAAATACCAGAAAGTCCATTGGAAAAAGATCCCGGTCTCCAACGTGATTTGGACCCTTGACTTCCAGCACCAGAGTTCGACGTATTATCTCAAGACCACTCAGTCCCGACTATTCGTAGCATAAATAAGAATGAAATGTATTTCGCAGAAAGAGAAAACAAACACATAGCGACGCCCTGGCAGACACTATAATTAGGCAAGTCAAATATTTTGGTCATTTAAAAAGACACGACATTTTATTGAAAACAATACACGGCGGACGGATACGAGACGAGCATCGGTATAAGTCGAAGAGCAACATCAACAGATGGACTAATGTCAATATGGCAGAGTGTACTGTCGAGACAAGAGACGGTGGTACAATGCCTCTGCTCCAGAGTTACCTATACACTTTACAAGTGCTACAGAAGTTCTCTGTCAACTAGCAAGCTGCGACCACAGGCATTTAAGGTTCACATTAAATATCAAATACGAGGGACGTTCAAATCAAACCGGGACTTGGTTGTTCTAGTTCTAACTGAATGGGTTATAGCATGCAGGGACTACTATCATTAGTTAGGGGCACTTGTGTCCTATTACTTGCCATGGGCCCAATACATGACAGATAAATAAAAATGGAGGACAAAACTGTTAGTGCTTGCATGGAACAGCGTACTGTGATGAAGTTTCATTTGAAAGAAGAAGTGAACTTGCGGAAATGTACAGAAGACTGCAATCACAATAGGGTGATGAGACACTCAGCCGCAGTCAGGTATTTGGATGGTGCAAACGTGTTAGAGAAGGCCGTATATCCGTGAGTGATTATCCCGCCATGGTAGATATTAACCAGCCCCGGTCATTCCTGTGAATATCCAAATTGTAGAACGCTTTATCTTGGAATATCGACACATAACCAATTGTGAAATTGCACAAGAGACAAGTCTTTCTCTTGGTACAGCGCACACTATTATTCATGAGCATTTGCATTTTTTGAAGGTTAGTGCACGTTGGATTTGAACACAAAGGGCGTCCTGCCCCTCGACCTCATACATATCACCGCGATATGTGCCAGCTGCAGCAACTCGGCTGGCCCAGACCGCGCTCCAAGTGATTACTATCTGTTTGGACCCCAAAAACAATTCCTGGGAGGTCAGCATTTTATCACTGATGACGAAGTTAAACAGACTGTCCTGGATTAGTTCAGACATACTGACAAATCGTTCTACCCTTACGCTTTTCAAGCATTACTTAAACTTTTGGATACGTGACTAAACGTTACAGAAGATTATATCGAAAAATAAATAGCATTTTGAATACTTTACAAAAAAAAATTGAATTTACAAACAAAATTCCTCGTTTGACTTGAACCTCCCTCGTATGTTTCCCAAACACAAAAACCTTACAACTGGAGGTGCAATATCGCTGATTGTGATAGATTTGCCATACTCACAGACATGCTTTGAAAGACCATCACAGCAGTGTGGCAACAATAGTTTGAAGCTTTAATGAAGTTATTCTGCAGGCAGCAGCTAAGACTATTTCCGGATGAACAAGGAATAATTAGAAACTATTCAAATAAAGAATTACGTAAAGCTCAAATATGAATTGCCAGATGAAAGAATCTTGGCAGACAGGAAGCTCAAAGATGAATTGCCAGATGAAAGAATCTTGGCAGACAGGAAGCTCAAAGATGAATTGCCAGATGAAAGAATCTTGGCAGACAGGAAGCTCAAAGATGAATTGCCAGATGAAAGAATCTTGGCAGACAGGAAGCTCAAAGATGAATTGCCAGATGAAAGAATCTTGGCAGACAGGAAGCTCAAAGATGAATTGCCAGATGAAAGAATCTTGGCAGACAGGAAGCTCAAAGATGAATTGCCAGATGAAAGAATCTTGGCAGACAGGAAGCTCAAAGATGAATTGCCAGATGAAAGAATCTTGGCAGACAGGAAGCTCAAAGATGAATTGCCAGATGAAAGAATCTTGGCAGACAGGAAGCTCAAAGATGAATTGCCAGATGAAAGAATCTTGGCAGACAGGAAGCTCAAAGATGAATTGCCAGATGAAAGAATCTTGGCAGACAGGAAGCTCAAAGATGAATTGCCAGATGAAAGAATCTTGGCAGACAGGAAGCTCAAAGATGAATTGCCAGATGAAAGAATCTTGGCAGACAGGAAGCTCAAAGATGAATTGCCAGATGAAAGAATCTTGGCAGACAGGAAGCTCAAAGATGAATTGCCAGATGAAAGAATCTTGGCAGACAGGAAGCTCAAAGATGAATTGCCAGATGAAAGAATCTTGGCAGACAGGAAGCTCAAAGATGAATTGCCAGATGAAAGAATCTTGGCAGACAGGAAAACGTCAAACATAGCTCACACCGCAATCACTGCACAAAACAAAAAAATATTACTTCATGAAACAGGATTTTGCGGCATCATTTCTCATTTATACCATTGATAGTATCTTCTTCTTCTTCATTCTCAATATCCCGCTACCACGCCCAGTAAAAGGGTTTACAAGTAGCAAGACGTAGCCCGTAGAACTGAATGCATTGTGTCGCTAGTTTTCAGCTTAACTGCGATATTTGCACCTTTCGGTCCGACACATACGACTTCAGAAAGCATTTCTGAGAACCAGGTTAGCTTTTCCTCTTCGATCCCTTCTCATTAGCCATTCTGCCCTGTTGGAACCTGTTATCCAGGATCATCGCGTGGAGGTATAGAACGGTCAATGAACCAGAGCTGCTTAGAACACACAATGTACCAGACTTGGAAGGGGAGGACTCAGACTGAGAAATATTGTCATTATCATCATCTGGTTCATTAGTCCTGAAACTGGTTGTAAGGTTGTCTAAGTATGTCTGTCCATTTGACCCTCTCATCTGGTTAATTAGTTCTGAAACTTGTTGTAAGGCTGTCTAAGTATGTCTGTCCATTTGACCCTATCATCTGGTTGATTAGTCCTGAAACTGGTTGTAAGGTTGTCTAAGTTTGTCTGTCCATTTGACCCTATCATCTGGTTGATTAGTCCTGAAACTGGTTGTAAGGTTGTCTAAGTATGTCTGTCCATTTGACCCTATCATCTGGTTGATTAGTCCTGAAACTGGTTGTAAGGTTGTCTAAGTATGTCTGTCCATTTTACCCTATCATCTGGTTGATTAGTCCTGAAACTTGTTGTAATGTTCTCTAAGTATGTCTGTCCATTTGACCCTATCATCTGGTTGATTAGTCCTGAAACTGGTTGTAAGGTTGTCTAAGTATGTCTGTCAATTTTACCCTATCATCTGGTTGATTAGTCCTGAAACTTGTTGTAATGTTCTCTAAGTATGTCTGTCCATTTGACCCTATCATCTGGTTGATTAGTCCTGAAACTGGTTGTAAGGTTGTCTAAGTATGTCTGTCCATTTGACCCTATCATATCTCTGTAGCTCTCTTCATTTTAGCACAGGCTCGTACATTAAAATATATGCATGCTTGAGATGTAAAGTTGAGTCATGGGTGCCCTATCTTCTATTCATGCACTCTAATATCTTCCATCTCTATTTTCAGGTCTCATATCGTTGCTCAGCCAATGTAATTGTCGTTTCGAAGTCATTGTTTTCTGCTTCATCATCGATCAACTGATGCTATGCTTCTTGTCCGATGAGGTTCACGAAAGACTGTGCGTTTTAGGTCTTCGCCGGTCCCCCACAGCTTTTCGAGCATGGTCGCTCCCCCAGGCCAGACTGCCTCTCTTTCGTCTGCATAGGTAATAAGGTCTGGTTGTAAGAGTAATTTTCAATATTTGTCTTTGTGCACTTACTTCAGTGAAGTCATTGTCATTGGATTTTCTTTCTTTAGCACGATTATTCTTTTCCTCAGTTCTGTTCTAAAATTCTTTGAGGTTAGCAGTTTATGTTGTCCTCTGAAGCCATTATTTGTCAATACAGTCCTTGTCTTAATTGATAACTAAGTTACGGTAAGCCCTACACATGCAACCTTCTGCCCTTGTTCTATTATTTCTCAATATATGATTATATTTATTTGTCTATGTTGCTTGGATATTACCAAAGTCTTAGTTTACAAGGTGTTTTTTTTCATAACAAACTCTTTGGCTGGGCAATTAATTTTGTCAAGCAGCATTTGTATCGTTGATACAGATCCTCCCACTATGGCTTGGCCATCAACAAATTGTAAAGTTTTAACTTTTCCACCATTGGAATTAACACACCCCCCTTGCCACAACAATATTGTAGCATCCGTAAAGAAAATTGAATAACAAGTGTCATAAATCCCACATTCAAAATAAATCCAATCCAACTTGCACACATGTCGGGTGACCTGACCTGACTTGACCCTACTCGTTTCCCATCTGCACAAAGCGTCGCTTCTAATGGCTGAGAGAAAACATTTCTGGCAATGTCCAAAAGTAAAAGAATAACCAGACAGAAACAAAAAAAAAATCTTTAATTATACGCAGAGAAACACTACCCAACAACAGCTGGACTAGTGCATATATACACGCGCACATGGATGAACAACAAAGGCAGCAGCGGATGGGGGTAGAAGTGTCTTTCTAAGCGGTAACAACAAAACATAAATCAAGTTTTCAATAGGATCCGGAATATTTTCTAGTAATTTCAGAGCAAAAGCAAATAGCTTGACAGCTGTAGCAGACGTTTTATTGGCATATACAAACAGAGCGACATGTGGCTTTCTTCACAGACACGCAGCCAATAGTTTCGACACTGGAAAACTTACAGAACACACGGACGTAAAGAAGCTGAGAGTAATTCTATATAAACTGTTTCACTGGCTCGAGACTTTAGAAATAATGGATTCCATATCATTGCAACATTTCTGGCAATGAAAAAGCTGGCAAACTGTCATATAAACGTGTAAAGCTACTTTAATTTGGTATGGGTATAACTTATGAAGAGGCCAATAGGTTTATCAGGTGTGGATATGATAACATTTAGACGGAACACTTTTAATTCAACAGCCAAACGGTGCACATCACCTGATCAACAGATGTAATAATAATAACAATAGTAAGACCCTCGTTCCCTTGGAGCATAGGCCAACACTATTTTTCAGATTGAGTAAAAGTGAGTGAACAATTTTAGAAAGAAAGAAAAGTAAAAGGACATAGAGGCTAAAATAAACCTTGCAGGTGCGTGTGAAAGTCCAGGTAGCAGTGAAAAAGACAAATGCAAAGTTAGGTTTGATGAAAAGAAATATTGAAAATTAGACCTAGATTGGAGTACAGGTGTGGAGCCCATATCGTTGAGATGATATAAACATACTGGAAAGGATACAAAGAACTGGGATACAACTGATAGTAGGATTCCACAATTACAGTTAAGAGGAAAGACTCCGGAAAAACCGGCCTACAGTGTTTAGAAAATAAAAGGATTCGAGATGACTTAATACATGTTTAAAAGATTAACAGTGGAAAGGATAAATTTGACTATAACAAGTTGTTTTTTTCAAAATACAAACACCTGCAAGAACAGAAGTGCACAGCTACAAATTAACTACACAAAGGTCCAGATTAGATACCAGGAAATATTTTTTAGTCAGATAATGGTGAATGCTTCGAATGCAACGCCACAAGAAGCAATGGCAGCACGGATAATTAATTCTTTCAAGATTAGTGTGGATGTGTGTAGTTTTTATAGCAAAGAAATATAAATGAAACTGGTTGTATACAGACTATCGAGTCTTCTAAGCCAGTATAAAGATTTTAGGTTAAGATTCAGGCTTGATCATAGTATAACCAATCTGTGGTCTGATTTCAGGCGACGATTTTTACGTAATTTAGATTGCCAGTCCCATCGCAACCTTCCCCGGGCCCATGACCCTGAGAAGGAAACTAGTGGAACTTTCCAAAGGAGGCAGGTGGGAAGCGAACCAAATCCGTATTTTCTCTCAAACACAATCCCCCGAATCTCTGAACGTTGGACAGTTATTACTGTTACCTTTTCTACTGCCAAAATTGACGTTACCTTTTCTACTGCCAAAATTGACGTTACCTTTTCTACTGCCAAAATTGACGTTACCTTTTCTACTGCCAAAATTGACGTTACCTTTTCTACTGCCAATATTGACGTTACCTTTTCTACTGCCAAAATTGACGTTACCTTTTCTACTGCCAAAATTGACGCTACCTTTTCTACTGCCAAAATTGACGTTACCTGTTCCACTGCCAATACTGACGTTACCTTTTCTACTGCCGAAATTGACGTTACCTTTTCTACTGCCAATATTGACGCCTGATTGACCCTTTTGTCTGCCACTGTCATACATTTTACTATATCAAAAATCTGCCCTGCCATTGATAGATAAAATCCGTTCTGCTATTTTTCAAATGATTCATGCGCGTCACTAATTAGATGACGAAGCATTTGGCTACATTACATACGCGCCACTAATTAGATTAGTTATGTCGCTACATTACATACGCGCCACTAATTAAATTAGTCATTTGGCTACATTACATACGAGCCACTAATTAGATGAGTCATTTAGCTAAGTTACAGGCGATTCACTAATTCATCAGCAGCATTATCATGTAGCCTGTCCTTTGCAGAACGTCGCTCTCATGACAGCCTGTTTGTAGGAAACTGTCTTCCGTCAGTTTTCTGGCCTGTTCCAAGGTCAAATCCAGCGTCTCCTTGATGTCCTGAGTCTATCGTCTTCTCGGTAGGCCCCTGCCTCTCTTTCAAGTGTCCATGCCCTCCATAACCATTCTCTCCATTCCGTTGTGCCGTTCAACAGGTCACTAATTAGATAAGAAATTAGACTACCTACCATGACGGGTCAATAATTAGATGAAGAGGTATGGTGATACCTCACATGTGAGACACTTATAAACATTTAGCTACACTACGAAAGTCATATGAAGAAGATTGTTGTCATGAAAACAAAACAAAAGATAATGAGAATAAACAAAAAAGAGACCTGCAACGTTTTGCCCATCTGGGAAATCACATTGATAGAGATGGAGGAACAAAACAAGATGTTAACGCCACAATCAATAATGATAGATTATTTTCAACTCTCTTTTCCTAATATGAAACTTAGTAGCATTCTCCGTGGAGAATACGATTAGACTAACATAAATCTGAAGTCTTTCCCGATATATGGCTTTGAGACAAGGAATGTGGCTAAGGATATCTCACTCAGACTGTGGGAATTCAGTAAGTGTCTCCATCGCAAACTGCATGTTAGATGGCTAGAGATAAGGGTAAAGACATATTTGTTGGACAGAAAGCCACAACATACAGCAGGAAATTAGGGAGAGGAAGGCTTCTTCTTCTTCGTTCGTTCTCACTCTCCCACTACCAAGCCCAGAAATGGACTTTGCAAGTAGCAGGATGTAGTCCAGAGAACGACATGCGTTGTGTCGTAGTTTACAGCTTGACTGCGATATGTGCACATTTCGGTCCGACACATCCGACATCTGCAGGTATTTTTGAGTACCGACTTGCCTTCCTTCTTCGATCACTTCTCCTTAGCCAGTTTGCTCTGTTGCAGTCTGTTATCCAGGATCACCGCGAATAGGCGTAGAAGGGTCTTATCAGCTGTGGTTCGCTGGCCATGACGCTGGCAGTCAGCTATGGATCGCTCACCGCTGCATCGCATACGCTCTGGGGAGAAAGTGAGGATAGATTGGACACATTTTTAGAAAGAAGCCGGATAACATAATCAGGCAGGCACTTGATTGGAACACACAGGGAAAGCGACGAGCAGGAAGGCAGAGAAACTCATGCCAGCGAATAGTCGAGAAGGAAGTCGGGTCACTTGGTGTCTCGTTGACGGAATTCATTAAGACGGCACATAATAAAAACAGATGTAGAGCATTTGTTGCGATCTTATTCTGCCATAGAAACCAGACGGATTTATGATTATAATTATGGCGAGAGTTTCAGTTACTCCCCCTTATACAAAAGCATATCTGCATTCCTTCACTTTGACATTCCGAGCACTGGGCAGAAACAGAAAGGAAAAGGTGATAATCTTTAGACTTCCCAAAGCCACAACGTCTTTGTCTTCGATTCTAGCCCGGACAGGTTTAGGTCTACGCCGATCCCCTAGCCCGGTGAGGTTCTGGTCTTCGCTGGTCCCCTAGTTCAATGAGATTCAGGTCTTCGCCTGTCCCCTAGCCCGGTGAGGTTCAGATCTTGGCTGGTCCCCTAGCTCGGTGAGGTTTAGGCCTTCGCCAGTCCCCTAGCTCGGTGAGGCTTAGGCCTTCACCGGTCCCCTAGCTCGGTGAGGTTTAGGCCTTCGCCGGTCCCCTAGCTCGGTGAGGTTTAGGCCTTCGCCAGTCCCCTAGCTCGGTGAGGCTTAGGCCTTCGTCGGTCCCCTAGTTCGGTGAGGTTTAGGCCTTCGCCGGTCCCCTAGCTCGGTGAGGTTTAGGCCTTCGCCGGTCCCCTAGCTCGGTGAGGTTTAGGTCTTCGCCGGTGCCCTAGCTCGGTGAGGCTCAGGTTCTTCGCCGGAAATCCATAACTTTTTCGAGCATGGTCGCTCACCCGTGCCAGACTGCCTTTCTTTGGACTGCATAAATGGGGCAGTCCTGCAGGATATCATCTGGTGTTTGCTCGAATGTTCTACAATCCCACGTGACGTTGTCTCTAAAACCCATACTGTGGAGGTCAACCTTGAGACTGCAATGCCCCGTTCTTGCCTCTGAATATCTTTGTCTATCCATCTCTGCTAAGTTTGTCAATGCTGTCATTGTCTAGTTTGTATTCTTTGTTCTATTCTACCAATTCCGTTGCAATGGATCGTTTTATGAGTGCCTTTGCTTCTTTGCAGCTATGTTGACGGCGAGTCTGCATGGATTATGCGAGCTCATCGTCTTTCTTGTATCCAAGAATCTCACCGTAGGACTAAATCTGTTTTTAGGACAGCAACCCAAGGTAATATTATATTTAATATAAGAAATAATCTTTTTGGGGGGGGGCTTGAGACGACAATCCACTTGGGGGGCTTGAAAATCCACTTGGGGGGCTTGAGACGACAATCCACTTGGGGGGTTTGAAAATCCACTTGGGGGGATTGAGACGACAATCCACAACTGAGATACCATCTTTTCAATAAACTGTAGATATGAAATAAAGATGATTATGTCTGTTGCACCGATAATATGACTGCTTAACGTCGGCTTCAAATGTTTCCGAAATAGGAATGACAGAGAAAGCACATATGACCAACACGAATAACATATTTATTAATAAAATATGGAGATATTCATATAGCCTGAGGAAGCCATTGTGTTCTTTAGATATATCCAATTGGTCTTTCGAAAGGAGCACACAAATTACACTGCTAAATAGAAAAGGTCAAAACCTTATAAATATAAAATGTATTATTATAAATAAAAATTATAAAATAATAATAATAATAATCCACTTAGACGACCTTGGTCGTCTTGTCGATCGTCTGTGACCAGGACTGATGGTCGAGGTGTGTGAGGTGGATAGTTCCCATTGGTTGCGGGCGAAATGTTGTAGCCATGAGCTACACTGACGTTCAAGGGGGTACTTTCATGTAGGGCATGATTATTTTTCCGCCCTTGATTTCGACGGCCAGAAGGAGGGTCTGGCGGGGGTAGGGTATCATTGGGAAGGCGGGCCACATGATCAAAGATAATGATGCGTCGATGGTCCATTATAGACACGATACTCTCGAGATGTGTTTATCGTACAACGTCATAGCAGTGAACTCTAAGGATGCGCCTCTGATTGCGCAGGTGGAAGTATATACGACTATTCTGATCTCTTTGCAAGTCCTTCCATGTTTTGGGGTCATACAGAAAGTTTGAAAGGATGCAGGATTTTAAAGGCGCAGCAGTTCAGCTCAAGTGAGAGCCTCTGCTGGAATCAGACGTTGTCCACACTGAGATAGTGCGAGTTAGGTTAGGTTTTTGTGTTAAACTGTTTTAATGTTATTGAATCACTTTCCATTGCTGAATCGCAAGCGACCTTTAATCTCAATAAGCCTCTTCAAGAACTCCTATAGACCAGTCTCAGAAGCTCTGAAAACCTTTTCCAAAACCTCTAGAGACCAGCCACATAAATTCTAGAGACCAGCCACAGAAACTCTAGAGACCAGCCACATAAATTCTAGAGACCAGCGACAGAAACACTAGACCAGCGACAGGAATTCTAGAGACCAGCGACAGGAATTCTAGAGACCAGCGACAGGAATTCTAAAGACCAGCGACAGGAATTCTAGAGACCAGCGACAGGAACTCTAGAGACCAGCGACAGGAATTCTAGAGACCAGCGACAGGAATTCTAGAGTCCAGCGACAGGAATTCTAGAGACCAGCGACAGGAACTCTAGAGACCAGCGACAGGAACTCTAGAAACCGTTCAATAACCTCTAGAGACCAGCCACAGAAACTCTCAAAACCGATCTGAAAACCTCTAGAGACCAGCCACAGAAACTCTAGAGACCAGCCACAAAAATTCTATAGACCAGCCACAGAAACTCTAGAGACCAGCCACAAAAACTCTAGAGACCAGCGACAGGAACTCTAGAGACCAGCCACAGGAACTCTAGAAACCGTTCAATAACCTCTAGAGACCAGCCACAGAAACTCTAGAGACGAGCCACATAAATTCTAGAGACCAGTGACAGAAACACTAGACCAGCGACAGGAATTCTAGAGACCAGCGACAGGAATTCTAGAGACCAGCGACAGGAATTCTAGAGACCAGCGACAGGAATTCTAGAGACCAGCGACAGGAATTCTAGAGACCAGCGACAGAAATTCTAGAGACCAGCGACAGGAATTCTAGAGACCAGCGACAGGAATTCTAGAGACCAGTGACAGGAACTCTAGAGACCAGCGACAGGAATTCTAGAGACCAGCCACAGAAACTCTCAAAACCGATCTGAAAACCTCTAGAGACCAGCCACAGAAACTCTAGAGACCAGCCACAAAAATGCTATAGACCAACCACAGAAACTCTAGAGACCAGCCACAAAAACTCTAGAGACCAGCCACATAAATTCTATAGACCAGCCACAGAAACTCTAGAGACCAGCCACATAAATTCTATAGACCAGCCACAGAAACTCTAGAGACCAGCCACAAAAACTCTAGAGACCAGCGACAGAAACTCTAGAGACCAGCGACAAAAACTCTACAGACCAGCCACAGAAACTCTAGAGACCAGCCACAAAAACTCCAGAGACCAGCGACAGAAACTTTAGAGACCAGCCACAAAAACTCTAGAGACCAGCCACAGAAACTCTAGAGACCAGCGACAGAAACTCTAGAGACCAGCGACAAAAACTCTAGAGACCAGCCACAAAAACTCTAGAGACCAGCCACAGAAACTCTAGAGACCAGCGACAGAAACTCTAGAGACCAGCGACAGGAACTCTAGAAATCGTTCGCAAGTCTCATAGGCATGTGTCACGGAACGTCTAAAGTTCAGAGTTCATGGGAAGACCCCTACCCGCCATTGTGCTGTATGTAGCAGCGTAGGTATTTGAGTCGTCAGGAAAAGGAAACACTAGACCAATAACAACTGATCAACAATATATCACGTGATATCTTGATCTGGACTAATCGATTATCTGGGGTTAGATAATTCGGCGCTGCGTGTTAGATAAAACACGCGTAACGGGAGACAATTACTTGCAATTTGATTGTCAAAACATGTCGCCAAACAAAGGGAGAATACCTCAGATGTTCGAAAGTTCTTCAGTCTGAATCTCATTGAACTGACAGACATCTTTTTGGACTGATAGAGAATATGGAGCTAGTATACTTTAAAGAGAGACGTGACAACAATCGAAATGGCCAGTCTTTTAAAAGCACTCGGAAAATGTGTGTAATATATTCATTCTATCGCCGAAGCTACGCGAACTTTTAAATCTTCATGAATATTCTCTGGTCGCAGGCTTTCAGTGAATCTCCTTACACTGAAGAAGGTATATCTGAGTCCTCATCTCTGTAGTGTAATGCTAGGCTTCCCGGTAGGACCAATATTATAGGAAGTACAGTGTCGACCCGCACCTTGCTGATTTGGCTGTGACTGAATATGTAATCGGGAGAATAGCGTGATATATATATATATGTATCAGCAGGATAAAAGCTAATGGTCAGGAACTCGAAATGGTTGACCATTTAAAAAATCTAGGGTCGATTGTCAGTGATGAAAGATCAAAATGTGAGGTGTTGGCCAGAAAAGCACAAAAGCGGCGCTTGCACGGCTTAACAAAATCTGGCAAGATAAACGGTTAGCACTATGCACGGAAATCAGATTAATGCGTACACTGGTCCGGTCAATATTCTTCTATCCTTGTGAGACATGGACAGTTAAAGCTGACCTTTAGCAAAGGATACAGGCCTTGGAGATGAGATGTTTCCGAAGACTTTCAAACGTCACGTACAAAGATCGAGTTACAAATGAATACGAGTAAGAATTACAACAGCAATAGGGCCTTTTGAAGACCTCTTGGCAACTGTCAGAAGAAGGAAACTCGCTTGGTACAGTCACATATCGAGATCAAATGGTCTTGAAAATACGATCCTCCACGAAAAGGTGCAAGCCAGACTACGAAGAGGCCGTCCCAAAAGAGAAGTGGGAGGACATAAAAGAATGGACCAATCTCCGACCAGAAAAGGCACAGGCAGCGGCCGCTGACAGAGAAGGGTGTCGTGGTGTTGTGAGAATGTCTTCATGTGTGCGCCAACGACCTCACCGGTTCCGATATAACCTAATCTTACCTGATATATATATATATATATATATATATATATATATATATATATATATATATATACATGCGTGCGTACGTTCATTCGTTCGTTCGTTCGTTCGTCAGTCACAAGTGATGTAGACTAATCTCTTTGCTCAGCCGTGTGGACAGTCGTTTCTCTTGCTGTGTCCGCTGAAATGGTTGACTTTCGCGGTGATTTGAATTAAAGTAAGGAAGCAACTGCACCATTGGTCAACCTCTCTCTCTCTCCCTCTCTATCTCTCTCTCTCTCTATCTATCTCTCTCTATCTATCTATCTATCTATTTCTCTCTCTCTCTCTCTCGTCTCTGTGGTCTGGGCTACCTTTGGTCAGTGGCATGACGTTATCGAGACGAGTGGACATCACATATGATGCAGATTTTTTGTCAGAATGTTATCCCGTAGCTGTTACCGTAAATAGGTATCCTCCAAGGCTGCGGAGGCGGGAGATGCCATCTTTCGCAGTGTGTCGTGCCTTTCCCATAACCGCAAACGGTCGTAACGATATCACTCAGCGTATGAGTGATGTGTTAAGCATCTCTCCCTGGCGACGTGTTCTAGTCCATTCTAGTCCAGTGTCCCCATTTCACAGTCACACCAAAACCAACGCTGTCTGCAGCTAGGGTGAAGGGCGTCAATCTCGATAAGTCCAGCCGTGTACATTAGACCGTGAAAATATGACACAGGAATAACCTTAATACTAATTTAAATAGCAGATACCCAGGTCAGGATAATCGGAGGGAAGAAAATACACACAAATGAACGAATGAACTAGTTCAAATGGAAAACGACACTTTTTCGTGAACACAAGTGTAAATAGTCAACTAGTGTGAATTTCAGGCAAATCATGACGGCGTCCATAATGAATTAACACACTAGAGCAATCTTAGTTCCGCAGCCGGTACGGCGCCTTCTTTGCTGCTCTTTGTAAATATATATATATATATACCTCTTCTCCTCCTTGTTTCTCTTCTTGTCTTCCTTCTTCGCCATCTACCCCTTGTCCCCTTCCAGCCCTATTATAATTAGTAGTAATAGTAGCAGTAGTAGTATAGGTAGGAAAGGTAGTGGTTGTAGTAGTTTTAGTAAATGTAGTTCTTGCTGTTGTTGTTATTGTTGAATGTTTACAATGAGTAGGTTTACTCTTTTGTGCGCCTTAAAATGGCGTTTAGTGGCGAATCGCAGAAGCTATTCTCACATCTTGAGCGTGCTGATGAATGTGAACCTATTACTCCAAGCGGTTATGCTAAGCGTGCCTTCGTCTGCAGTACATTGCTCGAATTTTAAAACTATAATTGTGATGAGTTATATCACTCAAATGATACATTAAATCATACAAGAAAGAATTAGTCATGGTCAGACAAAATTTACTGACCTAAACCATCACGCTTGGCTTCCTCGTAGCTTTGTCTGGAAACATGTTGTTTTCATGTCAGCTTGCTAACAAGATGAGGGATCGACGTGATCCCTGTAGTAATGAGCTACACGCATATGAAGCCAAGCATATTACAATCGCTTGGAGGATTCCGGTCCATCTTCATCAGAATGCTCGGGGAGTGAGGAAAGCTACTGCAACCCGCTACTTAACCACTTTTTTATTTCGCACAAAAGAGTAAACCTACTCATTGAAGGCATTCGAAACAATGAAACAACAATGCACAAGAAGTCAGTGCAGAGCAGTTTGGTTTCAAGCAAAACAGCGGAAAAGAGAAAGGATCTTTTGTAGGAAAATGATTGTGTAAAAATACATGGAGATACACAAGGGTGTAAATGTTTGCTTCATTGATAGCACCAAAGCATTTGATAACGGGAAACATGAACAGCTAATCAAATGTCTAGAGGATATCAATCTGGACGGTAAGGATATCAAACATATCACAAACTTGAATTATGATCAATCAGTATGTTTGAGATATAGAGATGAGGCGTCACCAAGTATAAATATTTTGTTTAAAGGGTTAGACAGGAGCGTTTGATGTTCCCTGGCCTGTTTAATGTATAAATTGGAACAAAAACATTGTCAATGAAATAGAAGAAATGCCTGGATTGAATATAGAATAGGGATCAAGATGCTGAGCAGCGCATGAGCTGCAGTGGTCAGCGACCCATCGCTGACTGCTAGCGCCAGGGCCAGCGAACCATAGCTGCCAAGACCCTTCTACACCTCCACGCAGTGATCCTGGATAACAGGCTACAGTAGGGCAGACTGGCTAAGGTGAAGGGATCGAAGAGGGAATGCTAACCCGGTACTCAAAAAATGCTTGCTGCAGTCTGATGTGTTGGACCGAAAGGTACAAATATCGCAGCCAAGCTCTAAACTACAACACAACGCATTCCGTTCTCTGGACTACATTCTGCTACTTACCCTTTCAGGGTTTGGTAGTGGGAGATTGAGAACGAACGAAGAAGAAGAAGAATATAGAATTATCAGTAATATCAGATATGCTAGTGTTACAGGATTATTGACAGATGATCCAGTACATCTGTGGAACCTAAAGGATAGGATAACAGAAAAAGCCAGCAATGTGGGCTGGAAATGAACATCAAAAAGACTAAAGCTACGGTGTTCACCAAATGGAAATAAAGTCTACAAGTTCATATTCACATAAATCAAGAAATTCTGGAACAAGTGTCAAGCTATGTATACGTTTGTCAGCTAATAATGGCGGATGGCAAATGCAAAAAATGAAATCAGTAAGAGAACTGCAATGGCAAAGAATACATTTAACAGCAAGAGACAAACACTTCTGTCAAAGCAGAAACCTCAGAACCTAAGAATGAGAATCAACAAATGATATGTGCTTTCAGTTTTATTATATGGAGTAGAAACCTGGACAAAAGCCAAGAAAATGGAGAAGAGTAATGAAGCCTTTCACATGTGGGTATTCAGAAGACTTGGACGAGTTTCTTGGAAAGATATGAAAACCAATAGTGAGATTCTAGAAAAACTCTAGGCGGAGAAGACGCTTCTAACGGGAATACAAATCATCATCATCATGTAGCATGTCCTTTATAGAACGTCGCTCCCATCACAGTCTGTCTGGAAGAAACTCGTTCCCTTACCAAAACTCCAGCCTCTGCCACACTCATACTCAGGCATTCATGGATATCTTAATGCCATCGTCTTCTTGGTCTACCCCTTCCTCTTTTGCCTGGCACCATACCTTCCATCACCGTTGTCTCGAGACCGTTGTGTCTCTTGATGTGACCAAAGTATTTGCATTTTCTAGCCAAAATGGAATTGATAAACCAGTTCTCCTCTATGCTCACTCTTACCGGATGTCTACATTTGTTTTTTTTTCTCTTTCCAGAGTATTCTGAGGATCTTTCTGTAACATTTTGACTCGAAGGATTCGATTTTTTGTCTGGACGTTTCTGGTAATCGTCCATGATTCGCAGCCATAAGCTGCCACATGAAAAACACAGGCTCTCAATAGTTTTCCTTTTATCGTTTTGTTGGTGCTCTGCCATAATTTCTTCAGGCTGTTCAGTCTCTGCATTGCCATGGCTAGTCTTCTTATGATTTCTTTCGAGCAGTCGCCATTTTTTTGTCAATTCTGGAGCCCAGAAATTCAAAATGTGTGACCTGAACTATTTTCTCACCTCCCACTGTAAATTTATGTCGACATTGTGTTTTGTCGGTGGTCATTATCTTTGTTTTATTTATGTTTATAAACAGGTTTTGATCTTTACTATAAAAATATTGTATATTTCTGATTTGTATTTTGATTGCCGAGCGTACAAGAAGTACCAAGAGTCAAAACGGCTTATTAGTGCTAGATACATGACCAAATGGGAAACCGAACATAATGGCTACACAAAAAAACGATGCCTATTACTAGTTGAACAGAAGAGAGCAGGTTGTGGTCTTCAGACTTCGCACTGGCCACAATAGACTGAGGTACCACCTATTCAACAAATTGAAGATAGGTGGCACCGACGAATGCCCGTGTGGTACCGGTAAAATGACCGCTGAGCATTTGCTGCAAAACTGCCCGACATACGAGGACCAGAGAGAGAGCAGATGTGACCATCACCAGTGGCACCACTAGACAAGCTCTATGGCAGTGTCGACAGCCTCAGGATGACGGCTGCTTTTTTCGAAAAAATAATGGTAACTGTCTGACTGCGTACGATGAAGAAGAGAAGAGGATACAAATCAGAAATATAAAATATTTTTGTCTTGTCAAGCGACATGATAGTCTGCTGAAGGTTATTTTGGAGGGAAGAGGGGATGGTAAGAGAACGAGAGGGCGGCAGAGGTACAGATGGACAGACAACATCAGGATGTGGTCAGGACGCAGTTTGACTGGGTGTACCAACCTGGCATGGTACAGAGACAGCTGGAGATCCATTACCATCAACCTCTGTTGCGAATGTAGCACTTGATGATGATGAAATATATATACATACCCATCCGAGTTTGACCGACGTTAGAAAGCTGAGCAAATAATAGTAACACTGTAACCTGCCAGGCGCATATGCGGCAAATAAGGACGGTTTGGCAGAGAACGGGTTGCTGCATCCTGTAGATACTTTTAAGCTACAGAAACTTCAACAGCTATTAACAGGTCAACAATTCATGATTTGTCAGGTTGTTGTTGAAGATGTATGCTCCACGGGGAGCTGACAATGTTTTCACTGACTAATTAATATACCATAAAGAATTCATTTTACTTCTCCCTTTACTTTTGTTAAGTATGCCCAATTAGTTTTAGTTCATTTTCTTTCTTCGTGTGCCGTTAAGCCACATGGGTAGCTTAGTCTATCCTGCGCCAAGTGCATAGCGTCGGTCAACGAGAGCGAGCGTATCTGCGCTATTCGACAGACACATTTATTTTATCACCATTTGACAAGGAGCGTTCTCAGTAACAGTACGAAAACTGTCAGATAATTGCCATGTTTGTAAACAACAACGTGCGTACTTGTTCATGGAATGAGACAACAGATGTTACTGTTAGTGCAGGACATTTGTAAACAAAATTTACTAGCAGTCTATGAGATTTGTACGCATGAGTAACTTAAAGTTTAGGACATTTGAATGTATGAGTACCTCAACGTGTAGGACATTTGTAAACAAAATTTACTAGCAGTCTATGAGATTTGTACGCATGAGTAACTTAAAGTTTAGGACATTTGAATGTATGAGTACCTCAACGTGTAGGACATTTGTAAACAAAATTTACTAGCAGTCTATGAGATTTGTACGCATGAGTAACTTAAAGTTTAGGACATTTGAATGTATGAGTACCTCAACGTGTAGGACATTTGTAAACAAAATTTACTAGCAGTCTATGAGATTTGTACGCATGAGTAACTTAAAGTTTAGGACATTTGAATGTATGAGTACCTCAACGTATAGGACATTTGTACGTATGAGTAACTCAAAGTCTAGTACATTTGTATGCACGAGTAACTTAAAGTTAACTAGAGTAGCTGGCAGTCAGGTCATGTGTTACCAATAGTAAGTGACAGTCTTGACATCTGTTGACAAGAGTAACTGTCAGTCGGGACATCTGTTGACAAGAGTAACTGTCAGTCGGGACATCTGTTGACAAGAGTAACTGTCAGTCGGGACATCTGTTGACAAGAGTAACTGTCAGTCAGGAGTTGTGTTAACAAGAGTAACTGTCAGTCAGGACATCTGTTAACAAGAGTAAGTGGGAGTCAGGACATCTGTTAACAAGAGTAAGTGGGAGTCAGGACATCTGTTAACAAGAGTAAGTGGGAGTCAGGACATCTGTTAACAAGAGTAACTGTCAGTCAGGCCATGTGTAAACAAAAGTATGTGGGATTCTGGACATGTAAAATAAGAGTAACTGACCATCAGGACATTTTGTTAGCAAAGACAACCGCAAAGACAAGTATAGTGTCAGCACTTGGAGAACGTATTCACTAAGAACTCGACAATAGAAACTCAATCCCTATCTTTAGTGAATGCACTTAGCTGCAAGGAAGACACGAGATAAGGAATACGGTTAACTGAACATAAATCAAATGAGCATTCGTCACTTTGAAGTCTCAATCAATCAATTAATCAATGAATTAAAACCCATCGCTCCTATCGGTGCATAGGCCATTGACAACATCCTGGACTGCTCTTTCTGCCTCTCTCCAGGCGTCATCATCTCATCTTAGATCCTTCTTCAATTTTCTTCTCCATGCATTTTTGGGTCTTCTCCACTCTCTCTCTCTCTCTCTCTCTCTCTCTCTTTCTGTCTCTATCCTCTCTGTCTCCGTCCCTCTGCCTCTCTCTGTCTCTGCCTCACTCTAACTCTCTCTGTCTCTCTCTGATTAAGTCTCTCTGTCTCTCTCTGATTATGTATCTCTGTCTCTCTATGTCTGTCTCTTTATGTATCTCTGTCTATCTATCTCTGACTCTATCTCTGTCTTTGTCTCTCTCTGTCTGTTTCCGTGTCTCTGTCTCTCTCTCGGTCTATATCTGTCTCTCCATCTCTCTCTGTCTCTGTCTCAATCTATCTCTATATATCTCTATGTCTGTTTCTCTATATATATCTATGTCTATGTGTCTCTGTCTCTCTCTGTCTTTGTCTCTGTCTCTGTTTCTCTGTCTCTCTCTGTCTCTGTTTCTCTGTCTCTCTCTTTCTCTGTTTTTATGTCTCTCTTTCTCTGTCCCTCTGTCTCTGTCTCTCTCTGTTTCTCTGTCTCTGTTTTTATGTCTCTATCTCCCTGTCTGTCCCTCTGTCTCTGTCTCTCTGTCTCTGTCTCTCTCTGTTTCTCTCTCTCTCTCTTTGTATCTCTCTCTATCTCTCTCTGTCTATCTCTCTGTTCTCTGCCTGTGTCTCTCTCTGTTTCTCTGTCTCTCTCTCTTTGTATCTCTCTCTCTCTCTCTCTGTCTATCTCTCTGTTCTCTGTCTATGTCTCTCTCTGTTTCTCTGTCTCTCTCTCTCTTTGTATCTCTCTCTATCTCTCTCTGTCTATCTCTCTGTTCTCTGTCTATGTCTCTCTCTGTTTCTCTGTCTCTCTCTCTTTGTATCTCTCTCTATCTCTCTCTGTCTATCTCTCTGTTCTCTGTCTATGTCTCTCTCTCTCTCTCTGTCTCTGAATTTCTGTCTCTTTCCCTCTGCCTGAGAAATCCACGTAAAAGCCTGTCTGGCTATGTTGTATAGTGCTTTCCTTAGCAAATGTTCTAACTACCCCTATTCCCTTCGCTTAATTTGTTGTTCCGGTGGATTTTGTTGGCTCATATCCCAAAGATCTTCATTCCTCGCCATGTCCAGCCACTTTATACTTATTATCCAAAGTCGGCATCGGTTAACTAAAGACTGGAGTCGTTGTTGTATGTCCTTAGTCGCTCACCGTGTGTCCGCTCCATGCAACATCACCGACTTGACACTTGCGTTGAATATTCTAACTTTGGTGTGAATCTTGTTTTCTCTGGATCTCCATATGTTGGTTAGTGTCAGAAATGCCACTTTTGCCTTTCCGGTTCTTCTTCATTGTACGCAGTCAGACATCAACCTTAATTTTTTCGAAAAAAGCAGCGGTCATCCTGAGGCTGTCGACACTGCCATAGAGCTTGTCTAGTTTTGCCACTGGTGATGGCCACATCTGCTCTCCCTGATCCTCGTATGTCGGGCAGTTTTGAAAGCAAATGCTCAGCGATCATTTTACCGGTACCACACGGGCATTCGTCAGTGCCACCTATCTTCAATTTGTTGAATAGGTGGTACCTCAGTCTATTGTGGCCAGTGCGAAGTCTGAAGACCACGACCTGCTCTCTTCGGTTCAACTGGTAATAGGCATCGTTTTTTGTGTAGCCAGTATGTTCGGTTTCCCATTTGGTCATGTATCTAGCTCTAATAAGCCGTTTTGACTCTTCGTACATCATACTAGTATCTGGTTGTGGTAGTCTTGCACCTTCTTTTGCTAGTCTGTCTGCCTCCTCGTTACCTTGGATGTTGCAGTGGGATGGGACCCACTGTACCACTACCCTTTTTGGTGCGGACTGCTGGCATAGTTGACAGAGTACTGCTCTTAAATCATTAAGTTCAGTATTTGTCTGGCTTTTTAGCGCTGTGACTACGACCAAAGCATCTGTAAGCAGGACTATATGGATTTCATTCCTTCCTTTCCGGTTTCAATTCTGGTTTTAAATTAGCATCTGTACCTACTGATGTTAACTGTGCAATACAAACAGATAATGGTATCAACTTTAAACAACGTCTCTCCCTCAGCATATGTTCTTTGTTGAAAGAGTTGAGTTTAAGGATCTTGGTTTTCTTCATGTTTGTATTCAGCCCCAATTTTTCACCCTAATAAGTTTCTCTTCTGCGTTCGCGCACTCACACACACACACACACACGCACGCACGCACGCAAAACCCACGCACGCACTCTCGCTCACTCGATCACTCACTCACTCACACACACACTCACTCACTCACACACAAACACACACTGTGTGATAAACGTACCAGGACATCTACGTAGTCTATGTCTTCCAATTGGGACATCGATGTTCATTCAATACCAGCTATTTTTCCCCCGATTGATGTCTCCAGTATCCTATCTATAGCAACAACAAAGAACAGGAAAGGTAGGAGGAGGCATCGTTGTCTCTCCTCTGTTTGCATCCCGGAGTTGTAAGTCAGTGGTCCTTCATGTACAACTCTACTAAGTGAGAAAAAAATAAATGAATACACAATTGTTTACAGTTTATTAAATTTATTCAAAATTGTGTTAATGGGTATTTTCAGATACCGCACCGAGACGAGAACACAGACAGAACCTAAGTTACGACCAATAAACCTTCATCAGGGACAGCAAATAACAACAATGCTGAACTAGCGAATCATAGAAGAAGGGATGAATACATGTATGGGGAATGTCAACATATAAGGACAAAATAGTGTATTTATCTGATCTGGCGTCTTACATCGCGACTGATCAGGTCGAAGGCTCGACTCTAAAATACCTTCGTACATATTATGTACAAGACTGTACGAGTCTGGGAAATGATTTAAGAAAAATAATCCTATCGGTATCACGGTTGTCGCTTGAGAGAGCACTGCGACTAGCCCACCATTCAGAGATAAGGGGGTAGAAGGTTCAGTGGTCTAGAGGTAAGGTGTCCCCCTTATGGAGCTCACGGGTTCGAGGAAGGGATTTTATAACGTGAATCTTTTGTTTAAAATTCTCCTGATCTCTGGGTAGTGAGATCAGACTCCCTTTGTCAGTGCCGAGTACGTTAAAAATCTCTTGGCAGTTAGAAATCTGAAAGAGTAGTCTTAGCAGCGGCTGCCTGCACAAAATTCAAAATACAAATTAAAAATCTCCCCCAATTATTTGTACCTTCCCCAGGCCTAGTAAGCCGCAGGAAGTATTAAAATATACCTACTACAGGTAGCCGATAGCCTTCGGTTACCTAGCAACATACATTAACATGCATGTTGAGTACCAGGATTCCAAGACGTCCATTTTTTTAAAGAGTTATGATAGCCATCCATATTGGCATTCTTCTTAGAGATAATGGTAGAAAACGCTCAGTAGCAAGACCTCACTTAACGGTACCCAGCATCGTGAAAGGCAGAGTGCAGACAATGCACTTCTGTGTGGTATTGTTTGTCCATCATTTGTAAGCAGTTCCTCTCTTTCACTATGCTCTTTCACTCTTTCATTCGTTCACTCTTTCACGAGGCCTGGAGCTGTCCCGCAGAAGTGAGTCATGGATGGCACCAACCAACGCAACGGGCCTTTGACGCCTAAGCCAACTTAGTATTATCAGGGTCAGCGAAACAAAGCGGACCAATACGTTGTACAACTTCTAAACGGCGTCTTTCAAACAGGATGCACGGATGTGGTCTGAATAATTGAATAAGGACCGAATTAAGAAAGCAAACTTTGTGCTGAGATCGGACGTGTCGTGCCAAAAGAAACAGATATCGCAGCCTCGCTGTTAACGTCAACACAACATCGTTTTCAGGACCAGCACCGAAGAAGAGAAATAAATCATCAACAGTATATTCCCATGAACTCTCTGTGACCAGTGTCAGGCACCGATCCTGAACAAAATACATCCACGAAAGTCCACAACGTGTGGAATGGAGATGCTTGTGAAAAGTAGTCAGATTCGCTAGGTGAGACTGTCACGATAACAACTTGAATAGCGTTTACCAACAGGCAGAGAATTAGAGGGATTTTTTTTCTTCTTCCTCTTCTTCTTCTTCTTCTTCTTATTATTATTGGGCGTTGGCCTGAAAAGGGCGTTGTTATATTGTGACGTTGTGACGTCATTTCGTTGTGACGTCATGACGTTTTGACGTTGCTACGTCGTGATGTAGTTTACAACAATGCTGCGATTTCTGCGCCTTTCGGCCCGATCCATCCGATTTCAGTTGCATTTTTAGTACAGGGTTTGCCTTCTACTGTGATCCCTATTCTTGTAGCTGGACTGCACTAATGCAGCCTGCTTCCAGGGTCACCGCTTCGCGCCGGATCTTGGTCAGCTCTGGTTTGCTGACCCTGATGCAAAGCGGTCAGATTTGAGTCGCTGGTTGTTGATAGCTTATTCACCGTGTTGCGTCTCCAGCCCGTAGATGGTTTTAACGAATGACAAGAATACTTACAAGCATATCATTCGTACAAGCCTACATCGTAAGCCTATAGAGCTTCAGGGCAAGACCAAGCAAATAAAGGATTGACAGTGTCACAAAATAAGACCGCAAGAGACATGTATGATACTATGACAAATGCCTGCAGCCGAAAACGGATGTGTGGGACCGAAAGGTGCAAATATCGCAATCAGGCTGTAAACTAGCGACACAGCGCATTCCGTTCTCCGGATTTCATCCTGCTACTTATAAAGCCATGTTCGTGGTTTGGTAGCGGGGGATTGAGAGCCAACACAGAAGAATAAGAAGAAAATTGCCTCACAAATACACCAGAACGAAGATCGCACTGCGTACATACATAAATGAACAGATCTAGTGACGTGATGACGGCATACTACGTATATTCCCTGCGTCTGACACAGGTAAATCAATTCTAACAGCTCAGAACAAGCGCGGGGCACGAAGAACCTCAAGAGAAGATCATGCAAGCACTTACCGATCACTTTAGCGTTTCTGTTTTGTTTTAAATGCGTCTATCATTGATCGGTTTGCAATCTAGTAATGACATCGGTAAATGATAAAAGGTTCTTAAACCCGATTAGATTTTTTTAAATTTTTTTAATTTTATGTGTTTGCCTCACTAGTTTCTACTGGCGGAGGCGCGCCTATTCCGACCCAGACCGCAGTCAATTTGGGCGATATTAAGACGCATAAACCAGTGCTTGGATGCGTGTGTGTATCTGTTTGTACCTAGCCTGGTATTTCTGTGATGTTCCTCCCGCTGTTCCTCGCTTTTGATGTTCCTGATTAGATTGTACCTGGGCGCTCGCATTTATGTTCAGTCCCGTTATTCGCTGTGAGTGCCGACGACAAAGCAGGAATTCTGTACCTCCCGGTTCTGCTCCAAAACTATCCCCTGAATTCGCTGGGACCGAATACAAGCTGGATTAACTGCTAGACGCCGGTCATAGGATGAAACGAATCCCTACATGCAGGGTCCGTTAAATTAAGCGCAACTCGATTTGAACCCGGTACATTTGAATCCTTAACCAAGTTTCCAACCTCCACACACTTTACCTGTAAACTTGTATTACGATCATGTAACGGTCAATATAAGGGTTGTCCTAAAGCAGACAATGCTGTCAGGGATGAAGTGTTAAAGACTTTTTGTACTGGGGTTAAACTTTATATTAAGTGGGGGTGCCGGCCCACTTTCTCGCTGCATATCGTTCTTTCCATAACAGCACGTCCATATTCAATGTAAAGTTAGGTTAACTGAAACAAGCCGTTAAAGTAAGTTGGTTTGGCTTGGCTTCGTTCGTTCTCAGTCTCCCGCTACCAACCCCAGAAAAGGGCTTAAGTAAGAGAATGTAGTCCATAGAACGGAATGCGTTGTGTCGTAGTTTACACCTGGACTGCGATATTTGCACCTTTCGTTTCAACACATCCGACTTTAGCAAGACTTTTTGGAGTACTGGGTTAGCCTCTTCTCTTCGATTGTTTCTTCTTAGAAAGTCTGCTCTGCTGCAGCCTGTTATATATGATCACCGCGTGGAGGTGTAGACGGGTCTTGGCAGCTCTAGTTCGCTGGCCCTGTCGCTAGCAGTCAGCCGTGTGTCGCTGACCGCTGTACTCATGCTCTGTGCTGATCATATTGATCCCGTTACAGTAAGTTGAACCTACTACCTTTTCCGTGAAAAGCGTAGGTTATACCTCTACGCTAATCAGACGTTCAGACATTAATGTACACGACTCAGAATTCGGTTTCACTCTTTTCAACCAGCCTTGAAGCGGCTCGATGGCTTCCATACGAGCACGCTACCACGTAACCTTGGAAGTCGGCTGGGCAGGCCGAGTTACTAACACCAATGTGTCCTGACGGACACAACTCGACAGCATTTCCTCAAAGCTGGATAGCAGTCGCCTCTCTTTCTTCGGCCAGGATGTCCATCTCGACCGCTTTTACACCTTGTCCCTGGAAATCGGTATATAGTGTGTGTGCGGCTGTGTGTAATGTGTGTGTGCATATGTATGGGCGCGTGTGTGTGTGTGTGTGTGCGTGTGTGCGTGCGCCTGCGCGTGCGCGTGTGCGGGTGGGTTGGTTGGTGGGGGTGTTTGTGGTGTGGTAGTCCACAGTCCGCCTGGCGACACTTGGATGAGACGCATCGACTTAACTCCATCTAGCATGCATGCGACCTGGAACTATGCCATCAACAGTAGTCATGAACTGCCATTGCGACTTGCTCACGATGCTTAGGTAGATAACATAACTTGATAAGTCTTCTCATATGTAGATATCACTAAATAGGGTTGTGCATGAGACTGGAAACCTCATCATGTATTAAAACAGCCACTGCATGTCCTCCAATACAGGCTTTCTGTAAGGAAATCAGCTGAATCAGTACTATCGCCTTCACTGAGCAGCGAGATACAAACCAACGATATTGGCATCTGATTTGCTGCTACGAGAGAAAATGCGACGAGATCAGGACAGACCATCATGTTTCAAGAACTCTTAAATCTGCTATATTGAAGTTTCTTGTACTTCGAAACTTCTGTTTGTTCTATGCGGGAGCCTAAGAAGAGGAAGCTAACGTCTGATCATGCAAAACATACTGAAATGACATGTTAGAGTCATAAAAAATATACTGTCCAAGACCCCTCACCTCGCTTACGATCAGGTCTCCCTGGAAATGTAATATTTACATGGCAGCCTGACTAACGAGCTGGAGGATCAACGTGATCCCGGCAGAAGTGAGCGACACGCAGATTGAGCAAATCCGACTGGAGCACCTCGGACTTCTTTCATCAGCACCCTCGTGATGTGAGGAAAGCGACTGCAACCCACCACTTCACGTTCTTTTCATAGCTCACAAAAGAGTACTCTTACTCATTGGAAGCATTCAACAACAACAACAACATGGGGACAACAACTACAATTATATATTCCGCTAACAAAGTAGTTCTACGTTGTTTACGCGTGAGATTAATGAGCGAGCACTTTATTTAACAAATCAATGATAACTCGGTTAATAAATACCAATGGCGCTTGTGAACTTCAGAAGTAAATCATATTTCTATTTTTGAAACTAGAACGAAAACTGCCATAACGAGTCTGTGAGTTTTTGATGAAAGATATTGAAAGATTAATGGTAGAGGAAATAGAGAAAGATATTGAAAGATTAATGGTAGAGGAAATAGAGAAAGATATTGAGAGAGAGAAGAACATGGAACACAAAGCGATGCTTATAAAGAATACAATGTGGTGAGAATTGAATTCACCATTGATGTGATTTCGAAATGGTGGAAAAGAGAAACTGACAAGAGCACAGCTTGAATAGCAAATGTCCCTGCTGTGAAATAGATCAAGGCTGAAAGTAATCGATACATGCCGTGGGATTTCCTTTGGTTAAGAGACATTTTTTAAATGCGTTTTGTTCTCTTTTTTGTGTGTGTGTATTCGTGGTGGGCATTTCTTGTTAAGCATGCTCTGTCACAACTGGCATACACTAGTTAATATTTATCCCACATTCCTGGCTGCTGTTGTGTCGTCTTTATACTAAACATAACGTCTTTGTACTGGTTTAGAAGACTCTGCAGTCTGTATACAATTAGTTTCTTTTACATTCACTTGATCTAAAAATACATTTGCGCCTTCGATCTATTCTTGAATGCATTAATTGATCCTGCCTCCACTATTTTCTAGTGGCAATGCGTTTCAAGCATTCCCAACTCTCTGATTTTTTTTTTAAATTCCGGGTCTCTAATCTGAACTTTTCTTTAATTAATTTGTGGCGTGCTTTCTTGTTCACGGTAGCTCAGTAGTTAGTTCTCTGGTTTCCGATTTAGGCGATCAGGGTTCAATTCCCAGCTGCTGCGAGATTTGTTTTCAGATCACAAACCAGTGGACGGCGTGGCCTAGTGTTTAAGTGGCACGGCTCACAACCGAAAGGTGCTGGATTCGATCCCCATCACATCACCGGCCGTTACCCCGGGGAACCAAATCCTTAGAAAATGCAGGAGGAAGCAGACCCTTACATAAAATGCATGCTGAAGTCGGATGCACTGGGCCGACAGGCGCAAAATAAAAACCACAGTGCAACGAACACCGCCTTGGGGATTAGAGAAATAAGGCGAACGTAAAAAACAAAAACAAAAATTACCAAACCGGGACCCTCTGGTCGACCCAGCCACATAAATTGGGTACGAGAAAATCTGGGAAGCAAAGGAAGCCATCGTGCGGCTGACTACATCATCCACTATGTGCCGTTGGTTACAAAAGAATATGGGCCTAAGACCATATTTCTTATGCGCCACAGGGCGTGACGGGATCTTCACTTTACCTCTTGCTCTTGTGGGTAGTTATATTTTTCTTTAAACTTGTTATAATCAAATGTATTCAATATCCATGTTTTACAAAAACTGCCAGTCTGAAAAAGAAAGAAGAGATACTACCCTGAGTTACATTACGGAAAACTACCAAAGCATGGATTGGACCCATGCATACACCGACGGTTCCGTAACAAATACAACACAGTACGGAGGGGCAGAAGCATTCCTGAGCCTACCAACTGGCAGAAAAATAACACTGTCATTGGCAACTGGAAAATACAAAAGCAATTTCAGAGCGGAGGCAGAAGCACTGAGGGCGGCATTGGAAGAAATGGTGACAGGTAAAAGGAATGAAAGCCACATAGTCCTGCTTACAGATGCACTGGCCGTAGTCACAGCACTGAAAAGCCAGAAAAATACTGAACTTAATGATTTAAGAGCAGTACTCTGTCAACTATGCCAGCAGGCCGCACCAAAAAGAGTAGTGGTGCAGTGGGTCCCATCTCACTGCAACATCCAAGGCAACGAGGAGGCAGACAGACTGGCAAAAGAAGGTGCAAAACTACCACAACCAGATACTAGTATGACATACGAAGAGTCAAAACGTCTTATTAGAGCTAGATACATGACCAAATGGGAAACCGAACATACTGGTTACACCAAAAACGATGCCTATTACCAGTTGAACAGAAAAGAGCAGGTCGTGGTCTTCAGACTTCGCACTGGCCACAGTAGACTCAGGTACCACCTATTCAACAAATTGAAGATAGGTGGCACCGACGAATGCCCGTGTGGTACCGGAAAAATGACCGCTGAGCATTTGCTGCAAAACTGCCCGACATACGAGGATCAGAGAGAGCAGATGTGGCCATCATAAGTGACAACACTAGACAAGCTCTATGACAGTGTCGACAGCCTCAGGATGGCGGCTGCTTTTTTTCGAAAAAATAATTGTTACTGTCTGACTGCGTACGAAGAAGAAGAAGAAGAAGGATCGAAAGGTGCAAATGTCACAGTCAAGCTGTAAACTACGACACAACGCATTCCGTTCTCTGGACTACATTCTGCTACTTAAGCCCTTTCAGGGTTTGGTAGCGGGAGATTGAGAACGAACGCAAAAGAAGAAGAAGAAGAAGAAGAATACCGCATTGAAAAGGAAAATCGTGGTCACTGGGATGAGGTTCTTCGAGAAGAACCTAGGGATATCAGATCTAGATCTCGTCACGAATGCCTGTCTACGAAATACTGTCCAACAGTCTATATGACCGTTTCCTGGCCCCCAATCTGTTGTCAAAACACACAAGCTCTGCTGGTAGGTGAAGCGTTACGTTCTCTTTGTTTAACCAATGTGATACTCCGAGGCACAGTTTCTGGTAAAGGAGGGGGAGGGGGTCTTAACATGGGCTCAACAGATGTTGCCCATGGCACGCAAAGATGGAGACAGCATCAGACTTGTGCTTGCGAGACGTGTTCTCATATCGCTATAAAAAACCAATCCTGGCACGGCAGACTTTGCCTCACCCGAGACATGTGTGTGTAGAGGCGGCTGTGGAGTCGTCGAGTGTCATGCTCTTTCACCTTGACAGATGATATTTGCCAGTAAATGGACATGACACTAATTGAAACTGCAACAAATTGGATAGAGTACGATGGCAAAGTGCAGTTAATTCATGTTGTACTTAGATATGATAGACATATGATCCCCTAGATTACGTGACAGGCGAGACGATAGACACACAGAGAGAGAGAGAGAGAGAGAGAGAGAGAGAGAGAGAGAGAGAGATCGTTATTTTGGATTGAAAAATAATACGTCAGACATTACATTCGGGGTAAGGGGAGAAAGACTGTCTGCTCAGACAAAATATACGGATCATACATATTAGAAAGGATCACGTATTTCATGGCAGCCTGGCTAACGAGGGGAGTGATCGACGTGATCCCCGTAGTAGTGAGTGACACGCAGATGAATCCAAGCATACACAGCCGCCTTGAGGACCCCAGTCTATCTTCATTAGCACCATCGGGATGTGAGAAAAGCTACTGCAACCCGTCACTTAACGTCCTTTTCAGGCCGCACAAAAGTGTAATCTACTCATTGTGGGCTTTTGCAAATAACAGCATTCTGATTAACTCTCGTATATAAACTGACTTTCCTACATTTAATTTACTATTCCCCAACCAGCATGTTGTCTTTTCATTTTATAACCGGGCAAACTATTTTGTTTGCGAATACCCACAATGAGTGGGTTACTCATTTGTGCGCCAAGATAAGGACGCTAAGTGGTTGGTTGCAGTAGCTTTCCTCACATCCCGAGGGTGCTGATGAAGGTGGACCGGGGTCCTCCAGGCGGTTGTGTTATGCTTGGTTTCTTCTGTGTGTCGCTCACTACTATGGAGATCACGTCTATCCCTCACCTTGTTAGCCAGGCTGCCATGAAAACAGCCTGTTTCCGGGAAGGGCTACGGGGAAACCAAGGTGATGGTCTTGTCCAGTATGTTTTGCCTGAACCTAACATGTCTGATCAGTATATTTTTCCTGACCAGTCGTTAGTCTCGCTTCCCATCAGGCAAACTAAATAATCAAATAAATATTTCACAGCAAATCATGCATTTAAACCACATACACATTCACAGCTGTCTTGGCGAAAGCGTGAGGTTTTGTTTATTTTTTTGTTTGTTTGTTTTTAGCTTCAATCTTCGTCACTTTTAACGAAGCTAACGGGAAGGAAGACTAACGTCTGGTCAGGCAAAACATACTGATCGAACATGTTAGTCAGGGTCGGGCAAAACATACTGATCAGATATGTTAGTCAGGGTCAGGCAAAATATACTGATCAGACATAGTAGTCAGTCAGGCAAAATATACTGATCAGACATGTTAGTCAGGGTCAGGCAAAACGTACTGGACAAGACCGTCACCTCAGATTTTTTTTACCCTTTTCTGGAACCAAGCAGTTTTCATGGCATCCTGGCTAACAAAGTGTGGGATCGATGGGACCCCCGTAGTAGTGAGCGACAGAGATGAAGCCAAGTAAAGCACAACCATCTTGAAGATCCCGGTCTACTTCATCAGCACGCTCCTGGTGTGAGGAAAGCTACGAAAACCCACCAGTTAAACGTCCTTTATAGGGCCCACAAAAGAGTAACCCTACTCATTGTGGGCATTCAATAACAACAACAACAACCAACAACAACAACCAACAACAACAAAGCTAACGATTTAACCCAGTGGTCTCAAACACACGACTAGCGACAGGCAAAGCAATATCACGTTTTTCGCATCTTGAATGCAATCTTTACGTTGTATAATCAATTTTAAAAGTTTGACTGCATGATCAAACTACTCGAGATTAAATATACATGTCCCATTAATAATTAATTTCCGTTCCACAACACGTGTCTAGGACAACTCTAATCTTACAGCAAAGATTTAGGACATGATGCACGATGCCTGTGTCGGCAGTACGCTCGTGTATGGTAGCGAAACGTGGACAACTTATGCCATATAAGAGCATAGGCTCAACACCTTTCACCTACGGGGCCCGAGATCCATCCATGGCGTTTCATGGAGAGACAGAATGACGAATGCGGAGGTGCATTCTCGCACCGGTCTTCCAAGTATGTAGACCCTCCTTCGCCAACGAAGAATGCGATAACTTGGTCATATTCATCGCATTGAAGACGGTCGTATCCCCAAAGTAATGATTTAAGAGCAGTACTCTGTCAACTATGCCAGCAGTCCGCACCAAAAAGAGTAGTGGTGCAGTGGGTTCCATCTCACTGCAACATCCAAGGCAACGAGGAGGCAGACAGACTGGCAAAAGAAGGTGCAAAACTACCACAACCAGATACTAGTATGACATACGAAGAGTCAATACGGCTTATTAGAGCTAGATACATGACCAAATGGGAAACCGAACATACTGGCTACACCAAAAACGATGCCTATTACCAGTTGAACAGAAAAGAGCAGGTCGTGGTCTTCAGACTTCGCACTGGCCACAATAGACTGAGGTACCACCTATTCAACAAATTGAAGATAGGTGGCACTGACGAATGCCCGTGTGGTACCGGGAAAATGACCGCTGAGCATTTTGCTGCAAAACTGCCCGACATACGAGGATCAGAGAGAGCAGATGTGGCCATCAGCAGTGGCAACACTAGACAAGCTCTATGGCAGTGTCGACAGCCTCAGGATGACCGCTGCCTTTTTTGAAAAAATAATGGTAACTGTCTTACTGCGTACGATGAAGAAGAAGAAGAAGAAGTATCCCCAAAGATATTCTCTATGGGCAACTGGCATGTGGTAAAAGAACAGATGGCCGGGAACAGCTACTGTTCAAATACGCACGTAAGCGGGACATTAAGGCACTAGATATGGTTCTGACATCTTAGAAAGGCATAGCTACAGACCGATCAAAATGGAGATGCATTTTGGAGAGCCACTTCAGCCTAGTCGAAAATAAATTCAAGCAGCACAGAGACGTGAACAAACAACGCCGCAAAGAAAAGGAAAAACCAAAACAAACTCAGTCAAGAGTTGCTACTAGTCCAAGTTTGCATCAACATTAAGACATGTCTTAAAATGAGCTACTTATTTGTTTACATTAATAATGCACCCACAACCACAGAAAAGAAGACTTCGTTCAATGTAAAAGCGACGTGCGTAGACAGATAAAACATATCAAATATGACAATAGTGCATTATAAATAATTAAGTTCAGGAATGTTTTTCAACAGGTAAATTATTTATCAGATTTTTATAACGTTCTCTTTGAAGCTAGGCCATCGAAACGGTTTACTTATAGTCCGTGTTCCATTAGATCGACACAGACAATAATTTAAGAAAAATTTATAACAAAATAGAAGTTGTGCTAAATTAAAATACGTTTCCATTCTGTAAAGATGGAGGCACTAGACAAGCAGTTTGATCATCATGGTTTCTTGAAGAAACAATCATAGGGTACCCATGTTTCATGGAGAGACAATCATGGGGCACCCAGGTTTCTTAGAGTTACAATCGTAGGACACCGAAGTTTCTTGGAGAGACAATTATAGGGCACCCATGTTTCTTAGAGAGACAATCATAGGGCAAAGAATTCTTGGAGAGACAATCGTAGGACACTGAGGATTTTTGTAGAGACACTCATAGAGCACAGAGGTTTCTTGGAGAGACAATCATAGGGCACCCATGTTTCTTGGAGAGACAATCATAGGGCACCCAGGTTTCTTGGAGATACAATCATGGGGCAAAGAATTCTTGGAGAGACAATCGTAGGACACTGAGGATTTTTGTAGAGACACTCATAGAGCACAGAGGTTTCTTGGAGAGACAATCATAGGGCACCCATGTTTCTTAGAGAGACAATCATAAGGCAAAGAATTCTTGGAGAGACAATCGTAGGACACTGAGGATTTTTGTAGAGACACTCATAGAGCACAGAGGTTTCTTGGAGAGACAATCATAGGGCACCCATGTTTCTTGGAGAGACAATCATAGGGCACTGAGAATTTTTGTAGAGACACTCATAGAGCACAGAGGTTTCTTGGAGAGACAATCATAGGGCACCCATGTTTCTTGGAGAGACAATCATAGGGCACCCAGGTTTCTTGGAGATACAATCATAGGGCACCCAGGTTTCTTGGAGAGACAATCATAGGGCACCCAGGTTTCTTGGAGAAACAATGTGACAGTTCCAGCTCACGGTGGAGCATTGGCGTTTAGGGCAGAGGAGACTGAGCTGACGACTGTGTTTGCTAAACATCAAACGTTGCCGGAATTGTAGTTAAAGGGGTGCAGGTCAAACCCCGTCACCGCGCGGATCAAAGCGGGAGGTGAGAACTGAATGCTACTGGAAAACGTGGCTAGTGTAGGGATGGGTACCAGTTTGACCAATTCTGGTATCAGACCTAAGTGGTACGGGTTTTGATTGACGTTAGGAAAACACGCAACAGGTTGTCACACATTTAAAGTGACAATAATCTATTGATCTTACTTCTTCTTCCTCTTCTTCTGCGTACACAGTCAGACAGTAACCATTATTTTTTCGAAAAAAGCGGCGGTCATCCTGAGGCTCTCGCCACTGCCATAGAGCTTGTCTTGCAGTTCCACTGGTAATGGCCACATCTGCTCTCTCTGATCCTCGTATGTCGGGCAGTTCTGCAGCAGATGTTCAGTGGTCATTTTACCAGTACCGTACGGGCATTCGTCGGTACACCCTATCTTCAATTTGTTGAATAGGTGGTACCTCAGTCTGTTGTGGCCAGTGCGAAGTCTGAAGACAACGACCTGCTCTCTTCGGTTCAACTGGTAATAGGCATCGTTTTTGGTGTAACCAGTATGTTTGGTTTCCCATTTGGTCATGTATCTGGCTTTGATAAGCCGTTTTGACTCTTCGTACGTCATACTGGTATCTGTTTGTGGTAGTCTTGCACCTTCTTTTGCCAGTCTGTCTGCCTCCTCGTTGCCTTGGATGTTGCAGTGTGACGGAACCCACTGTACCACTACCCTTTTTGGTGCGGACTGCTGGCACAGTTTGCAGAGTGCTGCTCTTAAGTCATTAAGCTCAGTGTTTTTCTGGCTTTTTAGCGCTGTGACTACGGCGAGAGCATCTGTCAGCAGGACTATATGGCTCTCATTTTCACTGTGTGTTGCCATTTCTTCCACTGCCGCCCTCAGTGCCTCTGCCTCCGCTCTGAAATTGCTTGTGTACTTACCAGTAGCGAATGACAGTGTTATTTTTCTGCCATTTGGTAGGTTCAGGAATGCTCCTGCCCCTCCGTTCTGTGTAGTGTTTGTTACAGAACCGTCGGTGTATGCATGGGTCCAGTCCTTGCTTGGATAGCTTTTCGTTATGAAGCTTAGGGTAGTATCTCTCCTTTATTTTTCAGTCTGGCAGTTTTTGTTTGCAATACCTGGTATATTTTCTACCACCTCTGGAAATATATCCTGCCTCCAGGTAGGTTTTCGTACAGTAGTGATGGGTTTTGGTGTTGTTAGTGCGTTTATGGGATCTTCGTGCATCTTTGCTTTGGCTATTTCTGCAAAGTTTCTCCGCTTTAGTTTCCCATTTCCCAAATTGTTTAGTCTCTGGTACATTGGATGGTCCGTCAGTCTTCGGAGTTTCTCTGACTGCAGCTGGGCTCTGCAGTCTCTTCTATCGGTCATGGATTGCAGTTTTGTAATCTTTTCAAGTTCTACAATTGGCGTTGACTTCATGCCACCTGTTATAATTCTCATGGCTTGGTTTTGAAGTTTGTTAACTTTATCGAAGTTCGCCTTCGCTGCTGTTGTCCATGCCGCAATGCCATACTCGAGAACTGGTCTCACTCTTCCAGTGTACAGTTTCTTTAGTATGCCTTCGTCTGCTCCCCAGCTTGTGCCAGCAAGTTTCCTCATGATTGCCATTCTTTCTCCGGCTTTCATTCGGTTTCTCTCAATCTGACTTTTCCATGTTATGCGCCGATCAAATGTGACTTCCAGATAGGTTGGGTTGTCGTTTGGCTGCAGGATTTTGCCATTTAGACTTAATTTGGTACTTTGGGGTTTTAATGAAAGCGAGAATATTGTGGACGTGGTTTTCTCCTCGTTTATTTTGACCAGCCATGAGTTCGCCCACTCTTCCAGCGATGTTAGGGCCGTCTGCATGCGATTTCCTGCTATGGTGAGATTCTTTTCAGAGGTCCACATAGCCAGATCGTCTGCAAACATTGAGCTATGGACTCTTCTTGGTATATTCTCTGTAATATCGTTTATATATACCAGGAACAGTGTGGGTGACAATACTCCCCCTTGGGGTACTCCCTGCTCGAGTGTCACCTTTTTTCTCATCTGCCCTTGTACTTGGACTCTGGCCGTTCTTTGTTTGAGGTAGTGGTTGATCCACTTGTACATCTTCCCACAGACATCACTTCTTCTTAGCTTGACTCTAAGTCCATCCTTCCAGACTTTGTCAAATGCCTTTTCCAGATCCACCCAAACAGCTACTGTGTGTTTCTGTGCCTGGTAGGCATCTTCTATCTCCTGGGCTATGAGGATGACCTGGTCCTGAGTGGATCTGTGCTGTCTAAAGCCGGCTTGCTGTGGAATTAGTATTCGTTTTTCTTCCAGATGCCACATCAGTCTGGTGTTTATCATCCGTTCCATCAGCTTGCCGACACAGCTCAGTAGGCTGATGGGCCTGTATCCATTTGGATCTGTTTTATCCTTTCCTGTTTTTGGTACTGGTACCAGTATTGCGTCTTTCCATGCCTGGGGTACAATACCCCTTTTCCAGCTTTGGTTCAGGACTTATAGTAGTTTCCTCTTCGCTGTTTGGCCCAGCCCCATCAGCATTTCGTTTGTTATCCCGTCTTTTCCGGGAGATTTCCTTTTCTTTAGTGTTCTCATAGCCTCTTCCATTTCGCGCATTGTTAGTTTGGCCATCATGTGCTCTTCGGGAGCCGTATTTATGTTTTCGTGTCCCTTTAGCTCTTCGCTAATGTCTGTATGCTTATCTGCAATGACCTCGATGTGGTTTGCTCTGGCATAGTGATCGACAAAGGCGTTTGCCGCTTTCTTACCTGTGATCAAGTTCTCGCCCTGCTTGATAGTAATTTGTTTATTTGACGAGGTTTCGTCGTTCATGGCTCTGACTAGCTTCCATAGCTGTTTCCCGTCTTTGTCCAGGTTTAGACTTTCCGTTTTTTTTTTCCAGCTTTCTCTTGCTGTTTGCTTGAGAGTGTGTTTGTACTTCGCCGCGGCGGCTTTGAGGGCGATGTTTGCCTCCATGGATTTTTCTCGCTCTGCCATGTTCCTAGCATTTGTTACTGCATCTTCCACTTTCTGCAACTCATCATTCCAGTAGGGCTTATAGTTTTTCCTAGCTCCTCTTGGGATGGTTTCAGTGGCGGCTTGCATTATTGCCTTGCTTAGGCTCTCTACCATGGGCTTCATTTTGGTGTTTCGTGTGTTGATGGTTTCACACAGCCCATCTGTCAGGATTGCAAATCTGTCCCAGTCGGCTCGTTTGTAATTCCAACGTGGGAGCGGTTTTGTTTCCTGTGGGCCTACTTCCATGTCAATAGTTAGCCTGATCGGCCTGTGGTCGCTACCTGCCAGTTGGTTTAGCACCTGGCGGTCTATTTTATGGTGTATGTCCTGTGTGGAGAAGGCCAAATCTGGAGTCGAGGTGGTATGCCATGTTCTTGAATAGAAGCTAGGGCTATCCTCCGGCCTATTGATTAGGGAGAGATTTGCATCTATCTCCCAATCTTCCACTTCGTCACCTCTGCTGTCTGTGTCAGAGTATCCCCATCTCTCCGAGTGGCTGTTGAAATCTCCAACTACTATGCAGTTGGAGTCTCTGACCTCCATACTCGAGAGCGATAGGTCTCTGTTTGGTGGTCCGTACAGATTGAAAATGCGGAGCTTCGTCTCTTGAGCCATTATGTCAACTCCTACAATTTCTGCTTGTCCGGTGTGATTGACAGATACCGCGCTACTCGGTATGCAGTTTCTTGTCAGTATCAGGACCCCTCCTTTGTGGCCTTCTCTATCTAGACGGAAGGTCTGATATCCTCTGATTGAGAATTTATGGTTATTGTTGAGGTGCGTTTCCTGGATACATGCCACGTCAATCTTACCTTCATGCAGGTGGTGTGTTAGGGAAAGTTTTTTGTTAATGACTCCCTCCGCATTCCACTGTAGTATTTTGAGGGTCTTGAGGTTTTGGCCAATAGAAGTTGCCCCATAGCCATGTGCCTTGACTCCACGACACATGGGTGGGTGACCACCAGTAGTCAAGGGTGGGCCCCTTCGAGGCGTGAGGCCCAGTACTATCGCTGCCTGGCGGGACTCCGCAGGATGAGCGCCTTGCGTTTTTCTAATAGGTTGTACTGCCATCATACTGTGATTTACGTTGCACTGTTTTGTTAGGCTTGTGGCCCCGTGCATCCGATTTCAACAGGCGTTTCTGTAGGGATGCCCTCCTTAGCCTTTGGCTGTCCCCAGCCTATCTGCAAGGCAGCAGTTGTTTATGATCAGAGTTTTCTCTCTTATGGAAGTTGTCTTACCAGACTATCGAGTCTTTACTACTCGTGTCTATAGGGTGCAATGATGATATGTGATGATATATGAGATGGACTGGTTTACCCGGAAGAGAGGTAGTCTAGTGTGTCTGTATCCCAGGATCGTCACGTCCTGCCAGAAACGTAGCATTTGCATGTGAGTGGGGTATCTCTTTTTCCCTTTATTTTCTTGGCTTCTATGCAGGGATGGTACGCCTAGCATTCCCCGCCACCTGGGGTGTTGACACAGTGGGGCAGGTGTGCAATGTCCGCTGGTCTGCATCTCCTCTGCGTCCAGTATGATAGTTATATGGCTGATAACGTACAGAGGTAGATATCGTAGCCGGAGTGCATTCAGCCAGAGGACAAGCCTGGTAATGTCACAGAGATGTTGTTCGCCTGATGTGCGGACAACTCTCATGGTCAGTGGTTGAGTCTTGACAGTTCACAGTGAGGTGGCTGCTCTACTGTTTTCGACACCCCGACCAGGTACTAAGTCTTTGGTTGGTGTTTTCGCACCCCATCGCCGTATAGGGTGAGTATCAAGCAGTTGTCCGCCCGCTTTGATTGGCGGACGGCAAGGACCTCTTAATGTGGCTCTACCTGATAAGGCTGGGGCGCAAGCCCCAGGTCCCGAGCATGTAGGAGCCTCCCATTGCAGTGGTGCTGAGATTTTGGGCGGGATTGCGGCTTACAAGGGTTCGGCCGTAATCCCCCACATGGTAGCCTCGCGCCCTTGGCTTATCAGCCTGGTACGTGAACCAAAGTGTCTGCGGCTCCTCTCGATTTGAGCTGGTTTTCCGTAGCAACGCCCTGTCATTTGTAGGGTAAAACTGACCTGTCTTCAGATGATCTATTTCCAGCACCCGTTCACTATTTGGTCAGACGAATTTATTGAGGGCTTTTGTTTGTCAATGACCAGGTATTTGAAATCTGCGGTTTCTGCGGAGTTGAACACGATTTCCGTAGCGTTCTTTCATTTGAGTGTTTGAGAGCTGACTTGTCATCCGTGAGTCTAATACCAGCGTACGTTCATTATTAGACCCAAACGGCAGTGCTCTCGATTTGTCAGTTGTTCTACAGTATTGGCGTGTTCAGTCAAATTAAGCCGCAGGTTCCACACCTGGTGGTGCCCTTCCGTCAATTCCCTTAGCGAGACAATCAAGTTTCTTAGAGGGTAGCCCCAGATTTTCGAGGGTCTAATTCCAGCACATGTTCTCTATTAGACCCCACGAAGGTGTACTTTTTGATAGTCATTCTGCAGTATTGGCGTGTTTAGTTAATTTAGGTCTCAGGCTCCACTCCAGATAGTGCTCTTCCGTCAATTCCTTTTTCAGAACACTGGATGCAGACCAAACCGGGCCACAGGGGGCATAACCCCAGATTTCTGGGGGTCTAAATCCAGCACCAGTGGCGAACTATTTAATAGGCTAATACAAATAGGTTTCTTGGAGATACAATCATAGGGCACCCAGGTTTCTTGGAGAGACAATCATAGGGCACCCAGGTTTCTTGGAGAAACAATGTGACAGTTCCAGCTCACGGTGGAGCATTGGCGTTTAGGGCAGAAGAGACTGAGCTGACGACTGTGTTTGCTAAACATCAAACGTTGCCGGAATTGTAGTTAAAGGGGTGCAGGTCAAACCCCGTCACCGCGCGGATCAAAGCGGGAGGTGAGAACTGAATGCTACTGGAAAACGTGGCTAGTGTAGGGATGGGTACCAGTTTGACCAATTCTGGTATCAGACCTAAGTGGTACGGGTTTTGATTGACGTTATTTAAAGTGACAATAATCTATTGATCTTACAACCAATGAGATTCTAGATTAGGTGGGACGAAATTAGAGTGATGGCTAACTGGAGAGGACCACTCTACGGTCATTTGGGTTTCTAGGGCTAAGTAAATAAGCTTTAAAAAGACAATGCACGAAAACGAGTCTAGAGATTTGAAGAGAAATAGCGTTTATGAGGTGGTTGTCCCATCATACACCTAAAGCCTTGCAGTTATACTCATTGCTGTGAATGGTGGACACACTGTAAACAAAATGAGATATTGATCTGACCACATTAAGTGAGAAGATTCACCTCGGTACGAATTGAGTTGATCTAGAAGGCAGTCAGAGTGTTTTCCAAAGGACCATTGCATTTGGTATTTGTTGAAAGAACGGTGGCCCTTTTACGATCACAGTGGTACAAAAGTTCATTTCGATTAATGATTCAGCGAGTCCCAGGGACTGCGATCCCGGTGGTACGAGAGTTTTGTTCATTTAAGGATTCAGCGAATCAAAGAGCTTTCTATCCCAGTCGTACGATAGCTCAGTTCGATTAAGAATTCAGCCAATCCCAGGGACTGCAATCCCAGTGGTACAACAGTTCCGCGTGATTAAGGGTTCTGTACATCCTAGGGACTGTGATCCCAAAAGTACGTGAGTTCAGAAAGAGAGGTGCATTACATGAGCCTTTAGAGAACCAAATTGTTCGACATAGGTGTAACACGGGCACCAAAAGTGCATGTCTCAATCACTTGAGAACTCCCAACATTTGTAAGTGTATTGAATATGACTAAATTTAGAATTTATGTTATTTCATATTAGACGTACAATCAGGGTTTTTATGTAGTTTACAGAAGTAACATCAATAGCACTTGCTTGGATCTTCTGTGTTAGTTTAGTATTTATATTATTATTACTTAGTTTAGAAATTCTTTTCGGTTGTTGAAATTATGTAACCATTATTCATGAAAATAAATTATATAGTTTTGTGACAATGGTTAACAATAGTTTTAGTGTATTCTGTGATCGAAGTGTAACATATTACAGTCTATGTGAATCAGTAAACTCTTAAGAAATAGCCTACTCTGAAACATATAAATATTGGTCGATGTGACCAGGATATAAAATAGTTAAGTACATTGTTACATATCAATAATTGCGCACATTACCAGTATAACCTTGTTTGGGAAGAAAAGGAGCTAACCTGCAACAACAATCATAGACCACATATATTTTTGTAGAGACAATCATGGGACACCTATATCTCTTCCAGAGACAATCATAGGACATATTTGTTTCTTGGAGAGACAATCATAGGACAGTGGTGCTATTCTTGACCTTCTCATACACAAAAACCCTGGCAGACCACTCGTGGTAGCTCGTACTTTGCAGAATGTATGTTTACCCAAATGCAACGCAAAACAGCAGGATGTTTCTTATTGTACACTTTGTCACACCTAGCCTCAGCTACATACAGTAATCACAAAGCTGGATAGTACTGCCGCCTAATGGCACCTTTAGAAACGACGGTTATTTAGAGTCGAGCCTTCGACCTGACAAGTCGCGATGATAGACACTATGTCAGATAAGTAGACCATTGTTTCCTTATATGTTGATATGCTAGTTCAGCATTCTTGTTATTTGTTGTCCCTGATAAAGGCAAATTGGTCGTAACGTAGGTTTTGTTTGTTCTCGTCTCGGTGCGGTATGTGACCATATCAATTTTTTTAAAATTTTGATTAAATTTAATTTTAATAAACTTTAAACATTTTTTTGCATTTATTTTTCTCACTTTGGAAACTACCTACATGTGTCAAATACCCAATTTGAGTATGTGACCTACTTGCTGACCTGCGTGTGTGTGTGTGCGTGTATTTGTCTGTGTGTGTTTTTTATTGTATTTTGCCCAGACTGTACTCGCCGAACAGAATTTACGAGTATCATATCTCAATAGCTGTCACTCACCGGTGTCAATGCCTGAACAACCTTCCAGGAACTGCATTTTACAGATTATTTTCCAGGGATGTGAAGAGGTTATCGCAATTTAATACCACAATAGAGACATTTCAGGGCAGACAAAACAGAGCGAACTTAAAAATGGAAATAAATCGGTCGTGTACTGAGAAAAACGCATTTCATTGCGTAACTTTTTAATATTAATATTTTAAATATTATTATTATTACTGCCGTCGAAAAATAAATTATTCATTGCCTTATATTTGGTAAATTTATTCCTGAATTATCTATGAAACCCGGTTGACTGTCCCGAGTGGTCCGCCGGGGTCTTTGTGTATGACAAGGACAAGAATAGGACCACTGCAGAGAGCATGTCGAAAGAGAGGACTAGCTGTGTTACATGCCATACTGCTTGCCATGGTTAGGTCATTTGTTTAGAGCAGCATAGATGGCGCCTAACAGGCTGTGGATTTACTTTGCTCTAGTGTTTGAGTTTATTAAGATGGATTTACACATCGGTTAACCATCTTGCGCGGCACTAGTCCTAACGCAGTGGAATAATAAGCTGCTCGAGCCTAGCACGTTCAGCAGGAAATCCTCCTCCCGGCTAAATCCAGCTTATATCAGAGCTGGGACCTGCACAGGGGCATCCGACCCTGTTGAAGTACAGGTCAACTAAGAACTAAGAACCCCCATCGACTACTCTACACTCAGCGGCCTTTAATCAGTCTGTTCCTGCAGGAGTCTGTAATAGTGTTCTTTCTTAGATATGTTAGGCCGCACTGCTAGTCGCCACTGACACTATACTCTCGGTGTGGCAGTGGTACTATTCCAATCTTTGTCACACAGAGCCCTCCAGGAAACAGCAGCAGCATACATAACCTAGCAAAGAAACGAATTTCTTAGAGTGATGTACCTCGTAATGTCTGTTACGGACAAGAATCGCTTCGGTGTTTTTCTATTTTATAAAATTAAAACCAGCATAGTGAGTGTGTTAATAATATGAATAGTTGCCTAATGCAAACGAAGATGGCGACATCATCAGACCTGTGCTGAGAGATGTGTTCTAATGTGGATGTAAAGACCAATCCTAGCATGACAGAGCACCAGAGGCACTCGTGTAGGAAGCGGCTGTGGAATCGTCGCTCGTTCTGCTCTTTCAGGCCTCACGCTTACTCTTAACCTCGGCGACGGCGTTTCGCTCTGAGATTTGAGCCCCTTTGGTGATGCTACCGCGTCAGGTAGATATTTTTAGCAAGGATTGACTGTGCTACTTTTTATTCTCACTCTCGAGCCGCCCGATCCCAGTGGCAAGTCAAGGACAAGACGACTAAGGGGCGACTACGAGATGCACCCTTGAAAAATACGGCGTAGTCCCGAGTCGAACCCACACCACCTGATCACGAGGCCGACGGCTGAACCACTTCGCCACGGAATCCCCGCTCAAGTGAAACCCGTACACCAATAGCAGTGTGTATTATTTCTTCGCAATGAAGCCAGCTCTTTTAATACTTGAATTATCAACTGTACAATCGTTCTTTAAGTGACTAAATTGGCAACACGCACTTGGTATGTTAACATTATGACCATGATGTGAACTTCCGCACTACCATTCCTGTCTACACTGTCTTGAGGGATACATGCTCACGAGAAAGGCATCGGGAGTAAACCCTGAGAACAAACCTAGAGCTGGTATCCCTAGGGGGGATGGGGTGGTTTCTTTGCTGTTCTGGCAACTCCTCCAACGACGTTGATTCCAGGCCTTATCGGTTTAGTCTTTTCCCTGAATTAATTGGCAGATCTAGCATGGGTTTGCTAGAAGTAGGCTAGAAGTAGGTCTGTGAATATCTTCGTATTATTTGTTAGAAACAGGGTAATTAATGTTGTTTGCGAATGCTCATAAAGAGTAGGTTACTCTTGTGTGCACCCTGACATGAACTTTAAGTGGCGGTTTAGCTTTCCTCATATCCCGAGCATGCTGACGAAGGTGTACCGGTGTAATCTGGGCGGTTGTGCTATACCGGGCTTCATTTTCGTGTCGATCATTGCTACAGGGATCACGTCAATCCCTCAACGTGTTAGCCAGGCTGCCATGAAAACAGCGTTATTTCTAAGACTAAAGCACAAGAAGAAGAAGAAGAAGAAGAAGAAGAAGAATGAAGACACTACAACAAATGAATCATCAATAGACTGCAGGACTTTGAAATCAAGCGAGGTTCCAGTTGATTGGTTCTTATCAGAGGAAGGAGCAAGAGCGAACATCATCCTACACCTTCGCTTCTTCATCTTGTGATCGCATGATAAATGTTGACACCACCAGGAGAGTTTCCGCGATGAACTCGACCGTTGCCTGCAGTTGCCCTTTAGCTCCATACAGCTTTGATTGTAGTGTTGAATCATTTAGTCAGTGTATCCTCCTTAACTGACCATACAGAGAACAGTGCTGCAGAACATGCTCGGCAGTTTGTTCGCCTGTCCCACATGTACACAGCGGCGAAGCAGAAAGACGAAGCCTGTCCTACATGAACACAGCGGCGAAGCAGACAGACGAAGCCTGTCCTACATGTACACAGCGGCGAAGCAGACAGACGAAGCCTGAACATGTGTTTATTCAGTCTATTGTGCCCAGTCTTGAGGCGAAGAATGATGGTCTGCCCTTGCCGGTCAAGGGTGTGGTGGTCATCATTGGGTTGGTTCTGTTCTCTTCTGACAGCCTGGACAACTCTCTTTTTCTCCAAGTATGTGATTGTGCTGTCTTCTTGTTCACGTTCTCCTCCCATCTGTGCAAGCCCATCTTCCCTTTCATTTCCAGGCACACCACAGTGGGATGACAGCCACTGGGGTATTGTTCCAACAGCTACCCTCCCCAGTTCACTTCTCAGTAGCGAGAGTTTACCACCCTTAAGAGCTTGCAGCACAGATAATGCGTCTGTGAAGATGATTGCTTGATGACAATCAGATTTGCTGTTCTGGATCATGTTGGCAGTCTGTTTGAGAGCTTGAACCTCAGCCTGTTTGAGAGCTTGAACCTCAGCCTGTTTGAGAGCTTGAACCTCAGCCTGTTTGAGAGCTTGAACCTCAGCCTGTTTGAGAGCTTGAACCTCAGCCTGAGAGCTTGAACCTCAGCCTGTTTGAGAGCTTGAACCTCAGCCTGTTTGAGAGCTTGAACCTCAGCCTGTTTGATAGCTTGAACCTCAGCCTGTTTGAGAGCTTGAACCTCAGCCTGTTTGAGAGCTTGAACCTCAGCCTGTTTGAGAGCTTGAACCTCAGCTGTATAGTTGGAGCAGAATTGACCAGCGGGAACACTCGTTGTCTCACAATGGTCCTCAGGGTATGTTATAAAGATACCAGAGCCTCCATTCACACCAGTATTTGTTGCTGATCCATCTGTGTTGGCATGTATCCACGATTGTTGCTGATCCATCTGTGTTGGCATGTATCCACGATTGTTGCTGATCCATCTGTGTTGGCATGTATCCACGATTGTTGCTGATCCATCTGTGTTGGCATGTATCCACGATTGTTGCTGATCCATCTGTGTTGGCATGTATCCACGATTGTTGCTGATCCATCTGTGTTGGCATGTATCCACGATTGTTGCTGATCCATCTGTGTTGGCATGTATCCACGATTGTTGCTGATCCATCTGTGTTGGCATGTATCCACGAGTGTTGCTGATCCATCTGTGTTGGCATGTATCCACGATTGTTGCTAATCCATCTGTGTTGGCATGTATCCACGAGTGTTGCTGATCCATTTGTGTTGGCATGTATCCACGATTGTTGCTGATCCATTTGTGTTGGCATGTATGCACGATTCCTTCGCTTAGAGAGAGTGCGCGCCTATTGGTTTACCTGAAGTGCAGTGAAATAGATTCTTAAGAACACATGCAGGAGAAAATACTAACATCTTAACCCAACAACCCAATGGAAGAGATACCGCCCACTTTATAGCCTCTGCCGAAATAACGAATACAGGAAATGCTTCGCGAATTGTCGAGAACGTTCGATTCGCTTACCTGTCAAACTGAGTCACTGACAAGTCGATTAAGTGTCAGTTTACTAGACAATCGGTTTGAGCCCTTTCTTTTGGTACACAAAACAATAACCACAAATAAATTATGTTATGTCAGAATTGTTTATGGAATACCTTTTTTAGAACATAATTTAAACCCAGAAGGGTGCTATGCAAATTGTAGGATATTCTTGATCCATGAATTGGAGAGTATTCTACAACGAAGGGGATAGACCAGATTACTGTTCGTCTGTATTAAACGTGCACTCAGTGTAGCAGTAACACTTTAGTCTACTCTCTGTCGCAATCTGAACAATCATATCAATCACTTGGGAAAAACATACGCGCACATAAACACACACGCTTACACGCACACACAAACACACACGCACGCGCACCATTACACACACAGGCACGCAGACAAGCAGACACACACACACATTAAGGAAACGATCTGGGAAGGAAGCCTAATCTTTGGTCAGGCAAAATATACTGAGCAGACATGTTAGTTAGGGTCAGGCAAAATATACTGAGCAGACATGTTAGGGTCAGGCAAAATATACTGAGCAGACATGTTAGTTAGGGTCAGGCAAAATATACTGAGCAGACATGTTAGCTAGTGTCAGCCAAAATATACTGAGCAGACATGTTAGTTAGGGTCAGGCAAAATATACTGAGCAGACATGTTAGTTAGGGTCAGGCAAAATATACTGAGCAGACATGTTAGTTAGAGTCAGGCAAAATATACTGAGCAGACATGTTAGGGTCAGGCAAAATATACTGAGCAGACATGTTAGTTAGGGTCAGGCAAAATATACTGAGCAGACATGTTAGCTAGTGTCAGGCAAAATATACTGAGCAGACATGTTAGTTAGGGTCAGGCAAAATATACTGAGCAGACATGTTAGTTAGGGTCAGGCAAAATATACTGAGCAGACATGTTAGGGTCAGGCAAAATATACTGAGCAGACATGTTAGGGTCAGGCCAAATATACTGAGCAGACATGTTAGTTATGGTCAGGCAAAATATATTGAGCAGACACGTTAGTTAGGGTCAGGCAAAATATACTGAGCAGACATGTTAGTTAGGGTCAGGCAAAATATACTGAGCAGACATGTTAGTTAGGGTCAGGCAAAATATACTGAGCAGACATGTTAGGGTCAGGCAAAATATACTGAGCAGACATGTTAGTTAGGGTCAGGCAAAATATACTGAGCAGACACGTTAGTTAGGGTCAGGCAAAATATACTGAGCAGACATGTTAGTTAGGGTCAGGCAAAATATACTGAGCAGACATGTTAGTTAGGGTCAGGCAAAATATACTGAGCAGACATGTTAGTTAGGGTCAGGCAAAATATACTGAGCAGACATGTTAGTTAGGGTCAGGCAAAATATACTGAGCAGACATGTTAGTTAGGGTCAGGCAAAATATACTGAGCAGACATGTTAGTTAGGGTCAGGCAAAATATACTGAGCAGACATGTTAGGGTCAGGCAAAATATACTGAGCAGACATGTTAGTTAGGGTCAGGCAAAATATACTGAGCAGACATGTTAGCTAGTGTCAGGCAAAATATACTGAGCATACATGTTAGTTAGGGTCAGGCAAAATATACTGAGCAGACACGTTAGTTAGGGTCAGGCAAAATATACTGAGCAGACATGTTAGTTAGGGTCAGGCAAAATATACTGAGCAGACATGTTAGTTAGGGTCAGGCAAAATATACTGAGCAGACATGTTAGTTAGGGTCAAGCAAAATATACTGAGCAGACATGTTAGTTAGGGTCAGGCAAAATATACTGAGCAGACATGTTAGTTAGGGTCAGGCAAAATATACTGAGCAGACATGTTAGTTAGGGTCAGGCAAAATATACTGAGCAGACATGTTAGGGTCAGGCAAAATATACTGAGCAGACATGTTAGTTAGGGTCAGGCAAAATATACTGAGCAGACACGTTAGTTAGAGTCAGGCAAAATATACTGAGCAGACATGTTAGGGTCAGGCAAAATATACTGAGCAGACATGTTAGTTACGGTCAAGCAAAATATATTGAGCAGACACGTTAGTTAGGGTCAGGCAAAATATACTGAGCAGACATGTTAGTTAGGGTCAGGCAAAATATACTGAGCAGACATGTTAGTTAGGGTCAGGCAAAATATACTGAGCAGACATGTTAGTTAGGGTCAGGCAAAATATACTGAGCAGACATGTTAGTTAGGGTCAGGCAAAATATACTGAGCAGACATGTTAGTTAGGGTCAGGCAAAATATACTGAATAGACATGTTAGTTAGGGTCAGGCAAAATATACTGAGCAGACATGTTAGTTAGGGTCAGGCAAAATATACTGAGCAGAGATGTTAGTTAGGGTCAGGCAAAATATACTGAGCAGACATGTTAGTTAGGGTCAAGCAAAATATACTGAGCAGACATGTTAGGGTCAGGCAAAATATACTGAGCAGACATGTTAGTTAGGGTCAGGCAAAATATACTGAGTAGACACGTTAGTTAGGGTCAAGCAAAATATACTGAGCAGACATGTTAGGGTCAGGCAAAATATACTGAGCAGACATGTTAGTTAGGGTCAGGCAAAATATACTGAGTAGACACGTTAGTTAGGGTCAGGCAAAATATACTGAGCAGACATGTTAGTTAGGGTCAGGCAAAATATACTGAGCAGACATGTTAGTTAGGGTCAAGCAAAATATATTGAGCAGACACGTTAGTTAGGGTCAGGCAAAATATACTGAGCAGACATGTTAGTTAGGGTCAGGCAAAATATACTGAGCAGACATGTTAGTTAGGGTCAGGCAAAATATACTGAGCAGACATGTTAGTTAGGGTCAGGCAAAATATACTGAGCAGACATGTTAGTTAGGGTCAGGCAAAATATACTGAGCAGACATGTTAGTTAGGGTCAGGCAAAATATACTGAATAGACATGTTAGTTAGGGTCAGGCAAAATATACTGAGCAGACATGTTAGTTAGGGTCAGGCAAAATATACTGAGCAGAGATGTTAGTTAGGGTCAGGCAAAATATACTGAGCAGACATGTTAGTTAGGGTCAAGCAAAATATACTGAGCAGACATGTTAGGGTCAGGCAAAATATACTGAGCAGACATGTTAGTTAGGGTCAGGCAAAATATACTGAGTAGACACGTTAGTTAGGGTCAGGCAAAATATACTGAGCAGACATGTTAGTTAGGGTCAGGCAAAATATACTGAGCAGACATGTTAGTTAGGGTCAGGCAAAATATACTGAGCAGACATGTTAGTTAGGGTCAGGCAAAATATACTGAGCAGACATGTTAGTTAGGGTCAGGCAAAATATACTGAGCAGACATGTTAGTTAGGGTCAGGCAAAATATACTGAGCAGACATGTTAGTTAGGGTCAGGCAAAATATACTGAGCAGACATGTTAGTTAGGGTCAGGCAAAATATACTGAATAGACATGTTAGTTAGGGTCAGGCAAAATATACTGAGCAGACATGTTAGTTAGGGTCAGGCAAAATATACTGAGCAGAGATGTTAGTTAGGGTCAGGCAAAATATACTGAGCAGACATGTTAGTTAGGGTCAAGCAAAATATACTGAGCAGACATGTTAGGGTCAGGCAAAATATACTGAGCAGACATGTTAGTTAGGGTCAGGCAAAATATACTGAGTAGACACGTTAGTTAGGGTCAGGCAAAATATACTGAGCAGACATGTTAGTTAGGGTCAGGCAAAATATACTGAGCAGACATGTTAGTTAGGGTCAGGCAAAATATACTGAGCAGACATGTTAGTTAGGGTCAGGCAAAATATACTGAGCAGACATGTTAGTTAGGGTCAGGCAAAATATACTGAGCAGACATGTTAGTTAGGGTCAGGCAAAATATACTGAGCAGACATGTTAGTTAGGGTCAGGCAAAATATACTGAGCAGACATGTTAGTTAGGGTCAGGCAAAATATACTGAGCAGACATGTTAGTTAGGGTCAGGCAAAATATACTGAGCAGACATGTTAGTTAGGGTCAGGCAAAATATACTGAGCAGACATGTTAGTTAGGGTCAGGCAAAATATACTGAGCAGACATGTTAGTTAGGGTCAGGCAAAATATACTGAGCAGACATGTTAGTTAGGGTCAGGCAAAATATACTGAGCAGACATGTTAGTTAAGATCAGGCAAAATTTACTGAGCAGACATGTTATTTAGGGTCAGGCAAAATATACTGAGCAGACATGTTAGTTAGGATCAGGCAAAATATACTGAGCAGACATGTTAGTTAGGGTCAGGCAAAATATACTGAGCAGACATGTTAGTTAAGGTCAGGCAAAATATACTGAGCAGACATGTTAGTTAGGGTCAGGCAAAATTTACTGAGCAGACACGTTAGTTAGGGTCAGGCAAAATATACTGAGCAGACATGTTAGTTAGGGTCAGGCAAAATATACTGAGCAGACATGTTAGGGTCAGGCAAAATATACTGAGCAGACATGTTAGGGTCAGGCAAAATATACTGAGCAGACATGTTAGTTAGGGTCAGGCAAAATATACTGAGCAGACATGTTAGCTAGTGTCAGGCAAAATATACTGAGCATACATGTTAGTTAGGGTCAGGCAAAATATACTGAGCAGACATGTTAGTTAGGGTCAGGCAAAATATACTGAGCAGAGATGTTAGTTAGGGTCAGGCAAAATATACTGAGCAGACATGTTAGGGTCAGGCAAAATATACTGAGCAGACATGTTAGTTAGGGTCAGGCAAAATATACTGAGCAGACATGTTAGTTAGGGTCAGGCAAAATATACTGAGCAGACATGTTAGTTAGGGTCAAGCAAAATATACTGAGCAGACATGTTAGTTAGGGTCAGGCAAAATATACTGAGCAGACATGTTAGTTAGGGTCAGGCAAAATATACTGAGCAGACATGTTAGTTAGGGTCAGGCAAAATATACTGAGCAGACATGTTAGGGTCAGGCAAAATATACTGAGCAGACATGTTAGTTAGGGTCAGGCAAAATATACTGAGCAGACATGTTAGTTAGGGTCAGGCAAAATATACTGAGCAGACATGTTAGTTAGGGTCAGGCAAAATATACTGAGCAGACATGTTAGTTAGGGTCAGGCAAAATATACTGAGCAGACATGTTAGTTAGGGTCAGGCAAAATATACTGAGCAGACATGTTAGTTAGGGTCAGGCAAAATATACTGAGCAGACATGTTAGTTAGGGTCAGGCAAAATATACTGAGCAGACATGTTAGTTAGGGTCAGGCAAAATATACTGAGCAGACATGTTAGTTAGGGTCAGGCAAAATATACTGAGCAGACATGTTAGTTAGGGTCAGGCAAAATATACTGAATAGACATGTTAGTTAGGGTCAGGCAAAATATACTGAGCAGACATGTTAGTTAGGGTCAGGCAAAATATACTGAGCAGAGATGTTAGTTAGGGTCAGGCAAAATATACTGAGCAGACATGTTAGTTAGGGTCAAGCAAAATATACTGAGCAGACATGTTAGGGTCAGGCAAAATATACTGAGCAGACATGTTAGTTAGGGTCAGGCAAAATATACTGAGTAGACACGTTAGTTAGGGTCAGGCAAAATATACTGAGCAGACATGTTAGTTAGGGTCAGGCAAAATATACTGAGCAGACATGTTAGTTAGGGTCAGGCAAAATATACTGAGCAGACATGTTAGTTAGGGTCAGGCAAAATATACTGAGCAGACATGTTAGTTAGGGTCAGGCAAAATATACTGAGCAGACATGTTAGTTAGGGTCAGGCAAAATATACTGAGCAGACATGTTAGTTAGGGTCAGGCAAAATATACTGAGCAGACATGTTAGTTAGGGTCAGGCAAAATATACTGAATAGACATGTTAGTTAGGGTCAGGCAAAATATACTGAGCAGACATGTTAGTTAGGGTCAGGCAAAATATACTGAGCAGAGATGTTAGTTAGGGTCAGGCAAAATATACTGAGCAGACATGTTAGTTAGGGTCAAGCAAAATATACTGAGCAGACATGTTAGGGTCAGGCAAAATATACTGAGCAGACATGTTAGTTAGGGTCAGGCAAAATATACTGAGTAGACACGTTAGTTAGGGTCAGGCAAAATATACTGAGCAGACATGTTAGTTAGGGTCAGGCAAAATATACTGAGCAGACATGTTAGTTAGGGTCAGGCAAAATATACTGAGCAGACATGTTAGTTAGGGTCAGGCAAAATATACTGAGCAGACATGTTAGTTAGGGTCAGGCAAAATATACTGAGCAGACATGTTAGTTAGGGTCAGGCAAAATATACTGAGCAGACATGTTAGTTAGGATCAGGCAAAATATACTGAGCAGACATGTTAGTTAGGGTCAGGCAAAATATACTGAGCAGACATGTTAGTTAGGGTCAGGCAAAATATACTGAGCAGACATGTTAGTTAGGGTCAGGCAAAATATACTGAGCAGACATGTTAGTTAGGGTCAGGCAAAATATACTGAGCAGACATGTTAGTTAGGGTCAGGCAAAATATACTGAGCAGACATGTTAGTTAGGGTCAGGCAAAATATACTGAATAGACATGTTAGTTAGGGTCAGGCAAAATATACTGAGCAGACATGTTAGTTAGGGTCAGGCAAAATATACTGAGCAGAGATGTTAGTTAGGGTCAGGCAAAATATACTGAGCAGACATGTTAGTTAGGGTCAAGCAAAATATACTGAGCAGACATGTTAGGGTCAGGCAAAATATACTGAGCAGACATGTTAGTTAGGGTCAGGCAAAATATACTGAGTAGACACGTTAGTTAGGGTCAGGCAAAATATACTGAGCAGACATGTTAGTTAGGGTCAGGCAAAATATACTGAGCAGACATGTTAGTTAGGGTCAGGCAAAATATACTGAGCAGACATGTTAGTTAGGGTCAGGCAAAATATACTGAGCAGACATGTTAGTTAGGGTCAGGCAAAATATACTGAGCAGACATGTTAGTTAGGGTCAGGCAAAATATACTGAGCAGACATGTTAGTTAGGGTCAGGCAAAATATACTGAGCAGACATGTTAGTTAGGGTCAGGCAAAATATACTGAATAGACATGTTAGTTAGGGTCAGGCAAAATATACTGAGCAGACATGTTAGTTAGGGTCAGGCAAAATATACTGAGCAGAGATGTTAGTTAGGGTCAGGCAAAATATACTGAGCAGACATGTTAGTTAGGGTCAAGCAAAATATACTGAGCAGACATGTTAGGGTCAGGCAAAATATACTGAGCAGACATGTTAGTTAGGGTCAGGCAAAATATACTGAGTAGACACGTTAGTTAGGGTCAGGCAAAATATACTGAGCAGACATGTTAGTTAGGGTCAGGCAAAATATACTGAGCAGACATGTTAGTTAGGGTCAGGCAAAATATACTGAGCAGACATGTTAGTTAGGGTCAAGCAAAATATACTGAGCAGACATGTTAGGGTCAGGCAAAATATACTGAGCAGACATGTTAGTTAGGGTCAGGCAAAATATACTGAATAGACATGTTAGTTAGGGTCAGGCAAAATATACTGAGCAGACATGTTAGTTAGGGTCAGGCAAAATATACTGAGCAGAGATGTTAGTTAGGGTCAGGCAAAATATACTGAGCAGACATGTTAGTTAGGGTCAAGCAAAATATACTGAGCAGACATGTTAGGGTCAGGCAAAATATACTGAGCAGACATGTTAGGGTCAGGCAAAATATACTGAGCAGACATGTTAGTTACGGTCAAGCAAAATATATTGAGCAGACACGTTAGTTAGGGTCAGGCAAAATATACTGAGCAGACATGTTAGTTAGGGTCAGGCAAAATATACTGAGCAGACATGTTAGTTAGGGTCAGGCAAAATATACTGAGCAGACATGTTAGTTAGGGTCAGGCAAAATATACTGAGCAGACATGTTAGTTAGGGTCAGGCAAAATATACTGAGCAGACATGTTAGTTAGGGTCAGGCAAAATATACTGAATAGACATGTTAGTTAGGGTCAGGCAAAATATACTGAGCAGACATGTTAGTTAGGGTCAGGCAAAATATACTGAGCAGAGATGTTAGTTAGGGTCAGGCAAAATATACTGAGCAGACATGTTAGTTAGGGTCAAGCAAAATATACTGAGCAGACATGTTAGGGTCAGGCAAAATATACTGAGCAGACATGTTAGTTAGGGTCAGGCAAAATATACTGAGTAGACACGTTAGTTAGGGTCAAGCAAAATATACTGAGCAGACATGTTAGGGTCAGGCAAAATATACTGAGCAGACATGTTAGTTAGGGTCAGGCAAAATATACTGAGTAGACACGTTAGTTAGGGTCAGGCAAAATATACTGAGCAGACATGTTAGTTAGGGTCAGGCAAAATATACTGAGCAGACATGTTAGTTAGGGTCAAGCAAAATATATTGAGCAGACACGTTAGTTAGGGTCAGGCAAAATATACTGAGCAGACATGTTAGTTAGGGTCAGGCAAAATATACTGAGCAGACATGTTAGTTAGGGTCAGGCAAAATATACTGAGCAGACATGTTAGTTAGGGTCAGGCAAAATATACTGAGCAGACATGTTAGTTAGGGTCAGGCAAAATATACTGAGCAGACATGTTAGTTAGGGTCAGGCAAAATATACTGAATAGACATGTTAGTTAGGGTCAGGCAAAATATACTGAGCAGACATGTTAGTTAGGGTCAGGCAAAATATACTGAGCAGAGATGTTAGTTAGGGTCAGGCAAAATATACTGAGCAGACATGTTAGTTAGGGTCAAGCAAAATATACTGAGCAGACATGTTAGGGTCAGGCAAAATATACTGAGCAGACATGTTAGTTAGGGTCAGGCAAAATATACTGAGTAGACACGTTAGTTAGGGTCAGGCAAAATATACTGAGCAGACATGTTAGTTAGGGTCAGGCAAAATATACTGAGCAGACATGTTAGTTAGGGTCAGGCAAAATATACTGAGCAGACATGTTAGTTAGGGTCAGGCAAAATATACTGAGCAGACATGTTAGTTAGGGTCAGGCAAAATATACTGAGCAGACATGTTAGTTAGGGTCAGGCAAAATATACTGAGCAGACATGTTAGTTAGGGTCAGGCAAAATATACTGAGCAGACATGTTAGTTAGGGTCAGGCAAAATATACTGAATAGACATGTTAGTTAGGGTCAGGCAAAATATACTGAGCAGACATGTTAGTTAGGGTCAGGCAAAATATACTGAGCAGAGATGTTAGTTAGGGTCAGGCAAAATATACTGAGCAGACATGTTAGTTAGGGTCAAGCAAAATATACTGAGCAGACATGTTAGGGTCAGGCAAAATATACTGAGCAGACATGTTAGTTAGGGTCAGGCAAAATATACTGAGTAGACACGTTAGTTAGGGTCAGGCAAAATATACTGAGCAGACATGTTAGTTAGGGTCAGGCAAAATATACTGAGCAGACATGTTAGTTAGGGTCAGGCAAAATATACTGAGCAGACATGTTAGTTAGGGTCAGGCAAAATATACTGAGCAGACATGTTAGTTAGGGTCAGGCAAAATATACTGAGCAGACATGTTAGTTAGGGTCAGGCAAAATATACTGAGCAGACATGTTAGTTAGGGTCAGGCAAAATATACTGAGCAGACATGTTAGTTAGGGTCAGGCAAAATATACTGAGCAGACATGTTAGTTAGGGTCAGGCAAAATATACTGAGCAGACATGTTAGTTAGGGTCAGGCAAAATATACTGAGCAGACATGTTAGTTAGGGTCAGGCAAAATATACTGAGCAGACATGTTAGTTAGGGTCAGGCAAAATATACTGAGCAGACATGTTAGTTAGGGTCAGGCAAAATATACTGAGCAGACATGTTAGTTAAGATCAGGCAAAATTTACTGAGCAGACATGTTATTTAGGGTCAGGCAAAATATACTGAGCAGACATGTTAGTTAGGATCAGGCAAAATATACTGAGCAGACATGTTAGTTAGGGTCAGGCAAAATATACTGAGCAGACATGTTAGTTAAGGTCAGGCAAAATATACTGAGCAGACATGTTAGTTAGGGTCAGGCAAAATTTACTGAGCAGACACGTTAGTTAGGGTCAGGCAAAATATACTGAGCAGACATGTTAGTTAGGGTAATGCAAAACAAACTGGCCAAGACCCTCACCTCGGCTTGCTAGTAGCCCTACATGAAACCGGGCTGTTTGCCCGAGAGTCTGCCTAATAAGGTGAGTTATCGACGTGATCTCAGTAGTAGTGAGCAACACAGATATGTAGCCAAGCATAGCACAATCACCTGGAGGGCTCTGGTCCACCTTCATCAGCACGTTCGGGATGTGAGGAAAGCTACTGCAACCCGTCACTTAACCTCCTTTTCAGGTCGCACAAAAGAGTAACATACTCATTATGGGCATTCGCAAACAACAACAAAAACGACGAAACAATGAGATACGCTTGCAAGTCAGTCACTTTTCTGGAGCCCACGTGGCACTAGAAACTAAGATTGACACAAATGGCGAAGAGAGCTTGAGATAAACTGAAACCAAACATGGGAAACGTGAAAAGTGTTGAAGCCGATGGATATCGATAGGAGGACTTTATAATTTGTTGAAGGCCTGTGCCCAGTAGACAGCTAAAACGGCATTGATTGATTTGATCTTTAGTTCTGGCACCTTTCCTCGTAAGAAACGTAGACGCAATTAGAAGGAATTATCGCATGAAGAAGCCGCCAATCAAGAGTTTTCTTATATTTAAAAATAATGTCACCTGAAAGAGTAGAACATGTTACGCCCATGTCTAAGATAATATCTCTCCATTTGACATTATGATTAACATCTTGTTTCACTTATCTCGTTGCTCTGTGTATTTATCTTCTGGTAATAATCAATTTTTGTCGGTGTGAGACAGAGGCCTGAAAGGTGGGTTAGGAGTTGTAAAACTGTAAACTGCAAAAACGACAAAGGAGGTTCCAACAAACATGAGAATACGTTTCCCCAAAGATGGGGACACAGTCAGTGTAGGAGGATGTCAGCGAGGATCGGTCAGAACATAATCTGAGGACTTGAAGAGTGTAGGAGGGTGAAAGCGAGGCTCGGTCAGAACATAATCTGAGGACTCAACGAGTGTAGAAGGATGAGAGTAATGCTCGATCAGAACATAATCTGAGGACTTGAAGAGTGTAGGAGGGTGAGAGCGAAGCTCGATTAGAACATAATCTGAATACTCAACGAGTGTAGGAGGGTGAGAGCGAGGCTCGATCAGAACATAATCTGAGGACTCAACGAGTGTAGGAGGGTGAGAGCGAGGCTCGATCAGAACATAATCTGAGGACTCAACGAGTGTAGGAGGGTGAGAGCGAGCCTCGATCAGAACATAATCTGATGACTCAACGAGTGTAGGATGATGAGAGCGAGGCTCGATCAGAACATAATATGAGGACTCAACGAGTGTAAGAGAGTTTAATCGACAGCTGGTCAGATCATAATCTGAGGACTCAACGAGTGTAGGAGAGTTTAAGCGACAACTGGTCAGAACATAATCTGAGGACTCAACCAGTGTAGGAGAGTTAAAGCGTGTAAAAAGCCTATGTAATCCATCTGCGGTCTGAAAAAACATTTCCTTCTCAACTGGGGAATGAACCCAGGACCACTCAGATGCGAAGCCAGCTCGCTAACCACTGCTCTAGGCGGCAACGAGGCGCATGAGGTCAAAGCAATTCTAGTGGAAACGTATTTCGTGGCATCTGCATCTTGTGTCATTTTGTTACCCAGGAATGTGTAGTGTTAGACATTTTGTAGAGATTTTACCTGTTGCTTAATATCAACCGTTGTGGTTGTACAATACGATACAAACAACACCATTAATTGGTTCCTTTGGTCGCGTGCTTGCTGCCTTGTGTGTCACCTGTTTACAGGAAAGACTTTGGAAGTAAACCCTGAGGAAAAATCTGAAACCCTTACTACCTCCAGTCGTCTTACTACGTGTTGCCACTGGATTAAGGTAGAAGTGGACAAGAGAGAGAGATTGACTTGCAAATCTTTTTCCCTTTAATCATCTAAGGTGACAGATACTGCATCAGACAAAAATCTATGGGAATAAAAAGTTTTCTTTATAGCCATAAGAGAAATCATTTCGCAGCAATGTCTGATGCAGTTGCCCTATTCGCTTGCGATTGGCAATTATTATTATTATTTTATTATTTTTACGAGGAAGACTAACGTCTGGTAAGGCACAAAATACTGATGAGACATGTTAGTCAGGGTCAAGCAAAACATATTGGCCAAGACCCCCACCTCAGCTTCCTAGTAGCCCTACCTGGAAACATATGTAACTATATCTGAAGACGCCATAATTCCCAAAAAGAAAGATAAATCGTTTTTATTGGACATTCTATTGTCGATCTTTAGATCAGCGTATTTGATGTCAAACAGAAATTGTGTTTCTTTCACAAGTTAACCCTTTACAGTCCAAATTGCCAATTGCAGTCAACTAGAGTAGCACAACTTACAGCCCAATTGGATTGCCGAAGACGAATGTGTCAAATCGTAGAACCAAATTTCGCAGTCAGGCTGTAAACTAGGGACACAACGTATTCCTTTCTCCGGACTACATCCTGCTACTTGCAAAAACCCTACTCAGGTCTTGGTAGCTGAAGGTTGAAAACAAACGCAGAATAAGAAGGGTACAATTGATCTGAAGTCACATGTCGCATATCAACTATATCTTTTCATTTAGCAAAATTAGATTTATAAACAAAAGATGTCTTTAAATTTAAAAATCATAATTTTAATTTTAAAGACTTTTTAAAAAATGTTAACCACGAAATTTATAACATGACAGTTCTTGTCTTGGATATTAAAACTAACATCTTCTAAATTAGGTGGATTGCAAAGGGTTAAGGACATATGACGAAATATTTTGTTTACCGGCAAAATAGACAAATCTGGATCTCGTGACCGAATTTGATTGAACATGTGATTTTTTAATTTGTTGACGTCATAGTGATGAAGGGGGGGGGGGGTGGAGGAGGGGGGGGGCAATGAGGATATGATTTAGGGACAGAGTTTCAACAATTATCTGCTTTCATAATTACTTTACTATCAGACGACATTTTTCCCATTGCTGGGGTAGTCGAGGGGTTTTCAAGGCTGAGGACTACAGACCACTTCGCCACTGCTGTCACCACATCGTATGCTGGCTATAGTTTTTTTAATTCACCCCCAACAGAAAAACAACAATGCCATACCGGGGATTTGAACCTCTGCGCTCCTTGTCGGCAGGCAGACCTCGAAACCATTCGGCCACGCGCTCCTCGCTTTCATAATAAACACATGGAAACACTCAGCACTCCAGCTAGTATCTAGTATAACCGTAATCTGTGTTTGTGAAGTTCTATTGTCAGTATCTTCATTAGAACGATCTGCAGCATGACCAGGACAGTAAATCCACACCAAAAGTGGATATTGAGACTGTTACATCTTCTTTCATTGTATGCCTTTGCCAGCCCTTATGTGCCTTCCGAAGTAGGGATTGATAGCAAAACGCGATTTCTACCCTTGTCTCAAATATCCATTTCAGAACTGACCACAGCCTCCGTCTCCATTTTCATTCTGGAGATTGTAGGTCGGTATGGCCCGCTGCGCTCAACAACAACCTGGCCCCTCATTGATAAGAGACTTGATTTCTCACTGCGTAGCATTGATCCATCGTTACATATGGCTCATCACTTTTCTGTGTGCTGGAAATATTCCACGTCTGGTCAGTTATTTGTTTACATAAATTTATTTCCTGTTGACAGTGTTCAAAATATATTCCCTGCCGGATATCTCTATCTACGACCCCCTTACTATCGGCTCTCTCTCATCTCTACCAACCTATCTGTCTGTGAAAGGTATCGATTAGAAAATCCAGGAGTCTTACTTCCTTTGTCTTTCTTATCTTCTATCTATTTTGTCCACTTATGTCGTTAGACGTCGTGGGGAGGTGCGACCTTCTTTGCCTCATACCCCTCTACCGGTGATTTGCCAAATCAATCGCAGAATCCTTTGTCTCTTAACTTAACCAGTTTTTAAACTGGTTTGGGAGATTTTACAGAGTCTGTATTAAACAGTTTCTTGGAGGGTAGTTTAAACTATGTGCGAGTTCTTCTTTATGGTCTCAAACACTAAAGCTAATTAGACCCGTGCCAGTTAGGCGCCATCTAAAGCTGCTCTTAACAAACCAACTGGGAAAGGTATAAATAACTTGTTGGTTGATTTTTAGCTAGAACTTTTGAATTGTGTCTGGCCTTTAAGCCTACTCTCTTCTATTTGCAACTGCCAAGGGATTTTTAACGTGCTCGACATTGGACACTGAATACCGAGCTCGCTACCCAGAGATCAGGGCAATTTTTGCCAGGAGATCCAAATGAAAAAACATTACGGTCTCCACCGTGATTCGAACCCGCGACCTCCATCACCCGAAGCGGACACCTTCCATAGAGACCACTGAGTCTCCTGCTAAATCCGAAATATCTTTCGTTAAGCTGGCTTGTATTCTTCCTTGTCATTCATCGGTGCATGTGTCAGAATGTCTGGAAGGTTTGACCAGTTCCACTACCGTTATATACTTCTCCCACCCCTCTCTATGTTATTCCCTCTCTATGTTATTCCCTCTCTATGTTATTCCCTCTCTATGTTATTCCCTCTCTAGGGCTTTTAAATATATATTTGCTCTTCCTTTTTTCCTCATGTATCTCATCAATCCCGTCACCATTCATCGGCAGTGTCTTTAAATCTGCCTGTCACTCTTTTGTTACTACATCCGCTTCTTGCCGTGCCTCCCTTGCTGTTTAATTCCACCAGTGTGGTTGAGTAATAGGGGATCCACTGATCCGTCCCTGATAGTATGGTGTAGTTTTTGTAATGCATTGTCCTGCCCAGGTGCATAATAACTGGAAACATGTTTCTAATATCTCGTGGTAGGTGGGTTTTGAATTTTTGATAAAGATGACAAAAAGCAGAAAGTCACTTTTCCGTGTTCGGTGGGTTTTGAATTCTTGATAAAGATGACAGAAAGCAGAAAGCCACTTTTCCGTGTTCGGCGGGTTTTGAATTATTGATAAAAATGACAGAAAGCCACTTTTCCGTGTTCGGTAGATTTTGATTTCTCGATCAGCATGATAGAAAGCCACTTTCCCGTGTCCGGTGAGATTTGATTTCTCGATAAGGACAACACAAACCAGGAAGCCACTTTCTTGTGTTCGATGGGTTTTGATTTCTCGATAAGTAAAACACAAAGCAGGAAGCCACTTTGGTGTGTTCGATGGGTTTTGATTTCTCGATAAGTACAACACAAAGCAGGAAGACACTTTCAGTGTTCGCAATTCGTTTCGGTATTTGGAGTGAGAAACCTCTAGGTATCAGTGACAGATCAATTATACCATCTTGATCCCCAGACCGAGACGGTAATCTTGTAGGTCCTCCGTCGTTTACGATTGTGAGGCTTGCGTGGAGTATTGCCTGGTTTAAAGCAATCATTTACCTAGTTTTAGTGGCATCTCCTCCACTCCTTTGATCTAGCTTTATAGTCACCAGTAACGAGATACGTCTTGTCAGATACTTCTAGTCAGATACTTCTAGTCAGATACGTCTTGTCAGACACGTCTTGTCAGACACGTCTTGTCAGACACGTCTTGTCAGACACGTCTTGTCAGATACGTCTTGTCAGATATTTCTTGTCAGACACTTCTTGTCAGATACTTGTCAGACACTTCTTGTCAGATACTTCTTGTCACATACTTGTCAGACACTTCTTGTCAGATACTTCTTGTCACATACTTGTCAGACACTTCTTGTCAGATACTTCTTGTCAGACACTTCTTGTCAGATACTTCTTGTCACATACTTGTCAGACACTTCTTGTCAGATACTTCTTGTCACATACTTGTCAGACACTTCTTGTCAGATACTTCTTGTCACATACTTGTCAGACACTTCTTGTCAGATACTTCTTGTCACATACTTGTCAGACACTTCTTGTCAGATACTTCTTGTCACATACTTGTCAGACACTTCTTGTCAGACACTTCTTGTCACATACTTGTCAGACACTTCTTGTCAGATACTTCTTGTCACATACTTGTCAGACACTTCTTGTCAGACACTTCTTGTCAGATACTTCTTGTCACACACTGGTCAGACACTTCTTGTCAGACACTTCTTGTCAGACACTTCTTGTCAGACACTTATTGTCAGACACTTCTTGTCAGATACTTCTTCTCAGATACGTCTTGTCAGATACGTCTGGCAATTCCGTCATAATAGTCCACTTCACTTCATAAACATTTTGGTCTGCGTGTAAAATAAAAATGACAAATTCTCCAATCTTGGTTCTTGATTCTGTCAGCAGTAGTTGATGATAACATGTGTCGTACGACGCCTTGAAGTCAATAAAACAACTCCTGGTATCTGCTTTCGCAGTCCTGTGACCAAAGACATCTTTTTGTACATACCCCAGTAAGAACACAACTGAACTCGAGAAAATGTTTTCTGTGGATTGTACAACCCTCAGAACGGAACCCCAAGAGAAACGCGTAGAAATGTTACACTAAATGAACGGTGAAAGTTGGATGACCGTTAAATAAGAATTTGCATCAGGACATGATTTGCCATATACTACGTAGAGATCTCTGAAAAGGTTAAGAACAGGTGTGTCCAGGTGTGGGTCTGACTTGAGAAAGTGGGTATATGAAGATGATGAATATCGTGAATATGGGCCTGGTCTAGGGGCCGGATCACTTGATTATATGTCCCAGTATGCAGATATTCTATACATTGGAGAACCTGATTGTGGCTAATGAGAGAGCGTTGAAGGTGGCTGGTTTTGGAGCGAAAACTGTGTGAGGTTTCCTCACAAGGAAAGTAAAGAAGTAAGTATCTCATTTCTTTCTACCTTTTCTATTCACATTCTCCCTTCCCCCTCTCTTTCTCTCTCACTTTCCCTCTTTCTCTCTCCCTCTCTCTCCCTCTCTCTCTCCCTCTCTCTGTCTCTCTCTCTCTCTCTCTCTCTCTCTCTCTCTGCCTCTGTATCCACTCTTCTTTATGCCATTTTCTGGAAACATCGTCGTCAGAGAATGATCTCCGATGCTTTTGCTGTCTCTTATTTGAGGTTTCTCATCCGGGTAATTCTTCTCATCAAATAGCTTGCCTACCAGACCAACAAATATCTTCTACCTGGTTTATCTATCTCCGATATTCTACTTACATCACAATACGTGGATACTCTCAGCAGACCACGTATGCAGTTACAGTCAGATTCATTACCAAAGTACAAACACACCCTTCAAAATCGACGAATCCTAAGCAATTTTTTCCTTGCAGAGACAATTTGTGTTTAATTAAAGGTTGGTCTTTTTGGATTCTACTGACGAAGGCAAGCCATTTTCCATCCACGATCGCAGTCGATATCAAGGCGTATTGGCCAGTGTATGAATGCGTGTGTGTATTGTTAATTCTTAGCGACCTGTACTTCTACAGGGACAGATGTCCCTGTGCAGGTCCGAGCTCTGGTGAGAGCTTGAAGTAGCCGAGTGGGGGATTTCCTGCTTAGCGCGTTAGGCTCGAGAAGCTTATTGCTCCGCTTTATTGGGACATGCGCCTAGGGGTAGTTAACCGATGTGCAAGTCCATCATAATAGACTCAAACACTAGAGCAAAGTAGACCTTCAGCATGTTAGGTACCATCTATGCTGCTCTAAATACACCACGTAACCTTGACCGGTGTTATGCCATGTCTCACAGTTAGTCGCCTTTCTCGACTTTGTGGGGCAGTGGTGCTACTATTGTCCTTGTCTGACACAAAGACCCCGGCAGACCACTCGTGCGTATATCTGTTTATAATATGACGTAATGGCCAGTGCAAAGATTGCTTGTGCGCATCTGTTTGTTATGTATTCCACTGTGGCAGTTTTGCAGTACAGTAGTTTTGCCAATTCTCTCTGTACAAAGGGAAGTAATCATAAAGAGGAAAGAATCCACATTTGTTATTTACGTCATTGTATGATGTAGGCGACTGTGACCTTGTCAACTATCGCCTAGCCGACAATATTGCTAGTAATTTTCTATACACATCCAGTTTTCATGGAGATATCCTGCAGAAAACCACGTTGCAACATCCTCATCAGTGCACTTCTCAAGTGACAGCCAATTTACAGGTTAACATCCTGTGGCGGAGGCGGAGGGAGTAGTGCAGCAGTCGGACAGAAGCAGTGAAACCAACTACTCTGATAAGGACTGGCCCTCTGTTCATGGAAGAGAAGGCCTATGCCAATCCCAGATTCATCAGTCAAGACCCTTCCAGCGACAGTAAGTCCGCGTTTAAGGTAAAAGATAAAATATGTCCAGTTATATTTGACACCATGTGAGATCGAACCCGATATATTTTAATTACAAACCAAGCCAGCGCTCGATTTACTTTACTAGCCCAGGCGCACCTCCCTTGCAGGTTGGTTGGTTGGCTGGTTGCTAATGTCCACAATTGGTTGGTAACCCTTTTGTACGCTTTGAAAATGGCGGAACTTGTGCAGAATGTAGTAGCTTTCCTGACATCCTGATGGTGCTGGTGAAGTGGACAGTGGTCCTCCAGACAGTTGTGCAATGCTTGACTTCATCTGCGTGTCACTCACTACTACGGGGATCACATTGCACTTGATCTTGTTAGCCAGACTGTTGTTCTTGACAATAGCACGTTTCCAGGACGACCAACGAGAAAGCCAGGTGAGGATCTTGGCCAGTATATTTCTCCTGACCTTGGCTAACATTCTCTGATTAGTGTGTTTTGCCTGACCAGACGTTAGCCTTATCTAGCCTTATCGTCTCTCTCCCCTGCAGGGAAATAAATACACACTGTATTTGGTATATTGTTATTTCCTGAACCACGACATCTGATTTTAACCACGAACATCAGGAGGACCACTGGAGTGGATTAGGTCCCTTGCGGGCAAATCGCTCTCCGTAAATTGTCAGACTTGTGAAAGTATTATTACCACCAGCATGTTCTGAGACGAGATGAGCCGAGAACGATTGCGAAATATAATTCTTTGGACTGAATTACTAGAAAGTTGGAACAACTCTTGGTTAATTAAGAATAATTCGATGCATAGATCCATAAGTGTGAAATTATATGCTTGGAAAAATCGGTCAAGGTCACCGAAAGAATCAGAGCGAGACACAAAGAAATGCGGCAGAAATAATCAGAACACCATTTTCCGCCTGGTAACCAAATATAAACTTAACAAGCACCTGAGTAGAATCCAACTGCAGCATGCTCCTGAGTGTCAGTTATGTACACACTCATACAAAACCGTTGATCATCTCTTTGAGCGATAATCGATGTTTAGAAAATGTTTATTTCTCCGAGAACAGATAAATGGAACATTTTGTATGGCACTAGACAACTCATGAGCACGCACAGATACCATTACTTGGCATTGAGCCGAAGGGCGAGAGCCCGAATGGTGCTGAATCCGTAACAACAAAAGTCGTAACTATAACGATCATGTTATTTTGCTGGTAGACAGGGAAGAATGTGGTTTGGACATATGACAAGAATGCTTATACATATAGCTATTGTGAAGGCCTGCAACACCACACGTACAGGGCTTCAAAACAAGCAACAAGTAAATATTATTTAGGTAAAACCTTTAATCTATACTATGAGGCGTTTTTGTTTGTTGTGCTTCACGATCAAACAGGCCACGTACTTCAGCTTAAAACTTTCAGAAAATGCTGACTCGGGTTGAGTCTATGAGTGAGTGGAATTAAACCTATATATTACATCATTGTATGCATATTCGCTTTGGTCAACCCCTGCGTCGTTTTCCAGGTACCATGCCCTCCAAAACCGTTCTTTCCAGTCCGTCATGACGTTTGACGTGGCCAAAAATAATTAAATTTCCGAACCCTAACATTGTTTATGAGCCAGTTTTCTTCAACATTCAAGTCTTTTAGGATGGTTTTATTTGTTACTTTCTTTATCCAAGTTATTTTTAGGATTCTTCTGTAACATTTTGTTTTGAACGCTCCAATTTACTTCCTTGTTACTTGTGTCCATGTCTCGCACCCGTACATTGACACAGGGAATATGCAAGATTTCAGGATCTTCAATTTTAGCTGCTTGTTAGAAGTACGCCATAAATTGTGCATATTGTTTAGATTCTGCATCGCCATGGACACACGTCTTCTAATTTCTTTTAAACAGTCTCCGTCGTTGGATAACGTAGAGCCAAGGTATTCAAAATGTGTGTGGCATTTTGATTTCTTCATTATTAATAGCAATCTGGGGTTGCAGCGATGTTTTGTAGTGGACATTATCTTATTTTTCTTAATGTTTAGGAGAAGGTTCTGAGCTTCACTGTACAACTGAACGGACATGAGCAGTCGTCCTAGGCCCTTGGCGCTATATGTAATACTATATATTACATGTATGGTAAATGTAGTGCCCGTGTGGTCTGCCGGTGTCTTTGTGTAGGACAATGACAAGAATAGCGCCACTGCCTCACAGAGAGCATGTCGTAAGTGACGACTAACTGTGTGACATGGCATAACACTGGCCATGGTTAGGTGGTTTGTTTGGAGCACCAAATATGGCGCCTAACAGACTGTGTCTACTTTGATCTAGTGTTTGAGTCCATTAAGATGGACTACCACATCGGTTAACCACCCTCCGTAAGCGCTTGTCTCAACACATTGGAGCATTAAGCTGCTCGAGCCTAGACCGTTAAACAGAAAACCCTTCTTCCGGCCACATCTAACTCATACCACAGCTGGCACCTGCACAGTGGCACTTGCTCCTGTAGAGGTACAGGTCGACTAAGAACTAAGATGGTAAATGTAGAGATCTCACGCAGGAGAGCGGCGGAGTGGCTCGGCTTAAACAGCATTAAACCGATACTTCCTCAGATGACGGACGTGAAGGCCAGGGCTCACACCTTCAATAGCACGGTTATCCCAGCAATGGGATACGGATGTGATGTTTGGAGCCTGCGCAAATCAGACATTGAGAAGCTCTGAATTACCGAAAGAGCAATGGAGCGAAGAGTGCTAAATATCTCCCTAAGACCATATCCGAATTACCGACATCCGCCGCGACCAAACAGAGTCCCCGAATATCGCCGACTCTGCGTCAATGTGACAGTAAAGTGAGTCAGAAAATGTGGTCCGCGTGACTGAATAAGGTGGACGAGAAGGTCGTCTTTCGGGTAGCCATAAAACTACAACCGCCCACGTGACCATCCGCCAACGAGACGGAGAGATGATCTGCACCACGCCCTTGGACCATCATGGTGCCCCAAGGCGAAGAACAAACACCGGTTGAAGCAGCTTTTGACTACTGGCCATCAGGCAATCTTGCCTGGTTGGATACAAGGATTCAAGTCATCATCATGTAGCATGTCCTTTATAGAACGTCGCTCCCATCACATTCTGTCTGAAAGAAACTCGTTCCCTTGCCACAGTCATACCCAGGCATTCCGGGATATCTTGGTGCCATCGTCTTCTTCGTCTACCCCTTCCTCTTTTGCCTGGCACCATACTCTCTCGAGACCGTTGTGTCTCTTAATGGGACCAAAGTATTTATATTTTCTGGCCAAAATGGAATTGATAAACCAGTTCTCCACTATGCTCAACTATTGCCGAATGTCTACATTTGTCTTTTTCTCTATTCAGTATATTCTGAGAATCTTTCTGTAACATTTTGACTCGAAGGATTTGATTCTTTGTCTGGAAGTTTTGGTAATCGTCAATTATTCGCAGCCATTAGCTGCCTCAGGAAAAACACAGGCTCTCAAGACTTTTACTATTATCATTTTGTTAGTGCTCTGCCATAATTTCTTCAGGCTGTTCAGTCTCTGCATTGCCATGGCTAGTTTTCTTCCGATTTCTTTCGAGCAGTCGCCATTTTTGTCAATTCTGGAGCCCAGATTTTCATTGAATATCTGGGATTCAAGTATTGAAGTATTTTAGTACATATAAAGAAACTATGTTTTTAGGTAAAATATTTTGAATGACCTGTCCAATATCCATGAAAATGTGATAAATTAAAATTTGCCACTAGTGGAATATATGTACATAATGTCAGCTCTTTGTGCTATAGGGACGTTGGTTAACATTTGAGGAATATACAGACACGCATCTTGATAACGATCCAGCCGTATTAGATAAAAGCTTTTAAGAAGCTAAAATTAGATGGACTGGCGACTAGAATAAACTTCTAGAAGATTCACTGAAAAAAACAACCGCCACATAGATTAGCGCATGAAACGTGTGGTGGTAAAGTATTTGCTTGTCAAGACAAAGGTACGAGGTTCAGATATCGTTGCCGAAACGCTCGAGTCGACACCGATGTGAATTGGAATATGTCTTACTTTTAATGACGGAAAGTCAGCAAGGAAGAAAGCTGGCACTCCACCTCAAAAACAAATCGTGACTTGCTTAAATGAAGTCTTTATCACTTCATCCCCTAAGGCAGTGTTTGCTGTGGGACTGCCTTTACCTTGCGCGGGTGAATCACAACAGAAGAAGACATCTTCGACTTCGAGAGAAGGTGTATAAAAAAGTAAATATTTTCTTTTTGGAAAAATAAAAACCAATTATAGAACGACACAAGCGCCTACACGACACCGGCCCACCTTCATGAGGACACTCAGGATGTCAGAAAAGGAATTGAAACTGTTGGATCAAGATGCTGAGCAGTGTATTAGCTGCAGTGGTCAGCGACACACTGCTACCGTCAGCCAAGACTCTTCTACACCTTCACGAGGTGATCCTGGATAACAGGCTGCGACAGACTGGCTGAGGAGAAGGGAGCGAAGAGCAAAGGCTAACCTGGTACTCCAAATGCATGCTCAAGTCGGATGTGTCAGACCAAAACGCGCAAATATCGTAGTCAATCTGTGAACTTCGACACAACGCTTTTCTCTCCCCGGACAATATCCTGCTACTTGCAAAGCCCTTTTGAAGGCTTGGTAGTAGGAGATTGAGAACGAACGAAGAAGCTGAAGAAGAATTCTGAAACCAGTTACTAAACCCTTTTCAGGACCACAAAACAGTAATCTTACTCATGGTAGGCATTTAATAGCAACAACAACCGCGCCCACTGCCTAATGCGTCGTCATATGAATCATTTCTGAAAGTACTGACGACAGAGCGCGAAATACATAGCTACCCGACGGCTTCAAACTTTCCCTCTAGCTTTGTCACGTACCCATTTACAGCTAGGTCGACTGTGAGAAGCTAGCGCCACTTGATTTCAACCTGGAGAGTTGGGATTGTAAACCAAGCTCCCAACCTCTAAACCTCAGATTTCTAAAACAGACCTCCCTGTTGCAGAAACACCCTGAGAAGCACAGATTGTCAATCTAAATATTGACTTACTCTACGTGTCCAAGCACCACATCATTTAGCGTTCATCCAGTGTTTAGTTACTTGAAATGCCCTATCGTTCGCCTTCATCGTGTTGCTCTCGGCACATGTATCCGGAAGGTTGGAACAAATCATCAGATGATCTGGATCTTGTACCGTACAACAGTCACATGTTTCGCCGATCTGAGAGACCCCATCTTTTTATGTTCCTCCTACATCGTGATACGCCAGTTTGAAGGCTATGTATTGTCTTTCAAGTGAGTTGGGTAAGTGATGTCCGGTGGCCAGGATCCTCCTGAAGATCAATCCCTGGGTCCTATATCCTAATTCAATGCGACAACATTCAGGGCTTGACTGTATGGACTTTGTTGATTTAAGGAAACTATGTCTGCATTTGACTCTTGTGATCTGCTCCTAGGGTCCTAAATGGCTAGTGTAGCTATCCTGTTTCTGTCGTTTAATTTCACGCTTCTTCAGACTGCAGGTGGAACTATGCCAATTATATATTTTAGCAGTGGGGGTAAGTTTTAGGCTTCTGACACTATCCTGCCTGCCTCGTTTATTGTCATACCTTTTTTGTCAATGAATCTTACGTGGGCACAATTACGTAAAACTGGCGCGGCGTATTTCTCTGCTGAGAGTCTCGGAGCAAGTGATTATGTCCGAAGAATAGATGGTTTTGCTCCCCATGTTGTACTAGTCAATACCCCGGAAAATTGTGTTTCTTGCGCTTTGTTTCCTGGGTCAATGCAAATACATAGGAAAAAAAATCTCCTTTTTAACTGTTAAATGTTTCTTGGCATGTGTGCAAAACAGTACGTTGCCATTACTTCCCGTACGTGGAGGAGCGAAAAAATCCATGTGTGCCAAACTGGACACAAGCGTGATTCGAACTTAGAGCGTTAGGATTGTGAAACGGACGCTTCACCCCTAGGTCACGCAGCCTCTCTAAGATGAATAGGATACATTGTATAATGACATTAGACGTGTGTGATGTGTATATAAATCTCCCTCTTCCGTACACTACTTGCACGTCAAAGGTTCGATCCTTTATTCGTCAGTCATAGCCAAATGCAAGAGATTCTTGATAGGTTGAAAGAACAATCAGCCAAATTGGGACTGAAAATCAACATGAAGAAATACCAAGCTCATATATTATCAGCAATGAACCAATCATGCTGGAGGAAGATTAGTTGCAAGAAGTGGATACCTTGACCTATTTGGGCAGCACAATTGACACATCGGCAGATATAGGTGCAGATATAAGAACCAGGATTGGAAATGCAGGTGGGGCATTCCTGACACTGCACAACATATGGAGATCCAGAGAAATCAAGATTCACACCAAAGTTAGAATATTTAATGCCAGTGTCAAGTCGGTGTTGGTGTAGGGAGCGGGGACAAGGAGAGCGATAAATGTAATACAGCAATGATTCCAGTCCTTCGTGAACAGATGTCTACGAATGATAGTGGGCATATAGTGGCAGGACATAGTGAGGAATGAAGACGTGTGTGAAAGAAGTCAACAACACTCATTGGAACAACATCAGCGATCGCCTTGTGCCTTTCCGGAGCGGAATATGTAGCCCCAGTCTGGAAAAACTCCGCCCATGCAAAACAAGTTGATACAGCAGTGAACGAGATGAGCAGGATAGTGTCGGGGTGCCTTAAATCCACCCCCACAAACAAAATATATCCCTTAATTGGCATTGCACCACCTGATATAAGAAGGGGTGTAGCTGCGGAAATTGAACGAGGGAAACAGAAAAACGACCCCAGACACCCGATGTTTGGCTATCAGAAACAAGCCACAGGACACAGTTTCTTAAAATCAACAGAGACCATCCAGACAAGCCCGGAAAGTCGACGCATCGAGAAGTGGTGCGAAACAATGCAGGATCATTGGAGAGAGTTCAAGGAAGAGGCTGAGCGTCTGGACACCACCTGCCCTATGTTGTATGGAAGGCAATGAACAGACTTCGAACTGGTGTGTCAAGATGCAGAGTGAACTTGAAGAAATGGGGATACTCAGATGTCGACACATGTGAATGCCTCGCAGTTCAGGATCAAGATTATCTGATGACCTGCCCCAACCTCCCTCAAACCTGGGACATGAACGATATGATGGAGGCGAACGACAAGGTAGTTCAAGTTGCTGAATACTGGACGGATGCCGTGTGACATGGTATTTGGACACGGAAAGTAAGTAAGTACTGGAACAACAAATCAAGCGAAGAAAGTGGGGCTGGATAGGACATACTCTACAGAAGGCACCGTCCATCATAGCCAGGCAGGCTCTTATACTGAATCCTCAAGGAAAAGATAACCCATTCTCATGTATGATGGTGGGATGTTGTGATTGGCCTATGCTCTGAGAAGAGCCATGGACTTTAATTGATCGATTGAAAGACTCCATTTGTGTTATCAACACGTTACAACTGCAAATAGGTACCTGACTTACTGCCAGTGAAGAAAACACAGTGAGGTAGGGAGTAAAATAGTTGAAGACTCGTATAATGACATCTATAACACTTCATCCCCGACTGCAGTGGCTGTCATGAGACTGCCTTATTTATATAATTAAATAGACGCCCGAACAGAGACACAGACTATTTGTATTATTGAATTATTGTATCAACAGTCCGGTTTTCGAATTGTCAGATTAATGCAGTTGGTAGAGAACTAGCTTTTCGCCGCAATGTTACAGGGTTCAACTCGCACGACCGTCACTCTCCCGTCAACCCAGCAGTACATGGCTACTTGACTCGCATCAAGAGAAGAAAATGACAGCGAGGAAGGAAACTTGCCAGTTCATCTAACACAAGTTGTGACTTACTTTACTGAAGTCTCTAACACTTCATCCCCAACCAGCGGTTAGTTCTGCCGAAGGACACCCTATATTTTACATATCTTCGCATCACAATACCACGCCATCTGCTTATTCCTGTTCCCATGTTATCTGCATTCCCTCTGCCCAACCCTTAACTGACAATGAAATATTGGTCTGGAGTAAAGGTCTTAATTTAGTTCCCCTTTGACTAACATTTGGTCATTACTCTATTCTCTGTTATGTTCACGACACTCACCGTCGCATACGACCAAAACAATTTGTTTCCGTGACAACACTGGCGCTTACATAACCTCTGACCCTAGAACCCATTTCCTCGCATCCTAAAATCATAAATCTTATTGGTTTCTTGAGGCTGGTGAGTTTCTCACAGTCGACCACTACATACGAGGATCCAATACAATACTATTGGCGTTTCTCTGCCCTTTCGGTCCTATGTCTTTCGACCCGAAACGCGCATTTTCTTCTTCTTTGGCGTTTGTCCTCAAAAGGACGTTGCGATGAAGTCTTAGTTTAAATCGAGGCTGCGCCTTTTGGCTCGACATATCAGATTTCAGCTGAAAACACATGAAAGGAGGTCTACAGACACGTGACAAACCCCAGTCCAAATGAACAGTGTAAATCAACTTACAAGGAAGGGTCAAAGCACCATTTTCCGAATGTTAACCCAACACATCCCACATAACAAGCACCTGAACAGAATCCAACGACAACACACACCTGATTGCCAACTGTGTATACACCCATATGAAAACGTTGATCATCATCTCTTTGATTGCTCAGCGCTCAAGATTTTAGGAAAATGCTTCTTCCTCCGCGGCCAGATACATTGAACACTTTGAATGGTAATATACAACAGCTGATAAACACATGCAGATACCATTATGTGGCATTGTGCTTTAGGGCGAGATCCCGTAGGCTGCCGAATCCGTAACAACAACAGCTGGCATTTTTCAGTACTGAGTTTTTCTTCCAACTCCGACCCGTATTCTCTTTTCCATTACCACACTGGCGTAGCCTGTTTCTAGAGTCTCCTCTTGGAAGAGAAATAAGATCTTTGCCAGCTCTTGTTCGCTGACTCTGATGCAGGCAGCTATCAATGAGTCGCAGGATATTGATAGCTTATTCCCTGTGTTGCATCTTCGGCCTCCATTTCTTCCTGGATTGGAGGATCAGATCCATTGTTGCATCTACTCTCTTCAATGTTTTCTCTCGCCACATTTTAATACAAAAATAATTTCTTTGACAAGATCAGTGGAGTAGCTACGGGCACTAAAATGGACTTTTGCTATGTCTGTCTATTTAAGGACTATTTAGAGCAGGGTCCCTTGCCCTTTTTGTTTCTTGGTGCCTACTTTTACATCTTTCGTAAGGCTACATTTTCCTTACAGACAACTAAAATCTAAATTGAAGAAAAAGGCGCTATCGTCACCCGAATTTGTGTACTTTTGATGTTTGTAATACATCATGATCATGGGACTTGTCTTTTACCGAACGTCGCCCCCATCATAGCCCATGTGAAAGACGCTTGCTCCCTTGTCAAATCTCCTGCCTGCTACAGAGTCATGCCCCAAGCACTTTTTGCCATCTTGGTGCCATCACATTCTTGGTCTGCCTCTGGTTCTCTTGCCCGGCACATACTTCCATTATCTTTGTCTCAAGACCGTTGTATCTTTTTATGTGGCCAAAGTATGTCGGTGTTTTGTTCATTATGGAATTTATCAACCAGTTCTACTTTATGCCCAACTGCATTCTTCTTTCATTTGGTCCATGTATTCTGCGAACCGTTCTATAACATTTCGATTAGAAGGGGTCCAGCTGCAGTCAGAGAAACTCCGAAGACTGACTGACCATCCAATGCACCAGAGACTAAACAATTTGGGAAATGGGAAACTAAAGCGGAGAAATAGCCAAAGCAAAGATGCACGAATATCCCATAAACGCACTAACAACACCAAAGCCCATCACTACTGTACGAAAACCTACCTGGAGGCAGGATATATTTCCAGAGGTGGTAGAAAATATACCAGGTATTGGAAACAAAAACTGCCAGACTGAAAAAGAAAGGAGAGATACTACCCTACGCTTCATATCGAAAAACTACCCAAGCATAGACTGGACCCATGCATACACCGACGGTTCTGTAACAAACACTACACAGAACGGAGGGGCAGGAGCATTCCTGAACCTACCAAATGGGAGAAAAATAACACTGTCATTCGCTACTGGTAAGTACACAAGCAATTTCAGAGTGGAGGCAGAGGCACTGCAGGCGGCAGTGGAAGAAAGGGTGACACATAAAGAAAATGAAAGCCATACAGTCCTGCTTACAGATGCTCTGGTCACAGCGCTAAAAATCCAGAAAAACACTGAGCTTAATGACTTAAGAGAAGCACTTTGTCAACTATGCCAACAGTCCGCACCAAAAAGGGTAGTGGTACAGTGGGTCCCATCACACTGCAACATCCAAGGCAACGAGGAGGCAGACAGACTGGCAAAAGTAGGTGCAAGACTACCACAAACAGATACTTTGACATCACGTACGAAGAGTCAAAACGGCTTATCAAAGCCAGATACATGACCAAATGGGAAACCGAACATACTGGTTACACCAAAAACGATGCCTATTACCAGTTGAACAAAAGAGAGCAGGTCGTTGTCTTCAGACTTCGCACTGGCCACAATAGACTGAGGTACCACCTATTCAACAAATTGAAGATAGGTGGAACCGACGAATGCCCGTGTGGTACTGGGAAAATGACCGCTGAACATCTGCTGCAGAACTGCCCGACATACGAGGATCAGAGAGAGCAGATGTGGCCATCACCAGTGGAACCACAAGACAAGCTCTATGGCAGTGTACACAGCCTCAGGGTGACCGCCGCTTTTTTCGAAAAAATAATGGTTACTGTCTGACTGCGTACGAAGAAGAAGAAGAAGAAGATTAGAAGGGGTCGATTCGCTTCATTGAGGTTTTGGTAACTGTCCATGTTTGACAGCCGTATGCTGTCACGGGAAAAATACAGGTTCTCAAAATGTTCACTTCGGTCGGTTTGCTGGTATTCGGCCATAGTTTCCTCAGGTTGTGCGGCCTTTGCCTTGCAGTAATTATAATAATAATATATTTTTAATCCAGAATGTAATTACTCTGCTACTTTCCACCGGAAAGTTAATATCGCCCACTAGTGGACACTAGGGTCCAGGTTTAAGAGCGCTAAATTACAGTTTGTCATTTGGTCTTGCTATCAGGCATCCATTTATCCAATGTGCTGCCAATATATCGATGTACATATTGCAATTTTGGCATGCCACGTACTGACCCCTCTCTCTTTATAGGCTGTGTTAACAATTCTTATCAATAACCTACTTCCTATCCCATATATCCGGTACATCAGACACCGTCGATACTGTTTCAATCTGCCTGCATGTGTTCTTCACCACCATCAACTATAAACTAACTGACACATACAGCTATATCCTTAATAGTGCTCATACCCAACATTGTCATTATTATCTCCCGTTTACTCAGCTATTGCCGATTCGACTCCCATGTTCATGCTGCTGACTTAGTTGTTGGCAAACAGTGATTCACATCGGGGACCCAGTAGTCTCGAGGTAAGGTGTTGGCCTCGGGTGCTGAAGGTCGGGGTTCACGGTGGAAACCGATATTTTTTCACGTGGATCATCCGGTGAAAATGTCTCCTGATCTCTAAGTAGTGAGATCAGACACCCGTGTTCAGAGGCCTGCACGTTAAAAATTCCTCGGCAGTTGGAAATCTAAAAGAGTAGGCTTAACAGCTGCTGCTGCTGCTGCTGCTGCTGCTGCTCGGGCACGTGATTCTCGCCCCACAGAAAGTATGTCAGGAAAATGGGGACTGTGTGGCTATAACATTAAGTCTTGGTTATGTGGTTAGCGGAGCGGCATAGATGGCACCTGACAAGCTGCGGGTCTACCTTGCTCTAATTTACGTTTCCACCAACACCAGTCCTAAAGATATGCGATCGTGTATTGCAGGGGCTAACAGATGCTGGGATTTACCTGGCAAGTCACCAGCAGATTTTCGCCTGTCAAAAAATATGGAAAAAAAAGGTCACACCTCCCCACGACGTCTAACTATGCGCACTGGGGATGGATAGTGATTCACACATCTATGGCCACTTTCTGGTTCATGTCTGCTGTTAACGTCACATTGTCTTCTTCGCTGTTTCCGTTCGCCTTATTTCTCAATTCCCCCAAGTCGATGTGCGGTGCTCTGAGGTATTTGTTTTGCGTCTGTCGGCTCAGTGCATCCGACTTCAGCATCAATTTAATGTAAGGACCTGCTTTCTCCTGCATTTCCTAAGGGTTTGCTTCCACGGAGTTACGACCGGTGCTGCTATGGGGATCAAACCCAGCACCTTCTAGTTGTGAGCCGCGCCACTTAACCTTTAGCCCAAGCTGTCCCCTGCCGCAGTTGGGATTCATATGGAGTTAACTGTTCTTTGTCTATAATTAAAACCTTGTTCCCGTAACATAAGTTACATTCTGTTTATGTCCTGTGTGGTAACTGAACCATGCATGTTTATGTTTTTTTCGATATTTGACACTCACTACCGATGCAGATTTTATTTATTGTTATATTTACGATCGTGTGTGAATTGATCGTCTCTGTATGCCTATATGCTTGTGAGAGATGTACTTTAAATGCTGCATTGAACCGGAAAATACAGGCCTTGGAGATGAGATGTCTCAGAAGGATCCTTGGAATGTCATGTCGAGAATGTCAGTGTGCACTGTATTGTCTATCGGGTCGTATCCGGACCTCCTTTCAGCGGTCAAATCAGGATGGCTGTGCTGAACGGACATTTGATACGTTCTTATGATTTGTCCGGTCGGATAATGACAGACATGGTTTTTTGCAATAGAAGGAGAGGTCGTCTAAAAGATGTTATAATAATGTTCGCCTAGGATGACCGCTGCTTTTTTCGAAAAAATAAAGGTTGATGTCTGACTGCGTACGATGAAGAAGAAAAAGTTCGCCTAGACATCTAACGCCTGTGGCGTCGGTCGACCAATACCATGTCCAGGCTTGCGTCGGTCGACCAATACCATGTCCAGACTTGCGTCGGTAGACCAATACCATGTCCAGGCTTGCGTCGGTCGACCAATACCATGTCCAGGCTTGTAGTCAAACCTCGTCCAGTCCTGAAGGAGAGACTGCTATCTGTGGAGCCATGTAGAACGATTGTAGCCCACTCCCACGCCTTCAGCCGGCTCCAGTTGGAGATCTTCCTGGTTAGGTCGAATCACATGTTGGAACACAGACAGGCGGCGGCGGGCCAGAATGTCCTTGGTGGAAGGAAGATTCATCATTGTAGAGACATCAACATTGCGAAGAAGATCAAACTACCGGATAAGGGATCAAGATGCTGAGCAGCGCATGAGCTGCGGTGGTCAGCGACTCATAGCTGACTGCTAGCGTTAGGGCTAGCGAACCAGAGCTGCCAAGACCCTTCTACACCTCCACGCGGTGATCCTGGATAACAGACTGCAGCAGGGCAGACTGGCTAAGGAGAAGGGATCGAAGAGTGAATGCTAACCCGGTACTCAAAAAATGCTTGCTGAAGTCGGATGTGTTAGACCGAAAGTTGCAAATATCGCAGTCAAGCTGTAAACTACGACACAACGCATTCCGTTCTCTGAACTACATTCTGCTACTTAAACTCTTTCAGTGTTTGGTAGTGGGAGATTGAGAATGAACCAAGCCAAGCCAAACCACCGGATACAAAGCATGAGTCGCTAGTTACGCATGTGAAAGGCATCGAGTCTTGATATGTCCTGTTTAGGTATAGTCCAAGTCTCTGAACCATACGCATAAAAGATGCGATGGACAGATGATATTCGCAAATGGACGGGTATGCCATTGATTGAAACAGCTTTGCAGGAAATGGATAGAATAAGATGGCGACGAACGGGCCATATGACTATCTATGTTAGGGGGCAGATGAGATGAGATGCTGGTCACGGTATCCTGCATTGAGGAATAGATGTAACACATAATTGCAAGTTGTGGTAGACGTGAGGGGTAGTGAGACAGAAAATCGGAATGGACAAAAGTGAATTTAATTTGATGACGAATGTATCGGCATCCAGGGAAATAACTTATATGTTAAACATGAGACTCATTAGGTGTTATGCATATTCAACATTATTATACGGTCTATGAAACACGGACTATGAACAAACAGTTGGAAAACAAAAACAACCTCTTTAAATGTAGTTGTACAGAAAAATGTGTCACATTTCGGGGAAAGAGAAACAAACAAATAGGGAAGTCCTGACGAGAGTAGGCATGGGTAGAGAGAGAACTGTTCACGTGCAATAAAATTAGGCAAGTCAAATATTTTAGTCATAGACAAAGACAAAAATTCTACTTGTTCTGCTTGTGTCGTAATGCTCTTGTCTTGTGGCGGCGCAGAAAGGAGGTATGCGTGGTCTGCGCTAGGTAGGAGGCTTGTGTAGTCGACATGTTGAACTTTTGGAGTGTTCCTTTGATCTCCTTTATCCACCGTCGCCATAGCCGACCTCTTGCTCGAAAACCTGATACCTTCATGTAGTATGGTTTAACTGCAGGTTGTTCATAGTGTATTCTTGTGATACTTTCATGTAGTATGGTTTAACTGCAGGTTGTTCATAGCGCATTCTTGTGATACTTTCATGTAGTATGGTTTAACTGCAGGTTGTTCATAGCGCATTCTTGTGATACTTTCATGTAGTATGGTTTAACTGCAGGTTGTTCATAGCGCATTCTTGTGATACTTTCATGTAGTATGGTTTAGCTGCAGGTTGTTCATAGCGCATTCTTGTGATACTTTCATGTAGTATGGTTTAGCTGCAGACTGTTCGTAGCTCATTCTTGTGATACTTTCATGTAGTATGGTTTAGCTGCAGGTTGTTCATAGCGCATTCTTGTGATACTTTCATGTTGTATGGTTTAACTGCAGGTTGTTCATAGCGCATTCTTGTCAAATGACCCAACCACTTTTCTCTCTGTGCTTCAATATAGTGTCAACCAGTGTAGTCCCCACCACATTCCTAAGCGTACTGTTACTATAGGAAGCCGTGTATCACGTGGTTAGCGCGCTGACTTTGCATCTGACTGGTCTTGGGTTCATTTCCCAGTTGAGGCGGAAATGTTTTTTCAGACCGCAACGTTTTCCGGTTCAGTCAGAGAAGTAAAAGCGGTGAGGAAGAGGAGATCGCTACCACCCTCATATAGCCGAGCCTTTGAAGTGTGAGATCGCTAATACCTCACACCCCTACGGCAGTAATGCTATGTGTTACTATACTTTTTACTCTTACTGGTTCTGTCTCGAATTTTTTTTCCCGCTGCATGTGTTACACAGTGCATCTCACATGTCTCGATCTTACATCTGTAAGACACGATACTTTATTGAAAGCAATCCTGGATAGGAAGGTCGGCGGACAAGAAACTGGCAGCGCTATAAGGGGGAGTGCAACATCAACAGAAGGACTAAAGTCAGTCTGACAGAGGATATTGGAGGACCATTGTAGCTTACCTTCTTTGCGAACACAGCACATGAATTGATAAGACATGTGTACGATGTGCTCGGCTTTGGGTCCTATTTTGTAAACGACTGCCTAAATAAATAAACATGGAGCAAATTATGTTATACGATAGAACCATTACAGACTTGTACAGTTACAGAGGTCGAGGCAGAAGTGTGTACATTCAGCGTGCAACGTGAACCACCAGCATCCATACATTTCGCTACTTATTAAAAGAAAAACGTATCTTTTGCGGATACCCGGAACGCAGTGATTCGGAGTCTCTGTAATATACCTATGTTTCTGAACTCGTGTCAAAGACTCGCTATTATATACTAAAGTTTCTAAACTCGTATCAAAGTCTCTCTGTAACAGACTAACGTTTCTAAACTCGAATCAAAGTCTCTCTATAACAGACCAACGTTTCTAAACTCGTATCAAGGTCTCTCTATAATGTACCGACTTTTCTAAACTCGTTTTTAGAGCTCTCTACAATGTTCCAACATTTCTAAACTCCAATCAAGGTCTCTCTGTAATATACCAATGTTTATATACCTGTATCAATCTTTATAACATACCGACGTTTGTAAACTTGTATCAATGACTCTCTATATTATACCGACGTTTAAATGTCTGTGTCAATGACTCTCTATAATATACTGATGTTTTTATACCTGTATCAATGATGCTCTACAAAATACCAACGTTCGAATACATGTATCAACGACTCTCTATAACATACCGATGTTTGTATACATATATCCATGACTCTCTATATTATACTGACGTTTTTTTATCTGTAGAATGACTCTCTATTTGTTACCGACGTTTATATGACGGTCCCCACAGCTTTTCGAGAACAGTCGCTCTCCTGAACCAGATTGCTTCACTTTAGTCAGTGGGTCAGTATTGCAGCATATATTCTAGTGTTTGCTTGGCTGCTCCACAATTGCACGTGTAGTGTCTGTAAGACTCATTCGGTGGAGGTGAACCCTGCAATTGCCTGTTCTTAATCTGAAGATCTTTGTCTGCCCATCTCCGACAAGTTTGACTACGCTGTCTGTTTTCTGGCTTGTATTCTTTGTGCTGGTCTCTCCATTCCGTCCTAATGGCACGTTTGATGAATGTCTTTGCTTCCTTTGCAGAATTCTATGGATTGAAGTCTGCGTGCCGCAACTTCCAGCTATTGCTAGCTTATCTGCATTCTAGTTTCGAAGTATCCTACAAGAGGCCATAATCCACGGTAAGTTTAGATCTGTTTTTTATGATCGCAACCCAGCGGAAAATGTTAGTTCTGCATTCGAGCTGACTCTTTATTAGCAATACTCCATGTTTGGATAGTGACGATCGAGCTATTTACGCATGCACAATATAACGTACAACATCGGCACCGAAATGCCGACTTGCCAAATAGAAAAACAGCGGTGTTATATCTTGTATATTTTTTTGTTTGTTTTTGTTGTCGTCAGGGGTTGTGAAACATTCTGAAATCTACAATAGAATGAAGGTTCAGTATGAAGACAGTTATTTAAGTCAGAGGAGGGCGTATGAATAGGTAGAACGATTTCAAAAAACAAAATATCATTGCTGAACTGAGCCGCGGTGTTGGAGACCAACAAGCGTGGCATCTGACACAGTGAAATAGCAGATCGACCACCAAGTCCGTGGCAATAGGCGAGTCACTATTGATCAAATAGCGTAGATTTCCACATGAGTCTTGGCGCTACGTACAAAATTGTTCATGATTAACTCGGTTATAGGTAAGTGTGCAGCAGATGAGTCCCAAGGCAACTGACAACGAGGTAATGGAGACTGTGAAAAATTGGTTAAAGGTCACACAAGAAACACTTTTATAGAGGGCATCCACAAGCTAGTGGACATGTGGGAAAAGTGTGTTTCCGGGCATGGGGACTATGTCGAAAAATAAGACACAATAGATTATTGTTCGTTCGCTTATAAAAGAGTTATTTATAAAATGCCTGTTACTTGATGACTGCCCATCGTAATGTATAGATTTAATTCAAAGATAATATACAGGATATCACTTTACTATTTAGAAAACCTTCCTCGCGGCTAGTATAGACCTACCAAAAACTTAAGAGTCGGTCTCCACGACGCGCGGCTAATCGTCGAAATTTATTTCATCAAGTATAGCATCTACGACGCAGAGAAACACAGTAAATCTGTCAGCAATGCAACAATGTGTTCACTATCACAAGATATCAATGAATTCCCAAGACTGTTCTCAACCTACCACTAGAAATCCCTAAAAAAGACTTTGCAAGTAGCAAGATGTTGTCCAGAGAACGAATGACTTGTGTTTACAGCTTGACTGCGATATTTTTTACCTTTCAGTCCGACACATCCGACTTGTTTGAGTACCTGGTTAGCCTTCCCTCTTCGATCCCTTCTGATCAGCCAGTCTGCTATATTGTAGCCTGTTATCCATGATCAACGCGTGGAGGTGTAAAGCAGCTTTGATTCGCTGGCCCTGGCCCTAGCAGTCGGGTATGAGTCGCTGACCACCACAAATCTTGCGCTGCTCAGCATTTTGATCCCATCCAAGAGTGTTTTAACTTGTATGGGAAAAATCGGTATGAAAAGAATGAACTGGAAATAATAAACGAATGGATACTAAATCAACTAGTCCAGACGGCGGCTTGTATAGAGTTGAGATCGAGGAGTTTAAATGATCTCAAGGGACGAATACGTCTGTTTTCGATGGCGAATTGACTTCAACTGTTGCATGTGCAAAAATGAACTGCAGTAACATTGATGTCTCGAACGTCTTGCGATCAGGGCTATTAAAGTATTCAAAAATACGTGAGAATTCCCTCGAGATGCATCCTAGATGTGTTGGCAGTAAGGCAGACTAGGTCTCTTTGTTAGTGTCACTTAAATTTCAAATAATGGTGTAGATAATTACATTGAATTAACAAGAAACGCCTTCTTAAATAATAAATGTGGCTTTCGGAAATGCCTCGAACGATTTTGAATCCCGTATCTGCCAGTGAAACAATGGCTTCTGCGTTTCGGTCGAGAGATTTGAAAAGTTTGACCTCCAGCGCTATAACCATGACAACAGTGGTCAGAACAAAGTGACACATATGGGAAAATGGTCTCTAATGAAGTGACTGTAGGGGCATGGAGTGGCATGATGTGACTGTAGGGGCATGTAGTGCCATGATGTGACTGTAGGGGCATGTAGTGGCATGATGTGACTGTAGGGGCATGGAGTGGCATGATGTGACTGTAGGGGCATGTAGTGGTATGATGTGACTGTAGGGGCATTGAGTGGCATGATGTGACTGTAGGGGCATGTAGTGCCATGATGTGACTGTAGGGGCATGTAGTGGCATGATGTGACTGTAGGGGCATGGAGTGGCATGATGTGACTGTAGGGGCATGTAGTGCCATGATGTGACTGTAAGGGCATGTAGTGGCATGGAGTGACTGTAGGGGCATGTAGTGGTATGATGTGACTGTAGGGTGATGGAGTGACTGTAGGGGCATGTAGTGACTATAGGGGCATGGAGTGACTCTAGGGCATGTAGTGACTATAGGGGCATGTAGTGACTATAGGGGCATGTAGTGGCATGTAGTGACTATAGGGGCATGTAGTGACTATAGGGGCATGCAGTGACTATTGGGGCATGGAGTGACTATAGGGGCATGCAGTGACTATAGGGGCATGGAGTGACTATAGGGGCATGTAGTGACTATAGGAGCATGCAGTGACTATAGGGTCATGGAGTGACTATAGGGGCATGTATTGACTATAGGGGCATGGAGTGACTATAGGGGCATGGAGTGACTATAGGGGCATGCAGTGACTATAGTGGCATGCAGTGACTATAGTGGCATGCAGTGACTATAGGGGCATGTATTGACTATAGGGGCATGCAGTGACTATAGGGGCATGGAGTGACTATAGGGGCATGGAGTGACTCTAGGGGCATGTAGTGACTATAGGGGCTTGGAGTGACTATAGGGGCATGTAGTGACTATAGGGGCATCTAGTGACTATAGGGACATGTAGTGACTATAGGGGCATGGCGTGACTATAAGGGCATGGAGTGACTAAAGGGGCATGGAGTGACTCTAGGGGCATGTAGTGACTATAGGGGCATGGAGTGACTATAGGGGCATGGCGTGACTATAGGGGCATGGCGTGACTATAGGGGCATGTAGTGGCATGGAGTGACTATAGGGAAATGTAGTGGCATGATGTCACTATAGGGGCATGTAGTGACTATAGGGGCATGGAGTGACTATAGGGGCATGTAGTGACTATAGGGGCATGTAGTGACTATAGGGGCATGGAGTGACTATAGGGGCATGTAGTGACTATAGGGGCATGTAGCGACTATCTGGGCATGGAGTTACTATAGGAGCATGTAGTGGCATTATATGACTATAGGGGCATGCAGTGACTATAGGTGCATGTAGTGGCATGGAGTGACTATAGGGGCATGTAGTGACTACAGGGGCATGTAGTGGCATGATGTGACTATAGGGGCATAGAGTGACTTTAGGGGCATGCAGTGGCATGTAGTGACTATAGGGGCATGTAATGACTATATGGGCATGTAGTGGCATGGAGTGAATGTAGGGGCATGTAGTGGCATGGAGTGACTGTAGGGGCATGTAGTGACTATACGGGAATGTAGTGGCATGATGTCACTATAGGTGCATGTAATGGCATAGAGTGACTGTAGGGGCATGTAGTGTCATGATGTGACTATAGGGACATTTAGTGACTGTAGGGGCATGTAGTGACTGTAGGGGCATGTAGTGGCATGATGTGACTGTAGGGGCATGTAGTGGTATGATGTGACTATAGGGGCATGTAGTGGCAGGAAGTGACTGTTCGGGCATGTAGTGGAATGAATTGACTATAGGGGGCTTGTAGTGGCATGGAGTGACTGTATGGGGCATGGAGTGACTATAGGGACATGTAGTGACTATAGGGGCCTGTAGTGGCATGTAGTGACTATAGGGGCCTGTAGTGGCATGGAGTGACTATAGGGGCCTGTAGTGGCATGGAGTGACTATAGGGGCATGGAGTGACTATAGGGGCATGTAGTGACTATAGGGGCATGTAGTGGCATGTAGTGACTATAGGGGCCTGTAGTGGCATGGAGTGACTATAGGGGCATGGAGTGACTATAGGGGCATGTAGTGACTATAGGGGCATGTAGTGACTATAGGGGCATGGAGTGACTATAGGGGCATGGAGTGACTATAGGGGCATGTAGTGGCATGGAGTGACTATAGGGGCATTTAGTGACTATAGGGGCATGGAGTGACTATAGGGGCATGTAGTTGCATGGAGTGACTATAGGGGCATGGAGTGACTATAGGGGCATGGAGTGACTATAGGGGCATGTAGTGACTATAGGGGCATGTAGTGGCATGGAGTAACTGTAGGGGCATGTAGTGATTATAGGGGCATGTAGTGACTATAGTGACATGTAGTGGCATGGAGTGACTGTAGAGGCATGTAGTGACTATAGAGGCATGTAGTGACTATAGGGACATGTAGTGGCATGGATTGATTGTAGGGGCATGTAGGGACTATAGGGACATGTAGTGGCATGGATTGACTGTAGGGGCATGTAGTGACTATAGGGGCATGTAGTGACTATAGGGGCATGTAGTGACTATAGGGGCATGTAGTGACTATAGGGGCATGTAGTGATTATAGGGACATGTAGTGGCATGGAGTGACTGTAGGGGCATGTAGTGACTATAGGGGCATGTAGTGACTATAGGGACATGTAGTGACTATAGGGACATGTAGTGACTATAGGGACATGTAGTGACTATAGGGACATGTAGTGACTATAGGTACATGTAGTGACTATAGGGACATATAGTGACTATAGGGACATGTAGTGACTATAGGGACATGTAGTGACTATAGGGGCATGTAGTGGCACGGAGTGGCTATAGGGACATGTAGTGACTATAGGGACATGTAGTGACTATAGGGACATGTAGTGACTATAGGGACATGTAGTGACTATAGGGGCATGGAGTGGCTATAGGGACATGTAGTTGCATGAGCCGAGAACATGACGCGTGCTCACAGCAGAGCTTAAAATTGTGATCTGCATGGACATGCAGTTGAAGCAAAGTGCTGTGATTGAATTCCTGGCGTCGGAAGGTTGTATGCCCTTAACCATGTTTTGAAGCCTGACTCCGATATATAGTAACGCTTTTGTGGATGTCAGTACTGTCAGGAGGTTGGCACGGACTGTAAAAGACACGAGCACGCAATTATTTAGCACGGCAATGCTCGTCCACACAAGTCTACAAACAGTGGCTGCATAGGAGCGTCTACAGTTTGGCCACTGTTTACCGCACCCATCGTACAGTCCCGATATTCCACCTTGGGACATTTTCCCCTTCCCGAAGCTTGGCTTGGCTTGGCTTCGTTTATTCTCAATCTCCCGCTACCAAACCATGAAAGGGCTTAAGTAGCAGAATGTAGTCCAGAGAACGGAATACGTTGTGTCGAAGTTTACAGCTTGACTGCGATATTTGCACCTTTCTGTCCGACACATCCGACTTCAGCAAGTATTTTTTGAGTACCGGGTTAGCATTCCCTCTTCGATACCTTAGCTAGTCTACCCTGCTGCAGCCTATTATCCAGGATCACCGAGTGGAGGTGTAGAAAGGTCTTGGCAGCTCTGGTTCGCAGGCCCTGATGCTAGCAGTCAGCTATGAGTCGCTGACCACTGCAGCTCATGCGCTGCCCAGCATCTGGATCTCCTTCCCGAAGCTGAAGCAACACGTCATGGACCACCCTTACGCTTTGGGCGAAGAGGTGCAAGCAGCCGTAGAAACCAGGTTTCGGGAGACAGGAGAACAACCTGTCTAACGTTGACCTTTCTGTGTGGACCGGGGATGGTAAATTCTTTGAAAAATAAGGACACATCACCTAAACGAATTTCCAAGCTTTAAGACAATGTATAGCTCATTTGTAAATCTTGCACTTTAATTAAAGTATCTTATCAAATGCAAAACTTTTCAAACTGCTCTCGTATATGTTAGGAACAATTATCACGAAGGCATGTATTTTTCTGTACGGGGGAAACACATATTAGGCACAAGTGGGTTTGATTATTAAATCCCAACTCATCTTTTTTTGTGTGGCTATACGCTTTCATTGCCTAGATGTCTGTGGTTCGAATCCAAGTTGCCTATTACTTCACTATCTTTTTTCCGAGTGAAGAAACTTCGTCTTTTTCTTCTTCTGCGTTCGTTCTCAATCTCCCGCTGCCAAGCCGTGAACAGTGCCTTGCAAGTAGCAGGAAATAGTCCGGTGAACGGAATGCTTTATGTCGCTAATTTACAGCTTGGTTACGATATATGCACCTTTTGGTCCAACACATCCGTCCTCAGCAGCAGTACATAAAACTACTTGTTTCTGTGATTGCTGTCACTAACAAACATGCTGTGTTTACAATTACCTGCCTCGAAGCTTTCACATTTTCAGTCCTACATGAAGGAAGCACGCACAATAACTATTTAATTAGTAATTGTTCACCTCTCGTAGTATTAGTAGTCCCATTTAGTCATGACTGACAATAGTAGTCCCATTTAGTCATGACTGACTATAGCGGCCTTATTTAGTCATGACTGACTATAGTAGCCATATTCAGTTATGACTGACTATAGTAGACATATTCAGTCATGATTGACTATAGCAGCCCCATTCAGTCATGACTGATTAGGGTAGCCTCATTCAGTCATTACTGACTATAGTCGCCTGATTCAGTCATGATTGACTATAGTAGCCCCTTTCAGTCATGATTGACTTGCCTCATTCGGGCATGATTGACTATAGTAGCCCCATTCAGTCATGAGTGACTAGCCCCCTTTCAGTCATGATTGACTTCAGTAGCCAAATTTAGTCATGAACGGATAATACGACGAGGAATGGTAAACAAGAATAAAATATTTACCTTTGGTTGTTTTCCTTCTCCTTGCGGATTTGCCGTTTCATTTCTCCGTGTTGCAAAAACATCTCTTCATCGAGAATGAGCTGACGCTTCGAAGTACATCGCCCACTTGCGCCGGTCTGCAGCTTCGTCTGCCCAGGATGTCAGACTCACGTCTAGGGCCTTCATATCACGCTGACACACATCTTTGAACCTCAACTGTGGTCGGCCGAGAGTTCTCTTGCAATCCGGAAACTGTCCATAGAGGGTATCTTTGGGATTGGCGACGATTTTGCGTGCGACGAACATGACCAGGCTATCGCAGTCTTCGCTGCCTAAGGTTAGTGGGTATGCTTGGGACAGGTGTGCTAGAGTGCACTTTGTCCATCCGTAAAATTCCAAGAATGAATAGCTTGCGCCATAGATAGATTTTAAGCCTGTACTCTTGTTTGGCATAGGTTGCCAAAGACTGGCTGTCATGTATGACACTATCGTGCTGACGACATTTGTATTGTACATCCGGGGCTTGGTTTTAATTGTCAGTTTCCGATTTTTTCAAACACGTGTTGTGCGGCGAGCAAATGTAGCAGCAAATTGACCAATGCGATTGTCCATTTATGTGTCTAGGGAAAGCTTGTAGTTGATAAGGGATCTCAGGTATGTCAACTGGTGGCACAGCTGCCAGTTCATAATTATCGATTCTAGGAGTTGGTGTTGCATCTACTTCCTGTCACAGCAAATTTTTTTTTTTTTGGAGACCATAACCGTTGTCAAGTCAGGGAGAAGAGATCCATCAAAGCTCTGGAGTTACTTCTGACTGCGGGTGACAATTTCGATAAGCAAGTCACTGATGGTGATCTCTCTGCTCTTCGTTTCGTCCTTGATTCTTCCAAGGTTAAACAGTCGACCTTCCGACCCAGTCAAAAAGCAGATTCCTTCATTTAGGTTACGGAATACATGAGTCAGTAACATAACAAAGACAATTCCAAACAGTGTCGGGGCCAGAACTCACCCTTGTGAGATACCAAACCAGATACCTTATCATTTGCAAACTGTAAGCCATAAATAGATCAGAGATATGGACAGGTAAACTACAAATAGAAATATACCTGAACTCTTCAAAGCCAGACGGTCCTCTGTCAAGAAGACTAATGGCGCGTTGCAGAGAAAGACGACACGAAATTGAGCAGCTGATATAAACGATAAGTACGACGATGAGAAATATAGGACGTTAGGTACAGTCTATGCAGATGTGACGTGCATTTGTTGGAACATCGGCTTCATTTTGAGTTAAAACGTTCTTGGTTAAAAGGTTGAGGGGTTGTTGTTTTTTGTTGAATTACGGGGTCGCTGTAGTCAAGATGTTAAGGCACTCGCCTCTCACAGCGATAAACGGAAATGGTGGGCGATCGAATCGCGCAAGTTTCAAGAGACCCCTGGTCTCACGGGAGATAAGACCAGAATGGCTGCATACCGAGTTACCTCCAGTCGTCTCGACCAATAGTCTTGCCACTGATCCAAGGTAACTTGGGTCAAGTGAGATTGATGACCAACGCCATCACTTCCTCACTATAATCCTCATACAGCGCACATCACATTATCAAGACAAATCCGTCTGATGTTGTGGGCCATCATCGCTTGCGATGGACAATAACTTTTGTTTTTGTTGAATGCCCACAATGAGTAAGTGTGTGCGCCGTGAAACAGACGTTAAGTTACGAGTTGTAGTAACTTACTACACATCCCGAGCGTGCTGATGAAGGTGGACCGCGGTTCTCCGGGCAGTTGTGCTATGCTTGACTTCATCTGCGTGACGATCACTACTGCGGGGATCACGTCGAGCTACATCTCTTCACCCATACCGCTTTCAAAACAGCCTGTTTCCAGGGAAAGTTAAATGGAAGCGTGAAAGAGGTCTTGGTCAGTATATAGTGCTTGATCCCAACTCGACGTCCCGTATGTTATGTCTGACCCTAACGCGACGTCCTCTTCAGTATGTTGTGCCTGACCAGACTAGCGTTTCAGTTCCCCATAATGGGGAAAGGAGACTGACATCTGGTCAGGTAATATATACTGATCAGAGATGTTAGTCAGGGCCAGGGGAAATATACTGACCAAGTCCTCACCTTATTTTCATGCAGTTCTCCCTGGAAACGGGCTGTTTTCTAATAGTCTGGCCAACGAGCTGTTTGATCAACATGATCACAGATAAAGCCAAAATTAGCACAACCGCCTGGGGAATCCAGTTCGCCTTCATCGTCACACTCGGGATGCGAAGAAAGCTACAACAACCCGCCACCTGTGAAGTTCGTCTTTGAAGTGAGATGAAGGCCATGCCCTCTGTTCAGCCAAGGGACACTCTTTTTTATTTCTCTCTGGCCACTGAATTGGGTGACTTGCGTTTTAACAAACTGTTGCAGATCTTCCTCAACCGCGGAAGACCCGACAACCAGGTGGATAGGAAATTTCAGGGATATCCTAACCCACCATGGAGTGCCGACAACTTCAGCGATGAGCCCCCCATATATCTCTGTCCACTGAATTGGGTGACTTGCGCGGTGGTTTGGATTCAAGTGATGATAATTTTCACAATATGTCAACCTCACTCTCTCGCCCCGAGCTGCATTTGGCCATTGTTAATAAGACATTATTCAGATGATTGGAGAAAGCACAGAATGCAAATTTGTCCTCTGGGTTCAGCCCGAACCCTTTCCCGTAAACAGATATTTTACGAGGCACCAAGGCGCACAAAATAGTACAGATACCTATCGTCGACATTCAACAACAACCAACAACAACCAACAACTTCCTTCAACACTGCCATGAATAGACATTAATTAATCAACATATTAAAAGCTTTGAGCTCCGTCCAGCGTTTAAACAAATACACTCCAAGTCCTTTTGTCCTCCGCAATCCTTTTTAACTCAGTCCATGCTTTATGTTTTTTTTTATAGTTATTGCAATCCTTGTTACCGTGTGTTTTACTCAACTTCTTGATCTCTTACCTCAGGGATTTCAGAACAGAGACTTTTATGTAATTATATCAGGAAATATGGGGGGGGGGGGGGGGGGGGGGGCTCGTCTCTGAAGTTGTCGGCACTCCATGGTGGGTTAGGATATCCCTGAAATTTCATATCCACCTGTTTGCCGGGTCTTCCGTGGTTGCGGAAGATCTGCAACAGTTTGTTATAAACGCGCATGGATAGTCTGGAAAGGTTGGCGTTAGAACTAAAATAGCGAACAAGAACATATTACAGATAGCCTTCGGCTACCTGGCAAAAAGCATCCACCTGTCTTCTGTAATATCCTTATTTCGCTTATTCCAAGTATTCAGTCGAAAGTGATTAACTGTGTTTGTGAATGCTTGTTACGTGCGGGTGAGTAGATGTGTGTCAATGGATGTTAGGATATGTAGAGGTATGTTAGTGGTATGTGCTTGCATTTTATGTTGCTGAGGGTGTGAGAAGTAAGTGTGGAATGTGTAGGCGTGTGTGTGTGCGGATGAATGTGTGTGTAGGTGAATATGTGTGTAAATGACATGTACACACATGGATGTTGTATGGATGAATGTGTGTGGATGTATGCGTGTATGTGGATGTATGTATGTGGATGGGGTGTATGGGGATGGAAGTGTGTATGTGTGAATGTGCGTTTCGATAAATGCTGCGAAGTACACATATTGTTGGGGTGTACGCGTGTAAGATGGCGAGGGTGTGGGCGGTGTGTGAGTAAGTGTGTTTTCATTTGCGTTGGTAAATGCAGCATATGCGTATATGTGTGGGTTGATGAATGAGTGAATGTTTGGTAGACGTGGAGGTGAGTGTGTGGAATGTAATGTTGATGTTAGGGATGGTCTGAGTATATGCGTATGTGAAGGTATACAAGTGTATGAGGGTTTCTTGTTTACTGGGCAACCCGTTCATCAAAGTCGGTTACACCGTTATGGGTTTTAACTGCATGTTTATTGACATATGCCTTGGGTCATGGTAGACCAGTTTTCCATTCAATCTTCGCTAATATTGTTTCTAAGCTCGAGGGAGCTGGCCCAGTGCGTAGGTGGTCTTCCCCGTGGTCGTTATCTGTGTCGTGGGTACCAGACTGCTGTCGCTGTGCTCTAACAGTCATCAGTTCTCCGAATCAGGTGGCAAGCCCAGCGATGCTTTACCTTGCAAGCGTGAGTAACTGCATTCTTCACCAATGACATTTGCCGTACGCCAGTGTTGTGAAGACCTTTGAAACGTTGGTTGGTGAGCGCGAATCATGCGTCTCTTAAGGAAGACGTGAGTCACTATGAGGGGGGCCTCCATTTCTTTTGTAAGTGACCACATTTTTGCGACGTAATACATTGATGGAAGTATTGTTGATTTGTAGGCTGAGGTGCACAGTCTCTGGTCGTAGCTAAGGTCTGGTACCGTTTTTATGGACGAAAAAGCCGCCCAACCCAAAAATACAACTACTTGTTAATTCTGTGCTGAAGGCCATTCTGCAAGCACCACCCTCTCACATATTCACACATACACAAACGACAATCCAACACAACACACAAACATTCACAATAAAACACACACACACACATTCAGTGGGTCCGTAGGGCTATCATGAGAGTGTGTGTGTGTGTATGTGTGTGCGTCCGCGCGTGCCCGTGCGCGTGCGTGAGTGCGTGTGTGTGTGTGTGAGAGAGAGAGAGAGAGAGAGAGAGAGTGTGTGTGTGTGTGTGAGAGAGAGAGTGTGAGTGTGTATATTGGCGAGGTTCCGATTGAATGTATGTGAGAACGGACCTATATTAGATGTGCGTGTCTGTAAGTGTATGGTTGCGAGTGTGGGAGTCGTGTAACTTGTATGTTGGGTGTGAGGGTTGGGATGTGCTGTCTAGGCGTGTACGGGCGTTGGTGTGTGGGTGTGTGCATAGCAGGATGTGTGGGTGTGTGCATAGCAGGATGTGTGGGTGTGTGCATAGCAGGATGTGTGGGTGTGTGCATAGCAGGATGTGTGGGTGTGTGCTTAGCAGCATGTGTGGGTGTGTGCATAGCAGAATGTGTGGGTGTGTGCATAGCAGGATGTGTGGGTGTGTGCATATCAGGATGTGTGGGTGTGTGCATAGCAGGATGTGTGGGTGTGTGTATAGCAGGATGTGTGGGTGTGTGCATAGCAGGATGTGTTGGTGTGTGCATATCGGGATGTGTGGGTGTGTGCATAGCAGGATGTGTGGGTGTGTGCATAGCAGGATGTGTGGGTGTGTGCATATCAGGATGTGTGGGTGTGTGCATATCAGGATGTGTGGGTGTGTGCATAGCAGGATGTGTGGGTGTGTGCATAGCAGGATGTGTGGGTGTGTGCATAGCAGGATGTGTGGGTGTGTGTATAGCAGGATGTGTGGGTGTGTGCATAGCAGGATGTGTGGGTGTGTGCATAGCAGGATGTGTGGGTGTGTGCATAGCAGGATGTATGGTTATTGTAAGTGGATGTAGGTGGTTTATGCGGGCTTACATGTATGTATGAATTTATGTATGTATGTATGTGCATGTATTTGTGTATGTGTATATGTGTGTGTATGTATATGTATATATATATATAATTTAGGGAAATATATGGGCGTGTTATATATGGAAGCCAGAGTGCATGTTTATGCATGCGGACGTGCACCTGTATGTGCTGGCATATTGTATGAGTTGTTCGTTTGTGTTTGTGCATGTGTGATTGTATGCGTTGTGCGAGTGTGTGTCTGTGTATGTGTGATTGCATGAGTTGTACGAGTGTGTGTCTGTGCATGTGTGATTGTATGAGTTGTGCGAGTGTGTGTCTGTGTATGTGTGATTGTATGAGATGTACGATTGTGTTTCTGTGTATGTGTGATTGTATGAGATGTATGATTGTGTGTCTGTGCATGTGTGATTGTATGAGTTGTGCGAGTGTGTGTCTGTGTATGTGTGATTGTATGAGTTGTGCTAGTGTATGTCTGTGTATGTGTGCTTATATGAGTTGTGCTAGTGTGGTTCTGTGTATGTGTGATTATATGAGTTGTGCTAGTGTGGTTCTGTGTATGTGTGATTGTATGTGTTGTGCGAGTGTGTGTCTGTGTACGTGTGTGTGAAGAGATTCGCGTGCATGCGTTCTTGGGATGATTATTTGTGTGATTAAGGACGAGTGGGTGTCTGCATGAATGTGCGTGTGTGTGTGTGCACGTTAATACATAAATATATATGCGTACATTCGTATGCATCTGTGTTCATGCGTGAACAAACATCAATGTCTTTACCATTCATTGACTGTCATTCCAAAAATTGTCAGCGATGCCCTGCACAAGTCATTACACACCGCCATTACTGAATAATATGGCCGCCATAAACTGAAAGCGCGTGCACTCAATAATAGATTGTGTTTTGTGAGAAATCATGCTGAGGAACCATGGGCGTTCTAAACGGTTTCTTCTTCGTAGTGTAAATTTGTTAGCTATCAAACGACAACTGCGCGGTGAAGTAGTTAGGAGCACGGCACACAATCCAAATTGGCGAATGTTTAGATTCGTGATACTGTAAGGTCATGGCCCAATGGCAGGGGTACTTAACAAGTGGAGAATTATCTCCCCCTGCTCCTCCTTCGCTCTTTTCTCCCCTACGGCATCTCAGTGTGAAATGTTAGTGTTACAACAATAAGGAATTAAGCATCAGTACAGTTTCCACAAACAAAATCTATGATACTTGTGAAAAGTGATAAGAAACCATGTATGCAGATGCGCATCACGGATCTGGTTCTGGAACAGGTACAGAGTTTCTCCTATCTAAGGTACACTAGGGCGTATGATAACGGGAGAAGTTAGCTGTGAATAAGAAAGAGAATAGACATGCCACACTTACTGACATCTAAACGGTAAATTATAAACTGACAATGAGAGTTGTCAGGTGTTATGTATACTCGTAACTACTTCATGACGCAGAAACATGGACACTGAATAATACGTTGGAGAAGAGTATTAAACCCTTCGAAATATGGGTATAGAAGATTGGGTGGCATTCTTTTGGAAGATATGAAAAATGATGTGGAGGTATTGAAAATGTTAGGGAGGAAATGAGAATTAATGACCGAATGCAATGTTAACCGTTCAGACACGTTCGCCATATAACAAGATATACCTCATTGTTGAAGACCATACTAGAAGGTTGGGAGGAAGACGGTCGTGTAAGAGTCAGACAGCGTTATAAGTGGACGGACGACATCAGGAGATGGACTGGAAAAAGTCTGCCAGATTTTATCATTACGGCAAGCTGGAAACCCATTACAGTCGACCTTCAATGCTGAGATGGCACTTGAACATAGCATTTTGCAAAGTTATTAGTAATTTATAATTGTTTAATCTACTTTGATTCAAATGTTAAAATCCATCAACATTTTATGATGCTATTAAATTTGTTAAAAACTATGAGATTGGCATAATCCATTTTAAAATGTGTGTTAAATCAGATGCACTATGCGGTTGAGGTACGATAAACAGTACAGCTCACGTGGCCTAATTAAACAATGCTAATGAGGAAACGACATCCCTATCAGCTTTCCGTATTACTTATCGTTTTTCCTATAGGTTTTTCTATTCGTTTTTCCTATACATTTTTCCAATACATTTTTCCAATACGTTTTTCCTATACATTTTTCCTATACGTTTTTCCTATACATTTTTCATATGCTTGTTTTCCTTGAGTTTCTCAGCAGTGAAGACGTAGAGCTGCAAGGTTGGATGGATGCACTTCTGTTATCTTCTTCTTCTTCTTCATCGTACGCAGTCAGACAGTAACCATTATTTTTTCGAAAAAAACGGCGTTCATCCTGAGGCTGTCGACACTGCCATAGAGCTTGTCTTGTGGTTCCACTGATGATGGCCACGTCTGCTCTATTTGATCCTCGTATGTCGGGCAGTTCTGCAGCAGATGCTCAGCAGTCATTTTCTCGGTACCACACGGGCATTCGTCGGTACCACCTATCTTCAATTTGTTGAATAGGTGGTACCTCAGTCTATTGTGGCCAGTGCGAAGTCTGAAGACAACGACCTGCTCTCTTCTGTTCAACTGGTAAAAGGCATCGTTTTTGGTGTAGCCGGTATGTTCAGTTTCCCATTTGGTCATGTATCTGGCTTTAATAAGCCGTTTTGACTCTTCGTACGTCATACTAGTATCTGTTTGTGGTAGTCTTGCACCTTCCTTTGCCAGTCTGTCTGCCTCCTCGTTGCCTTGGATGTTGCAGTGTGATGGGACCCACTGTACCACTACCCTTTTTGGTGCGGACTGCTGGCATAGTTGACAGAGTGCTGCTCTAAAGTCATTAAGCTCGCACTTCTGTTATCGAAACGTGCCAGTCGATTCAGCTATAAATGGGTACCTGTCCTACTGTTTATGAAAGAAAAACAGCCAGACAAATAACTGTTCACACTACCCCTACTGTCTGTCGAACGAATTAATTTCCGTGGCTCGAGGTTTTTTAGGCTGAGGACTACAGGCCGCTTTGCCACTACAGTCGCCACGTCGTGAGCTGGCAATGTTTGGTTATTTCATCAACATAAAACCAACACGTGTTTTACCGGGGATTCGATCCGGTGCCCTCCTTATCAGCAGGAAGGCACCGAAACCATGCGACCATGAGCTTCTCTACTAGGGCAATAAGGTTTCTAACAGTTAATCTCTACAAGTTGTGTCTGGTAAATGACTATTTTGCTGCGCTGGATTCACAATTAATGTTCCTAGTAGAAAATTGCCTTATCTAGTATTATCATATGTAATATTATATCCGGATTCCGTGGCGAAGTGGTTAAGCCATCAGCCTCGTGATCAGGTTGTGTGGGTTTGACTCCAGACTTTTCATGGGTGCTTGATGCGCAGTCCCCTGCATCTCGTAGTCACCCCCTAGTAATCTTGTACTTGACTTGCCACTGGGGTCGGGCGTCTCGAGACAAGAGAGTGAGAATAAAAAGTAGCGCAGTTAATCCTTACTAAAAATAACGCTAGCAAAATAAATTATGCCCTCATCATCTACGATGGACGGCGACTTTTGCCTTTTTGCCTGAATATTATATCATTTCCCAACTTCAAGAAATTATCATATCGATATCATTATGAGCATTGATTAGTTGAAGATGATTCAGAAGCTTTCAGAGTAAATCAATGGAAAGCGGAAGTCAGTTGTATCTCTTTACTTCTCATAGTTTTTACAAAAAGTTGATTCGATCTACAGTAGAAAACATTCGGAATTCAGTCTGCCAGAGTGGTCTGCCGGGTACTTTGTGTATGACAAGGACAAGAATAGCACCACTATCTCACAGAGAGCAAATCATAAGAGGCAACTAACTGTGGCATGGATTAACACCGGACGTGGTTAGGTGGTTTGTTTAGAGCAGCATAGATGGCGCCTAGCAGGCTGCAGGTCTACTTTGTGCAATGTGCTTTGTCTACGATGTGCGAGTCCATCTCAATAGACTCAAACACTTGAGCTAAGTAGACCCGCAGCCAGTTAGGCGCTATCTATAACTGCTCTGAAAAACCCACCTCATGAAAGGTAAACAAAACAATTTGGGTAGATTTTTCATATGAATTTGGTCTGAGCAGCGTCGTGGAGGCCTACTCTTTTCGATTTTCAACTGCCAAGGAATTTATAACATGAAAACGGGAATCCCGATCTCACTATTCAGAGATCAGGGGGATTATTAGCAGAAGAAAAGAAATCCTGCTCTACACCGCGATACGTACCGGCGACCTCCGTCATCCTAGGCGGACACCTTACCTCGAGACCACTGAGCTCCCTTAGATCAAGTGAAGAGGTACTTGTAGCTAGGACAGATAATAACGTTATGGTAGATGTGAGTGGTAAGTGGAGAAATGAATAGGAATTGATAAAAAACGTATTGGTCCTGCAACCTTCTACAGGAGAACATCTGGAAGTAAGACAAGCGGTAGACCGAGTGAAAATTGGATAGTCAGCGTAAACGAGACAGGCCATACAATGGAGGAAAATGTTACCCGGACCACGAAAGAGAGTAAAAACAAATACATACCACGACATTGGGTTACAACCCGGTGAAAAGTCAAACAACAGCAGAAAAAGTAGAAAGGGAAGAAGAAAGAGAATGAAAAGAAAAAAAATGAAGGAAAACACATTAAACACAAAAAAAAAGGAATCAAACTGACATCCAGACATATAACAAATAAACTAAAAATGAGAGTTATCAATTGTTATATATATTCATTACTATACGGTCCTGAAACATGGAAGATGAGCAAATAGTTGAAGGACAAAAAGGACGCCTTGACGTGAAGCGAGAAGAAAAAGCTGGGCGATAGATAGGACATACTTTAAGAAAACCACCCGATAACATTACAAGATAGTCTTTGTTCTGGAATCCCCAACGCAATAGCGGTATAGGCAGATCAAGATATGCATGGAGAAGAAAGCTCGACACACATAAATAAAGGAAATGCGGAAGAGGTGGACATAGCTGGAAAGAATGTCCCAGGACAAAAGATCTTAGTTGAAAGTATGTGCTCCATGGCTGAAATGTGTTCACTGAATTATTTGACCTCAGCCAATCTTCATGACTTGCCTGGCAGCTCATATTGCTACTATTATTTGCTCCCCTTACGTGAAAATGTAACAAGCACACGTGAAAGAATTAAATTTTAATCTGTCTGGGATTTCAGAAGAGGCAGGCTGCCGAAGACGGATGTGTCGGACCGAAAGATGCAAATATCGCAGTCAAGCTATAAACTAGCGACACAACGCATTCCGTTCTCCGGAATACATCCTGCTACTTGCAAAACCCTGTTCAGGGCTTGGTAGAGAGAGATTGGGAACGAACGCAGAAGAAGAAGAAGAAGAAGAAGAAGAGGCAGAAGTCTACTAGTAAGTCTATAACCTTCCTCTTCTTCTCTTTCCTACGCTGTCAAAGGTCGACATCAATTTGTTCAAAGAAAGCTACGGTCATCTTGTGGATGTCGACACTTCTATAGAGCTTGTCTAGTGTTGGCATGGTGATGGCCGCATGCGCTTTTTCTGGTCCCCGTATGTCGGGCAATTTTGCAGCAGATGTTCAGGGGTCATTTTTCCAGTACAACCGGGGCATTCGTACGTAGCACCTATCTTCAGTTTATTGAATAGATGGTAGCTCAGTCTGTTGTGGCCTGTGTGGAGTCTGAAGACCGCCACCTGCACTATTCTGTGTATCTGGTAAAAACATAATTTCTTGCGCAGCCAGTATGCTTTGTTTCCTATGTGTCCCTGTATGTGGCCCTAATAAACCTTTTGTGCTCTGCATAGGTCACACTTGAATCTGGTTGTGATAACCCTCCACCTTCTTTCGTCAATCTGTCTGCCTCATCGTTGCCTTGAATGTTTCAATGGGATGGGAAGCATTATACTACGACTTTTATTGGTGTGGACTGCTGGCACAGTTGACTTAGTTCTCATCTTGAGTCAAATATTTAGTTCTATATTTTTCTGGCTCTTTATGACTTTAACCACGGGAAAGGCGCATGTAAAAAAAAAAAAGACTACCTGGTTTTCATTGCTTTCATCTCCACCTCGCTTATATATTTGTGGAAGTGTTGATGATCTTCGTTTGATGAATATTCCAGTTTGAGTGATAATTCCATTTTGCAGACACTGAGAAGATTGAGGAAAGACATGTCAAAATGCGCTGAAAATTAACCTTCATATGGAGCCAAAGTGTATTAACTGGTGCCAAGCGCTTTGTTTGCAGAAGGAGTTGAGCGCAACTTTTCCAGCAGCTCGATGTGTTGACACATAGGTTCAACTCTGCATTTGGCTCGCACGACCAGCTTTCAGGAAGCCTGCTTCTAGTCATTTATTGAATCATGGGTCCTCCTCCTTCTCCTTCTTCTTCTTCTTCTTCTTCTTCTTTTTCTTCTTCTTCTTCTTCTTCTGATTCTTCGTTCGTTCTCAATCTCCCTGTACCAAGACCTAAAATAGGCGTTGCAAGTAGCACGATGGTGTCCATAGAACGGAATGGGTTGTGTCGTAGGTTACAGCTTGACTGCGATATTTGCACTTTTCGGTCGGACACATCTGACTTCAGCAGGCATTTTTAAGTACTGGGTTAACGTTCCCTCTTCGATCCCGCCTCCTTCGGCAGTCTGCTCTGTTGCAGCCTGTTATCCAGGATCTCCAAGTCAAGGTGTAGACGGGTCTTGGCAGCTATGGCTCGCTGACCCTATCGCTAGCAGTCAGCTCTGGTTTGCTGACCCTGCCGCTAGCAGTCAACTACGGTGATCTGACCCTGCCGCTAGCAGTCAGCTATGGTTCACTGACCGTGCCGCTAACAGTCAGCTATGGTTCGCTGACCCTACCGCTAGCAGTCAGCTATGGTTCGCTGACCCTGCCGCTAGCAGTAAGCTATGCTTCGCTGACCCTGCCGCTAGCAGTCAGCCATGGTTCGCTGACCCTGCCGCTAGCAGTCAGCTATGGTTCGCTGACCCTGCCGCTAGCAGTCAGCTATGGTTCGCTGACCCTGCCGCTAGCAGTCAGCTATGGTTCGCTCACCCTGCCACTATCAAGTCGGCTATGGTTCGCTTACCCTGCCACTATCAAGTCGGATATGGTTCGCTTACCCTGCCGCTAGCAGTCAGCTATAGTTCGCTGACCACTGAAGCACATGCACTGCTCAGCATCTTGATATCAAGTATGAGTCCAACACTGCATTTGGCTCTATTAACCACAAATTCTCGTTTAACCTTACTCCAGTCATCTGTTGAAGCACATGGCCAAAACTGCATTTGACTCTGCTCTATGTGTGTTTTGGTCTGTGTCTACTTCTCTTGCCTCTGTGATTTCATAACATATAATTTCGTATAGTTATATCCATTGCTTTCTTTAACCGGTGTCATATCGAACGCCATGAGAACATCAAGGTAGTAGATCACTTTACATACATGGAATCATCAGTAAATAATAAACTATCCCTGGAACAAGAGATCGATATCAGAATAGCCAAGGCAGCAAAAACAATCAGCAGATTAACAAAAAGAGTCTGGGAGAACAAGAAGCTCACTGTTAAAACAAAAACTCTTGTTTACCAGGCCTGTGTCCTCAGTACCCTTCTTTATGGCAGTGAGACATGGTCTACCTACACGCACAAGGACAGGCGGCTAAACAGCTATCAGATGAGGTTTTTGTGCAGAATCCTGGGCGTTGGGTGGCAAGAAAAGATCACCAATGAAGAGATGTTGGAGAGAACAGGAAATATCTCGATATTTTCCGTGCTTAGTTTTTGAAGGCCCCGACATCAAAATCTTCTGTGTGGGGAATTACAGCTGGGAAAAAGGTCTTGGGACCGACCACTTCTTTGGTACAAGGATATTTGCAAACGGGATATGAACGATGCAGGCATGTGTGGAGTCGTGGAAACATTACATCATGGATCGTGTTACATGGAGGGGCAGGATTAAGTATGGAAATCACACAGGAGATACTGTTTGCTGATAGACGTAAGCCTTTTTTATTCTGTAATTTAACATCTTTATCTGCACCTCCTATTGTGTTTCTATTGTTACCAAGATATATGAATGAATCCACATCTCGTAGGGGTATCTCCCAATACAATCTCATTGTCGTCAGTTTCATTTTGTTGTCAAAATCTACATTTTTTATGTGATTATGTTCAGTCTCATGTAGGGCAGGAAATGAGAGAGCTGACACACTTGCGGGGGAAGGTGTTACAGACAGCAGCCAGATGCACCAGCTACACGCCATCAAAAGAAGAAGATGATTAAATAAGTGAGAGAGCTTCCAACACAAATACTAGATGATTATCACAATATAAACAGGCAAGAGAAGATTGTCATACTGCGTACTCCTCCCCCTCACCGCTTTTACTTCCATTTAAGGCTTGGTGGACCCGGAACCGTTCTGAAAAAAAACAGCTGGGGAATGAACCCAGAACCACTCATATGCGAAGCCAGCACGCTAACCACTGCGCTACGCGGACTCAAACAATACTAGAAGGGAAACTATATGGATCTATGTGTCAGCTGCAGAAGACAGTGAGGTTTATTCAAGAGACTGGATCAAGAGGCTGAGCAGCGCATGAGCTGCAGTGGTCAGCGACCCATAGCTGACTGCTAGTGTCAGAGCCAGCGAACCAGAGCTGCCAGGACCCTTCTACACCTCCTCGCGGTGATCCTGGATAACAGGCTGTAGCAGGGTAAACTGGCTAAGTAGAAGGGATCGAAGAGGGAATGCTAACCCGGTACTCAAAACATGCTTGCTGAAGTCGGATGTGTTGGACCGAAAGTTGTAAATATCGCAGTCAAGATGTAAAATACGACACAACGCATTCCGTTCTCTGGACTACATTCTCTTACTTAAGCCCTTTTCAGGGGTTGGTAGCGGGAGACTGAGAACGAACGAAGCCAAGCCATACAAGAGACAACTTTGCAGATGTAGACATACTTCAAGCGAACGAAAGAAGAAGAAGTTTAATATATATGTATTTTGTGTTCCTTCTTATTACAAGTATAGGACGCACGAATGAGACTAATAGCACTGGGTGATCTGACATTGTACATAATGTCGAACTACACTGACTCTCAGGATGGGGAAGTGAGACAGAGTCATTAGATCTCATTGGTAAGTGTGGACCGTTGTATGTGGAAATGGACAGAGAGATCGTGAAGGCAAAGTGGACAGGACGTGACATAGCAGCGGAGAAACGCCTGAAACCAGAATAAAGAAGTGTGATCTGAAACGAGAGCAACTGAGGCTAGCGGGTAAGGCACTCTGTGAACCACACCTCACCCCCATCGGCGTAGCAAACCTATAAATGGCTAAGAACGAAAGTGGCTAAGCCGAATACATCTACCCCCCGTGGAGAAAGGTGCATCCAGCGTGCTCTTTGTGAGGCAAAAGTTGGAAGCAACATAACCAAAATAACAAAAAATATAATATAACCTAAAACTCCAACATGGAACCAAAAAAAACAAGTATATGACAGTCGATAACATCAAGTTAAATTGTCGTCGTCCACACTTTATATATGGGACTTCCCATCTACAGCTTTCTATCTACCACATATGAAACAAAAATACTCATTCAAAACCAACAAGTAAAACAGATGAAAAATGTTACATACATGTGTAAAATAATCTCAGCAAATGGCAAAAGCGACATCGAAATCCGAAACAGATGTAATAAAGCATATCAAATTTTCCCGATACTACAATGTAAGCACGTGACAATTGATACAAAACGAACTCTGTACATAACAATATGCCTACCCACTTTGTGGTATCAGTGTCAGAATTGGACACTAAAAAACAATGATAAAAGATACATCGCAACAACAGAGATGAAATGCCTGCTTAGAATACTGGAGTAACAAGAATAGATAGTCATAAACGAAGATATTAGGAGACAAGTAGGTTCAACACCAATGCTAGACAACATCAAGAGACAGCAATCCAAATGTTTCGGCCACATGACGCGACAACCACCAGATAGTATCCCTCAGAAAGCAATGATGTACACATACATTATATAAAAGGCCAGGGACTGACCAAGTAAAGAATGGATAATAGAAATAACAGAGGCAGTAAGGGTCTCCATGTACGAAGCACATACTAGGACCCGGTCAAAGAACTTCTTCATAACCTGACGCTGAAAGGCACAAGCATGAAAGAAAGCGAAAAGATTCGTTTTAGTCCGTGTGAATGAAAAGGTGTGCAATACCTTTGGATTGAGAGTGCTCTGCTCTAGGGGGGTTTCACAATTTTATGTTATTCAGTTTTCACTCGCTTGTATCAAGAGAAATGAAGATGATTTCCATAGTAAGCATGTATTAAATGACGGCTAAAGAGGGTTGTGAATGGAACTGGAAAGCTCGTCATGTTAGTTAGCTAGTTAGGGGACCATCAGAAGCAAAGATGGCGACAACGTCAGACAGTGTTGAAAATAGATTGGGTAGTTTTATGCTGACAGTGTTGAAAATAGATTGGATAGGTTTCAGCTCATAGTGTGGAAAATATCAATACTGTTGTATTACAATTTGAACGGGCTTCATTGCCTGCTATAAGCAGTCGCTTCAATACGAGCACGCTCACTTAAATTGCCTTTTGCAAGCGATAACGACTATAACATTAGCATAAAGAGGTCGTCTAAGGTCTGACACTATGACTTACGCTTTAATTAGAATTAGGTCTGAAGGATTTGAGCTGACATCAGCCTCAGTCTCTCAATCTGGGCAGCCTTGATCCAGTGGCAAGATATAGTCAGGACGACTGAAAATAGCACATAATGCAGATTTATTATCTTTCCATTTATCCACGGCCACTCGGCTTAGGTAGTAATACCATTAATTTCAGAATGTTTCTTGCCCTAGGAGCGACAACAATTGCAACAAATGACGTTTACCTTGCAGGTAGACTGGGAACAGCCAAAGGCTAGGAAACACAGCAAATTCGCTCTCACGCCTTTCAAAAAGGAGGGCACATTCTGAAGGAAGAGGAAAGCCCCCGTCTCTAGATCACAACTTAACGCAACCTGTCTCATTAAGACAGACGCAGACAGAACTTGGCGAGGTGGTCCTCGACCAAGACACACCAAACAGAAAGAGTGCCCAATATTACATCGCTATATGAGAAGTTGTCATTTATTTTGAGAGCCTTGCTCTGACGTTTGCCTTTGTTGGAGTCATTGATGCGGTTGTATGACCGCGAGCGAGCCAGAGAAAAAGAATGCAAATTCGATATCGATTTGATTCTATGTGGAATACAAAATAATGCAAATTTATTAATTTTTTTTGTAAGCACAAAGAACGCATGTAGCAAACATACACATGTGCTCGCACACACATACATACACACACATACTCCGACACACACACACACACACTCCCGCGCCCGTAAGGGGAAAATGCCGAGAGAAAACATTATTCTGAATATACGTAACTCGTTTTGTATGCAAATACTGTCAAGCCCCAGTTATCTCCCCTACCATGTTATTTCAACCTTAACAGCAAGCCTATAGAATGAAGGCAAGTTATTTTAAAATCGATACCAGAATTCAACCAAAAAACAGCGAAACATAATTGTTAATGGCATTACTAAGCAGTATTTGTTGTGAAATATGTCAAATGTGTTCAAATAAATGTTTATGACCAGTCATGACTGATGTTCGATTTCTTAAAATCCGCTATGAAACGAACTATCCCATTTATATGTTATTACTGTATCGTAAGTATGCGATTTTGTTTCTAAAGCTTTCTTTCAAATGTATAAGTCTAATCCCAGCTGGGAATGTCATGTTGGAGGAACGCGTGGTGCACGGGTATAAATCGAGTGCAATCTTGATTTACAATCGTAATATATCCGGGTTCTAAATCAATAGACATTTCGGAGATTTGTCTTGGTATGAACACTTCGCGAACAAGAAGAACTGGAAAAACTACTGCAAAGCTGCCTTAATTGGACATACTAGGAACATACACATCATACACACACGCATCCACTGGTCAATACGTCCACACTACAAACAGCTAACATACGCATCCATACACTGATATAACCTTAAGGACTACAGTCTGAGGTTGAAAGCGACGTGTCATCACCAGTACAATTTTCAACTTCTGTATTCCTTCTGCAATTTGTTTTGTTCCTCGTCTTTTATTGTTCTATTTGAACTTCCTTTTATTCTTCTTTCTCTACTTCGTATTCCCTTCTTCAAATCTAGTTAGCGCTGCAGATATAAGTTTAGTTGACTGGCGATAACGAAAGCCAAAGAAAGGCCTAATTCTTTTATTTCTGATGAGTGGTTAGAGCAACTCACAATTCTATACATGTCATAAAGAGCATCCAAGAGAGTTATGTTACTTGCAATCTCGTTGCCTTGCGACTGTTTCGTGCTATCAACATAACAAAATGTGCACTGATATAAAGCAACTATTTTAAAATTTCGTCTTTTGGCACAAGATTTTTTTTCTATTAAGACGCTGGAGCTCAGTGTAAAGGTGTCCGCAACGGGTGCCGAAGGTCGCGGGCTCGAATCACGGTGGAGACTCGATATTTTTTCACGTTGATCTTGTGGTAAAAATTCCCGTGATCTCTGAGTAGTGACATCAGACTTCTATGTTGAGTGTCGAGCATGTTAACAATCTATTGGCAGTTAGAAATCGAAAAGTGTAGGCTGCCCTGACAAAATTCAAATATTAAATTAAAAATTTACCCAAATTAGTTGTACCTTCCCCTAAGCCTAGTAAGTTCTAAAATACCTACTACCTATAGCCGAAGCCTTCGGCTACCTGGCAACAGACATTAGCATGCATGTGTGAATACTGGGATTCGAAGTAAGACATGGGTTGTTTTTTTTGTGTACTTATTAAATGAGCTCAATTTTGCGGATGATCTGAGTATCTCTCATTAAGATGAACATAGCCTCTAACAGAATCTGAATAGCCTTGACAATGCCTGCCATAGATAATATGAGAATTAGTACACCAAAGAGAGAGGAAATGAAAATCATCAGAATAGAGAAAACACTAAATATTCAGGCAAAAATCACGGTACTTAAACAGTTCAGAGAATTAAAATAACTGGGCAGCGTTTTCACACAAGATGGAAGAATGGAAAGAGAGGTGGAATCAAGAACACAGAAAACGAATGCGGTTCTCTTTCAGCTCTTACCATTACTAAAACCTAAACGCATTCCAATGAAGACAATGAGGCAGTTGATAAATAGTATGTGTCAGACATGGACTCTCACAAAGGCACAAGAAAGAAAAATCATGGTATGCAAAATGAGGTGTTTGAGAAAGGCTGTGGGTGTCACAAGGCTGGACAGAGTATGAGAAGAAGAAATCAGAGAGAATGTTGGTGTAACACCGTGCATGGATTACATAAGGCAAAGAATAAAATGGTTCGAACACCTGACCAGAATACAACTAAAGTTACATGATGCTCGTATCTACAATACCAGACATCAGGGTTGCAGAGTAAAAAGGAGAGCACGAAAAAGTTGGATAGATCGTGCCAACTAGACACTGAAGAAACACGGAATAACAATAACATGGGCGACAAAGCTGGCACACAATATAAAAGTATACCTCCCCACGACGTCGAACATCATAAGTGGATAAAAGATGATGATGATGATGAGAATTACGATGATGATCATCATCATCATCATGATTATGATGATAATGAGGATGATGAAATTGATGATGCTGATGGTGATGTTAATGATGATGGTGATGATGGATGATGGAGGATAATAGATGATGGAGGATGATGGATGATGGAGGATGATCGATGATGAAGGATGATAGAGGATGATGGAGGATGATGGATGATGGAGGATGATCAATGATGAAGGATGATAGAGGATGATGGAGGATGATGGAGAATGATGGATGATGGAGGATGACGGATGATGATGGAGGATAGATAATGATGGATGATGATGGAGGATGACGGATGATGGAGGATGATCGATGATGATGGAGGATGATGGATGATTAAAGAGGAAGATTTAAAAAATAAGATATAGAACAAGATAAAGGAAAAGGAAAAGAAGAAACTGAAGATGAAAAAAACAAAAAACAAAAAGAAGAAGAAGAAAAATAGAAAGAAGAATGAAGAACAAGAGGAATAAGAAAAAGAAGTATTAGTTTCCAGGAGCACAAATGAGGACGCCAGGATCTTTTATCAGTATGTTTCACCAGACCCTGATTACAGCACGCACCCTTATGTCCTTGATAAAACAATTTCGTTTGTAAACGTTTTCAAAGTTAATGCCGCAAGGTTTAAAGACTGTTATTTCTAAATTCTCTGTCATGGTGTCAGTGGATCGTGTTCTTCCATGACTGGTTTTTAGCCTTTCAGTTAGTTGTTCTTGTTTTCATTTTGGTTTTAATCTGCTTTCCTAATATTAGAAAGATAGAAAATGGAAAAGAGTTATGGGTTATAACAGATCATACAGGTAAGGTGAGTGAGCAAGTCCAGGTAGCAGTGAAAAGGACTAATGGCACGTTAGGTATGATAATACGAAATATTAAATGTAGGAGTATAGAGGTAAAAGTCGAACTGTATAAAGCATTAGTTAGACCTAGATTAGAATACTGTGTTCAGGTGTGGAGTCCTTATCGTGGAGGGGATATAAGAATGCTAGAAAGGATACAAACAAGAGAGACAATCTGGTACTGGCATTCCTTAAGAACGACTAAGAAAAATCGGCCTACGTTGTATAGAAAAGAGAAGAATTCCAGGTGATTTAATAAAGGTTTATAGGATAGTCAACTAAAGCATACATTAGACAAGTTGTTTTTCCAAATACAGCCGCCTACACGAACAAGAGGGCGCAGCCACAAATTAGTTAAGGAAAGGTCAAGATTAGATACCATAAATATCTTTTTAGTCAGAGAGTGGTGCATGCTTGGAATGAATTGTCACAGTTAATACTGCAGTCAGGGTCAATTCATGCATTCAAGAGTAGATTGGATGCTCGTAGTAGTTATTAGATCAAGTGAATGTAAAAAAAACTTGTTGTAGACTCTACAGTCTTCTAAACCAGTATAAAGACTTTAAGTTTAGTTAATTTAAGTTATGTCATAGTCATAGTCGTAGTTACAGTTTCAATCATAGTCAGTCCCAGTCCCAGTCCCAGTCACAGTCACAGTATCAGTACCAGCCACAGTCCCAGTATCAGTACCAGCCACAGTCACAGTCCCAGTATCAGTACCAGCCACAGTCCCAGTCCCAGTACCAGCCACAGTCACAGTATCAGTACCAGCCACAGTCCCAGTATCAGTACCAGCCACAGTCCCAGTATCAGTACCAGCCACAGTCCCAGTCCCAGTACCAGCCACAGTCACCGTATCAGTACCAGCCACAGTCCCAGTATCAGTACCAGCCACAGTCCCAGTCCCAGTACCAGCCACAGTCCCAGTCGCAGTCACATTCGCAGATGCAAAGCTGTAGTTGTAGTTATAGTTAAGTTAAATATTTCATCGTTTGACGCCAATGGTGTATGCAAACACGAGCTACGGTCGAGTGTCCAAGCCACTAGAACATCCATCAAATTACTGCAGAGCCTACCACGGATGTGATTAGAAGCAGTCTTCCTTTAAAAAAGAAGGTGTTTTTTTTTATTGTTTTTTTTTGGGGGGGGGGGGGGGGGCGATGCGGTAGGAATGACTTGTATGTATGAAGCTAAAATTAGACCAGTTAAGGTGGCAACAGTTTAGTGTCACGACGCAGGAAAAAGAACAGCCACCGCCGCTGCAGAACGTGACATTCATAGCAAATACAATAGGTGACGTGTGATGTTTTCAAGGCCACGCCTGTGAAGACGTCATACTGCGATACACCAGTTCGTGTGGTTGACAAGCGTGCGTCTTGTTAAAAGGATGGGATCGTCTTCTGAACACCCAACGTCAATTAAGTCAGTGTGTACTAGACAGAGAGACAATGAAGAATAGTAAAACAATGTCGCACAATGAAAGAGAAAGAGAGATATGTAGTTCAGGGTAGAGACAACAAATGGTGAAGTAAAACGGTATTACAATTTACAAGGAATGTATATGGGGATGAAATGAGAATAAACATAGAAAGAAAATGAAAATTTCTGAAATGCAAACGAGTTACAAATCTACTGACATGATGACAATGAAGACAGACATTAACATATGTTGACGCCTGAATGGGATTCTATAGAAAATTGGACAAATTCGAGAAATGTATAGAAATAACGGTTAATCTGAATCAAAAGTTAAATGTTAAAGGAAATCCGGAACAAAATATAATAACTCGTGTTGTCAATTATCTCGCAGCACTCGTTTTCGGCCGCTAAGGTACGGGGTTCAATTATCTATACTGGTCGAACCAACTATAAATTTGTACCTGGTTTACGACTAGATAAGGAAAAGTCATCGGGAAAATGGAACTGGCCACTGCGTCTCATAAGCAATTCTTGTTAACCCAGTGATATCTCTAACACTTCCTTTCTCGAACCAGGAGTTATTGCGATGGGACAACTATTTCTTCGATCAACTGATGCTATGCCTCTAGCGCGGAGAAGCTCACAAGGAGACTGTTCATTTAATATCTTTGCTGCTTCGTTCTCTGCAGCTTTTCGAGCATAGTCGTTCCCCTGTGTCAGATTACTTCTCTTTGGTCAGCTTAAGTAGAGCCTTCCTGCAGGATATGTTCTGTTTGCTTGGGTGTTCCGCCATCACATGTGCCAGTCATTCAGTGGCGTTGGACCTTGAGTCTGCAATGTCCCGTTCTGAATATGAAGATCTTTTCTGATAAATTTGTCCTAGCTTTTTTTAAAAATGAAATGAACGTTGTCCGATTGCATTTCTTTTCTCATATTCTAACCAACTTCCCCATAACCTAGAAAGCTGAAGTTCTGTACACAGAATCTACTAATGCAAACTGTGTTAATCTATCAGAAATCCACTCATGCAGTCCTTTTTGTAAAAGCAAAAACAACATGGCTTAGTATAAATAAACGTATCTACTAAATAAATAAATGTTCGCCTAGGCATCTTGGGCCACCATGACCAGTCAAAACTGCGATCTGCCAGATCTCTTCTACAACAAGGAAAGGGGGGGGGGGGGGGGAGAAGTTGCTATCTCTTGAAGCCACGTGTTTCGGACAAGGCCTCTCCTGCACTTCCAGTCGGCTGGTTGGATACCCTTAGCACTTTGAAATGCCTTGAGAAGGATCTGGTGGGCTGGAACTTCCTGGTCCAGACGAACAACATGTCCAAACAGGGAAAGGCAACGACAGTCCAGGAAATGGTTCTGTCATTCGTACTGAATACCTCTACACCTCACGGTAAAAGAGACACCACTAAGTAAGTAATTTAAACTGAATACCTCTACACCTCACGGCAGAAGAGAAGCGACTAAGTAAGTAATTTGTACCGAATAACGCATATTTTTTTTAATATTTACTTTTTTGTCCCGACCTAAATTTGTAGTAATGGAAAAACATATATTGTCAACATTATGTTGAAGGTATTTTTCGTTTTGATTTAAAATCGGGTTTTTCACAAAAAAGAAGCCAGTCATCCACCAAGCAACAAGTACATTTGCTTGAGTGTATCGTTCCACTGGTGTCATGAGTGTAGAAGAGAACTGTAGGTCTCGCTCTTGGACCAGATGTCTTGCCGTGATTGAGATGAGTCCATACTAGTATAGGATGTCTTTGATGTTGTCTATTTGCCTCGTGGTCTCCTCTTTGCTCTGAACCTCGATCTTCCGCTGGTGTACATTTTTAATGACAGCCGATCTGATTTGATTCTTATGTGATGAACAAACCACTTTACTTTCTGTTTATGCATGTACTGTTGGGAGGATATTGTTCCCATAATGTTTCTGATGTCCTTATTTCTCATTCTGTAACTTCTGGTTATGTTGCCGACTTTTCTCATGCATTTCATTTCACAGGTTGTAATTTTCTTCACTTTTGATAGAGGCCATGTTTGTCACTGATAGCAAAGAGTTGGTAAGAAAATAGTGTTTATCAGTTGCCATTTCATTTTTATACTGATGTTTAGCCTGACTGACGATATATGGATCTAAACGTGATCCCCGTAGTAATAAGCACCACGCAGATGAAGCCAAGCATAGCACAATCGCCTGTAGGACCGCGGTTCACCTTCATCAGCACGCTGGGAATGTGCTGAAAATTACTACAACCCGCCACGTTTCAGGGCACACAAAAGGTTAAACTTGATCATTATGTGCATTAACAACATCTGCATTAGCCATTGCAAATGTAAGCAGCATGTCATTTGCAAAACGACTCTCCTTACAACCGCCAACCAGTTTGGATGTTACAAGTTTCTTGGCAAGTGTGTGGCATGGTAGGTTGTCATTACTTTCCGTACGCACAGGAGCGATCGCCCAGGAAAAAATTGCGTGTCTGCCAAACTGGACATGGTAGGTTTCGAACCTGGTGTTTTGTGATTCTGAAACGTTAGTTTTACTCCTAGGCCACGCTGGATGACATGACATTACACAATTCTTTAGGTTTGTCTAGGTGTGTGTTATGTCTTTCTGGGAATATCAAATAGTTTGCCAAAGACGTTTTGAGAACATGTAGCTTTTCTTTTTATTTATGTTGTGTTTCCGCTTCCTGTTTGTGTAGTTAAACTGATAATTGAGTATTGCTGTTTAATTATAGAGCAGAGGGAGAGAGAGAAAGAGGGAGAGAGAGAGAGAGACGTGAATTATCTCAGAAAATAGTGTGAAGTCAGGGTCCATGCATGCATTCAAGAATAGATTGGATGATCATAAATATTATTAGATCAAGTAAATGTAATGGACACTGCGTGTAGACTGCAGTCATCTAAACCACTATAAAGACGTTAAGTTAAGTTAATTTCAGTTGAGTTAAGTCATAGTCATAGTATCAGTCACAGGTACAGTACCAGTCAAAGTCTCAGTCCCAATGGCAGTCCCAGTACCAGTCACAGTTACAGTACCAGTCCCAGTACCAGTCACAGTTACAGTACCAGTCACAGTCCCAGTACCAGTCAGAGTCACAGTCTCAGTCCCAATGGCCGTCCCAGTACCAGTCCCAGTACCAGTCACAGTACCAGTCACAGTTACAGTACCAGTCACAGTTACAGTACCAGTCACAGTTACATTACCAGTCACAGTTACAGTACCAGTCACAGTACCAGTCACAGTCCCAGTACCAGTCACAGTTACAGTACCAGTCACAGTTACAGTACAGGTCACAGTTACAGTACCAGTCACAGTTACAGTACCAATCACAGTTACAGTACCAGTCACAGTCCCAGTACCAGTCACAGTTACAGTACCAGTAACAGTTACAGTACCAGTCACAGTTACAGTACCAATCACAGTTACAGTACCAGTCACAGTACCAGTCACAGTTACAGTACCAGTGACAGTACCAGTCACAGTCCCAGTACCAGTCACAGTTACAGTACCAGTCACAGTTACAGTACCAGTCACAGTACCAGTCACAGTCCCAGTACCAGTCACAGTTACAGTACCAGTCACAGTTACAGTACCAGTCACAGTTACAGTACCAATCACAGTTACAGTACCAGTCACAGTTACAGTACCAGTCACAGTTACAGTACCAGTCACAGTTACAGTACCAGTGACAGTACCAGTCACAGTCCCAGTCACAGTCCCAGTACCAGTCACAGTTACAGTACCAGTCACAGTTACAGTACCAGTCACAGTACCAGTCACAGTCCCAGTACCAGTCACAGTTACAGTACCAGTCACAGTTACAGTACCAGTCACAGTTACAGTACCAATCACAGTTACAGTACCAGTCACAGTTACAGTACCAGTCACAGTTACAGTACCAGTGACAGTACCAGTCACAGTCCCAGTACCAGTCACAGTTACAGTACCAGTCACAGTTACAGTACCAGTCCCAGTACCAGTCACAGTCCCAGTACCAGTCACAGTTACAGTCCCAGTACCAGTCCCAATGGCAGTCCCATTACCAGTCTCAGTACCAGTCCTAGTGACAGTCCCAGTGACAGTCCTAGTGACAGTCCCAGTGACATTCCTAGTGACAGTCCCAGTACCAGTCCCAGTACTGGTCACAGTCACAATCCCAGTGTCAGTCCCAGTACCAGTAACAGTCACAGACAAAGAGAGAGAGAGAGAGAAAACGAGAGAGAGAGAGATTGAGAAAGAGAGAACGAGAAAGAGGGAGAGAGAAAGAGAGAGAGAGAGAGAGAAAGAGAGAGAGAGAGAGACGTGAATTGTTTTTCCCCCCAATGTTCATGTTGTAGTTGTAGTACGCAAGTGGGTAAAGGCACAGAGAAGGCGGCAAGAAATATCAAAGAAACCGAAAAGAATTAGCGACAAGACCACAAAAGAACAGCCTGTTTACATGGAACGCTAAATGGAAGAGATGCTGTGGTCTTAGTCTGTATGTTGTGCCCGATGCTTACGCGACGTCCTGGTCAGAATGTTGTGCGATACCCTGACGTGACATCCTGGTCAGAATTTTGTGCCTGACCCTGAGGTGACGTCCTGGTCACAATGTTTTGCCTGACCCCGACGTGACCTCCTGGTCAGAATGTTGTGCCTGACCCTGACGTGACGTCCTGATCAGTATATTGTGCCTGATCATGACGCGACGTCCTGGTCACAATGTTTTGCCTGACCCCGACGTGACGTCCTGGTCAGCATGTTGTGCCTTACCCTGACGTGACATCCTGGTCACAATGTTTTGCCTGACCCCGACGTGACCTTCTGGTGAGAATGTTGTGCCTGACCCTGACGTGACATCCTGGTCAGCATGTTGTGCCTGACCCTGACGCCACGTCCTGATCAGTATATTGTGCCTGACCCTGACGCGACGTCCTGATCAGTATAGTGTGCCTGACCCTGACGCGACGTCCTGATCAGTATATTGTGCCTGACCCTGACACGACGTCCTGATCAGTATATTCTGCCTGTCCCTGACGCCACGTCCTAATCAGTTTATTCTGCCTGACCCTGGCGCGACGTCCTGATCAGTATATTGTGCCTGACCCTGACGCGACGTCCTGATCAGTATATTGTGCCTGACCCTAACTCGACGTCCTGATCAGTATATTGTGCCTGACCCTGACGTGACGTCCTGATCAGTATATTGTGCCTGACACTGACACGACGTCCTTCCTGATCAGTATATTCTGCCTGTCCCTGACGCCACGTCCTGATCAGTTTATTCTGCCTTACCCTGACGCCTCGTCCTGATCAGTATATTCTGCCTGTCCCTGACGCCACGTCCTGGTCAGTTTATTCTGCCTTACCCTGACGCCTCGTCCTGATCAGTATATTGTGCCTGACCCTGACCCAGCGTCCTGGTCAGTGTAATGTACCTCACCGGACTAACGTCTCCGTTCCCCTTAAATGTATATCTGTAATGTTTTATTTCTAGAATAAGGAAAATGATATTTTGTAGATGTTCAAACATAAATGTATTGTAAATGTTATCACGAGTTAATTGTATAGACCGTTAACATGTGTCTGTATTCTCGTGGATGCATGGGTATCGCTTTGACAAAGGTTTGTAATATTGTTAAGGCGGCCCTGATGGAAAGTCACTTAAGATCGTGTATAATATTGGGAAATGTAGAATGTCTTATAGAACTAATTGAATTACACCAGGGCGACCCCAATTGTGCGAAGTCCATTTGATTGCTATAAGTGTCGACGACAGAACGCCAACTCCGTACTGCATGTAAAGTAAAGTAAAGTAAAGTAAAGTAACCTATAGCATTACTTGCCGTAGTGGTGTGAGGTGTTTGCGATCTCACATTTCAAAGGCTCGGCTATATGAGGACGGTAGTCATCTCCTCTCCCTCGCCGCTTTTACTTCCCGGACTGAACCCGTACCTATTTAAATCTAGGTCGACCCGGAAGCCATTGCAATCTGGAAAAAAACATTACCGCCTCAACTGGGGAATGAACCCAGGACCACTCAAATGCGAAGCCAGCGCGCTACCACTGCTCTACGCGGCTCCACTACTGCATTTAGCGGGTCCGAAATTCTTCTATGATTTCACCAGGTACTCATTTACAGTTGGATATTAACCTAAGCTTAACGTCTTTATACTGGTTTAGAAGACTATGCAGAGCCTGTATACAACCCGTTTTTCTTGGAGGGTGGTTAACCGATGGGCGAGTCCGTCTTATTAGAATCAAACACTAGAGCAACGTAGACCAGCAGCATGTTTGGTGCCATCTATGCTGTTTTTAAATCTACTCTGAAAAAGTGGTCGTACCATGAACAATAAAATCAGAATATGCTCGGCCTATCAAACGGAGTACGGCATGATGTAAAATCTTGTACTTTCGGATTGCAAACCAAAATCAGATCCCTTATGCCCACACATCTTATAAATTAGGATGATACAGTTTCGATAGCAACAAAATTCATTAAGAATCGATGGAGTTTGTATTAACAATAAACAAAATTAGTCCAGAAAAATTAACTTAACGAAGGGACAATGATACTTGGAAAATGCGACGAGAAACCATATATGCAGATAAAAATTAAAAATCATTTACTGGAACAGGTATAATTTCTCCTACCTAGGTCATATAATAATGGAAGAAGTCAGCTGTGAAAAAGAAAGAAAGAGAATAGGTATAGCCAAAATGGTATTCCGGAACATGCGACACATAGTGACATCTAACATGATAAATTATCAATTTAAAATGAGAATTGGCAGGTGTTATGTATACTCGTCAATTCTATATGGCTCAGAAACATGGACACCGAATAGCGAGCTAGGAAAGAGAATTGAAGCCTTTGAAATGTGAGTAAATAGAAGATTGGAAAGATTTCTTGGAAAGAGAAGAAAACAAATTTGGAGGCATTGAGAAAGTTGGGGGTGAAAAGAGAATTAATGACCGAAATTAGGGTTAGACAATTACGTTATGTTGGTCAAGTAACAATACATACCTCCTTGTTGAAGACCATACTGGAGGGTAGGGTGGCAGGCAGTCGTTCAAGAGGGAGGCAACGTTTTAAGTGATCGGATAACAGCAGGAGATGAAATAGAAAAAGTCTCTCAGATTGCACAATTACGGAAAGAGCTAGAGTACACAGGAGACCCACTGCAGTCGATCTTCGATGCGGAGATGGTCCTGGAACTGAGCTGCGATCACACGTCCCCCCTAGGTGCAGCAATGATACCAAGATCCTACCTAGCAACCACGCCGTGCTCCTGAAAACATAATTTCTTACAACAGCCTGGCGAACGAGGTAGGGATCGTCAATTCTAGCATGGCACTACAGCCAGGAAGACCCTACCCATCTTCTTAAGTAACCCTTACGATATTAGAACAGCTCCTTTTACGTGCCAGCAAAGATACAAATTCGTATAAAGCTAATTCATTCGGGTGATTTTCTCGAACTGCAGCCAATTATAGCTCTACACAGCAAGTTAGGTTTGGGGCGACTATTATTGTACGACTCATCAGCTCTAATATAACTAAAAAGATTGTATTTTGTTGTTACTGAACATTGAAAGTTTCGACCCATTTACGATTGGCGGGTACGAAATTCCAGAGTTAAGATACGCAGACGACACAGTCATACTATCTAGAAGGGCAGAAGGGCTAGAGCAGTCAATTTCAGCCGTAAATGAACATAGTAAAGATCAAAACCTGTTTATAAACATAAATAAAACAAAGATAATGACCACCGAGAAAACACAATGTCAGCATAAATTTACAGTGGGTGTGAGGAAATAGATCAGGTCACACATCAATTCCATTTTGGCTAGAAAATGCAAATACTTTGGTCACATCAAAAGACACAAAATGGTCTCGAGAGAATAGTGATGGAAGGTATGGTGCCAAGTAAAAAAGGAAGGGGTAGACCAAGAAGACGATGGCACCAAAATATCCAGGAATGCCTAGGTATGACTGGCGGAGGCTGGAGTTTTGGAAATGGTGGAACGAGTTACTTTCAGACAGACTGGGATGGGAACGACTTTCTATAAAGGATATGCTACATGATGATGTTACTGATGTTGAAAATACTGTTTCTGTTGTTGTTGTTCTTACTTTTGTTGTAGGGGTTGTTGCTGTTGTTGTTATTATTATTGGATGCTGGTCTGTATTGCTCTCCTGTTCCATGTCATTAAGGGTTTCGCAAGACCTTGGATTTGCCGCGAATTCGCACTGGTCGTCGGCTTACACTTGTGTTCACGAAAAAGTGTTGCTGTTTTCCATTTGGACTGGTTGGTTGGTTCGTTTGGTGTGCCTTCTACCGTCTGATTGTCCTGCAATTGATATCGGCTGTGTGAATGTGTGAAACACGCTTGATCATGTGTTGTATTTCACGGTCTCTGTAACACGGCTGAACCATGGCCATCTGTAGATTAGTTCTATTACAGTTGGCCATGGCTAAAGCTCACGAGCTTGGCGCCCTTCGCTCTAGCTGAGGACTGTGTCGGCTTTGTTGTACGAAATTTGGGCACAACTGTAATGAACTGGCACCTGGAGAGAGATGGGCTCCGTCATGTGTGTAGTGGCCGAAGACATACTGTTGTTGTACGGCGAGATCTGGTACTACAAACTGTAATAACGGTGCGTCCACGACCTTCTAGGTTATGGGACTGATGATGATTGTTGATGTTGTATTTATTATTGTTGTTAGTGTTGTTGTTATTGCTGTTTGTTTTGTTGTTATTAGTATTGTTGTTGTTGTTATTGTTGCGTTGGTGTCGTTTTAATTGTTGATGTTTTTCTGTTGTTATTATTGCTGTCGATATTAATATCGCTGTTGCTGTTGTTATTATTGTTTGTATTATTCGTGTTGGTGTTCTTAATTATGTTGTTGTTATTATTGTTTGTATTATTCGTGTTGGTGTTCTTAATTATGTTGTTGTTATTATTGTTTGTATTATTCGTGTTGGTGTTCTTAATTATGTTGTTGTTATTATTGTTTGTATTATTCGTGTTGGTGTTCTTAATTATGTTGTTGTTATTATTGTTTTTGATGGTTTGCTATTGTAGATTTTATTAAGATTGAAGATGTTGCGGCTGCTGCTGTTGTTATAGTTGGTGCTGTTCCACATTCTGACTGCGTGCCTCAGAACCAGCGACCCACAGCTGCCAAGACCCTTCTACATCTCCATGGGGTGATCCTGCAACAGAGCAGACCGACAAAGGAGAAGTCACCGAAAAGGAAATGCTAACCAAGTACCCAAAAAAGCCCAGCTGAAGACTGATGTGTCGTACCGAAAGGTCCAAATATCGCAGTCAAACTGTAAGCTACGATGAACGCACTCCCTTCTCTTGACAACAATCTGTTACTTGCAACGCCGTTTCAGGGCTGTGTGGCGGATGTTTTGAGAACGAACGACAAGGAGGAAGTTCTCGCGTTAACGTTTTTTCTAACCTTGTTTGTAGTTCATCCATTATCTGTAATCTGCTTTACTGCTGCCGCCGCTCCACAAACCCTCCTCCCTCCCTCCCTCTCCCCCATAAACAAGAGAACAAATAGTGTTGGTGTTCTTTGGAAAGCGTAAGATGTGAAAAGAAATGAAATATGATTACGGCTTATCAGGAGACAAAAGAGCATACGGAAATAAGGGATACGGATGTTGAAAGAAGGTGAAATCGAAGTTCAAAGTAGTGGTAAAAATAGATAAGGAAAAATGTGATTGTAATTTATAAGGAGGAACGAGAAAATGATGTGCGAAAGATAAGATAGACTAGGTATGTAGATAGTTAGATATGTAGATAGGTAAGTAAGTAGGTGGGGATTGAGGGAGGTAGATAGGTAGGTATGTAGGTAAGTGCGTAAGTAGGAAAGTAGATAGGCAGGTAGGTAGGTGAGAAGGTAAGTAGGTGGGTAGGTAAAATGGTTTGCAGCCAAGTAGGGATGTATGTATGTATGTAAGCAGGTAGGTGGGTGGGTAGACATGCAATTTGCTTATTCAACATGGACCCGTCGCTCCGACAGTCCCTTTGCAGGATGAGTGGATAAGTTTCTTGCTGCATGCTATGAGGTTATTTTTGGAGCGTGTCCTCTTCCTCTTATTCGTTCGTTCTCAATCTCCCACTACCAAACCCTGAAAGGGCTTAAGTAGCAGAATGTAGTCCAGAGAACGGAATGCGTTGTGTCGTAGTTTACAGCTTGACTGCGATATTTGCACCTTTTGGTCCAACACATCTGACTTCAGCAAGCATTTTTTGAGTACCGGGTTAGCATTCCCTCTTCGATCCCTTCTTCTTAGCCAGTCTGCCCTGCTGCAGCCTGTTATCAAGGATCACCACGTGAAGGTGTAGAAGAGTCTTGGCAGCTCTGGTTCGCTTGCCCTGACGCTAGCAGTCAGCTATGGGCCGCTGACCACTGCAGCTCATGTGCTGCTCGCAGCTTGTCCTAACCAGGTATTGTGTGGACTACCGCGGAAAAAGGGGAGAGGGCGATGAGTGGCTTGGACTATGGGACGAGTGTCGTTTCTCCTCCTTGATGCCCGTCGTCTTCTTTGAGAACTGGTGGGCGGGGACATCCTCGCCAAGGCGGGCATTATGTTCAAACAGGATCAAACGGCGACGGTTTATAGCATGGTGAGTGAAAGAAAACAATGACTTCAACTTACTGTAAGAAACAACGTCAGAGTGGTGCGAAGACCTGTAAAAAGAAGTAAAGATTAGAAATACTGTAGTCTTAAGGTGAGTGGGACATGGAACTCCCATCCTGTAGAAACGTTGAGGTGCTAAAACTTCAGTACATACAGGCTAGCCTACATTTGAAGACGGCGTGCATTTGTTGAAGACATGTGCTTCAGAGCGAGCTAAACGATTGATTGATGGATAAAAACGAGGATAATAATTGAAAGAGAGAAAGGTTTGGACAAAGTGCAGATTTTAAGCCAAGGAACAGAACTGTAAAAAAAACATGGCACTGCAATTTATGGTAAGAGATATAAGGAAATCTATTAGTTATTGGTTCACTTGTTACCTGATGAGCGGCGTGGGGAGCCTAAGTCATCCTTCCTGGTCCTGATACATCGCGCCTGACGTCATCAACTCGTGTTCTGAAAAAAACCGTCTCCTAAAATCACAAAATCTTGGTATTCAATCAGGCACGTGTGTCTGGTGCCAGGTAGCCAAATGCTGAGTAAACTCTTTCGCTCTTTTGCCTTGGTGTACCATGTTTGTTCCAGGGCCTCCATTATGCCATCTCTCCGCCTCATCCTCGGTCGGCCACGAGGGCGGGTAAAGTTGTATGGCCACCACGACGTAACTCTACGTGTCGATCTGTTATCCAGCATGCGCACCACATGGCCGGCCCATCCGTTATCCGACATACGCACCATGTGATCGGCCCATCTGTATTTTCGTAACAGCACGACATCTATGATGTCAGAGAAGGAAGATCGACGTCTGATCTCTGCGTTGCGGATTGGGTCTCGAATGGAAATCTCCAATGGTCTACGCTCCATCGCTAGTTTGTCAACGCGGAGTCTATCTGCATCAGCCTTCCGTAAGTTCCACACCTCACTGTTATAAACTGAACTGAACTTAGATACGTCTCTGCGTCGTACATCCATCCAACTATTCGCTCTCTAGATCGGAAGCTGGTCTGTTGGACATTTTGAGCTCGCAAAGTGAAAATGATCAGGGAACGTTCTAGTAAAATAGCCGATGCCTCACACCTTTTATTTCGATGTGTAATCGGCGCATGGGATGAAACCGTGCCTTTTTCTAGTGTCCTTCCCCGGAGATGTTGTGGGCCTTTAGCAGAGCCTCATTTCACAGGTGAAGATTCTGCTCTCTCCCGCCTTGGACATGACCCATTTTTGGCTCTGGTTGCCCAGGGTTGGTAGGAAGATCTTCTTCTTCGTATTCTCTCAGACGTAAACTTGAATTTGTTCAAAGAAAGCAATGGCCATACTGAGACTGTCGACACTGCCATAGAGCTTACCTAGTGTTAGGACTTATGACGGCCACACGTGCTTTCTCTGGTCTTCGTGTGTCGGACAATTTTGAAACAGATGTTTATGGATCATTTTCATAGTATCACAGGTGCACTCGTCAGTAGCACCTATCTTTAGTTTAATGAATAAATGGTACCTCAGCCACTTTTGTCCTGTGCGGAGTCTGAATACCACAACTTTCTCACTTCTGTTCAACTGGGTTGGTAGGAAGATGCCGTGGATCATCAGCTAATGAGTTGTATTCCGACTTGCGTGTGGATGTTTGCGCAGTGGCATCAATTGAAAAGTCGCGTGTTCTGTTTTCTGGAATATAGTATAAATGTATCAGTGTTTGCTGTCTTTCGAGAAAATGCCACCCAGGTACCTGACTTCAGGAGCTTGCTGCAAAGCCACGTTCTGGATGCTCGATAAACGGTCTCTGCGTTCTGCCTACCCTCTGAGTTGCCATTATAGACGTGCTGGTACGCATACCATACTTATTACAGGTTACGCCCAACTTGGAACTGAATTAGAAACAAGATTCCAACTTCAGATGAAACATGAGAAAATTATAGATAAAGAAGTAAACATGTTTGCTGCTGGTTTTCCTTATAGAAATACAAACCTAAATGAACTGAAATCAGTACTTTGTTAAAATTATGCTAGCGGTACAAACCAAAACGAGTCGTAGTACAGAGAGCCTTATCCCACTACCACATCCAAGGCAACGAGGAGGCAGACAGACTGACGAAAGAAGGTGGAATGTTACCACAGCCAGATTCAAGTGTGGCTCACGAAGAGTCCAAAAAGTTAATTAGGGCCAGATACATGGGCAAAAGAGCATACTGGCTACACAAGAAATGATGATTATTACCAGTTAAACAGAAGAAAGCAGGTTGTTGGCTTCAGACTCCGCACAGGCCACAACAGACTGAGGCACCATTTATTCAATAAACTGAAGATAGGTGCAGATGACTAATGCGCCTGCGGTACTGTGAAAATGATCCCTCAACATCTGATGAAAAATTGCCCGACATACGACGACCAGATTGAGGGCATGTGGCCATCACCAGTGCCAACACTAGACAAGCACTATGGCAGTGTTGACAGCCTTAGTATGACCGCTGGTTTCTTTTAACAAATTCAAGTCGACGTCTGACAGCGTACGAAGAAGAAAAAGATGAAGAAGAAGAAAAAGAAGAAGAAGACGATGAAAAAGAATAAGCAGATGAAGAATAAGGTAGTAGTCCTTTAGGAGACACTGCCGTCTGGGCTGAAATGTTATAGATTGTTAGAGTGCGTGAAATCAGTTTTTGTGAAGTTGGTTGGACAGTTCCCTTCCTAGATGCCTTGACGTCGATAATTGTTAATCGTGTACGTCTTGAAAGTTTGTTAGACTAGGTTAATGTGTACGGTCCATTTGGTGTTAGAGCTACAGGGTCACTTAAGGGAGAGGTTGAAAGAATGAAAGTACTTAAAGAAAGCGAAAGGGAAGAAAATAGTGGGGATGTTTGAACTATTAAGACTGTGCGACAAATGATATGACACAGCGAGAGAAAGACGGAGAAAAACTTCAGTCGAGTCGTGAGAGACAGAAGGAGATAGGGAATAACAGCATAAAAGAAAGGAAGTGTCATCTACACGAAGGAAAAATATCGTGACACGGAGGAGAAAAAGAGAAAGAAATAAGGACACATAAAGAGAACAGTTGAGCTGTGACGAGCATAGCAATGTGGAGAGAGAGGAAGCTAAACAAACAAAATGAGACACGTGAGTGAGACGGAGAGAGGCTTGAGTAAAGAAACAACAAACTGATCAGGTGAGTGAATTCCAGGTGAAGAGACAGAAAACGCTGAGGCTAGAAGGGAGGGAGCAGAGAGAATGGGGATAGGACAGAAAACAAGAAGAAAGGCGAGTAAAGAAAAATAAGAGGATTATTCAAAGAATGGAAAGACGAGGAAATGGGGCGGATAGAACAGATGGGTGTTTATAAGCGCGCGGAAACGCACCAGCGCGCACAGACTGATGATGTCTGAGGTCAAAGGGGATTTACAGGCACACACAGAGAAGAAACTGAAAAATGAATGTAACATGGAGAGTTATGTGTATGGAATGCAAACCAAGTGCAAGCATGGATGGTAGGCTATACCAACATACCTAGTTCGACATCACTTCCTGTCCAGGTTGACTGGGCATGCAGGCAATTTTTCCCGGTATGACCACTTCTCTGCGTACAGAGAGGATTGACAAACTACTGTATTGCAAATCATCTGTCATAATGGAATATATTACAAACAAAGAACATCGTACATCCACTGTCGCTCACGCTACAAGCAGATACACACATGCATCTGTACACTAACCAATACGTCTTGATATAACCTAAAAGACTACGGTCTGGTGTTGAAAGGGCCAGCCTTTGCCCGTAAAATCAAGAAAGACAAACATTAACACACAGAAGTCACTATGAAGTTGAAATGACGTTGTTTTGTTTTTATTTGCGTTCGCTTTCTTTCTCTATTCCCCCAAGGCGGTGTACGTTGCACTAAGTTGTTATGTTTTTAGTCCTGTCGACCAGTGCATCCGATTTCGGCATGTATTTTATGTAAGGGTTTGCTTCCTCCTGCATTTTCTAAGGGCTTGCTTCCTCGTGGTAACGGCCGGTGCTGTGATGGGGAGCGAACCCAACACCTTCGAGTTGTGAGCGGTGTCACTTAACCACTAGCCCAAGCCTTCCCCTTGAAATGAAGAAATTATCACCAAAAAGATCAGAGCTGCTTCTAATTCAGATTACCTGTAAAAAGAGGTATTCACTCTGTAGTATAATTATCGCATTATTATTACTATTATTATATTAAACCCATCACTACAACTGATGCAGCAATGATCAGTAATTTGTGCAGAGGGGTCCAAGGCAGAGCTAAGAATAACGTCTGTGCAGGCAAAAACGTTCCTCACAACACTGAATTCATTGTAGGAAGAGAAGAACATCTCGCTTAAAGCGAGGATCAAACGAATACAAACACTTATCCTCTCTGTGTACAGGTGTGGGAGACGTGGACGCTGAATACTGAATTGAAACAAAATATTCAGACGATGGAGATGAGATGGATCAGGTGGTTACTAGAAATAACATCCAGGGACCGAGTCACGAATGTCATCGTATGGAACACAATTACACAGTCTGTCAGGCCTTATCATGATCGATCTGCGGTAAAACCTCCAGTGGTACGTCATTGTAATACGAGCGAGTGGACTACCAAACAAGATATATAAAGACGGAATTTATGGCAAGAGAACAAGAGATCGTTCCAAGAGGAGCTGGACATTTTATGTTCGAAACTGGATTGACTAAACGTTGAAACATAATGAGGTTCTGGCGTTGGCTAGACAGAAGTAGCTTCGAATGGTTCATGAAGCAGTGGTGAGATGTGATGTCTATACAATTTACTAGGGTTTCGTGAAAGAGATGACGAGCCGTGAGATCCAGCACTATATTTGAATTTACACTATCCAGTGTATAAGGTTTCCTGTGTCTATGTGTTTGTTTTGTGGTTTTATTGGCAAATGAGGTTGGGGACTCCATCACTTACTTACTTTACGGTATCATTCTACAGATGCAGTGATGCGTAATGGGTAGCTGAATGCCTTGCTCTTGGACCAGGATATGTTTCTGTCGTTGTAGTGAGCCAATGCTGGCATATGATGTCTTTGGTGTCAATGCATCTGTCTCGTGGTCTCGTCTTTTCTCTAAACCCTCATCTCATACTGATGTATGTTTTTAATTCGATCTGGTTTCATCCTCATGAGATGGCTAAACCACTTTGCTTTCTGCCCTTGCATCTTGTGAGGACGTTGTTCCCAGAATATTTATGATACTGACATTTGTCATTGTCTCTTTTGGTGACGTTGATTACTTTTCTCAGGTATTTTATTTCACTGATTGCAATTGTATTTCCTGTCAGAAAATACATGCAAATTGCAATGGATGGACAACACAACCAGAGACAACTATGGCAGAATACCAGCATAACTACACAAGTGCACATTTTGAGAACCTTTGTTTTCTGGTGGCGGAATACGGCTGTAGGACATGAAGAGTTACTCAAACCTTAATGCGAAGAACCGAGTCCTTCGAGTCGAAATGCTTAAGAAAGGTCATCAAAATACCATGTACCAAAAAGAAGAAGAATGCAGAGTTGACTATAGAGGAGAGCAGTTCAAAAATGTCATCATTAACAGAAAATTGAAATACTTTAGCCACATCAAAAGACGCAACCTCTTTGAGAGAACTGAAATGAGAGGTATGATGCCGGGCAAAAGAGGCAGAGACATACAAAGAAAGCGATTGCACTAAGATGTCAAGGAATGCATGAGCATGACTCTGGAGCAGTTTCTTTCAGACGGGCTGTGATAGGAGCTATGTTCTGCACAGGACATGCTACATGATGTGCCTTTAATAGGGGCCATTGTTGGCACTGATAGTACAGAGATTTGGTCAGAAAATAGTATTAATCAGTTGCTGTTTTTTTAATGTATTGAAGTTCTAATGTTTGAGTTGTCGTAATTCTTGGTAGGTCACTGCACTTGCTTTTTAACATCTGGTTTAGATGTCTTTGTCCAATTGTTCGTCGTCAGTGAAAATGCTTCCCAGGTAATTGAACTGGTGCACCTGTTTCAGCCTGTTGCTGTTGACATGTATGTTTAATCACTACCTGCATGATTTATGAGGTATTGTTTTTAACTCTTTCTTTGAAGTCTAGAATGGTAAAGCAGCGCTAAGTCGTCTGTTGAACTGTGTGTATGGTTGGGTGCACAATGATATAGTTTAGAAAGAAGTCAGTAGCGCTACTTACTTTCAGGATGTTCCGCAAACTTACATATTGTTAGACTAGAAGCATGCCACAAGGATGCTCTTTCAACTGCCACTATAATGTCCTCTATTGAACAAGATTTATGTATTCTAGGACAGGTAAGCAGGTGTTCTTGGTCTTGGGTGGCCCCAAATTGGCAGACGTCACCGTCCGCATATCCCCATTCTGCAAGTACGACCTTCACCGTTCTTAATCTGTTTAGAGCTCTCCACATTGTGTAGGGCATATGCATATGGCAAGCTTTTCTTTAATCTCTGCTCGTACTGCAGGGTACCTGTGAGGCCACTTTTAGGTGCGGTTTCTCTCAAGGTTCTGCTCCGATGTATGTACAGTTTGCATAACTGTTTTCCTTGCTTCAGTCTTTTAGGCCCATATCGAAAAAGAGGTTGTCTGATCACATGACTTCTTTATCTCTCCACTTCGAACGCAGCGCATCTTTCAATGTCCGGTAGCAAAATGTCAGTGCTGGGACATTCACAGTGGCATCTGCCCCTGTATAACTACTGGTCGACGAAGACTAGAACTAGACAAAACTATCCTCGCTATTTCTTGCATGTTACAAACTTGTTTGCGGTATATAAACAAATTAATTGACTTGCTGCCCAAAATACAGAGACAGTATCCTAGCAACTCTTGGTCGCACGTGTACACAGATGGATCGTTCTCGGTAAGCGATAAACGGGAGGGCAGTTCGATCCGCATCGAACATTCCAATTTGCGACATAGACAATCAATCAGAACCAGCAAGAGAGACATGTACCAATTTCAGAGCTGAGTCAAGAGCTGTTCATGCAGCAACTCAGATTCTTGTCAGCCAAACCATAACAACTTGGAAAACTGTAATTCTAACAGACCAGGTGTGTATTCCAAGCCTTCTCAAGCCCTAAACAAGATAGACTCTCACGTGAAATAAATACAACATAAAATTGCTGTCTCTAAAACAGATTTAGTCCTACGGTGGATTCCGTGGTCCCTGGAAACGAAAAAGCAGATGAGCTCGCAAAAGTCGAAAGTGGAGGCACACATCATCCACAGAGCTATAAAAAAAAAAGCAAAGACACTCATCAAACGATTCATGAGGACAGAATGGAGAGAACAGCACAAAGAATATAAGCCAGAAAATGTTAGCATAGACAAATTTGGCAGAGATGAGCAGACAAAGATCTTCAGACTCAAAACTGGACATTGTAGAGTCAAGGCTCGCCTCCACAGAATGAATCTCAGAGACACCGCTACATGCCATTGTGGAGCACCCAAGCAGACACCAGAACATATCCTGCAGGACTGCCCTATCTATGCAGACCAAGGAGAGGCAGTCTGGTCTGGGGGAGCTTAGCATCAGTTGATCGTGAACCTCATCGGACTAGAAGCACAGCATCAGTTGATCGTGAACCTCATCGGACTAGAAGCACAGCATCAGTTGATCGTGAACCTCACTGGACTAGAAGCACAGTATCAGTTGATCGTGAACCTCACTGGACTAGAAGCACAGTATCAGTCGATCGTGAACCTCACTGGACTAGAAGCACAACACCAGTGCTGTCAACCAAAAACAGATTCAAACATCTCACAATCTAAGACTTACATTTTCAAAGAATGAGTCATTGATTTTCCTCGGAACCTGGATGAGAAAACTTTGAGATATTTTCCAACGTTTCACTAACAATTAAATACGACTTCTTTTTCTTTAAATCAATAAACATGTATCAATATTTGATCCTAAATTTGTTGGGGGTCCACAAGAAAGAGGAAGAATACACAAAGGGTAAATGTAAAGATAGTCCTATAGCAGACACTGCTATCGAGGAAGAAGTGTTAGAGCCTTCGTTGTACTCAGCCACAACTTAGTGAGGTGGGATGACCAGTTCACTTCCTCGCTGCCTATCTCTTTCTATAGCCGTCAGTGAGGTACCCATTTACAGTTGGGATAACTAAAGCTTCCGGAAGCGGGAGTAGAACCCCGTATCATTGCTATGAAAAGTCATTGCCCTACCACTGAGCTAACCAGTTGCTTAAAGGGTATCCAAAGTGCAGAGGTGGATATAAACATTGAGAGCTCCTGCTAGAGATCTCTAGGGACTTCAGTTGAGTTGACGGTTGAATTTTTTAAAAAGACGCTTTAGAAAACAAACAAGCAAATATTTTTTTTAAGCTTACTTATCGGTAAACGGTTTTATCTATCTTGAGACATTTCTTTTTTTTTTCGTTTTCGTTTTTTTTTTTTTTTGTTCAGTGTTACATGAGTGCAATTTCTTTTTATTATGTTGGTATTTATTTGCTGAATTGGTGAATTTGTGTTTATAATTTCATTTATTGGTGTTGGTCAGCTTTCATTGCCAGCTTAATTCTTGGAAAATCATCATCGTTCATGTGGATTTATTCATCACCGTCGACTGTAACGTTTGCTGGGGGTGGTTCGTTGTTTTTCAGCTCGATGAACGCGTGTGCCTGTTCAAAAATGACTGGAAGGTACTGATGTCGCTGTCGATACAATATGATGGAGAGTCATTAGGTATTTTAGTTATAAAGTGCATGGAAGAGTATGTACGAAGGAGATTCATTAAGTATATTAGTTATAAAGTACATGGAAGAGTTTTTATGTGAGAGTCATTAAGTATATTAGTTATAAAGTGCATGGAAAAGTATTTACGAGGGAGAGTCATTAAGTAACAACAAGTGCGTTATAAAGTACATGGAAGATTATGTACGAGTGAGAGTCATTGAGTAACAGGAATTTTATTATAACGTTCCTGTACAAGTATGTACAACGGAAAATCTTATTTCAGGATACAAAATAGCTCTTTAGCAATTCTACATGTACGATTGTGACGATAGAGTAGCATGCGCATGCGCAGTTTAACGAACAACATAGCCGCCGCACTGCCTACTTGCACAGTGGAAGAACAACAGTCTTTGTTTGTTTTTTGTTTTGTTTTGTTTTTTGTGGTCAGAAGGTGTGAAACCGTCTGAAGGTTAATAGAGGAGACAGCTGTTTGAGTCAATCAGAGTAGAGTATATGAATGGGTAGAAACGGAAGCCGAAACGTCACTGATGAACAGCCGATAGGGAGACAAGCAAGCGTGGTAACTGACACATTGAAACAACAGATCAACCAGCTAGTCCGTGGCAACAAGCGACTCACTGTTGATGAAATAACCGTGTATTCCAAAGTTTTCACGCGTTGTGTACAAAATGTCTGGCTTATAGCAGGCTGCCTGTATCAGGGTGAGTGAACCAGAGCTGACAAATTCCTATTCCGCTTCCAAAACGACGGTCCTGGAAACAGGCTGTAATAGTGTAGTCTGACTGAGAATATGGATGGCAATTGAAAGGCATTCTTGAACCTTAAATAGCAAGCCGAAAATGGATGTGTTGGACTGAAGACCGCAAATGTCGCAGCCTCGCTGTAAACTAGGACACACATTTCACAACGTCCTTTTCAGGAGAAACGCCAAAGAAAATAGAAGTATCCATTTTCAACAAAACTTACGTGTTGTATAGTATGCTCCCCAAAATAAAACCAAAGGGCAACATAGTGAAGTGGTAAGAGGCCCAACACACCACCCAAACTTGCTTCCACAACAGCAACATATGTCCCTTTTTTGGAAAAACCCCATCCTAAACTGTCCTACGACTTTTTCCCATTGCTGGGGTAGTTGATTGGTTTTATAAGCTGAGGATTACAGGCCGCTTTGCTACTCCTGTCGCCACGTTGTGTGCTGGCAATGTTTGTTTATTTTACACCAAACATTTTTTTTAAAACATATGTCATACCGGGGATTCTTCTTCTTCTGCGTACGCAGTCAGACAGTAACCATTATTTTTTTCGAAAAAAGCGGCGGTAATCCTGAGGCTCTCGCCACTGCCATAGAGCTTGTCTTGCAGTTCCACTGGTAATGGCCACATCTGCTCTCTCTGATCCTCGTATGTCGGGCAGTTCTGCAGCAGATGTTCAGCGGTCATTTTACCAGTACCGCACGGGCATTCGTCGGTACACCCTATCTTCAATTTGTTGAATAGGTGGTACCTCAGTCTATTGTGGCCAGTGCGAAGTCTGAAGACAACGACCTGCTTTCTTCGGTTCAACTGGTAATAGGCATCGTTTTTGGTGTAACCAGTATGTTCGGTTTCCCATTTGGTCATGTATCTGGCTTTGATAAGCCGTTTTGACTCTTCGTACGTCATACTAGTATCTGTTTGTGGTAGTCTTGCACCTTCTTTTGCCAGTCTGTCTGCCTCCTCGTTGCCTTGGATGTTGCAGTGTGACGGAACCCACTGTACCACTACCCTTTTTGGTGCGGACTGCTGGCACAGTTTGCAGAGTGCTGCTCTTAAGTCATTAAGCTCAGTGTTTTTCTGGCTTTTTAGCGCTGTGACTACAGCGAGAGCATCTGTCAGCAGGACTATATGGCTCTCATTTTCACTGTGTGTCACCATTTCTTCCACTGCCGCCCTCAGTGCCTCTGCCTCCGCTCTGAAATTGCTTGTGTACTTACCAGTAGCGAATGACAGTGTTATTTTTCTGCCATTTGGTAGGTTCAGGAATGCTCCTGCCCCTCCGTTCTGTGAAGTGTTTGTTACAGAACCGTCGGTGTATGCATGGGTCCAGTCCATGCTTGGGTAGCTTTTCGTTATGAAGCTTAGGGTAGTATCTCTCCTTTCTTTTTCAGTCTGGCAGTTTTTGTTTGCAATTCCTGGTATATTTTCTACCACCTCTGGAAATATATCCTGCCTCCAGGTAGGTTTTCGTACAGTAGTGATGGGTTTTGGTGTTGTTAGTGCGTTTATGGGATCTTCGTGCATCTTTGCTTTGGCTATTTCTGCAAAGTTTCTCCGCTTTAGTTTCCCATTTCCCAAATTGTTTAGTCTCTGGTACATTGGATGGTCCGTCAGTCTTCGGAGTTTCTCTGACTACAGCTGGGCTCTGCAGTCTCTTCTATCGGTCATGGATTGCAGTTTTGTAATCTTTTCAAGTTCTACAATTGGCGTTGACTTCATGCCACCTGTTATAATTCTCATGGCTTGGTTTTGAAGTTTGTTAACTTTATCGAAGTTCGCCTTCGCTGCTGTTGTCCATGCCGCAATGCCATACTCGAGAACTGGTCTCACTCTTCCAGTGTACAGTTTCTTTAGTATGCCTTCGTCTGCTCCCCAGCTTGTGCCAGCAAGTTTCCTCATGATTGCCATTCTTTCTCTGGCTTTCATTCGGTTTCTCTCAATCTGACTTTTCCATGTCATGCGCCGATCGAATGTGACTCCCAGATAGGTTAGGTTGTCGTTTGGCTGCAAGATTTTGCCATTTAGACTTAATTTGGTACTTTGGGGTTTTAATGAGAGCGAGAATATTGTGAACGTGGTTTTCTCCTCGTTTATTTTGAACAGCCATGAGTTCGCCCACTCTTCCAGCGATGTTAGGGCCGTCTGCATCCGATTTCTTGCTATGGTGAGATTCTTTTCAGAGGTCCACATAGCCAGATCGTCTGCAAACATTGAGCTATGGACTCTTCTTGGTATATTCTCTGTAATATCGTTTATATATACCAGGAAGAGTGTGGGTGACAATACTCCCCCTTGGGGTACTCCCTGCTCGAGTGTCACCTTTTTGCTCATCTGCCCTTGTACTTGGACTCTGGCCGTTCTTTGTTTGAGGTAGTGGTTGATCCACTTGTACATCTTCCCACAGACATCACTTCTTCTTAGCTTGACTCTAAGTCCATCCTTCCAGACTTTGTCAAATGCCTTTTCCAGATCCACCCAAACAGCTACTGTGTGTTTCTGTGCCTGGTAGGCATCTTCTATCTCCTGGGCTATGAGGATGACCTGGTCCTCAGTGAATCTGTGCTGTCTAAAGCCGGCTTGCTGTGGAATTAGTATTCGTTTTTCTTCCAGATGCCACATCAGTCTGGTGTTTATCATCCGTTCCATCAGCTTGCCGACACAGCTCAGTAGGCTTATGGGCCTGTATCCATTTGGATCTGTTTTATCCTTTCCTGTTTTTGGTACTGGTACCAGTATTGCATCTTTCCATGCCTGTGGTACAATTCCCCTTTTCCAGCTTTGGTTTTGGACCGATAGCAGTTTCTTCTTCGCTGTTTGGCCCAGCCCCATCAGCATTTCGTTTGTTATCCCGTCTTTTCCGGGAGATTTCCTTTTCTTTAGTGTTCTCATAGCCTCTTCCATTTCGCGCATTGCCGGGGATTCAAACCACTGCTCTCCTTGTCGGCAGGCAGGCATCGAAACCATTTGGCTACTCGCCATCATAAACATTCGTGCTAAAGTTGGATATACTGGACCAAAATACGCAAAACACATCACAACGCACTCCGAATGAGGAAACAAGTCGAACAACGAAAAAAAATCAAGCAACACAGCATAGACATTTAATATTAAATTACTCAATTTACTGCTTACCGACCAGGTTAAAATTCTGTAATCTATAGATAACACAATTTTTAACCAGGGATTTGCTGAGACCGAAAAAGTATTGATAAGGTTGCAAAAGGATAAAACGGCAGTCAAAGGATGGTATAGGCGATTATAATCACGTCTGATTGGCTAATTTTTTTAACGGTATTTTCACCTCATTTTTATCGCGCTATTTTCAGGACTATTCAAAGGACCAGTGGTTCTAAGCTTGAAGTATGTGATTAGCGTCATGCAACTAGTATTATTTCTTCTTCTTCTTCTTCTTCTTCTTCTTCTTCTTCTTCCTTCTTTCTTCTTTCTTTCTTTCTTCTTCTTCTTTCTTCTTCTTTCTTTCTTCTTCTTCTTTCTTTCTTCTTCTTCTTTCTTCTTGCTTTCTTCTTCTTTCTTTCTTCTTCTTCTTTCTTTCTTCTTCTTCTTCTTCTTTCTTTCTTCTTCTTCTTTCTTTCTTCTTCTTTCTTCTTTCTTCTTTCTTTCTTCTTCTTCTTTCTTCTTCTTCTTCTTCTTCTTCTTGTATTCTACTGCACTTGCCATGCGGCGTCCCATAGAGGCTGAATGCGTAGATTTCTTGTTATCGCCAGGTGAGAGGCTTGTGCTGTCGTTAGGTGTAACTTCCTGAGTGGGTCAGAATAATCCTTGATCCATCTACGTCCAGGTCGGCCTCTTGCACGTGGACCAGATACTTGCATACAATATGGTCTTGCGGCATATTGGTCATAATTCATTCTGACCAAATATTCAAACAGTGGTTTGTTGGGATTCAGCGTAGACACTATTTTTACACCCCCAGTAATTGAATTAGTAGGAGGCGTCTTCAAATGAAACTGGACCTAACTGCACCAAGTGAATATAAGTACGATAAGCATGATGACGTCACTTCATGTGTAAACAGCACATATCACCCGTCTTGTTTGCAAAATTTCATAATACTCGTACTCATAGTTTCTTCAGCAAACCGTTGAAAACATTGCGGATGGGATACAGAATCCAGAGTTGATCAGCGAGCGGTGACTCGGTTTCTAATTGGTGAAGGATGTTTTCCAGTTGACATTCATCTCAGAATGCAAGGAGTGTATGGCGACACAAGTGTATCGAAGACAACAGCAAAGAACAAGACAACGATGTTTAAAGAAGGACGTGAGTTAACAAAAAGATCTTCCGAGACTAGGTCAAGCACATATTATTGCGTCAGAAGCTGCCATCGCCAAAAATGATGAAGAAATTCGGGTGAACCGTCGCCAGGGCTTATGTTCGCTAGCAAAGGATTTCGCTGTGTCGATAGGGAGTGTTCAAATGGGGGTTAGCAAGAAGCTGAAGTATCGAAAGGTGTGTTCACAATGGGTACAGACACCTAGCGTCTGCTACTTAAAGTAATCATAAAGCTGGATGTTTATGCCACCTAATGGCACCTTTGGAGAGGAGGACTAACGTCTGGTCAGGCACAACAAACTGACCAGACATTTTAGAAAGGTCAGGCACAATCTACTAATCAGACATGTTAGTCAGGGTCAGGCATAACCTACTGGTCAGACATGTTAGTTAGGGTCAGGCATAACCTACTGATCAAAATTGTTAGTCAGGGTCAGGCACAACCTACTGGTCAGACATGTTAGTCAGGGTCAGGCACAACCTACTGGTCAGACATGTTAGTCAGGGTCAGGCACAACCTACTGGTCAGATATGTTAGTCAGGGTCAGGCACAACCTACTGGTCAGACATGTTAGTCAGGGTCAGGCATAACCTACTGGTCAGACATGTTAGTCAGGGTCAGGCACAACCTACTGGTCAGACATGTTAGTCAGGGTCAGATAAATTGTGCTGGCCAAGACCCTCACCTCGGATTCTTCGTAGCCCTCTCTGGAAACGGGCTGTTTTATGGCAGCCTGGCTAACAAGATGAGGGATCGACGTGAACCCCGTAGTACTGAGCGACACCCTGATGAAGCCAATCATAGCACAACCGCCTGGACGAACGGTCCACCTTCAACAGCCCGCGCGGGATGTGAGGAATGCTACTGCAACCCGCCACTTAACGTCATTTTCAGGGCGCACAGAAGAGTAAACTAACTCATTGCGGGTGTTTGACACAAACAAAAACATGCAATGGCACCTTTACCAACTACATTCTAAATCCATCTCATATCAGTTTTTGACCTGTCTACTGACTTACCCTTGTGTGGCGAACAATATAAAATAAAGTCAATGCACAACACGGGCCTCTCGGGGTGAAAACTCAGCGCCATAAGAGAGAGAGAAAGAGAGAGAGAGAGAGAGAGAGAGAGTGAGCAAGAGAGTGAGAGTGAACGAGAGTGAGAGTGAGAGAGATAGTGACAGTGAGAAAGACAGTGAGAGAGAGAGAGAGTAAGAAATAAATAGAGAGAGAGAGAGAGTAAGAAAGAAAGAGAGAGAGAGTAAGAAAGAGAGAAAGATGTGTTAAGGTATTCAACAGCCCAGACAGTAAAAAAAAATGTCATAATTAGCCAAGCATTTCTCTCCAGACATGTTCATAAACTCAATTACTTTTTAACTTCTATCAACAAGTCTGAATCGTACATGCCTTAAAGCTTGTGTCGCTGCTAGGCAAACATTGAACAGTGGTCGTTTCATTTTTCTTCATTTCCCCTTCCCTCTACCTCCTGGTTGTAGTGCTATCCCAGGCTTTTAAGTAGGCTCTTAATATATGGAAATCATCCAGCATCCTCAATAGAACATATCTCAATGGGCAATAAATCCCAAGTAAACAACATGGGGTGGAGGCAGACTGAGTCGTATGCAGACGGGGATCAAGATGCTGCAGTGGTCAGCGACCCATAGCTGGCTGCTAGCGTCAGGGCCAGCGAACCAGAGCTGCCAAGACCCTTCTACACCTCCACGTGATGATCCTGGATAACAGGCTGCAGCAGGGCAGACTGGCTAAGGAGAAGGGATCGAAGAGGGAATGCTAACCCGGTACTCAAAAAATGCTTGCTGAAGTCGGATGTGTTGGACCGAAAGGTGCAAATATCGCAGCCAAGCTGTAAACTACGACACAACACATTCCATTCTCTGGACTACATTCTGCTACTTAAAAGCCCTTTCAGGGTTTGGTAGCGGGAGATTGAGAACGAACGAAGAAGAAGAAGAAGAAGAAGTATGCAGACGGCCGGGACTAGTGAAACCCTCGTCCCTTATCAGTACTGGCGCTCTGGTCCAGAAAGAGCTGGCCAATGACAACCCCAGATTCCTATAGCGCCAGCATGACTGCTCGGGGTGACTTCGTGGGGGCATGACCATTCAAATCGTTCGCTGGTCACTTTGTGACCAAACTACACGACTGGAATGTAACATTGGTTGTTTAAAGACTCTGCAGAGTCTTCCGGGGTCCATGTGGTCGAGAGGTCAGGCACTCGCCTCCCAAAGCGATGAGAAAAAACGGTGGGTTATCGAATCTTGCCACTGGCCAACTTTAGCTCAGGAACAGAGAATAAGGTTGACTATAAGCAAAGGATCTTTCTCACTTTAATCCAAATTACCGCACAAGTCACCCATTTCAGCGGACACAGCAATAGAAAAGACTGTTCACACGGCTGAACAAAGAGAGTGGTCTTCATCACATGTTATGGACGAACATCATACGTGTTTTTATCAAGAGCATTCACAAGCAGACCATAACATAGTGCTAATAAATATATCTGGCCACAACTACACTTGATTATAAACCTGGATATTTTTAATATTTATGTGACAAGAAAGCTCGTTAATAAAACCAATCTTAGGTATTGATTTAGTCTTTGTTCCTGTTGTTACGGTTTCAGCAGCATCCAACTTCTCACCCTTCCACCCAATGCCATGAAATGGAATAGTCACTTGTTTGTGATTTCTTGTCTAATTTCATACAAAGTGTCCCATTTATTTGGTCTCGGGGAAAAAAAGTATTAAGTCTGTTAAGTTAAGTTATTTAATTAATGTGACAAAACAGCTGGTTAGTAACAAGGACATATTTTTTGTAAGAAACGTTTTTCACTAAAAGCTTCAAAATTATTCTAAAACATGTAATTTGGTTTTTTTCACAATTTGATGAATCGCTAATTTCCACTTGTACTTTTTCACTCATTTAAACTTTTACGTTTTTAAGACCATTGTTAATGACGAAATTTGTCTGTCACGGATTGAATTAATGGACTAATCATTATGTTAGCATACCATATTTTTAAATGTCACATTTCTTGCTGGTCTGACTGCGACGAATAATTCGTTGTTTTCATGTTGTTGGTGTTTTTTGTTGTTGTTTTTTTTGTTGTTTTTTTTTTTATAGGTGGGGGGGGGGGGAGGGGGGGAGTTGTTTGATTAAAATTTTTCTCTTTTTGGTTCTGGATTCTACTGGCGAAGGCACGTCCTTTCCACCCAGACCATAGTTCTTTGGGCGATATCAGGACATTTTGGCCAGCGCACGGATGCGTGTTTGTGTCTGTTTGTAATGTTGACCTGTTGGTCAGTGTATGGATGTGTGTTTGTGTCTGTTTGTAATGTGGACGTGTTGGCCACCGCACAGATGCGTGTTTGTGTCTGTTTGTAATGTGGACGTGTTGGTCAGTGCATGGGTGTGTGTTTGTGTCTGTTTGTAATGTGGATGTGTTGGCCAGCGCACGGATGCGTGTTTGTGTCTGTTTATAATGTGGACGTGTTGGTCAGTGCATGGATGTGTGTGTGTTTCTATTTGTAATGTCGACATGTTGGTCAGTGAATGGATGTGTGTTTGTGTCTGTTTGTAATGTTGACGTTTTGGCCAGTCTATGGATGTGTGTTTCTGTCTATTTGTAATGTGAACGTATTGGCCAGTGTTTTGAATGCTTGTGTGTTTATGTTTGTAATGTGAACATATTGGCCAGTGTTTTGAATGCTTGTGTGTTTATGTTTGTAATGTGAACATATTGGCCAGTGTTTTGAATGTTTGTGTGTTTATGTTTGTAATATGTTCCATTATGACAGTTTTATTACACAGTAGTTTTGTCAACCCTTGCAGTCCGCGGAGACGTGGTCGTACCGAGAAAAATCTCCAACATTCCCAGGCGGCAAACTCGGGCAGAAAATGTATTCGGCATTCAACTGAAACTTTTTATGTGACTAAACAAATAAAATCTCAAAAATTTACGTTTTTCGGTAAAAAATCTTTTGAATGACTGGTCCAATATCCATACAAATTTGATAATCGTAGATTAACAGGATGCACTATCGGAACCTATGTACAAGATTTCAGATCCATTGGTTATCGGGACGTTGAATAAAATAGAAGATACAGAAGTCATCCGGACTACGGTCATGGCAAGCTAAATGAATACTTTTAAAAATCAATGAAGCTTGTTGATTTAGTTTACCTTTTTTATGGTTGAATGCCTAGAGAAAGTATCTCACCTCTTTGTTGCCTCCTAAAAAGTGATGTGTTGCAGTAGCTTTCTTCACATCTCGAACATGCTGATGAAGATATACCAAAGTTCTTCAGGCTGTTGTGCTATGCCTTGATTCACTACGTGTGGTTCACTACAACGGTGATCACGTTGATTCTCTGCCTCGTTAGCCAGACTGTTATGAGATATATGTTTGCTTGGAGAACTGAGTGGGTGTGAGGTAGGGGTCATGGTTAGAATGTTTTCCTGACCCCGACTAACAACGACTGATCAGTGACAAGATAGTTCATTTATAAAAACTAATGTATCATTTTGATTAGTCTTTACCTTCGACTATTTAATAAATCTATTACAAGATAGTTCGTTTCTAAAAAGTAATGTATCATATTGATTAGCCTATACGTTCGACTATTTAATAAATCTATTACAAGAAAGTTCGTTTATAAATCACGGTAACTTGTTGATTCAGTATATAAATTCAACTGTTTAATAAATCTATTACAAGATAGTTCGTCAATAAATCACGGTAACTTGTTGATTTAGTCTATAAATTCAACTCTTTGATAAATCATCTATTTCAACAAAGTTCGTTAATAAATCAATGTATAGTGCAGATTTAGTCAATAAGTAAGTAATAAACCAATTTTAACATAGTTCGTTAATAAATGAATGCAATGTTTTGATTTATTCAATAAGATGGATTATTTGATAAATCTATTACGAGATAGTTCGTTAATAAACAAATGTATAGAGGTCATTCAGTTCGACTCTTAAATAAATGTTATTTCAACAAAGTCAGTTAATAAATCAATGTATCGTGTAAATTTAGTTTATAAGCAGTTATTTAATCAATCATTTTGATAGAAACACGCGTTAAACAGCTACTGCAGAAAGAGGGTGATTTAAAGGCGATAAACTAAGTTCTTTAACAAGCTGGAATTGGCGTTTTAAGAAGCCGGTGAATTTTCAAATAGCTCGGAAAAAAACGAACGAAGGAAATCAAACGACCTGACATGCAAGGTACATACGGTAGATAGGTTGAAGTATATACTGCCTGTGTTATAAAAACAGTAACGGGGAAAATAGAACGACTTGACATACAATGAACATACGGTAGATAGGTTGAAGTATATACTGCCTGTGTTATAAAAACAGTGACGGGGAAAATAGAACGACTTGACATATAATGAACATACGGTGGACGTGATGACGTATAGAATATATGTGTTGTTGTTGTTATTGCTGTTATTGTTGTGGTTGTTGTTGGTAGTCGTGGTTGAGGTGGTGGTGTTCTTGTTGTTGTTGTTGTATGTCCGCAATGAGTAAGTTTACTCTTTTGGGATGCACTGGGAAGTGCGTTAAGTGACGGGTTGCAGTAGTTGTTGTCATTTCCTGAGCGTGCTGATGAAGATGGACCGGGGTCCTCTAGGTGGTTGTGTTATGCTTGACTTCAACTGCGTATCGCTCACTACTACGGGGATAACGTCGATTCCCCAACTTTGTTAGACAGGCTGCCAAGAAGAACACCCGTTTCCAGGGAGACTTGCGTTAAAGTGAGATGGAGCTCTTGTTGTTGTATGTCCGCAATGAGTAAGTTTCCTCTTTTTTGGGCCGTAAAATGGGCATTAAGTGGTGGGTTGTAGTAGCTTTCCTCACATCCCGATGAAGATGGACCACGATCCTTCAGACTGTTGTGCTATGCTTGGCTTCATCTGCGTGGCGCTCACTACTACAGGTATTACATCGATCTACATCTCGGCAGCGAGACTGCATTGAAAACAGCCTTTTACCTGGGAATGCTACATGGAAGAGAGGATGTGGTCTTGGTCAGTGTATTCTGTCTGACCCTAATGTCTCAGTTCCCCAAGTGAGGGTCTTAGCTGGAATGTTTTACCTGACCCTGACTAACATATCCGATCAGTATGTTTTGTCTGACCAGACGGTAATCTTCTCTCTCCGACTACCTGTCTTAAATAAAATAAAAACTGACCCAGAAAATAGAACTGCTTGACATACAAAGAAATTACGATGGACATGTTAAATTTGAACTGGCTGTGTTTAAAAACAAACAATAGCGAAGCTTAGATTGAAAATGCCAACTGCTACACGGGTGTTCCAGGAAAGAAAATCGCACCTACCCTCAACTGCTAACAATAACAGATGTTTGGAATACTTGAAATCCTGGTATTTAAATAACCATTTGTAATGTCTGTTGTCAGGTAGCCGAAGGTTTCGGCTATGCGTAGTAGGTATTGGAAAACTTCCTTCGGCTCACTAGGTTTGAGGGAAAGTACAAATAATTTTGGTAGATTTTTTTAACTTGATTTTTTTAATTTTGTCCCCGCAGCGCTTGTTATCGATTTCTCTTATCGATTTCTCGTATCGATTTCTCTTATCGATTTCTGTGAAGATATTTTTAATGTGCTCGACAGTGGACACGGGAGTCCGATCTCAGTGCCCAGAGATCAGGGGAATTTTTATCAGTAGATCTACGTGAACAAATTCTGATCGCCACCGTGATTCGAACTAGCGACATCCGGCACCCGAGGTAGACGGACACCTTACCTCGGACCACTGAGCCCAGCCGACACCTTACCTCGGACTACTGAGCCGAGGCGGACACCTTTCCTCGAGACCACTGAGCCCAGGCGGACACCTTACCTCGGACCACTGAGCCCAGGCGGACACCTTACCTCGAGACCACTGAGCCCAGACGGACACCTTACCTCGAGACCACTGAGCCCAGGCGGGCACCTTACCTCGGACCACTGAGCCCAGGCGGGCACCTTTCCTCGAGACCACTGAGCCCATAAGAGGTGCATAGATGAGATGTAATAAATAAAGTAACAAAACCATTCCTAAAGACCTAACCGCTTCCATGAGTGCATGATTGAATTAATAACAATCCTTACGGCATTTATTCCCATTTCCGAAGTCCACTGTCATGATTTAGACTGCTGAGGAATAAAGCGCTTGAACCTGCAGTCACTGCGTAGTGTGCAGGTTAGGTTGTTATTTTACTCTGACAGAAATAAATATATGTTTTACCAAAGTTCTGAACCTGCGTTCTTTTGTTACTGAACGTAATGTCCAAACGGGTTGACCATCTGCTCATGTCTGTGGAGTATTCCGAAATAACGGCCATAATTGATTGATTGATTGATTGATGCACCTGTTCCGCTCCAAATAAAGTATATGACGACCTCTACATGTAGCCCATTCATATAAATCGTGTATCCGAGCATTAGATTTCAATAGCAGTTGTTCTACATTATGAAGTTGCTATTCTTATGCACAACCTTCTGTAGTCGACTTTTACGACATGCATCGAAGGTAACAGTAAGCAAATTCTTTACAACACGAGTAGCACCTGCACATTTTAACAATGTGATTTTTTTCCTTAAATCACTCACAAGTTCTATTAAGAGAGACTCGCGCATCGGTTAACCACCCTTCAAGAAACTGGTTGTATACAGACTGCAGTGTCTTCTAAACCAGTATAAAGACGTTACGTTAAGTTAAGTTTAAGTTCTGTAAAATGTAAGATGTTTCTTACAAAACAGCACGAAAAATCACACATACTAACTTGCAAATGGTACTCACCATTTACGTTTTATTAAATCTCCTTTCCTGTAGTTTTCCACCGGCGAAAATAAGTATAGTCCATTGTACGCTCGCATCCATGAAAAACCACTTTTCACTGCCAGTAGAGAAATCCAGAAACGGTGGAATGGAGGAAGGGATCCGTAACATAAAAAGAGGGACGTCTGCATGTGCGCGAGGGTGAGCTGCGATAATCTATGTCTGTGGCGCGAGGGAGGTTGTCAGTGAAACCTGAGACCAGCCTACCCGTAAAATGGCGAGTCTAGCGCCAGTTATCTCTACCTTGGTTGTACGACGCGTTGAGGAAGGCCATGAAATCAGATTAAACGTACGGCTCATCTCTCGTCTTCTAATTCAGTGTCCACAGAAAGAGAATTTCTGTTCAGTTCTGTTCCTTGGAGTCGGCTTCACTGCGGTCCAGGTATATCCATAGGCGATCAGTTTATCTGAGAAAGTGATGAAAGGTGTGAATACTGGTTGTTCTTGTAGCTCGTAGGATATACACACTTTTACTCCGATTTCTCATGCGCGCCAATCCGTGTATACCTTTGTGTATGACAAGGATATGAATAGCACCTCTGCCCTACAGAGACAATGTCGTAAGTGGCAACTAACTGTGTGACATGGCATAACACCGGCCATGGCTAGGTTATTTGTTAATAGCAGCATAGATGGCGCCTACATGCTCCAACACAGTGGAGTAAGCTACTCGAGCCAAGCATGCTAAGCAGGAAATACTCTTCCCGTTGTATCCCAACAGAGCTAATACAAGTAGGAGGAGAGGCATGTGCTCGAGTCTATCACAAGCTGTGTAAACAGATATGCCACAGTGCAGAGTAGCCAGAAGCATGGAAGAAATCAATTTATATTCCTCTCCCCAAAAAAGGCAACCTGAAGCTGTGCACGAACTACCGAACTATCGCACTGATCCGCTATGCTAGCAAGATACTCTTGCGAATCCCATTAAGAAGGATAGAGAAAAGGTTTGAATCTGAAATTCACGTAGTCCAGGCAAGCTTTAGGAAAGACAGAGGGACCCGGGACCACATATTCAATTTAAGGAATATCTATGAAAAATGTAGAGAGTTTAATGTAGACCTGTACACATGTTTCATTGATTACACTAAGGCCTTCGACACGGTAAAACATCAAAATCTGTGGAGAATCATGAAGGAAATTGGGTTTCCTTTGAATATAGTCCATCTCATTGAAACACTATACCAAGATCAATAAGCCGCTGTCCGAGTTTCTGGGCAAACATCAGATTGGTATGCAATACAAAGGAGTCCGACAGGGATGTATCCTCTCACCTTATCTGTACAACATATATGCGGAATGTATAATGAGAAATGTACGAGAACATGAGAACATTGAAAGTTTCGACCCATTTACGATTGGGGGGTAAGAGATTCCAGAATTACGATACGCAGATGACACAGTGATACTATCAAGAAGTGCGGAATGGCTAGAGCAGCTACTTTCAGCCGTTAATGGACATAGTAAAGATCAAAATCTGTTCATAAACATAAACAAAACAAAGATAATGACCACCGATAAAACACAATGTCAGCATAAATTTACAGTGGGTGGTGAGGAAATAGATCAGGTTACACATTTTGAATATCTGGGCGCTGTCTGACTGTGTACGCAGAAGAAGAAGAAGAAGAATATCTGGGCTCAAGAATCGACAAAAATGGCGACTGCTCGAAAGAAATCAGAAGAAGACTAGCTATGGCAATGCAGAGACTGAACAGCCTGAAGAAATTATGGCAGGGCACCAACAAAACGATAAAAGTAAAAGTCTTGAGAGCCTGTGTTTTTACTGTGGCAGCTTATGGCTGTGAAGCATGGACGATTACCAAAACTTCTAGACATAGAACTGAATCCTTCGAGTTAAAATGTTACAGAAAGATCATCAGAATACCCTGGACAGAGAAAAAAACAAATGTAGACATTCGGCAAGAGTTGAGCATAGAGGAGAACTGGTTTATCAATTCCATTTTGGCTAGATAATGCAAATACTTTGGTCACATCAAGAGACACAACGGTCTTGAGAGGACGGTGATGGAAGGTATGGTGCCAGGCAAAAGAGGAAGGGGTAGACCAAGAAGACGATGGCACCAAGATATCCAGGAGTGCATGAGTATGACAGTGGCGGAAGCTGGTGTTTTGGCAAGGGAACGAGTTTCTTTCAGACAGACTGTGATGGGAGCGACGTTCTACAAAGGACATGCTACATGATGATGAGACACTGTAGGCTGGTTTTTCTTTCCTCATTAACTATATTTTCGGAATTCCACTATAAGTTTTATCGCTTTTATTTGAATCTTTCCAGCATGTTAAATTCCCTCTACCTTAAGAACGCCACACTTGTACACAATACTTCAATCTAGGTCTAACTAATGCTTTACACAGTTTGACTATTACTTCTACGCTCCTATGTTTAATATTTACTCTCATCTGACCTAACATTGTATTTCCCTTTTCACTGCTACCTAGACTTGCTCATTCTCTTTACCTGTATGATATATTTTAACCCCTAGGTCCTTTTCCTTTTCTTTCTTTGTAATATTGTTCTCGCACATTCTGTAATTATGTTTCATATTGAATCCACCCATATAGATAGATACCTGTACATTTATATATATTAAATTGTATTTGCCCTCCCTCACACAATTCTCAAATTGTGTATCTCCGACCTCAATATATTCATATCTACTTCAGATGAGACACTACTGCATAGTGTTGTGTCATCCGCGAATTTTACAATCATGGATTCGATATCAAATGTCTAAATCGTTTATATATTTCAAGAACCAAATTGATTCCAAAACCGAGCCCTGCCACACTTCACTTTTTATCTCCAACTTCTCAGAGTATTCCTTGCTGTATCATCATTCAATAAGCGGTCATTGGCGGATTTTAAAATGAAAATCTTATCAATAATTAGTGTGTCCATTGTGGGTGCTTGTGGAAGTAAGATGTCAGCCCTTTTGTTGCCCTGAACACTAGCAAGACCAGTAGATCGACACTAGTCCCTGGAGGTCTGAGGCCTCTTTGCTATCTACTCAGCCATTCCGTATCTTCCAAAGGCAGATGTTGAGATGATGATTTCCCTTATTAAAGAGATCGCAGATCGCTATCTCACAGCTGAGGTACCGGCTTCAATCCTCAGTCTAGTAGTGGATTTCGTTATCCTGTTTGCCCACACGTGTCTGAGCCATTACCTAAGCAGAGACGCCCCAGTCAGATGTCGCACCGTATCAAAATAAAATGTTGCATACAAAAAAACATGTATATGCATGGTCAGACACCGCGCTGAAACGAAAACAGACGAAACCTATGTTACGACCAAAAAGCCTTAATCAGGAACAACAAAAAAACAATAATATGATACAGCAACTCCTAGAGAAACGGAGGAATGTATAAAAGAAAGATATGAACACAAAGAGAAGTATTTAAAAAGGGCTCTTATCTGAATCGCAGATAAGTGATCTGCACAGATATCATCGCTTTCCTTGCGGCAATGATATAGTGTTTCAAAAGTCTTCATTCGCCGGCAATAATGTTTCTTCTTCGTTCATCCTCAGATCAAGATCCCGGTTTCTCTTACAAAGGACACCGTTGTTTGTAAGGATGTTTTATCTCCATACAGCTTTTGTCTCATATCGTGAGCGTGCAGCTTTGCAGGATGTGTTCCTTACTTACTTATATGTCGCTCCTCTTCTACCGTGAGGTGTAGAGATTTGCCAAAGAAAATGCCACACTGCTCTATTCCCCGTCTTTTTCCTGGCCTCTTTCCAATCCAGCCCTCTATCACTTAGGGACTGTCGTATGTTGCCTTCCCAACGTACTTTGGGACGTCCTGGGGGTCTGCGTCTTTGACTTTTTATCTCCCATGACCGCTTTGGTATCCGATCATCTTCCATTTTACAGACATGGCCAAACCACTGTAGTTGGGATTGTTCCACTCGTGTCTGCAGGGGTTCAATTTCAAGATTGCTACGTATTGTCTAGTTACGGATCTTGTCCCTTTTCGTCACCTGAACCGCCTTTCTTAGATACCTCATTTCTGAAGTTTGTAATTGCCTTTCTTGGGCTGTAGTCTTTGCCCGAGATTCACATCCATATGTCAGGACAGGCACATAGGTCGAGCGGTATACATCCATTTTTGTTTTCCTGCTAATTTTTCTTTTACTGAGGAATCCTCTGTTTATTGCATGGAAAAGTCTATCTGCTGCTGCCCTTCGTGCAGTTAACTCCTCTTTGATTAATCCTCTGCTATATATTACCACTCCTAGATATTTAAAGTTGCTGACCTGCTCCAGTGCTCGTGTTCCCATGGTTATCTGATGTCTCTTTTTCTCTCTGCGATCAGTATGGTTTTTGTCTTGGAGTTGCTGATGTGCATTCCTCTCTTCTTCAACTCTTCTTCCCAGACCTGCAAGTTGATTTGGAGATGTGCTTCGGATTTCGTGATCAGGGCCACATCATCTGCAAATGCTAGTTCCGATATGTAACTTGGTCTCATCTTCCAGTACCCTACTTCATACTTTTTTGTCCGTTCCTTGCAGGCTTTGATGACTTCATCCATGAGGAGTATGAAAAGGTACGGTGATAAAATGTCCCCCTGTCTTACTCCGCTAGTGGTCTTGAATTCTCCTGACTTTTGATTTGATGTCCGCACATAATTTCTGCATGTTTTATAGAAACTCTGAATGGCAGAGATCAGGGGTCCTGGGATGTTCTTCCTTGTCAGACACTCCCAGAGTTTGTCCCAATGAACTTTATCAAATGCTTTCTCCAAATCCAAAAACAGAGATGCATCTCTTTATCATATTCAAGAGCCTTTTCACTTAGCTGTCTGAGTGTAAAGATAAGGTCTTGAGTACTTCTGTTTGCCCAAAATCCACATTGAGTTTCATCCATATTTGGCTCTGCTAGACCTCTTAATCGCCGTTCTAGAATCCTAGAGTAGACTTTCCCAGGGACACTGAGAAGGGAAATACCCCTGTGATTTTCACATTGTCGATTGTCGCCCTTTTTACATATTGGTATTATTATTGCAACCTCCCAGTCTCTTGGTATCTTCTTGTGGCGCCAAGCTGCCTTGAGAATCTTCATGAATAGCATCTCTCCTGCTCCTCCCATGTATTTAACCATTTCTGGTGTTATACCATCATGTCCTGCTGCTTTACCAATCTTAATTTTCTCCAATCCTACCTTTAGTTCTCCCATTGTGATATTATCGTTTCCCTCCATGGCTCCTTCTTCTTGAATTGGGACTGTTACTTCAAGAGCTTGTTTTTCCTCCACTCCAAGAAGATCTGAGAAATATTCTTTCCATCTGTTCATTACCTCTTCTGGGATGGTCAACAGTGCACCTTTTTTATCTTTAACAAATTTCAGGGGGCATTCCTTTTCCTTCCTCATGTTATTTAAGGTCCTGTAGAACAGTTTCTGGTTTTCTCCAGCATTATTTTCCAGTTTCTCTCCAAATTCTTCCCAGGATTTCTGTTTGGCCTTGAGCACAGCCTTCTTTGCTTCTGCTCTAAAATTTACATATTCTTTATATTTCTTTGTTTATTCTTCTGTATTCCTAGCCCCTAGGTATTGCTTCTATCCTATTTTCTTTTCTCGTATTATTGTTTTCACTTCTTCTGTCCAGCATGGTGTACTCTTTCTCTTCCACCCTTCTTTGGTTTGACCGCATGTTTCTGCTGCAGCCTATTTGAGGATGTCTTTGAATTTTACCCAGAGCATTTCCAAATTTTCTGCAGATTCTTCTGTCCTTTCTATTGCTGTTGTTATGAGCCTTTGGTATCTCCTCCTCTTAACATCTGGTTCTCGTAGTTTGTAAGCCTTAATTGTATTTTCTGTTCGTGTGTTATGTTTCATGCTTGCTGATGGGTGTTGCCTGGCTGGATAGTGTTTTTCAATGTCTCTCTTTATTTTAACTAGGTAGTGGTCGCTTCCTATCTCTGGTCCTCTGAACACTCTAGCATCCTTTACATACTTGAAATCAGTTTTCCTCACTATTGCATAGTCAATTATGGATCTTTCATTTCTTGCCGGCTCGCATCTTGTGTAGGCATGGATACGCTTGTGTGGAAACCTTGTATTTGTAATGACAAGGTTTTGTTCTCTGCAGAATCTCAGCAGTCGTTTTCCATTGTCATTTAAGACATCTTCTCCATACCTACCGATCACTCCATCCCATCTAGAATAGTCGTTTCCAACTCTTGCGTTGAAATCTCCAAGGAGAAGTATTTCATTATGGCAATCGTCAATGGTCCTTTGAAGGAGCTCATAAAATTCATCTTTTATGTCAGTGCTCTCATCTTCGTTTGGTGCATACACAGTGACGATATCCATTTGACTATCCTCCTCTTGTAGACTTAGAACCATCAGTCGTTCTGAAATGAACTTCCATCCTTTAATGTTTGCTTTGTTGTTACTATTCACTATACAGCCAACCCCTGCCCTAGCTCGTTCACTCATGGGAACTCCGCTGAAGTATAGCATGTTGCCGTCATGGTCCAGAACGCCCTGTCCCTTTTTCTGTGTTTCTGTAAGTGCCAGGACTGTCAATTTTGCTCTCTTCATCTCCTCTATTAGTTCTTGTTCCTTTCCGTTTATACTTCGTACATTCCATGTTCCGTAAATCGTGGTCCTTATTTCTCGCCTGTTCGTCGCCGTTGAGATTGGTCCGGTTTTCTCTATGTTTTGACTTGTAATCGTTTTTTAAGACAAACAGGTGATTAGCCTGTTGTGTGTTTGCATGGTGGAGGGGCTGCCTCCTTACAGCCTCCATGCCTGCCTCCTTACAGCCTCCATGCCTGCCGACCCGTTTTTGTCCATGGCTGCTTATTTATTCGCAGCTAACCTCCAAATTAGGAGGCCTTTCAGCAATCCGCAACCCTACTGACGCGCCTGGTAGGAGGTAGGTTCCTCCCCCAGGTCAGGATGTGTTCCGCGGTCATGAAATGGACACCTGTCATCTGTCCCAATCCTCATTTTGTTGTAAAGATGAACCTTGAGTCTGTTATGCCCAGTTTTCAGTCTGAAGATGATCCCTTGCTCTTCTCTAGTTACGCTGTCTTATTTTCGGAAGTTGGGGTGTTGATCAGCCCATTTTACCCTGAAGTTGGCTTTAACAATGGTCTTGGCCTCATTATATGTGATACCCTGGTCTGTTTGTGGCTATGCTCCTTCACACTTTGCTAGTTTTTCTTTATTGCCTTCAATATTGCAGTGGGATGGGATCCACTATATGATGAACCTTGGATGTTCTGCTGAGAGCTATGTCAGTGAAAACATACATTGGTCGAGATCTTCATCTGTGTTGTTTTAGCGCTGCTAGTACTGACGCGGCATCAGTCAGGAATGCTATTTTTCTTGGTGCATATCTTTATCTTGGATTACAAGCTCAGCTGCGGCCTTCAGTGCCTCTGCTTTTGCACGGAAGTTATTTGAGTACGTTCCCGTTGTTAATACTCGAGTGTTTTCTTCTCCATTCCTTAGTCTAATAGATCCCCTCCACCTCCATTGGATGCAGCTTTGTTAGATACGTGTGTATACGTGTATCCATGTTTCTGGTGGGTATAATCTCCTAAGATATTCTTCTGTGATAAATTTCCTTTCTGAATCTGTCTGAGTTCGCTTTTTCCATATTCCCTCTATGGTTTCTACTATTTCAGAGGACTTGGCTTTTTTCCATGGTGGGATTTGGGATGTCTGTTTTAGATTTCTAACCACTGCCTGGCTTATTATTTGGATTGCTCTTGCAAGTTCTTTTGTTTTTGGTATGAAGCTGTTTCTCTGTAATCTCCCTCTTCCCATGCGATTTATCCTGTCATAAATTGGGTGATCAGGAATTCGTTTGAACTTCTCTCCCTGCTGGAGTGTTATTTTTTTGGGTCTGCGCGTCTCGATACTTTCGATTCGTGTGATGCAGAAAAACACTGAGCTTAATGACTTAAGAGCAGCACTCTGCAAACTGTGCCAGCAGTCCGCACCAAAAAGGGTAGTGGTACAGTGGGTCCCATCACACTGCAACATCCAAGGCAACGAGGAGGCAGACAGACTGGCAAAAGAAGGTGCAAGACTACCACAAACAGATACCAGTATGACGTACGAAGAGTCAAAACGGCTTATCAAAGCCAGATACATGACCAAATGGGAAACCGAACATACTGGTTACACCAAAAACGATGTCTATTACCAGTTGAACCGAAGAGAGCAGGTCGTTGTCTTCAGACTTCGCACTGGCCACAATAGACTGAGGTACCACCTATTCAACAAATTGAAGATAGGGTGTACCGACGAATGCCCGTGCGGTACTGGTAAAATGACCGCTGAACATCTGCTGCAGAATTGCCCGACATACGAGGATCAGAGAGAGCAGATGTGGCCATCACCAGTGGAACTGTATGACAAGCTCTATGGCAGTGGCGACAGCCTCAGGATGACAGCCGCTTTTTTAGAAAAAATAATGGTTACTGTCTGACTGCGTACGCAGAAGAAGAAGAAGAAGAAGATTCGTGTGATGATTTCTATTGCATTTATTGGTGTGTTTTCATAGTTCCAGTGATGATACGTATACCTTGTTTTTGGGTTGTATTTATTTTGTAAAAGTTATTCTCTGTTGCTGTGAACCATGCTGCTATCCCGTATTCTAGCACTGGTCTCACATAACCTGTGTACAGTTTCTTTAGGGTGCCCGTGTCAGCTCCCTATGTTGAGCCTGATGTCTTTCTCATTATCGCCATTTTGTTCTTAGCTTTGTTGGTGGCTTTTTTTAATCTGGTTTTTCCATGTCAACTTTGGGTCCATTGTTATTCCCAGATAATTTGAACTTATGTCAAAGGGGAGAGTCTGGTCGTTTACTTTTGGGATCCCTTCTTGGGTTTGGGGAGATACAGAGAAGATTGTGTACGTGGTTTTGGTTTCGTTTATAGCGCTTTGCCATTCTTTTGTCCATGTCTCTATTTTATTTAGGGCCTCCTACATTTGTTTTCTCGCTACAGGTGTAGACTCTTCGGATGTCCACGGTGCCAGATCATCTGCATATAGTGAACTGTGTACTCTTTTAGGGATTTCTGTGATTATATCATTGATATATATCAGGAATACCATGGGTGAGAGTATTCCACCTTGCGGAACTCCTTGTTCAATTTTCATCTTTTTGCTGGGGTGTCCTTGGAGTTGCACCCTTGCTGTCCTGTTATCTAAGTAATTACTGATCCACTTGTACATGTTATTGGTTACACCCATTTGCAGTAGTTTGGGTTTTAACCCGCTCTTCCATATTTTATCAAAGGCTTTTTCTAGGGCTATCCAGGCTGCCAGTGTTTACTTTTTTTCTTAAAATGCATCCTCTATGTCCTGCAAGATATATGTCACCTGATCTTCGATCGATCTGTTTCTACGGAAACCTGCTTGCCGGGGGATAAGTAAATTTTGTGATTCCATATGCCAGGTTATTCTAGTGTTAACTATTCGTTCCATTAGTTTCCCCACACAGCTGAGTAGACTAATAGGTCTGTAACTGCATGGTTTCATGTTGTCTTTCCCATGTTTAAGGTTGCGGATATTCCTTACCTCCTTCCACACTGTGGGGACAGTTCCTTGTTTCCAGCTTGTGTTAAAGATGTGTAGTAGTTTGTTCTTTGCTACTTCTCCCATGTTAGAGAGCATTTCATTAGTGATGCCATCCTTTCCTGGGGCTTTTCTCTTCTTGAGTTTACTAATGGCTGACTCCAATTCTGTCTTGGTGATATTTACTATCACATGTTCCTCAGGTACTTGCATTGAGTGCTCTATGTGGGTTTGGTCTTTCATAATATAAATTTTCATGTCTGCTGGGAGTTTGTTTCTACTTGTTTCTGCATAATTTTTTTTTTTCCCAGTTAGTACCTTTCTTCATTTTCAATCGCAATTGTTGGATTTTTAGCTGTTTTTGTCACTTAAGGCCGTTGCTAGTTTGCAGAGCTTCTTAATCTCTCTCTACCAAACTTGAGGGTTTCTGTACGCTCGTGCCAGCTTTTGATGCTAGCTTGGTTGACTGTTTTTCTATATCTTGCAGCAGCTGCCTTGAGTGCGATGTCGCTTCTTTGATTTTGGCCAAATACGGTTGTTATTTTTTCTGGCGCCTCTTTGGATGTTCTCCATTGCTGTCTGTAGAAGACACTGGTTGAATTTGTCCACCATCTTGCCTACTTTCTTGTTGTGGGGGTTGATGGACTGGCAGTGAAGATTTGTACTTGTGTTAAACAACTGCCAGTTTGCTCTCTTATAGTTCTACCTGGGCAATGTCTTGTCATCTGATGGAATGTTTCCCAGGTTTATTGTAAGTTTGATGGGTCTGTGGTCTGATGGAATGTTTCCCAAGTTTGATGGGTCTGTGGTCTGATGGAATGTTTCCCAGGTTTATTGTAAGTTTGATGGGTCTGTGGTCTGATGGAATGTTTCCCCAGGTTTATTGTAAGTTTGATGGGTCTGTGGTCTGATGGAATGTTTCCCAGGTTTATTGTAAATTTGATGGGTCTGTGGTCTGATGGAATGTTTCCCAGGTTTATTGTAAGTTTGATGGGTCTGTGGTCTGATGGAATGTTTCCCAAGTTTGATGGGTCTGTGGTCTGATGGAATGTTTCCCAGGTGTATTGTAAGTTTGATGGGTCTGTGGTCTGATGGAATGTTTCCCCAGGTTTATTGTAAGTTTGATGGGTCTGTGGTCTGATGGAATGTTTCCCAGGTTTATTGTAAATTTGATGGGTCTGTGGTCTGATGGAATGTTTCCCAGGTTTATTGTAAGTTTGATGGGTCTGTGGTCGCTTTCTGCAAGAGGTGCGAGTACTATTCTTTTGGATTTTTGGCTTAGGTCGCAGGTGGTAAATACAAGGTCAGGGGATGATGTTTATGTCCATCGCCTTGAATAGAAGGTTGGAGGGTCATCTTGGAGGTTGCTCAGATAGAGGTTGTTGTAAATCTCCCATTCCTCTAGTTCATGTCCCCTTTCGTTGGTCTGTGCGTAACCCAACCTCTCAGACTGGCTGTTAGTCTCCTACCACCATGGTTGCCTTGTCCATAATATTCATGGCTTCTAGGACCAGATCTTTTATTGACGGGCAGTATGTATTATAAATTCTAACTGTCTGATTCGGTAAGGTTATGTCCACCCCTAGCGTTTCGGCTTCTCCGTTTGTTTCCACCGAGATTATCTTTGATGGGATTGATATTTTGGGGAGGATAAGCACACTCCCTTATGCCCATCCCTATCCAGTCTGTGGGTTTCATATCCTCTTTTGCAATATCTGTGGTTTGGATTAAGGTGTGTTTCCTGGATGCAAGCAACGTGTATTTAGTCCTGAAGTAGTCTTCTGGACAACGCTTCATTTTTGTTAAATATGTCTTCAGCGATCCATTGCAACACCTGCAGAGTTTGAGTGGCGGATGTATCATTGGTTTCATGGGGAGTGAAACATGTCTTTGTCTGTACGGGTACCATATGATGTCTTTTTTTGTATAGTCCGGGTCCTTGATAATCCTTGGAGGAGATACGTAGTGTGGTGGTTTGCAGCAGCGTGCTGTTTTATTCGCACCTTTCGGTCCAACACATCCGTTTTCAGCAAGCATTTTCTTCAGGTTCACATCATTAGCCTTTGGTTGTTCCCACCCGACCTGGCGGTCAAACCTGCAAGGCAACAGGTAATTCTTTGATACCTTGTTTATATATGGTTTGATGGGACAGTTGCCCCTTGTCAGGGAAGAGGCAGAGGATATCACATTTGGAGTCCATGAGCCTTGCACCGGCCCTCTTGCCCACCCGACTCCAACGTTCATAACTGCTCTCTCAGCAGCCACACAGTCCTTTAGCACGTTGATACACAGGGGACCCTGATGCGACGTCCTGGTCAGTATTTTGTGCCTGACTTAACTATCGTCTCAGTTCTCCAAAGCAAAAGGTAGAACTCTACCAAAATTTCTTTTTTTTAACATGTGAATAATATTTACTAAGAAAATAATTACCTTCAAATCACACATCAGAATTACAAACGAGCCGACTGGGACAGATTTGCAATCCTGACAGATGGGCTGTGTGAAACCATCAACACACGAAACACCAAAATGAAGCCCATGGTAGAGAGCCTAAGCAAGGCAATAATGCAAGCCGCCACTGAAACCATCCCAAGAGGAGCTAGGAAAAACTATAAGCCCTACTGGAACGATGAGTTGCAGAAAGTGGAAGATGCAGTAACAAATGCTAGGAACATGGCAGAGCGAGAAAAATCCATGGAGGCAAACATCGCCCTCAAAGCCGCCGCGGCGAAGTACAAACTCACTCTCAAGCAAACAGCAAGAGAAAGCTAGAAATATGAAACGGAAAGTCTAAACCTGGACAAAGACGGGAACAAGCTATGGAAGCTAGTCAGAGCCATGAACGACGAAACCCCGTCAAATAAACAAATTACTATCAAGCAGGGCGAGAACTTGATCACAGGTAAGAAAGCCGCAAACGCCTTTGTCGATCACTATGCCAGAGCAAACCACATCGAGGTCCCTGCAGATAAGCATACAGACATTAGCGAAGGGCTAAAGGGACACGAAAACATAAATACGGCTCCCGAAGAGCACATGATGGCCAAACTAACAATGCGCGAAATGGAAGAGGCTATGAGAACACTAAAGAAAAGGAAATCTCCCGGAAAAGACGGGATAACAAACGAAATGCTGATGGGGCTGGGCCAAATAGCGAAGAGGAAACTACTATCAGTCCTGAACCAAAGCTGGAAAAGGGGTATTGTACCCCAGGCATGGAAAGACGCAATACTGGTACCAGTACCAAAAACAGGAAACGATAAAACAGATCCAAATGGATACAGGCCCATCAGCCTACTGAGCTGTGTCGGCAAGCTGATGGAACGGATGATAAACACCAGACTGATGTGGCATCTGGAAGAAAAACGAATACTAATTCCACAGCAAGCCGGCTTTAGACAGCACAGATCCACTGAGGACCAGGTCATCCTCATAGCCCAGGAGATAGAAGATGCCTACCAGGCACAGAAACACACAGTAGCTGTTTGGGTGGATCTGGAAAAGGCATTTGACAAAGTCTGGAAGGACGGACTTAGAGTCAAGCTAAGAAGAAGTGATGTCTGTGGGAAGATGTACAAGTGGATCAACCACTACCTCAAACAAAGAACGGCCAGAGTCCAAGTACAAGGGCAGATGAGCAAAAAGGTGACACTCGAGCAGGGAGTACCCCAAGGAGGAGTATTGTCACCCACACTCTTCCTGGTATATATAAACGATATTACAGAGAATATACCAAGAAGAGTCCATAGCTCAATGTTTGCAGACAATCTGGCTATGTGGACCTCTGAAAGGAATCTCACCATAGCAAGAAATCGGATGCAGACGGCCCTAACATCGCTGGAAGAGTGGGCGAACTCATGGCTGGTGAAAATAAACGAGGAGAAAACCACGTGCACAATATTCTCGCTTTCATTAAAACCCCACAGTACCAAATTAAGTCTAAATGGCAAAATCCTGCAGCCAAACGACAACCCAACCTATCTGGGAGTCACATTTGATCGGCGCATGACATGGAAAAGTCAGATTGAGAGAAACCGAATGAAAGCCAGAGAAAGAATGGCAATCATGAGGAAACTTGCTGGCACAAGCTGGGGAGCAGACGAAGGCATACTAAAGAATCTGTACACTGGAAGAGTGAGACCAGTTCTCGAGTATGGCATTGCGGCATGGACAACAGCAGCGAAGGCGAACTTCGATAAAGTTAACAAACTTCAAAACCAAGCCATGAGAATTATAACAGGTGGCATGAAGTCAACGCCAATTGTAGAACTTGAAAAGATTACAAAACTGCAATCCATGACCGATAGAAGAGACTGCAGAGCCCAGCTGCAGTCAGAGAAACTCCGAAGACTGACGGACCATCCAATGTACCAGAGACTAAACAATTTGGGAAATGGGAAACTAAAGCGGAGAAACTTTGCAGAAATAGCCAAAGCAAAGATGCACGAAAATCCCATAAACGCACTAACAACACCAAAACCCATCACTACTGTACGAAAACCTACCTGGAGGCAGGATATATTTCCAGAGGTGGTAGAAAATATACCAGGTATTGCAAACAAAAACTGCCAGACTGAAAAAGAAAGGAGAGACACTACCCTAAGCTTCATAACGAAAAGCTACCCAAGCATGGACTGGACCCATGCATACACCGACGGTTCTGTAACAAACACTACACAGAACGGAGGGGCAGGAGCATTCCTGAACCTACCAAATGGCAGAAAAATAACACTGTCATTCGCTACTGGTAAGTACACAAGCAATTTCAGAGCGGAGGCAGAGGCACTGAGGGCGGCAGTGGAAGAAATGGTAACACACAGTGAAAATGAGAGCCATATAGTCCTGCTGACAGATGCTCTAGCCGTAGTCACAGCGCTAAAAAGCCAGAAAAACACTGAGCTTAATGACTTAAGAGCAGCACTCTGCAAACTGTGCAAGCAGTCCGCACCAAAAAGGGTAGTGGTACAGTGGGTTCCGTTACACTGCAACATCCACGGCAACGAGGAGGCAGACAGACTGGCAAAAGAAGGTGCAAGACTACCACAAACAGATACCAGTATGACGTATGAAGAGTCAAAACGGCTTATCAAAGACAGATACATGACCAAATGGGAAACCGAACATACTGGTTACACCAAAAACGATGCCTATTACCATTTGAACCGAAGAGAGCAGGTCGTTGTCTTCAGACTTCGCATTGGCCACAACAGACTGAGGTACCACCTATTCAACAAATTGAAGATAGGGTGTACCGACGAATGCCCGTGCGGTACTGGTAAAATGACCACTGAACATCTGCTGCAGAACTGCCCAACATACGAGGATCAGAGAGAGCAGATGTGGCCATTACCAGTGGAACTGCAAGACAAGCTCTATGGCAGTGGCGAGAGCCTCAGGATGACCGCCGCTTTTTTCGAAAAAATAATGGTTACTGTCTGACTGTGTACGCAGAAGAAGAAGAAGAAGAAGAAGAAGAAGAAGAAATCACACATCAGAAATCAACTTAATTCCGAGCTTCGGAAAGGAATAGTAATTTCACATTTCTGGCTCGTCGTATTATACGGTTCTGAAACATGGACTCTAAATAAAAAGTATGAAAAAATATTAATAGCTGTTGAGATGTGGTGCTAACGCAGGATGCAGCAAGCTAGACATAAAAAAATATCAAATTAACAAATGCTTAAAGATATAGGGTCACACAGACAACGAATAACGAGTATGCAGAAAGGTAGATTGTCTTGTCTTGGTCATTACATGAGACCTGTAGGTCTCTTTTTAAAAATACTAGAAGGCAAGATTCGGGGGAAAAAAGGGCGGGACGTCCAAGAAACGATTACATTATACAGGCTTGCAAGAAAATTGGAGTGCAGAGTTATACTGAGCGAAAGAGATCTGTTAGGAACAGAGGCCAGTGGCATGACATGATCAAAAGACTTCAACTCCAGTCTCCAGACTGACTAACAGAGGCCAGTGGCGTGACATGATCAACAGACTTCAACACCAGTCTCCAGACTGACTAATAGAGGACAGTGGCGTGACATGATCAACAGACTTCAACACCAGTCTCCAGACTGATTAACTGAGGACAGTGGCATGACATGATCAACAGACTTCAACACCAGTCTCCAGACTGATTAACTGAGGACAGTGGCATGCCATGATCAACAGACTTCAACACCAGTCTCCAGACTGATTAACTGAGGACAGTGGCATGACATGATTATAAGACTTTAACGCGTCTCTGAACTGACTAAACAAAGGCGCTGAAGATCTACCGTGTCGTCATTCACCCTTCCCCCCCCCCACTGCTCTAAGTATGTGAGAACTGGTCTGTCTAAGATTTAGACGACAGAAGGCTAAATCGTTTCCACATGACTTGTCTGAGACACATAATGCATATTCTCTTTCATGACCATTTCACAGATAATTAAGCGTTATCCAGAGCCAACATACCAGATGGTCATTCACTTTTGCACACAACAAAACAATTGCTGAGATGGACGGATCACCTTGTTAGAATGTCCAGCGAAAGGCTTCCAAATAGGCTCCTATAAAGTGAAGTGAGTAACGGTGAACGATCACAAGAACGTCCAAAAAAGCGTTCCCTGGACGGTCTGGAGGAGTTCCGAAGTGCTGTCAAATAGACATTAACACCTGGGAAAATATGGCCAGTTCAGTCAGGAAAGGTGTTTGTTAAAACTAGCGTTGCAATCAGCGAAAGCCTCTGTTGAGGCATCACAAGATAGACACGGAATCAGGAAGTCTAGAGCAGAGGGAATACCAGTGACAGCTGCGGACTATGTTTCCCAGTCGTGTCATAACAACTTTCCGTGCTCACACTGGCTTGATCAGTCGGGAACGCATTCACATACTCAAGGATGCACAATGGCGTGGGATGTTGTTGGCTGTACTCATCGACAACGATGGACGAATGTATTATTTGTTGTATAATCCACATTAGTCATGGGAAACTCTCTCAGTTTTCACAATCCCAACGCACCGGGTTCGATTCTCACCATGTCCAGTTTGACAGACACTAGGTTTTTTTTCTCGGGCGATTACTCCTCCCCGAACGGAAAATAATGGCAACCTACCGTCCTGCACACCTGCCAAGAAACTTATAACAGCCAAATAGGGGACGGTTGTAAGAAGCGACGTTTTGCAAAGGACATGCTACTTACTACTACAGTAACCATTGCTCTGTAATGTATTCATTAGCTGTTATTGAGAATTAGTCTAGTGTTTTGAATGATTTTGAATCATTATTTATGGCCAAAGTTATTCTTGTGCTGCGTTGTTTTTGTTTGTGAAACTTTCTATTTCTGTTTAAGTGTGCACGGTGCCCGCAGATTACGCTTATTAAATGTAATCTCAGTTTGTTTGTTTTTTTATTCGCTTTATAGCAAAGATTTTACCGCTTCCATATCTTACGCTTCATCGCAATTTTTCAGTTTAAAATTTTTTATTCACCTTGGTTCATATACGTATTTTTCAACTGCTTTGTTTTGTTTTCATATCGTATTTATATGGTGTTATCCTACAGTTTATTTTATGCCACTGTTATTCATTCTTTCACATAATTATTACTGATTTTTGAGAAAAAAATTTCTTTGTGCCACTTTTAAAAGGCTTTTATGTCGCCTTTAATGACGCCATTTTCATTTTTAGTAATGTTGTCCTTTGTTCATCCCTTTCTGTGTTGCTCTCTATTCTGCTGTTCAGTTAATGCCTCAGTTGATTGTCAATTTTCATCAATGGTTTTCTTTGTGTTTGTTTTGCTTTACAGAATTTATATTTTTATGTTGCTCTGAAATTGATTTGCTTTTTTATCGTGGATGTTTGTTATCTCATCATGTTTTTGCACTAATTTGTACTATTTTGATCATAGACTTAGACCTGAGAAGTATAGATTATATCGAGGAAAGATACTAGACAATAGGTACAAAAAAGTCATAAATTACGTCAGCAAAATTAAATTCAATGGGATAACCAAATATAAATCATTATGTGTAGACGGCAAGGTAGTTATTAGGAAACAAAGAAACAATAACTGTGGAAAAAAACAACCTTGTCGTTAAGGAAACAAAGTAATATTTTGTGGACGTGACCGCCTTGTTATTATTGAAATGAAGAAGTAATTTCTGTGAAGAGAACAGTTTTGCCATAAGGGATACAAAAATGCAATTAATGTATGGGAAGAGAACAGCCTTGTTATTAGATAAACAAAGAAGTTATTTTTGGAAGAGAACATTATTAGGTATACAAAACAGTAAATAATTTCTGGGAAGAGAACAGCCTTGTTATTAGGTAAACATAGAAGTAATTTATGGGAAGAAAACAAACTTGTTATTAGATAAACAAAGAAGTTATTTTTGGAAGAGAACATTATTAGGTATACAAAACAGTAAATAATTTCTGGGAAGAGAACAGCCTTGTTATTAGGTAAACAACTAAGTAAATATTTTGTGGGAAGAGAACAGTCTTGTTATAAAGGAATAAAAAAGTAACAATTTATATGAAGATAACAAACTCCTAATTAAGGAATCCATAAGTGAAATTTTGTGTGAAGACAACAAGTATAGGCATTATAAAAATGTATGTGAAGAAAACAATTAGCAAGGAAACACAACTTATTAATGATGTGAAGAAAACAAGATTTCGATAGGGAACACAAAATTAAATCCCGTGGCAAGACCCATTTAGAGAGAAAAATGTTAAGATTTCATCGAAAGATAGAAATTTAGTTATGGAATAAACAAAACGTCATAATGGCAGTGAAGTAAAGAGATTTAGTTATGGAAGAAACAAAACGTCAAAAGTTCAGTGAAAGTAAGAGATTTAGTTATGGAAGAAACAAAATGAAATTAGTATTTTGGATTAAATTAAATTGACAAAAGCATAAGTACTATGATTTGCCAATTCTTCTAACAAGAAAAAAAGACTTTACACGGTGTAAAAAAGTTGTGTCAACGATATATTGTCTGTATTTAGTAAGCTCTGCGACTACTCAAAGGAAATCAGATTAAAATTGGCAATGCAGAGACTACACAAACTACGGAAAGTATGGCAGAATATCAGCAAACCAACAAAAATGATAAATTTGAGAACGTGTGTTTTTCCAGTGACGGCATACGGACGCAAAACATGGAAAGTTACCCAAACACCAAGACAGATAATTGAGTGCTTCCAGTCAAAAATGGTGTAGAAAAGTCCTAAAAATAATATGGGCCCAAAAAAAAATGCAGACATTAGATAAAAGTTGGACGTAGTGAAGAACTAGTTCGTAAATTCCAACGTGAACAAAAAATTGAAATACTTTGGCCACATCAAAAGACACAACTGTCTTGAGAGAACGGTAATGGAATGTATGATGCCGGACATGAGAGGCGGAGGTAGACCAAGAAGGCACAGTAATTAGTGTGAAGATAATAAGCTAGTCATGGAGAGAACAAAAAGTAATGTATGTGAAGATAACAAGCTAACAATTAAGGGAACAAAAGTAATTTGTGTGAAGATAACAAGTTAGTCTTTGAGAGACAAAAATAATTTATGTGAAGATGACAAGCAAGTCATTGGGAGAACACAAAGTAATTTATGTGAGGATAACAAGTTAATTATTTGGGGGAACAAAAAGTAATTTATGTGAATATTACATGCTGGCCATTAGAGGAACAAAAAGTAATTATGTGAAGATAATATAGTCATTGGAAGAACAAAACGTAATTATGTGAAGATAGCAAGCTAGCCATTGGAAGAACAAAAAGTAATTTATGTGAAGATAACAAGCTAGTCATGCGTTATGTGAAGGGGAGGGATGGGTGGGCAGTGGGGACAACACGTAATTTGTGTGAAGATTACACGCTAGCCATTGGGGGAACAAAATGGCAATTTTTGTGATGATAACCAGGGGAATGAAATTAGGGGAATGAAAAAATAATTTATGTGAAAATAACAGGCAAGTCAACATAGAAGCAAAAAGTAATTTATTTAAAGATAAGCTTGCCATATGCAAAACAAAAAGTAATTAAGTGAAGGAACTGGCAAGTCAACACAGAAGCAAAAAGTAATTTATTTAAAGATAACATTCTGGGCATTAGGGAAACAACAAGTAATTTATGTGAAAATAAAAGCAAGTTAGGGTTAACTTGAATTTATTTTCGGTTTTCCTGTGTAATTGTTTTCAAGTTCTTCAAATAATCATGTCTGCGACAGCGTTGTCTTTCCTTTGATTATTTCTTCAGCTTTATTACGAAGCACGGCCAGTTTACTTCCTATTTGTCTTGTCCTCTTTTTTAATATTTTGCTGAATCATGTTCAAATTTTTAGTGTAGAGTAACGTCAGGTGCATGATCGCTGACCAAGATCCCATTTTACTTCCAGTCGTGTACCTGGAAGCAAACTGGTCAACGAGGTGGGGGATTGACACTGTGATTCCCTTTACTGATTAGCCTGCTTAAAAGTAGTGCATGGCACTACCGCGAGAAGGACACTGATTCTTCTTCTTCAGTATACCAAGATTCGAAAGACGAAACCATGGCAAATTCGTCACCAGAAGCAATTTGTCAAAAATGAAGAACTGAGCAGTGAACCGGTATATTACACAGGCGACTGGCTTACAAACCTGTCCCTTTGATGCAAGCAACCATACAACTCTACCAGTTTCACATCCTGTAAGCATTATCACATTATCATATCATCTTCGAGGTCAGTCCAGAAACTATACCGTACAACTTAAAGCCAAAAATGTTGTGAATGCTTCTAGATATATCGCATTCTATACCAATACGGACCTAGGTCTTCGGTCATTCCATTCCGCATAGGTAGGCGGCCCCGTGGTCACGTATAGGCATCGGGCTATCCAGACTTTGTTCTAGGTGTCTATCTGTTGGCAAGCATACGTATCACAGATCCAATCCATCGGTGATTGCGTGATATCGTTGCTTCTACGACGTCTCGAAACAAAGTTAGATGTCGAATTTTTTAATTTAAAAAAAATCTGAACCCTAATCGAAATCTTAATAGACCGTCTTTTAATTCATGAACAAGGTCCGAAGAAATTGTCTACTATACTGAATGTCAGATCCAAATGATTTTTCGATTGCAGCCTTAGAATATCCATGACGTTAAAACATTGATATTATTTAGTCCATAGATGTTAAGACATTTGTAAATCGGCGAATTATTTTTATCTTATAGGACTATTGCAAAGAAATGACATAAAATTTAAGATTTTACAGTACGCAGCTGAATTTCTCAGCATTTTGTTCATAGGCGTATCCCCTTAATGTCTTGATAGATCAATTGATTGTTTGTGTTGCCATTTATGTACAATCGTAAAAATGGCACCAATATGCAACAGTTAATACAGCCCGTTGGTCACCCTTAAACCCCCAAGGTTGTATCAACTGCGCAGCTAATTTTTTATTGTGCGACGCATTTGAATATTGCAATGTATTTGTTGTTATTGTATGTACAACTTATCGTTTTGATAAACATACTCTAATTCATCCAAGTCTGCTAATCAGTATGTCCACAAAATATGATATTAATAATCCCAATTTGTAGATTCAAAGAGGTTGCTAATTGTTACTGGCTGGACAAATTGTAATACATCTCGTCGCCAGTATTGTTCTTCTTCCCGGACCACATGTTCAACACACTTCTTCCAGAACTGAATGTCTATTTTTTAAAGGTACTCACGTGTCAGCAAAACACCACCCATTTTAAACGTCCTGTTCTGTTTGGCAACTTGTCCTATGACTAATGTTAATTCAAGTTTCCAGAGAGTAACAAATCGATTTTTCGTCAACAGTTTCAATATCTCCCATTGTATGACATCTCTGTCGAAATCGTCAAATTTCCTTTTCCTTCCTTGCTTGATATGAGTGCACTCTGGGTCTTGCCATCCAACGGTAAAAGGATGATCTATCCAGACCATACGCCAATTGCGTTCGTTTCTCTAGATCATGAATATCGCTATATAAACGACCCATCGTAGATTTCCTGCGGAAGAACTGTTATATTAAAACGGTAACCTTCTGCATTGTTATAAATGTACACTTCAAACACATTTTGAAATTGATATCAATGAAAGTTTTGAAAAAGCATCTACATGCTACAATAACCACTTGTGTGCATTGATTGGCATCCTGTAAGTCTCAAGATACAATAGACTTAACGCTAAAGAGGGGCAGTCAGTTGTTGCCTTTTGCTTTTACCGCACACGTTCGGAGTCTGCGTCTTGACACATCTTGTCTTCCCCTGCCTGCAGACCAACACACAAAGCTTGCCTTCAGCCAGGCTGTCTTTGACAAGTTCCTGCCAGTTACAGGTGTTCATATCCAATGTCTTCAGGTCACACTTGCAAACATATTTGTAGCTGAGAAAGGTTCCACCTATTTTACCTGTGCCCGTGGTTAGCTCTCCGAATAAGATATCTTTTGGTATTCGCCCATCCTCCATTCTGCGAGGTAGTTAAAGTGATTTACTACTTCCATGTTTTTATTGTTTAAGACTATGTCTGAAGGATCTGCACCCTGAGCCATTACTTTTATTATTTTGTATGCTGATGGTGAATCCAAAGAGATAAGATTTTGCCAATCGATTAATGATGATATATAATTCAGCTTCCGTGTGAGCGACAAGTGCAGCATTGTCTGCCAATAGCATTTTCCGAATGACAGTCTCCCTTCTCTTACTTTTTGCTCGCAGTCTGTTTAGATTGAATAGTCTCCCATCTGACCTAGTATACAGAAAGACCTCCTCAGTTCCAAAAGCGTTTTTAAGCACGATGGCAAACAAAATGTCCAAAAGAGTCGAAGCCAGGACACAACCTTGTTTAACTCCTCTATTAATTGGATTCAGTGGCGAAGTGGTTAAGCCGTCGGCCTCGGATCAGGTGGTGTGAGTTCTACTCCAGACTCCGCCGAGTTTTCATGAGTGCTTGATGCGGAGTCCCCTGCATCTCCTAGTCGCCCCCTAGTCGTCTTGTCCTTGACTTGCCACTGGGGTCGGGCGGCTCCAGACGAGAGAGAGTGAGGATAAAAAGTATCGCAGTGCTTGCTAAAAATAGCGTTAGCAAAATAAATTATGCGATCATCGTCTACGATGGACGGGGGCCTTTGCCTTTGCCTTGAATGTCAAACGCTCAGATCCCTCACCGTCATCCAGCACTGTAACTTTCATGCCCACTTGAAAGACCTATTCAGGTTCAGTAGTTTAGGTGGACAGCCAATCTTAAACAAAACTTTTTAAAGACCCTCTCTATTTACCAGGTCAAATGCCTTTTTACGGTCGATGATGTCAAGAAATAGTGGTCTGTGTTGTTCTCTGCATTTCTCTTGCAATTGTCGCAGTGAAAAGATCACATCAACGGTAGATCTTTCTGCGCGAAAACCACACTAAGAATCCAGGTACACCCTGTTGGTCAGCTTTCACAGCTTGCTCAGGATGATGCGAGCATACACTGCCTTAGGTGTTGAGGAGCGATATTCTTCTGTAATTTTTTCAATCTCTTCTGTCTCTCTTTTTCTTGTAAAGGGTAATTATGTTGGCGTCTCTCATGTCATGTGATACGCCCCTCCCCTCATCCGGACACGCTTATTATTATTAGACAGTTTCGCATAAATGACGTTTGTTGTTTTCCGCATTCAACAAAGTATATAATTGGTGCACGGGAAAATCAGGAATTTGTATTTACTGAGCGTATTTGAAAGTCAAAACATATATTATTAAAACAGCACGTCTGAGTACATTTAACATGTTAAAATATGTCAAATTCACTGAGGCTGCTTTTAATATAGATTAATAAATAATTTTTTTTCAAAATACATCGAATTTATTACAGAAAAAAATATTTCCATAACATCATGAATATTCTAAGACTGCATGCGAAAAATCATTTGTATCTGACATGCAGTTTAGTAGAAATTGGCTTCGGACCTTGTTTATGACTGAAAAGACGGACTATAGTACTCGTGTTCCATTGCTCTCTGAGAGGCTCTGTTTCATAGCATCGGTGTTACGCACGTTCCACACTTCGTGTCTGTGAATGATTGCTGGAATTACCCTGGAAATAAAAGTGGGCTCTTGCCGTGGTCTCTTAATGCACCAGAACCTAGAGCTTTCCAAAGTAGGACATCAAGCTAACATAGAAGACCAAATCTAGATAGACCAGGAGACAAATGTCACCCGCAAATTGATAACGAAATCTCTAGACGGCGAAAAGCAGCGTCGCATTGCTTCAACATTCACTACAAGTATTGTTAAATAAATAGTATTTCTTCTCTCTGTTCATGTTCCTTTTTTTTTTACACCACCAATTCAGTTGATGCCAAATGCGAGGTAAGTTGCCTATCGCAAGCGGAGATGGTGACATCATCAGACTGTCCTCGTCCTAAAGATGTAACTTGCGCTGAATTTGGATTATAGTGAGACAGAAGCTGCGCTGGACATCAATCTCACTCTCTCGTCCTGAGTTACCGAGAACCAGTGGCAAGACATACCATCATAACGACTGGAAGTAGCTCAAGATGCAGACATTCAGGTCGTTCAATCCGTGAGACCAGGGGTCGCTTGAAACTTGTGGGAGTCGATCGTCCACCGTTTCCTTGACGATTTGAGAGGCGAATGCCGTACCTCTCGACATCAGCAGCCCCCACGCGTAGACTAGAAGACGCTGCTGCTGACCAGCGCCCACATCAGTAGGTCTAGATGAGGGACCCCATTAACCCATGACTGAGGGGAGATTCTTATTATGGCGAAATGAAAATGCGAGTAAAACTGCACCAAATCACCCCGCTGTTCTCTGCAGTGAATATTTACAATGTAATATTTTTAGACACTATGAAGTTGCCGTGTGCAAACCTCCATATTTGCATCGATTACTTGAATTATAAATCATCTCAGATCCAGACATAGGAGACAGTGTGAACTAGTGATTAAGTGGCATGATTCACAACCGGAAGGTACTCAGTTCACTCCCTAACTACAACACTGGCAGTTACCCCAGATAAGCAAACCCTTAGAAATTGCAGGAGGAAGCAGACTTTACATAACATTCATGCCGAAGTCGGATACACTGGGCTGACAGGCGCAAATTGAAAACAATAGTGCAGCGGACAAGGACTTCGGGAATAGTAAATAAACGAAAGCAATACAAAGAACTGATCTAAACATGATCCTTGTTCAGATGAATATCAGTCTATTTCATTGTATGATTTTTAGTTTTTATGTGTGTTTTACTTAGTCCATAATGACGATTTTTCGTCGTATCGTAGGTTTTGTTTACGTTGTTTTGTTAATCTCGGTGTCTGAGCCGTACGTGTTTATATTACTCTGTTCTGTTCTGTTCCAAAGAACCGAATTCACTGTACTCCAGGCATACCCATAGGTGCCCAGTCTCTATCAATTGGTTGATTGGTTATGTATCTAGAAGCTTGGAGGCGCGTGCCCTTTGGTCCAATGCCAAATAGTGGTATCTGAGAGCGTTTGTTAGCTGTTGTTTAGTTCCTTATTGTGTTCTATTTGTCTGGTCTCGGATGAAGAAACTCTTTTCTAACACTGGCAAACGCCGGAAACTCGAAAAGATGATTTTTCAACAGTTTCATTCTGTAGCATGTTTTGGTGGATTCTGTTCAAATGACTGTTAAGTTGAATGTTAGTGTGTAGTCAGAAAATAGTGCTTCGATATCTCCTTCTCTGGAGTTCTGATGCTGTCTTTTGGATTTAAGATGGCCAGATGTTTTTAGATATCTCTCCCAATATTCCCAATTGCCCATCTGTTCATCCAAACCTCTTTGTTCGCAATATTCAGCAGTTGTTTGACTGTGTATAGGGTTGCGTGTGTGTATTTTTGTTCTTGACTTAATCCCTTCTTTAGCCATGTTGTTGTTGCTTAGATGTTTGCCTCACTAGTTTCTACTGGCGGAGGCGCGCCATTTTCCACCACAGACCGTAGTCCATTAGGCGATATCAGGACGCATAAACCAGTGCTTGGATGAATGTGTGCGTCTGTATGTACCTATGATAGGTTTGTGCGCCCTCAGAAGCTAGCCGTACCAAAGTACAATGGAAGGGCCTCACCATGAGGGCGTGTGTGAAAGCAAGAGTGTGATTTTGGACAGAGTCAAATGAAACAGAGTGAGGTGAGAAGAGAGTGAAGTGGAAGAGTTGCCCACAGGGTGAGCAGCACCGATCGGGTCCCCTTCTTAGCCAGACTGTCTGTCTTGTCATTGCCAAGTTTATTTTAGTGGCCAGGATCCATTACATAATTATTTTGACTTCGTGGGATGTGATAAGTTGGTTGGCATCTAGTCTCTCTCAGTAAATGTCGAAGGGTTTGGATACTCATAGTTCCTGCAGCTCGTTGGTTGCACACACTTCTCTTCTGATCACCTCAGTCTGCTCGAACCTCGAGCACTTTAAAAGTTCTGCAATCTACGAATCGCTGATTTATTTATTGCGGTGTCATTGTCCAACAGGCGGTCATTGATAGACTTCAAACAGTCACTCGAATCCCTATCTAGTGTATTGAAATTGCTGTTGGGGCGCCAGGATGCTAACTCATTCGTCCATGTTATTTTACTGTATTTAAATATGAGTGGACGCAGTGTGGCTTAGGAGTGAAACGCCCGTCTTATGTCTTAATTCACCCCAAATAAAAGAAATATATATTTTTAGTACCAAATTTGAGGTCGCGAAGCCACAGAATAGTCATCTATTAAACTGTTGTGGGAGTCAAAGATTCTGCGAGAATAGGCTAGAATTTCTGCCTCCCCTTATTCCTGTTGTCTTAGCAATCAATTTCTTGAATCTGTCAACGTTAACCCATAATAAGGAAAGTAGCATCCCGTTTCTACAACAGCATGGGATTATCCATATTGTTCGATGATGTAAAAACAATCATGTTATCTAACCCTTACGCTAACCATAACTCTAACCCTAAACCTAATTCTAACCTTTCGCCAGCCTGAATATAGCCATCTTTTCTACACTTCTATCGTTATCTAAGTCTTTACTTATTTATTTAAAATAAAATTATATAGACCTGTTATCCGCTTAACCCGAAAAGGAATGTCCATTTACAGCCATCAGCTGTCAAATACGTACTACAGGAACCCAGGGTACTCTTTTTGGGTGGGAATTAAGACGCACGTTTCCACCAGGGAGAATCCCGCCGTGTCTAGTTTAGCAGACCTGGCGTTTTTTCTTGGTAGAATTGCTTCTTCACATACAGAAAGTAATGGCACCATACCGTACTGCACACCTGCGAAGAAATGTATAACAGTCATTTAGATTGACGGTTGTAAGAAAAACGTTCTGCAAAGGACATGCTAATTGCATGCTAACTTTAATATTGTATATACCTGGCCAGCACGATTATATCAAGAAACTTCATCACAACACGCTGTTCCATACAAGTACTAATAGTGTTGTCCGCCATTTTTATTTGTATGTCACGTGACTCGCCCATGGTAAGTGGGCCACCTAGCAGTAATAGGACACAGGTCTGCCGAAGACGGATGTGTCGGACCGAAAGGTGCAAATATCGCAGTCAAACTGTAAACTAGCGACACAACTCAAATCCGATCTCCAGACGACATTCTGCTACTTGCAAAGCCCTGTTCAGGGCTTGGTAGCGGGAAATTGAAAATGAACGCAGAAGAAGAAGAAGAAAGACACAGATGCCTCTAACTAATGACAGTAGTTGCAGCAGGCTATAACCACTTCAAGTAGAACTAGTACAAAAAGTCACGGTTTCATTTGAACGCCTCTCGCAACGTTATTTTATTGTGAAAGTAGGAGAAATAGAAGTCCACGCAGACGAACAACGGTCGTTTCATGAAGTTAAAAAACGCTTAAAAAAGCAATCAGGAGAGGATACGATTACACAATGGACAATGAAAATCCTGCCAAATTGGACGATTATGGCACTATATCCGACCTTCGATCTGGAGAGGGCACTTGAACTGAACTGAACTTTATCAGTGCGTGTTGGCCTTATCTATTATGTAATAGCTAACCTAGTTGTAGCCCTGATGAGGGTTGATACATTGTTGATTGGTGAAATCGGGCAAGAATAATATCAATACAGGAAGTAACAAAATAATCCGAACCAAATTTAAATATTTAAAAAAAACATGTGTACTTATCTATTTCCATTCTGGTTAGCAAACCACACATTGTAATTGCTATTTCTCTATTTATTTGTCTATCTATCAATCTATCAATCTATCTATCTATCTATTGATCTAACTATCTATCTATCTATCTATATATTTATCTATCTATCTATCTTTTTATTTGTCTGTCTGCCTGTCTGTCTGTCTGTCTGTCTGTCTGCCTGCCTGCCTGCGTATATATATATATATATATATATATATATATATATATTTATATATTTATATCTATCTTTCTATTTACCTATTTATCTTTATATATATATATATATATATATATATATATATCTGATATATATATATATCTGTCTCTATCTATCTATCTATCTATTTATCTATCATTCTATCTACTGATCTATATATCTATATATATATGTATCTCTATTTCGTTGATTACATCGCCTTTCGTGTTTCTGAAGCTGGACAATAAAGGCCATTTATTTCTGCCATCACTTTGAAGTGTATAGGTAAGGTACCCATGTTTATAAAGCAATCAGTACGACAAATCAAATTAATCGGAGCGCTGTTTACTCAGCTGTAAAACAGCTAATTTCTTTCACTTTAAGTAAGTCACAGCGATCTAGAAATGAACTGGTCATGCCAACCTCACAATCCCAGATAGCAAATATAATGAACTCTCGAACGCTTCATCTTCTCTACAGCAGTATATGTGACGTGATTCCCCCTTCACACGTGATAAACAGCCATATTGATTGCGTTTTATCGCGTCTTATTACCAAAATAAACATAAAAATAAAACGTTGCCAACAACCCTCAGAGAGCTATATGTTTCGATGATACGATTCATTAAGGTTACCGGTGACATAGAATAAAAAATCGCCCTGTAATTTGTTCCACATAAATTTCAATGATGCTGACTCCGAAATCGATAGAAACAACTTCTAATGTATCCGCTTGTAGAGGAAAGCTATTGTAGACCTCCTTGCATGAATGGTTCATATAACGACTTCTGAGTTTAACACCCCTCTTGGGATTGTTTAGGGAATATTTGCGGAAAAACTTATTGGAACGCTTCTGTCGAACGCATTATCTAATATTGAAATAATCTGTATTTATTCTTCTATCCTTGCACTTTGGAATTCATGTGTGATTCACAAAACTACTAATAATGTATTATTTTTATTTTGCTCATGATTTCAAACGCTGGATATTTCTTAAAATGGCATTTTAGACCCAGTGTACGACAAGGCTGTGTAGTCCTTTACTGTTTATCACAAATAATGTAGTAACAAATATGGCGCCATAACTGGCTGCGGATCTACATTGCTCTCCTGTTTTGGTTCATTATGGATGCCGCCAGACCACGGATTTGCCTGAAATTCACACTAGTCGACGACTAACACTTGTGTTCACGGAAACGTGGTGTTGTTTTCCATTTGTACTGGTTAATTCCTTCGATTTTTTTTGTTGTTGCTGTGGTTTCTTCAGTCCAATTATCGTGGTCTGGACGTCGTCTATATGAATGGCACTTCGCTTAAACCTGTGTCGTATTTCACGGCCTAGTTCACCCGGCTGAACTTCACGAAATTGGCGTGCGAGAAATTTAGACACTACTATAATGAACTGAACACAGCTGGGGAGAGATGTCAGACTCACTCACACGCTGAGTGATGTCCCTACCATCTCTTGTGGTTATAGAAAAGGCACGACACACAACGTTAGATGCCATCCCTCCTCCACAGCCTTGCGGGATACATGTTTACGGGAAAGGCTTCGGGAGTAAACCCTGAGGAAAAATCTGCATCATATGCAGTCGTCTCGATAAATATATTGCCACTTGCCAATGGTAGTTCAGGACCAGAGAGTGAAGTTGACAAAAGGCGCAGTTTCTTCCTCATTTTAATCCAAATCGCCGCGCAGGTCTCCCATTTCAGCGGACACAGCAAGAGAAAAGACTGTCTACACGGCTGAACAAAGAGAGTGGTCTTCATCACTTGTGATGGTAGAACGCATACATCACAAATATTAACGCAATTTGCAAAAAAAAAAAAAAAAAAAAAGGCACTATTAGTTAGAGAAACAATCTCAGTGATCACTTAAACGAACTTCTCTTTGCTGATGACCAAGCAATAATAGCAACCTCAGACAAACAACTAAAGAAACATATCAACAATCATAATGAGCTATGTCTTAGAGAAAACAGAAGTTATGACGACTGCAAGAAAAGAAAAATAAACAACAATATTCATACAAACCCAACAAGTAAAACAGGTGAAAAATTTTACGAATCTTGGTAACATAATCTCAGTAGATGGCAGAGAAGACGCTGAAATCCAAATCAGATGTAATAAACCAAGTCAAATTATTGGACAAATATCCCCGATATTACTATGCAGGCACGTGATAGTGGATACAGAAAGAACACTTAACAGCACAATATTCCCACACACTTTGTGCTATCAGTGACAGAATTGGGCATTAACCAACAAAGACAAATGATACATCGTAACAACAGATAGTAGATGCTTGCACATAACGCTTGGAATAACAAGAATGGGCATTATCAGAAACGAAGATGTTAGGAGACAAGTAGGTAGAACACCAGTGCTAGACATCAAGAGACAGCAAACCAAATGGTGACATAACAAACACCAGATAGTTTCCCTCAGAAAGCAATGCTATATAGACACCACAGATACAAAGCCAGGGCCGCCCACGCGAAAGATGGATAGCAGAAATAACAAAAGCAGTAAAGATCCCCGTGTATAGATCACATACTGTGACCTGGTCAAGAAACCTCTTTAAAGTCTGAAGCTGAAAACAACAAGCAGGACCAAAAAAACGACAAGATAGATTGCTCGGACAAATACCTTGAGGTATAAGAAACTGAAAGGGATTTCAATTACCCTCATAAGAGTGCAAATCCGTGACATCCTCTGCCAGTTACTACGTCAGTCTATAAGACTATGTTGTTGAAAATCCACAGTGAGTTTACTTTACTTTTTTTGTGTGTCCTGAAAAGAGATAGCCATTTGTAGTAGCTTTTATCACATCCCGAGCGTGCTGACGATAGAAAACAATTTGGTAACTGATTAGTGTGTCTGTTTTTGTTACATTCCGAGGCGTACATGAGAAGAAGGACCGGGGTCCTGCTAGCTGTAGTGCAATGCAAAGCTCCTCAGTAGGTTTACTACTGTGGTTATTATAGTGTACATCCCCATCTCATTAATCAGACTGCTGTAGCACAACCTGCTTCCAGGAACATGAAAGTGGGCGTGATGTGGAGGTATTGATCTTATTCTTCTTCTTCGTTCGTTCTCAATCTCCCACTACCAAACCCTGAAAGGGCTTAAGTAGCAGAATGTAGTCCAGAGAACGGAATGCGTTGTGTCGTAGTTTACAGCTAGGATGCGATATTTGCACCTTTCGATCCAACACATCCGACTCCAGCAAGCATTTTTTAGTACCGGGTTAGCATTCCCTCTTCGATCCATCCTCCTTAGCCAGTCTGCCTTGCTGCAGCCTGTTATCCAGGATCACCACGTGGAGGTGTAGAAGGGTCTTGGCAGCTATGGTTCGCTGGCCCTGACGCTAGCAGTCAGCTATGGGTCGCTGACCGCTGCCTAGGTCTTGATCAATATGTTTCACTTGACCCTGATAACTCTTCGCTTCCCTTTCAACTTAATAATCAGATATATTGATTGCGTGTTGATCAGAAGAGGACACCAGGAAAAAACACAAAAATTGACAGAGCTGTAGGTTCCAGGACATAAACTTATGAACGATTTCGGTGACTTGGAACTTAAAATGTGTTCTTCATAAATTTCAATGAAACTCCAAGATCGATAGTAACATTTGTCAACTTGTAAGTGAAATGTGTCGTACTTTTACTTGCATGAACGACTTCTCAGTTTGATACTACTCGCGTGAATGTCTTGAGGAATATCCGTTGAAACTTACTGGCGTAAAAACTTGTTGTTGTTGCTTAGATGTTTGCCTCACTAGTTTCTACTGGCTGAGGCGTGCCATTTTCCACCCCAGACCGTAGTCCATTGGGCGATATAAGGACGCATAAATCAGTTCTTGGATGCATGTGTGCGTCTGTATGTACCTATGCTAGGTTCGTGCGCCCTCAGAAGCTAGCCCAACCAAAGTGCAATGGAAGGGCCTCACCATGATGGCGCGTGTGAAAGTTGTGCAAGAGTGTGACTGTAGGACAGAGTCAAATGAAACAGGGGGAGGTGAGAAGGGAGAGAGAGAAGAGTTGCGCCCAGGGTGAAACCTCTTGTCTAGTGAGCCAGTGCGGAAAAACTTGAGACTGGTGAAACAAAAAGAGGATATGGCGTGTGGTTGGTTCAACAATGTGGTATTGATGAATGAACACAGAACATGCAACAATAAACGCATACTTGCTCCAAAAGACAGTAGTCGTTGCGTTTCTATTATGAGGTGAAACATCTTCCTTTCATATCGCTGTGGTTTAAAATTATTACATGTAGGAGTATGAATGCCTATGATCAAACCTCGGTAATCGCTCATTACAACGAGCATGGCAGATTACAGTGTTGCTATACTTCGTCCCCAATTGAGCCCCGGCAATACCCGGATAACTTTTATTATATATTTGTATTTCAGTTAAATTATTTGCGATTGTTGCCGTTCGTTTACTTCTAACCCTTACTCTGTCAATGCCATTTACGTCTCTTTCTGCCAGTTATGTCCCATGATTACGCACAGCGTGCTACTTTGGATAGTTAAAATAAACAATGCTCTCCCTTCGAGGTGAGCCTGGAGTAAACAAGGCATGATGGCCAAGGCAGCTCACACGAAAGCTGGAATTAATTTAAGAAAGATTTGCGTGCTCATTTAGAAAGAGCACTATCGTGGTGTCTATCTAAATGACGATTTGTTCTTTATTCGCTCTCAAAAATGCACAGGAGGCAGTACATAAGATTAAGCAACCAGACTGGATAAATTTGCAAATGAACGAAAATGTGTTTTTATTTTCAAATACTATCTATGATTCTAAATTGCATTTATTATTAATTATATTGACCTTCTTCCTCTCTTTCTTATACTTCCTCTTCCTTCTCATCGTTTTCTTCTGCATTTTCTCTCCTTCTTTCTTCGTTATTAACGTTTTCTGCCACTCCCTATTTGTCTCATATTTTCCTTTCCCTTATTCGTATTGTTGGCCGTCGTTTCCTCTAAATGAATCACATATATGCATCTAATCATTTTAATGGTATATCCTAGGTTTGTTTCAACGTCATATAATGTGTCCCTCAAATGGGTTAAAGAAAGCTATGCTATCACTGAGTTCCTTTAGTGAATCCCTCAGACTTGGCTTACACAAAACACATGCCGAAGTCAGATGCACTAAGCCGACAGGCGCAAAATAAAAAACATAGGTGCAACACACCGTCTTGTGGCATAAAGAAATTAGGCGAACGCAAAAACAAACAAAAAAATATTTGTTAAATGTGATCATTGGTGAGCGACGCATTTGTTCACACAAACAAGGCGGAACATCGGTGGGAAGGCCGTAACCTACTCAGCAGAAAGTACAATCGTTGGAGCCCGACGACACCAGTCTGGTAATCTAGCGGAGAAAAAAACACCACAGGAGCATGGGGGTACACCAGCAATGCGATGGTAAGACTTCATTTCACTCCATTATTACATCCAAGATCCGACACAAGCAAAGCCTTTTACCCGTTGGACCACCATATCACACGATACAGATTGATGGAGACGAAGTTAGTAGCCGTTGCGGTACAACCCCCGCTGAGAAACGGGTCATTAAACAATCAATTCAGTAATATTTAATTTTCCTATTACCAGTTTAAAAGTAAAGTAAAGTATCCCATAGCATTACTGCCGTAGGGGTGTGAGGTGTTAGCGATCTCACATTTCAAAGGCTCGGCTATATGAGGGCGGTAGCCATCTCCTCTCCCTCGCCGCTTTTACTTCCCGGACTGAACCGGTACCCACTTAAGGCTGGGTCGACCCGGGAGCCATTGCGGTCTGAAAAAAATATTACCGCCTCAACTGGGGAATGAACCCAGGACCACTCAGATGCGAAGCCAGCGCGCTAACTACTGCGCTACGCGGCTCCCTACCAGTTTACAGTCGCATTATTGTCACCTAATATCTTCATCATGATCAGCAAAGGCCTTTTGAAGACCTCTTGGCAACTGTCAAAAGAAGGAAACTCGCTTCGTACGGTCACATTTCGAGATCAAATGGTCTTGCAAATACGATCCTCCGGGGAAAGGTGCAAGGCAGACGACGAAGAGGACGTCCTAAAAAGCGGTGGGAGGACAACATAAACGAATGGACCAGAAGAAGCACAGGCAGCGGCCGCTGACAGAGAAGGGTGGCGTGGTGTTGTGAGGATGTCTTCATGTGTGCCCTAACAACCTCAAAGGTTACGGGATGAACTGACCTGACCTGACATCAACATCATTATGAAGCATCTCCTTTGCAGAACGTCCCTCACAGGACAACCAATCTGTAAAACACGGGATCACTGATCAACTCTCCCGCCTCTGCCTCTGTCAACCACAGAGCATCTGTAATGTCCTTTGTCCATCTTCTCTTCGATCTCTTTTTCCTGATACTATCGTATCGTTGTTTGTATGTATATGTTTGATGTGGTCGAGGTATGTTAATTCCCAAGACGTAATGTTGCTTACTAGCCTGTTTTGTTCTATATCCAGCTACTACAAAGGATCAATATGATACGCTGAACTGTGTATGAACTGCAGCAGTTCGGGACCTAAATCTGACTGCTAACTGGTAGCGTCAGGACCAGTGACCCAGATCTGCTAGCGTCAGGGCCAGTGACCCAGATCTGCTAGCGTCAGGGCCAGTGACCCAGATCTGCTAGCGTCAGGGCCAGTGACCCAGATCTGCTAGCGTCAGGGCCAGTGACCCAGATCTGCTAGCGTCAGGGCCAGTGACCAAGATCTGCTAGCGTCAGGGCCAATGACCCAGATCTGCTAGCGTTAGGGCCAGTGACACAGATCTGCTAGCATCAGGGCCAATGATCCAGATCTGCTAGCGTCGGGGCCAATGACCCAGATCTGCCAGCGTCAGGGCCAGTGACCCAGATCTGCCAAAGGCGGTTCTACACCTCCACGTATCGATCCTAGATAACATACTGCAACAGGACAGACTGGCTAAGGAGAAGGGATCGAAAAAGGAAGGCTAACCCGGTACCCAGACTGGCTAAGGAGAAGAGATCGAAAAGGGAAGGCAAACATGGTACCTAGACTGGCTAAGGAGAAGAGATCGAAGAGTGAAGGCTAACCTGGTACCCATACTGGCTAAGGAGAAGGGATCGAAGAGGGAAGGCTAACCTGGTACCCAGACTGGCTAAGGAGAAGGGATCGAAGAGGGAAGGCTAACATGGTACCCAGACTGGCTAAGGAGAAGGATCGAAGAGGAAAGGCTAACCTGGTACCCAGACTGCCTAAGGAGAAGGGATCGAAGAGGGAAGGCTAACATGTTACCCAGACTGGCTAAGGAGAAGGGATCTAAGAGGTAAGGCTAACCTGGTACCAAACATATCATGCTGAAGTCGGATGTGTCTGAACGAAAAGTGAAAATATCGCAGTCAAGCTGTAAACTATGATGCAGCGCATTCCGTTCTCCGGACATCATCGTGCTACTTGCAAAGCCATTTCTACGACTTGGTAGGGATAGTTTAAGAAAGAACGACGAAGAAGAAGAAGATAAAGAAGAACAGAAAAAAGAAGAAGACGAAGACCTTATATAGGATTTCTGCGTCTTTCTTTCTCGCTATCCATGGTATATTTAGCACCTTCCTCGTTGGAAGAATTCAACCTTCTTCCGTAGGGTTTGTGTAGTAGACTATCTCTCCCATCCGTACGTTGCCACCTGGAAGATGCAAGTCTACAGGATCTTAATTTGCTGTCCTTTTAGTTTGTGTTCTGCCACACGGTTTTCATTTTAGATAACCTTTGTAGTACCATAAACCTTCTTCTCCGTGTTTCTTTTTGGCAGTAACATATTCTTTGAAATTAAAAATGATCTTCTTTCCTATCAAACTGTGTTATTTCATGCAAATTGTATGTAAACATTGTTTTATTGTCTCCATCCGTGTGTTTTTAGAGCAGTTAGTTGTAGCCGTAAGCAGATGCAGCGAAGATCAAAACCTCTTTGTAAACATCAACACAACCAAGGCATTGACCACCGACAAAACAAGTATTTTTGTACCAACTCTATGCTGCCAGTGTCAGACATGGACTCTCACTAAGGTACACGACAGGAAAATCACGGTTTACGAAATGAGGTGTTTGAGAAAGACTGTCGAGGCCACAAGGCTGGATAGATTGAGAGACGAAATAATCAGACAGACGGTGGGTGTAACACCGTGCACAGAATACATAGAAAGGCAGAGAATAAAATGGTTTGGACACCTGATAAGAATGCAACCATAGTTACCAGCTGGTCGTATTTAAAATATTAGACACCAGAGTTGCAGAGCAAGAGGCAGACCACATAAACGATGGATAGATGGTGTCAGTGAGACACTGAAGAAACACGGAATGACAACAACAACGGCAGCAAAGCTGGCACACGACCTTCCCACGTCACATAACGACACAAGTTGATAGAAGATGATGATGATGATGATGATGATGACAAAACAAGAAGTCAACATAAATTCAAATTCGAGAATGTGGAAATAGAACAGATCACGAACTTCGATTATCTGGGATCAAGAATTGACAACAATGGCGACTCATTGGAAATAATAAGTAGATTGGCAATGGCTAAACAGAGGCTAAAACAGCCTGGGGAAACTATAGCAGAATATCAGCAAACCAACAAAAGTTTAAATTGTGTGTTATTTCTGTGCCAGCTTACGGCTGCTAAATATGGACAGCTTTTCAAACGTCAAGGTAAAGAATCGAGTCTTTATAGAAAGATCATCAGAATACCACGGACTGAAAAAAAAGAATGCATTCGACAAGAGTTGGACATAGGTAATAAATGGTTCATAAATTCCATCATGAACAGGAAATGCGTATACTTTGGCCAAATCAAAAGACACAACGGTCTTGAGAGAACGGTATTGGACGGTTTGGTTCCGCGCAAGACAGGCAGAATCAGACCAAGAAGGCCAGGTACATGACCAAATGGGAAACCGAACATACTGGTTACACCAAAAACGATGCCTATTACCAGTTGAACCGAAGAGAGCAGGTCGTTGTCTTCAGACTTCGCACTGGCCACAACAGACTCAGGTACCACCTATTCAACAAATTAAAGATAGGGTGTACCGACGAATGCCCGTGCGGTACTGGTAAAATGACCACTGAACATCTGCTGCAGAACTGCCCGACATACGAGGATCAGAGAGAGCAGATGTGGCCATTGCCAGTGGAACTGCAAGACAAGCTCTATGGTAGTGGCGAGAGTCTCAGGATGACCGCCGCTTTTTTCGAGAAAATAATGGTTACTGTCTGACTGTGTACGCAGAAGAAGAAGAAGACCAAGAAGGCGATGACACCACGATGTCAAGTAATGCTTGGGAATGACTCTGACGTAGGCTGGAGATTTGGCAAGAGATCGAGTTTCTTTCAGACGGACTGTGATGGGAGCGACGTTTGGCAAAGGGCATGCTACATGATGATCATTGCGTTATTCCTGAAAGTGTTGCAGTTAAAGGTCATTGTCTAAAATCCAAACAATCACACATTTTAAGATTCTTGCAATTAAAGTTTGAAGTTTACAAAATATGTCAATGAATTGATTGTGAATAAATACTGACAAATGGATGAAGAATAAGATGGAGTATATAGGTTTAAAATACTATTGTCTGAACACGCTCCAATACATGTTTCTTTTAAATATACCAGCTGCAGTTAAAACATGCGCTTCGCATCGGAGCGCAGGAAGAATAATTGTAAATGTTTGGAAACATGCTTCCTTTAAAAAGGGCCCAGCTACAGTGATGGGCTATACTTCACAATGGAGTGGAAGATTGTAAATAATTACGAATACTTGGAAATATTTCAGTCTTAAAATGGGCCAGCTTCAATGAATACATGGGCTTCACATGCGAAACAGAGATGCTATTCCAGTTAGGAACAACATACTGGCCAGAACGTCGCGTCAAGGTCAGGCAGGCACAATGCAATGACCAAGACCACAATCTTTCTCTTCCATTTAGCGTTCCCTTGAAACAGCCTTTCAATACAGTCTGGCTGATGAGATATGGATCGATGTGATCCCCGAAATAGTGAGCGCCATGCAGATGAAGCCAAGCATAGCACAATCGCCTGGAGGACCTAGGTCCACCTTTATCCACATATTCAGAATGTGAGGAAAGCTACTACAAACCCCCCACTTAACGTCCTTTTCAGGGCGCTCTAAACAGTAAACTTACTCATTATGGGATTTAAACAACACGTCCGAAAAAGGCACTCACCTCTTAAAGCAATGATCGGTTGTGGGTTCGAGTCCGGCAGGTTTCATTTGACCCTTGGTCTCAAAGGAGGTGGGACCAGAGTGCATGCATCCTGAATTACCTCCAGACGTCTTGACATATGTCCTGCCACTGGTCCAAGATAGTTCGGGACCAGAGAGTGAGGTTGATGACCAGCGCAGTTGCTCCCTCACTATAATCCAAATGCAGCGCAGGTTACATTATCAAGACAAACCCGTCTGCTGATGTCGCCATCATCGCTTACGATGGGCAACAAACACATAAAGCCAACAAAGAAATGAGAAAGATGCCACCTAGCTTGAACTTTCGTCTGGGATGAAGAGTTCAATGTTCTAATATACAATATCTCAGAGTTGTGTAATTTGATGTCAGCTGGTCCCTTCCTCGCTCGCTTCCTTTTCTTAACTCCAATCATGTACCAATTTTACCACCGAGCAGACTACAGTTTCATGGGACTGACGTGCGAACTCGATCTCGTTGGTGCGATAGGTAACAGCTTTATTCGCGTTGTACGCACTTTGAAAAACGAAATCTATTTAACGTTGCAGATAATTTAGAACCAATTTAGGATAAGCAAATTTGGGTTGGATACACATAATTTCAGTTCAGTTCATCCCGTGACCTCTTGAGATCGTTGGGGCACCCCTGCTGACACCCCCACAATTCTGAGCCATTCCTCTTTCTCTGCGGTTGTTTTGTTTTTTTGTGCCTCTTTCGGTCGTAGGTTTGTCCCTTTATAGATGTACCTTCCAAACGTTTGCTCGGACGCCCCACCGTCGCTTGTCTTGTACTGTCATGTAGCAAGTCCATTGGACCTCGAGACTTGCCCAAACCAAGTCAGCTTTCGCCTTTTGATCGTTGTGAGCAGATCATCGTACAGTTTACTTGCATTATCGATTCTTAGTTGCACTTCATCATTTATGATACGGTCTTTGTAGGTAACATTTAGGAGTCTTCTAAAACAGCTCATCGCCATGACTTGAATTCTCTACTGTAACAACATAACAAGTGCATGAAGATTGTGTTGTTTGTTGTTTTTTTTTGTTTTTTTTCTTTCTTGGGGGGGGGGGGGGGGGGGATTTGTATTATGTCTGATTAAAACAGTATCGCGAAAGATTATATGGCTTATTTAATAAGTGCCAACGGTTTGTTTTTTAAATACATACACACTACACACTGTAAATAAACGTACACACACAAAAACATACGTACGCGCGTACTGTACATTATCATATAGAGAGTCGCTGGGGTCGAGAGGTAAGACAGCCACCTCTCAAAGTAATGAAAGGAAACGGTGTGGGTTCGAGTCACGCTGGTTTCATGCGACCCCTCGTCTCAAAGGAGGTGGGACCAGAATGCCTAAATCCTGAATTACATCCATTCGTCCTGGCTTATGTCCTGCCACTGGTTCAAGGTAGTTCGCGAACTGAGAGTGAGGTTGATGACCAGCGCAGTTTCGTTCACGCGAAAATCCAAATCCAACTCAAGTTACATCATCAAGACAAAACCGTTTCCTGATGTCGCCATCATCGATTGCGATGGGCAACTAAGACATACACATACACATACATGCGCGCGAGCTGTATATAAGCTTTCACATACAAACACACATACACATGCATGCGCGCGAGCTGTATATAAGCTTTCACATACAAACACACATACACATGCATGCGCGCGAGCTGTATATAAGCTTTCACATACACACGCACATACAAACACACATATACATACAAACGGGCTCACTATATGTAAACATGCACATGCATGCGCGCGAGCTGTATATAAGCTTTCACATACAAACACACATACACATGCATGCGCGCGAGCTGTATATAAGCTTTCACATACAAACACACATACACATGCATGCGCGCGAGCTGTATATAAGCTTTCACATACACACGCACATACAAACACACATACAAATATAAATCCGCCTACATAATGTGCACTGTATATACGGACAGACACATACATGCATACGCGTGCACTGTATATAAGGGCAGACACATACATGCATACGCGTGCACTGTATATAAGGGCAGACACATACATGCATACGCGTGCACTGTATATAAGGGCAGACACATACATGCATACGCGTACACTGTATATAAGGGTAGACACATACATGCATACGCGTGCACTGTATATAAGGGTAGACACATATATGCATATGCGTGCACTGTATATAAGGGTAGACACATACATGCAAACGCGTGCACTGTATATAAGGGCAGACACATACATGCATACGCGTGCACTGTATATAAGCGAAAACAGACACATATAGACAACCTATGAAGGTATTAGTAGCCCCATTGCAGATATTGCCGTTGGGGATTATGTGTTAGAGCTTTCGTTGTACTTAGCTTCAGCTTTGTTAGGAATGGTGGGCAGTTCTTTTTCTTCTTTTTCTTTTCCTAGCCTTTATCCAGGTACCCATTTACAGCTGGATTGGCCGAACCGCCACTAGTGGGAGTTGAACCCAGTATATTGGCCACGCAAAGCGAATGTTCTACCAAAATGCTCATCAGCGTACGAGATATGTTCAAAATGTATCCGATCTATGAGCCGTAAAAATACAATTACTCACCTGGAGGTTAGAAACACTAAATACCCTTCAAAGTAATCTCCTTGTCCCGAAGTCGGATGTACTGGGCCGACAGGCGCAAAAATAAAAACCGCAGAGCAACGCAAATCGCCTTGCCGAATAAAGACATAAGGCAAGCGCATAAAAACAACGCAAAAAATATGGACTCTCCTTGGGACTCCACACACTTCTCCCAGCGGTCCCGCCATTGTTGAAAGCATTTCAGGAAGGCCTCTTTGGGAATGTGGTTCAGCTGGATCGTCGCATTCCGCATAATGTCATCTCGTGACTCAAATCGGGCCCCTTCCAGCGAGGTTTTCCGACTGAGGAATAGGGCAAAATGGCAAGGAGCCATGTTGAGAGAGTAGGGAGCCTAGCAAACGAGAGGAATGTGTTTGGTTAAGAACGTTTGAATCAGAAGGGATTTATGGGCAGGTGCGATGTCATAATGGAGAGATCTAGATGCTGAGCAGCTCATGAGCTGCAGTGATCAGCGACTCATAGCTGACTGCAAGCGTCAGGGCCAGTGAACCAAAGCTGCCAAGACCCTTCTACACCTCCACGCGGTAATCCTGGATAACAGGCTGCAACAGAGCAGACTGGCTAAGGACAAGGGATCGAAGAGGGAATGCTAACCCGGTACTCAAAAAATGCTTGCTGAAGTCGGATGTGTTGGACCGAAATGTGCAAATATCGCAGTCAAGTTGTAAACTACGACACAACGCATTCCGTTCTCTGGACTACATTCTGCTACTTAAGCCCCTTCAGTGTTTGGTAGTGGGAGACTGAGAATGAGCGACGACAAGCCAAGCCATGATGGAGCTGCCAAGTTCCCGTTATCCCTAGGTCTGGCTTTTTGCGTCCATCAGCATCACGAAGGCGACGGATGACCTCCAGGTAGTACTCTTTGGTAATGTTTTGATCATGTGATTCGTACAACTCCACGGGGTCAAAGTAAACTGGCAAAATGACTTTGACATTCCTGGGCATCTGACTCCATTTCTACTGCCTCGGGAATGATGAACGTCTCTACTGTGACTACTTCAGTTGGTTTCTGGATCCTCACCGAAATCCTGTCGAATTTTCAGAATGGTTTCCATTTGGGTTTCGCTTAGCGTTTGGCAAAACTTGATGCAATACCGCTGCTCAATTCTTTCCGTCATTTCGTGTTGAATGAAAACCCGACAAGTGCTCAACTACACAATCTGCGAGCGTTAAAGAATCCACGCAAGCGCTTAAAGGTCTCCTATATCTCCCTGCCGAAGGACAACACCCACGCTTAATTTATTTCCGCGGGGAAAAAAATTAAAAATCGAATAATATTTGAACACACCTTGTATACTGCACATAAATGCATTAACACGCACACACTTGCTTAGTCGTCCCCCATATACACCAACGTGTAGAGGAGGTTTGCCAGAAACAAAGCCAGACTATTATATGTGCTGTCTTCTTCTTTCTAAGCATGGTTCCCGTCTAGTCCATGGGCTCTTACGGATTGGATTATTTTATCCTCCCAGTGGACTTTGGGACATCCTAGGGATATCGATCCATGGCATTTTGGTGTCCATAACTGATGTGTTAGTCGTCGATCTTCTTTCATTCTGCAAACATTGTCAAACCACCGAAGATGAGATATTTCCTCTCTAGTCTGCAACGTCTTGGTTTCGAGATGGTCGTATTGCCTGATTGTGGGTCTTGTCGCTTCTTGTTACTTGGCTAATTTTTCTTAGATACCTCATTTATCAAGCGTGGGGTTTGGTTTTTCTTGCTTTGACCATTGTCCATGATTTTCATCCGTAATTTCAAACTGACACACTAGGCGGATTATTATACAGTCCTCTTAGTTTGCTTTCTTTTCCTGGTGAATGTTTTATTTATGGTAGTGAAACGAATTATTAAAATAAATACTCGAGACATCTGGATCAGCAGGTGGGCGAAGGGAACAACAGGTCGCAGTGTATTTAGCGAAATGTCACAGCCAAAAAGTAACGATGACATAAATAAACTACATAAAAGAGATCAAAGTCTCATCGTTCGGTTCCGAACGGGACATACCTCAGTAGCCACTTAAACCACATCAATCCCCAGCACCTGCCCTTGTGCAGACATTGCTCTCATCTTGATGAAACCGTTCGACACCTAGTAATTGAGTGCAATGCGCTTGTGGACATGAGGAAAATATTATTACAGGCACTGCCGACAATTTCCAACACTCTGTACAGACCAGTGACACAACTGAAAAGACCTGTATCTATATAAGAATAGCATTGGGCTGCCAAGAGCAGGCGTGCTCAGCAGATATATGATAACAACAATAACAACAACAACAACGTGGTAGTAACAATTGTATTAGTTTCTTATTTTGAGGTGGTCAGCGCTTCTTTGGTAGCTCCTTCTAGTATGTTCCAGCTTCAAGGTATTTGAACTGTATGATCTGTTCCAGAAATTGTTCTACAAGCATAGTCTGATATCTGCTCTCTAGCCCTTCCTGGAAACGGGCTGTTTTCATGGCAGCCTGGCTAACGAGATGAGGGATCGTCGTGATCCCCGTAGTAGTGAGTGTTACGAAGATGAAGCCAAAACATAGCACAACAGCCTGGAAGACCCCGGTCCACCTTTATCAGCACGCTCGGGATGTGAGGAAAGCTACTGGTACCTTTCACTTAACGTCCTTTTCACTGCGCACAAAAGAGAAACCTACTCATTGTGGGCATTCGCAAACAACTCTTCTTTCAAGATTAGGATATTTTCTGTGTTTTGACTGATAATGAACATCCATCTTTTCCAAATTTTAAGGTTGGTCTGAAGATATCCCTCTGATTTGGTGCGCAAGTTCACATCATCGGCAAACGCCAGCCCCCATATCTAAGCTGCTTTCATCTTCCAGTACTCACTGAGAACTTTTTGTTCATCTCCTTACATGATTTGATGAAATCATCCTACAAGTCAGATTAATATCAGCCAAAGGATGACTACAAGAAAAACGGAGACTCCAAGCCATCTCAAGCTCCAAACAAGATAGACGCTCACAGGAAATAGAATGTTACATATTGTTACTGTCCCAAAAAACAGATCATGTCATACAGTGGATTCCGACTACTGTTGGGATCCTTGGGAAGGAGAAGACAGACGCGCTCGCAAACGTCTGAAATGACGGCACTCACACTCGCCATCCACAGAGCTATAAAGAAGCAGAGACTCAATATGATACATGATGACGGAATGCAGAGGCCAGGACAAATAATACAAGTCACAAAATGACAGCTTAGACATACTTGCTAGAAATGGGAAGACAACGATATTCAGACTCAACTCTCCTTCACAGAATGGATCTTAGAGACACCGCCCAATTGCGGGGCACCAGCGCAAATACAAGAACATTTCCTGCAGGACTGTCCCACTTATGCAAACCAAAGAGAGGCCCGGATCTGGCCCGGGGAAGCGACAATGATCAAAAAGCTGAGGGGGACAGGCAAAGACAGTCACGTGCGTGAACCTCACCGGCTAGAAGCACAGCATCAGCTGGTCGAAAAAGAAGAAGTAGATGAAATCATCCATGAGCAGTCTCAAAAGATCGTCTCGTCTTCCAAGGAATCCTAGAAGTCGAATTAGCATGATATCTCGCTACTGCTACACAAACCATTTGTCGCCATTTCTGTTTGATCAGCGTGATAACCTTGACCTACTTCAAGGTTGTGTCCGTCTGCATTCGAACACCATTTGCCCATGGCCTCTCGATCTCTCTTTCTCTTCTCAGGGACTGTGCCTTTCATAATATTTTTTTCCATTCCACTCGTTCGTATTACATCGCCGTACCACTGGAGCTTGATTATTTTTGCCACTGATAGGAGGTCTTGATAAGATATGGCGGCGATACAACGTTCCCCTGAACTCTTCTGACTTTTTCTAGTTAGTTAGTTTTCTTTCCACTTGTGCCGTTTAGCGGCGTAGGGAGATTGAGTCGTCTATCCTGCGCCAAGTGCGTTGCGTCGGTCAATGTGAGCCCTTGTCGTTGCACAATCACTCTAATGTCATCTATCCACCTACCTTGCGACCGCCCCCTTGCCCTGTACCCAGATCTACTAGCGCTGTAAACCATCAGTGGAAGATGATGAGGGTGCATTCTCATGAGGTGACCAAACCAACTTATTTTCTGCCTGCAAATGTATTCGGCACAAGACGTAGTGCCGACCATACTTCGAATGTCGTCATTCCGCATTCTGTCTCTTCTGGTAACACCGATGACTTTCCTCAAATACTTCATTTCACAAGTCGAAATTCTGCTCTCGCACGCCCTTGACAGAGGCCATGTTTGGTAATGGTAGCACAAAATCGGCATAAATATACTGTTTATCCGATGTTGCCAAACTAATGCTCGGGTGTCTAAGCAATAGGGACAGCTGATAAGTCACCGAAGATGCTTTCTGGCACCTTGTCTCGATTTCCCTGTCGATCCTACCCTCTGCCGAAAAAATACTGCCCAAATACTTGAACTTATGGACCTGTTGAAGAGCAATATCAATTTTCTTTCCCATCTTAATGTAAGTGTTATAAGTCCTCTGTATGGCACAGATCTTAGGCACTGAAATGTTTGTTGTTTCTAGGCATTCCAAGAGATCACACCTGGAAAACTTATGAGATCATGTTTCTAGATCAACTAAACAGAGGTGCACTTCGGTTTATGGCTCAATAGCTTTTTGACTTTGAATATGCATCTATTGTCTATCGCAAAGCGTTGATGCCAAACCATCAGATTGTACTGTCTTAATAATGTGATGTGCGCTGTATTTGGATTATAGTGAGGACGAATATGCGCTGGTCATCAATCTCACTCTTATCCCGAGTTACCTTGGATCAGTGACAAGACTATTGGTGGTAACTCAGGATGCAGGCACTCTGGCATTACCTCCCGTGAGACCAGGGGTCGCTTGAAACATGCGGGATTCGATCGCCCGCCGTTTCCGTTCATCGCTGTGACAGGCGAGTGCATTAACCTCTTGACTACGGCAACCCCCAAGATAACGCAGTATGTTGACACATACTGATATCCGAACAGATAAATCAGAATTTGAAAATGAGAATTGTCAGGTGTTATGGATACTCGTCACTACTTTATGGAGCAGAAACATTGACAGTAAATAACAAGTTGGAAAAGAGTATTGAAGCCTTCGAAATGTGGATATATAGAAGATTGGGTCACATTTCTTGGAAAGAGAAGAAAACAAATGTGGAGGTATTGAAAACGTTGGGAGTGAAAAGACCGAAAATGACCGAAATCAAGGTTAGACAGTTACGTTTTCCTGGCCATATAACAAGACATACCTCCTTGCTGAAGACCATTCTGGAGAGTAGGGTGGAAGGAAGTCGATCAAGAGGCAGACATCGTTTTAAGTGGGTGGATAACACCAGGAGATAGCCTGGACAAAGCCTCTCAGATTGCACCACTGCGACAAGAGATAGAGTACACTGGAGATCCATTGCAGCCAATCTTTGAAGCGGAGATGTCACTTGAACTTGAATGCGCTATGAAGATAAGGTCTTAAGGGATTCAGTTTATAATGAAACCACACTGAGCCTGGCTCATCTGTAGTCCAGCGAGGCTCATCTTGTGTTCAGCCAGACTTATTCTCTGCTTCTATATCTCAGAGTAAGCTTTGTCGGGTCACCAAGGAGATGTCTTCCCTCTACAGTTTTCGCATTGCCAGTCGCCATCCCTATTTTGGTTTGAACTGTCATATACACACATACGTGTGTCTGTGTATGTGTTTGTGTGAATGTATGTGTTTGTGTGTGTGTTTGTATGAATGTAAGTTTGTGTATATGAGTATCTGTGAATGTATGTTAGTGTATGTATGTATTTATGTGAATGTGTTATTGTTTGTGTGTGTGTATGAATGTATCATCGTGTGTGTTTGTGAGTATGTGTATGTGGTAACCTTTCACCTTATTTTGCCAGTCTGTCTGCCTCCTTGTTGCCTTGAATGTTACAATAGTATGGAACCTACTGTACCACGACTCTTTTGGGTGTGAACTGATGGCATAGTTGACAGAGTACAGATCTTAAATCATTTAGTTCTGCATTTTGGTGATGTAACCACGGACAGAGCATCTATAAAAAAAAATTATCTGGCTTTAATTGCTTTCGCTTGTCAGCATTACTTCTACTGCAGCTTTCAATGCCTCTGCCTCTGTTCTGAAATTGCTTGAGAAGTATCCAGTTTTCACTGAAAGTGTTATTTTTCTACCGTTTGTTAGTCTCAGAAATACCACTCCCCCTCCATTTTGTGTTTCAACGTGCTTTCAAATCTTTTAAGTGCAGCATGTATAAGCGGCATGTCATTTACGGAACTACTTCTTCTTCGTTCTCAATCTCCCGGTACCAAGCCATGAACAGGCCTTTGGAACCAGCTGGATGTAATCCGGAGAACGGATTGCATCGTGTCGCTAGTTCACAGCTTAGACTGCGACGTTTCTTGTGGATGTGATGCCAAGAGGAGAGACAATCAATTCCCAAACTTACATTCAGATTTTGAAAAAAAAACTCAATCGACTTTTCCGCAGAGTTTGACCGCATGAGAATCCAGCAGACCTGCTTCTCCTTCACTACAACGTGCATACTCACACAAGTCTGGCAACACGGGAAGCAATGACCAAATTGGGTTGGACTGTACTACCTCATCCACCCTATAGTCACGATTTGGCACCCTCTGATGTTCATCTGTTTGGTCTACTTAAACACTCTGTCTCCACAATTTATGTGGCAATGCAATCAAAGTATTCACCACTCCCTGACTAGGAAAATCTTTCCTGGTATCTAATCTGGACTTTTCTTTAATTAATTTGAAGATGTGCCCTATTGTTCTTGTAGCAAGATGTATTTTTGAAGAAAAAATACTTGTCTAATTTTATCCTTTCCGTTGATTCTTTTACAAACCTGTATTAAATCACATCGAAGTCTTCCTTTTTCATGAAAAAACATGCCGGTTTTTCTGTTTTTCCTTATAATATATGATTCTGGAATCCCACTATTCAGTTATGTCGCTCTTCCTTGTATCCTTTCCAGCATGTTTTTATTCCCTTTTCGATAAGGGCTCTACACCTGTTCACAGTATTCTTATCTAGTCTAGACCTAACTAATGCTTTTTGCAGTTTGACTTTCACTTCCTTACTCCTATGTTTAATATTTATTTTCATTGCATCTAACATTGCTTTTAACTTTTTAACTGCTACCTGGTCTTGCTCACTCACCTTACACCTGTGCTCTATTATAACCCCTACGTTTAATTTCTTTTTTATTTCCATTTCTATTTCCTTCTCCTACTACCAGTTAAAAAGTAGAAAGTAGAAAGGAAACAAGGAAGAGCGACATAACTGATTGCGGGATTCCAGAATTATATATTTTAAGAAAAAACAGAAAAACCTACCCTTTGTTTCCTGAAAAGGGAAGAATTCAATATTATTTATAATACAGGTTTGTAAAACAATGAATGGAAAGAATAAAATAGACAAGTTTCTTTTCCAAAATGCAACAACAACAATAGGGCATATCTTTAAATTAATTAAAGAAAGGTCCAGATTAGATACCAGTAAAGAACTTGAAAAGATTACAAAACTGCAATCCATGGCCGACAGAAGAGACTGCAGAGCCCAGCTACAATCAGAGAAACTCAGAAGACTGACTGACCACTCAATGCACCAGAGACTACACAATTGGGAAATTGGAAGCTAAAGCGAAAAAACTATGCAGAAATAGCCAAAGCAAAGAGGCACGAAGACCCTATGAACGCACTAACCACACCAAAGCCCATCCCTACTGTACGAAAACCTACCTGGAGGCAGCATATATTTCCAGATGTGGTAGAAATTATAACAGGTATTAGAAACAAAAACTGCCAGTCTGAAAAAGAAAGAAGAGATACTACCCTGAGTTTCATTACGGAAAACTACCCAAGCATGGACTGGACCCATGCATACACCGACGGTTCCGTAACAAATACAACACAGAACGGAGGGGCAGGAGCATTCCTGAGTCTACCAAATGGCAGAAAAATAACACTGTCATTCGCTACTGGAAAATACACAAGCAATTTCAGAGCGGAGGCAGAGGCACTGAGGGCGGCAGTGGAAGAAATGGTAACAGGTAAAATGAATGAAAGCCATATAGTCCTGCTTACAGATGCCTTGGCCGTAGTCACAGCACTGAAAAGCCAGAAAAATACTGAACTTAACGATTTAAGAGCAGTACTCTGTCAACTATGCCAGCAGGCCGCACCAAAAAGAGTAGTGGTGCAGTGGGTTCCGTCACACTGCAACATCCAAGGCAACGAGGAGGCAGACAGACTGGCAAAAGAAGGTGCAAGACTACCACAACCCGATACTAGTATGACATACGAAGAATCAAAACGGCTTATTAGAGCTAGATACATGACCAAATGGGAAACCGAACATACTGGTTACACCAAAAACGATGCCTATTACCAGTTGAACAGAAAAGAGCAGGTCGTTGTCTTCAGACTTCGCACTGGCCACAATAGACTCAGGTACCACCTATTCAACAAATTGAAGATAGGTGGCACTGACGAATGCCCGTGTGGTACCGGTAAAATGATCGCTGAGCATTTGCTTTCAAAACTGCCCGACATACGAGGATCAGAGAGAGCAGATGTGGCCATCACCAGTGGCAACACTAGACAAGCTCTATAGCAGTGTCGACAGCCTCAGGATGACGGCTGCTTTTTTCGAAAAAATAAAGGTTACTGTCTGACTGCGTACGAAGAAGAAGAAGAAGAAGATACCAGTAAATATTTTTCTAGTCAGGGAATGGTGAATACTTGGATTCCATTGCCACATAAATTGTGGAGACAGAGTCAATTAATGCATTTAAGAATAGATAGGATGCGCATATATTTAGAACACGTGAGAGTTCAAGAAACTGGTTGAATACATACTATGCGGAGTCTTCTAAACCAGTATAAAGACGTTAAGTTCAGTTAAGTACCGGGGCTAATGTTGAGTAGACCTCCGTCAATGAAAGATTTAGCTGTTGTTCGAAGCAACTTTTCTTTTGTTAATTAAAGCTTGACGAAGTTTATTTGTAGCAGGTTACAGTGGCTCTTCCATTGCATAGATTCGTACTAAAGAAGGTAGAAACTGGGACTAATTAAAGTGCGATGCGAGGCTTATTGGTAGACGACCAGCTATGGATTGTGATTCTCACCCCTTTAGTGCCGAAGAATAAGATAAGCGGGGCTGAGTGGTCTCGATGTAAGACGTCGGTCTGGGGTCCTGGAGGTTCAAATCCCGGTAGAGACCGGGATTTTTTCACGTGGAGCTGTTGGTATTTCCCCGGATCTCTTGGCAGTAGAGATCGGACACACGTGTGCAGTGTCGAGCACGTTAAAAATCCCACTGCAGCTGGAAATCGAAAAGAGTAGGATATCGGCCGCTACCAGGGTAAAATTCAAAATTATGTTCAAAATCTAGCCAATCTATTACGAGTAACTGGTTGTATACAGACTCTGCAGGGTCTTCTAAACCAGTATAAAAACGTTAAGTTAAGTTAAGATCCTCGTCGGTGCTACAGTGTTCATGCATTGTGCTGAGATTCTCCAAATATGGAAAAGAACAGAGCACTCATGGGTTAAACCGTGTGCAATGACGTTGATTTTGCGACTTAACCAAATTAAGATACCCGTACCGTGAAACTAATCAAGGATCAACCAAACTTCCACGGATGGGTCCTGAAAATACGATGTGTTAGAGGAGTTTGGGGATAGACACTGTAATCACCATAGCGGTGAGCATACTGAGAAGCCTCACATTGCACAACAGCCAGTAAGACCATGCCCGTCTTCTCATGTACGCCTGGAGGTATAAGAAAAGTCACTGTAACTCGGCACCAAAGGAACATCGTCACGAGGTAAATTAACTTCCATCAACAACATCCCTACTTCATTAGTAAGACTGCTGTAACAAAAGGTTGTCACCATGAGTGTAGCCATGACAAGAAGTGGGGCGGGGAGGAGGGAGGGGTTCGTGATGAGTATGTTTCATTTGAGCCTAACGAAAGTCTTCGCTTCCCTGAAGGAAAACTGCTCAAGAGTGTATGCGGTGTATCACTTTATTTTAAATGAAAAATTGTGTAACACCGGGGAGAATTTTTTGTACACCGTGTTACGTAATATATAGGGTATTCGTGTCACCTTATTTCACCTCGTCTCATTTATATATATATAAGAGGATCGTTCAGAAAATAATGTACTACGTCGTTTTTCTCAAGAGCTGTTTATTCAAGGCATGACATTTCTACACGAGATTCATGGATATGTCATATAGACATCTGTATTACTCAACATAATCCAATTCAACTTGTACAACTTTATGCCAGTGCGAAACAAGTGCATGTGTTTTGTCGTGATCATGAACCCATTTCTTAGCTGCGTGAATCACTTCTTCGTCAGCTTTAAAACTTGCCCCACTGAGTGCATGTTTGAGAGGACCAAACAGATGAACATCAGAGGGTGCCAAATCAGGACTATAGTGTGGATGGGGTAGTACAATCCAACCCAATTTGGTGATTGCTTCCCGTGTTGTTAGACTTGTGTGAGGGCGCGCATTGTCGTGAAGGAGAAGCAGGTCTGCTGGATTCTTGTGTTGACAGACTTGTGTGAGGACGCGCATTGTCGTGAAGGAGAAGCAGGTCTGCTGGATTCTTGTGTTGACAGACTTGTGTGAGTGGGCACGTTGTAGTGAAGGAGAAGCAGGTCTGCTGGATTCTTGTGTTGACAGACTTGTGTGAGGGCGCGCATTGTCGTGAAGGTGAAGCAGGTCTGCTGGATTCTTATGCGGCCAAACTCTGGGGAAACGTCGATAGAGTTTTTTTTTCAAAATCTTAATGTAAGTTTGGGAATTGATTGTCTCTCCTGTTGGCGTCACATCCACAAGAAACACAATTTTAATGTCTCATAAGACAGTGATCATGACCTTTCCAGCTGAAGAAGTTGTCTTGACTTTTTTCAGCCTTGTGATTGCGTGAAATGCCACTCCATGGACTATCTTTTTGTCTCAGGTTCAAAATGATGTGCCCAGGTTTCGTCACTTGTAACGATATTAACCAAAACGTTCTCTTCGTCAGCATTCAAACGCTCCAACAATTTAGAAGAAATTGTTGTCCTTTACAATTGGTGGTCATTTAAGAGATTTCGAGGAATCCATATTGCGCAAACTTTAGAAAATCCGAGAGTTTTTATAACTGCATTTGCACTACCAATGCTGATTGACAGCTGTAAAGCCAGTTGTTAAGTAGTGATTCGCCTATCAGTAAGAATAATTCCCTCAGCTCATTTCAACATTTGTGTTGGTCGCTAAGACAGGACGTCCACTGCGCGGCCGATCAAGCAGCTTCGTATCTATACTTCCTGATTCTTTGATTCTCTGAAGCCAGCGACTAACTGTACTCATGTCTTCTACAAAAATTAAATACACATCAAAAAGACTCTTTTGAATGTTGGCAACCGTTTCCTTCTCTGCAGCAAGAAATTCTATCAAAATTCGCTGCTTATAACGTAAGCTGCTAACATGTTCCACGTCAACGGTTTAGTGTAGTCCTATTATTTGGTCGATTGCGGCGCAAATTGGTACACACAATCGACATATGTCATATCTAAAGTACGCAAAATGGCACGCTTCTATTATTATTATTAGCTGAGAAAAACAATGTGATGCATTACTTTCTGAACGCCCCTTTTATGTACATATCAACATCATGTAACATGTCCTTTGCAGAACTTCGCTCTCACAACAGCTGATCTGTAAGACTCTCGATCTCTAGCCAGAACTTTCGCCTCTGTCGTCATATTCTGGTCCTCCATGATGTCTTGTGTCCATCTTCTCCTCGGTCTGTCTCTGTCCCCTCTTTCCAGGCACAATACCCCACAGAATCGTTCTCTTCAGGCCATTTTGACGTTTCATGTGACCAAAATGTTTTAGCTTTCTGGACAAGATATTGTTTACTAACCAATTGTCATCGATATCCAGTACTTGTACGATATCTTCATTTTTCCTTTTTGCTATCCATGGCATTTTGAGCATCGTTATGTAGCATTTTAGTTCAAAAGATTCAATCCTTTTCTGAAGTGTTTGTGTGGCAGTCAATGTTTCACATCCGTACGTTGCCACTGGAGAGATGCGAGTTCGTAGGATTTTTATGTTCGTCATTTTATTAGAGTTCTGCCAAACGTTTCTCATTTTATTCGACTTCTGCATTGCCATAGCCATTCTCCATCTGATTTCATTTCGGCAATCTCCATGTTTGCATATGATTAAGTCCATGTACTCAAAACGTGTGACTTTCTCAATTTACTGTTGAACTAGAATAACTTCTCTTGTCTGTGCTAATTATTTAGGTTTTACTTATATTCAGGTATAGATTTTGGTCTTCGCTCTGTTGTTTTACCGACAGGATCATGCGTTCCAGTCCCGCATCGCTCTTTGAGAGAACAACTGTGTCGTCTGCATATCTGAGCTCTGGTCTCTCGTTCCCATCGATCGTTAATGGCTCAAGCTTTGTCATACATATACATTTAATATGTCCATCTATCGCTCCCCCCCCCCTCTCTCTCTCTCTCTCTCTCTCTCACTATTTCAATTTTCTGTATGTCTCGTGTGCTTTCCCTCTAAGATTAAACTCTTTGCTCGACTAAATTATTCGTGTCTTTTTTTCACTTTCTTATTTATGTCGTTCCGCATCGATTGGTAGCGTGGTACGTTCAGTTTCCAAATCCCTTGACACCAGCGGTACTCGTAGTTTAATGTACAAACCCTAAGTGATTATGTAGCTCACTTCTTGCTACAAATATACCGGTCTCAGTCGTCAATAGCAATACAATCCAGTTTTTCCTGATGTACATGGGTACCTTAAATTTTTCATCCCATATACACAAAAAAAAACCACTGACGCCAATTCAACGTCATCTTTAACACATCATCTCTGACAGCAGTGTCTGCTATGAAACCACCTATACGTTTATCTTTTTCACAAGCTTAAATTTAACCTTATTTGACCGTTGCCCGTTTGCGTGGACTTTTAATTCTCCCATTTTAACCAACTTCCTCATAACCTAAAGAGCTGACATTTTGTATACAGCCTTTAATAGTGCAACCTTTCAATTTATAAATTTTTGAAGGATCCTGTACAAGTCATTCAGAAGCTTGGACCGACACACTAATTGTTTTTAAATAGTTTTACGGGGAGGAAGACTAACGTCTGGTTAGATAGAACATACTGATCAGACATGTCAGTCCAGATCAGTCCAAATAGACTGGCCAAGACCCCCACCTCTGCTTCCTCGCAGTACTCCTTGGAAACGGACTGTTCTTCGTGGCAGTCTGGCTAAAAAGTGGGGTATCGACGTGATACCCGTAGTAGTGAGCGGCAGGCATATCTTCTTCTTCTTCTTCTTCTTCTTCTTCTTCTGCGTTCGTTCTCAGTCTCCCGCTACAAAACCCTGAAAGGGCTAAAGTAGCAGAATGTAATCCAGAGAACGGAATGCGTTGTGTCGTAGTTTACAGCTTGACTGCGATATTTGCACCTTTTGGCCCAACACATCCGACTTCAGCAAGCATTTTTTGAGTACCGGGTTAGCATTCCCTCTTCGATCCCTTCTCATTCATTAGCCAGTCTGCCATGCTGCAGCTTGTTATCCAGGATCACCGTGTGGAGGTGTAGAAGGGTCTTGGCAGCTCTGGTTCGCTGGCCCTGACACTAGCAGTCAGCTATGGGTCGCTGACCACTGCAGCTCATGCGCTGCTCAGCATCTTGATCCCGGCAGGCATATGAAACCAAGTATATCACAACCGCGTGGAGAACCCCAATCTACCTTTATCAGCACGATCCGAGTGTTAGGAAAGCTACTTCAACCCGCCACCGTACGTCCTCTTCAGGGCGCACAGAAGTAAACCTACTAATTGTGCGCACTCACAATAACAAATATATTTTCTTGCATCGACAGCGAGATCTGCAACTCCAAGTCACATTAGAACAGACGCACACGTTCACTGAGTTGAACAATCACGAACCACCGAAGTGAACATTGAAGATGACGCAGTTGAAGAAATCCACACGAATGATGATCATTTTTCAAAGAAATGAATGTTGACTTACTTGATCTCTTCAATTTCATTACGAGAAATTCCAGTGAGCAATTGATGAAAAGTGTAGATGAACGCATCTAACTGTCTATAAATGGCCATAACACCAATCAGTTATTATTTTATTTGTTTAATTCACCAACGAAACACCAACATTTAAAACAATACACTCCATCAGTGTAAAAACAAGCTTTAGTTTAAATAAAAACGTGTGCCAAAAAAAAAGAAATGTTTACAAATATGGTTATATTGTTTTGTTTTATGCCTTCTGCCTAAACGTCTGAGTTCTGACGAAGTGCTAGCTAGAGCCGCTGTTTTTTCTACAATAATAGAGGGTTCGAATCCCCGAAGAGACTTGACTTGAATTATCCGATATTGGGATAACAGTATTCGCTCTTATTGTCTCTACACAGGTAGTGGAATGCTCACGTTTCTTTCAGTTGTTATGTGTCTCCATACAGGATGTTGGAGACTGTTGTGACACGCATCAGTCTACCCAGTTGTAAATTGGTTTCTGACATACAGTTAAGAAATGTAATGCAACTAGAAAGTCAACTGATCAGATCCCCTTAAACAAAGCTAATACATATTACAATTTCTTAGCGCTCGACATCCGTGTCTGCTATGCGTCACAAAAGAATATAGCAAAACTGCGGATGTACTGAAAGTTAATACAAATAATACACAAATATAGACAATCAAGCAAACTATGTCGCTCCTCTCGGTGCATTGACCATTGACAACATCCCGCCAGCAAACACGGTCCTGGCTTCCTCTTTCTGTCTCGCTCCATGTGTAATCATTTAATCTTAGTTCCATCTCACATTATCTTCTCCGTGTATTTTTTTATCTACCTCTGTCTCTTTCGTTTGTTGATGATTCCATTCAAGAACTTGTATATCTATGTTGTACGGTGTCTTACGTAACGCATGTCATGTCCAGTCCCATTTTCTTCATTTAGTTTGTTGTTCCAGTGGCTGTTATTGGCTTCTTTTCCATAGGTCTTAATTCCTCACCATGTCCTGCCACTTTATACCCATTATCCTTAGGAAGCATCTGTTAACGAAGGACTTGAGTCTTTGTTGTATAGCCATGGCTGTTCTCCATGTTTCGGCTCTATACGGCAGCACCGACTTGACATTGGAGTTGAATATTCTAACTTTGGTTGAATCTTGATTTTCCTAGATCTCAATATGTTGTTTAGCATCAGGAATGCATCTCTTGCCTTTCCAATGCTAGTCCTTACATCCTGGTGTATCTACTGTGGTGCCAAACTAGTTTAACGGATACACTTCTTCCAATGTTCTCCCTCCATCACAAACGTAGACAAGATCTTCTTCTTCTTCTTCTTCGTCGTACGCAGTCAGCCAGTAACCATTATTTTTTCGAAAAAAGCAGCGGTCATCCTGAGGCTGTCGACACTGCCATAAAGCTTGTCTAGTGTTGCCACTGGTGATGGCCACATCTGCTCTCTCTGATCCTCGTATGTCGGGCAGTTTTGCAGCAAATGCTCAGCGGTCATTTTCCCGGTACCACACGGGCATTCGTCAGTCCCACATATCTTCAATTTGTTGAATAGGTGGTACCTCAGTCTGTTGTGGCCAGTGCGAAGTCTGAAGACCACGACCTGCTCTCTTCTGTTCGACTGGTAATAGGCATCGTTTTTGGTGTAGCCAGTATGTTCGGTTTCTCATTTGGTCATGTATCTGGCTTTAATAAGCCGTTTTGACTCTTCGTATGTCATGCTAGTATCTGGTTGGGGTAGTTTTGCACCTTCTTTTGCCAGTCTGTCTGCCTCCTCGTTGCCTTGGATGTTGCAGTGAGATGGAACCCACTGCACCACTACCCTTTTTGGTGCAGCCTGCTGGCATAGTTGACAGAGTACTGCTCTTAAATCATTAAGTTCAATATTTTTCTGGCTTTTAAGTGCTGTGACTACGGCCAGAGAGGTATACAAGATCAAATTCCGCGCGTGTTACGTTTTAATTAAAAGGTCTTCATATTTTCAAAGAACAACACAAATTAAAATAAAAATATAACACAGCACGAGAGTAACAAGAAACACGCGAGGATACTTAACTACTTCGTGTCGTCTTGATAGTGAAGCGAGAGACAGGACCGTCCTTTTCATTTTTCCTTTACCTTCTTTTTCAGCATTCTACTACTTTTTTCATCTTCTTCCTTCACGTTCGCTCATTGCTCATGTACATCTGCTAACCATCCACCAGGACGACGTCCATAGGTTTTTCCAGGTCTATGTTGAAACTTTTGAATATACCTCAGAGATCCAGGCCGTTGTGGCGGGATATTCTCTCAGACACACAATGAATGAAATGACAGGAGTCAGCGAATAATGTTTGACTGCTTGCACCAGGGTCAGTTAATCATAGCGTCATAGTGGCCGACCTGGAGACAGGCTACGCTTGGGTAGTCTGTCTAAGAAAATAAGGAATCTCAACCCGGTCCTAAAAATGCATTGTTGAAATCGGATGTGTCGGACCGAAAGGCGCAGATGTCACAACCTCGCTGTAAGTGAGGACACAATGTCACAACGTCCTTTTTAGGACTAACGTCGAAGAAAAATTTACGTTTTCTGAGAAATGAGTTCAGCTACCTCCTGTTGGCAAAATTACGTCTCTCTCTCTCTCTCTCTCTCTCTCTCTCTCTTTCTATCTATCTCTTTTATACTCTCGTTCTCTCTCTCTCTTTTACACTTCTCGTTTTCTCTCTCTCTTTCTCTCTCTGTATCTCAGTCTCTCCTAACATATTAACCACAGCTTTGAAAATAAACACAGAAACAATTATTTTTTGTTTCTTTCTGCAAAGAGGGAATACATTATTCTGCAGTTTTCGTAATTTGTAGCTTGTTTTTCTGAATCATATTTTACTGTGAAGGTAATTGGATCTGCTGTTTAACAATTGAAATAATGATAACTTTTTCTAGTACTTAATGTGTTCATGCGTGTTTAACTTGTAATTTCATATTACATTATTTCCTTGACTGGATTGTACTTCAGGTCGTGTTCCCTCTGCCAGAATTGGTTGTTAACGAGGTCATCGATTCGATGTCACAAGACTTCGTCAGGGAAAAAAACCAAGGAAAACAGCTAACAAATCAAAGCCAAAAAAAAAACGAGACGTGACGTAAAATAGCTTGTGCACTCCTGTCTCTAACCACTTTAATAGTCCTGGACATCAGGTCTAGATAGAGATCAGAGTTACTGGCAATGTGTTCTGCTTTTCCTGTGATCGACACTGGTTTGAACTTGAGAATCGTTTGATTTTCCTAATGTGTTACTTCAAACCTTATCGTTTTAATACATCTCGTACGTTTGCATAGGCGTCCCTTCTCGTGTCACAATAGTTTCTTCCGTCTATTTCTCTCTCTCTCTCTCTCTCTCTCTCTCTCTCTCTCTTTATACATATCGCTCTTATTATTTATCTTTGTATGTGTAAGCCTCTTGATGTGTGTGTCTGTGTGTGTGTGTTTTTTTTGTTAGGTTTTGTTTTGGTTTTTGTAATTATATTATTTATTTGATTTTGTGTAATTAACTTTTTTTAAGGAAGGGTGGGGGCGAGGGCGGGAGGAGGGGTTGTGATTTTTCATATTTCTACTGTTTTTGTCTGTGTGCTTACTTATTGACCCTTTCTCGTTCTGTTCACACTATTTCATAACTGGCATGTTGTGTCCCACGTTTTTGTGACACATCCTGATATTGCTGCCAACATGAGCATCATATCTTGTTTTTGTTGTGATTTCTTAGTAGTTTTCGTTCAAATTTAGTTGGTCCCTGATCAAGGCCTTGTATCCGTAACGTTGGTATCCATTTGTTTTTGTCTTGGTGCGGTCGCTGAGCCCTATCTGTCCTGGTGCCGTGGCTGAGCCATATTTGTCCTGGTGCGGTTGCTGAGCCATATCTGTCCTGGTGCGGTCGCTGATCCATATCTGTCCTGGTGTCGTCGCTGAGCCATATCTGCCCTGGTGCGGTCGCTGAGCCATATCTGTCCTGGTGTGGTCGCTGGGCCATATCTGTCCTGGTGTGGTCGCTGAGCCATATCTGTCCTGGTGTGGTCGCTGAGCCATATCTGTCCTGGTGCGGTCGCTGAGCCATATCTGTCCTGGTGCGGTCGCTGAGCCCTATCTGTCCTTGTGCGGTCGCTGAGCCATATCTGTCCTGGTGCGGTCGCTGAGCCATATCTGTCCTGGTCCTGTCGCTGAGCCATATCTGTCCTGGTGCGGTCGCTGAGCCATATCTGTCCTGGTCCTCTCGCTGAGCCATATCTGTCCTGGTGCGGTCGCTGAGCCATATCTGTCCTGGTGCGGTCGCTGAGCCATACCTGTCCTGGTCCTGTCGCTGAGCCATATCTGTCCTGGTGCGGTCGCTGAGCCATATCTGTCCTGGTCCTCTCGCTGAGCCATATCTGTCCTGGTGCGGTCGCTGAGCCATATCTGTCTTGGTCCTGTCGCAGAGCCATATCTGTCCTGGTGCGGTCGCTGAGCCATATCTGTCCTGGTGCGGTCGCTGAGCCATATCTGTTCTTGTGCGATCGCTGAGCCATATCTGTTCTGGTGCGGTCGCTGAGCCATATCTGTCCTGGTGCGGTCGCTGAGCCATATCTGTTCTGGTGCGGTCGCTGAGCCATATCTGTTCTGGTGCGGTCGCTGAGCCATATCTGTCCTGGTGCGGTCGCTGAGCCATATATGTTGTTATCGGCTTTAAACCGTCATTACAGCCACAGCTTTGCTCTATGTATTTCAACATAAAGCAACATAATCCATCAACCATCGTAGCTGCATGTATGCTCTTTCTTTCTTTGATACGTTGAGGTCCGTTCCTTAGCCAACGTTTAGTCCGTTTGGAGAAAGTAGTCTTTTTCAGATCTTTGTAAAGGCTCAACGTCTGCTACCCCAGTTCTGCACCTCCTGTGTATTGTATTTACCGGTTCGCTCAGTGACATACCGGTTAGTGGCTTTATCTCTACAACATTGATGGAGTACGTAAACATGTAGCGTCACGTTCCAGTCTACCCAGGCGTCTTTGTGTAATAATCCGCAGTGATTGTTGGAAGCTACTCATGTTGAGTTGAGTTAATTCTGGACAACGTTTTATTTGACAGCGGGTTACAGGGGCTCTGCGTGCACTCAAAGGTGTACCACAGGAGGTAGACCACTGTCCTCTGGTAGTTGTGCAATGCGGTACTTCTCGTTAAACTCTCAACTATGGAGATCATAGTTTCAATCCTCACTTCGTTGGCCAGAATGATTGGACAGCATTATCCTGGAGCGCAATGCGGACGATAGGTGGGTGTAATGTAAATTATGTTTCACTTGACTCTGGTGTTAGTATTAGATCCCATCACAGTTGTTATCTGGAGTTCGCTGTGTTTAACAGAGACTAGAAAAGGACCTTTGTCACACTGAGACCATGTAATAAGGGCGTCTCACTTGATAACGGTCCCTGGTTTTCATTTGTGACTTTTAAACTAATGAACGCGATTCATTAAAATTTAAAAACGGGGACAGTGTGGATTAGTGGTTAAGTGACACGGCTCACAACCGAAGGTGCTGGGTTCGATCGCCATCACAGCACCGGCCGTTACCCCGAAGAAGCAAACCCTTAGAAAATGCAAGAGGAAGCAAGCCCTTATATAAAATGCATGCTGAAGTCGGATGCACTGGGCCGATATGCGCAAAATAAAAACCACAGTGCAACGCACACCGCCTTGGGTAATAGAGAAATAAGGAGAACGAGAAAAAAAAAATTTAACACACCTTTGTGTGTGAAATGTATACTCAGAGCAGATGTTGAAAGTGGTCCCCGTTAGCATCAAGCTATGCCTGCGCACGATTCTCGATGTTACGAATGTATTCACCAACACATCGGCAGTCACAGAATCTATTTCCAATCGAATGTTTTCTTGCAGTTACATGAGATTTCTTGGTTTGTTGAGAAATACTTTCGCTTTCAGCAGGCCTCATATGAAGAAATCAGGTGGAGGTAACGCCAAACGATCTTGGTGGTCAAAGACCCTTAAAAATGACACGATTTTCAAAAAAGATTACAATTTCAGGCATACTGACTTTCGAGGTTGGGCATATGGCTACATCCTGCTGAAAATAACCAGTACGTAGTTCATTGTCGTCCAACTGGTTGACAATAACCAGTACGTAGTTCATTATCGTCCAACTGGTTCACAATAACCAGTACGTAGTTCATTGTCGTCCAACTGGTTCACAATAACCAGTACGTAGTTCATTGTCGTCCAACTGGTTCACAATAACCAGTACGTAGTTCATTGTCGTCCAATTGGTTCACAATAACCAGTACGTAGTTCATTGTCGTCCAACTGGTTCACAATATGTCTAAGTCAAATTTGATTGAATTACGCTCATTGGTTTACTGGTTATAAGAGAAAACCAAGGGCAGGCAGCGAGTGGAACACTCTGTAGTATCAAAATGTACATAATGTAGATCTAGACAGTGATTTCCGCTCTGGTGCGGTTATATGAGACCTTTCTAATTAGTGCTGTAATCGTCTGACTCACTCCGTGCTTCGGAAGGTGCATAAGGGATGAACTGTGGCATGAGTTGACATAGATACATCGAACCTCCAGGAACTTCTGTGGATCTACTGTCCTGATCATGCTATTTGGCGGTTATATGAGATCTTTGTAATGAAGCTATATTCGTCTGACTCACTCCTAGATTCGAAAGGGGCATAAGTGATGGATGTGTCGTGAGTAGGTTGTGAACATAGAGGCCTCCAACCTCCGGAACGTGTGGATCTATTGTCTTGATCCTGCTCTGAGACGGTTATATGAGACCTTTGTAATGAAGCTGTAATCGTCTGACTTTCACTCCTTGATTCGGAAGGGGCATAAGTGATGGATCTACTGTCTCGGTCATGCTTATGTTTACGGGAATGCAAGAGCTGACATCCTGGCCTCAGAGGCACCCACAGTGCAGACAGTGGCAATAGATAGGGGTGAATTTTGAAGTTGATCAGCGAACGCCTTTTAGATGAAGACACTGCACTGCATTCAATGAACCAGCTTTACACATATTGCAGGATTTTGAAGTCTTAGGCGAGTTCAGCAGAGGGGCATCTGAAAGGGCGTAGCAGGAGTATGTACAACCAGCAAATTACATACAGAGACCGCCAGCATCTTCATTATTTGCCGAGCAGGACTGACTACCCATGGTTCTGCCTGGAGTGCAGTGACACCGATTTTTAACAGAACAGAAAAGATGAACAATGAGGTCCAACTTCTTTAAGATGTAGAGTGAAGAGCAGCCTCAGAGTCAGCTAAAAGATTCTGATCAATACCCTACCTCACGTTCGTGTCGTCATCCTAGCACACAGGCTGTACTACAGCAATCTGGCCGACGAGGTAGGGGATCGACACTATAATTCTCACAGGAGTGAGCTTAATGAGGAGAATTACATTCCATTACGGACAGTAGGACCCGGTCTCAAGTACGCCTCGAAACGTAAGAAGTTTCACTTCAACCGGTCACAATAGCAACGTCGACAAGAGTTGGAATAACAAGTTAACGCCATAGAGCCGATAAATCGGCTTGTGAGCTTATTTACAAAGCTGCAGCGCTGATATATCGGCTTGTCAACTTATTTACAAAGCTGCAGCGCTGATATATCGGCTTGTCAACTTATTTACAAAGCTGCAGCGCTGATATAACGGCTTGAACAAATACCTAACTTTTTTTTTTAAAGTTTCTCGATAACAACTTTTTCAGAATTAATATACCTATACTTCCTACCAAGAGTTTTACATTTCAAAAGTAAATGTTTTTAAAGTGCAAATTTTATGAAGTCAGTGAGAAGTTTCTACAACAACTTATGTAGAGTAGAAGACTTACCGGTTATGGTTGTCATGCCATACTATTCACAAAGAGAAACTGCCTGTTAAGTGAGGTGACAATTTATTTTATAATTTATTATTAGAATCAAAAGTGGTTGACAAATTATATTTTAAAAATCTTCTTGTGAAGATCAAGCCTTCAACAAATACACGCCAATACAAATGAGCAAGGATCGAAAAAGAAAAAAGAAGAAGAAAAAGGAAAAAGAAAAAAGATAGAAAAGAAAAAAGAAGAAGAAAAAAAATTACAAACAGAGAAACACTAACAAGAAAAGGAAGCGGAGGAAGAAGAAAAAAAGTAGAAGAGGAAAGAAGAAAAAGAATGAAAAAGAAAGAAGAAGAAAGAGACGAGCAAGAAGAAGAGGAAGAAGAAGAAGAAGAAGAAAAAGAAGGAGGAGGAGGAAGAAGAGGAAGGAGCAGAAAAAAAAGAAGAAGAAAGATGAACAAGAGAAAGAAGACGAAAAAGAAGAAAGTAATAAAAAAAAGAACAAGAAAAAAGAACAAGAAGAAGAAGCGGAAGAAGAAGAAGAAGCGGAAAAAGAAGAAGAAAAAGAAGAAGAAGTGTAGGAGGAAGAGGAGAAAGAAGAAGAATAAGAAGAAGGAGAAGAAGAAGAAAAAGAAGAAGAAGAAGAAGACAAAATGTTAAGACTGTCAAATAAATCCAGCTCACTTGCCTGATGAGTAGAAAGTGTTTTTTTGTTTTTGTTTTTTATTCTTTGCGTTAGTCCTATTTCTTTATTCACCAAGTCGGTGTGCGTTAAACTAAGTTTTTATTTTGCACCTGTCGGCCAAGTGCATCCGACTTTGGCATGCATTTCATGCAATGGTCTGCTTCCTCCTGCATTTTCTAAGAGTTTGCTTCCCCTGTGTAATGGCCAGTGCTGTGGGGATCGAACCCAGCATCTTCGGGTTGTGAGCCGTGCCACGTGAGACGGCCACGCCGTCCCCGAGTAGGAAGAAACACTTTGGATCTAAAATAGAAGTCAAATAACAGTAACATACATTTTGTATGGGGGAAGAGGGGCGTACCGAATTCATTTTCCGCTTCATCTGAAGAATTAAAAGTAGTAAATCAATAATGATTGTTTTCAATCTTCTTTTGAAGAACAAGGTTCAACAAATGTGCTCTAAAGTCATCAAATATTCTTCTTCCACTTCTACTTTGGGCATGCTCCTCTTGCCATGAGGCGGAGCAGAGAGGCGGGATGCTTAGATTTTTTGTTATCGCCAGGTGGGAGGTTTGTGCTGTCGTTAGGTGTAACTTCCTTAGTGTATCAGAGACATCCTCGGCCACCGTCGTCGAAGTAGGACCTTTGCATGTGGACCGGAGACCTGCACATGAAATTCTCTAGGTGCAGACTGGTCATAATGCATTGCGATTAAATGACCAAACAAATTTTTGTAGCGTGAATGTAGGCACTAACTAGGATTGTCACCACCATTGCGGTGTTGCTGATTGGGTCACGGCTGCACGTCCCGGCTGCACTTCCCGGCTGCACATCTAACAGCTCTAACAGTTACTCTAATGTAAAACAAAGTAAACATTTTCCTGCCCATATCTACATGCGTTTTAGGGTTCAGTTTTTCTGCAGTGACGCAATTAAACAGTGCAGAGTGGTTAGAGCAGCTAATCACAGCCGTAAACAGATACAGCGAAAACCGAAACAACATCGTAAACATAACCACCAAAAAAAGATATTGACCACCGATAAAACAAGTAGTCAACATAAATTCAAGTTCTAGAATATGGAAATGAACAGGTCACAAACCTCGAGTATATGAACATCAGAACTGACAACAACGGCGACTGCTCAAACGAAATCAGAAGGAGATTGGTAATGGCAATGCAGAGGCTACACAACTTGAGGAAATTATGGAAGAATTCCAGCAAAACAACAAAAGTGTACATTTTGAAAGAATATGCCTTTTCTGTGACAGCAAACGGCTGCAAAACATGGACAATTACACATACCTCAATGAAGAGAATCGAGTCCTTCGAGTCAAACTGTTACTAAAATGTTCTCAGAATAGCAGTATCTGGGGAACAAAATACAGACATTCTACAAGAGTTGGACATATAGAGAGAAGAACTGGATCATAAATTCCATCATGAACAGAAAACTGAAATACTTTGGCCATGGCAAAAGACAACGGTCTTGAGAGAACGATAATGGAAGACATGGTGCCGACATGATAGGCGGAGACAGACCAAGAATGCGTATGCACCAAGATGTCAAGGGATGCTTGTGAATGAATCTGGAGCAGGCTGGAGATTTGGCAAGAGATCGAGATTTCTTTAGACAGACTGTGATGAGAACGACGTTCTACAAACGACATGCTACTATCTGCAGGATATGGTAAGCAAAAATGTGCCCAAGTCGTTTCTTTAGACATGTCTAGCAGGTTCCAGTTTACTATTGTTAGATCTCGCTTTTGGTCCTGGTAACGCTTCGGCTGTTTCTGTCGGTTTCTAAGAATCGACGTCAATGCACTGGGGGCATACCAATAGGTGATCAGTCTCTCTCAGCAAGTGGCGTAGGGTAGGGATGCGGATGGTCCCTGTAGCTCGCAGGTTGTACACTCTCTTGCTCCGTCCTATCATGTGAACTAACTCCGCTCTAACCTCGTTTAATGTCGAAACTTGCAGCCTGTTGATTGCTGCTTTATCTATTTCAGTGTCCTCATCTAACAGGCGGTCATTGGTTGATTTCAAAATGTCATTTCTATCCATCACTAATGTGCCCATGATGGAAGCTTGTGAAGCCAAGATTTCAACTCTTTCGTTGTCCTGAATCCCAGCATGACCAAGACGGTAGATCCATGTCAACTGCTAGAGGTTTGATGCCTCAACAGCTGCTATCTACTCGTACCTAAAGCATCTTTCTATAGCTTCTGAAGTACGGCATGCGTGTCTGTCAGGATGACAGCCCTTGTTAAAGAGATCTCAGATATCCTTACTTACTGCTTCCACCTCCATTCTCAAACTGGAGGTTGTTGATATGTATGCCTTACTGCACTCGGCAACGAACTTTCCTCTCACACTATCCGAGAAGCCCCAGCCTGATGTCCCACTGTGCAGCACTGTTTCGTCAGTGTATATGACGGCATCCCTTTGCTTCGTGCTAACACTTGGGCGAGAAGCTATTAAAGTGTTCCCAATTCTATACAAGGTCTGGAAGATAAGTAACCCAGTAATGGAATTGGTCACTCACAAAGCCGTTACTAAAGCTTAGGTCTCATTCAATGCTTTTTCTCCGGCGTTCGTCCTGAAAAGGACGTTGTGATGTTGTGTCATAGTTTACAGCATGGCTGTGATATCTGTAGCCAGTATAAGCATCATTGTTTCTGTAGCCAGTATAAGCATCATTGTTTCTGTAGGCAGTATAAACATCATTGTTTCTGTAGCCAGTATAAGCATCATTGTTTCTGTAGCCAGTATAAGCATCATTTTTTCTGTAGCAGTATAAGCATCATTGTTTCTGTAGCCAGTATAAGCATCATTGTTTCTGTAGGCAGTATAAACATCATTGTTTCTGTAGCCAGTATAAGCATCATTGTTTCTGTAGCCAGTATAAGCATCATTTTTTCTGTAGCCAGTATAAGCATCATTGTTTCTGTAGCCAGTATAAGCATCATTGTTTCTGTAGGCAGTATAAACATCATTGTTTCTGTAGCCAGTATAAGCATCATTGTTTCTGTAGCCAGTATAAGCATCATTTTTTCTGTAGCCAGTATAAGCATCATTGTTTCTGTAGCCAGTATAAGCATAATTTTTTCTGTAGCCAGTATAAGCATCATTGTTTCTGTAGCCAGTATAAACATAAATTTTGTATGTAGCCAGTACGCTCTGTTTCCCATGTGTCCATATATCTGGCCCTAATAAACCTTTTGGAATTTATCATAGGTCACACTAGAATATGGTTGTGCTAACTGTCCACCTTCTTTTGCCAGTCTGTCTGCCTTCTCTTTGTCTTGAATGGTACAGGTGGGATGGAACCCACTGTACCACGACTCTTTTTAGTGGGGACTGCTGGCATAGTTGGCAGAGTACTGATCTTATATTATTTAGTTCTATATTTGTCTTGATTTAGTGCAGCAACTACGAGCAGGGCATCTGTAAAAAGACTATCTGGCTTTCATTGCTTTCGCCTGTCAGCACTGCTTCTACTGCAATTTTCAATGCCTCTGCTTTTGCTCTGAAATTTCTTGAGAATTTTCCAGTTGCCTCTAACAGTGTTATCTTTCTGCCGTTTGTTAGGCTCCGAAATACCTCTCCCCCTCTATTCTCTGTTGCATTTGTTGCAGAACCGCCAGTGTATGCATGTGTTCAATCAGTGCTTGAGTAGTTTTTCTCCTTGTTTTTCAGGGTTATGTCTCTGCTCTTTGGCCACCAATCACGGCACATAAGACATGAACAGATGCTCTCCAGTTTAAGCGTTGTGACCTACCTTTCTAAGTTCTTGTTTGATGTTTAGACCAATAGTTGAGCCGTCTCTGGTGGTGGTTCTGTGAAGTCTCTTTTGGTCTACCTTCCCTTCTGCTGTCATCTGAAGTCCACATAATTGCCTGTAATTGGAAGTCTGCTGCTGCTGCTCATGCCCAATCTGTGTCCACTGTATGTTTTTCCTCATGATGATAAAAATACTCGGCTGCTCATTAAGTTCCGGGACTCATTTTTGTTTGGAGTGAATTAGTAGACCTACAGACTAATTGGTTATATTTCCTTCAAAGTAGTTCATTTGTGATTGTATACACTTATTCGAGCTGTCCTGCCACTGCAGGAAGCACCTCTGATATGCCCTTTTTCGGAATAGCCCTCATTTGTCGCTTCGGTTGGCTTGAATCTCTTCAATGTCATTGAATCTTTCATTATTTGTATAAGTTGCGAGAGCAAGAAAAAGTCACACGTAGCAAGATCTGGTGAGTATGGAGGTTGTAGAAGCAGTGGAATGTTGTGTTTCGTCAAAAATGCCTTTGTATTGCAGGGGCATTGCCATCATGCAAAAATTAAATGGCTTGTGCACCACTTCTCAGGTCTATGTCTGTGTACATCGTTGCGGAGACGTTGCCTGACTGTTTTGTGGAATTCAGCATGGATAATGTGTCCTCTAGGGACACACTCATGGTGAACCAACCCATCAATGTCGAAGAACGCAATCAGCATGCTCTTGACATTGGACTTGACTTGTCGCGCCTTCTTCGGTAGAGGAGATGATGACGTCTGTAACTGGGGCGACATTTGCTTTGATTCCGTGTCATATCCGTAAACACAGCGTTCACCACCAGTGATTATCGATGACGTGACATTTTCGTAGTTTTTTGCTTGCTCACAAAGGTCATTACAAACGGACAACCGATCGTCCGTCTGGCCCTCAGTCAGGAAGTGTGGCATGAGTTTTTCTGTCACCAGTTTCACGTGCAATTGTTCAGGTACGATTTTATGATACGTACAAATTGTTATTCCAATATCCTCAGCAAGCTATCTGATAGTCAGACGTCGTTCAGCTAGCTCTCTGATAGTCAGACGTCGGTCAGCAACCTCTCTGATAGTCAGACGTCGCTCCGCAACCTTTCAGATAGACGTCGGTCAGCAACCTCTCTGATAGACGTCGGTCACCAACCTCTCTGATAGTCAGACGTCGGTCACCAACCTATCTGATAGACGTCGGTCACCAACCTCTCTGATAGTCAGACGTCGATCACCAATCTCTCTGATAGTCAGACGTCGGTCAGCAACCTCTCTGATAGACGTCGGTCACCAACCTCTCTGATAGTCAGACATCGTTCAGCAACCTTTCTTATAGTCAGACGTCGATCAGCTTGTATGGTTTCTTGAACACGTGTCACGATCTCGTCGGTGTAGAAGGTGGATGGTCTGTCTTGACGGGAGTCATCTTCAAAGGATGGGTGTCCACTTTTGAAGCGGGAATACCCCTCATATGTTTTAGATCGACTTAGTTAGGACTCTCCGAAAGCTGATTGCAGTATTACGAAAGTTTCGGAACTAGTTTTTTCCAAGACGAAAGCAGAAATCAATGCCCAAACGCTGTTGAATATTGCCGCCCATTTTTTTAAATAGACGAACACTACAAGGCCACCTTCACTTAAAGGCTTCCATACAGCGCATGCGCGAAATTACTGACTTCCAGTTTCGCACATATTTTTCGTGTGAACTAGCTTAATACCACATCCGTTTTCCTTGAAAAAAATGTCCCTGAACTTAGTGAACAGAGCTGTATATTGCTAGTTGGTGCTTTCTTTTGAATTCTTCCCAGCCAACGCTCGCACATTTTAAAGAGTTATTTTCAAAAGTTTATTTGCGAGTGTCTTTTAGTTTTCGATATTTCGCATTCAAATGTAAGCACTGATATTACGTTGGGGTTAAACAGTCCGAGCTATGTGTGCTTTCTTATTGATTTTCATTTCCAAGTCTATTTGAGTTAGTTAAAAGCATAGGAGACCAAATCAATTCGTAAATGGGTGTATACGCAGGATAGAAAGATTGAAATTGAAGGAAGAAATTACAAATGTAGAACTTATAGGAAGAATCAGACATATTTTAACTTAACTTAACGTCTTTATGCTGGTTTAGAAGACTCTGCAGAGTCTCTATACAACCAGTTTCTTTTACAGTAACTTATTATCAAAATAATTATACGCATTAAATCGATTCTTGAAAGCATTAATTGGCCCTACCTCCATAATTTTCTGGGACAATGCATTCCAAGCATTCACAATTCTCACACAAAAACAAATATTTCCGAGTATCTAACCTGGACGTTTCTTTAGTTGATTTGTAGCTTTGCCCTTTTGTTCCTGTGGGGTGGCTGTATTTTGAAGAAAAAAACTTGTAATAGTCTAATTTGTCCATTTCTTTGATTATCTTATAAACCTGTATTGTCACCTCGAATTCTTCTATTTTTTATACACCGTATGCCCATTTTTCTGAGTCTTTCCTCATAACTATAAGTCCAAAAAAAGAGCAGCAAAGATGGCGCCGTAACTGGCTGCGGGTCTACATTACTCTGCTGTTTTAGTTCTTTATAAATGCCGTCAGCCCATAGATTTGCCGGGAATTCACACTAGCCGAAGACGTACACTTTTTTCACGAAAAGTGATATTGTTTTCCATTTGGACTGGTTAATTCATTCGTTTTGTGTGTTTTCTTCCGTCCGATTATCCTGGAATGGACATCGGCTATATGAACAACACTGCGCTTGAACATGTGTCGTATTTCACGGTCTAGTTCACCCGGCTGAACTTCACGAGATGGCACCCTTCGTCATAGCTGAAGACAGGGTCAGTTTTGTTGTATGAAATTTAGATACAACTATAATGAGCTCCCACCTGGAGAGAGATGGGCTCCGTCAGGTGTATAGCGGCCTAAGACCCACTGTTGTTGTATGACAGTAGCTGGTACTTCAAACTGCAATAACGATGGCTCAACGACCTTTTAGGTAATGAGACTGATGATAATTATAATTTCAGAATCTAACTTTCAGTTTTGTCGATCTTCTTTGTATCCTTCCCTTTCATCTACCGTAAGGAATCCACACATGTACACTTGTGAAACAAGACGTGTAAAGAAGCGGCTGACATTTTGTATGATACACGTTGACGAAACAATGTGATAGCTTTACAAGACAGTCTTTGTTCTGGAATCCCCACGGCAAGAGAAGAAGGGGCAAACTAAATCATGCATTTAGATGAGAGCTGGAGACAAACATGCAGGAAACAGGTGACAAGTTGACAGAGTTGGAATGGACGACCAAGGGTATTTATTGAAGACCTGCACTACTAATGGAACCTTTTTCGCTTCTATCAAGAAATGGTCATCCAGGTAGGGCATGTGGATTTAGTTATGGCTAAATGGCAATTGGCAATGAGTATTTGACGGTGATGTTAAACTAAGAACAGCAAAAGTGTTGTTAAATCGTTGTGTTATGTCAAGTATCAATGGTCGGTTGTGCCGTCATTACCCGGCTTGTTCGTCGCAGATACTCATGAGATGTAGCGTCATTACTCGGGTTGTTGGTCGCAGATACTCACGAGATGTGGCATCATTACCTGGGTTGTTGGTCGCAGATATTCATGAGATGTGGCGTCATTACCTGGGTTGTTGGTCCCAGATATTCATGAGATGTGGCGTCATTACCTGGGTTGTTGATCGCAGATATTCATGAGATGTGGCGTCATTACCTGGGATGTTGGTCGCAGATACTCGTGAGATATGGCACCATTACTCTGGTTGTTGGTAGCAGATACTCATGAGATGTGGTGCCATTACCGGGTTGTTGATAGCAGATACTAATAAGATGTGGCGTCATTAACGGGTTGTTGGTAGCAGATACTCATAACATGTGGCGTGATTACCGGGTTGTTGGTAGCAGATACTCATAAGATGTCGCGTCATTACTCGGGTTGTTGGTCGCAGATACTCACGAGATGTGGCATCATTACCTGAGTTGTTGGTCGCAGATACTCGTGAGATGTGGCATCATTACCTGGGTTGTTGGTCGCAGATACTCATGAGATGTGGCGTTATTACTCTGGTTGTTGGTCGCAGATACTCATGAGATGTGGCGTCATTACCTGGGTTGTTGGTCGCAGATACTCGTGAGATGTGGCATCATTACCTGGGTTGTTGGTCGCAGATACTCATGAGATGTGGCGTCATTACTCTGGTTGTTGGTCGCAGATATTCATGAGATGTGGCCACATTACCTGGGTTGTTGGTCGCAGATACTCGTGAGATGTGGCGCCATTACCTGGGTTGTTGGTAGCAGATACTCATGAGATGTGGTGCCATTACCGGGTTGTTGATAGCAGATACTAATAAGATGTGGCGTCATTAACGGGTTGTTGGTAGCAGATACTCATAACATGTGGCGTGATTACCGGGTTGTTGGTAGCAGATACTCATAAGATGTCGCGTCATTACTCGGGTTGTTGGTCGCAGATACTCACGAGATGTGGCATCATTACCTGAGTTGTTGGTCGCAGATACTCGTGAGATGTGGCATCATTACCTGGGTTGTTGGTCGCAGATACTCATGAGATGTGGCGTTATTACTCTGGTTGTTGGTCGCAGATACTCATGAGATGTGGCGTCATTACCTGGGTTGTTGGTCGCAGATACTCGTGAGATGTGGCATCATTACCTGGGTTGTTGGTCGCAGATACTCATGAGATGTGGCGTCATTACTCTGGTTGTTGGTCGCAGATATTCATGAGATGTGGCCACATTACCTGGGTTGTTGGTCGCAGATACTCGTGAGATGTGGCGCCATTACCTGGGTTGTGTATGCATACTCAACGCTAGTCACGTGGTGTTGCTGTAGACAAGCTCCTCTTCGAAGGGGTGAAAAGTGAAATTACGAGAGTAACCTAGCGATAAAGTGGGTACGCAAGTCAAACTCACCTCTACGAGGTGCAAACCAGGCAACTATGACCGTGAGGTTATAGGCTAACGAGAATCTGGCCCTCCTGGATGGATGGACTCTTCCAGGTCAGATTTAGGTCGCGCTTTGGAGAAAGGATGGGCACCGCCAAGCAACAACGGCCCAAGACACACTCATGATGACAGAGCCAGAATCTGAATTTTACTTTCCATTATTTTCAATAATAGACATCCATGCTTAATGCTATGAACAAGTCAAGACAATCGACTCCTTGTGTATAGTTTTAATTAATTCCGCTGATCTCTGGGTAGTGAGATCAGACTCCCGTGTTCAGTGTTTAGCACGTTAAAAATTACTTGGCAGTTGGAAATGGACAATAGTAGACTTAACGGCCTCTATCCGGACAAAATTCAAATTATAAATCTACCCAAGTCATTTATACCTCTACTCATGTGGTTTGTTAACAGCTGCTATAGATGACCCCTAACTGGCTGCGGATCTACTTAGCTCTAGTGTTTGAGTCTACACATCGATAAGAACCACCCCCAAAAAAACTGGTTGTATACAGAATCTGTAGAGTCTTTTAGACCAGTATAAAGACGTTAAGTTAAGTTAAAAGCTTTTAAGATATTTCATTCTTTTTATCTGGAGTCCATATTTAAGATCCATACAGCTCTGCGAGTCGATTATGGAAACTGGTTATTCTTTTACGCAATTAAATATTGATGTTACTGGATGTTAGAAGCTTTTTGTTTGTCTCTTAATTAAATTTTTTGTTTTTTAATTATCCATTTTGGCTTTATGAATTCAACTTCATAACGGGAATCCACTGTAGTTATTTGTTAGGTATAGGAGTGCTAAACACTCTTTGTTCGCCTTTTTCGATATGCAAGAAGTAAAGTATCTTATTCTTTCCTCCAGACTAAGACTAGATCAATGTAGTCACAATTCACAAGATGAAGAAAACAGGAGATGGTTAGAACATTGTTGGGGGTCGAACATATGGCGTATTCACTTAACTTATCTCTTTACGAAAAAAAAACATTTGCCAGTTTAGACAGAGATTCACTCTGGTTTTTGTGCAGGCACTAAGGGGTCCAGACACATAGGGAAACCAACGAAAATATGGAGCGGCTGATTATTGCGGTTGAAGAACACTCGCTTTTCATAGCAAAGGTACAGGGTTCAATTCCCGCTACCGGTCGCCCCAGTCAACCCGGATGTAAATGGGTACTGAAGGTTAATATAGGAAAAGGCAGGGAGGAAGGAGCTGTCACCCCACGTCACAACATTGTGGCCAAGTTAATAATGAAGGTTGTGACAATACCTTGACCGTTCTTTTCTCGTTAATATGAAGTGTAGAGCTCTACATGATGGAGAGTTAATGGAGGCGTTTGATATTAATATACTAGTGTGTAGCAGATGTGTGTATCTTGTATGACCATTTATCCTTCTGTTGGATGTTGACAGGATTATTAGGAACACGACCTCTACATACGAAAATGAAATGACGAAAAGTTTTGATGGTCTGGATTATGCTGAGGGCATGGCTCTTCTGTCACATACCCACAATTCAATTTAAAATAAAATTAATTAATTTACTGAATAGTCATTGGTCAGGGTACACGGAGAAAAAAACTGAAAAAAAACACGAGAAAAAAAACACAGAAAACATCGAGAAAAGCACAAAGAAAAAAACACAGAAAAGCACAGATAAAAAGCACAAACGAAAAATACAGATAAAAAAGCGCCAAAACACAGCAAAAAAGCGCAGTGGAAGAAAACCCATGGAAAAACAGAAATAAACACAAAGAAAAACACAGTGAAAAGCACAGAGAGAAAAACTCAAAAACAGAGACAAAACACAGATAAAAACGCATAGAAAAAAAAACTGAGAATGAACAGAGAAAACAGAGCACAAAGAAAACTGGAAAAACAGACAAAACACAGAGAAAAATAAGCAGAGATAAAGCACTGAAAAAACTCAGACTAAGAGAAACACAGAGAATGAACACAAAGGAAAAACTGAAAAAGCACAGAGAAAAACACAGAGAAAAAATACTGAAAAAAACACGGAAAGAAACAGAGTAAAGCGCAGAAAAAACACGGAAAACTAAGAGAAAAACACAGATTAGAACAATAAAAGCACCTAACGTCAATCATACTGTACATGGAGACACTTTATTACAAGAGCTAGATTTATTCAGAAATAATGATAGCAATATTGACACGGCCGAAAGCACTGACAGGGATACCAAATTAGAATGCAAAAGGCGAGAGAGGGGCTTTTATTGCTTTACGAATTTTGTTAAAATCGAAAAAAATTAAGTCCGCTACAAAAATACAGATTATCAAGTTCATTCTATTGTATGGCTGTCTTTTTTTCTTTTAAGGAGGAGGTGGGGGGGGGGGGGGGGGGGGGGATTTGCGTTCGACTTATTTCTGTATTCCCCACGGCGGAGGTGTGCGTTGCACTGTGGGTTTTATTTTGCACCTGTCGGCCCAGTTGAATACGACTTCAGCATCCATTTTATGAAAGAGCAGCATCCATTTTATGAAAGAGTCTGCTCTTCGTCGTGCATTTTCTAAGGGTTTGCTTCCCTGGGATAACGGCCGATGCTGTGATGTAGATCGAATCCAGCACCTTCGAGTTGTGAGCCGTGTCACTTAATCACTATCCCACGCCGTCCCCATATAACTATGTCACGTGGGAAACAAAAAAAAGTACAACTAAAAACAATTAAAGTTTTCATCAATGGATGTCTGCAGCAAATAGGGGAAATAAAATGTTATGATAAAGTCGCTAATGTAGAACTGTGCGTCATATGCCAGGGGGACTTAACATAAAGAAAAGGCCCTAGTGATGGAAAGGACACATTGCGGATAATGGCTCAGGACGTTACTAGACAGTCACTGTTATGGAATACTGAGGGTAGGAAAAATTGAGGCAAATCTAAACACTCATTGAGAAGGGAAGTCGGCACGAAACTAGAAACGGAGGAAAGACGTGAGCACATATGGAAAAGGTGGTGGGTGACAGAAAGACGTGAGCACATATGGAAAAGGTGGTGGGTGACAGAAAGACGTGAGCACAAATGGAAGAGGTGGTGGGTGACAGAAAGACGTGAGCACATATGGAAAAGGTGGTGGGTGACAGAAAGACGTGAGCACATATGGAAAAGGTGGTGGGTGACAGAAAGACGTGGTGGTGAGTATTCAGAGCCTATGCTCTTCAGCGAGTTGTAAGTTCTGATCGATTGATTAATTAATTGATTGATTTATTTATTCCGACGTGACCATTTCCCTTCCTTGTTGCACCGTATTTCACGTCAGTTACCCACTTACAGCCACGTAGGCTAAAGCAGTAAACTTGTACCTTAGCGTAAGGACGCTAGCTATCAATCACTATCGCTTCCTAAATCAAGCTCCCAATTAAAATGTCCGTAAATTTTCTTCCAAATGTCTCTTCCTGTTTTCAAGTCTGCTACAGAATGTAAACAAGCGCCATCTACCCTTTCCATCAGTTACAAAGGTCAAGGATTACTCCGTCTGGCTTGTTGGACTTAAAAGCAATATAGGCTGTCAAATGCAGGATGGAACTTCAAGATTTGAACGAGGCAGGGATTCCTGAATTAAAAGGCAAAATTGGTCCCAAAGCAGATACTGCCGTCGGAGATAAAGCGTTAGGCACATTTTTGCAAAAGTTCCCAACCATTTCTATTGGGGTAAATATTTTCTTTTCTCGTCGCCTTGTATCATTTTACATCTTCATCTTCTTCTGCGTTTGTCCTGAAAAACACGCTGTGACGTAGTTTACAGCGAGACTGCAATATCTGCGCATTTCGGCCGAACACATCCGATTTCACCTTCCTTTTTTTCGTTGGTTCCAACTGTGATCTATAAGCCAGACTATACAAGTGCAGCCTGATTTCAGGGCAGTCTCTGAGTCGGAATAGGGTCTTGGTCAGCTGCAATTCGCTGACCCAGATAGAACCAGCCAGATGAGACAGTGGCTGCTGCCCGTTCATTCACTCGTGCATCTTAGTCACACATTTATTTGCATCTAGCTAGAATGAAAGATGATTTAATCTGACACGAATGAAGGATTATTTGCTTCTGATAAGAATGAAAGATGATTTTCATCTGACAAAAATGAAGGGTGATTTGCATTTGATAAGAATGAAGGATGATTTACATCTCACAAGAATGAAGAATGTTGAGGCAGGGATACTGAATAATGGAAGCATATCTTGCTATATTCTTGCATTTCTTTTAGTAGGGATAGCTCATAAGTGGGGTTGGTGATCTTAAACTCCTCCGATTTTACCGTGCCCGTAGCACTAGACACGTGTGGCACTCTTGTATTGGAACATATTTTCAGAAGCAATTTCGCTTGATCGCTTCTTTGTGTACTTAGTATAGTTTCCCAATTCGTTCTATCATTTCTATTCTTAGAAATGCTCATATCTTTCTGTAAAATCGAGATACGCACTGGTCGAGGCCAAAGCCAAAGCCTACATGAAATACTCATTAATCGTGAACATTGCAGATATCAAGGGGGTAAAAGAGTTAGGCGCGGGGTGTCATGGATGACACAGGCAGAAAAGCCGACTAGTCAGATAACCACAGCAGAGACGATAAACAACGGAGAAGAATGGATTCACACTGGAGATAAAATGACAGACTACAATTGGGTCATTATTACTTTGTGGAGAGAATGTCCCAAGACTGGTGAAGTAGGAATATATTTATAACGATGATCAGTGTTGGTCGGTAAAATGCCTGGTTGGGGCTTCTCTGCTAGAATGAGAGGCAGGGTCGTTGTCGAGATGAGTGGTGCATACTCGACAATTACGTCCAGTATCAGAGTGGAGAACGAGGCTGTGACTTGGGCTCTGAGGTGGTTGTCTTGGACATCTTTAATAAAGACCATAATCATCTCTGAATCTTAGTTCTTGCTTTGGAAGATGCAGATGGGCTGGCTGTGGCATGAGTGGATAGTGGACATAGAGGCCTTGAACCTCCGGGACTGTGTGTGGATTTAGCTGCCCTGGCCTTACCGCGTTTGCGGGAACGAAATGCGAACATTCTGGCCCATGGACACATTGTAAAGCTGATCAACGACCCCTCCCTCCCACACACCCCAAACCCACACCCAGCATTCCCTCTCTGACGATGACTATGTAGACGATGAACCAGCAAGGCACAAATTGCCAGATTTTAAAATCATTCTCGGAACCAGAATAAAGCGACACCTCATAAGACGAAGCAGAAGTTTGTGAAACCAGCGAGCTACATGAATCACCAGTATCTACAATATTTGTCATTTGTTGTGATGGACTGGGCACCAATGGCTATGCCTGGAGTGCAGTAACGTCGATTTTACAGTGGAGAGCACAACATAAATGCTCCCAAATATAATAATCTTGCGACAGAAAAATGCACAAAGTACTCGTACTCCGGAGATGGGCCTGATTGTGAACGGCGTGGCTGCTAAGGCTCTGTTAACACGAGCTATGTTGTTGTTGCTGTTGATGTTGCTGATGTTGTTGATGTTGATGGTTGTTGATGTTGTTGGTGTTATTGGTGTTGTTGGTGTTGGTGTTGTTGGTGTTGATGTTATTGGTGTTAATCTTGTTAATGTTGCTGATGTTGTTGATGTTGATGTGTGTTGATGTTGTTGGTGTTTTTGATGTTGTTGATGTTGTTGGTGTTGATCTTGTTGATGTTGATGATGTTGATGTTGGTGTTGTTGGTGTTGATGTTGTTGATGTTGATGTTGTTGATGTTGTTGTTGTTGATGTTGTTGACATTGATGTTGTAGGTGTTGATCTTGTTGATGTTGTTGATGTTGTTGATGTTGATGTTGTTGGTGTTGCTGATGTTGTTGGTGTTGATGTTGTTGATGTTGTTGATGTTGTTGCTATAGATTTTGTTGATGTTGCTGATGTTGCTGATTTTGCTGATGTCGCTGATTACCCTACATGAGAAGCTTTACTCTTTTGTGTTCCCTGAAAAGGACGTTTAGTGACGCGTTGCAGTAGCTTCCCTCACATCACGAGCGTGCTGATAAAGTTGGACTAGATTCCTCCAGGTGGTTGTATTTTACTAATTCCTGACTTCAACTGCGTGTCACTCACTACTACAGGGATCACGTCGATCATCTCCCTCGCTAGCCAGACTGAAACAACCTGTTTCAAGAGAGTACAGCATATAAGTAGGGTACGGATATCGGTGATACCAACCTCGACAAAAATATGCTCTACCAAAAATGAGTAGGAACTTGTTTTTATCTTTCGTAATCAGCAAAGCAGAACCCTCACTAAATGTATAGTCTACAAAATAATAATATAAACCTCAGCAAACGTTTGGTTCCGCAAATAAGAGTAGAACCTTAAACAAAAGTTTAGTCTACCAAATACGACTATAGCCCTCAACTAACGTTTAGCCTACCAAACAAAACTAGATGCCTCAACAAAAGTTTTGCCTACCAAACAAAACTAGATCCCTCAACAAAAGTTTGGCCTACCAAACAAGACTATAGCTCTCAACAAAAGTTTAGTCTACCAAACAAAACTAGATCCCTCAACAAAAGTTTAGCCACCAAACAAAACGAGATCCCTCAACAAAAGTTTAGCCTACCAAACAAAACTAGATCCCTCAACAAAAGTTTAGCCTACCAAACAAAACTAGATCCCTCAACAAATGTTTAGCCTACCAAACAAAAACTAGATCCCTCAAAAAAAGTTTAGCCTACCAAACAAAACTAGATCCCTCAACAAAAGTTTAGCCTACCAAACAAAACTAGATCCCTCAACAAAAGTTTGGCCTACCAAACAAAACTAGATCCCTCAACAAAAGTTTGGCCTACCAAACAAGACTACCCTCAACAAAAGTCTAACCTAGAGAATAGAATGTTTTCTGTCAAAGCTTACAGCTTTACTGCAACATTTGCAACTTTCGGTCCAACACATCCGACTTCAGCAAGCATTTTTGGGTACCCGGTTAGACTTCCCACTTCCACCCCTTCTTAGGCAGTTTGCTATGTTGCAGTATTCTATCCAGGATCACCGCGGGATGGAGGAGAAGGATCTTGGCAGCTCTGAGTCGCTGGTTGTGACCCAGCTTTGGGTCGCCGACCGCTGCAGTTCAACATTTTGATCCGGATTTTATGACTTTATTGGAAACATAAATTATGAGAAAACATGAAAGACAAACTATGTGCACTGAAGAAGTTTAGCTGGCGATGTGTAAAAGAACACAGCAGCCAGATGGCACTGTAGTCCTTCATATTACACGCTAATTGGATGGAGCATGGGAGAACGGCTGATGCTGACGTCTTAAAAGGAAACGCGTCAAAACAAGTTTTTGCTATTCCCGTAGTTGTCTCTGTATCACCTTGTTTTGCGTGATGATGGTGTTTGTTCCGTACACAGTCCTTCGTGGTTGCATTTTACACTGTACATATTTGTGTGCATTTGAGTAAATAGCTGTGTTGCTAGATCGTTAGCTTCTCGTGGCAAAGGTACCTGGTCCAATCCCCGGTTTCGACACGCTCCTGTCTTAAAATGTGAAATGGTTTATAGATCCGCCACAATTGCACCTGAACGGACACCTCCATATGTGCTCAGTCCCCCTCAATGTTGAAAGTTCTGACGACAGCACACAAACTCTGTAGTTTCTGCGGCGATCTGAAAGGTTCTTCTGATTTCGTTATATAACCATTTACAGGTGAGTCCGAGGTGATATTTAGTTTTACCTGGAAGAACCAACGACATATACGGTCACAGATAACCATTTACAGGTGAGTCAGCGGTGAGAATTAGTCTTACCTGGAAGAACCAACGACATACACGGTCACAGATAACCATTTACAGGTGAGTCGGCGGTGAGAATTAGTCTTACCTGGAAAGCAAAGATGCAAGAAGATCCCATAAACGCACTAACAACACCAAAACCCATCACTACTGTACGAAAACCTACCTGGAGGCAGGATATATTTCCAGAGGTGGTAGAAAATATACCAGGTATTGCAAACAAAAACTGACAGACTGAAAAAGAAAGGAGAGATACTACTCTAAGCTTTATTTCGAAAAACTACCCAAGCATGGACTGGACCCATGCATACACCGACGGTTCTGTAACAAACACTACACAGAACGGAGGGGCAGGAACATTCCTGAACCTACCAAATGGCAGAAAAATAACACTGTCATTCGCTACTGGTAAGTACACAAGCAATTTCAGACGGAGGCAGAGGCACTGAGGGCGGCAGTGGAAGAAATGGTGACACACAAAGAAAATGAAAGCCATATAGTCCTGCTTACAGATGCTCTCGCCGTAGTCACAGCGCTAAAAAGCCAGAAAAACACTGAGCTTAATGACTTAAGAGCAGCACTCTGCAAACTGTGCCAGCAGTCCGCACCAAAAAGAGTAGTGGTACAGTGGGTCCCATCACACTGCAACATCCAAGGCAACGAGGAGGCAGACAGACTGGCAAAAGAAGGTGCAAGACTACCACAAACAGATACTAGTATGACGTACGAAGAGTCAAAACGGCTTATCAAAGCCAGATACATGACCAAATGGGAAACCGAACATACTGGTTACACCAAAAACGATGCCTATTACCAGTTGAACAGAAGAGAGCAGGTCGTTGTCTTCAGACTTCGCACTGGCCACAATAGACTGAGGTACCACCTATTCAACAAATTAAAGATAGGTGGTACCGACGAATGCCCGTGCGGTACCGGTAAAATGACCGCTGAACATCTGCTGCAGAACTGCCCGACATACGAGGATCAGAGAGAGCAGATGTGGCCATCACCAGTGGAACTGCAAGACAAGCTCTATGGCAGTGTCGACAGCCTCAGGATGACCGCCGCTTTGTTTGCGAAGGAAAGTTAGAGAGGAAGGGAACGGATCATCCTACCTGACAAAAAAGTCAATGAAGTTCCTCCTTAATATTTCATTCCTGAAGCAGTGTCTACTATTGAAACATCTATTTATTCTATTAAAAAGATGATCCTATAAGCAGGATTCTGGGGATCTATTCTTTCCTTCTTTGGACTGTCGCGTCCACACGGAAGTAACACGATCTTCTGTGCGTATTTAGTCGGTCAGATTATATAACAAGCAAAAGGCAATGTCATGTCTAAGGACCATAAATCTTCTGGATGACTGTGATCGTTGACCCGTCTGCCTAGGCTGTTTCGTCATCAGCAAAGACATTTCCAAAATTATATTTTAAAAGTAGAATAGATTGGATAAATCACTCTCTCAAATGGGTCACAAGAACAAACAGAATAAGGGGAAATGTGATTTTAAAGAAAATATTGAGGAGGAAGAAGAAGAAAAAGACGATGAAAGAGAAGAAGAAAACGATAATCATGATGAGGATGAAGATAATATTGAATAGGATAATAATGATGCCAATGTTGATTGTTATTATTATTGCGATGATGATGATAAAGAAGACGATGTTGATGATAAATAATAGGATAAGGAGGATGCTGATGCTGATTGTTATTGCCATTTTTACGATGATACTGACGATGCTGATACTGAATAGGATAATGATGATGCTGATGGTAATTATTATTATTGCGATGATAATGATGATGATGAAGATGGTGATGAGATTGAATAGGATAACGATGATTACGATGTTGATTATTATTATTATTATTATTATTACGATGATAATGATGATGATGATAATGATGAAGTTTGAAAGAGAAAAAAAAGAAAATATGAAGAAATAAGAAGAAGAAGCAGAGAAAGCAGAAAAATGAATCGAACAAGTAGAAGAAGGAGAAGAAGAAAAAGAAAAGAAGGAGCAGAAGGTAAAGAAAAGATCAAACAGATGAAGAGAAAAAAAAGAAGAAAGAGAAAACGAAAAAAAACGCCGATAAGACATTGCTTTCATGTGATCCAGTTTAGATTTAAACATAAGAGATACACACGAGCGTTATAAAACGTTAGTGCATCCTCGTTATGTGATAGGCTTGTCTTTTTATCACCTATTGAAAGTTTGCTTGTGAGGTTTGTATCTTTCCGTGTAAACATTGCAGCCCTAGTTCGCGTGCTCACATTTTTCATTGGAAAATTTGGAGTGAATTGGAAGTTTTCGAAGGAAAGCTTTGCCTGTGGTCGCTGTTTTAGCAGGGAAAATGTGTTTGTTAATGAAACAGAACGGGAAGACAAGTATTGTATTGCGCTAGAAAAAACATACAGAACGCATTACAGAAATGAAAGGGAAGTAACTGGAAGCTGGTTTAGAGTCATCGACTTAATAATAGTAATCCGCTTAGGCGACCAAGGTCCGTCACGTTGATGGTTTGCAACCACGATTTATGGTCGAGGTACATGAAGAGTAACGTTATGATGAGTTGCGAGCGATTTGCTGCTGCCAAGTGTTACGCGGGCATCCCCGAGGGCGCTTCTGTGTGCAACAAAATATTTCCCACCCTTGATTTCGACAGTCAAGTGCTGGATCTGACAGACCGGGCGATCCTGTGGAGGCGGGTTATATGACTGAAGATACAAAAGTCAGCTATGGACCATCATAGAAATAAGATTCTCGAGATGTGTTTGTTGGACGACCTCATTATTGGTAACCAGATCATGCCAGTGGATTCTAAGGATGCGCCTCTGACTGCACATGTAAAAGACTTCAAGACTCTTCTGCTAATTTTGTAAAATCGTCAAAAATTTTGAGCCATATAAAAGGATTGGGCTGTCACAGGATTTGTAAAGGCGCAGTCTAGTTTCCAGCGAGAGCCTCTTCTGGGACCAAATTCTATACATGGAGTTCATAGACCATACCCATCCTTTGAACAATGTCAGAACTGCTTCGTACGCCAAAGATCCGTTTTCTATACTGGTAGGTGAAGTCCTCTGTAGGGTCTACATTGTTGCCGTTGTAAGGTGATTTCCGTCGCAGGCGGACCACCATCAAAACTTTGGATTCTGGTCTTCGTTCATAAATTGTGGTGACCCAGATGTGAATCTCATCGTTCAAGGTACTTCATAGGACTTATCATGGACCTTCATGGGACGAAAGTGCCTTGGCATAAGAGAGAGATTAGTTCACGAATTCATACAGTCGGACAATTAATCAATCAAATCTTCTTCTTCTTCTTCTTCGTTCGTCTTCAGACCTCAGCTTCAATGACTCTAACAAAGGCAGCAGTCGACTCAAGGCTCTGTACGCTTCCGTACAGCTTCTCGTGAAAGACACTGGCTGTTACCAAATGCTACTTCTTTTTGGGTATACAGTGGACAGGACTGCAAAATATGTTCTGCCTTCATGGGGGCTGTGCCGCAGGCACAAAGGTCTGTTGTGCCAATCTTGAACTTGTTGTACAGATGGCATCTAAGTCTGTTGTGACCTTTGCGTAGCAGGAGAATTATTATCAGGTCTCGCCTGGAGAGTTGATAGTAGGCATCGTTTTCTATGTGGCAAGGGTGGTATTTTTTCTATTTTGCACTGTACGTTGAAGTGATGAATGCTTTTGTTTCGTCTTCTTCTTCTTCTGCGTACACAGTCAGACAGTAACCATTATTTTCTCGAAAAAAGCGGCGGTCATCTTGAGACTCTCGCCACTACCATAGAGCTTGTCTTGCAGTTCCACTGGCAATGGCCACATCTGCTCTCTCTGATACTTTTGTTTCATTGTATGTGATTTCTGTATCATTGTGCTTCAGCATTCCTCCCTCTCTGGCGAGTCTGTCTGCCTCCACGTTGCCAGGAATGCTACAGTGGGCTGGTATCCATTGGACTGTGCTTTTTTTTGAAGCACTGGGACAGTCGCTCGAGCGAGTCTGCCAGAGGACCAAGCTCATTTTTTGTGCTGGATCAATCAAATCAAAGCCAGTCGCTGCTTTCTTTGCATGTGCCATTTACGACATTCCGCGAGCGCACACAGTCCTGAGCTGTTCTCTCTGCCTCTTTCAATATGTCATCATTTAAACTTAGTTCCATCTCACGTTCTCTTTTCCATGTATTTTTGGGGCTACCTCTCTCGCCTTCCCTTGACGGTTCCATGTAAGAGCCTGCTTGGCTATGTTGGACTGCATTTCACAGTATGTCATATCCGGCCCTATTTTCTTTTCTTAATTTGTTGTTCCAGTGGATGTTGTTGACTCCGTTCCCATAGGTCTTCATCCCTCACCATAATCTTCCACTTTATATCATTTATCCATCGTAGGCTTCTGTTAACGAAGGACTGGAGTCTTTGTTGTGTGGCCTTGGTCGTTCTGGGCGTCTCCGCTTCATTCAGGAGCACCGGCTTGACACTGACATTGAATATTTTAACTTTGGTGTCAATCTTGACCTCTCTAGATCTCCATATGTTATTTAGTGTCAGGAATGCCCATCTTCCCTTTCCAATTCTGATCGTTACAGCCGGACATTTCAAGATAATTGTTCCAAACGGTCAAGTCTTTCGTTATTCATTGCATGCGGTAATGGGATAGAGTCTGTGTTCGATCTAGTCATATACGTGGACTCCATTACTTCTCAACCTTCCTATTATCAAATATGGAGCACTTATCTGCCTTTTCGGTCTAATGTGAAATAAACGTTTTAACATGGGACCGATTACAGTACAGTGAATTGGCTGACAGCAGCCAGCGGCTCAGAGCTCGCAACTTGCATCGGGTTTATCGAACCACAGCTGACCAAGACCGTTCAGTTCTGTCTCCAAGTGGCGGCCCTGGAAACAGGCTGCACTAGTGAAAGTCTGAGTAGGAGAATAGGGCTCGCAGTGAGAAGGAAAACCCGGTATAAAAAAACGCTAGCTGAAATCGTACAACTTTATGCCTATTACTAAGGTAGTCTAGGGGTTTTTAGGATGAGGCATACATCCTGCTTCGACACTGTTGTCGCCACGTCGTGCGCTGGCTATGTTTGTTTATTTCTTTCTTAAATGAAAAACAACATATGCCTTAACAAGGATTCGATCCGCTGCCCTCCTTGTCAGCAAGCAGGCAGCGAGACCATTCAGCCACGCAGATGTACCAGACCGAAAGGTGAAGATTGTTGCGCCTCGCTGAAAACTATTAAACTGTTTCACAAAGTCTTTTTAGGACGAAAGCCAAAGACGAAGAAAAAAATTAAGACGAGAAAGGAGGAAGAAGAAGAAGAGGAAGAAGTAGAAAAAAAAAGAAGACCAAGAAGAAGAAGAAGAAGAAGAAAAAGAAAAAGAAGAAGAAAAAGAAGATGGTCAAGATGAATAATAATAATAAGAAGAAGAAGAACAGGAAGAAGAACAATAACAAGATAAAGAAGAAGAAGAAAAAGAAGAAGAAGAAGAAGAAAAAAGAAAAAGAATAACAAGAGGAAGAAGAACAAGAAAGAAGAAGAAAAAAAGAAGAAGAAGAAGAAGAAGAAAAGGAATAAGAAGAGGAAGAAGACGAAGTAGAAAACGAAGAAGAAGAAGAAAACGAAGAGGAGGACGAAGACAAGTGGCAGCGGTATATTGTTGTAATCCCGGGAAGAACTCTCCTAGAGCATACACATGCAATCAACAGGTGTGTCGTTGACAGATAACCAATGAGCGTTGGTACTTTTAATTGTACGTTTGGAAAGGTCATCGCCGCCGATATTTATTGTAAGATGTGCAGTACAGCCGCTTTTCACAAGCAAACCAGAGAGGAAGATAAATGATAGCAAGGCCTCGTCACACTAAATTCGTCCAGTATGAAACTAGCACGTATTGGATCCCCCAGCTACAGCATCTGTTGTGTAACTGTCTATTTTTCTGCCGAAATAAATTACAATAGTTAGCAATTATGTCTTTCTAGGGATCCAAACCTGGAAGTGTTGCGGAATACAAGACACGTACGAGGGATGGTCGAAACGTTTAGCACTTTCGTATGAAAGAATCAAGGCACTTACTTGAAGTTGGTATGAACTTTGGTAGTTTTTTTATGTATTCTCCCTGCAAGGCGATACACTTCTCTTGACAATTGTTCACCTTCCTGGTGTCCTAATTGTAGAACTCCTACTTCTGGGCCCGGAACCATGTCTCTAGTTCAGAAATCAAACCCTGGATTACAGAAACATGACGCCCACGAAGCGGATTCTTCAAGTTTGGGAACAGAAAGTCACTAGGGGGCCGGTCTGATGAGTATGGTGGATGGGGCATGATGTCATACCCTCACGATTTTATGACATCGAGTGCTTGATACCCGAATTGGAGACGTGGTTCCGGGCGTTACAGGGCAAGACGGGGGAGTTTTATAATCAGGACATGAGAATGAGGAAGAATGGAGGGGAGAAGTGTATCGCCTTCCAGGGTGAATACATTTAGTATAGAGCAGTACTAAAGTTCACACCAATTTCGTGGTAAGTGCCTGGACTTTGACTCCTTCATACTAAAGTGCGAAACTTGTCGACCATCCCTCGCGTATATTGTATAGCCCCTCCTGTTCAAGTCTACCTCGCCGACACATTGCTGGACCTTGTTATAGCCAGTAATCTTGACAAAGGTTGGATTTAAACCCCAGCGGGAGGTAAGATGAAACAGCAATCGAGATTAGGGCGGGGGTAAAGCCCCCTGCCAGACAAGGACGTTGCAGCACACTCCCCCATAGATCAGGTGCAGCACACTCCCCCATAGATCAGGTGCAGCACACCCCCCCCCCCCCATAGATCAGGTGCAGCACACTCCCCCATAGATTAGGTGCAGCGCACTCCCCCATAGATCAGGTGCAGCACACTCCCCCATAGATCAGGTGCAGCAAACTCCTCCATAGATCAGGTGCAGCACACTCCCCCATAGATCAGGTGCAGCACACTCCCCCATAGATTAGGTGCAGCACACTCCCCCATAGATCAGGTGCAGCACACTCCCCCATATATCAGGTGCAGCACACTCCCCCATAGATTAGGTGCAGCACACTCCCCCATAGATCAGGTGCAGCACACTCCCCCATAGATCAGGTGCTAAAGACAGAGGTGCAGTGCCAGGACGAACACCAGCAAACTTGGTACCATGCAACCCAATTTTTTTTTCTCTACAAACAAGTGTTGATATAATCGATACTCGCAATGTGAAGTCCCTTTAGTCAGGACCAGCCATGAGTACTGAACCTAGACAGAATCCACGTTCGAGGCCTCCTACCATACCTAGAGTACTAAACCCACCTGTATGAACATCTACACAAAGCTGTTTAGAAGACGTCAAGAACTCACCACAACAGCAAACTTTTAACTGGATTTCACGCGTAAACGTAGTAAAAAATTCGTGTCCAACGAACGAAAGGTATCTACCTTTCTTTCTTTATTTCTTTCTTATGCGGATTGTCGAAGGGGGAATAAATTGGTAAGACCTAGAGCCGTTATTGCAAATACATAATTATCTGAGCATAATCGTGTTTTTCCGCAAAAAACACAATTAGTAGAATTACTCTTTTTGTGCGCCCGGAAAAGAACGTTTAGTGGCGGTTTATTGTAGACTTTCACGACATCTCGAGTGAGCTAATGAAGGTGGACCGGGGTCCTCTAGTTGGTTGTACTATGCTTGTCTTCATCTGCGTGTCGCTCACTACTATGGGAATCACGTCGATCTCACACCTAGTTAGCAAAGCTGCGATGAAAACAGTCGGTTTCCAGGGAGGATTACGTGGAACTTAAAGTGGGGATCTTGGCCAATATATTTTTCTTGACCCTCACTAACATATATGATCAGTATATTTTGTCTGATTCTGACTAACATGCCTGATCTGCACTGTTTTACCTGAACCTGACTAACATGTTTGATCAGTATGTTTTGCCTGACCTTGACTAACAAGTCTGATTAGTATATTTTGCCTGACCTTTACTAACATATCTGATCAGTATGTTTTTCCTGACCCTGACTAACATGTTTGATCAGTATATTTTACTTGACCCTGACTAACATGTCTGATCAGTATGTTTTTCCTGACCCTTACTAACATGTCTGATTAGTATATTTTACTTGACCCTTACTAACATGTCTGATCAGTATGTTTTACTTGACCCTGACTAACATGTCTGATCAGTATGTTTTTCCTGACCCTGACTAACATGTTTGATCAGTATATTTTACTTGACCCTGACTAACATGTCTGATCAGTATGTTTTTCCTGACCCTTACTAACATGTCTGATTAGTATATTTTACTTGACCCTTACTAACATGTCTGATCAGTATGTTTTACTTGACCCTGACTAACATGTCTGATCAGTATGTTTTACTTGACCCTGACTAACATGTCTGATCAGTATGTTTTACTTGACCCTGACTAACATGTCTGATCAGCACTGTTTTACTGACCCTGACTAACATGTCTGATCAGTATGTTTTACTTGACCCTGACTAACATGTCTGATCAGCACTGCTTTACCTTACCCTGACTAACATGTCTGATCAGTATGTTTTACTTGACACTGACTAACATGTCTGATCAGCACTGCTTTACCTTACCCTGACTAACATGTCTGATCAGTATGTTTTACTTGACACTGACTAACATGTCTGATCAGCACTGCTTTACCTTACCCTGACTAACATGTCTGATTAGTATGTTTTACTTGACCCTGACTAACATGTCTAATCAGTATGTTTTACTTGACCCTGACTAACATGTCTAATCAGTATGTTTTACTTGACCCTGACTAACATGTCTAATCAGTATGTTTTACTGACCCAGACTAACATGTCTGATCAGTATATTTTACTTGACCCTGACTAACATGTCTGATCAGCACTGCTTTACCTTACCCTGACTAACATGTGTAGCAGACCCCACTGTTTGCCTTGGCCGTGATCTAAACTTAGAACATTCTCACACTCATCCACATCATCATGACCATACTCAGTAAATGACATATCAAACAGCAGGTGGCATATTTATTATATCATACTCATATCATAGAATGAGTAGAGAAATTACAAACACAATATTATACATATCTTAACTTAACATTCAACTAAAACGGGAATTGTAAGCATTAGCTATTGATGGAATTCCCAACTATCTAAAAACCCAGTTCTATTGCCTTGCAATTACATCACACACACATCGCCTTAACTGCGTCTTCAACACACCTTATCAAAAACTCTTCCTCACTGAAATCCCCTCAGGCGGGCGATCTCGTCATAACTCAATGTGCCCTTGCTTACAAACACACTTTCAGATTATCTATTAATGCAAAACTCACACACCTATTTGAGCGATCCTGTTCTATCACTAAACATTCGTCCAACCGTTTATCAATCGCTCCTCTATCTAAGTCGGTGAGTTAAACATACGATCCACGTTCAGTCTCTCTCTCTCACTTTCCTCCATACAGCCTCACTCTCTCCCTCACTCTCCATCTCTCCTCCAACCTCCTGAGCTAAACTTTGTCTCGAGTTATATATCCTCAAGCAAGGCCAGAGCTTGACCAATCGATCTCAGGTATGGTCATCTTCAATCCCAATTGGAACGAAACACTTTGCACACCTGTCACTCATTCTCTCGCAGCAAGCCCCGTTGCCAATTTCGTCTGTCAATCAATCTCCCCCTACCAAAATCGGAAGGCCAGTGGTCAGTTTCTATCTGTCCACATTCCTTAACTCAACTCTGTTCTCCTTTGCTGAGACGGTGAGTGTCCTTGACATGCATTCATGTAGCTTTAAGCTTTAACATGTTCAGGCATCCTAAACTCCCCTTGCTCCGGCGGGAACTGTTACACATGTCTGATCAGTATGTTTTACTTGACCCTGACTAACATGTCTAATCAGTATGTTTTACTTGACCCTGACTAACATATCTGATCAGTATGTTTTACTTGACCCTGACTAACATGTCTGATCAGTATATTTTACTTGACCCTGACTAACATGTCTGATCAGCACTGCTTTACCTTACCCTGACTAACATGTCTGATCAGTATGTTTTACCTGACCCTGACTAACATGTCTGATCAATATGTTTTGCCTCACCCTGACTAACATGTCTGATCAGTATGTTTTGCTTCACCCTGACTAACATGTCTCATTAGTATGTCTTACTTGACCCTGACTGTTTGATCGTTATGTTTTACCTGATCAAACGTCAGTATTCCTCCCCACCACTACAAGTAAAACAGTAATTTTAACAAACTCCAAGAACGTACTCCAAGCCTTCTCAAGCCCCGAACAAGGTAAACTCTTGCATTAAATAAAATACAACATCGGATTGTTGTTCCAGTAAATCATATTTAGTGCTATAGTGTTTTCCGGCCTACTGTGAGATCCTTAAAAAATGATGATCTTGCAAAATCCTGAAGTAGCTGCAGGCAGACTCGCCTTCCACGGAGCTATAAGGAAGCAAAGATAGTCATCAAACGATCGATGAGAACGGAATGGAGATATCAGCACAAAGAACGGCTTGTTTGGATTAGTTGAACATGTCGTGAACACAAGATTACCACAGGGTTTAGCCAACATGATCACTAGTGTAGCAAATTAAACTCCGACTGTGGTTAGAAAACTGATAAACGTTTGATATTCTTTAATTATATAACATGAATGTTTTACATAAACACTTTCTGATTTTCTAATGTTGTAAGAACGAGGTTCGTGAGTTTTCATTTGTCTTCTATTGGATTAGTAGCAACTCTTGTCAACCTGTTTAGTCATTCACACGTTTATTAAATCATTCATTCAATATCTCATTTACTAGCTACGTCATTGACTCTTTTATTCTTCTTTTTCGTCTTCTTCGCTGAGGAACAAGACTAACGTCTGGTCAGGCAAAATATACTGATCAGACACATTAGACAGGGTCAGGCAAAATATACTGATCAGAGATATTAGACAGGGTCAGGCAAAATATACTGATCAGAGATATTAGACAGGGTCAGGCAAAATATACTGATCAGAGATATTAGACAGGGTCAGGCAAAATATACTGATCAGAGATATTAGACAGGGTCAGACAAAATATACTGATCAGAAATATTAGACAGGGTCAGGCAAAGAATACTAGCCAAGACCCTCATCTCGGCTTCCTAGTAGCCTTTCCTGGAAGCGTGCTGTATTCATGGCATCCTCGCTAACGAGGTGAGGGATCGATGTGATCACCGAAGTAGTAAGCGACATGCATATGACGCCAAGCATAGCACAACCTCCTGGAGGACCCTGGTCTACCAACTTCATCAGCACGCTCGGGATGTGAGGAAAACTACTGCAACCCGTCACTTAACGTCCTTTTCAGTCCGCATAAAAGAGTAGCCTTACACATTATGGGCATTCGAAGCAACAGCGTCTTCTTTTTCGTTCGTTCACAAAAGGAAGTTTGCGACGCTGTGTCGTAATTTACAGGGCGGTTGCGATATATGCGCCTTTTGGCCATAACACAGCTGATTTCAGAACGGCATTGTTGGGACCTGGTTTGACTTTTCCCTTCGATACCTAATTTCTCAGCCAGGATGCGTTGTTGCAGCCTGTTTCCAAGACCGTCACTTGGAGGCAGATTGGGCCTTAATGCAAGACGCCACTTATAAGTCGCTTGCTACTTTCAGCCCATTCACTGTGTTATCGTTGGCCCCAGTCTGTCATTGACTCAGAACACGTGCGTTCTAACAATCATACTCTTCTCAGGATCCCGACAATAAACCAATTTTTCATTTTTGTATTTATTTACAAGAACCTGTATATGTTGACGATTCTAAGCCTTTTTTTTTTTTTTGGTCAGCAAAAACAAGAAAAACACAGAAAAGATTACACATAATTTCACGTAAGTACAAAAAAAATCAACAACAACAACAACAAAACCACGTAAGTACGACAAACAAACAAAAAAACAACAAAAAACAACAACAAAAAACATTCAGTGGTGGCTCGACTTCATTGCCTCGGGTTTGTTTTCCCCATTTTAGCTCTGTCTCTCTCGACAGATGAGTACCCCCATCTGACGAGAGCATCGCACAAAGCACCAACTCCGTTTCTCCAGCGATGAACCCAAGGATCTCCGGAAAAAATTGACATCATGGACCGACCGTACAAAGAAAGGGTTAATCAACGTTTCCACTTGATACATCTGGAACACGAACAACGAAGTCGACGTACATAAAGACAACTATCTAGCACGACTGAGATAACTCGCCTTTCTGCTCCAATAGAAGCATAGAACTGCAGCTGGCACCCTTACATGAAGACTGAATCCTTGCATTTGCCGTGGTTAATTCACAAGCAATGGTTTTACCCCATGCGCAATCCTCGAAAAGAACAAAGAAACGTACAGCAAAAAGGGTTCATATTTCATCAATGGATGTTTCCGCCTGGCTGAGGGAATACAGTGGTAGGATAGATCGGGATCAAGATGATGAGAAGTGCATGAGCTGCAGCGGTCAGCGACCCATAGCTGGCAAAATCAGGGCCAGTGAACCATAGCTGACAGAATCAGGGCCAGTGAACCATAGCTGACAGAATCAGGGCCAGTGAACCATAGCTGACAGAATCAGTGCCAGTGAACCATAGCTGGCAAAATCAGGGCCAGTGAACCATAGCTGACATAATCAGGGCCAGTGAACCATAGCTGACAGAATCAGGGCTAGTGAACCATAGCTGACAGAATCAGGGCCAGTGAACCATAGCTGGCAAAATCAGGGCCAGTGAACCATAGCTGACAGAATCAGGGCCAGTGAACCATAGCTGACAGAATCAGGGACAGCGACCCATAGCTGGCAGGGCCAGTGAACCATAGCTGGCAGCGCCAGTGAACCATAGCTGGCAGAGTCAGGGACAGCGACCCATAGCTGACAGAATCAGGGCCAGTGAAACATAGCTGATGGAATCTGGGCCACTGAACCATAGCTGGCAGAATCAGGGCCACTGAACCATAGCTGACAGAATCAGGGCCAGTGAACCATTGCTGGCAGAATCAGGGCCAGTGAACCATAGCTGGCAGAATCAGGGCCAGTGAACCATAGCTGGCAGAATCAGGGCCAGTGAACCAAAGCTGGCAGAATCAGGGCCACTGAACCATAGCTGACAGAATCAGGGCCAGTGAACCATAGTTGGCAGAATCAGGGCCAGTGAACCATAGCTGGCATAATCAGGGACAGTGAACCATAGCTGACAGAATCAGGGCCAGTGAACCATAGCCGGCAGAATCAGGGTCAGTGAACCATAGCTGACAGAATCAGGGACAGCGACCCATAGCTGGCAGGGCCAGTGAACCATAGCTGGCAGAGCCAGTGAACCATAGCTGGCAGAGTCAGGGACAGCGACCCATAGCTGACAGAATCAGGGCCAGTGAACCATAGTTGACAGAATCAGGGCCACTGAACCATAGCTGGCAGAATCAGGGCCACTGAACCATAGCTGACAGAATCAGGGCCAGTAAACCATAGCTGGCAGGGCCAGTGACCCATAGCTGACAGAATCAGGGCCAGTGAACCATAGCTGGCAGCATCAGGGCCACTGAACCATAAATGCCAAAATCAGGGCCAGTGAACCATAGCTGACAGAATCAGGGCCAGTGAACCATAGCTGACAGAATCAGGGACAGCGACCCATAGCTGGCAGGGCCAGTAAACCATAGCTGACAGAGTCATGGCCAGTGAATTGTAGCTGGCAGGGCCAGTGAATTATAGCTGACAGAATCAGGGCCAGTGAACCATAGCTGGCAGAATCAGGGCCAGTGAACCATAGCTGGCAGAATCAGGGACAGTGAACCATGGCTGACAGAATCAGGGCCAGTGAACCACAGCTGGCAGAATCAGGCCAGTGAACCATAGCTGGCAGGGCCAGTGAACCATAGCTGGCAGGGCTAGTGAACCATAGTTGACAGAGTCAGGGCCAGTGAACCATAGCTGGCAGAATCAGGGCCAGTAAACCATAGCTGACAGAATCAGAGCCAGTGAACCATAGCTGACAGAATTAGGGACAGTGAACCATAGCTAACAGAATCAGGGCCAGTGAACCATAGCTGGCAGGGCCAGTGAACCATAGCTGACAGAATCAGGACCAACGACCCATAGCTGACAGAATCAGGACCAGCGACCCATAGCTGGCAGGGCCAGTAAACCATAGCTGGCAGGGCCAGTGAACCATAGCTGGCAGAGTCAGGGACAGCAACCCATAGCTGGCAGGGCCAGTAAACCATAGCTGGCAGGGACAGTAAACCATAGCTGACAGAATCAGGGCCAGTGAACCATAGCTGACTGAATCAGGGCCAGTGAACCATAGCTGACAGAATCAGGGCAAGTGAACCATAGCTGACAGAATCAGGACCAGCGACCCATTGCTGACAGAATCAGGGCCAACGAACCAGAGATGCCAAAACCCTTCTCCACCTCCATGTGGTGATCCTAGATAACAGGCCCCAACATGGCAGATTGGCTAAGGACAAGGAGTCGAAGAGGGAAGGCTAACCCGGTACTCACAAATGCCTGCTGATGTGTCGGATCGAAAGGTGAAAATTTCGCAGTCAAGCTGTAAACTACGAAATAAACCATTCTGTTCTCCTGACAACATCCTGCTACATGCAAAATCCATTTCATGGTTTTGTAGCGGGAGTTTGAGAACGAATGAACGAAGAAGAAGAAGAAGTAGTATAAAGCCACTAATAAAGAGCTGTATGATAGAGCTGGACAGAATCCAGTGGGACTAGACGTAAAGAGAAGGCCTTGGCGATGGATACGACACACATTATGGAAACCAGCTGCTATTATTACAAGGCAGTCACTGTTCTGGAATCCTGAGAGCTAGAGACGTAGTTGAAGATCTAAACACTCACGAAGACGGGAAGTCGAGACAAACCTACAAACATGACAGAAAAGACGTGATGGGGAGGTGAGGGGGGGGGGGGGGGGGGGCTGGAAATGATGGCACATGACAGGCAGATTAGGCGAAAATGTGTTGCAGACTTTTACTCCGCAGGGAGTTAAAGGGTTTTGAATGATTATGCCAGACTTCATTAGTCGAATTTTACAATGTACTGGGGAGGTAACAGTTGCCCTATTCTTTTCTATCCCGGCACCACACGAGTGTGAATTAATATACAAAATCCAAAAAGTAAATACTCACGACTATTACCGGATCCGGAAGGTGAGCAAAGAATATTAACACTGTAACCTGATAGACGATTAAGAAGGTTTGGGCAGGCGGTAGGTTGCACCATCCTGTCAACGTTTTAAGCCACAAAAGCTTCGGTAGAAATGACAGGTCAAGATTTGACAACGACTTTGTGTTCATTTTTAAAGACTTCTGTTTCACAGTGAGCAGAAAATATGTTTGTCGTGAAATTATAAATTAATTACGAAACAATTGCAGTAAAACGGACATAAACCGGATATAAGGGCAAGTATAATCTTCCCAAACCCATCCCACAATAAACATTTAGATATAAAATGAACAAATGAAACTTCTTCTTCTTCTTCTTACGCTGTCAGACGTCGACCTTTATTTTTTCGAAAAAAGCAGCGGTCATCCTGAGGCTGTCGACACTGCCGTAGAGCTTGTCTAGTGTTGCCACTGGTGATGGCCACATCTGCTCTCTCTGATCCTCGTATGTCGGGCAGTTTTGCAGCAAATGCTCAGCGGTCATTTTCCCGGTACCACACAAGCATTCGTCAGTGCCACCTATCTTCAATTTGTTGAATAGGTGGTACCTCAGTCTATTGTGGCCAGTGCGAAGTCTGAAGACCACGACCTGCTCTCTTCTGTTCAACTGGTAATAGGCATCGTTTTTTGTGTAGCCAGTATGTTCTGTTTCCCAGTTGGTCATGTATATAGCTCTAAAAAGCCGTTTTGACTCTTCGTATGTCACACTGGTATCTGGTTGTGGTAGTTTTGGACCTTCTTTTGCCAGTCTGTCTGCCTTCTCGTTGCCTTGGCTGTTGCAGTGGGATGGAACCTACTGTACCACTACCCTTTTTGGTGCGGACTGCTGGCATAGGACAGAGTATTGCTCTTAAATCATTGTTCAGTATTTTTCTGGCTTTTTAGTGCTGTAACTACGGCCAGGGCATCTGTAAGCAGGACTATATGGCTTTCATTCCTTTTACCTGTCACCATTTCTTCCACTGCCGCCCTCAGTGCCTCTGCCTCCGCTCTGAAATTGCTTGTGTATTTTCCAGTTGCCAATGACAGTGTTATTTTCCTGCCATTTGGTAGGCTCAGGAATGCCACTGCCTCTCCGTTCTGTGTTGTGTTTGTTACAGAGCCGTCGGTGTATGCATGGGTCCATTCCATACTTGGGTAGTTTTTCGTTATGTACCTCAGGGTTGTATCTCTTCTTTCTTTTTCAGTCTGGCTGTTTTTGTTTCCAATACCTGGTATAATTTCTACCACCTCTGGAAATATATCCTGCCTCCAGGTAGGTTTTCGTACAGTAGGGATGGGCTTTGGTGTTGTTAGTGCTTTCATAGGGTCTTCGTGCATCTTTGTTTTGGCTATCTCTGCAAAGTTTCTCCGCTTTAGTTTCCTATTTTCAAAATTGTTTAGTCTCTGGTGCATTGAATGGTCAGTCAGTCTTCTGAGTTTCTCTGCTTGCTCCTGGGCTCTGCAGTCTCTTCTGTCGGTCCTGGATTGCAGTTTTGTAATCTTTTCAAGTTCTACAATTGGCGTTGACTTCATGCGTCCTGTTATAACTCTCATGGCTTGGTTTTGAAGTTTGATGACTTTATCGAAGTTCGCCTTTGCTGCTGTTGTCCACGCCGCAAAGCCATACTCGAGGACTGGTCTCACTCTTCCAGTGTACAGTTTCTTTAGTATACTTTCGTCTGCTCCCCAGCTTGTGCCAGTAAGTTTCTTCATGATTGCCATTCTTTCTCTGGCTCTCACTCGGTTTCTCTCGATCAGACTTTTCCATGTCATGCGCCGATCAAATGTGACTCCCAGGTAGTTTGGGTTGTCGTTTGGCTGCAGGTATTTGCCGTTTAGAATTATTTTGGTGTTTTGGGGTTTGTTTGAAAGCGAGAATATCGTACATGTTGCTCTTTCCTCGTTTATTTTGACCAGCCATGAGTTCGCCCACTCTTCCAGCGATGTTAGTGCCTGCTGCATCCGATTACTTGCTGTGGTGAGATTCTTTTCAGAGGTCCACATAGCCAGATCGTCTGCAAACATTGAGCTATGGACTCTTCTTGGTATATTCTCTGTTATGTTATTTATATACACCAGGAAGAGTGTGGTTGACAGTACTCCCCCTTGGGGTACTCCCTGCTCAAGTATCACCTTTTGAACAAATGAAACAATTTTAGAGGAACTTTTTATTCTTCTTCGTTCGTTCTCACTCTCCCGCTACCAAACCCTAAAAAAGATTGTGCAAGTAGCAGAATATCGTCCAGAGAACGACATGCGCTGTGTCGTAGATTACTTGTTGACTGTAATATTTGCACCTTTCCGTCCGACACATCCGACTTCAATTGGCATTTTGTGTGCCTGGTTAGCCTTCCCTCTTTTATCCCTTCTCCTTAGCCAGTCTGCCCTGCTGCAGCATGTTATCCAAGATCACCACGTGGAGGTGTAGAAGTATCTTGACAGCTCTGGCTCCCTGGCCCTGGCGCTAGCAATGAGCTTCGGGTCGCTGTTCTCTGCAGCTCATTCATTGCTCAACATCTTCATCTCTAGAGTATCTTGATTTTACAGATGACGGCTTTACTGAGCCCAACTTGTGCGGAAACAAAGAACAAGACAGATTCTTTACCTCGCCAATCAGAACAGATGGAACTCAAAATAAATACCTCAAAGACAAAAGTCATGAATTTCATAAACAAAACTTCCATATAAAACTGAATAGAGAGCTATGACAGACGGCTGGAAGTTTCCACCATTTAGGAAGTATATTTCCACTCGAATTGCTTTGGCTTCGTCAGTCCTTAACCAACTAACAAACATTTGGAAATCGAAATCAATGACCAAATACACAAAGCTCAGGTTGTTTAGCTCCAACGTAAATTCAATGTTAACATTTCAATGCAAAAGCTGGAAAACTACAAAAACACTATTAAAAAAATGAATGCTTTTGAAAATAAAGTTCTTAGAAAACTATTGAACATTGGCTGGGAAGAATTCAAGACTAAGAAGAAAATAAGAGAAAACATCAACCAACAATATGTTCAAACATTATAACGACAAAACGTTGGGCATACATTGGGCATGGGCTTAGAATTGAAAACACCAACCAACAATATGTTCTACCATTATAACGACAAAACGTTGGGCACACATCGGGAATGGGCTTAGAATGAACAGCAACAGATTCTACTTACAGGCACTTATGGCGGCTCCAGATCGTAGCTGCAAGAGGAAGGCCAAAGAGTCTCATCGCAGGACGATCATCATAGAGGGCTCAACTATGGGTCAAAACAATATACAAGAACTTAGAAAATTAGCATCACCCAGTTCAAACTGGAGAGAACTAGTTGTTTTCATTACGTGCCGTGTCTGACATTTCAAGGAACATAGATAATCATTGTCACTGGTAAACGGGTTCATAATATTTCACCACTTGTTGTCATGAACTGGAACCTTTCACTTGACGTGTTTCTCTTTAGTAAACATCTGCTTAAACGCACTTCTGTATTTGGAGCTCATGTTATAATACACGAAGATACTTATACTCGAATTGACAGCCTCCATGACGAAAGCTGAGGACCAGCACACCAGGTAGAGATTTCTCAACAGGCCAGTGATGCTCAGATCTGGTACTTTAATACTGAATAAAGTTAGTAAAACGCTTGGAAAGTAGCAGACGTTGTAGGTAAAGGCCACCAGCGCAATCATTTTCACCGTTCTAAAGTTCTGTTTCTCGTGAACGGTAGATGATTCTGTGTGTACCATTATCGCTTTCTTCCGCCAAATGAGGATCTTTTTCATCTTAGTGATTAATACAACAGTCAAAATGAGCACAGCCAGAAACGATGAGATATGGGATATGGAGAGCACTATGAAGGATTTCGTATTATCAATTCTTTGCTCCCTCTGTATTATTCCAAAAAGTGTTCTATTGCTTGGGACGTAAAACTTCCATCCCAAATACATGCTGAAGTATTCGGGGAAGCTTGACAGCAACATCAGAATGTATATCCCAGCTACAGAAAATAGTGTCACTTTAACTGTCATGATCTGCTTAACCTTCAGTGGCACAACTACGCAAAGGCATCTCTCTAATGTAACAAAAGCTGTTAACCAGCTGGTGATCCTCGTCATCCTGGTGTACAAACATCCACCAGAAAGGAACGTAACCTCATTCGGTGCCCAGGGGACATGTTTATCAACCAAGGGCACAGCCCAACCAATAGCCATCCATAAAAATGATAGGCTTCCCAGAAGATCTGATACCGCAAGAGCTAACAGGCTGATGTTTGTAGTCTCCAAGAAACCAATATTAAAGAAAACTACTATATTAGTAGTATTGGCAGCGGCGCCAAATGTTGTTATTAATATCCCTAGAACACATTTGTTAAGTACTTGTATCCATAAAGCTAACTCGTCGCTAATCATATTAACCTCTTCTTTGTTTAATGTATTTGTGATGGAGTTCGTGATAGTTGATATCTGTCTTTCCATCGCTGTTATTTTAATATCCCGTTTTTAAAATGTATTGATTTTAGTGAGGTTTTTTTCTCAATATAAATTTAACCATTTAGCAAGTAAATTTCCGCTCGTATTGATTTGGCCTCCCTGTGCCTTTAACAAATTAACAAATATATGGAAATCAAAATCAATGAGCAAAGACACAATGCTCAGGATGTTTAACTCCAACGTAATATAAAAGATAACATATGGATGCGAAAGTTGGAAAACTACAAAACACTAGAAAATTAACTGAATACTTTTGAAAATAAATGATTAGATAGAGAGCTTTAGTTGACTAACGTTATGGCTAGAGTTGATCTGACATTAAATGGTTTACGTACTGGATGCTTCAATTGTGCGTCTTGATATAATAAAAACTTTCTTAATATGTATCTTGTTATTTTAAGATAATGTGGGGTGGGGTAGCTCAGTTCATAGCCAGCACTTCGCTATTTTATGTGATAACAGTGTGCCTCGGTTCGAATCGCGTCTGGAGACTAAAAAATTCGGGTCATGATTTTAATCAGAGACCACTTCTACAGTCAACCCAACTCGAAATGGGTACCTGACGCATGAGTTAGGGAAAGTAAAAAACAGTAAGGAAGGGCACTGCCCCCCCCACCCCCCACCTCTCACAGGCTATGGCTTAGTACAATGGATTCGTCAAAAACTCCCTTCTCAACCACCGGTTAATTCTGCTGAATTTCCACTTTACTTAATGTTACTTATTTTAAGACATGATTTCAATTCGTTGGATTTAATTGTATGTGCTTTAATCAAAGAATAATAGCTTTAAATTTTTTATTTATAAATCAAAGTCATAAGTGATAAGCGACCCGTCCCTCGAAGTAGTTAATCTTGCGTGTATCCCAACCCTGTCTCCAGTCGTGTAGTCTTGTGCTGGTCCCAACCCTGTCTCCAGTCGTGTAGTCTTGTGCTGGTCCCAACCCTGTCTCCAGTCGTGTAGTCTTGCGTGTATCCCAACCCTGTCTCCAGTCGTGTAGTCTTGTGCTGGTCTCAACCCTGTCTCCAGTCGTGTAGTCTTGTGCTGGTCTCAACCCTGTCTCCAGTCGTGTAGTCTTGTGCTGGTCCCAACCCTGTCTCCAGTCGTGTAGTCTTGTGCTGGTCTCAACCCTGTCTCCAGTCGTGTAGTCTTGTGCTGGTCTCAACCCTGCCTCCAGTCGTGTAGTCTTGTGCTGGTCTCAACCCTGTCTCCAGTCGTGTAGTCTTGTGCTGGTCCCAACCCTGTCTCCAGTCGTGTAGTCTTGTGCTGGTCTCAACCCTGTCTCCAGTCGTGTAGTCTTGCGTGTGTCCCAACCCTGTCTCCAGTCGTGTAGTCTTATGCTGGTCTCAACCCTGTCTCCAGTCGTGTAGTCTTGTGCTGGTCTCAACCCTGTCTCCAGTCGTGTAGTCTTGTGCTGGTCTCAACCCTGTCTCCAGTCGTGTAGTCTTGTGCTGGTCACAACCCTGTCTCCAGTCGTGTAGTCTTGTGCTGGTCTCAACTCTGTCTCCAGTCGTGTAGTCTTGTGCTGGTCCCAACCCTGTCTCCAGTCGTGTAGTCTTGTGCTGGTCTCAACCCTGTCTCCAGTCGTGTAGTCTTGCGTGTGTCCCAACCCTGTCTCCAGTCGTGTAGTCTTGTGCTGGTCTCAACCCTGTCTCCAGTCGTGTAGTCTTGTGCTGGTCTCAACCCTGTCTCCAGTCGTGTAGTCTTGTGCTGGTCTCAACATTGTCTCCAGTCGTGTAGTCTTGTGCTGGTCTCAACCCTGTCTCCAGTCGTGTAGTCTTGTGCTGGTCCCAATCCTGTCTCCAGTCGTGTAGTCTTGTGCTGGTCTCAACCCTGTCTCCAGTCGTGTAGTCTTGTGCTGGTCTCTACCCTGTCTCCAGTCGTGTAGTCTTGTGCTGGTCTCAACCCTGTCTCCAGTCGTGTAGTCTTGTGCTGGTCCCAACCCTGTCTCCAGTCGTGTAGTCTTGTGCTGGTCTCAACCCTGTCTCCAGTCGTGTAGTCTTGTGCTGGTCCCAACCCTGTCTCCAGTCGTGTAGTCTTGCGTGTGTCCCAACCCTGTCTCCAGTCGTGTAGTCTTGTGCTGGTCTCAACCCTGTCTCCAGTCGTGTAGTCTTGTGCTGGTCACAACCCTGTCTCCAGTCGTGTAGTCTTGTGCTGGTCTCAACCCTGTCTCCAGTCGTGTAGTCTTGTGCTGGTCTCAACCCTGTCTCCAGTCGTGTAGTCTTGTGCTGGTCACAACCCTGTCTCCAGTCGTGTAGTCTTGCGTGTGTCCCAACCCTGTCTCCAGTCGTGTAGTCTTGTGCTGGTCTCAACCCTGTCTCCAGTCGTGTAGTCTTGTGCTGGTCTCAACCCTGTCTCCAGTCGTGTAGTCTTGCGTGTGTCCCAACCCTGTCTCCAGTCGTGTAGTCTTGTGCTGGTCCCAACCCTGTCTCCAGTCGTGTAGTCTTGTGCTGGTCTCAACCCTGTCTCCAGTCGTGTAGTCTTGTGCTGGTCTCAACCCTGTCTCCAGTCGTGTAGTCTTGTGCTGGTCACAACCCTGTCTCCAGTCGTGTAGTCTTCTGCTGGTCTCAACCCTGTCTCCAGTCGTGTAGTCTTGTGCTGGTCTCAACCCTGTCTCCAGTCGTGTAGTCTTGCGTGTGTCCCAACCCTGTCTCCAGTCGTGTAGTCTTGTGCTGGTCTCAACCCTGTCTCCAGTCGTGTAGTCTTGTGCTGGTCACAACCCTGTCTCCAGTCGTGTAGTCTTGTGCTGGTCTCAACCCTGTCTCCAGTCGTGTAGTCTTGCGTGTGTCCCAACCCTGTCTCCAGTCGTGTAGTCTTGTGCTGGTCTCAACCCTGTCTCCAGTCGTGTAGTCTTGTGCTGGTCCCAACCCTGTCTCCATTCGTGTAGTCTTGCGTGTGTCCCAACCCTGTCTCCAGTCGTGTAGTCTTGTGCTGGTCACAACCCTGTCTCCAGTCGTGTAGTCTTGTGCTGGTCTCAACCCTGTCTCCAGTCGTATAGTTGTGTTACAAAGTTGCCAGTGGATGATTTAATTGTTTATGCCTCCTGAGAACGCCCCACCGCGAACATGCTGGCGATGAGGGAGTCTGCGCTGTTGATTCTGGTGTGGGCATTGGCCATCGCTTTCCAAGCTTGAGCAGGGTCGTTGGTTTCACTACTTTTGTCCAGCTGCTGCCACGGTTCCATCTGCCATCACTACCCTTTGTTTGGTAGTTAATTGGTTGCCCCTTGGGTGTGCACTGGTGAAAAAGTCAAAAATAAGATAGTATGCATGATATCTCCATGAAGAACAGGATGTGCAAAGAAAATGTAATATTATCGGTTAGGCGAGCATTGTTGACGCGGTTCCACTGTACTACAGCAATCAATAACCTTGACATCAAACGCGAAAACGCACAATGCTTGGTCAGTTCTACTATTTTTTTCCTGACCTTTACTCTTTTGTGCCGCCCTGAAAAGGACATTAAGTGGCTGATGAAGGTGGACCGCAGTCCTCCAAGTGGTAGTGCTATGCTTGGCTTCATCAGCGTGACGTTCACTACTACGGAGATCCAAATCTCGTCAGCCAGACTGCCTTTAAAACAGCCTGTTTCCAGGGAAGGCTACATGGATGAGAGATTGGGGTCTTGGTCAGTATAGTGTGCCTGACGCGACGCCTTGGTCAATATTTTGAGCCTGACTGGAGTGCCTGAAGTTCCCCGATCTGTTACTAAAGAATCCATTCAAAACGTCTCTAATTTGTACACTGCTAAAACACAACGGAGTTTATAATAGCCCGTCCGTGCATATATTTAATATATTTCAAAAAATTGTAAAAATTTCACTGGCTTGCCCCTGGGCATCACTGTGATGGCAAACAAAAAGTCATTATTCGTGTAACTTGTCTCATTACTCTTTTACGTTAAAGCATTGGAAGAGAAATATTGTTGGTTGCATATGGTGACTTTATCTATTGTCCGTTTATAAATCTTACAAACAAATAAACCTAATATAAGTCAATAATCTCACGGTCACAAGAGCTTCAAAAACATTCATTAACCTGCTATCACGAAAATCACATATCACTTAATAACCCCTGCTATCACGACAATCACATATCACTTAATAACCTCTGCTATCACAACAATCACATATCAGATAATAACCCCTGCTATCACGACACTCACATATCACATAATAATCCCTGCTATCACAACAACCACATATCACTTAATAACCCAAGCTCATCACAACAACTAGACCCACATAATAAACTCTGGTGCTATAAAAACCACATATCACATTATAAGCTTTGGTGTCACAACAACCAGATCCCACACAATAAACCCTGTTATTTCAACAGCCAGATCCCACATAATAAACCCTGATATCACAACAGTCACTTATCACACAATAAACCCTGCTATCCCATCAATCACATATCACCTAATTAACCCTGCTATCACATCAATCACATATCGCATAATAAACCCTGCTATCACATCAATCAATCACTTATCACATAATAAACCCCGTTACCACAAGAACCACATATCACATAATAAATCTCTATCTATGCTTCCACTAATGACTGAAATCAGGCTTCCCTGAAGCTGGTTGGAGAAAGCCAAACGTAGACAATTCCAATGCAATCTAAAGACATCCTTTATGAGTTGTGTGGAATCAATACAGCCATTACAGATTTACTCACCGAGTCGCTTATATTCTACCGTATGGTGCAGAAGTCTTCTATATGTTCTTACTGCTTCTAGTTTATACAGGATTGAGTCACAGACAGAATGACCAAACCTTTTTCTTAGTCACATCTTACCACATGCCTGGCAGGTCACAGTGTAACTACTCTTTGCTTCCCTTTCGAGTCCCGGTAATACACAAACAGTCAACTTGCCACAATGAAAACAACGTGGCTATTGAGCAGACTTACTCAGCCCTCCTTTCCAAGTTTGAAATGAATGTTCAAAGGCTTCTAGCGCTATAATCGTGTATTAATCTTCTATTTTTATATATTTAAATTTTACTCACAATAGACAAAGAAATATATAAATTTAAAAAATTGCCATATCTATATTTCATAAGTAAATGGCTGGTAACTAACGATATTTGATTTTTACCACACAAACGAATATATCTTCTACTGTAGAACATCGACAAACCAAGCTCAAGATTACTAGAGACATGATAACTGACTAACTAGTCCAATTTTCTTTGACTTTTACACAAATTGATTCTCAGAAGCGACTAACTACATAATATGATAACAGTCCTCGCTGGTTTCCCCAGTATTAAGACATACCATACTTTTTTTATACGACCTTTATTATCAACGATTATTAAAATCGTTCGTCCGTATTTTAACATTGTGTGAACCGTAAATTGGTATATTATTTAACACCATTGAAAATATTCACGTACATATCTCGGCTAACATGCTGTTCACGTATAATAATGAACTTAACAATAGATAATGCTTATGAATTTTTATGGCAACCAGAATCCTTGAAAGCAAACAGAGTGAGACGGCATCGATTGTTCAGTAATGAAAAAGATAATGTAAAAAGGCGACAACGAAATTAAGAATAGAACTTGCAGCTAATCTTTTCCTTGAAACTAAGAATTTGATCAAGATTGAATTAAGGCAATGGGATGGGCCAGCACAGGCGCGCGCGCGCGCGCACACACACACACACACACATACATACACGTACATATACATACACATCTTATTATAACTACTTTCTTGAATACTTGAAAGCTGGTATTCTTCTTCTTCTTCTTTGATCATCCTCAGATCAAGGTCCTGGTTTCTCTTACAAAGGACACTGTTGTTTGTAAGACTGTTTTATCTGCGTAAAGCGGGGACGGCGTGGCCTAGTGGTTAAGTGGCACGGCTCACAATCAGATGGTGCTGGGTTCGATCCCCATCACAGCACCGGCCGTTACCCCGGGGAAGCAAACCCTTAGAAAATGCAGGAGGAAGCAGACCCTTACATAAAATGCATGCTGAAGTCGGATGCACTGGGCCGACGGGCGCAAAATAAAAACCACAGTGTAACGCACACACGTCTTGGGGAATAGATAAATAAGGCGAACGCAAAAAAAAAAAATCTCCGTACAGCTTTTGTCTCATATCTGTCTCGCGAGGCCAGTACTGCTCTCTCTCTCTCTCTCTCTCTCTCTCTCTCTCTCTCTCTCTCTCTCTCTCTCTCTCTCTCTCCTCTCTCTCTCTCTCTCTCTCTCTCTCTCTCTTTCTTCCTGTATGAACTTTCAGCTTTATAGGATGTGTTCCACAGTTATGGTTATGTCCACACGCGGAAACCTACCATATGGCCCAACCCTCATTTTGTTGTAAAGATGACACTTGAGACTATTATGTTCAGTCTGAAGATAAAGATTTGCTCCTCTGTAATTAAATCATTTTGCTGTTGTTGTTGTTTGTGAATATCCACTATGAGTAGGTTACTCTTTTGTGAGCCCTGAAAAGGACGTTAAGTGGCGGGTTGCGGTAGCTTTCTTCACATCCCGAGCGCGCTGATGATTATGGACCGGGGATCTTCTAGGTGGCTGTGCTATGATTGGCTTTATCTGCGTGTTACTCATTACTGCGGGGATCACGTCAATCCCTCACCTTGTCAGCCAGTCTGCCATGAAAACAGCCCGTTTCCATGGAGGGCTACTAGGAAGCCGAGGTGAGGGTCGTGGACAGTATGTTTTGTCTGACCCTGACTAACATGTCTGATCAGTACATTTTTTTTGACCAGACGTTAGTCTTTCTCCCCATAGTTAAACCGAAGTAGTTGTCTTCTTTTCGGAAGTATGGGTTATGATCAACTCCTTTTCCACTTAAGTTTACTTTAATTATGGTCTTGGCCTCATTATATGTGATAGCCGGGTCTGTTTGTGGGGAAGTTCCTTCACACTTTGCTAGCTTGTCTGCAGCATCATTGCCTTCCATATTTCAGTGGGAAGTGATCCACTGAATGACTAAACTTTCGTTTTCTGAGTAGAATTGTGTCAGAGACAAATCCATTGCTTGATATCTTCATCGTTGTGTTGTTTTAGCGATGTTAATACTGACGGTGCAAGAGTTAGAGATACTATAATTTCTTGGATGGACATCTTCATCTTGTGAATCCTGGTAGTCATTCAGGCAAAGTTGTCTGATACCAAGTAGCCAAAAGCTGCTTGAATCTGTGTCTGTTCTTCGCCCTGATATACTACGATGGTTAGAACGCGTGGTGAAGATCGTCTCGTCATCTCGTAGGCGGACGGTCACTGGGGCGTTTGTAGTTGTATGGCCACCGGAAAGAAGCCCACGCGATCCATCTATCGTCCCTCATGCGGACTACATGGCCGGACCAAATGTACTTTCGTATTGGCAGAGCCGACGATATCCAGGAACTATATTGAATAATTTGACAACTCCAACGGACCTGGTTCGTATCCCGCGGTGTCCAGTTTAACAGACAGGGTTTTTTTGGTGCGTGTGTGTGTTTTTTTTATCTCGGTGCGATCGTTCCTCTACGTTCTAAAAGTTATGGCAACCTACCGTAGTGTGCACACCTACAACGAAACTCAAAATAGCCAAATAGGTTTGCGGTAGAAAGACGCTACGTTCTACTTAGGAATGCTAATTACATATGTGTGTGTACGCGTGTGCGTGCGTGTGTTCGTTCGTACATGTGTGTGCGTGTGTAACTCGAATAGAAGATTATGGTCACTCTAACATACCAACCTTATCATATAGCATCTTTCTATCTATCTATCTATCTATCTATCTATCTATCTATCTATCTATCTATCTATCTATCTATCTATCTATTTATTTATCTATCTATCTATATATCTATATATCTATCTATCTATCTATCTATCTATCTGTCTGTCTGTCTGTCTGTCTACCTGTCTTTCTGTCTATCTGTCTGTCTGTCTGTCTGTTTGCCTGTCTATCTATCTATCTATTTATCAATCTATATATCTATCTATCTATCTATTGTCTGATCCTGGTTTGCCTTTCGGCGTCAGGTGTAAAAGTGACATCTGGATAGCGCCTTGTGTGTGCTTCGTATAAGGTGGAACTGGCTGCCTCGGATATTCTGTCGATCCATCTTTTGTGAGGTCGGCTCCTAGCTTTGGTACCGCTGTGTTTAAGTGATAGAGCCATCTATGTTGATGTCGCGATATGTGGCCATACCACTGAATTTGCTGTTTTCTAATGAAGTCTAGCACTGGCTTAGTGCCAATCTGTTTCCTGATCTCATTGTTTCTAATTCTGTCCCATCCTGTCACATTTAGCATTCGCCTCAGGTATTTATTTTCTGTTGTTTCTATTTGTCTCTTATCTGTTGCTGTCAGTGCCCAAGTGTGACACTGTTAGCACAGTGTAGGCATGAAAATTGTGTTGAACAGGGCTCTTTTTGCGCCAATCATCACGCCCTTGTTCTTCAGTATTCTTGACATCTCAATGATTAAGTTTGCTTTAGTGCATCTGTGATCCATCTCTTCTTGCATTCTTAAAATTAGATGATACTATGCTTCCTAAATATTTGAAATCCTTCACTTGCTTGAGTTGTTGCTGTCCCATGGAGGTCTTAGCGGTTGTTGCTGTCCCATGAAGGTCTTAGCGGTTGTTGCTGTCCCATGAAGGTCTTAGCGGTTGTTGCTGTCCCATGAAGGTCTTAGTGGTTGTTTCTGTTCTTGCTATTGTCATTGTTTCAGTTTTACTCACTCATGTTGTGCCCTTCTGCAGTTAAGTTAAGGTAGTTTAAGCGTGTTGTTGCAGCTGTTATTCGGTGTTTGCAATGAGTGCTTGGTCGTCGGCGAAGGGAAGTTCGCTTGTCATAAAAGGTGATTAAAAGAGTTCTAAGATAGCGTTAGTAGCCTTACTGACTATTCTAGAACATATTACCTGTGTTTCCACAGATGCAAAATAGCACGCACGTGCTTTGATGATATTATCATGTCATGTGAAAGGGATGTCGATAGTAGTCGCCCTTTGCTTCACGTGTATTTGAAATGGAGTCACGGTGCATATGTGTATTTGTGTGTACTTGTATATATATATATATATAGAGAGAGAGAGAGAGAGAGAGAGAGAGAGAGAAATTGAGAGAGAAAGAGAAAGAGAGACAGATTGTTAAAGGAGTAATATTATCGCCTTTAACTCCATTAAGTCAGTACTCCAAGAGATGAAAAACACCACTGTAAGAGTACACACTTTCAATCCCACGGTCATTCCAGCAATGATTTACTGATGCAAATTGTGGAACTTGTGAAGCTCATAGTCTCTCAGAGGGCAATGGAACGGCGCGTACTAAAAATGTCGATACGGGATACGATCTGAAACAAGAAATTCGACATCAAACTTTATTTCGGGACGTTGTGGAAGCAGCGATGTTACGCAAACATACATTGGCAGGACATGTGGTAGGCATGCCAGATGGACCCGCAGAACAACATTTTTGTGGACATGTGCCTGTAAACTTCAACAACTGGGTCGCCCACCTATGCGATGGTGAGATGGACCGACCAGAGCCCTTGGCCCACATTGGTACAGAGTTGCGAAAGATCGGGACGCATACAGAATATTGTTGGCTTTCTCGCATACGGCAAATTTGACAATTTGTAATAATATATATATTATTATTACTATTATTTATTATTATTTCTATTGTTATTATAATTATTATTATGTTCTTTTGCGTCTTGACAGACTATCAGTAAGCTTGTTTTTTGTAGAGATGGTGGTGGTTGTATCTGTCCTGGAGGGACATCGACTTTCGTGGCTGATTTTTCCGATTCCTGATTGACAGGGACGACAGCAGTTAAACAGAAAAAGTTCCATTGGTCTGGTGTAGGCTTCTTCCTGTAGCGTCGCTTGTCGTCCATCTTTGTCACCAGAACTACCTCTGATGCCCCGATGCCAATTCTCAATGTCGCTCTCCATGTTGCTCTATCCTCTGCAATCTTCTCCCAGATATTTGGATTGATCGGAAAATCGTTCATGGATCTTTTCCAAATTGCCTTGTATCTTAGTTTAGGCCTTCCTTGTGATCTGGTACCCGATATGAGTTCACCCAAGAGTAACTGCTTTGGAATGCGGGTATTTCTTCTTCTTCTTCTTCTTCGTACGCAGTCAGACGGTAACCGTTTTTTTTTCGAAAAAAGCGGCGGTCATCCTGAGGCTGTCGACACTGCCATAGAGCTTTTGTCTTGCAGTTCCTCTGGTGATGGCCACATCTGCTCTCTCTGATCCTCGTATATCGGGCAGTTCTGCAGCAGATGTTCAGCGGTCATTTTACCGGTACCACCTATCTTCAATTTGTTGAATAGGTGGTACCTCAGTCTATTGTGGCCAGTGCGAAGTCTAAAGTCGAAGTCTGAAGTCGAAGTCGAAGTCTGAAGACAACGACCTGCTCTCTTCTGTTCAACTGGTAATAGGCATCGTTTTTGGTGTAACCAGTATGTTCGGTTTCCCATTTGGTCATGTATCTGGCTTTGATAAGCCGTTTTGACTCTTCGTACGTCATACTAGTATCTGTTTATGGTAGTCTTGCACCTTCTTTTGCCAGTCTGTCTGCCTCCTGGTTGCCTTGGATGTTGCAGTGTGATGGGACCCACTGTACCACTAGCCTTTTTGGTGCGGACTGCTGGCACAGTTGGCAGAGTGCTGCTCTTAAGTCATTAAGCTCAGTGTTTTTCTGGCTTTTTAGCGCTGTGACTACGGCCAGAGCATCTATAAGCATGACTATATGGCTTTCATCCCTTTTACCTGTCACCAGTTCTTCCACTGCCGCCCTCAGTGCCTCTGCCTCCGCTCTGAAATTGCTTGTGTACTTACCAGTAGCGAATGACAGTGTTATTTTTCTGCCATTTGGTAGGTTCAGGAATGCTCCTGCCCCTCCGTTCTGTGTAGTGTTTGTTACAGAACCGTCGCTTTTCGTTTTGAAGCTTAGGGTAGTGTCTCTCCTTTCTTTTTCACTCTGGCAGTTTTTGTTTGCAATACCTGGTATATTTTCTACCACCTCTGGAAATATATCCTGCCTCCATGTGGGTTTTCGTACAGAAGGGATGGGTTTTGGTGTTGTTAGTGCGTTTATGGGATCTTCGTGCATCTTTGCTTTGGCTATTTCTGCAAAGTTTCTCCGCTTTAGTTTCCCATGTCCCAAATTGTTTAGTCTCTGGTGCATTGGATGGTCAATCAGTCTTCGGGGTTTCTCTGTTTTCTGCTGGGCTCTGCAGTCTCTTCTATCAGTCATGGATTGCAGTTTTGTAATCTTTTCAAGTTCTACAATTGGCGCTGACTTCATGCCTCCTGTTATAACTCTCATGGCTTGGTTTTGAAGTTTGCTAACTTTATTGAAGTTCGCCTTTGCTGCTGTTTCCCATGCCGCAATGCCATACTCGAGAACTGGTCTCACTCTTCCAGTGTACAGTTTCTTTAGTATGCTTTCGTCTGCTCCCCAGCTTGGGCCAGCAAGTTTCCTCATGATTGCCATTCTTTCTCTGGCTCTCATTCGGTTTCTCTCGATCTGACTTTACCATGTCATGCGCTGATCAAATGTGACTCCCAGATAGTTTGGGTTGTCGTTTGGCTGCAGGAATTTGCCATTTAAACTTAATTTGGTATTTTGGGGTTTGATGGAAAGCGAGAATATTGTGCATGTGGTTTTCTCCTCGTTTATTTTGACCAGCCATGAGTTCGCCCACTCTTCCAGCGATGTTAGGGCCTGCTGCATCCGATTTCTTGCTATGGTGATATTCTTTTCAGAGGTCCACATAGCCAGATCGTCTGCAAACATTGAGCTATGGACTCTTCTTGGTATTTTTTCTCTGTAATGTCGTTTAGATACACCAGGAAGAGTGTGGGTGACAGTACTCCCCCTTGGGGTACTCCCTGCTCGAGCGTCACATATTTGCTCATCTGCCCTTGTACTTGGACTCTGGCCGTTCTTTGTTTGAGGTAGTGGTTGATCCACTTGTACATTTTCCCACAAACATCACTTCTTCTTAGCTTGACTCTAAGTCCATCTTTCCAGACTTTGTCAAATGCCTTTTCCAGGTCCACCCACACCGCTACTGTGTGTTTCTGTGCCTGGTAGGCATCTTCTATTTCCTGGGCTATGAGGATGACCTGGTCCTCAGTGGATCTGTGCTGTTTAAAGCCGGCTTGCTGTGGAATTAGTATTCGTTTTTCTTCCAGATGCCACATCAGTCTGGTGTTTATCATACGTTCCATCAGCTTGCCGACACAGCTCAGTAGGCTGATAGGCCTGTATTCATTTGGATCTGTTTTGTCCGTTCCTGTTTTTGGTACTGGTACAAGTACTGCGTCTTTCCATGCCTGGGGTACAATTCCCCTTTTCCAGCTTTGGTTCAGAACCGATAGCAGTTTCCTCTTCGCTGTTTGGCCCAGCCCCATCAGCATTTCGTTTGTTATCCCATCTTTTCCGGGAAATTTCCTTTTCTTTAATGTTCTCATTGCCTCTTCCATTTCGCTCATTGTTAATTTGGCCATCATGTGCTCTTCAGGTGCCGTATTGATGTTGTCGTGCCCCTTTTCCTCTTCACTAATGTCTGTATGCTTATCTGCAGGGACCTCGATAGTGATCGACAAAAGCGTTTGCGGCTTTCCAACCAGTGAGCAAGTTTTCGCCCTGGAATGCGGGTATTTGACATTCGTTTCCCGTGATCCAACCATTCCAGTTTCTTGTTGCTCAGGGCCAAGAGAAGGGAAGGTATCTTGGCACGTTTCAGTATTTCCGAGATGTACTTCTTGTTCTGCTACTTTATGTTTATTATACTGCGAAGACATCGCATATGAAAACTGTTAAACCTCTTCTCGTGTCTTGAATGTGTTGTCCGTGTTTTCGCTCCGTATAACAGTGTACCGAGCACGCATGCTTTATGTATCATAATCTTTGTATTTAGCATGAGCTTTCTGTTGTTCCATGCCCTTTCTTTCAGCCTGTCGGAAGCTGTTATACACATACACACACACGCGCGCGCGCACACACACAAACCTATATATAATCATTTAGTTTTCTGTCTACTTATGCAGTTGAGCCTCGCTTGAAGCTTAAGTCGTCTATTCTCCACCAAATGCGTATGTCACTGTGAGCCCGTGTCGTTGCACAATCACTGTCTTCTATCCACCAGCCTCGCAACCGTCATCTTGCCATGTAGTCAATTCTACCAGAGTTGTAAGCTATCAGTGTCAGTTGATGAGATACATTCTCATGAGATGACCTAAACAGCGCATTTCGTGCTTGAAAATGAACTCTGCACAGGACGTAGTGTCGACCATTATTGGAATGTCTTCGTTTTGCAGTCTGTCTTTCCTGGTAACACAGATGATTTTCCTAAATCCCGTCATTTCACACGTCGAAATTATGCTCTCATTCGCCCTGGAAAGGGATCAAGGCTAGTAATGCTGATAGCACACAATCGGTATAAATATATTGTTTATTAGATGTTGCTCAGAAGAGAAAACTGGCGACTGCTTAGGTCAAAACATACTGATTGGACTATGTTAGTCTGTGTCAGGAGAAATATACTGACAAAGACCCTCAACTAGTTCCGTCCTTTTCGATGTACTTTTTTTGTGTATGTGTTCCGAGTGCTTTGAAAAATACTTGTATTTGCTATTGTTACTGATTCATTCGGTATATATTTATGCACAATTTTCTTATTTACCTGCAAACAATGTCCCACAGTAATGCTACGTGTTTTAGATAGCGCTCGTGTCATTTCTGGACAGGCTGAACAGAGGTACACATAATTCAAGACTGACCACATCTTTCAATAAATATAACCAAAATATTGACTTGTGTGAAAGTTTACGAAAACATTGAACAATATGTGTGAAAGTTTATGAAAACGTAGAACAATCTGTGTGAAAGCTTACGAAAACGTAGAACAACCTATGTGAAGGCTTACGAACACGTAGACCATTCTATATATAGATACCAATATTCTGACTGCATCTTCTCTTTAGACAAGTAGGTAGACACATGGACACACGCTGAAAAGATGAAGAATCAAATGGGAAAATCCGATTCTTCAATTCAAGTGTCCTCTCCACAGCAAAGGTTGGATGCAATGGGCCTACAATACCCTGTCTCTTGTCTTGACGGAACACTCTGCCAGACTGACATTAATGCATCTTTTGATGCTGCTCCACAACTTAAGCGCTCCACGGCGATTGTCAGACTACCTTCAAACTTCCCCTACGGTATGGTTTTCAATAAAGTACTGGCAGCAACAACAATGAGCAGATTAACAAAAAGCGTCTGTGAGAACAAGAAGCTCACTGTTAAAATAAAAACACTTGTTTACCAGACCTGTGTCCTCAGCACCTTTCTTTATGGCAGTGGACATGGTCTACCTACATGCACCAGGAGAGGCGGCTAAACAGCTATCACATGAAGTGCCTGCGCAGAATCCTGGGCGTTGGGTGGCAAGACAAGATCACCAACGCAGAGGTGTTGGAGAGAACAGGCACTGTCACAGTCTTTTCTATACTTAGTCATCGAAGGCTCCGCTGGCTGGAACACATTCGGAGGATGGATGATGGAAGAATAACAAAATATCTTATCTATGGAGAATTACAGTTGGGGAAAAGGTCTCGGGGCCGGCCATTACTTCCGTACAAGGGTGTATGCAAGCGGGATATGAATGACGCAGGCATCGATTTGGAATCATGGGAACAGGACGCCATGGATCGTATTACATTAAGGGGCAGAATTAAGTATGGAATACAGACAAAGGAGAAAATGATTGCTGATAGGCTAAAGACTCATAGTTTGAGAAGACACGCCACACCATGCGATGCCGCAAACGGTCCTATTTTTTCTTGCACACACTGTGAAAGATGCTTATCTGCCCGGATTGGTCTTACGAGTCACATTCGTTATCGTCATGGACTGTAGTTGCATACCTTTTCAAAGCACAATTACTATCGCCTGACAAGACGGAAAAAGCTAATGATGATGGTGATGCAATGACTGTCGCTATTTGTTTTTTTCTCTTTCCACGAAATGCGACACATTCTTCTGCATAAACCGCATTTTGAGGACCTCTGTTTTGTTTTCCAACTGTTTGTTTATAGTCCATGTTTCTGCACCGTATAATAATGTTGAATATACATAACCCCTTGATGAGTCCCATGTTTAATATTTTGGTTATTTGCCTGGATGCCAATATATTCCTCATATCAAATACACTTGTGGCCATTCATATTCTCTTCTTTACTTCCCTCTCTCTTCTACTATCACCAGTAATTATCTGTCCCAGATATAAGTAGCTGTCTACCTGTTCTAGTATCTCACCATTCACTGTGATATTAGTTTTGGGCTGCCCATTTGTTTTGTTAAATAACACAACTTTTGTTTAATTAATGTCAATGTCTAAACCATATTCAATACTTCTTATGTTGACTGTCTCCGCAAGTTCTTACAATTCTTTTTCATTTTTAGCTGGATGGGAATAACGCATCTATAAAACGATTACCTGCTTCGATTTTCATTATTTATCCTCTGATATAACCGAAATGAAGTCGTCTGTGGTTAAAAGTTGAGTGTATCACAATAAAAACAACAACAAAAAAAACCCATTGCAAATCAATAATAATATGTTAGTTGTCCATAGCAAGCAATGATGGCGACATCATTGGATGGATTGTTGTTATCTTGATGATGTAACTTGCGCTGTATTTGGATTATAAAGAAGAAGTAACTGCGCTAGTCATCAACCTTTCTCTTTCTTCTTGATCTTCCTTGGACCAGCGACAAGACGATCAGTCAAGACGATTGTGGAGACATTACAATGTAGGGACTCTAGTCTTACTTACCTTAGACCACCAGTCGCTTGATCGCCCACCGTTTCCTGTCATCGCTTTGAGAGGTGAATGCCTTACTTCTCGACTGCAACGATCCCCAGTGCAATACAATGGCCAATGATGAAACAGATATATTTAGCGACGAAGTCGCTTCATTAGTCATTATTATCAACAGCGGTGTCTGTATGATTATTAGCGCCCTCGGGACTGTGACCAACATTCTTAACATCATCGTATTCACAAAACACGGCTTCTCAGACACTGTGAACATCAGTCTCGTCGCTCTGGCTGTCTCCGATATAGGATGTCTCACCACTGTTCAGTGGATCAACGTTGCCTGGAACCCCCTGTTTGTCAGCTCGGGCGTCCCGTGGGTGAGACATGATGTCCTTTATCTCACTGGAGGATGCCCGAACGCTAGCTTTGGCAGGATAACCAGTTGGATAACATCGTTCATCACTTTAGAGAAGTGTCTTTGTGTTTTTGCCCCTTTCAAAGTGAAAAGCATCATTACCCCTACTTTGACTAAAACTGCCATGGTTTTAATATACATTTTTATGCTACTTCTGCATTTACCCGACTATCTAACACTTTACTTAGGCTGGAAGTTCATCCCTGAATCTAATCAGACATTAATTGGAATCGTTCCAAGGGAGAACAGCGCACAGGTAGATGGTCTAGGGTTTGTACTAATGGTTTTATTCCAGATAATTTCGTTTGTAGCGGTTATAATTTTTACTACTATCCTTGTAATCAAAATGAGGCTGAATTTAAAATGGAGGAAGTCGGTCGCTTCTGGCAGTGTGAAATCTTTTGAAAATCAACAAAAGAAGAATGACAGAACTGTTAGGATGATTCTTGTTGTTGCTATTATCTATATTTTGTGTTTTCTTCCAATGATTATTTTTTTAATTTTTAGTATTGTGGAACACAATTTTAGTAGAGCTGGGAAGCTCAGAAATGCATTTTTTGCCATCTTCTCGATTATTTTAACAGTTGGAGCGATTAACTCCAGTGTCAACATCTTTGTCTACTACAATGTCAGTTCTAAATATAAAGCTACATTTGACCAATTATTCTTTAAAAATGTGAAGAAAGAATAAGCAATAATAATTTACCTTCTATACTTTATAAATATAAATAGCAAATAAATATCCTAATGTGAGCCTAATCGTGGCCTACTTTAGTTATAGGCCAAATGACACAGATATTGACATCTCTTCCTAAGTCATTGTTTTAAAAACAGACGAGAATTTTGAATTTGGCGATTGGTATCGAACATGTCTTCTAAATGTGGTGTTGCTAGATGTAAATCAAATTACAACAGCACTTGTGGTTATGAGATCGTGTATTTAAGTTTCAACGTAATGCAGAAGTGAGGGAAAAGTGGATGAAATACATCCCTATGCAAGATTCTTTGCCAACTAATGCCAGCGTGGTGTGTATCAAGCATTTTCAACCGTGTGATGCTATTATAAGCGATACTTGTACCGACAAATCTGAAGCTTAGCATGTGCTTCCACGAAAATGTCCTGCTCTAAAACCAAATGCATATCCATCATTGTTTTCCTAACTGCTTTCCTATTTATCAGTTGATATACATCAATATCGCAAAAATCCAGAGTTAATTGCTTCAGAAAATGTGAGAAAGACTGAGGAAAAAATCAATGACTGGCTTTCGTTAGATGTTATACAAAAACTATTATAATCTACAGTCTCAGATTAGTGCGAACTTGATGGGATTGTTAGAAAAGCAATAGAAGTTTACATTGCTAGATGGAGCGCACACTTTTATTGTACTGTACTGTGTGGCTATCGAAGAAAGCATTGCACCTTACATAACAGTCGGCATTGTTAGAAAAGCAATAGAAGTTTACATTGCTAGATGGAGCGCACACTTTTATTGTACTGTACTGTGTGGCTATCGAAGAAAGCATTGCACCTTACATAACAGTCGGCATTAAAGTGTTACCTGACATGTCTGTAGAAGTCTATCTCATAAATAAAAAGGTTGCTGCCAGACATCTATACTAGATTATAAATAACAATAAACTGTAAACGTGGTCACAGCTTTAAAATGTTTTGATCCATTACAGCAAATATAAACCTGATACTCCTCAATGCAATGTCACTGTCAGTGGTTTAGTAAAAGAAACTTGCGCTATGTTACAAAGTGCAAAAGAATTACTACTTTCATCTGAACAGATAAATATGCCAATATCCGAAGAGCAATTAACGTTTATGGCAGAGCAACTGCAGCTTTTTATTACGGATAAACACGGAAACCGTGTCAGTAGTTGCACATTGTGCTAGGTACTGCTTCAAACTCTACTAAAACAGAAACAACAGTGCAGGCTTTCCTAACTTCTTCGGTATTTGGAAATTATCAGAAAGTAGTAGAACTTGCACCGATGCACATGATGACATCAGACCATCTGAGCACAAAGTTACTGCAGATCATCAACATTGTGGAGGACTGTGGTTGTAAAGATATCGCAGCTCTTGCATATAATAATGCTGTTAACAGAAAAGTATATACAAAATCTTCTGAAACCAAACAGCACCTACATTACATTGAAAATCCCAGTAATTTTTGTAATAAAATGTTCTGGTACGAATTTGTGTACTTACTGAAATGCATCTGGAGAAACTGGATAAATCTAAAAGATGCAGAGAATACATTAATGTACCCTTCTGCAAGGGGATCACTTCTTCGTGTAGAGCCTACTTGTTGTATTATCCACACTTCAGCTGCTACCTTTATCAATTTGAAGCAGCTTTATAGCTAAATAGTGCCAAGTTAGCCCTAACTCTGAATTACGAGGCTATTTTTCCTTCCAGTAGGGGCAGACAGAAGGTCGAATTGGCTTTGGTGAATTGCTGCTCTATGACTTCTTGATGATTATTAATTTCAGATTTCATTAAGATGATGGCAAATTCACAATGTTAAGAGTAAGTTCATTGGCAATATTTCACAGAATCCCTTTTCAAAGCCATTAACATCTGCTAATGATGAGTCAACATAGCCAACTTGACGCTCAGCGCGGGGCAATGCTGCGTTTGGAACTGAACCATGGCGGACTACTACTTCCACCAACTCATTGAACCTCGAGAGAGTCCTGTTTCCGTCAGTTCCACCGTGTTTCAGTTTTCCAAACGGGCATGGGATGCGCTTCTCGTCCTAATTTAATCTTCCTATTGTATCAAACGTGTCAATGTTCTCAAGGCATGGATTATAAGCAAAATTAATCAGTTCAGAAAGTTGTTGTTGTTGTTTGCGAATACCCACAATGAGTAGGTTACGCTTATGTGCGCCCTGAAAAGGGCGTTAAGTGACGGGTTGGAGTAGCTTTCCTCACTTCCCGAGCATACTGATGAAAATGGACCGGGGTCCTCGAGGTGGTTGTGCTATGCTATCTGCGTGTCGCTCACGACTACGGAGATCACGTCGAACCTCACCTTGTTAGCCAGACTGTTGTCCTCGACAACATTCCGTTTCCAGGACGACCAACGAGAAGATCAGGTGAGGGTCTTGGCCAGTAAATTTCTCCTGGCCTTGGCTAACATTGTCTGTTCAGTGTGTTTTTCCTGACCAGACATTAGCCTTTCTGTATCATTCGACGTGTCAATTAGCTACACTAAAATCGTGTTCCTTTTCCTAGTCATTGAGCTACACTTGAATCAAGAAGTACAATCCAAGAGCCAAGATATGCCTTTTTTCTGTATTAGGAACCTCAGCATTGCTGATGTCTGCAGAAATGGAAGATTCATAATGGAAAGTGACAACGATCTATAGACCAAAAGAAAGCATTTGATAGTGTCTCACACGAATACTAGCACAAAACACCTGAAGATAATAACAAGGAGGAATATTTTACAAACTGGATCAAAATTATATATAACAAACCTGAGAGTAGACTTATAATAAACAACACACTTACAAACACAATACAAACAACTCGATCGGTAAGACAGGGTTGCCCCTTATCTCCGTTACTATACGTTTTAGTATTGGAGCCAATATTAGAAAAAATTAAGCAAGACAATACAATTAAAGGTACACATATTCCAGGGAATATATGAGAAAAAAAATTGTAGTATACGCACACAACACTGCATTTTTTCCATCAAATGACACCTCAAGAGAAAATATACTAAATACATTTGAAACATTTGGCAAGAAAAGTGGCTCAAAAATAAATATACTAAAATCCAAAATGTTGGGAATGGGAAAGAGAAAATTCAAAACTGATTTCCCTTTCCAACTAATGCAAGAAAATAAAACTAAAAATATATAGAATCGAAGTTCACGCAAATCTCTTAAATACAAATAAAGAAATGTGGCGGAAATTAACAGAACAGATCTAAAATAAGTAAGAAAAATGTAAATGTAAAACTACAACAATATTTAGAAGAAGTATAATAATAAATACCCTTATTATAGCTAAACTAATATATACATGCAACATCTTTAGTCCCCCAATAACGACCACCAAAGAAATAAACAGGTTCATTAGGCTCTTCATATTTAGAAATACTATACAAGCTAAAACATTAATGCAAGACAAAAAGCGAGGAGGAATTGCCCTACAAAATATTGAAACAAAAATGAAAGCCCTTGGAATTAAATTCGTCAGCGAATTAGTCGCAAAATCTAATGAGTACCCACTAGCTCATTACTACATGGGACTCCAAATTACTAAACTCTGACAATTAAATAATAATATGTCACATTTCTTTGTAAGCTTACCACCCTTTTATAAAGAATGCATTAGGCATATACAAGGTAATGAACAGTTAATTAAAGAAGAAACTAAAACTATCTATAAAAAAAACTAGTACAACTCTAAGAGCAGCCACTAAAAAATAGAATAAAATGGAAATATCATTATTTCATTACAGATTATACATATGTATTCAGTAGCCTACATGCTCTTAAAGTATCACCCAAAAGTAAAGAAGTTACATACAGACTACCATATAATTTAACACCACTACAAGTCAAAAAAGTACGCAGATCCACGTGTAAATTATGCAGACAGAACATAACAGAAACTGAACAACAAATTCTTTCAATGTGAAACGATTGCAGCAACTCTAGAGACAATTAGACAGACAACAAATAAATACACAAAAACCAAAGTAGACATGTTCAGAGCAGTCGTGTTAACCCTTTACACCCTAAGCCTTGATATAGAAAACGCACATTCATAATAGCAAGAGATACTTCTTTCTCTTTCTCATATACTATTTGTTTACAACATATATTCAAATGATATCATAGTAGTAAAATACAATTGAAATATTGCATTGAACAAAGTAATAGTTATTGCTTCCAAAAATAATATAGTGGGCAGGTTAGAGTGTAATGGGTTAAACAATATTCGCAAAACAGACAAAAACACTCAAGCCAAGCTGCTAACACTATTTACAGAATTGAAACACTTATCCTGGAACTGCTATAACAAGGCAGTATACGAACAAAGAACATGCACTTCAAACCTATTCAGACACATATACACACAGATACTTGTGCATTGAATAATTTGAACTGAACTTTGTTTTACTTTTATATTAATAAGTAAATCTTCTATATTAGTTTGAACAAGAAACGTTTGTTCTTGTTGGGAAAAAAATTGAATTTACAAAAATATTATTGCAAAATACCTTTGATTTTAATTTGATTCCCTTCTCTTTCCCCTGTCCCTTTTCTTCTCCCTTCCAAATATCTTCCCTCTCACTCCCTCTTTCTTCCGTCCGTTTCTTTCTTCTTTCTATACACCTTCCCAGTTCATTATAATGTTACATAAAATATAACTGCAAATGTTGTTGAAAGATTACACGACATGTTGAGCTTCGAATAACAAATAAATTTCACTTAAAATGTAGCTACTTGTCTAGTCCGGTCCATGACTTCGACGCCTCCGTGTAGGTTCAAGGATAAGCTCAATGTAAGAATGCGATTTTACACAATTGGGGTCAGAGCGGTTCCTCCCCATACGTCATGTAAATAGGGCGAACACGAGCAAGAGAAATTTGGTCGGGTGGAAAATTAAAACCTTACATCCTACGTGCATACTCGCAATATGTACATCCATGTGGATCTGCTGCAGGGCCATAGATCACTCTTTCTAGGCATATTGAATTATCCCTAGATAGACGGTAGACATCCAAGGCAGGTTCTCTATTGCGACTTTTTATTTTACAACATTCAGGGAAAGAGAACTTGTTTTCTTTAAGAAATTTTAATTTGTGTGGTTGCCTACCCTTTATGATTTTAAAAATAAATATCAGAGCACGCTTTGAAAACGTAAATGATAGTTCAAATTGAAATATCCAACACGATATTCCTTTTCCCACTTTTACACAATTTATGTAGATTATATAAAGATATGTCAAACACATCTATTGCAAACCTTACTTTGAACGTATTTTATCTACAGCTAGCATCAAGAACTTTCTAGATACTTCATAATTAATACGATCTTTGAGCTAAATATCATTATGGAATATATGTTCAATGAGATACATAGAATACAAATGTGGTTGGTTCCCATGGAGGCATAACAAGGTACTAGCAAACACAATTACATTATAAGACCGAAGTACATGTATGTAGAGCCCATATAGCAATGTTAGTGCATAGGCTTCTAATGAGAAGGTGCAGGGTTCGTTTCGTGGTTTCCATGTGTAGATGGATACTTAATTGGTTATTACAGAAAACATGACAGAGAGTAAACGAACTGGGTCTCATAAAATCTGATGTCTCAGAACAATGCAGCCTTTAGTATTTCATTACTAACATCATTGACTAAATATACCTCTTTGTGATATGTAAGACAAAAAAAGCGAGAAAGCGGACTGGTCACGGCAAACTCACAACAGCTGAGACCCCTTACAGTGAGTCCTCAAACGCATTCCCACATACATCAATGTGTGTTATGCAACTTCCCATGTTTAATTTAATCAATCAAAGAATATATAAACAGCAAGTTAACAAAGTGTATATCCTTACAATATTTCCCTAGACTAAATTATATTATATAATCAATAGTTGTTTGTTGGGTAGATAGTCCTTACAGTTGGTCGTTTGGTTTGGTTTGGCTTCGTTCGATATCAATCTCCCGCTACCAAACCCCGAAAGGCTTAAGTAGCAGAATGTAGTCTAGAGAACGGAATGCGTTGTGTCGTAGTTTACAGCTTGACTGCGATATTTGCACCTTTCGGTCCAACACATCCGACTTCAGCAAGCATTTTTAGAGTACCGGGTTAGCATTCCCTCTTTGATCCCTTCTCCTTAGCCAGTCTGCCCTGTTGCAGCCTGTTATCCAGGATCACCACGTGGAAGTGTAGAAGGGTCTTGGCAGCTCTGGTTTGCTGACGCTAGCAGTCAGCTATGGGTAGCTGACTGCTGCAGATTATGTGCTCAGTTGGTCGTTTGACAGGCCATGTTGATGTCTGCTCGTGGGTTCTACTAGTCTGTGTTGTTTTGTTGTCCCTTAACCTGCAGTGGACGGACTAATAACATCCATATATAATGTTACGCTTTATATCGCGATCTTATTCTTCTTAGATTCTTGGTAATATCATCTTTTATAATAATCCCCTTAGGAGACGCCGCCCCTTAGCGTGGATCGTCTATGACCATGACGCGGCTAAAGTTTACGAGCCTTACAGATCTGGAAAGAGGGCGGCGATCGGTTGCAGTCAAGAGTTACGCGGGTGATCCCAGGAGCGCTTCCATGTGACGCATGACATTTTCCGGTCTTGATTTCGACAATCAGGTGCATTATTTGGTGGGTTGGGGCATCATGTAGGAGGCGGGTCACATGACAGAAGATAGAGAGGCGGCAACGGTTCATAACGGAAACGATGATCTCGAGATGTATTTGTCTTGTGGACATCAATGTTGGTAACCAGATCTACCCAGTGAATTCGACTGCCCATATAGTCAATGACTGGAAAATTGATCAATGATCATCACGCCTGATTGCATCTTTGTAAACAGGAACTCCCTCTACGTCATCCAGTATTCGGCCATCTTTCGTATCTGCCCTCGCTCTGATTCATGATTTCCATTTTGACTTCCGTGGTTCTTCCCCAAGTTGTCTTATATCAGCCTCGCATTCCTATTTCCTCTGAGGTCCATAATATGGGGATTTTTATGATCGTGTCAGGTGCTCATCTTAAGGCACGACCGAACCAGTTCTAGCGTCGACCGTTTTAAAATGGCGTGCATATGTTCTTGGTATTTGTGCAAGATGTTCTTGATTTTGTGATGGCGTTCCGTCATATAATTATATGCTTTTTTCTCATACGATGTGTGTGAAAACATGGCAAGTTTGACATTTCGTTCATTGCTACTGTCCAACACGCCACACCACAAAAAAGCACAGTCTTAGTCTTAATCGACCTGTACACCTACACGGGCGTTAACTCTTGTGCAGTTCGTGACTCTTGTGGATGTTGGTAGTAGCCGGGTGCATTTCTCTGCTTAGCGGTCTGGGCTCTAGCAGTGTTAGGTTTGTTTTATGTTGTTTTGCGCTTGTCTCATTTCGGTTTCCGGTCGATACTGTCTCGGGCACTGGTTGTCCAGTGAGTGGCTAACTTCTTTGTTTTAGGATCGCGGGTGTTGTGCAGCTCGAGCGAATCTTGCCATCTAGTGGGGATCGGGAGGGGGGGGGGGCGGGGTGTGCCAGGTAGTCTTCTTTAGCCGCGCTGGTACCACAGAGTGGTTTCTGTGCTCCAGCGTTTGTTTTCCCTTATGACCACTTGGCCAGCCCAGCGGTGCTTGGAGTTGTTGGCATGATTTATGACTTTCTTGACGTGTGACAATGCCCGGATGGCATTGTTGTGTAAGCCCATCTGGCGCTGTTACCTAAGAGATAGGTCCATGAAGCGGTGCTCAAGCGAGGCATGTGTTGTCCTTAGCTGGTTCTCCGTGGCTTTTGTCAGAGACCAGGTTTCACATCCATAGCATAGCGCTGGTAGGACGGACCACTGAGTCGAATATGTCTGCTCGCAGTCTGGTATCTCTTGTGACGTCTTATGCCGCCTTTATTGAGTTGAAACGTTGTTTAAGCTGACAAAAGCTATTCTAGTGTTGTTAATTCTGTTCTTGATGTCTTTGTGTGTCGCTGTCCTATGTGAAAGTGCTTCCCAGGTATGTAAAGTGTCCGTCTGTGTTAGCTCTTCTTGTTACATTCTAATAGATGCTGGATTTATTACATTCAGCGTATGGTTTCTATGCTTTATATAGCATCTGATTAATGTAGTGGTAGAGAAGTCGCTTTTCATAGCAAAGGTACGGGGTTCAACTGCCGCAACCGTCACGCGACAGCCGACCCAGCAGTAAATCAGTACCTTGCGCACGGTTAGGGAAGGAGAAAAACAGCAAGAAAGGTAACTGGCCACTCCACCTCACACAAGCTGTTGCTTAGTATGCTGAAGTCTTTAACACTTCATTTCCAACCAGAGTTTAAATTTGCTGAAATACACAATTTCCCGTTTTATATATTCTTAGTTTTTAAGTTCGACCACGTTCTTCGCCAAGGGGTGGTCGCCATTGTGCGGGTCCCAACTCAAGATCCAATCGTTTCTGTCGCGGGCGCGTGTCGTCCATTTTGATAGTAGTATGTCTGTTGTTTTGTCGTGTGTATTGTGCTTTTTTAGTAAATCTCGCCAGCGAGTTCGGAGCCGTCCCCGAGGTCTCTTTTTGAAACTCGGGTATCACTTGGGGGTTATGGTAATCCGTCGTTTGTCTTGCCGTCTAGCTGTATGGTTGCCCAGAGGTGTTTCTTCTTCTTCTTTGCGTTCGGTTTCGTATGCTCGTTTTATGCTACCAGACGGACTGCATCCATGATGTGACACGTCAGTCGCAGGTCCTCAATGGTTCCCCACAGTTTGTCTTGTATGTTTCTCTCCTCGGGCCAGGTCTTCTCACGGGAGTCTTGGTGCAGTGGACATGTTTGCAGGATGTGCTCTGGAGCCTGGGGTCCTCTCTGACATGTGCATTGTGCAGTCTGTGCTGCTTTCATTTTATGCCGCTGTGCATTTAGTCTGCAATAACCAGTTCTGGGGCGAAAAATTGTGGTATACTGTATCCTATTCAGTCTATTGATTGGGTCCTGTGGGAATTTACTGTTTATTCTCTCTATCCGCTGTTGTTTATATTTTTTTGTAATGTTTGTCTTGAGTTCTGACAGTGACATTGGGTGGGTGAATTGTTCTCGTTGTCTTCCCTCCCTGGCCAGTCTGTCCGCGCATTCATTCCCAGGTATGCCGCAGTGAGCTGGAATCCACTGGAGTGTGATTTTATTGTGGTCTGAAAGTTTGTTTAGCTGGCATATCAGTTCCCTTTCCATACTATTTCGTGGTTCTCTTTGTGTGACCTGCAAAATTTACACGCAGTCGCACAAAAACACTATTCTTTTATCTTTTAACCCCTTTGCATCCAATAGTTTGATTGCTTCAATTATTGCCTGTTGCTCTGTTCTTAGATTTGTTGAGGGCTCCCCGGCAGCACTTGCTTTTTCTATAATGGTTCCATCCTGTAGAAATATGACGAGTCCCAAACATCCTTTCCTCAATGCTTCCTCTGATGATCCATCTGTGTAGACGTCCGTCCACATGGGTTGAGAATAGGCGTCTCCAATATGCTTTAGGGTTTTTTTCTCTCAATGCATGGTCTGATTCTTCCACCTTTCTATCGATACCTGGTATTTTCGCTTCCACCGTGAAGTTGGGCTGTTGGTCTGTATTTTCATATACTTGTGACATTTCCCATGTCGTTGGACATTTTGAAATGATGTCACTGTTCCTGGCTGTAAGGGCTTTTGATAAATAATTGAAGCTTGTTCTTTTTTTATGCGGTTTTTTGTTAATTCATTTACTTTTCCCTGCATTGGATGTTTATTCATACGCTTGTATTTTTCTGTCAGGTTTAGTATTTTTCCTTCTCTGCGCTCACCGAGGCTCTGGAGGCCTGCTACTGCATCGAGTTCTCTAATTGGGGTGCTTCGTAGACCTCTGGTAATAATTCTGAGTCCGGTATTCTGTGCCTTGTCTAGTTTCTGTAGGTTGGTCTTCGCCGCGGTTGCATAGGCACCCATGCCATATTCCAGTGTTGGCCGTACGTATCCAGTGTAGACCTGTCTGACTGTGTTTCATATGCGCCCTAATTTGTCCCTGCCAGTTTTTTTCATCAGCCTTAGTCTGAGTGTAACCTTATTTTGAGTGTCCTCAATGTGTGGGCCCCATGTTAACCTTTTGTCATATCTTATTCCTAGGTATGTAGGATTGTTTTCTCTAGGAAGTAGGCTATTTTCTAAATATAGGTCGACCTGCTCTGGCTTTGTAGAGAGCGAGAAGAGTGTTGAGAGGGTCTTGCTTTTGTTTATTGTGACACCACATGAGTCTGCCCATTTCTTTACTGCATTAATTGCTTCCTGCATTCTTGCTTTTGATGTTCCAATGGTTTCTGCCTGGGTCCATATGGCCAAGTCATCCGCATGGAGTGCCTTGTGGATGTGTGGTCTGAACTAGTTTGGCAGATCATTAATGAAGAGGATAAACAAGGTAGGGGATAGTGATCCTCCCTGGGGAACCCCCTCATGCAGTTTGGCCATTTTGTTCCTGTGTTCTTCCAGCCTGACTCTCACACATCGTGAGTGGAGGTAGTCTTTGATCCAGTCAAGCATTTTCCCCCTTATTCCTCAGCCCGCTAATTTTAGCATTAGTTCTTTCTTCCAGACTTTTCAAAAGCTTTAGTCAGGTCAAAGAAGGTGGCCAATAGTCTGCATTTCCTCTGAAAGGCATCTTCGATTTCCTGGGTCAGATAAGCGGTCTGGTCGTCGGTACTCCTGTATTTTTTATAGCCAGACTGGCACTCGTCCAGGATTTTGTTTTTCTCAAGGAAAGTTAGCATCCTATTGTTCACTAGCTTTTCCATTGTCTTTCCCAGACAGCTAAGGAGGCTGATTGGACGGTAGCTTGTTTTGTTTACTTTTGGTTTTCCCTTCTTGAGGATTGGGATTATTTCTGCCTCCTTCCATTTTTTTTTAACAATCCCTGAGTCCACGATTACTTTATCAGGTCCAAGAATCGATGTATGTCTATTGGCCCCAGGTGAGTTATCATTTTATTTGTTATTGCGTCGGGCCCAGGTGCCTTTTTCATCTTAAGTTTTCCTATTGCCCAATTCAATTCTTTGATGCTGAAAAGCTTGTTTATTTCATCCTCATTGTTTTCTTTCCTTTTCCTTGTCTTTTTTAGTTCATTTTCCATCCAGAGGTGTTTCAAATGGTTGACGGGGGGACGGCGTGGCCTAGTGGTTAAGTGGCACGGCTCACAACCAGAAGGTGCTGGGTTCGATCCCCATCACAGCACCGGCAGTTACCCCGGGGAAGCAAACCCTTAGAAAATGCAGGAGGAAGCAGACCCTTACATAAAATGCATGCTGAAGTCGGATGCACTGGGCCGACAGGCGCAAAATAAAAACCACAGTGTAACGCACACACGCCTTGGGGAATAGATAAATAAGGCGAACGCAAACAAAAAAAACAAAAAAAAACAAAAAAAAACAAAACAAAATGGTTGACTGGCTGTTGGACGTCCTTGATATATGACATTCTCTGAAGTAAGTAGTATGTCCTTTGCAGAACGTCGCGTCCTACAACCGCCATGTGTGTATATATATATATGTGTGTATATATATATGTATATATATATATATATATATATATATATATATACACACACACACACACACTAGGCGCCATTTAAAACGCACACATCACCTCATTTTATTAACCGCAACTCGTTGTGCTAAATTTGAAGTTACTGAAACTACTGATTTGTAATTTTTCATCCTAAATTTGTGACATTCTTACACAAGAAATAATTCAGAGGCGGCTCATAAGTAGTTGTCAAGCCTAGGGATAAACACAAAATGTGGCACTCACTAACATGGTCACATCCATCATTAATACTGCATGTGACCCCCTGCAGCATCAATACAGGCTTGGCATTGGTGTCGCATGGTGTTGCAGTGTCTTGACAAATTATCGGGGGATGGCCTTCCATTCTGTAATGAGTGTCATCTCCAAATTATTGACATTGTTGATGTCATGCTGGCGGACTCTTCTGTTCTGTTTATCCCGCACGTGTTCAATCGGGTTCATGTCAGAAGAGATCGCAGGCCAATCCAGTACAATAAAAGGTTGTTTGACTAATAAATGTCTGGTAACGTTATAGCTGTGTGAGGCCTAGCGTTATTGTGCTGAAAGATTTCCAAATCTAGGTGATTCTTGAAGACAGGCATTACGATACGTCACAGTACTTGATTAACGTACACGTCAGAGGTAACGCTAACTCTGAAAACATGAAGGGGAGTACAGTGGTCATTAGAGAATCCACCTCAGACATGTGCACTTCCTCCTCCGCATCTCTTATTCTGCACTACACAGGCATCAGCATATCCTTCTCCGGGACGACGCCAGGCGTGATTTCTCCTATCAGCAAAGGAGACATTAAACCGGCTTCTATCAGAGAACATTGTTGATCGTCTGTCCGCCCCTGGATGACCAATATTGTGTAGGGCCCAAGCCAATCTGTTGCTATGGTGACGTCTAGTAAGGATCAATTAAATGTTTGGACGTCTGTTTTGGAAACCAGCGGCGCGAAGTCTCCGCCGCACAGAGTTTCTTCTGGCAAGTCTCATAGTATCAGGTAAGTGAGCTGATGTCTGAGTTGCTGGTTGGAAGCGGTTGCGCAGATGTATCAATAAAATGTGACCATCTTAAGCTTGTGGTGTTGCATGAGGTTGACCAGGCCTGTGACGGTCATTGGTGGTACCTGTTTTTCGAAACCGCTGGTCCAGCCTTACTATAGTGGACTGGTCACAATTAAAATATCTGGCATAATCTCCGATCAATATAACACGCTTGAGCATATCAACAGATTGCAATCACTCTCGTAGCAACAGTTAAGGCATGATAAAAGAATTAACATACTTTCTTTTCGATGAAAACAGGTAATAGCCTTTTACTCGCTGGAACTTCACAAATGTGTGTGCCAAATATCAACGGGATTCGACTTATTGATAAAGCCAGGATTGACCAAGTCGTTGTTTTGCACGTGAAGCATGTAAAAAGGGAAGTAAGTATGACATGCACATGGGTCAGCGTGACCTTGATCACTTGTACACTTTCAGGATTTGTGTAAGTAGGTCACTCTCGGTGTTATTGATAATGGTTATTATAAAATAAAGTGATGCGTTTTTAATGGCTGCTTGTATATATAATAATAATAATAACGTTCACTTAGGTATCGGAGGCCCATTGCTTCATTCGTCCACATCCATGGCCCACTGCTACGGCGTGGTTCCAGGCCTCGTCCAGGGCGGAGGTGGAGGTTGATATCTGCTGAAGCCATACACTACGGGGACGGCCACTTCTGCGCCTCCATCAGGTCGGGGGAAGTCTTTTGGCGTTGAGGAACGACTTGTGTGGTATCTTGTGTGCCGGGGTTTCCTGGTCAAAATGTACAACATGACCGAACAAAGAAACTCGGTGGCGGTCAAGTGTTTCCTTGTCCAGCCGTACAACATGACCGAACAAAGAAACTCGGTGGCGGTCAAGTGTTTCTGAGATTGGGAGAATGCTTGTTTTGGCGGATACCTCCACGTTGCGGATGTAGTCATGCCATCGGATGCTCATGATACGCCGCTGGTTGCGCATGTGGAAGGCGTCTAGTCTCACCATGTCGTGTTTCAGCAATATACCTGTTTCTGAGCGGTAGAGTAGGACTGGAAAAACGCAGGACTGTTAGATCCGGATATATATATATCATCTTCATCATCATTGGCGCAGACCATGCGCGTGGCACCCTGTGAGTGTATCTCTGTGCGCAAGCCTGGGCGCTGAATATTGAGACCCTGGGCTGCCCAAACTGCAGGATCCCCCTCTCGGCCTCGTTGGTGTAATCCAAAGCATGACAACGTGGCACCAGCTCAGCTGCATGAGCTGCCGGAATGAGTTCGCAATTTTGAAACCATCCGCATAAGGTGCTACCAGTCAGGATTTTCTGTCTGGATTTACTCATGTAGCCATACCATCTCCCGAGGTTTCCACAAGGCAGTGGAGTCGTTGCCAGCAGATGCTAGTTACTCGAGACATCCGACGATAGCCTTATCGTCCCAAGACTAGCCAGCACTCTTTGGGACTTGTGGGTTTAAAATCAGAGTTCTTCCTCTCTTAGGCGAACTGCCTGAACAGGCTAACGAGCTTCGTCTACCCGGGTTTACAGTCAGAGTTTACAGTCAGAGTTTACTTTCTCTTAGATTGGCTGCGAACCAAGGTTAATGAGCCCAATCTGCCCGCCCAGTTATACCGCCGGGTACTCAGTCGCGCCCCACAGCAGGCTCTATAAGAAACAGGGGCCCCCTCATGAAGGTGGCCCTTGGAACATAATAATGTAGGAGAGTCCATTAGCATGAACTCCTGAACAGTGAATCCAGCGGCGATCTCTACACCTGGAAAGGAGAGTCTATATCATACACGACACTCTCCTTTAACGAGCGGAACGTCCAGTCCAGATCTCGTTACCCTCATATATATATATATATATACTGACCGGCTAAACAACAGGAGTTGATAGAAAAAAAAGAGGAGTCCACCCCTGACTAGCACACACAGCTGCTGGTGGAAAAGGCGTACGACCGACCTAGTCAACAATGACGACTCTAAAGACAGCAGCCGGAAAGGCCTCGTATCTGGTTAAGGGGCACCAGGAATCAGGAATCAAGGCTGGTGAGCGGCCAGATCAACGTTCAGAAGGTAACTGGAAACTACGGAATAGTTAATGCCAAGAAACACACGACAGCCTAGACAAGAACGGGCTATGACTGGAGCGACGTTCACAAAGGACTGGCTACATGATGGTATATATAGTTTGAAATAAACCTCTAGAAACACTATTCCCTAAAAATTATAAGACACAAGAGATACAAAAGTGAAATGCTCACATTCTTAAAGGGTTCAGAAAATGGATATGGGTTGGCTTGGCTTCGTTCGTTCTAAATCTCCCGCTACCAAACCCGGAAAAGGGGTTAAGTAGCAGAATGTAGTCCAGAGAGCGGAATGCGTTGTGTTGTAGTTTACAGCTCGACTGCGACATTTGCACCCTTAGGTTCAACCCATCCGACTTCAGCAAGCATTTTTTTAGTACCGAGTTAGCATTCCCTCTTTTATCCCCTTTCCTTAGCCAGTCTGCTCCGTTGCAGCCCGTTATCCATGATCTACTCAGAAAATGGATATGAAAAAGAAGAACTATATTTGAACAACAGGTAGGATTTTGGTCCATTTAGGAAGTGACAGTTTCGTTGTACCATATTCAGCCAAACAAAATTGAAATAGCGAACCTTCGTTATATAAAGACCACCACAGAAGCAGCAGTGGCATCCTAGTATTATGTTACAATAAAATATTCACTTTACGACCTCTCTGACAATTACCAAAAAACATATTAGAATAAGGTTCCCAGCACGAAATTTCCAGTACACGCGTGTCTTTTTACAGAAATACTGTAATGCTGATGTTCACTCGGGCGCATTTTGTGCCCTATGCTATTTAGCCAAATATTGTCTAAACTAATCTCTGTCCTTTGCCATTAAGTACCATGCCGGGCCAAGGTCTTGTCGAAAGCCAACGCTCCATCTCATTTGTGGATGTCCGGGGAGACGATTATAGGTGTAGGGCCACCATGACGCACTTTACGTGCCCATCTTTTGTCAGACACGCGTACAAATGCAATGGTAAAAAGGGTATTTACTGTTTATATGCAATTTTTATTTCATTGTGAAGTGTAGATAATAAATTATTCTTGTTTTTATTCTTTCTTCACATTTTAAAAAGAATAATTGGTCAAATGTAGCTTTATATTTAGAACTGGCATTGTAGTAGACAAAGATGTTGACACTGGAGTTAATGGCTTCAACCACGAAAGAAACCGAGCAGATGGCCAAAAATGCGTTCCTGAACTTACCAGTTATGCTTAGCTCGTGTACTACAATGCTAAACATTAAAACAAGAATTATTGGAAGAAAACACAAAATATAGATCATAGCAACAACAAGAATCATCCTAACAGTTCTGTCATTCTTCTTTTGTTGATTTTCATAAGATTTTACACTGCCAGAAGCGACCGACTTCCTCCATTTTAAATTCAGCCTCATTTTGATTACAAGGATAGTAGTAAAAATTATAACCGCTACAAACGAAATTATCTGGAATAAAACCATTAGTACAAACCCTAGACCATCTACCTGTGCGCTGTGCTCCCTTGGAACGATTCCAATTAATGTCTGATTAGATTCAGGGATGAACTTCCAGCCTAAGTAAAGTGTTAGATAGTCGGGTAAATGCAGAAGAAACATAATAATGTATATTAAGACCATGACAGTTTTGGTTAAAGTAGCCGTAATGATGCTTTTCACTTTGAAAGGGGCGAAAACACAAAGACACTTCTCTAAAGTGATAAACGATGTTATCCAACTGGCTACCCTGCCAAAGCTCGCGTGAAGGCATCCTCCAGTGAGATAAATGACGTCGGATATCACCCAGGGGACTCCTGAGCTGACAAACAGGGGGTTCCAGGCAACGTTGATCCACTGAACAGTGGTGAGACATCCTATATGGGAGACAGCCAGAGCGACGAGACTGATGTTCACAGTGTCTGAGAAGCCGTGTTTTGTGAATACGATGATGTTAAGAATGTTGGTCACAGTCCCGAGGGCGCTAATAATCATACAGACACCGCTATTGATAGCGAGGACTAATCTAGCGCCTTCGTCGCTTAATATGTCTGCCTTATCATTGGCCATTATATTATACAAGTGCTAGCAACGATTGGTTGTTTGCTGTTTCTAATAGCGATGCAGGTAGCTTTCAACCACAGACTACGTCGCTTTGGCTGGTTATATCAGAGGGTAAGAAGTAAATAGAGAAGAGGCTATTGTTCTATAGCCATGTTGTTCCTGTGTTACTCTCCAACTTGTCCGTTTGTACTCATTCCTTTGTACTCATGTGTCTAAAAGAGAAAAGCGCAGTCAAAAATGATCGATATCTCCATTAATATTGTTTTAGTTGATCATATACTTTCATAAGATAGTATCAGTATATCTAAAGAAATCAGTATCAGAATAGAATTATTTGTATCTTCAAAGAGATGGTTTTTCCTCTTCCAACGCGTTGGTAAATCAATATTTGTATATTTAAAAGAAAGATGAGGTCAAAATCTCAAAATCCTGGTATTCTTTTTCTTCTTCTTCTTCTTCGTTCATTCTCAATCTCCCGCTACCAACCCCTGAAAGGGCTTAAGTAGCAGATTGTAGTCCAGAGAACGGAGTGCGTTGTGTCGTAGTTTACAGCTTGACTGCGATATTTGCACCTTTCAGTCCAACACATCCGACTTCAGCAAGCATTTTTTAGTACCGGGTTAGCATTCCCTCTTCGATCCCTTCTCCTTAGCCAGTCTGCCCTGCTGCAGCTTGTTATCCAGAATCACAGAGACGAGGTGTAGAAGGGTCTTGTCAGATTTGGTTCGCTGGCCCTGACGTTAGCCCAGGAACTACTGAACATCATGATCTCATTATCTGAAGCCATTCTCTCTTCTCGCCGTGCAGTCTTAGTTCGGCTGTCTCACTCCCATAACAAACAGTAGTACTTCATGTACCCCAGCTGCAGGCTCAGCCCATCAAGAGAGCAATAACCTTCAGTTACACAACACAGATGCCATCTATACTTGCTATATTGAAGACAGTTCATGAGCTGTTTTAGATTATCAAGATGATGAGCAGCGGTCAGCGAACCAAATCGGACTGCTAGCGTCAGGGCCAGCGACCCAAAGCTACCAAGACTACTACACCTCCAGGTGGTGATCCTGGATAAGTCTGCAAAGGGGCAGGACACACTTGCAGTTCAATTCAATTCCAGCGTTGTCTCCGCAACGAAGGTTGACTGCAATGGACATCCAATATCCACTGCCTTTTGTCTTGACGGTATACTCTGCCAGACTGGCATTAGTCAATCTCTTTACACTTATAGCGCAGCTCGTCTCTTGTACGTGACGTTTAACATTCCTCCCAGTACTGATTTCAATAAAGTATCGTGTCTTTTTATGTGATACAATATATTTGAATTACCTAATTTTAATGCCTGTCAAATGGGAGGAAGACTAACGTCTGGTCAGGTAAAATTTACTGATCAGACATGTTAGTCAGGGTCAGACAAGACATACTGACCAGGACCCTAACCTCGGCTTCCTAGTAGCTCTCCCTGGAAACGGGCTGTTTTCATGGCAGACTGGCTAACGAAGTGAGGTATCGACGTGATCCCCGTAGTAGTGAATGACACGCAGATGAAGCCAAACATAGCCAACCGCCTGGAGGACCTCGGTCAACCCTCATCAGCATGCTCGGGATGTGAGAAAAGCTACTACAACCCACCACGTAACGTCTTTTTCAGGGCGCACAAAAGAGTAACCTACTCATTGTGGGCATTCGCAAACAACGTCTACCCATGCCTGCTCTCGTCGGGACGTCGCTATTTGTGTGTTCCTCTTTCCACGAAATGCCACACATTCTTCTGTATAACAACATTCCGAGGGCTTCTGTTCTGTTTTCCATCTGTTTATTAATAATCTATGTTTCTGTACCGTATAATAATATTGAAAATAAATAACACTTGATAAGTCTCATTTTTAACGTATTGGTTATTTCCCTGGATGTCAATATATTCCTCATCAAATTAAAAACACGTTTGGCCGTTTATTATTCTCTTCGCGACTTCACTCTCACATTACAATGCATCAAAGTAAAGTGGCTCTTCTTACATCCATGGGTGCACGAAAGATGGTGGGTCGGTCCTCCTCGCTGTGCAGTGCAAGGCTTCTCAGCATCTCAGCAGGCTTACCACTACTGTGATCAAAGTAGTAATCCCCACCTCGCTTGGCATGTTGCCAAACACACAGTCTGTTTCGAGATACACATCGTGAAGGTGAAGTGGAGATCTTGGTCAGTATTAGCACCACTAGCTTTCTTTGTTCTGGTAGTGGCTCTGTTATAAGATGCTGCAGACCACTTGGCCATCTTGCTTCCTACGAAGCATTGGGTCATGACTGAATGTAAGCACTTTGTGTTCTCTTACAGTGGAAGATTCTGTTGACAATTTTAGCACGACGAAATTGTTTTACGTGTGCTCTCTTTAGTTATCTCTTGCAAGTTGTATGGGAGTGCAGTGGTCATTAGTACATGGCTCCGGGACCAACACGGAGAGATGCAGAACACACTGACCACTAACTCTCACTACCTGCAAACAATACCTTAACCACTAACTCTTCCTACAACAATAAATTAACCACTAACTCTTCCTACAACAATACATTAACCACTAACTCTACCTACAACAATACCTTAACCACTAACTCTTCCTACAACAATACATTAACCACTAACTGTACCTACAACAATAAATTAACCACTAACTCTACCTACAACAATACATTAACCACTAACTCTACCTACAACAATAAATTAACCACTAACTCTACCTACAACAATAAATTAACCACTAACTCTTCCTACAACAATAAATTAACCACTAACTCTACCTACAACAATAAATTAACCACTAACTCTTCCTACAACAATAAATTAACCACTAACTCTTCCTACAACAATAAATTAACCACTAACTCTACCTACAACAATAAATTAACCACTAACTCTTCCTACAACAATAAATTAACCACTAACTCTTCCTACAACAATAAATTAACCACTAACTTTACCTACAACAATAAATTAACCACTAACTCTACCTACAACAATAAATTAACCACTAACTCTACCTACAACAATAAATTAACCACTAACTCTTCCTACAACACTAAATTAACCACTAACTCTACCTACAACAATACATTAACCACTAACTCTACCTACAACAATAAATTAACCACTAACTCTTCCTACAACAATACATTAACCACTAACTCTACCTACAACAATAAATTAACCACTAACTCTACCTACAACAATAAATTAACCACTAACTCTACCTACAACAATACATTAACCACTAACTCTACCTACAACAATAAATTAACCACTACTCTACCTACAACAATAAATTAACCACTAACTCTACCTACAACAATAAATTAACCACTAACTCCACCTACAACAATAAATTAACCACTAACTCTTCCTACAACAATAAATTAACCACTAACTCTTCCTACAACAATAAATTAACCACTAACTCTTCCTACAACAATAAATTAACCACTAACTCTACCTACAACAATAAATTAACCACTAACTCTTCCTACAACAATAAATTAACCACTAACTCTACCTACAACAATAAATTAACCACTAACTCTTCCTACAACAATACATTAACCACTAACTCTACCTACAACAATACATTAACCACTAACTCTACCTACAACAATAAATTAACCACTAACTCTACCTACAACAATAAATTAACCACTAACTCTACCTACGACAATAAATTAACTACTAACTCTTCCTACAACCATACATTAACTACTAACTCTCACTATCTACGATAAGTCATTAACCCCTAGCTCTCACCTCCTGCAACAATACAATTACCATTAACTCTCCCTACCTACAACAATACAATTACCATTAACTCTCCCTACCTACAATATTATATTTATCACTAACTCTCAATATACTTTTCACTAATTGTCTCTACCTACAACATTACGTTCACCACTAGCTCTCCCTATGACGTGCTGAAATCGGTGTTTCGGGTCAAAAGATGTAGATATCGCAGTCTCGTTGTAAACTACGACGCAACTTCACAAACGCCGAAGAATAAGCAGCAGCAGAAGAAGAAATAAAACGAAGAAGAAGATTATGATGATGAATATGATGATGATGAAGACGAAGAAAACAACAACGCCAAAAAACAACTACCACTGTACGCTTACAGCGCAATGTGATCTGAATACATGCAAAGCACGAGATGATGAGGTTCATCTGCCATTTAGATCAATGATAATTAACATGGCCTTACAACCATCTATGCAACACACATGGTTCAAGGAAGTAAAACATACATTCTCCACGCCGCTAAATGGCACATGTTGGACTGTAAATCCGTTAGATTCTCAACGACACGACGACAAGCCTTTTTTGTTAGTTTAAAGTTGTATTACATAACAGGGGCGGTCGCGAGGCAGGTGGGTAGATGATATTAGAGTGATTGTGCACCGACACGGGCTCACATTGACCGACGCAACGCACTTGGTGCAGAATAGAAGACTTAAGCTCCCCATGACGCTCAACGGCACAAATGTAATGAAAACTAACTAACTACATAACAGCAATAGCGTTGTATTTATTAATTCGTCTTTTAACACATTGGTAAAATCAGTGAATTCGTTTGATAGAAAGCTCTAGAAACCAATAACACACGTATTTGATACGGGAATAAAATAGTGATAAATTCCGTTTATTTTCGGGGATCAACCGAAACCGTACTTTCAAAATATTTGTTGTTTAAAAACTCACATTTTGAAAGGTCTATCTAACAAACATTTGCAATGTTTACTATATTTGTTTGTATCTCTCGCTACAGGGACAACCATTCTTTATTCATATTTTAAAAGTGTTAACGTTTAATGGTAAATATCTGGAAAGAAACAAAAGTGTAATTATCATCGGCTTAGTGGGGTTAACTGAGTGCCGCATTAATATGTCGCAGCACTGTTTGTCTCTCGTCATGCAAATATCATGTCATTATTACGCATACACATACGCAATGATTTTGTTTTATTTCAGTATAGTTAAATTAACGAACTACTATACCAATTACAAGACATAGCTAACATTGTAATGAGTTTGTAAAGATTATTTCGTCTTCAAGGTATTGATTTTAAAAGTACCTGTGTCGTACCACTATTAAGATAATTGCAGGTTATCGATTGATAAACCCACGTTAAAATTGCCTACAGAAACGCCCCCAATATCGAGTCAAATCAAGGATAATTTTCAAATCCAAATTATATTTATATTAAAATTACAGTCTGTTGTTTATTTTTTCATAAATATGAAGTACTTGCAACTATGTGACTCGACTTTAGGCAGCCGTCACAATTGCTGTTAATATTTTGTTCCGAAATAGTCCGTGCATTCTTCTCTCGTATGCACTTATAAGCGTATACTAGCTAAGCTCACCTGAGTGATGTCCGGGTTTAAAAGAATAGGCAACTAAGCAAGGTTGTTCTTTGAGCTGGCAACCTCATCTTGTGAAACATTGCTATTGAAGTGTTCCGGTACAATCTTCTGTGAAGGGATCAGCTGTAATGATGTCATCTCCTAGTCACCCCCTAGTCGTCTTGTCCTTGACTTGCCACTGGGGTCGGACGGCTCGAGACAAGAGAGTGAGGATAAAAAGTAGCGCTGTTAATCCTTACTAAAAATAGCCTAAGCAAAATGAATTATGCCATCATCATCTACGATGGACGCCCGCCTTTGCCTTTGCTTTGATGCTTTACTTGGGGTGTGAGGGCGAATAGATTTACAAAGCTAGAATTACTTTAAACTCTCTACGCCCAATAATGTACTCTGTAGCGTCTAACAAGGAAACTGGTGAAAGCACTACAACACAACTGAACATGAATTTTGTCGAATTCGGGAAGGCATTAGACAGCATACATCAGGATTGGATATAGCAGCGTTTGTTAACCAACGGTAAGCGGACTGGTGCCGATCCACGAACAAGTTATTGCGACTTAACCATATAACTTTGGAGATCGCTTTGATGTGATCTTAGCGCTATTCTTCTTCTTCTTCTTCCTCGATCAACTGATACTATCTATGCTTTGTCCGGTGAAGTTCACGAAGGAGACTGCGATTCAGGTCTTCGCTGGTCCCCCACACCTTTTCGAGCATGGTCGCTCCCCGAGGCCAAACTGTCTCTCTTTAGTCTGCATAGGTAGGGCATTCTTGCAGAATATGTTCTGGTGTTGCTCTGAGACCCATTCTGTGGGGGTGGGCCTTGAGTCTACAGTGTATCGCTCTGAGTCTGAAGATCTGTGTCTGTCCATTTCTGCCAAATTTGTTTATGCTGTCATTCTTTGGCTTATTTTCTTTGTTCTCTCCATTATATCCTCATGGATCGTTTGATGATTGTCTTTGCTTCTTTATAGCTCTGTAGATGGGGATTCTGCTTACAGCCACTTAGCGATATTAAAATGTTAGTCGTGTTTTCTACCACCTATTTTCTGTGTGACAAGACATTTTCAGCCCTGTTTCCTATCCAAACCAAAAAGAGAAACCGAATGGGTGTCAATGCAGAGCTTCATCATTCAGCAACAACGCTACAGCCACTGTTATCAAATATTCTAGCTAGACTTAACTTAACTTAACGTCTTTATACTGGTTTGGAAGACTCTGCAGTCTGTAAACAACAGGTTTCATTGACATTTCCTTGCTCTAAAAGATGTGCGCATCCAATCGAGTCTTAAATGCATTATTTGTCCTTGCCTCCACTACTTTCTGCAGCAATGCACTTCAAGCATTCACCAGCAACAAATTTCGCACCTACTTTATTTGAATGAAATATTGCTTTCTCAGACGTTCAAGACTTTATATTATTATAATTTGTATTTACTGTTCGGTTTCTGCTTATTTTAATTGTCTATAAACTTTTCATTTGATAATATTAGATTTAAAACTAATACACAAATTAATATATAAATAATGGTTCTTCATTTCTGTTAAAGTGTCCACGAAAAAGTGTTCTTATTTTCATGGGTCTGTGAAAAAATTGTTTCTGCTGTCACCTGTTCACATGTGTAAAATGGTTGGATTGCACAGATCTATAGATGAAACAGATAACTTCCGATATCAATATCGGTTCAATCATTAAAAGCGTGTATACAAATTGTACATGCAGTGTTGGACAGAGTGACCAAACATTTGATATGAAAACAGGAGTAATGCTTGGATGCCCCTTGTCAGCCATTCTCTTTCTGTCATTCAAATGAGTGATGCGATTGGTCAGAGAGAAAACCCCAATAGAAATAAGATCGACATTGTTTTCTACACTCGAAGATCTGGAAAACGCAGATGACATTGTTCTTTTTGCACATTCGCGTCAACTTATTTAAGAAGAAAAAACGAAAAGACTTGAGTATGTATATTCAACAAGTTATACTGAATAGTAATATAAAGAAAGGCAGAAGTCATGACATTGAATATTCTGAATCCTACGTCAATCAAAATAGGAAATTAAGAATTGCCGGAGACAGAAACATATACATACCTTGGCAGACTAGTTACAATAGATATCGGAAAAGACAGAGACATCAAAAGCAGAAGGAATAGACTTGGCAAACAACGTTTGAAAGTCCTCGTGGTACATCTAAAACACCAAGATAAGAATTTACAAGAGTTGCGTGCCTTTTGTTCTTCTGTGTGGTGTATGATTTTGTACGTTCAATCCTCCTTGCACGGTCTTCGGCTTTTTGAAATAGTGTGTTTCGGTTACCCTGTGTTGTATTTCCACGGTCCAGTGCACACGGCTGAACTTCACAAGATTGGCGTCCTTCGCCCTGATTGCTGGCAGTGCCAGTTTTGGTGTGGCTTGGAAATGTACACACGGGCCAATAATATTGCCTTGTGGAGATTGGGCCCTGCCTGGCTAGCAATATGTCCATGATGCATCACTCACACGAACAGTGATGTTATCGACAGGTAGGGAATTCGCCTCTCAAAGCGATGAATGGAAACGGTTGGTGATCGAATCCCGCAAGTTTCACGTGACTCCTGGTCTCAAGGGAGTTGGGACCAGAGCGCCTGGATCCTGAGTTACCTCCAGTCGTCTTGACTTTTTGTCTTGCCACTGGTCCAAGGTGGCTCGGGACCAGAGAGTAAGGTTGATGACCAGCGCTGCTTCTTCCTCACCATAATCCAAATACAGAGCAAGTTACATAAAGATAAAACCGTCTGATGATGTCGCCATCATTGCTTGCGAGGGAAAGTTAACTGATGGTGCGGAGTGATTTTTCATTTTTTTTTTTTTTGCGTTCGCCTTATTCCTCTAATTCCCAAGGCGGTGTGCGTTGCATTGTGATTTTTATTTTGCGTCTATCGGCCAAGTGCATCCGACTTCAGCATGAATTTTAAGTAAGGACCTGCTTCCTCCTGAATTTTCTATTCTAAGGGTTTGCTTCCCCGGGGTAACGGCCGGTGCTGTGTAGGGGATCGAACCCAGCACTTTCTGGTTGTGACCCGTGTCACTTAACCACTAGCCACGCTGTCCCCTGGTGCTAGTGAAGAAGAGTAACAGAAAAAAACCCATCAAAGTTGTCATCTTTTCATACGAACTGCCTAAGAAATGGAGATCTGCTTGGCCGGAGCGATCAATAAGACATGAACACCGTTCCAGCTGGCCGAAGTTGAAATTACAGAGGTTACCTCCTAAGTAAAGAGCTAGATATCATCGCCAGAACTGATTTAGTATGGACACCCGAACTTATTTGGTATGGACACCAGAACTGATTTAGTTTGGACACCCGAACTGATTTGGTTTGGACACCAGAACTGATTTGGTTTGGACACCAGAACTGATTTAGTATGGACACCAGAACTGATTTGGTTTGGACACTAAAACTCATTTAGTATGGACACCAGAACTGATTTGGTTTGGACACCAGAACTGATTTGGTTTGGACACCAGAACTGATTTGGTTTGGACACCAGAACTGATTTAGTTTGGACACCAGAACTGATTTGGTTTGGACACCAGAACTGATTTGGTTTGGACACCAGAACTGATTTGATTTAGACACCAGAACTGATTTGGTTTGGACACCAGAACTGATTTAGTATGGACACCAGAACTGATTTGGTTTGGATACCAGAACTGATTTGGTTTGGACACCAGAACTGATTTAGTTTGGACACCAGAACTGATTTGGTTTGGACACCAGAACTGATTTGGTTTGGACACCAGAACTGATTTGGTTTGGACACCAGAACTGATTTAGTTTGGACACCAGAACTGATTTGGTTTGGACACCAGAACTGATTTGGTTTGGACACCAGAACTGATTTGATTTAGACACCAGAACTGATTTGGTTTGGACACCAGAACTGATTTAGTATGGACACCAGAACTGATTTGGTTTGGATACCAGAACTGATTTGGTTTGGACACCAGAACTGATTTAGTTTGGACACCAGAACTGATTTGGTTTGGACACCAGAACTGATTTGGTTTGGACACCAGAACTGATTTGGTTTGGACACCAGAACTGATTTAGTATGGACGCCAGAACGGATTTGGTATAGACGCCAGAACTGATTTTTTATGGACGCCAGAACTGATTTGGTATAGACACCCGAACTGATTTGGTATGGACACCAGAACTGATTTGGTATGGACGCCAGAACGGATTTGGTATAGACGCCAGATGAAATGTGCAAAATTGACCGACCTAAGACAACTTGGCGAAGAACCGTAGAGTCTGAGAATTATGAATCCAAGTTGTGGCACTGTACGAAGGATGCCTGCAGACCGGATGAAGTGGAGAGAGTTTGTTGTTTTCTTGTGTCCCAAATCGATTTATCAATAACTGACCAACGAACTAAGAAGAAAGAGATCACAGCATGTTGCTTTTTAAACTTGATGGCGACACTGGTTCCTTTTTGGTTCCAAATATTTTATTGTAATCTTCCAAACACATTGCGTACCTTGACATGCCTGTTGTTGATTTGGTCAGGCAAAATATTCTGATCAGACATGTTAGTCAGGTTCAGGCGAAAAGATACTGGACAAGACCTTTATCTTGGCTTCCTCGTGGCCTTTCCTGGAAACGGGTGATTGTCATGGCAGCCTGGATAACAAAGTAAAGGATAGACGCGAACCCCGTAGTAGTAAACGACACGCAGATGAAGCAAGCATAGCACAACGGCCTGGGGGACGTCGGTCCACCTTTATCAGCATGCTTGGGATGTGAGGAAAGCTACTGCAACCCGCTACTTAACTTCCTTTTCAGGGCGCACAAAAGAGTCAAACTACTTATTGTGGGCATTTGAAGCAACAACAATATGCTCTGTTTAGAGCAGTGGTCCTATTCTTGTCCTTGTCATACACAAAGACCCCGGCGGATCACTCGGGATGAAGGTCTTAATCAGTACATTTCGTCTGATCGTGACCAAGATTGTCAGATCAGTGTGTTTTTTACCTGACCAGAAGTTAGTTTCCTATCCCTTGCACGAACTTAGTGAGTTTTGTTTCCACATATGCCGTTAAACGGTGTGTGTCATGTATGCACGAATTGACTTATATGAAAGATTATTATTATTGCAGTCTGCTGGTTGTACACGCGACTGTAATCCCCTCTCCGTCGCCTCTCCTCTCCCTGTTCGACCTGTTACTTTATCCAAACACCCGTAGTCAGTGAATGACTGATTCATGTCTGCAGTGTTGCCCGAATAATACCAAAGCTCGAATTGGGAACACACAATAGTAACTGTAACCTGCCTTGCATGTTGTAAACACCGCATAAGAATGCTGATGGTGGTAACGATATGATAATATGGCGAAGATATGATGGTGGTCATTATAGGGATGACGATGACTATGGTGATAACGATGATGATAATGCTTGTCATAGTGATGATTTCGGGGGAAGGGGGGGGGGAGATTAGAGTGATGGCTATGTTGATTGTGATAGCGATGATGATGATGATGTTGTTGGTGATGTGATGATGGCGGTAATAATGGTTGTTGTTGTAGCTTACTCTTTTGTGCACCCTGAAAATGACGTAGAGTAGCGGTTTGCAGTAGCTTTCTTCACATCCCGAGCGTGCTCATGACGGTCGACCGTGGTCCTCTGGGCGGCTGTGGTTTGCTTGGCTTTATCTGCGTGTCGCTCACTACTATGGGGATCACGTCGACTCCTCACCTAATTAGTCAGGCTATCATGAAAACAGCCAGTTTCCAGGAAGGGCTACTAGGAGAGGGTCTTGGCCAGTATATTTTGGCCTGACCCCGACTAACATGTCTGATCAGTATATTTTGCCTGACCCCGACTAACGTGTCTGGTCAGTATATTTTGCCTGACCCCGACTAACATGTCTGATCAGTATATTTTGCCTGACCCCGACTAACATGTCTGATCAGTATATTTTTTCTGACCTCGACTAACATGTCTGATCAGTATATTTTGCCCGACCCCGACTAACATGTCTGATCAGTATATTTTGCCTGACCCCGACTAACATGTCTGATCAGTATATTTTGCCTGACCCCGACGAACATGTCTGATCAGTATATTTTACCTGACCCCGACTAACATGTCTGATCAGTATATTTTGCCTGACCCCGACTAACATGTCTAATCAGTATATTTTGTCTGACCAGACGTTAGTCTTCCTTTCCGATGGGGATAGTAATAATTATATTGCTCGAGTTTAAGAATACAAGGCATCCAGGAAGGGAACAAGTCACATAAACTCTGCTGACAAGCCTGGCATTACACTACAGCTAGGAGGACAAATGCCCACCCTCTTAGGTACCCCCAGAACGCAAGGAGAGCTACAACAGGTTACTACATAAAATCTGTGAAAAGAGTGTAAAAGACTTCAAAGCTATAGATATTCATATAACAGACACTGCCGTCGAGGATGAACTTAGAGATGTCATTATACTAGTTCTCGGCTTTTTGTAAGATGGCTGACTACTTCACTTTTGCCGCTTTTATTCCTTCCCAAAATGTAAGCCAGGTAACCATTTGGGTAGACGAGCGTTTCGATAAAAGCGAGCCCTGTTCTTTCCCAACAAGAAACAAACACGGGAAAATCAGGTGTACGACAGTACGGTAATTTGATTTTCTACTTGTTGCTATTCTGTATTCTCTTCTTTATCAACTACAATAAATTAATTGTAAATTAAGAAAAAAATCAATAGCTTTCAAAAGCTCATTATAACTAATAATGAATGGGTAAATTTCGTATCATATTGTAGTATTATGTTTATTAAAGTAAAAATGTAAATTGTCAGTTGCAATACCAGCATGTTGAAAACGGTGTCCCTCAAACTTCAGTTTTGCGCCCCTCTGAGGTCTTCGACCTGCACGATTGCCTTGTAACCTTTTTGTCTACAGAAAATTGAGCCGGTCCTAATTTCTACTACTACTCGCCTCTTGCGGCTTACTCTCATGTTATGGCAGCGGCCGTATTCTCACACCTGTCATGCAGTTTTTTTTGTCCCAAACGGGTTTCACCACATAGTCACCTCATGCGACATGATATCAGTGTGGTAGTGACCCGGTTCTCGTCTCTATCCAACACAGAGCCATATCACTAGAGCCAAGCACTCTATGCTCCACTGTCCTATCAAGGGGCTTCCCAACCACCAGAAAAGGGTTTTCCCGATGTGTCGCGCCCATCGCTGGCTCAGTTGAAACTCGAAAACTCGCGCCACTTGGGGTAAACAGATCACTCCGCCAAAATATAAAAGGAATGCTGTCGTTTTGGCTTTCACGCAGGTTTGATTATTTCTTGATCTAATTAAAGCTGTACTGAAATATTCGTTATTTAAAATAGAAAAACAAAAACCGATGCAGTGTTTTACAAAAATCTATTGGTAATTGTTGTGTTATGGTAAAGAACATGTTAGTTTATATTACTAAAAAAAACATGTGACCAGATTTAGCACACATAATGGCCACTTTAAGAATGTTGGTTAACAAATTCAGTGTCATAACCAGAATATGTTTTCTTTTTTGTTATAGATTTTTGCAATGTCAAAGACACATATGAAGCAAATAATTGCTAGAAAAAGCGTTTATGTTATTCTATTATTTTTTTTAATGCTGCTGGAAAAGGATGTACGTTATTTTATTATATAAAACTGCTGTTGGAAAAAGCGTATGTGGTATTCTTTTAGAGAAAACTGCTACTGGAAAAAGGGCATATGGTATTCTATTATAGAAAACTGCTACTGGAAAAAGAGTGTACGTTATTCTACTGTAGAAAACTATCATTATTTGGTTGATCAGTCCGGAGACTGGTTGTAAGGTTATCTGAGTATATCTCTCCATTTGACTCTATCCTCTGCAGTTCTCTTCATTTCAGCATAGGTTCGTTCTTCAATGTCCCTGTATGCCTGAGATGTACAGGTTAGTCTTGGTCGCCTGGGTACTCTCTTCCCTTGACTCATGCCCACAAGTATCTTTGTAGAAGACTTTCATGTCTCATGTTGTAGCCCAGCCAACTTTACCGACGTTTTTGTATCAAATGCAATATTTGTCAATAGAAAACTACAGCTAGACAAAGCGTAAATGGTACTCTATTATGGAAAAGTACTGCTGAAGAAAAGTGTGTAGTATTTTATTATTGCAAACTACTACTGGAAAAAAGAATGTATGCTATTATATTACTGCATACTACTGCCGAAAAAGCATGGCATTCTATCATAGTGATTGAAAAACTATAATGTTAAAAAAAAATGTTTCACGAAATGGCAGCTACAAACAATGAAGAAAAGCAAATTATACTACACTCATCCACATTACTTCTACACCACTGAGAATCAGTTGGAGACTGCTATTTACAATCATCGAAGAAACAAACAGTGTTCGTTAAAAAAATGTGAATTAAAATAAATCGTTGGACAAATAGGTACAGGTACACATGAAGTGTAGATAATATGTCTAGGAAATTATTGTATTATTGAGATTGTAAGAAACAAAAAATTACGTGCTAAAAGTAAAGTAATTAGAGAGATAAAAGGCAAGTAGTTAGTTTCCCATTGCAAGCAATGATAGCGATATCTTCAGACAGGTTTGTCTTGATGGTGTAACTTGCGCTGTATTTGGATTCTTCTTCTTCTTCTTCGTTCTCAATCTCCCACTACCAAACCCTGAAAGGGCTTAAGTAGCAGAATGTAGTCCAGCGAACGGAATGCGTTGTGTCGTAGTTTACAGCTTGGGTGCGGTATTTGCACCTTTCGGTCCAACACATCCGACTTCAGCAAGCATTTTCTTTAGTACCGGGTTAGCATTCCCTCTTCGACCCCTTCTCCTTAGCCAGTCTGCCCTGTTGCAACCTGTTATCCAGGATCACCGCGTGGAGGTGTAGAAGGGTCTTGGCAGCTTTGGTTTGCTGGCCCTGACGCTAGCAGTCAGCTATGGGTCGCTGACCCCTGCAGCTCATGCGCTGCTCAGCATCTTGATCCCGTAATTAGATTCTAGTAAGGGAGAAATTTTCTCTGGTCATCAACCTCTCTCTCTGGTCCCAGGCTACATTGAACCAGTGGTAAGACATACGTCGAGACGACTGGAGGTTACTCAGGATGCAGGCACTCTGGCCCCACCTCCTTTGAGACTAGGGGTCACTGGAAATCTGCAGGACTCGATCGCTCACTGTTTCCGTTCATCCCTTAGAGAGGCGAGTGCCTTATCTATCTTTCGACCACACCGATTCCCAGAGAGTTAATAGAACAATGAATAGTGCTCTACATCTTGGACATACAATAACACGTGATGGTACAGGCTAAGTCAAGATGCCAATGGTAGCTAACCTTAAATGTTTTACAATAACATGGGAAAGATGTAAACTATTTAAATACTATCTTTGCAGCGATTATTTAATTGTTGAGGTCCGACAACAAGATTTGACGAGCTAGGGAATAAAGACTGCCTGCCCCTGCAATTACCTTGCACTATGCAGGATTTGGCCTCAAATAGGGAACAAAATCATGTTCTGTTCTGGGGTTTTGAGTGCGGGTCTATTGTTTATGAGACTAGCATGATAACAGTTCACCTGGTCACCAGCTCAAACACATTTTAAAATGTGCGAACTTATATTTTTGATTACCGCTCGTGCAGAAATATCCGTAAATAAGCAATTGAAATAAAGAAATGAGAATATATATATATATATATATATATATATATATATATATATATATATATATATATGTGTGTGTGTGTGTGTGTGTGTGCGTGCGTGTGTGTGTGCATGTGTGTGCGTGTGTGGGTGTGTGTATGTGAGTGAGTGTGTGTATGTGCGTGCGTGTGTGGGTGAGTTGGTTTGGGTGTTGAGTGGGTGGGAATTGGGTGGGTAGGTTTTGTGCGTGCGTGCATGCGTGTGTGTGTGTGTGTGTGTGTGTGTGTGGGTGTGTGTATGTATGTATATGTCTGACAACGCCATAACTGGCGAACGAAAAGACATGCAAGATATATCTAGCTGAAATTGTCATTTCACATTCCATAGACGATTTGTAGATCAGTCCAAATATTTCCTGCATCAATGTCAAGTCCTTTACGAGAAATGGGAATGATAATATGTATATTCTTTACCAGTAAATATAAAAGTCATGACAACATTTTCTTGGCCATCTTGCGCATTCATGAGATACCATGTGACACTTAAATGAAGGGCAACGTGGAAAAAATATGGAGAATAAATAATATCCATATATAAAAATCGCGTTTAAATCTTATTATAAAAGTATCATTGATACCAATTAATATTTAACGAGTATGTAAGATAACAGCCATTGAATAAGTATTTGCAATAACTTTTCGACCCAATAAGCACAATGGAACAATGAGTATTTATTTTGGGAAAACAAAAACTGTCTAAAATTAATACATTTATTCAAGAAATCGAAAGAGCTATAAAGAACAGATCTAGAAATAAGTAACAGTATATGGACATCATAACAACTGATGCAATTCACGCTTGTGAAAAGATATGACACCTCTACACCTCAAGGAAAGACATGACTAGTCTCTAGAGAAAAGAGTTTACAGAAAATGGGGAGAAAACAAAGTACCAGACGATTGGCAACAAACTAGAATTGTGCGAGTTTGTAAGAAAAAATGCAGTAAATGAAACTGTAATATACACAGAGGCATGACGCTACTAAGTATTACTTAATAAATGTATGCGAAAATACTTAAACAAAGAATAATCCAATTGTTGAACCTTAGCTGAGCAAAGTGTGTGAAATGAAGTGTCTACGGCAACTTATTTAACATAACATAACTTAACGTCTTTATATTGGTTTAGAAGACGCTACAGAGTCTGTATACAACCAGTTTCTTGGAGGGTGGTTTAACCGATGTGCGATCTTAATAGGCGCAAACACTAGAGCTAAGCAGACCCGCGGCAAATTAGGCGCCACCAGTAGCTACTCTTAACAAACCACATTGGGGGAAGGAACAAATAACTTGGGTACATTTTTAGCTTGCATTTCTCCTGACAGTGGCAGCTAATCCTACACTTTTGGATTTCCAACTGCCAAAGAATATTTAATGCGCTTGACACTGCACACGTGAGTCCGATCTCACTATCTATAGATCAGAGGAATTTTTATCAACACCTCCACATGAAAAAAAATCCAAGTCTCCTTCATGATTCGAACCTGCGACCTCCACCACCCGAGGCGGACATCTTACTTCAAGACCACTGAGTCCCTTTAAAACAATACCAACAGAGTACAACAAACCAAACATTACTTAACAGAACGAACATAGCATACAAAGATATCACAACAAAACAAACATAGCACAACAAAAAACGTATAGCAGAATAAAACAAACGTTGCATATAAAAACCAACGTGGCATAAGAAAGGACAACAAAAATAGCATAGTATAACCAAACAAACATAGTATAACAAAACACACATAATATAATAAAACACACATTGTATAACAAATACACACATAGTATAATAAAACATACATAGTATAACAAAACACACATAGTATAACACAACGAACATTGAATACAAAATACACATAGTGTAACAAAACACACACAGTATAACAAAACACACATAGTATAACAAAACGAACATTGAATACAAAATACACATAGTGTTACAAAACACACATAGTATAACAAAACAAACATTACATAACAAAACGAACATTGAATACAAAATACACATAGTGTAACAAAACACACATAGTATAACAAAACACACATTACATAACAAAACGAACATTGAATACAAAATACACATAGTGTAACAAAACACACAAAGTATAACAAAACAAACATTACATAACAAAACGAACATTGAATACAAAATACACATAGTGTAACAAAACACACATAGTATAACAAAACAAACATTACATAACAAAACGAACATTGAATACAAAATACACATAGTGTAACAAAACACACATAGTATAACAAAACAAACATAGTATAACAAAACACACATAGTATAACAAAACAAACATAGTATAACAAAACACACATAGTATAACAAAACAAACATAGTATAACAAAACACACATAGTATAACAAAACAAACATAGTATAACAAAACAAACATAGTATAACAAAACAAACATAGTATAACAAAACACACATAGTATAACAAAACAAACATAGTATAACAAAACACACATAGTATAACAAAACAAACATAGTATAACAAAACACACATAGTATAACAAAACAAACATTACATAACAAAACGAACATTGAATACAAAATACACATAGTGTAACAAAACACACATAGTATAACAAAACAAACATTACATAACAAAACGAACATTGAATACAAAATACACATAGTGTAACAAAACACACATAGTATAACAAAACAAACATTACATAACAAAACGAACATTGAATACAAAATACACATAGTGTAACAAAACACACATATTATAACAAAACAAACATTACATAACAAAACGAACATTGAACACAAAATACACATAGTGTAACAAAACACACATAGTATAACAAAACAAACATTACACAACAAAACGAACATTGAATACAAAATACACATAGTGTAACAAAACACACATAGTATAACAAAACAAACATTACACAACAAAACGAACATTGAATTCAAAATACACATAGTGTAACAAAACACACATAGTATAACAAAACAAACATTACATAACAAAAGGAACATTGTAGAACATAATATCAACTTGAGACACGAGACACAGTTTCACAGCGGATGTGATCATGCAATACGTGTAGACCTCGAGTTACAGCAATACGTGTGGACCTCGAGTTACAGCAATACGTGTAGACCTCGAGTTACAGCAATACGTGTGGACCTCGAGTTACAGCAATACGTGTGGACCTCGAGTTACAGCAATACGTGTAGACCTCGAGTTACAGCAAAACGTGTGGACCTCGAGTTACAACAAGTCGTAAGTCCCAGATTCACGAGTACGATCTATCTAATTATTTATCTAACTTATCTGTGTTAGCCCGAGTGGTCTGCCGGGGTCTTTGTGTATGACAGGGACAAGAGTAGTACCACTGCCTCACAGAGAGCATTTCGTAAGAGGCGACTAACTGTGTGACATGCCATAGCACCTTCCATGGTTAGGTGGTTTGTTTAGAGCAGCATAGATGGCGCCTAACAGTCTGCGGGTCTACTTTGCTCGAGTGTTTGAGTCTATTAAGATGGACTCGCACAACGGTTAATCACCCTACACAAGCGCTTGTCCAAACGTAGCGGGGTATTAAGCTGCTCGAGCCTAGCCTGCTGAGCAGAAAGCTCTTCTCCCGGCTACATTCTCCTCATACCAGAGCTGAGACCTGCACATGGACATCTGCCCCTGTAGAAATACAGGTCAACTAAGAACTAAGAACTTATCTGTGTTTGTCTATTTGTTTATCCCATGTTTGGTCTGTAGATTTAATTGGCTGATCGAACCGTATGATGTCATCATTCATAAGTATGCTACCATACCAAGCACTGCTTGTGATACTCGTGTGTAGTCAAAACAAAATGTCACGACTATGATACGAAGCTCTGCCCGAGATAATTAATTATGAAAAAACAATTTTTTTGTAAACATAATGAAAAAAGCATGCACGAGTTCAGATAAGGGGAAGTGGTGGACGGATTGAGAGTTCTGGTGTGGAGATATGCGACGAATGGATAAAGGCTGGGCAGTTTGAGGGGGAATGATTTGGGCGGGTTGGAGTTTGAGAAGGAGATGGGAGGAAGTTGGTAGTGTGATAGGCCAGCTGAAGGTGGAAGAGACCAGCGTGTTGAAAAGGTGTGTGTATGTGTTGAGAGAGGGAAAGAGATGGACGGGTTGAAAAACATGAGATGGGTGCAATGTGTACATGAAGCAAGAGAGGGGTGCGAGAAGGGGATAATCTTTACTTGTTAAACTGCTGTTACTTCTTTTATACGGTATTTTTCGACTGACCGGCAGATGTCTTGCATAGGTCTGCTATTGATTTTTGTAATAAATAAATAAAATCCAAACGTTTGAAATCCAGCTTTACAATAAAAATTAACATACGATGATTCACGTTTTGGCTAAATAAAACCTTCAAAATGAACAAAATATTAACACCATTGAAAACACCAGACAACAAGGCTTAATTCGATATGCAAGTATAAAACTAGAAAAGTAATATAAAAACGAATACATAAAACAATGCAATTAGTAAAACAAAGCCCAGCTGATAGCGTGGACAGGGCAGCAAAGAGTAATCAAGGTTAGCTGAAACAAAGTGATCAAGCCCACCAACTCACTTCCTCGTTCGTGCTCCAGGAAACAGGCTGTTTCACAGCAGTCTGGCCAACGAGGTGGGGTTCAACACTGTAATCCCTATAGTGGTGAACTCACTGAGAAGCATCGTTTCGCACTACAGACAGGATGACCCTGCTCCATTTTTCCAAGTACGCCTCTGTATGTAAGAAGAATCACTGTCGATAAAAACGTATATAGGTAATGGCTCCAAAAAGTCCCCAAAAAAAAACGATACCTGCGTTACGATAACAAGGCCTTCGTCAGAGACAAAGAGCAAACGAAAACAACTAACAAATCCCACACAAAACAAGAAGGTTGAGTTCGCTGCCATAACAGGTTGTACAAACATATGGTTGAGCAAATGTCAGGTTAACAATAAAAGCTTGTGCAAGCATATGAGATAGCGAGAAAGCGATTCGTAGGAGCGGTAACATGGGTTATGGGATGAGGAGATACCGAGACAGCGATTCGAAGCAGCGGTAACATGGGTTATGGGATGATGAGATACCGAGACAGCGATTCGAAGCAGCGGTAACATGGGTTATGGGATGATGAGGTAGCGAGACGGCGATTAGTGGTAGTGGTAACATGGGTTATGGAATGATGAGATAGCGAGACAGCGATTCGAAGCAGCGGTAAAAAAGGTTATGGGATGATAAGGTAGCGAAACACCGATTAGTGGCAGTGGTAACATGGGTTATGGGATGATGAGAAAGCGAGACAGCGATTAGTGGTAGTGGTAACATGGGTTAGTGGAGAGATAAATAGATCGAAGCTCCAGCACTTCCAAAGGTTAATAATAATAATGTGTTCGCTTAAGCGTGTGAGACCCGTTGTGTCGGTTGGCCACACCTGAGACCCGTTGCGCCGGTTGGCCATATCCATGACCCACTGCTGCGGCGTGGTGCCAGGCCTTGTTCGGGGCGCAGGTGGAGATTGATATCTATTGGAGCCCTTCTGTGCCGGGACGGCCTCTTCTGCGCCTCCAGTTGGTAGGGGGGAAGACTTTTGCTGCTGAGGAACAACGTGTGTAATATCTTGTGGGCCGGGGTTTCCTGGTTCAGCCCTTCAACATGACCGAACAAAGAAACTCGCAGCGATCAAGTATTTCTGAGATTGGGTGCCGGCCCGTTATAGTAGAGACATCCACGTTGCGGATGTAGTCATGCCATCGGATGTCCAGGATAAGCCACTGGTTGCACATGTGGAAGGCCTCCAGTCTCGGCATGTCATGTTTTAGCTATGTCCAGGTTTCAGAGCCGTAAAGCAGGACTGGGACCACGCAGGACTGGTAGATGCGGATTTTTGTTCCAATGGAGATCTTGCTATTACTCCACACTCGTCGGAGGTCGTGCACAGCAATTGCAGATAGTCCGATCGGCCTTGACATATTGGGTCCGCTGCGCCCACTATATGATATGCTACCGAGATAGATGAATTCGTTGGTGTCCACCGCAGTGTGACCTTGAGTTTTAATATCCCGGGGTGCTGTGTCGGAAATGAGGTTCCGAACTTTGTTCTTGGTCCAGGATATAGACAGGCCTAGGAAGAGTGTTTCGCTGTTTAACATTTCCAGAGAGTGCTGCAGCGCAGATCTGACTGTGCCGAACAGATAAATGTCGTCCGCGTAGGCGAGATCAGTGAAGATTGACTGATCAATAGCAGTACCCTCTTGGTGGGCGCTGAGGTGGTCAAGAAACCAGTCGACGGCCCGGCAGAATAGATCAGGGACAAGAAGACATCCCTGTCTGGCACCCGAAGTCATGGGGAATCTGTCAGAGATAGTGCCACCCAGCCGAATTCTGGCGCCGGTGTCCTTGTGTAGCTCCTTGATCAGGTTTAACAGCGGATCAGGGGTGCATATTTCCTAGAGGGCTTTCCCTAAGGCCAGCCGATCAACCGAGTCGAAGGCGGACTTCAAGTTCACGTCTGCAGCGCACAAAGGGCGATGGAAGGCGAGGTGCAGTTCGGCGAGGAGGCGCAGAGCAAGGAAAGCGTCTTCTGTAGAACGGCCCGGGGTAAAGCCAGACTGTTGTTGGCGACGTTCTGTGTTCTATAGAGGTTTGAGTCTAGCCAGTAGCACGTAGACAAACACCTTCCCTGGAACCGAGAGTCTGACTACTGAAGGTTCATCGTGTAGCATGCCATTTATAGAACGTCGAACCCGTCACTGTCTGTCTGAAAAAATCTCTTTCCCTTGCCAAAACTCCTGGATATCTTGGTGCCATCGTCTTCTTGGTCTACCCCTGCCTCCTTTACATGATACCACACCTTCCATCACTAGCACTAACTAAAGATTAGAAATAGATAACCTGCCGAAGACGGATGTGTCGGATCGAAAGGTGCAAATATCGCAGTCAAACTGTAAACTAGCGATACAACGCAAATCCGTTCTCCGGACTACATCCTGCTACTTGCAAAGCCCTGTTCATGGATTGGTAGTGGGAGATTGAGAATGAACGCAGCAGAAGAAGAAGAAGAAGAAGAAGAAGAAGAAGAAGAAGAAGAAGAAGAAGAAGAAGAAGAAGAAGAAGAAGAAGAAGATAAATACACATGTAGATAATGTTCAGTGACCGAAGAAGAGTTACAGCAAAATTTGAACGAGAAAAATAGGAGCACGATCCAAGACACCCAATGTCTGGACATCTGGTTCAGAGCACAAACAGACTCAAATCCAGACATAGCTTCATAAAATTAACAAAGCCGATACAGACAAGCCCTGAAAGCCTATCGAGAGATGGCACGAATTGATGCAGGCCCCAGATATGTAACTTCGAGAGTAACCTGCTCCTGGATATACATCATACACAACATGGAAGTCGCTGAACAGACTCCGAACTGGTGTATAACGGTGCAAGAGGAATATGAAACGATGGGGATGCACAGATGATGACACATGTGAATGTCGCAATACAGGCCATAGATCACCTGCTGACCTGCCCCAACCTCCAGAAAACATGCAATAGTTGTGATATGACAAAGACAAATGACAAGGCAATCCATGTCTCTGGATACTGGATGCATGCTGTATGACATGGTGCTTGGACACGGAAAGTAAGTAAGTGACTACAACAGGACACAAGCAAATCGACACTTACGTTATAGTCACAAGTCCTTCTCTAATATCTAAATCATGGTATTCAATCAGGTACGTGTCGTCTACGTACTGGCCACAACAGAACGAGGCGCCATCTGTACACCAAATTCAAGGTATGTACCACCAGCTTATCTTACTGTGACCTGGCACAGATGACAGCAGCACGTGTACTTGATAACTGCCTTCAGCACGCAGATCTAAAGAGAAGGATGTGGTCCAGGCCCTCTCTCCTAGAGGAGAAACCGTATGGCGGTATTGATGAAAAGAAAATGACAACAGACTAATTTGGAAAATGTAGAGTCTAAATAAACAATGATCGTAAAAGAAGAAGAAGAAAAAAAAAGAAGAAGAAAAAGAAGAAGAAAAAGAAGAAGAAAAAGAAGACGAAAAAAAGAAGAAAAAGAAGAAGAAAAATAAGAAGAAGAAAAAGAAGAAAAAGAAGAAGATAACCACTTCAGAGGTGACGTAACTGCATAAATATCCCTAAAATAACGTAACGTAGCAGAATCCTTAGCCTTCTACTTTTCACTCCATGGGAATCGCATTTCCACTACTTTATGCTACCAATATCTGGGCAATTGCAGTTTCAGTTTAAATAGCGATGATATTATGTAATGAGATTGCGAATTCCATGCATAACCCTACTTAGCCGTCCTTACATGTTTGGGGTGAGGGTGGGGGAGGGTCGTGCGGGGTGGGGGTGGAGAACAAGACGTTAGTTAGGATAAGGGGAAACATGTTGCCCCAGACCTCATCTCTCGTCCTAGACTGTCCTCTCGCCCTAGACTCTCGACTTGTTCCGTGATCCCTATAGTGGTGAGCCTTCTAAGAAGCCCCGCATTGCACTACGGCTAGGAGGATCCAGGGCCACATTACAAAGAAATGTCAAGAGAAAAATGTACTCAGCACTATTAGCTTCGAATAGCATCTAATACTTTGAAGGTTACAATTGTCATATTCTTTTCAAGGCGGGTCATCATCATCATCATCAGGTGCCCTGGCGGTTGGCGTTGTCAATCATGGACCTCCTCCATTTCTATCACGTGTGTTGTTTCCCAACTCTGTTGTTGATTGTCGACCATGCCATTCTCTCAGGCTATCCAGCATCTTCTCTCTCTGCCTTCATCTGTCTCTCTTTTCCGATATCTTTCCCGTTGTCACGACGGGTAACACGGAAAAATAACAAAATAAACTATAGAGGAGCGCATTCTTCTTCTTTAGTTTTCGCTTATTCTGTTATGCCTTTCAGAATCAGATTATGAAGATAGCTCCAGAACGAGCCTGAATGGGTGTCTCGTGCACAAATGAGAGCCACCATGTGTTATACATATTCATCCTTACCTTCATCGCCATCAATAGCACCAAACTGACTGCAGGCCTACTTAGCGCTAATGTTTGAGTCTTTTAAGGTGGACTCGCACATCGGTAAAAACTACCCTCCAAGAAACTGGTTGTATACAGACTATAAATAGTCTTCTAAAGCAGTAAAATGGACTTTTAGTTATTTTTATTCGACGCGGAAACATGAACGGTAAACAACCGCTGGAGGACAAAATATATCCACTGAAACGTGAATGTACAGAAGAATAGATCGCATTTCGTCGAAAGAAAAGCAGACTTCCTCGAACTCAGAAACAATATCTACGATGCTGCAGACGGGAAACTTATCACCCACTGGTCCACTGTGACCCAAGACAGAAGACAATGGAAACGAAGTTAGGACCCGCAACGGCGTAACCGCCTCTGAGGAACAGTTCTTTCAGTAATCCAGTAAGTAAATGTATGTTGGACATATGAAGAGACAGGAAACTCTGCTGAAAACATTAATGGATGGGGCGGTTTAAAGAAGGAGACTAACGTCTGGTGGGGCAAAACATACTGGTCAAGAACATCACCTCGACTCTTCGCAGTCCTTCCTGGAAACCTGCATTTCATCTTGGTAGCCAGGCTAACGAGGTGGGGGATCGACATGATCTCCGTAGTAGTGAGCGACACGCAGATGAAGCTAAGCATAGCACAGCCGTCTGGAGAATCCCTGTCCACCTTCATCAGCATGCTCGGGATGTGAGGAAAGCTGCTGCAATCCGCAACCTAACGCTCTTCTCAGGAAGCACAAAAGAGAAAACTTACTCATTGTGGACATTCACAACAACAACATGTGAAGGTTGAAGGCAGGCGGACAAGAGGAAGACATCGCTGTAAGTGGGAGAGCAACATCAAGAAATAGACATAAAAAACAATACTATGGAGTTTATCATCAAATCATGTAACAGAACACGTTGGAGGTCCATTTCCAACCAACCATCAATGCGGAGACGCTTGGCATCATCCCCACCATCATCCCCACCACTGAGAATCATAATAACAATATAACTCAATTCTGGCTTGACGTCACACAAAAATCTGACATTCCCGGTCCAAATTGTGGCCGTTAAAACGTCTGAGACCGTAGCTAACGGTTGTGGTTTTCTTTGTTGACTTCTCAACATCAAAGGTTCCCAGTTATGGTGAAAACCAGACATAGCGGTGGCACTGACGCTGAATCACCACCAACATTCATATCGCTAGCTAATGAGAAAAGTCGACAGTCGTTGAAAAGTGACGAAGTGAGTAAAATTAACCCCGACCCGAAGCAACAACTGGTGAACTACTACACTAGGTCTAGAGAGTGAAGATAGAGACCAGAGTGGATTGATTTGCATTTGGTTTTACCATAGGATGGGATCGTGAATGCGTTTGTGGTTAAATTATATTTATTAAGTTGCAGTGTTATACACCATTACAAGTGTTGTCCGTAGCTCGGGGCATAATCATCGGTGATAATGCTATTTAAGCTTTCTAGATTATAATACATTTTAGGTGGCTGTGTGCCTTGACTGGACCTAGAAAATACTGAAGAAGTGGCGCACGTAAGTGGAAGTTTCCCTCCTTTGTCCTTCATTTCCACAGGAAAGGCAAATTCAGTTAAAGGCGCTATTTAAGTTATTAAAATTGTCATATCGTCATAATTTAGTTATAAATAAACGCTAGAATGAATAGCATTTTAATATTATGAATATAACATTTGGGTTTGACTGCTCTATTGCAGACTTCATGCGAGTTTAACTAGTAATTTCATAAGATTAAAACGTTTGTCCAGATATAGAATGCCTGGAAATTTATATAGTTTAGTTATTACTTTTAATATCAGAATCAAATTGGAAATGGGATCAACTGGATCTTAAATCACAGCTGCATTAAATAATTTAATAACATTAAAATAATTAGAAAAAGACCTGAATACAGAATAGGTGGAGTGCAACATCAACTTTTCACTTAAGAAGTGTTGACCTACTAAAACTATTGATTCAAAGTATTGATCTTTGATCCTGTAATCATATTGGTATTTGTGTTAGTCTATGCTATTTCACTTCCTAAAAGGTTATTCCCAATCTATTTTAATATTGTATGAAGCCATTTGTAATCCCATTCCTTAGGATTATGGAGAACAAATTGAAATAATAGACACACTGTGTCAGTGTAACATTCTAACTAAGCATGTAAATTCACTAAATTGTGACTAAAGAAAGTCTTAGAAAGTTCTTCATGGGATTAGTAACCTCATCATACACTAGCACTGCAAGTGTCCATAGCTGGCAAAGGGCTCTGATGCAGGCTTCATTATGGGACTAACTAATAAAGTAATACTAACTGTAGCATCAATCTTGTGTTTTTTAAGGAGCAAAATTCAGACAAGAATGTTCATAATCACTCTAACAATATCATATCTTTATTTTCGTTAGTGGATAGACCTAATGATAATCTTTACAAGTCATGACAGACTCTTTCCCCACTTACCCCTTCCAACTATTACTTGGTGAAACTACTGTACACTCCTGTAAATAAAATATGGGTCATTATGCTGATCGAGAGGTAAGTCACTCGCTTCTCAAAGTGATGAACTGAAATGGCATTGGTTTCAGTCCCTCTGGTTTCAAGCGACCCCGGGTCTCAAAGAGGTGGGACCAGAGTACCTGCATCCTGAATTGCCACATTGTTTGCTATGGGCAACAAACTTTTAGTGTAGTCACAAGACATACCAATAATTCAGAAAACGTTGAGAAAAATCAGAAATGTGCCAGCCGTCTCAATACACACGTCTCAGTGCACAATGGATAACCTGTACAGATGGAAGATTTGAGTACATGAAATATTACTATTGCTGCTCGTAATGTGCAAACATAAAGGCGGGTGAGGAAATTTAAGGAACTCCTGTATGAAATTAGTAGATATTGGTGGGCAGTACTAGGAGAGACAACCATCAAGGAGGGTCACATATTTTATCACAGTGGCGAGGAATGTATCCATCGACAGGGGGCAGGGTTCCTGGTCCACAGAGAAAACAAACATTTAGTATTGGAATGCTACTCCATTTTTAGCAGGTTTATAAGCATACAATTAAAGTCCACACCTTTCAATGTTTACTGTGATACAGATGAACGCACCCTCAGCAGATGAGCAACAAGTGGAACTATTCTACAATCAACTACGGAACTGTGTCATTAATACTCACTAGAAAAATATCCTCATAGTACAAGGCGACTGGTTTGCTAAATTTGCCTAGATGCATATAAATCCTGACCAGGCACATGCGGACCCTACAGCAACAAAACTTTAAACCATAGAGGGTACCGATTACTAGAATTTGCAAAATACAATTACCTTGTGCTTGCAAACATCTGGGGAACCACAAAACTTTGAGGAGGAGCACTGGCCCTCTCCCAGTGGGAAACACCATACCCAAATAGACTACATGCTGGTGCAAACTGGATTCCTTTCCAACATTAATAAAACCCAAACGAGAAGCTTTCTTGGTCAGGCGGGTAGTGACCATGACCTGCTCATGCTAACCTTTTGCCTCAAACTGAAGAAAATGACAAGACAGCAAGAATATAGGATCAGATATGACCTTGGGTTAAAAGATCATGTTGAGAAAGTTTCAGCCCACGTTGGGGAGAAAACCTATCCCATTTCTTAGCACAAGATTAGACACGGAGGCGACGGATACCCAATCCATGACAGTATCCTTTAACACCATTCTCAGGGACTCTGCAGAGACAATTCTGGGAGAGAGAAAAATGGAGATCCAAGCCCTAGATCACAAACATTGTCACAGTGCAACATCAGGAGGGTTCTCAAAAAAGAGAAAAATAACCCTTCTGGAGCTGATAAATACAGGAAAATTAATAGGACTATAAGAAAAGAAATGGCAGAAGCAAAGGAGGAGTGGATATCAGAACAATGTGCAGAGCTGCATCACCAGGAACAATAGTGCGCGAGTGTACCAGCTCATTAAGGGCCTGACAAGGGAGAACACCCTGAGGGCAGAAGATGTTATTCGGAGATGGACAGAATACTGCTCCCAATTATAACATACAGACCACTGGTGACTATAGAGTAATATTACTAGAAGACAACTACAAAAATACTTCACCATCCTATGTGGAAAAATTAGAGTTTGAGGTCAAGTCTCTCAAGAAGGACAAGGCGGCCAGTATGGACAACACATCGAACGAACTGCTAACACATGGAGGAACAGTCATTATAGACATTCTCGCAAAGATCTGAAACACGATCTGGCAGACAGGGGAATGGTCAACAAGCTGGACAAAATCACTGAATATAACCCTACCTAAGAAGGGTAACCTTCAACAATGTCAAAATTACCGACCGAACCATTAGTCTTTTCATCCACCCTAGCAAAGTGATGCTGAAGGTTAAACAGACTGCAACCAAGGGTAGTAAACATTGCATCAGAACAAGCAGGGTTTCTGACAGGTCACAGCACAATTGAAAACATTTTGAATATGCATATTGAGTCTAATCTCAAACCTTGACAATGCAGTTTAAAGATTTATAATGGAAATGAGTACAGAGAAGGATAAAATCATGGTCAATGTCCCAGAGGGCCTAACAAGTTTGATTACAATCAAAGACGAATCATTGAAAATTGTTAAACAGTTAAAATACCTGGGAGCACTGATGGATGCGGAAGGTTTCAGAGCTGAGATTCAGGCAAGAACAACGATGACCATGGCTGCCCTGACCGAAATGAGGCAGCTAAATAGGGACAAAAGCATCAACCTTAATTCTAAGTTGAGTAATGTATGCATTTGTCACTTCTGTGTACCTTTATACATGCAATATAAAAATCTTAACTTTTGCTGCATTCAGTGCATTCAGTTTTATTGTATGGAGTAGAAACCTTTTAAGTCTTTAAAATGGGGGTATTCAGAAGACTTGGACAAGTTTCTTGAAAAGATAGGAAAACCAATAATGAGGTTCTGGATTAACTCCAGGTGGAACAGACACTTTTGAAGAAAATAAAAATCATTAAAATAAAATATTTTGGTCATGTCAAGGCGCCATAACAGTCTGCTAAAGGTTATTTTGGAGAGCAGAGGGCAAGAGAGCCAAAGAAAGGACGACAGAGCTACAGATGGACAGACAATATCAGCATGTGGTCGGGACACAGTTTGACTGCATGAACCAGCCTGGCACTAGACAGAGTTAGATGGAGATCCATTACCTGCAACCTCCGTTGTCGAGACGGTATTCTATGAATATGGCTTATGGTAAAAACACATAAGCTTACATTGTATGGGCATGTATCAGGAATGGCTGGGTTGACCAAGACAATGCTGCAAGGTACTGTGCCTGGGAAGACAACATCAGAGTGGACGGAAGGTTCATCGCTAGAACAAATATCCTGATACAAAACCGAGTGGAGTCTAGCCAACCCGCAGCATTGATGCCTCAATGACCTTTCAGCTAACAGGACTGATGAGTGTAGTAGAGATTCTGATTGTATGGAATCATTTGTTGCCATTAAATTAACAGTAACTATGACACCAACTGTACTGTCAGAAACACTGACAACATGCACTGGCTTGAAGCTTGGAATTTATCGTGCTACGATTTTTAGATGGCTCTTTAATGTCTTGAAAGAAAAATGTATATTTTTTGGAGGTTCCACGCGTTTTGCCTGGGCAGTGTAGAACTGTCTGCTACCTATCTTCAGTAATGAGACCATCTGCAGAACTATCCTCAATCACTGTAAGGAATCATTTATCAACAAGGGCATTTTTGATTGATTACTGAGATCCAAATGGATGTGTTCTTCATTTTTAAAAAATATATTTATTTACATAATTTGTAGTTTTAGAAAAAACTCAATTTAGGAAAATGTTGATGTTCTTAGTAGCACAATGGGATACACCAAAATGTCACCAGAATAATATAGCAGACAAATGAGGTCATACAGAGTAAAGTTTTGCATGATGGACAACTCATAGAAACATTTACCATTAAATTTGGAGTTCATCATGGCTGTCATTTATCATCTTTTCTGTTCCAAATAACAGTTGATTGGATTATGAAACGGCAAAAGAAGGTGCAAGACTACCACAAATAGATACTAGTATGACGTACGAAGAGTCAAAACGGCTTATCAAAGCCAGATACATGACCAAATGGGAAACCGAACATACTGGTTACACCAAAAACGATGCCTATTACCAGTTGAACCGAAGAGAGCAGGTCGTTGTCTTCAGACTTCGCACTGGCCACAATAGACTGAGGTACCACCTATTCAACAAATTGAAGATAGGTGGTACCGACGAATGCCCGTGCGGTACTGGTAAAATGACCGCTGAACATCTGCTGCAGAACTGCCCGACATACGAGGATCAGAGAGAGCAGATGTGGCCATCACCAGTGGAACTGCAAGACAAGCTCTATGGCAGTGGCGACAGCCTCAGGATGACCGCCGCTTTTTTTCGAAAAAATAATGGTTACTGTCTGACTGCGTACGAAGAAGAAGAAGGATTATGAAACTACAGCTTGTGAGAAAAATGGAATTCAGGAGACTTTAAATATAAACAGCTAGAAGACATGGACTTTGCAAATGGCATAGCCCACCTATCTTACAGCCAATTTAAAATGCAGGAGGAGGGCACACTAGACAGAATCTCACAGCAAGTAGGTCTGGTTGATATAGAGAACTTCACATACCTAGGGAGCACATAACTAGGAGCATCATAAAAAAGACAGCTGGTGCAGATATACAAAAGACATGAGTTAGCTTTTGTCATGCTGAAAAACATGTAAAAAGTGAAGTGAAAATTCAGCAGAATTAACTGCTGCTTGGAAATTGAGTTTTTGAAGACTCCATTGTATTAAGCCGCAGCCTATGAGAGGTGGGGTGGCCAGTGCCCTTCCTTGCTGTTTTTACTTTCCCTGACTCATGCATCAGGTGCCCATTTATAGCTGGGTTGCCTGGAGAGGCAGTTCCCTATTAAAATCATGACCCTGACTTTTTTAAATCTCTGGACGCGATTCGAACCGATGCACACTGTTACCACAGAAAATAGTGAATTGCTCACTATGAACTGAGCTAACCCGCCCCTCGAAAAAAACAACACAACAAACACATGGAACTCTAACATGATCAGAGTGTATACTAAGGATCTTCAACTCCAATGTGTAGTTGGCCCTTTTGACAAGCTTTTATTTAACTTGGCATGACTTGTTCATTTGCGTGGACTTCTATTTCTCCTATTTTAGCCTTCTCCATAAACGGGAGAGCTGAAATTGTGTAAGTCTGTACTAGGGCGATCTGTCCGTCTATTAAAATTACACTTCTGTAGTTCCAAAATCAAACTAATATGACTTTGTTACTGTACACTTTATGAAGCAGAGACATGATGAATTACCAAACTGAATTTTAAAAGATTGCAGGGGGAAATCATATCCCGGAGAGAGATTCTGGGTCTGCAGTAGTATGACAAGATTACAAATTAAAACTTGAATGAGAGAACAAGACGATGACAGGTGGAACAGTCAATCCTAGGAGGAACTTGGTGCTTGATAGGTCACATACTTTGAATGCCTGAAGAATACCAGGCAATGTCTGTTATGGAACTCGCAGGGACAAAGAGGAAAGAAAGGCCAAGGAAGCCTACACAAGAAAAACAAAGTGAAAAAAAAATGGAGAGAATAGCACAGGCCATTCTGCTTAGAGAGGGTTGGTTGATGGTCTATGTATCCCAAGGTGATAGGGGCAAAGAAGAAAACGAAGATGGTTTGCTGCCTTAAGCAGAAGGAGCTGAGAAAAACAACACGAGTAAACATTGAAGCTGACAGCCTGTCTTCATTATTCATATTAGATAATCAGGATGAATGTTTTCTTATTTTTACAACCTCTTGATGCATGTTCAATTATACTCATTCATTCATAGTCTGCTGGTGTTGATGGACAGTCAGAAAGAACTTATGTAGAAAGAAGCGATGCATACAACATATTTGAGGAGAAAGTGGTTGAGTCACGTTTAAGACCCAGGATTGGGCCGAGGTATGAACTTTATAAAGCCATACATAATTTATTGTGACAAAACCAGTTGGTAACCTAGGTACATTAATGAAGTGCATCCATAAAGTCATCAGTAATGATATTATTGTTGTAACAGTTCTCCAATTATGTTATTAGACACTTTGAGGTGGTATGTTCTTTCCCATTCATCTCTGTCTTTCCCATTCATCTCTGTGGGGTGTTAATTTCAATTCATGCCTTTGCACTGTTACTTTAACTCCAGCAATCCATCTTTTTCTTCCTCTGAAGCTTTGCTGCCTAGTCTTTAAGCTCAAGGTTGGCTTAGTATTACTTTTGTTCGATGCTCAAGTCATTTGTCTGTCAATATGTATAATGTTATCCCTTTCTATATGATCTCAATGACAAGCTCTCTTAAGTCACAGACATTAAAAGTTGAATTGGCAAAGCTGCTACCACATTTGCTGATCACACAACATGTGTTTGGGGATACCATGATTTACAATGCATTTGTCGTCAGAACACTTCTATGTGGTAGCGAAACTGGCAACCTATGCCAAACAAGAGCAAAGGCTTAGCACCTTCTATCTACAGGGCCTGAGATCCATCCTTGGAATTATATGGAGGAACAGAGTGACAAATGCTGAAGTACATTCTTGAAGGTGTCTCTCAAGCATGTACACTCTCATTAGGCAGTGAAGATTTGCAATGACTTGGTCATGTTTTGTTTTGGAGAAGATGGTTGCATCCCCCAAAGATATTTTCTATAGAAAGTTGGTGGATGACAAAAGAATAGTTTGCAGAGGTTCAAAATTGTGTGTAAGCGGGACATGAAGGCACTCATTGGATAAGGATCTGATATTTGGGAAGACGAAACTGCATATCGATTCAGGTTGAGATGTACCTTGAAGAGCCACCGCAGACTAGGTGTGAAGCTCTTGCAAACGAAGTGAAGTGACAATGCTGCAAAGAAAAAGAAAACCCATGAGTAATTTACCACTCTTTGGTTTCATCACTCTAAAATCAGTCGTGATTGAAAGAGACTACTTAGCTCCTAAGTCTTCGATCACCTGTTTCCATTCATCTTCATTGTCTCCAATTTCTCTGAGATCGGGAAAATTTTAAAGTCACTTCAGAGCTTATGCTCTGTCGTCTGCACTTTCAGCAATGAAAGAGACTGAGCACATACAGGAGTGGACAGGTCGGTTCTGTGAACCATTTCTATTTCACCACACCCGTTATCTTGCGTTAGGCATCGGTTAACGGTGGACTGGCATCTTTGTTGTATCACCAAGGTCGCTCTCTATGTTTTGACTCCATACAACACAACAGTCAATACAACTTGACACTGGCATTGAATATTCCAACTTTGGTGTGAATCTTGATTTCTCTGAATCTCCATATGTTGTTCAATGTCAAGAATGCAATTCTTGTCTTTCCAATTCTGGTATTTACATCTGTATCTGAACCCCTGATGTGTCGTATCAATTGTGCTGCCCAAATAGGTAAAGGCATCCGGGTCTTCCAATTCCTCTCCCTCCAGCATGATTGGTTCTTTGTTGATAGGGTTAATGCTATTGAAAATGCTGTTTCCAGACTGATGTGGCATCTGGAAGAAAAACACATACTAATTCCTCAGCAAGCAGGCTTTAGACAGCACAGATCCACTGAGGATCAGGTCATCCTCATAGCCCAGGAAATAGAAGATGCCTACCAGGAGCAAAAACACACAGTAGCGGTTTGGGTGGACCTAGAAAAGGCACTTGACAAAGTCTGGAAAGCTAAGAAGAAGTGAAGTTTGTGGGAAAATGTACAAATGGATCAGTCACTACCTCAAAAACAGAACAGCCAGAGTTCAAGTACAAGGGCAGATGAGCAAAAAGGTGACACTTGAGCAGGGAGTACCCCAAGGGGGAGTACTGTCACCCACACTCTTCCTGGTGTATATAAATAGCATAACAGAGAATATACCAAGAAGAGTCCACAGCTCCATGTTTGCAGATGATCTGGCTATGTGGACCTCTGAAAAGAATCTCACCATAGCAATAAATCGGATGCAGCAGGCCCTAACATCGCTGGAAGAGTGGGCAAACTCATGGCTGGTCAAAATAAACGAGGAAAAAAACGACATGTACAATATTCTCGCTATCAAACAAACCCCAAAACACCAAATTAAGTCTTAATGGCAAATACCTGCAGCCAAACGACAACCCAAACTACCTGGGAGTCACATGTGATCGGCGCATGACATGGAAAAGTCAGATCGAGAGAAACCGAATGAGAGCCAGAGAAAGAATGGCAATCATGAGGAAACTTGCTGGCACAAGCTGGGGAGCAGACGAAAGTATACTAAAGAAACTGTACACTGGAAGAGTGAGACCAGTTCTCGAGTATGGCATTGCGGCATGGACAACAGCAGCAAAGGCGAACTTTGATAAAATTAGCAAACTCCAAAACCAAGCCATGAGAGTTATAACAGGAGGCATGAAGTCAACGCCAATTGTAGAACTGAAAAGATTACAAAACTGCAATCCATGACCGATAGAAGAGACTGCAGAGCCCAGCAGCAAGCAGAGAAACTCAGAAGACTGACTGACCATGCAATGCACCAGAGACTAAACAATTTCGGAAATGGGAAACGGAGAAACTGCAGAAATAGCCAAAGCAAAGATGGACGAAGACCCCATTAACGCACTAACAACACCAAAGCCCATCCCTACTTTACAAAAATCTACCTGGAGGAGGCATATATTTTCAGAGATGGTAGAATATATACCAGGTATTGGAAACAAAAACTGCCAGACTGAAAAAGAAAGAAGAGATACTACCCTGAGCTACATAATGAAAAACTACACAAGCATGGACTGGACTCATGCATACACCGACGGTTCTGTAACAAGCACGACACAGAACGGAGGGGCAGGAGCATTTCTGAACCTACCAAATGGCAGAAAAATAACACTCTCATTCGCTACTGGAAAATACATAAGCAATTTCAGAGCGGAGGCAGAGGCACTGAGGGCGGCAGTGGAAGATATGGTGACAGGTAAAAGGAATGAAAGCCATATAGTCCTGCTTACAGATGCCCTGGCCGTAGTCACAGCACTAAAAAGCCAGAAAAATACTGAACTTAATGATATAGAGCAGTACTCTGTCAACTATGCCAGCAGTCTGCACCAAAAAGGGTAGGGGTACAGTAGGTTCCATCCCACTGCAATATCCAAGGCAACGAGGAGGCAGACACACTGGCAAAAGAAGGTGCAAGACTACCACAACCAGATACTAGTATGACATACGAAGAGTCAAAACGGCTTATTAGAGCTAGATACATGACCAAATGGGAAACCGAACATACTGGCTACACAAAAAACAATGCCTATTACCAGTTGAACAGAAGAGAGCAGGTCGTGGTCTTCAGACTTCGCACTGGCCACAATAGACTGAGGTACCACCTATTCAACAAATTGAAGATAGGTGGCACTGACGAATGCCCGTGTGGTACCGGGAAAATGACCGCTGAACATTTGCTGCAAAACTGCCCGACATACGAGGATCAGAGAGAGCAGATGTGGCCATCAGCAGTGGCAACACTAGACAAGCTCTATGGCAGTGTTGACGACAGCCTCAGGATGACCGCTGCTTTTTTCGAAAAAATAAAGGTTGATGTTTGACTGTGTATGATGAAGAAGAAGAAGAATATGCTGTTTGATAATCATCAGTACAAAGGCATTTAACATCTTGGAAAACCAGAACTGAACTGTAAGTTAACAATTAACATTTTAAAATACTTTTTTTGTCCATTAATCACTACAAATGAGTTCTGAAACCATACAAATATGCATTCTTTAGCTCAGACGATTCATTCAAATCTGTTTAAGATTTATGAAAGCTTACGCTTAATTTGCACAGTAAAAAATGATGATTTAAATAAAGAGAATGCAAATTAATTATGCCACAGCATGTTTTTGAACACTAGTGGTGTCAAACAGGGATGTGTGCTGGCACTGACACTCTTTAGCTTGGTCTGTACATGGCACTGCTACTAGCATGCATATCAGGTACAGAACACACAGTCGGCTGTTCAGTTCGAGAAGTGTAGTCTTACACCATGGCGAATGAAACCATCAACTTGGATTTCCTGTTTGCTGACGGTTGCGCCCTTAACACCTCAGAACAAGATATGCAGTCCACCATGACAGAGTTTCCAGCGGCATGCAGTCATTTTGGTCTCGGCAATCAACACTGGGAAAACTGAGAAGCCGTACAGAAAACTGTACAACTCTATATATAACCAAGGCCTCCAGGCAGCCCACAGTTTCACCTGCCAAGACAGTATTTCCACTAGAGGTGAAAATCGACTCCGAAGTCAACAGCAGGGTTGCAAAGGCAAGCTCTACATTTAGTAGACTGCAAGCAAACGTCTGGTACCAACAAGGCATCAGTATCGCCAGCAAGGTAAACATGTATCAAGCTGTAGTCTTCTTCGTTCTCAATCTCCTGCTGCCAAGCCTTGAAAAGAGCTTTGCAAGTAGCAGAATGTAGTCTAGAGCGTAATGTGTTGTCATAGTTTACAGCTTGACTGCAATATTTGCACCTTTTGGTTCAACACATCTGACTTCAGCGGGATGCTGAAGTGTTAACCACTCTGCTGCATGATCGTGAAACATGGACAGTGTATAGTATACACACCAGACAGCTAAATTGTTTTCATATGAGCTGTCTGCACAGGCTACCCAGGATCAGCTAGCAGGGGAGAAGGTACCCTACACTTAGCAAGTCATACGCTTCTGTAAAAAACCCTTCAAGATTTTCATGACATGTTGTCGTGTCCGATGAGCACATCCCCATGCACCTGTTTTATGGTGAGCTAAGAGCAGGTAGATGCTTATCAGGACAGAAGAAACACCACAGAGACCACTTTGAAAGTGTCTCTGAAAAGCTTCAACATTGATGTCACATCCTGAGAGATGTTTAAACAGATCTGGTGTGCTAGTGTCACACAATGTGCTCAGATCGCAACACGGAACTCAATCGCTAAGGTCCGGAGAAAGCGAGTTGCCCAAATGAACAGAAAGTACGACGACTCTACTGCCGGCTCCTCACATGTGCCAGGATTGGTTTTATGGTCATGAGATCACATCTCACAGTCTGATACTGTTGCCATCTTTGCTTGTGATGGGCAACTATTATTATTATGATGCCTGTCTCTTGAACAAGGGGAGATGGCTTCAAAACTAATCTAAGGACTAGGTTCTTTATAAATTGGAGGTGTGTGACCGTAGGGGCAAACTGTCTTTAGTCTTCAGCCCTTTAATCCTCCCTGTGAATGCCAGGAATGGGAATAAGCGCAGTAATGATAGTTTTTAAAAAAATGTGTAGCTGCTGTAGGTGGAGTGTGTAGCTTAGTCGACGGTGAGCTGGCTTGCTAGACTGGGTTTACAGCGTGCCATAGTTTGAGATCACGTACGGACAGAAAAAAATCTGGCTCGTGGTTTGTGCCTGGAATGATCGCTCCTTAGACACAGCTGTAAATGGGTACATGATGTATTAGTTGGGGAAGGTAAAAACAGCAAGCAAGGGAGCTGGCCACAACACCTCACATAGGCTGCAGCTTAGTAATTGCAGCGTTATCTTCATCCCTGACAGCAGTTGTTGCCACGGAACTGGGGGGAAAAAATATAAAGAACTGCAGCAACTCTGAGGAATGAAAGTGGAAAAATACAGAAATTTAGGAAGTAATAATTTGCTGTTATATTAATGATTAGGGGACGGCGTGACCTAGTGGTTAAGTGATACAGCTCACAATCCAAACGTGCTGGGTTGGCTCCCCAATCACAACACCACCCCTTACCCCAGGGAATCAAATTCTTAGAAAATGCAGGCGGAAGGATGCCCTTACTTAAAATGCATGCCGAAGTCGGATGCACTTGGCTGACAGGCGCAAAATAAAAACATAGTGCAACGGACGCCAACTTTGCGAAATAGAGAAATAAGGTAAAACCAAAAAAAATGTATTAATGATTGTTTTCATTATGTTTCAGTCGAGCTTACAACTACATTGACGTTGACTCATCTGATGAAGGTATGGTCATGTCATAAACAGTGCCTCTACTAATTCCTGCATGTCATTTTTTTTTTTCTTCAGCGTTCATCCTGAAAAGGATTTTGTTGTAGTTTACTGCGAGGCTGCACCTTTTGATTCAACACGCCCAGTTTCTGCTTGGTTTATTTTGTGTGTCAGCTGTGCCTTCACACTGCAATCCCTAATCTCTTAGTCAGACTACACTGGCGCAGCATGTTTCTAGGGTCACCCCTTGAAGGCAGAATAGTATCTTGGTCGGCTCTAGTTCGCTGATCATATTGCAAGCAGCCAGCTGCGAGTTGCTGGCTGCTGTCAGCTCATTCACTGTGCTGTAGCTTCAGTGCCTTCTGTATACAAGACTGTCTTGACTACATGCTACTTCTTCTACGTTTGTTCTCAATCTGCTGCTACCAATCCCTGAACAGGGCTATGTAAGTAGTCAGGAGAACGGAATGCGCTGTACCGCTAGTTTACAGCTTGATTGCAATCTTTGCACTATTCGGTCCGACGCATCCGTCTTCGGCAGACATGCTACTAATTCCTATTTGTGACTGGTCCTCTTGAACTATACCCTCATTCTTTGGCTTCATGTAATAGATTTTCGATTTTCATTTTGCTTCTTATTGTTGGCTAATTAATGGTTTCATTTATTCTTCCAACAGTTTCTAATTATAATTGTTTGACCATCTGCTGATGGTTTTTGTTGTTAGCTAAATAAGGGTTTAGTTTATTCTTACTTATTATAACCCTTGTGATGTAACTTGTTGAGTACCCTGCATTGCACATTTAGCCTTGGGGAAACTACATGGACCCCGAACATTTGCCTGGATGCATTTGGGAGGACCCAGTAATGGTTGGATGGCTGAGTAGGAGAAATGGACGTGTTACGATTCCTTGGGAGAAACCAGAACATTGTAATTTAGCTCTGTACATTTGAAGATTCCTTGAATGACAAGGGAGGCATAATGTCACTCCCCTCCCATCTTTTGAGAAAAAAATTGTTGGAGGTGCGAAGGGGACCTTCCAATTGTATACCAATATGTTGGGAGGGTGTGGGCTAGTGGTTGAGTGATACAGCTCACAACACTAAAGGTGCTGGGTTCACTCCCAAATTACAGTACCGGCCGTTGCCCCGGAGAAGCAAACCCTTAGAAAATGCAGGAGGAAACAGACCTTTACATAAAATGCACGCAGAAGTCGAATGCACTGGTCTGACAAGGCACAAAATAAAAACATAGTGCAACACACACTGCCTTGTGGAATAGAGAAATAAGGTGAACCCCCAAAATCAATTTTTAAAATCATATGTGGTATTTTTTAAAATATGTGTGCCTTAGATGAGTTTTATATATAATTTTGCTTAACACTTCTTTATTTTATTCTAGAAATCATCAGGAGAAGACACCGTCATCTTCCAATTCCAGATTATTCATCAGAGCACAGACGAGCAGGGTATAGAAGCTCCCGACAGCTAAAACAGGAAATGCTAGGGAAACAAGATCGGCCAAGGCAAGTACTGATCAGGCAACCTTCTCCCAATGAAGATACAGAGGAGCAGTCGACAGAAGAGGAAGATGAAGATAACAGATTAATAAGGACACGTAGACAAAGGCCATCAGGTGGTGTTGACGAAGGGGATGGGGATGGAACAAGCAACAGAAGTAGCTCAAGTAGGCGTCGCCAACTTACTTTGGAAGAGCACGAGGACAATGATAATGGCAGGACTGTACGTAAGCCTCGACGGATGGTGGAGGATGATGATGAAGAAATCCCTAGAGCCCATAACTTGCGACAGCGTCCGAGAACTGAAGACGACGAACATTTGATTCGCAGGAGTTCACGAACAAGGCGTCAGGTATCGTATTCAGATAATTGTTGTCATACTCGTCTCTTTTATTTCTTATGAAACAGGTACAGGTTGTCTCATAGCAGACACTGCTGTCGTGGATCAAGTGTTAGTCTTAATTTTTGAACCTTTGCATGAAAAGGAGGTGCGGTGGCCAGCTACCCATTTACAACTGGATCAAAAGGAGTGTGCAATCATGAGCCATCTGAGCTAGTTCTGTCTATGTCTTGCCTACCGCCCTAATACTTAACGTCTTTATACTGGTTTAGAAGACTGCAGAGTCTGTATACAACCAGTTTCATTTACATTTCCTTGCTCTAAAAGCTATGTGCATCCAATCTATTCTTAAATGCATTAATTGTACCTGCCTCCACTACTTCCTGTGGCAATGCATTCCAAGCATTCACCACTCTCTGACTAAAAAAATATTTCCTAATGTCTAATCTGGACCTTTCTTTAGTTAATTTTTAGCTATGCCCTCTTGTTCTTGTAGGTGGAATCTAAAATACAATTCTCTTGGGCTCCTATTCAAAACAGACGCTTAAACAAAACTAACTGATGTGACAATCCTATGTCAATAGATCAATAAATGCCCGTCGCTCCTTTGACATTGACAACCCTCCTCCAGCAAGTTTGATATTGAGCTGCTATGCTGCCTTCTCTCCATTTAAGGTCTAGGGACTGAAGTTCAGTGTCAGTCTCTTCTCCAGGTGATTCTTGGTCTGCCTCCCTCCCCTGTGGTCTGTCTAGTCACATTTGATGATGCTTTCTGTAGCATGTGTCCTATCCAACTTCATTTCCTATGTTTGATTTGTTGCTGATTCATTTCCCATAGGTCTTCATTCCTCACGATGTCTTGCTAGCCTATACTCATTATCCTCTGTATACATTTATTGACGAACGCCTGGAGTTTTCTGAGTGTTGCCTTTGTTGTTCTCCAAGATTCTGCTCTGTACAGGAGAACTGACTTGATATTGGAATTAAAGATCTTAATTTGGTTTTATTTCACTGGATTAAAAAATACGAGGCACAGTCATTAAGTAAGTAACAGCAATTTTATTATAAAATGCACCTAAGAGTATGTACAATGGAAATTTTATTTCAGGACACAAAATCTAATTTTTCGGCCACCGAACCACTAAGAATAAGTTAAACAGTGTATTCTGTTATTAACCTTCTAGAACAGCTATTTCCCAAATATTTAGAACACCATTTCATTGTGAAAGCAAACATTAACATTTGCTAAATATTACAATTCATGGTTGCTGCCATTGTTGTGTAACTCACCACAAGATAAGTTTACTGCCTGGCCACTTTTTTTAAAAGTGCATTCCAATATAACCACCTGGGAATGTGTTACCGAAACTTTGGTGGCTCGCGGAATGGATTATTTACATACACACAACAGGTCTGCTGGGGTCTTTGTGTATGACAAGGACAAGAATAGCACCACTGCCCCACAGAAAGCATGTCGTAAGAGGCAACTAACTGTGTGACATGGCATAACACAGGCCACGGTTAGGTGGTTTGTTTAGAGCAGCATAGATGGCGCCTATCAGGCTGCGGGTCTACTTTGCTCTAGAGTTTGAGTCTATTAAGAAGCACATCGGTTAATCACACGCAATCACTTGTCCCAAAGCAGCAGAGTATTAAGCTGTTCAAGCCTAGCCCACTAAGCAGGAAATCCTTCTCCCGGCTTCGTCTCTTCTTAGTTGTTTGCTCTCAATCTTCGCTACCAAGCCCTGAACAGGGTTTTGAAAGTAGCAGGATGTAGTCTCAAGAACGGAATGTGTTGTGTCGCTAGTTTACAACTTAACTGCTTTGTTTGCACGTTTTGGTCATAACACATCCGTTTTCGGCAGGGTATATATATATAAATAAATTCTCCCGGCTGTATCCAGCTCATATCAGAGCTGGAACCTGCACAGGGGGCATCTGCCACTGTAGAAGTACAGGTAAATTAAGAACTAAGAACTACAAGTTGTGTTCAAAGGGTTAAAGTGTATTCTATCAATCTCTAATTTTTAACCTTAATTTTTGGTGCATTGGTTGCTTTCTTGTTTTGACTATTGATCTGTGTTTCCAGGTTATGAGTGGGAATTTATTATATTCCATTCAGGTTTATGACACACTGAACCAGCAATATCTTGTAAGTATTCCTGGCCGATCCCGACATGATTCGGGAGACAATAATGATAATTCAGATGCAAAGGATCAGGACTCTGATGATAATGAGGTATGAACAAAATTAGTATTGTTTTTTATTTTTTAAATGATGATATTAAAGAGTCAATTGACTGGAACACCAATATTCTAGCTAGGAGGGCATGGATCCAAATGTTAGTAACAGCCTAGGTTGTTTTTTTTTATTGGAATTGAAATCAAAACTGGGGCTGTAGGAGCAGCCAGTGACTCATGGCTGGCTGCCTGCTTGCGTCAGGGTCAGTGAACCAGAGCTGACCAAGACCCAATTCCATCTCCAGGTGACGGAAACGTTAAGGAAACCGGCTGCACTAGTGTAGTCTAAGATAATGAGGATCACAGTGGGAAGGCAAACTTGGTGCCTAAAAAGCCAGCTGAAATCGGATGTGTCGGGCCGAAAGGCACAGATATCACAGCCTTGCTGTAAATGACAACACAATATCTCAGCGTCCTTTTCAGGACGAATGCTGAAGAAGGGGAAATAAAAACTTAGCACTGTGGGGGAAATAGTCTTTGTGCTCAAACTTATAAACTTTTAGCCGAGCAATAAAACTGCTAGCATGCAACGGAAACATCCCGGATCACCGAAACCAAAAAAATTCAAGTCGTACATTTCCTCTGGTAAGGTTATGCTGACAGCATTTTTTTAACCATGGGGGACTTTTTTGGTAGACTTTAAAGAGCCTGTCGTGAACATCAATGCCATACGCTACAATGACACACTAGACAAGCGGCATACAAGAAAAAATGATCCTGTATGGTTTCGTGTGATGTAATTCTATTGCATGACAATGCGCGTCCTCACGTCGCGAACATTGTTCAGAAAGCGCTCGCACAAAAAAAGGGGAAGTACTGCTACACCATCCTATAGCCCCGATATGTGCCAGTGTGACTTCCATTTGTTTGGTCCCTTATAAAAATTTATGAAGGGACAAAGATTTAACTCTGATGCAGACGTCATGACCAAGTAGTTCAAAGAGCAACGATGAAAGTCATTTTTTTCGGACAGCATCTGCCGTCTAACCAAGCAGTGGGATGTGTGTCTGAATGCCTATGGTGACTTTTTCATACTATCCTGTGGCATGTTTGCTTCATAACAATTGCTATATTTAATTCTGTCGCGCCAGATGATGTAACTTTCATATGTTTGTTATAAAGCCACTGGGTCTGGTTTCATTTGAACACGCCTCGTATTTATAAATGTGTTTATTCCATCAATTCTAGGACTTCTCTGACATGTATAGTCGGGTTAAAAGGAAGCGCGTGCAAGTAAAACGTAATATGTATGGTGTACCAGTTACTGATGACTCAGATTCTGAACAAGGTATGTTTGCTTGTTTTATCTTTACCACACCACATCGCACACATTTTTCATAATTTTTCAAAACTTCATATTTTATGATGATTATTGAGTTTGAGATCTTGTAACCTATCTGTTTGTTGGTCAATAAAAATGATTTTGTTGTGTGTAGAGACATAAATGAGTAAAGAACTTGTGGGAGTTATTGTTTTTGTTGTCTGTGTGTTATTTTCTGAGATAGAAGAAGATGGTGACAATTTATAAGAACAAAGCAAAAGAAATGTGAACTCACATGCTAGGTCTAGCTGCCCCTCTATAAATCCATTGAAACCACAACAGCATTGATACTTTGTTTAGAATATCAGCACAGCTGTTAGTTTACATGAAAACATAAAAACTAAACCTATCAACCTCACTCACAAAGATCTTCACCATTCTCAATAATCGGCTGGAGCCATTTCGTATAAAAGACTAAGGTAAATCATTTCAAATCCTTGTAATCTAACACACAATACTTTTGCTGGTTGAAAACCTGTGTAGATGGATGAGATGTATTCATCCTTACCATCTATCTATTTCTACTGTAGCCCAGTTTGGTCAATGGTTTATGATCGGCTGTTTTACTGCATTTTTTCTTTTTTGTGACATCTGTAAGAAAGTGGAAAAAAAATGTGTCACTTTTCCAAGACTAAGGTTGTTTGCAAATGCCCACAATGAGTAGGTTACTCTTTTTGTGCGCCCTGAAAAGGACGTTAAGTGGCAGGTTGCAGTAGCTTTCCTCACATCCCGAGCGTGCTGATGAAGGTGGACTGATGTCCTCCAAGCAGTTGTGCTATGCAAAGCTTCACCTGTGTGTTGCTCACTACTAATGGGAATCACGTTGATCCCTCACCCCGTTAGCCAGACCACCATGAAAACAACACCGTTTCCAAGGACGGCTACTAGGAAGCCGAGGTGAGGGTCTTGGCAGGTATATTTTGCCTGACCCTGACTAACATGTCTGATCAGTATATTTTTCCTGACCAAACGTTAGTCTTCCTCCCTAAGACAAAGATTATATACATAAATATATATATATATATGTTTTCCATGTCTTATGTGTCTCTCCGTCGTTTACAAAAATGAACAATGTTGTCGTTAGGGTCTCAAACTCTGCTTATGTCTTTTGTGGGGGGGAGAACTTTATAGGCCGAGGAATTTATGTCACTTGCCCTGATATTTGCTGTTCAATGTGCAGACTAAGTGGTTTTTTTACTCCCAAATAAACCTTTGCTTTATTGGAGTTTGAATCACGATTACAAGATTAGATATCCCAACCACTAAACCATATTGCTGCTCCATCAGAAAAATTAGATAACACTAAACCACATTGCTCCTCCATCACCCAACCACTAAACCATATTGCTCGTCCATCATAAACGTTAGATACCCTAACTACTCGTTGTTATCCCATGGCTACTGCGCAAGCCTGCTCATGGCAGCCCAATGCCATTCTAAAATATATACACGTCTTCTTCAGTTGTGTCACTGCTCCGTACAGTGTGTTGGTAATTGTCGGCAGTGCTTATAAGAATCTTTTCCTCATGTCCGCAAGTGCCTTGCGCTCAATGAGTAGGTGTCAAACTGTTACATCAGGATGAGAGCAATGTCTGCACAAGGGCAGGTGCTGGGGATTGATGCAGTTCAAGTGACTCTCGTATATCTTGTTCGGAACTGAATGATGAGACTTTGATCTCTACTATGTAGATTATTTATGTCATCGTTACTTTTTAGCTGTGACATTTCGCTAAATACACTGCGATCTGTTGTTCCCGTCTCCCACCTATTCATCCAGAGTTCCCGAGTATTATTCTTAATAATTTGTTTTACTGTGTGGTTACTGCAGGATCTATCCAATTGTTGTTTCGAGGCTACTGTTTTTACCAATCTATCATCCATCTCGTTCCCTAGTAGTCCACAATGTCCAGGGATCCATTGCAAGGAGACATTTATCTCGTAGACAGTGGTGGTGTTGTTGATCGCCCTCCCCACCAAGAATATCTCCTTTTCTTAAAAATTACCAAATCCATTTGCGACAATTTGCCCAAGTCAAACTCTTGGTGCAAAATCTCAACTGCTGTTTTTATAGCCTGGCCTCCGCTTCATCGTTTTAATGGTTTTCGTTTCAAAACTCGTATATGGACCCATCCGGGTATTTCATATGGATACCATACCCTTCAAAAGAGGTAGATTTGAATGCTGATTCATCCGTATAGACCAGGACTGCCTATTTTGGGTAGCTAGAGACTGTTTCTAAGGCACATGTCTTCAGGATATTAGGTGTAGTCTCCTTGGTCGCTGCCTTTTCTCTCTCCTCTGGCAGTTGGTAAATATGGCTTTCTTCTTCTGCTATATCCAATGGGGACAATTGCTCCAATCTTCTCTTTTACTTCCAAGTGTCTCTTGTATCTGTCTACTGCTTCAGTCAGTGCCCCCTTTCTCCTTCACAAAAGTTAGATACCCAAACCACTAAACCATATGGCTCCTACTTCAATAAAGTATATTAGTTCACTTGTTTTTTTGGTTTTATTATTAATGTTTATTTTTAATCTGTTTCAGATATTGCTAAAAGTAATAAAAGTAACAATAATAAAGGTGAGGATGAAGATGAGGATGATGAAAATTGCGATGATGATGGAGATGACGACGCTGGAGACAACATGAAGGATGTGGGCAACACAAGTGAACGAGTTACAAGACAGAAAAAGCATTCCCTTCACAAGAAGCAGCCTGAAATTGTCAAATCATATTCTCTGAGGGAACACAAGCCTCGCACAGACTTGTATAAAGCTCCTGTTGAAGGTAGGAGATTCTGTATTTTAACAAATTTGTGTAATATTGAGGCAGAGTGGCGTAAAGGTGAAACATCTGTTTCACAATCCCAATGCACTGAGTTCAGATCTCGCCATGTTCAGTTTGCCAGAAAGTGGAATTTGTTTTTTCCACAGTGTGATCAGTTTTCCGTGTGCACAAAGTATAATGGCACCCTTGTGCACTTCACACCGGCCAAGGAACTTATAATAACCAAATAGGTTGGAAGTTGTAAGAAGCGATATTCTGCCAAAGACATGCTATTTACATTACATATAGTGTAATTTATATGGAGTGGTAGAGTGGTTGCCACTTGTGCCAACGCGGCCAGGTTCGCTTCCTGGTCTTGACATGATTCAGTCTACCCGGCTGCAAATGGGTATGTGACGTACAAGTAGATGATAAAGGTTTCTGGTCACTCTACCTCGGTGAAGCTTAGGCACGGTACAGCGGAGTCCAAAACACTTTCTCTGATGACAATGTCTGCCATGGAACCACTTGTATATTCACATTTGTATGTTCACATTGTTTAATGCGTTTTCTCCCCATAGTTGGTAAGGAAGACTGTCTGGTCAGGAAAAATATACTGATCAGATGTGTTAGTCAGGTTCCGGCAAAACATACTGAACAAGACCCTCACCTTGGCTTCCTAGTAGCCCTTCCTAGAAACGAGCTGTTTTCATGGCAGCCTGGCTAACAAGGTGATGGATTGCCGTGATTCCTGTAGTAGTGAGCGACGTGCAGATGAAGCCAAGCATAGCACAACCGCCTGGAGGTCCACCTTTATCAGCACGCTCGAGATATAAGGAAAGCTACGACAACCCGCCACTTAACGTCCTTTTTAGGGCGCACAAAATAGTAATCCTACTCATTGTGGGCATTCAACATCATCTCTCCATAGTTTGCACTAACTGCTGAATCTGAACATATACTGTTTGGGTTGCAAACAACAATTTCACAAGGCAAGAACAGCACCCACATATACCCCCATCCCTGCAAATGTACAAGGGACAGGGCCACTGCAAATCTCCAAATAGGTTATAGGTGGCGACTTAACATGGTTGCGGGTGGGACGGCCAGTAAACCTCATCAGTGAAAACAAATTTCCATAGAAATAGAACACAAAATGCTTTGATACTATTTATTGCTTCTGTTTGTACAGAGAGGCGAATCAAGAGGATCCATGGCTCTCTATTTGTTGGCACACCAACGAAAAAAATTACCAATCAGACATACCAATCGCCAGCTCAGAGAAGAAATATCAGGTATGTGAGTTTGTTTAGTAATTACATTTTTGTTTCTGGCTATTGGCATGCATGTTAAACAGTGTGACTTATTTTGTTGTTTAATCTGTGTGTTTCTTTGTTCTGAAAATTGTGAGAAGACTAATCAGAAAAAGCGTGATTGATGCATGCACTTGATATGGCCTGCCAAAATTGTGACTTGTTTTCTTGGAATCTCCAAATACTGGTTCTTCTTAGATTATTGGTCAAAGCTGCCAATTACCATTATATCTGATCGGGTCTTCTAGAACAACAGCAAACTCTCCCCCCCCCCCCCCCCCCCCCCCCCACTTCTCATACTCTGCAGCTCTGCTTAATGATTTTCATTTCAGCTTCTATGGTTCTTCTACAAGTTGTTTTAGGTCAGCCTCTCTTCAGTTTACTCTCTCAAGTCCATAGCTTTGTTCTGATGTTGGTGTCAATACAGACTGGTAGTGTGAAACATATCATATGTGTCTTGTCTTGTCTGTTCTGTAACATAGGTGGTCGTAGCATAGCTTTTGGTAGAATGCGCTCTGTGGTGTGGTAACGTCGTGGCAGCAGCGTCAAGTCCAAACTCAAAAGTCTACCATGCCACCATCATTACAACCCTACTCTACGCCTGCAAAAGCTGGACTGTATACTCTGGACATGCAAGGAGGTTAAACCACTTACACACAGGTTGCCTGAGGCGAATATTCCACATTTGATGACAAGATTGTGTCACTGGCATCAATTTTCTCTCGAGGGCTGACATGCTCAGCTCAATGACGGACCCATATAATTTGTTGTTGCGTTCGCCTTATTTCTCTATTCCCCACTATGTTTTTGCGCCTGTTGGCCCAGTGCATCTGACTAACACAGGCATATTATGTAATGGTCTGCTTCCTCCTGCATTTTCTAGGGGTTTGCTTCTCCGGGGTAACAGCTGGTGCTGTGATGGGGAGCGAACCCAGCACCTTGAGGTTATGAGCCGTGTCACTTAACCACTAGTTCACGCTGTCCCCAGGGACCTGAATATTATAATTGAGCAACCAAGCTCTTGGCCTTTCATAGTGATACTTTCACTGAAAAAAACACACAAATCTTTTTTCCGTCATGGAAAACATGCTTTGATATGCGTACTGCCGTATTTGTTATTTTCGGAAATGTGTAGGCGCCACTATATTATTGCCAAAACCCAGAATACACCTTAAAATAATAGTCCCATCCGTCACATCAACAAATGGGCAATTGGGGTATTTACACCCACACACGGATGGATATATGGGTGTTGCGGGTTCTAGCAGTTAATGTCTTATTAGTCATTGTTAAAATATATTTTGAGATGGTATTCTAAATTTGACATTCAAAATTGTTTTCAGGAAGCGCTCGGCTTTCCACTCGAGCTCCAGCTCAACTTCCTCTGGCAGTGAAAGCAGCAATGAGAAAAATTTTAGCCGACGTAAAACAAAGAGCATGGACAAAGCTCGAAGCAGGTATTGTTTCTTTGCTTCCATTTTATTTATATTTAGCTAGTGTCCTAATGTTAACTCCGTGCATCTAACGTGTAGCCTACATTCTCTGTAATCTTAATTTATATTCTTCTAGCGACACACAGGGCCTTTTCTTACATGAAAATTTATGTAGTCATTTGTTATACATGGTGATACCGCTAGCCCAATAACAATAGTATGCTAAGGTGGCCAAGACTCGTCACGTTGAATGACCATGTCCATGACCACTTCTGAGGGTCGAGTCCCAGGCAGCTTGCAGTTTTGTCAATTTCAATCTGTTTCAGCCAGGGCGGCACTGGAGACGTCACCAAGATGAGTAAGAATATTCGTGCCAACGTGTCAAACGTGAACATTAACAAAGACCCAAGAGAGAAAGATTGTGAGATGTGATGCTTTAGAAAAACCATCAACGTCACTAGGGTAGACAATGAGGAATGATGACATCCGAAAAAACACTGCACTGAACACATGAACAGTAAAAACATAAGTGGCTTGGTCGCATAATCTAGGCTTCTTTCAACGTGGGAGACGAAACCCATGTGAAAAGGAAATATTAGGGATATTTTAAACTGCGATGGGCTGTGACACATCTGGCCCTAGACAGATAACTGCAGCTCACCACAATGCTTCATGGCACAAGAACTGGATAAGAGAATGTATTTATTTTGCTTTTGTTTCATCATTTTTATAAGCCTTGGCCATCGTTTACTAAATGCACAATAGAAGTAATGTGTCATAATGTTCTTTGCAAGTGGAAAAAAAGACTTCTTTCTCCACTTTACGATAGTTTTCTAATTTGCCGTTTGAGCAAGTCATACAGGTTTTGAATGATTGTCCATTGTTGTGCCTTCATTATTTACGAGGCGTGTTCAAATGAAACCGAACCAAACTGCACCAACATTCATCGCAGAATGCAGGCAGTGTATGGTGACAAAAGAATGTCGAAGACAACATGAAGAACTGGACAACGATGTTTAAAGAAGGACATGAGTTAACGAAAGATCTTCCGAGACTAGATCAGGCGCATATTGTTGCGCTAACTCACATCCTTCATTTAACATCGTTGTCCAGTTCTTCACTGTTGTCTTCGACACACTATGGTCGCCATGCATTGCCTTCATTCTGCGAATAATGTCAACTGGTCGACATCCTTCAGCTGTTAGAAACCGAATCAGCGCTCGCTGATCAACTCTGGACGGATTCCATATTACACCCGCCATATTTTCAACAGTCTATTGAGGAAACTATGAGTCGGATGATAATGAAATTTTACAAACTTAATGGTTGGTATGTGCTGTTTACACAAGAAGCGACATTATCAACTGTATCATGCGTATGTTCACTTGTTGCGGTTTAATTTGAACACACCTTGTATATATCCAGACATTTTCATGCAGACTTCTCAAATAACACAAATGGTATCACATGACTCTCATTGGCCAGTACCATTTCTGGACAAGCTCTATAGAAAGTCAAACGTTGTTAGGCCATCACAGATGACGAAGACCTTTTAATTTTCGTTCAACCAGTCTATACAGCTGAGTATTCTGTGAGTTGGGGTTGTGGATGGATGCAAAGATAGCTGGCAGTGAGTGCATGAAATGTTTTCTTCACGAGACAATGATGGTTCACATGATTTTCTAGTCTGTCTCTGTTGTTCTGCCACAGCCTTTTTGCAAGTCTCACATGTGGCTGCTCCTTCATGGAGCGCTGTGCGCTAGGTTGTACAGTATTGCGTAGCATCTTCCCATGTTTCGTGGTCTATGCTGAAAGTCTTTAAAACGCTCATTTGGCTCTCCTGCAAGCGTTTGCCATTCTACATCTCACTGTAGATGATTATTTTTGGTAGCCAATAGTCTGGGATGCAAACCATGTGGCCAGAAATACAAATAGTTGAAGAATGACACCGATTCCTTTTTATAAATTCATTAGAATTTTTCTAGCTTTTTTTGTTTTTGCCATATTGAATATGTTTCCTGGACCTTGCTGGTCCTCAAACTTCTATAATATTGTACCCATTTCTAATACATTCAGGATGATGCCTCTGAACTTCAACTCAAGTGCTCTTCCTTTTGCAAATATAGTTAAAGATAGGGTCAAATCTGGAGCCAGCCTGGCTGACATTGAACCAATGAACATCGACAGAAATGTAAGCCTAAATCGTATAAATTTCCATTTTTCTATCAAAATAACAATATTTTTGAGATGTCATCATTTAAAAATGTTAAAATATTATTGTTGTCATGTGTTGATGGGGGAGTTGATGATTATATGTGTCATGTTTTGAGCTGTTGATGATTATATGTGTCATGTTTTGAGCTGTTGATGGGGAGTTGATGATTATATGTGTCATGTTTTGAGCTGTTGATGATTATATGGGCCATGCTTCAGACTGTCTAGTATATCAGCACTTTAAGATGTTTTGTTTTTCCAATCTTGTTGGCCATAACATCTTTCTGCTTTGCTGTAATCTATTATGATTTTAAGTCTTTTGTTAATTACAATCTTAAAACATACTTCAAAAACCTCACTATCGACTTGGGTCAAGTTCAGTGTTAGTTATACTATAGATCATAATGATCACCTTTTCTCTGTTTCTTCATCATGTTTTCATCAGGTATTCACATCATCCTATCTTCATCAGGTATTCATATAATTATATCTTCATCAGGTATTCACATTCTATCTTCATCATGTATTCACATTGTTCTTTTATCAATTATTCACATTGTTCTGTTATCAATTATTCACATTTATTCCTTTATCAATAATTCACATTGTTTCATTGTTAGATATTCTATAACTACAATATTGTTTTATTGTGTGTATTTCAGGTAACCTTCAACAGCATTGGAGGGCTAGGGAAACACATAAGAGCACTAAAGGAAATGATTGTTTTTCCACTTCTGTATGAGCAGGTGTTTCAGCGTTTTAAAGTGGATCCGCCCCGTGGTGTGCTGTTTTATGGTCCACCAGGTTTGTTGTTTGGTAGTCTGGACTTTTAACCTTTTCCGACTGTAACCTTTTTATTTGATGGTCTATTGATATGATTTGTTTGTGAGTAGAGAAATAAAAAAATAATTTGCTGTTATTGTTTTTGTTGTGTGTTCTGAGATGCAAGAAGATGGTGATAACTTAACTTAACGTCTTGTTACCGGTCCAGAAGACAATGCAGAGTCTGTAAACAACCAGTTTCATTTACATTTCCTTGCTCTAAAAACTATGCGCATCCGATCTATTCTTATATGCATTAATTGTCTCTGCCTCCACTACCTCCTGTGGCAATGCATTCTAAGCATTCACCACTCTCTGACTAAAAAAAATTTCCTAATATCTAATCTGGATCTTTCTTTAGTTAATTTTTAGCTATGCTCTCTTGTTCTTGTAGGTGTTTGTATTTTGAAAAACTTGTTAGTCTAATTTATCCATTCCTCTGATCATCTTATAAACCTGTATTAAGTCACCCCGAATTCTTCTCTTTTCTAGACACTGTAGGCTGGTTTTTCGGAGTCTTTTCTCAATTGTAACTCTAGAATCCCACTATCTTTCCAGCATGTTTATACCCCCTCTATGATAAGGACTCCACACCTGTACACTGTACTCCAATCTAGGTCTAACTAAAGCTTTATGCAGTTTGACTATCACTTCCTTGCTCCTATGTTTAATATTTCTTTTTATCATACCTAACATTACATTGCATTTGCCTTTTTCACTGCTACCTGAACTTGCTCACTCACCTTACCTGTATGATCTATTATAACTTCTAGGTCTCTTTCCTTATCTATCTTTTACTATCTTTCTAATATTGTTCTCGCCCATTCCGTAATTATGTTCCATATTAAATCTACCGATGTGGATGACTGTACATTTATCTACATTAAACTCCATTTGCCAGTTTAGACCATTCTTGAATTTATATATTCTTGAATTTTATATAACATTGCTGATAGTGTTGAAAAATAGCACAAACATATAAACTCACCCGCCTTAGGAAATTCTTGACAATGGATTACCAATGTTTACCACAATGGTCGTATCTGTCCCATTCAACTGTAAATGTAATTATTGTATCTACATAAACAATCTAAACAGATCTACTTCAGAAAAATCTGTTGCAGAGTCTTGACTCCCCCATTCTCAACAATGGGTGAATTTTCAAATTAAATTAAAAAAACAAGAAATCATTTCCAAACGCCTAAAACTAATTTCAAAATCGCCATTGTTGGTATCTAACCGTACATGATGGAAGTCGGAACTCTCTAGAATTTGAAGAGCAGTATTGTTCAGACTATTACTACGTAGCCGTTGGTTTGTTTGTTTTTTTTTTTATTAGAACGTTCGTCGCTATGCAAGGACATCGTAAGTCGCTTACAGGCAGTCTTCACAGATAGATTTATGCTGTCGCCGCCGCTTTGGAGCGACACTCGAGTGCTAAAGGTTAATTTTACCTTTTTTTATCCATGGGATGAGTTTTTGCTCTTTGTTTTTATGGTTGGTTAGTTCGTTGTGTAAGTATGGTTGGTTGGCTGTGTACGTATGGTTGGTTGGTTTGTTGTGTGCGTATAGATCCAGTCCCTGCGTTGGACTGGATGGTTTCAAGTGTACAGTGCTTTAATATGTTGGGTAGTTCATGAGTGTGTGTTTATTTTAGTAGGCTGTCTTCTCTTCAATCTCGCTCGACACTTGTAAAAAAAATCTCACGCCGGTGGACCGGGAAAAGTTAAAAGAGCACGTGCTCAGCTACACTCCCAGTTATCGCAATTTTAACAAATTTGTTTTTAGTTTGCCATTTTGTTTTGTTACAGGAACAGGGAAAACTTTAGTTGCCAGAGCTCTTGCCAATGAATGTTCACAGGGAAGCAAGCGAGTCGCTTTCTTCATGCGCAAAGGAGCTGATTGTCTCAGTAAATGGGTTGGGGAGTCTGAGAGACAGCTGCGACTGTTGTTTGATCAGGTAAACCGATTTGTTGCCTGAGTGTTGTGGGGCCTGAAAGAGAAGCAAAAGAATAGTAACATTGTAACGTGTCAGGCATGTTGTAAACGGTGATTAAGGATGGTTGGACATGGGGCTGGCAACCCCCACTCTAAAAATATTTTAAGTCACAACTATCTTATTAGATATAGACAGGTCAATGTTTGGCATATATTTGTTGAAGCTGAAAATGTATTGGTTGAAACTGGTTTGACCTATTCTCCTCACTAAAAATAAAGAGTAATCACTAAAAATAAATAGAAGTTTGACACAAAGTTAGAACAACAATTTGCATGGCTTATATAGACAAACAGAATTAAATATAGGTGCTTTCAAAGTTCAATGTCAGACCATTCATTGTCACATACCTCAGTATGACCAGGACACAAGATCCTCACAAACCACAGAGTTTGAAGACTATGTTCTCCGCAATCCACTTTTATGTCATAGCTGTTGCCTTCTGAAGCAAGGATTGATAAGTCGCACACAATGATTGCCTTGATTGAGATCTTAGATAACCGTCTTAAACCTCAATCTCAATTTTTAATACAGGGTGCTGTTTTTAATTTATTATATAACTTTAGCGAATAGATCAGACTAATGATGACCATATCTCAAAGCTCAGTTATACACCAAGGATACTTTTTATTTTGGTTTTAGAATTTTCAGAATATCCAGGCTAATTGTATACTGGTTTGCAGAAAGTGCTTATAGTTAACAAGCATATTCAAAAGGCTCTTTTTGCGAGAGTATTAGGTCCATAAAACCACAGTTGTAAAGTATTACCCTCATAAAACTAATCCATTTTATAGTGCATATAGGATCAGTTCCTGACTTGTACTTTTACCCCCCAAAATATTTTTTAAAATAAAGATCTCGATTTCACACCTGTACGGCATATTGGGAATATAGTGTTAGGGCCATATTTTATTTTATTTTTACTATCAGTACACTAGAGGTGTTGGGGTCAACATCACGTTGGCCACCTTTACTTTCAGAGAATATTCTGGTACCCAATTTTTTTTTATAGCCTAGGTGGACCTCAGGAGCCGTTTTGCGATCGGGGAAAAAGGTTCCTGCACTAACTGCTTGCCGAACCCTCATCACTCAGCTGGGAAGCCAGTATACTAGCCACACTGCTACCTCGGCTCTCATGACATGTACATATTTATTACCATTTGTTTTTCTCACCCACACATTAAAAAAGTATAAAGTAAAGATCTTGTCATGCCATGCGGCACATAGGAAATATGGTGTTAGGCCCATATTATTTTGTAACCCACGGCACTAAGTGGATGATGTGGTCAGCATCATGCCGGCCGCCTTTACTTCCCAGACTGAACTGGTACACATTTAAGGCTGGGTTAACCCGGTAGCCGTTGTGGTCTGAAAAAATATTTCCTCCTCGACTGGGGAATGAACCCAGGACCACTCGGATGCGAAGCCAGCTTGTTAACCACTTCTCTACGCGGCTCCCTTAGTCCATTTATTTTATAGCAAAACAAATGGATATATTTAGCACCATAAGATAAGCAGTGTCAATAGACAGCCCTTTGTCTTCGCCATTGGTTCCATTTAGAACGTAGGATCACAGTGGAAGCTCTCCATTTATTCCTCTTGACATCCTCCAAGATTCCAGGTGCTTGACTTCCTCAGTCATCCTCTTGACATCCTCCAAGATCCCAGGTGCTTGACTTCCTCAGTCATCCTCTTGACATCCTCCAAGATCCCAGGTGCTTGACTTCCTCTTCTATCATTTGTCATCAGGTATAGTTTTCGTTTTGCCTCCACTTCTTTTCTTAAGGGTTCCAATCCACTTCTTTTGCATTCGTTCTTAATCTCCTGCTACCAAGCCCTGAACAGGGCTTTGCAAGTAGCAGCATGTAGTCGGAAAAATAGAATGCATATGTTGCTAGTTTACAGCTTGGCTGCAATATCTGCACCTTAGGGTCCGACACATTCGTCTTCGGCAGCAGTCCAATCCACTACATGTTTGGGTGTTGTTATCTGAAACTACATGTGCTGAGTTGTGTTTGCTCTTTACATTCCTCTTCTTCTGCGTTCTTTCACAATCTTCAACTACTAAGCCCTTAACAGGGCTTTGTAATTAGCAGGGTGTAGTCCAGAGAACGGAATGCATCGTGTCGCTAGTTTACAGTTTGACTGCGATATTTGCACCTTTCGATACGGCACATCCGTCTTCGGCAGTTCTTTTCATTTAGTTGGTAGCGGGCTACAGTTGTGCTTCTTACATCTCAAGGCGTACTTGAGAAGGTGGACCAGATAGTGCAATGTGAGGCTCATCGGCAAGTTGAACATTATGTGGATTATAGTGTCTATCTCCACCTTGTTGGCCAGTATACTGTGACACAGTCTATTTCTAAGAGGCACGGATGAGAACTTGGGTGGGATCAGTATGTTTCACCTGCTCTTTGCCTTCAGCAGATGTCTGGTAATATTGCCATGATTTTTTCCGAGGTTGTGTCCTATCCATCTCTTCTTCTTTCTCTCCAATCATTAGCTGTATAAGTAATATTTCGATGATTTTTCCCAAGGTTGTGTTCACCCATCTCTTCTTTTTCTCCAATCTTTAGCTGTATAAGTAATATTTCCATTATTTTTTCCGAGGTTGTGTCCTATCCATCTCTTCTTTCTCTGTCAAATCTCTTGCTGTGTAAATTATTGTTCTTTATTGCAGATCTTTGTTTACTATTCCTCTTGCCGATCAACACATAGACATCTATTGATGAAGTTATGATGTAATCCTCTTAGCCATGTGCCATATTTCTGAGCCAAATAGCTGACCAAGGAACCGAAGTTGCGCAGTAGTTGGTACATTGTGGTTCAGAGCTGAGCAATCAGTGTTCAGTCCCCAGTTGGTGCGAGACTTTTTTTTAAATCGCAAAACCATTCCCTGATTCCACTCAACCTAAAAAATCTGGTACCAGAATAATCTAGGAAAGTAAAGGCGGCCGGCGTGATGTAGACCACATCACCCTTAGTGTGCTGTTGGGCAAAGAAAAGTATGGGCTTAACGCCATGTTCCCAATATACCACACTAACGTGTAAACGGAGTCTTTACTTATATAGTAGGACCAACTTTGCATAGGTATCGGAACAGTCTAATCTTCTTTATTCTTTTCTTCAATTCTATTCAAGTGCTGTCTCCGCAACGAAGGTTGGCTCCAATAGACCTTCAATATCCTCTGTATCTTGTCTTCAACGTACACTCTGTCGTTAGCCCATCTTTTGATGTTGCTTTCCCAATAGTGGCGCTGCCCTGCCCGCCTCTTGTCCGCTTACCTTCAACTTTTCCCTTAGTATTGTTTTCAATAAAGTATTCTGCCTTTTTATTAAAATATTTGTTTGCCTAATTTTAATGTCTTTTCTTACAGGCATATAAATACAGGCCTTCCATTATTTTCTTTGATGAAATTGATGGTCTGGCCCCAGTTAGATCCAGCAGACAGGACCAGATTCACAGCTCGATTGTGTCCACTCTCCTTGCCTTGATGGATGGGCTGGATAATCGTGGAGAGATTGTGGTCATTGGCGCCACCAACCGAATCGATTCTCTTGACCCTGCTCTCAGGAGGCCTGGTCGTTTTGATAGAGAATTTCTATTCCATTTACCATCATTAGAGGTAAGAGGCACTTTCTGTCCTGTCTTCGCAAATTGTATATTCAAGTACCGATTTATAGATGAATAGACGTACTCATTTCTGTAACCAACTTTGCTTTTTATGGATCTAGGTGATTGGCTAAATATTAATATGAAGAAAATCAAGCTATTTAAAGGAGACGGCATGGGCTAGTGGATAAGTGGCACGGCTCACAATCCAAAGGTGCTGGGTTCGATCCCCATCACAGCACCGGCCGTTACCACTGGGAAGCAAATCCTTAGAAAATGCAAGAGGAAGCAGACTTTTACATAAAATGCATGCTGAAGTCGGATGCACTGGACCGACAGGTGCAAAATAAAAACCACAGTGCAACGCACACTGTCTTGGGGATTAGAGAAATACGGCGAACGCAAAAAAAACAAAAAAAAAACATAAATTTTTCAATCAACACTTTAAGCAAAGAGTCGGTCAAGCTTGAAATTGAGGCACTGGGAGAGGTGGACACCTTCACATATCTGGGAAAGCACAATACTTCAGCGGGCACAAGCAAAATTAGATGCTAGAATTGGAAAGGCAACGAGAGCATTCCTGTTACTGAATAATATATGGAAATCCAGGGGAAAAAAGACTAATACCAAATTAAGATTGTTTCATTCAAATGTCGTCAGTATTCCTGTAGGGAGAGTAAGATGGTTCAACATTGGAATAGGTGATAGGGGTTGGTTGTTGTAGACATATGTGTAAGGGGAAAAAGTAAGCACATCATTGTAGGCAAGATATACGAGGTGAGTTCAAAAAGTATCCAACCTTTTCTCTCCACACCACACACCCCTGTAACAAATGTAGCACGGGTGTTGTCTTTCGGGAGAGAGGTATAGGGGACCGCCATGTACGCATTTTTCCAGACTGCAGATTGCGTCAGTCGCTGGCAGTTAGCTTTACAGTGTTGAGTGCAACCACGAAATTGCGGAAAGAATTTAGCAGCGGTCGGTGTTGCATCAAGTTTTGTCAAAAGCTAGGCAATACTCAAGTGGAAACAATTAGGAAGATTCATATCATTTGAGGTAGATATAGGTAAGAAGAGCTTCAAATGTGCACATCAAGGGTAAAAGAATGCACAATGTGCACATTGCAGGTATGTCATAGACACACATGCTCCTCCATGAGGCACATTAGATAATTTTACAAACTTGACTATAGTCAACATTATTTCCTCAAACCTTTTTCAGGCTAGGAAACAAATTCTGACGATCCAAACAGCCGCCTGGAATCCCAGACTGAATGATGATTTTATATCGGAGCTGGCAGAAAAATGTGTTGGTATGTGTTATATTGAGTACTTTTCTTGTCATAAGCACATGTATCAATCTATACTTTAAGACATAAAATACATGTCTGCCTGTCCATTTTGTTAAAAACTCAGCAAATGTAACCACTTGAGATGTGAAATTTGCACAGATCACTTTGTCTGAAAATCCTACGCAACTATTTTCAGCTATCTGCGTATTTACCTTCCCAAGTTATTGAACATTAAAATGCTCCCACAGTGATCTATCTATAACAACATGAAATTTTGCACATCTCATTCTGTATGGAATTTCTAGGTAAATTCACTATTTTCTGCTCGCTGTGTCAATCTCTTCCCGAGTCTGTGATGTCAGAATAGTCAAGGTGTGGCGATAATGCTATATCTCAAGGAGGAGCTGTAGTAAAAGTGCTTTAACCTTTAGTACACTATGGTCAAAATGATTTTGACCAACTCAGCCTATAAAAACGGAATTATAAAAAAAAAAATTTTTTTGGAATAGAGTCACTCCTGACAGCCATTTTTAAAATGCTGAATACGTCATCCATCTACACACGATATTTTGCCGGTTAAAGTATCGTATGTTAAATTACAAATGGCTTTTGAACAATTTTAAATTTGTATACGCCGTTTGGAGCAAGCCGACTTTTTGCGAAAGGTGGAGTAGGTTGTTGGGAAAGATCTTTATCGAGTAGATGTGTTTATTTTGTTTGTTTAGATGAAAGAACTACATTTAAATTTGAAACTAACAGTTGTGTCAATATTGTAAACACAGTATCAATACATTGTTGTGGTTTCCATGGTTTTCTATCGGATCGACTAGGCCTAGTGGTCGAGTCCAAATATTTTCCAAGATTTTCATACATTTTCAACTTCATCTTTATGTATCTCAGAAACTAACAAACACACAACAAAAACAATAACACCCACAAGTTCTTTATTCAATTGTGTCTCTATACACAATGAAATCATATTTATTGACAAACAAACAGAAAAGTTACAAATTTTGAAAGTCGACGACCATAGCGAGAAATTAAGTTAATTAGGTAAAAAATTTTCTTAATGGCGTGCTGGAGGTTAACATTGTGCTTCCTCATCATGCATTCTGGGGTTAGTACACTTTTGCCCCGAATGCCTCATTTGTTCACTCCGGTGGAGAACATGTACATCCTGTCAGAAGGCGGTTAGTAAAGCTAATTTATATATGTTCAACTCTGTTTGTAAAGTTACTGTCTCTTCACTTATTTACTTATAAATCTTTTTCAGTTCTGGATCCATAACAACTTCTTTGCTCTTTTCTATTCAAAAAGTAAAAGGGAAATAGAATGTGCACAAATTTGTTTGTTTCATCAATGCACTGCTTTCTTTTTGCTTTATCTACAGTTCATTAGCCTCTGGCCCAGTCATGTTATACTGTTCAATTTGAGGTACCTAAGGTCTGCCCCACAAATGATAAAGAAGAAAGATTCTTAGATCTCCTCTTTGCTGATGATTGTGCCATTAACGTGTGCTTAGAACAGGACATGCAGACCACCATGGTAAAGTCAACTACCTGGTGCACCAACTTAGGTTCTACGTTCAACACCAAAAACACTTAAGTAATGTTTCTACATGCTCCATGGAAACCCTACCACGAACCAAACGTCACTGTACAGGGCCAACATCTACAAGCAATTGATAGCTTTACCTTCCTTGGTAGCAGGGAAGGAAGACTAACATCTGGTAAGGCAAAATATACTGGTCAAGCAGAACATACTGGCCAAGACCCTTACCGTGACTTCCTAGTAGCCCTCCCTGGAAATGGGCTGTTTTCATGGCAGCCTGGCTAACGAGTTGAGGGACCTACATGATCCCAGAGAGCCCAGATCAGAGGGACTCATCTTCACATGGCTGATGAACAACCTAAGCAACTGTTGTACTGTGAGCTCAGAACAGACAAGCGCGTGTTGGGTATAGAAGAAACGATAGATTCTCTTAAAGTTTCTTTAAACAAATTCTCTTTTCATATCGCCTCCTAGGAGCTGCTTGCTCCAAACTGCTCAGCCTGGCACACTGCCATCACACATGGTGCTCACATCACTGAGAACCATTACGGATGCTCAGAGCTGTACGAAGGGACATTTTGGTATAGTTTGTCGCACACAGATCAGACTGTACAGTCATATACGATCACATCTAAATATACATTGTTTTTATTTTCAGGTTACTGTGGGGCAGACTTGAAGGCTCTGTGTACAGAGGCAGCTATGCTAGCACTCCGTCGCCGCTATCCCCAAATATATATCACCAATGAAGCCTTACAGCTGGATGTGTCTTCTATAAATGTCTCAGCTAAAGACTTTTTTGAGTAAGCACCCTAAGATCGTTACAATTTTAATTATTACATCAATTATATTACTGTATTATGGAAAATTGCTCATAGAACCGTTGTCATTGCACTAAGATGCTTTCATTTCTGAAAATGCTGACAGCAAAGCATGAACTCCGTGACTGCTTTAAAACTGTCCTTTGACGTTGTCAGGTTTTGAGGGGAGTTTAAAACTACATTACTGAAGCAGATGAGGCTGTTATGTTTGCTAGTTGTTCGAAGCTACTTGTGCTGAGTTAGCTTGATGTTTCTTTTATAGTAGGTTACAGTGGCTCTACTAGCATCCCCAAGTGTACTTGATAAAGTGTAAAGATGTCCTCCTGCTGTAGTGCAATGTGCAATAAGCTAATGGCTGTGGTGATCACAGTATTGATCCCCATCTTGTTGGCCAGACTGCTTTAGCCAGCCTGTTTTGAGGAGCATGATAAAAATGTGCTTTATCCTTGGTAAATATGTTTATAGTTAACAATTTGTTCTGTCCGTGACAGACTTTTTTAGATACAAATTTGTCCTGTTGTTGATCCAATGCTTATCGATTAAAATTAGTTCATTCCTTGATAAAGATTTTTATACTTAACTTAACTTGTCTTAACGTCTTTATACTCGTTTAGAAGACCCTGCAGAGTCTGTATACAACCAGTTACATTTACATCACCTTGCTCTAAAAGCTATGCGCATCCAGTTTATTCTTAAATACATCAACTGTCCCTGCCTCCACTACCTCCCCTGGCAATGCATTCCAAGCAGACACCACTCTCTGACTAAAAAAAATATTTCCTAATATCTAATCTGGACCTCTCTTTAGTCAGCTTGTAGCTATGCCCTCGCGTTATTGTAGGTGGCTGTTTTTAAAAAAACTTGTTATAGTCTAATTTATCCATTCCTCTGATCATCTTATAAACCTGTATTAAGTCACCACGAATTCTTTTCTCTTCAAGACACTGTAGGCCGGTTTTTTTGAGTCGTTCCTCTTAACTGTAATTCTGGAATCCCACTATCATCTTTGTCGCTCTTTTTTGTGTTCTTTCCAGCATGTTTATATCCCCTCTATGATAAGGACTCCACACCTGTACACAGTACTCCAATCTAGGTCTAACTAAAGCATTATACAGTTTGACGATCACTTCCTTGCTCCTATGTTTAATATTTCTTTTTATCATACCTAACATTGCATTTGCCTTTTTCACTGCTACCTTAACTTGCTCACTCACCTTTCCTGTATGATCTATTATAACCCCTAGGTCCCTTTCCTTATCTATCTTTCTAATATTGTTTTCTCCCATTCTGTAATTATGTTCCATATTGGATCTGCCCATGTGGATGACTGTACATTTATCTACATTAAACTCCATTTGCCAGCTTACAGACCATTCTCAAATTTTATCTAAATCCGACATCAATTTATCCACTTCTGCTTTAGATAAGACACTACTGCATAGTTTTGTGTCATCAGCAAATTTAGCAATCATGGATCCCATATCATGTCCAAATCATTTATATATATCAAGAACAAAATTGGTCCCAAAACCGAGCCCTGTGGCACACCACTTTTCACTTTACACCACTCAGAGTACTCCTTATTTATGCCCACCCTCTGCCTTCTTCCCGTTAACCAATTTTCAATCCATTTGGCAACTTCCCCACCTATTCCATGTGATTTTAACTTTCGAAATAATCTTTGATGAGATACTCTATCAAAGGCCTTTGCAAAATCTAGATAAATAATGTCCACTGGCTCCCCTTTATCTATGATTTTAGTAACCTTCTCCATGAATTATAATAGATTTGTTAAGCATGATCTCCCTCTAGTAAACCCATGCTGACTATTTCAAATTAGATTAAATTTGTCTAAATGCATTACAACGTTTTCTTTGATTATTGACTCTAACAATTTACAGACTATGCTTGTTAAACTCACCGGTCTATAATTTGCTGGATCTGATTTTTTGCCTTTTTTTAATAAGGGGATCACTCCTGCATCTTTCCAATTCCATGGAACAATCCCTTTTGTAAGTGATTGAGAACAAAATATAGCCAATGGTTTTGCTAGTTGGTCTCTTAATTTCATACAGCAATTTTGGATGAATACCATCTTGACCTGGACATTTATTCACTTTCAACCCCTCCAATTTTTTAATAACCATGTCAAGCTGTCTTGTCACCTTTTTCCCTGTGGTTTACAAACTATCGTATGTCTGGTGTTGTTGTTGTGCCCACAATGAGTATATTTGCTCTTTTGTGAGAGGGTTAAGTGGCAAGTTGCAACATCCTGTGCATGCTGATGAAGGTGGACCGGGGTTCACCAGTCTGTTGTGCTATGCTTCGCTTCGCTTTATCTGCCTGACGCTCACTACTCAGGGTATCACGTCGATACCCACCCCGTTAAACAATTTAGTTTCAGATATAACTGCGTAGAAGTGAGGTGGGCTATTTCACCTGACTCTAACACAAACTGATTAGTATGTTGTGCCTGACCAGACATCAGTCTCTTCTCCCCTCCCATGTCTGGTTAAATTGTTGGGTTTCTTTCAGAAAGTATATCCTATGCATCTCCACACTTTCTTACACGGAATCTACAAAAGGAACACTCAACAATTCTTTGCTGTTCAAGATAAGTCACAAATTGTATTTTTAAAGTTTCATATTAATTGACTGGGGATGAACCTAAATTTCTGGTTGAATTTCTGTTTCAGTGCAGTGAACAATATCATTCCAACATCTCAGCGAGCGGTAAATACTCCAGCACGGGCTCTGCCAGCTCGTGTGAACCCACTGTTGCAGAGACTTCTTGACAGGGTCATGAACCAGCTCGGTGATATCTTCCCACCTTGCCTTTCCCAGGCAGCATCACTTGATACAGCTGGTATGTATGTTGGAAGAGAAGAACTTAACAGACAAATATGTGAAAGAAACATTCTTCATTTATCAGCTTTCCTTTATAGGATCGAAGATACAGCATTAAATGAGCTGACGGCAGCCAGCGACTCATAACTGACGGCAGCCATTGATTCATAGTTGACTGTTTGCATCAAGATCAGTGACCCATAACTGACCAAGACCATATTCTGTCTCGTCTCCAAGTGAAGGCCCTGAAAACAGACTGTGATCATGCAGCCTGGATAAGAGCTTAGGTATCGAAGCAGGAGGGCAAACAGTTTTTAAAATGCTGTACTAAAGTTAGATGTGTTGAGTGGAAAAGCACAGTAGCCTCGCAGTAAATTGCAAAACGTCACAAACATCCTTTTTCAGGACGAACTCAAAGAAGAAAACATCTCCTTTAGAGGCTGATGAGCTGAGAAAATAGTGTTTAATTAAAACCTGGTATAGTTATAAAATCATGTTGGTACAGTCGGGATAGGGGATAGAACAATTATCAACCTATGCTTTACTGATGACATTGACAGGCTGGCGGGGACTGAGATGTATTTCAGGAATTGATCTGAAGACTGGATGTAACAGTACAGGGTTATCGCAAGGAGATAAACACAGAAAAGACAAAGTTGAATACCAATAACAATAAAAGAAATCAAAGCGAATAGACATGAGTTTGTAACAGTGAACTGCTTCAAGTATCTGGGTTCAGCGATCAGTGACGCAGGATTAATACCACAGGTCTTGACCAGAATAGCACAGACAACAGCAGCGCGAGCACAAATGAAATTTTTAAAAAAAATGTATTTACCTATTGAAAGATAAATGACTCTTCATTGCAGAAACGGTCAGATTAACATGCTCACTGGTTCTGTGAGTATTCCTCTGTACCGACGAAACAAGGACCGTTAGAGCAGACCTCCAGAAAATAATCCAGGCCATGGAGATATTTTTTAGAAGACTCCTAAATGTCACATACAAAGACTGCATCACAAATGACGAAGAATTGAGATTGCCAAGTGGACTTTACGACAACAACCACACAGCGATAAAAATATTTAAATTGACTTGGTACAGCCATGTCTCGAGATACAGGGGCCTAGCAAATACCATACACCATGGCACAGTACAATACAGGAGGGGGGGGGGGGGGTCTGAGAAAATGATGGGCCGCCCTGCTACCCAATGAGGCGCATAAAAGAACTGCAGACAGAGAGCGGTGGCCTCGGGATTGTGGAAGGTGTCAGCAGGGATGCCCTAACAATCTCAAGAGGTCACGAGATGAGATGATTGTTATATGATTTCCACAAATTCATATTGTGCAATTGGTGTCAAAAATATCTAACTGGGCTTAGCTGTTTATTTCACTGCTCACTCGCAGGTTAAATTTCAGCTTGTGATGTTTTTAAAAAAAAAAAAATTTTTGCAAGACAATTTCTTATTAATAATCCTTTTTTTAAAATTCATGCTTTTTTAAATAAACGTGTCACGCAAATAATACTACTTACGTTGTGCATTGTGACTGGGGCTTGGAGAGTAGGTGTACTACACAATTACACACATGAAATTATGGGAACACGAAATCATGTGAACATTTATTTAGCAAGGATCATAATGCAGTGCCTATCAAATATAGTTTTCCCCCCATCCCCCTCCCCCTTCCCTCTCTCTCTCCCAATGTTTCTGTCTGTTACTCTCTCTAAATGTTTCTCTCTCTCCCAATGTTTCTGTCTGTTACTCTCTCTAAATGTTTCTCTCTCTCCCAATGTTTCTGTCTGTTACTCTCTCTAAATGTTTCTCTCCCATTCTCTCTCTCAATGATTGTCTTTCTATCTCTGTCTTACAATGTTTCTCTCTCTGTTTCTCTCTCTAATATATGATATATGTGTATAATCATATTTTCTAGTCACATCTAGTCAAGTCCAGGCTCTGGCTGAGAATGGCATTATGTGGGATGAGTTTGCCAGTGACGAAGATGAAGATGCTCCATCGATATATGTCCAAACCACTCCAAGCAAAGGCAGCAAAGCAAACAGGCAGAGCATAGAGGAGAGACCTAGCACCTCCCAGTCGTCAGCAACATACCTCAATTTTGCTAGGTATTGTCAATGTCAAAATTGTATCATTTGGTTTAATGTAGTGGGTGGCTGAAGATGCAGCTCAGGAAATGAACTGACAGCATCCAGCAAATCATAGCCGGCTGCTTGCATAATGGTCAGCGAACCACAGCTTACCCAAACGCTATTTTGCCTCCAAGCAGTGACCCAGGAAAACAGACTGCACTCGTGTAGTCTCAAATGAGGGGGAACTAGCGCCTAGTTATATTGGAGATCGGTCTGACAGCGTACGAAGAAGAAGAAGATATTGGAGATTGACAAAAAGACTTGAGATCCTGAATTCATGCTGTGCATGTAAAGAACCCTTAGCATTTGAAAATCTATAAAAGGATGCTGTTAGCCAGGAAATAATTATAAAAGTAATGAAATTCCTAAACAGTGCGCAACTTACTTTCCCCCAGACCTAGTGAGCCACAAGAAGTAAAAATTGCAGCATCATCATGTAAGGGTCATCCTTGTGCTGGTCCCAACTTAGGATCGAGCCGTTTCTGTTGCAGACGTGTATTGTCCAGTGGGAGAGCAGTATGTCTGTTGTGGGGTCGTGTGTGTTGTGCTTTTTTAGAGAATCTCGACAGCGAGTTTGAGCCCTCCTCGGGGTATGTTTTTGTTACACAGGTACCAAATGGTGGTTATGGTACTCCATTTTTCATCTTGTCTTTTAGCTATATGACCTTCACTGCGATGTTTCTAATGGTTGAAGTGCTATAGTACATCCTTGAGCGCAGCTGAAGATGGATGTGTTGGACCAAAAGTTGCAAATATTGCAGTCAAGCTGTAAACTAGCGAGAACACATCCGTCCCACGAACTACATCCTGCTGCTTGCAAAGCCCTGTTCGGGGCTTGGTAGAGGGAGATTGAGAATGAACGCAGAAGAAGAAGGATGTCCTTGATGTGTGGCATTTTCCGAATTTAGCTATTGTCTGTGAGTAATGCCCACGAGGCGTCTTTCAAGAGATGCATGTGCTGTTCTCAGTTGGTTCTTTGCTGCTTTTGTTTGAGACCAGGTTTCGCCACTATAGCTGATGTTCATCCATTACATGTGATGAAGACCACTCTCTTTGTTCAAAAGTGTGAACAGTCTTTTCTCTTGCTATTGTCTGCTGAAATGGGTGATGTGCTGTGATTTTAGGATAAAGCGAGGAAGAAACTGCCCCTTTTGTCAACCTCACTCTCTGGTCCTGAGCTACCTATGGCCAGTGGCAAGATTTTATCGAGATGACTGGAGATAGCACAAGATGCAGATTTTTCTCAGGGTTTACTCCCGAAGACTTTCCCGCAAACAGGTATCCACAAGACAGCGAAGGGGGATGACATCTATCTTTGTGTGTCATGCCTTTTCCATAACCACAAGAGGTCATATGGGCATCTTTCCCAGGCGTGTTCCAGTCCATTATGGTTGTGTCTAAATTTCAGTCACACCGAAAAAGAGAGCTGGTAGAACTACCGAGTCGAAGATGTCCGCACATTGTCTGGTGTCTATTGTATCGTCTGTTGCAGACATGAACATATGTGGTGTTTTATTCTCAGGTTGCGTGTTTGTTTTTTGTGTGTGCCTGATTACAATTGTTCTTATTGTTTGACTCAGTTCTGCTACAAGTCATCCTGCCACATTCCGCCCACGCCTAATATTAGTCGGCAGAGAAGGACAAGGGCAGACCACCTACATTGCCCCTGCCATCATACACAAGTTGGAGAACCTTCCTGTACATGTTCTAGATCTTCCAACTCTGTATGCTGTCACTGCAAAAACTCCGGAGGAATCTTGTGCCAACGTAAGTCCACCATCATTATTGTTCCTCCTTTTTCACTTGAGTAAGCATCTGGGAGGCATTATTTTAAGACATATTTTTGGCTGTACCATTTGGATTTTGGTCATGTTAAAGTGACATCTGTACACACATTTCCGGCAGCAAATAAGGCAGCGCAAATATCAAAGCATGTCTTCGGGATGATTTTGATCATTATCATGATGAAAAGAGGTTTTGAAAATTTCAGGAAAAGGCCATTCTAAAAGGCTAACAACAGAACAAGTCATTGAATGTAATTTCAAGGACTGAGGCTCATAAATTTGAATTGGAATGGTGATCATTCTGAAAAACATCAAGTAATTTAAATGCCAACGTGTGTGTGATTCAGATTACCATTCATCCATTGATTAGGATCACGCTAGTTATGTTCCTCTTAGGATCAGACTATGGCTTGGAGGGGTATTCCACATAATGTATCAAGTAAATTTGATGAATATATTCCACACTCTACTGAAGTTGGAGATTAGCAGGTCAGTCAATTTGAGATAGAATAACTAAATTGGTCACATAGTTTTGTCATAGTAAATAGCTTTACTCAAATGTCTGCATTGTGCATATTTTCTCAGGAATACAGGGAAATGGCTTTTTCTGACTGGGTGGCCACTTTTCAAAGGGTTAAAACGGTTTCAAATTTTGTATGTATTTAAATGGGATAAGTTCTGGATTGTATGTATTCCTTTCTTATAGGATTTTGTAATAAAATGTAACATGGAATGAATGACACTTCACTGTAGAACTGAACTTTTAAAACTACTATACGAACATTAGCACAAGTTTTTACAGCCAGCATATTTCTAATTAACATTTAAGTGTCTCAACATAGATTTTCTTGCTCTTTTGATCAATTTGTGTGTTGCATCTCCCTTCTGTTCTCTTAACTTAACATCTTTATACTGGCTTAAAAGATTGCAGAGTCTGTATACAACCAGTTTCCTAAACATTTCCTTGCTCTAAAAGCTATACGGATCCAATCTATTCTTAAATGTATTCAGTCCCTACTTCCTGTGGCAATGCTTTCCAAGCATTCACCACTCTCTGACTAAACAATATTTTCTAATGTCTAATTTGGACCTTTCTTTAGTTAATTTGTTGCTATGCCCTGTTGTTCTTGTAGGTGACTGTTTTTTGAAAAACTTGTTATAGTCTACTTTATCCATTCCTTTGATATTTTATAAACCTGTATTAAGTCACCTCGAATTCTTCTATTTCCTAGACACAATAGGCTGGTTTTTCTAAGTCTTTCCTCATAACTGTAATTCTGAAATCGTACTATCAGTGTGTCACTTCTTTTTTCTATCCTTTCCAGTTATCTTCTCCATGATAAGGACTGCCACACCTATACACAGTACTCCAATCTGGGTCTGGCTTGGCTTGGCTTCGTTCATTCTCAATCTCCTGCTACCAAGCCCTGAAAGGGCTTTAAGTAGCAGAATGTAGTCCAGAGAATTGAATGCATTGTGTCGTAGTTTACAGCTTGACTGCGATATTTGCACCTTTTGGTCCAACACATCCGACTTCAGCAAGCATTTTTTTTTAGTCCGGGTTAACATTTCCTCTTCGATCCCTTCTCCTTAGCCAGTTAGTCTGCCCTGCTGCAGCCTGTTATCCAGGATCACCTCGTGGAGGTGTAGAAGGGTGTTGGCAGCTCTGACTCACTGGCCCTGATGCAAGCAGTCAGCTTTGTGTCACTGATCCCTAAAGTTCATGTACTGCTTAGTATCTTTATCCCCCTGTGGATTCCAATCCAGAATGTTGTTTTTCATAAAGTATTCTGTTATTACATGGTGGAACAATAGTTTTTATAAGTATTCTTATTTGACATGCAGGTATTCCATGAAGCAAAACGCAAGTGTCCAAGTATTATCTACATGCCATACATAAGCCAGTGGTGGGATGTGATGGGAGAAACTCTGAGGGCAGCGCTGTTGGCCTTAATACAGAACCTGGATCCATCATTGCCTCTGCTTTTACTGGCAACCAGCGATCAGCCTTATCATACACTGGATGTTGTGGTAGGTACTCTGATGTGAACTTTGAACTTTCCACTCCACTCCAGAGTGTCATGGGAACAGGGAACAGTAGTCTCGTCAAATATTCCTTTTTTTTTTCTCCTTGTCTTCTTTACACTCTAAATTAACACTTGCCTGTTCTGGGTACTTTTGGTGATTTGCATCTTTCAGGCTAGACCAAGTGTCGGAATTCCGTTCGTCAAAGTTTTATTCAAAATAAATTTGATGAATATCACCTTTACCGCTCTGAATTAAAAAATTATTTTTTAGAGCATCGCGTTTTTTTAGTTTGTTGAATTTGAGATCATGTATCTTTTTTGTTTATTGTATAGATATGAATTGTTTGTGTGTAGAGACATAAATGAATAAAGAACTTGTTAGTGTAATTGTTTTTGTCGTGTATGTGTTAGTTTCTGAGATACATGAAAGTGAAAATGAAAAACGGCAACATTTAGACTTAACCAATTTGGGGGGGAATCTGTACCTTCGGAATTTGAAAATCATGACAGAACACTGAAAGTGTTTCTTACAAGATCGTCATCTGTTACAAATTAAACAGATTTACCTCAGAAAATATGTTGCAACAACTTAACTTCATCACCCTCAATAATTGGGATAACCTTCCAGTCAAAATCATTTCAAAATTCTCTTTAAAACTAAACCGACCATGTTTATTTTTTACAAACTAAACCGACCATGTTTATTTTTTACAAACTAAACCGACCATGTTTATTTTTTACAAACTAAACCGACCATGTTTATTTTTTACAAACTAAACTGACCATGTTTATTTTTTACAAACTAAACCGACCATGTTTATTTTTTACAAACTAAACCGACCATGTTTATTTTTTACAAACTAAACCGACCATGTTTATTGTGTACATCTACAATGACGGCATTGTCTATTTTTACATTGAAATACCCGGGTGTTCAACCAGTGTAAATACACAACAATACTCTAGAATAGTTTTCTTATCGCCTGGCATATTATTTGGCCCTTCGAGAGAAAGACATAATTTTTTGGTAGTGATAAAAGTTAAACAAATTGAGCTGATATTATGATCTAAACATACATATTAAAGTATGTATGACAAGAAAAGAAAGTACTCATAATAAAGATTATATATTCATGTGAAGTGTTAAATTGCATTACTGCGGAGGTGGAAATTGGAGAGGAAAAAACAATTTGTTGTAAAAACCACGTGTTTCGCCAATATATCCATCAATTCGGTTACATATACCTTTCTTATTGTGTGTCCCAGTCAAAATCTGAATCGGGCATGTATTGAATATCCACAAGTAATCCAGACGCGAAATCACTGGACTGATCAAATAATTAATAATTTCTCGGGTCTTGAAGCCCAACTTTCATCATAACATATTCGACTTTTAAACATAATTTTTGCAAATACTAACCTATCTGAAATAACCTTACGGTTAAATGTCTGATGTGGACATTGTGTAGAGCCATTTAAAAAAATGGAAATTCCACAAATTGAAATGCAAATGCGTGTTTCAGAAATTGGTTTTGGCCATAGTGGGCAGCAATTTTAGGTTTTACTATGGTCAATTTCGGTACCCACGAGCTGGAAAATGTTAAGAGCCACTTCTGGTGATTTCCTTACAGGAAACTAACGAGTTTTACATATTTATTTTTCTAGCCCCATGCACAACCCTCTTTAGTTATATATTGTGATAAGCTTGAACAATTTCAGAGATAATATTTTTTGCCCATATAAAAAATGTCTGGATCAACATAGAGATTATAGTAATAACAATTTCTTATTTATTTTTTTATGTTTTCGTTAAAAACATATAAGAAAAATGACATAAGTAAAGTGAATATGTGAATAGGGTCGAAAATGCAGCAGTGAGGGAGCTGACAGTGACTCATAGCTGGCTGCTTGTATCAGGATCAGTTAACCATAACTAAGACCCTATTTCACTTCCAATTGGTGGCTCTGGAAACCATAAGAGATTGGGGATCAAAGAGAGAAGGCAAATCCGGTCCCAAAAATGCCATGCTGAAATCGGATGTGTCGGATCGAAAAGCGTAGGTATTTCAACCTTGCTATAAATTATGACACATCATGACAAATGTCCTTATGAGGACAAACGCCAAAGAAAAAATGCTTGAATGGCTCTTGAAGAATAGTCGATCTTTTTTACCAGGTGGTTATATTAGCTTCTTAACTTTGTGTATTTCAAGTTTGGTAGCGACTGGGCTTCTCCTCTATGGTAAAAGGGCCTGGTTATCTCTTATGATATCAACACGTTCCAGTCTGCCTTGCTGTAAATGAATCATCATCACCAGTCCCATAACCTGAAAGGTTATTGGGGCACCAATATTGCAGATTGTTGGATCAGTTCCCGCCACTCCACTCGGTTGTGTGCCAGGATATCGAATCTTCCGTCTGGATGAGTTAGCCTCAGTGCTATGATTGTCATTGTGTATTGAAATGACTGGCGCATTTCTGATTTGTCTCCATACTTTCTGCAATATCGTTGTGTCTTGGGCTGTTTTGCACCTGGTGGAGCCCATCCCTCCACATTGTGAATTTGTCCATGATCTCCGTCTACTAGAGCATGGCGTCACAGGTATTCTTTTTCCGGCCTCGTTTTCATCTTGGTTGTTTGCTTTTAATCGCTCTTGTGTATTCTGTGTTTGACTTTATCCTATAATATGTTGATTGAAATACATCTCAGTGCTTTGACGAGCATCAGTCCAAATGGAAAAACGCACATAAAATATGTTAAACAAGAGGAATCTGTAACACTGCAATTGTAGACCAAAAGATCACTGAAAAATACACTGATTCTAGATCAGATCAGCAGCCATATTGGTGGTCGACCCGGAAGGACACTCCAGGTAAATAAATACCTGAATTATAAATGTAAAGGCAAGGTAGCGAAGAAGGGAATTGGTCATCCTCACCTCAGACAAAACTGAGACCTGGTACAGCATAGTCTCTTAATTTATCCTTAATGGTATTGTCTGCTATGAGATAGCCTTGACTTTTCTTTTTTAATGTGTCATCTTTCATCAGCTGCAGTCGTTGTTCAGTCACATGTCTGGTGAGGTGGTGCACATGGCAGACCCCAACATGGAAGAGAGACGGGCTTTCTTCCAGGACTTGCTGCTCAGACAAGCCATTCGACCCCCATCTCTGAAAAGACAAGCAGGTAGGGTTTAGTTTAACCGTTACCATTTTACACACAAAATGGACGCAGTTTCCCTGCTTTCCTAATTATTTTGCAGTACGTCACGTCGTTTAACTATGGTTGCTATTTTGAGAGCCTGTAACATTTTTATTTGATGGTCTATTGATAAAATTTGTTTGTAAAGAAATTAAGAATTTGTTGGTGTTACTGTTTTTGTTGTGTGTGTGTTAGTTTCTGAGATAAAAAAAATAAAGGTGATGGTGTTGAAAAAAACAGCACACTTAGGATCTCCTGCTTTCATCGTCGATTGATTGAAATTTGTTTTTAAAAATGACTGGCAGCGGATTAACGATGTTTGCCGAAATGGCTGTCACTTTGACTATAAATATAATTATTGTATCTAAATAAACAATCTAAACAGATCTTCCTCAGAAAAAAACCTTGCTGCAGAAACTTTAACTGAAAACTATAAACCATGCGCAACAAGGAAAGAAGACTTCTATATCCCGTGTCAAAAGAATGAACAAATAAGTCAAGTTTGGATATGTTTATGTAGTTGTAGACTTGCTATTGTCAATCGTCATTTCTGTCTCATTCTAAGTATCTGTTTATTTAAAAAAAAATTATTTACAGTAGGAGATTTAGTTATGTTCATTCTGCTACACTTATGGGGTTGAAAACTTGCTAATGACTATCCATCAGCTTTGCTTTATTGTGTTTGTTTGTAATTTGCACCAACTAATGGGTTTCCTCTTCTTTGGCATTTGTCCTAGACAGGACATTGTGTCGTAGTTTACAGTTAGACTGCGATATCTGCATCTTTTAGCCTGGCACATCCGATTTCAGCTGGCGTTTTTTTTTTACCCCTTTTGCCTTGCCACTGCGATCCCTAATTCCTATTCTCTTAGCCAGACTACACTCGTGCAGCCTGTTTCCAGGGTCGTAGCTTGGAGGTGCAAAACGGTCTTGGTCAGCTCTGGTTTGCTGGACCTGATGCAAGCAGCTGCATCTTCAGCCCCCAGCTTCTGTGTTTGTGTGTTGAATGCTCGTACAAGAGTAGTGCATGAGCTGCAGCTGTCAGCGACCCAAAGCTGACTTCTAGCACCAGGGCAAAGACCCTTCTTCACCTCCTCTGCGTGATCCTGCATAACAGACTGCAACAAGGCAAGTTTATCTTACAAAATCCACTGCTGTTTGTAAGGATGTTTTATCTCCATATATCTTTTGTCTCATCTGTCTCGCAAGGCCAGTATTTTTCTCTCTTTCTGTGTGAGTATGCAGCTTTGTAGGACGTTTTTAAACTATTAAGGTACGTTCCCCACATGGATGTCTGTCATTTGTCTCAATTCTCATTTTGTTGGAAAAATGGGAAAATGATTAAAACATCTATGGGTATTCTAATTTGTGCAAATCTTTCAAGTAGTCACAACACTGGCAAGGGACACTTTGCTTCAGTAGCTAAGCGATAACTTAATATTTTTACAAGATGAAGATATGATGTTGGAAAAGACCTCTCCACACCTAAAGTGGGGAGGAAGTGTTCTGGTCAGGCACAGCATACTGATCAGACATGTTAGTCAGGGTCAGGCAAAATGTACTGGCCAATATCATCACCTCAGCTTCCTAGTAGACCTCCTTGGAAACGGGCTGTTTTCTTGGTAGCCTGGCTACCGGGTGAGGGATCGGCGTGATCCCCATAGTAGTGAGCTATACGCAGATGAAGTAAAACATAGCACAACAGTCTGGAGGACCTCAGTCCACCTTCATCAGCACGCTCGGGATGTGAGGAAAGCTACTGCAACTCGCCACTTAACGTCTTTTTCAGGGTGCACAAAAGAGCAAACCTATTCATTGTGGGTATTTAAAACAACAACAACAATAACACCCCTAAAGTAGAAAGGAATAACTAAGTCAAGCCTTCAGTCACACCATCCTGTGATGATGTTGTTGTTGAATGCCCACAGTGAGTAGGATTACTCTTTTGTGTGCCCTAAAAAGGATGTTAAGTGGCGGGTTGTCGTACCTTTCCTCACATCCCAAGCGTGCTGATGAAGGTGGACCGGGGTTCTCCAGACGGTTGTGCTGTGCTTGGATTCATCTGCATGTCTCTCACTGCTACAGAGATCACATTGATCCAGGCTGCACTGAAAATGGCCCGTTTCTAGGAAGGACTACTAGGAAGCCACATTTAGGGTCTTGTCCAGTATATTTTAGAAAACCAGACGTTAGTCTTCATTCCCATCTCTTGAGGTAATCTATACATAAGATATGACATCATATACACAAACAATATAAAATATACTAGAAAGAATAGTGCTTAAAAGAACACACCAGAATAGAGGAAATAGAATTATTTAGTTGCTAATGGTTTCTTTCTTTCATAATTAAACAAACGTATATGCGAGTTTCTCTCCTGAATTTTACAGGACCTTAGTCTTTACCAAAACTCCATTGAAATATTGCACTATTTCTTGTGTAACCGCATTATTTTTCAGTGCGTCACGTTTTTCTAGGTTGTTGACTTTGAGAGTCTATCCTTTTGTTTGTTGTTGTATAGATATGAGGGACATAAATGAATAAAGAACTTGTTGTGTGTGTGTTAGTTTCTGAGATATAAGAAGATGGTGAAGGCAAACATATACTCACCCGCTTTTGGCATCCCTTGCTTGGAACGAGTGAAAAAATATTCTGCTACAAACAGATTATCAATGTCTTCAAATGGCCATATTATTGTATCTACATAAACAGATCTACTTCAGAAAAATCTGTTGCAAAAACTTAACTTCCCAATTCTCAAAAATGGGTGAATTTTCAAATCCAAGTGAAAAACCAATCATTTACATAAGTCTAAAACAAATGTCAAAATCACCATTGTTTTTGAACCGAACAATACGAAAGTCGAAACGATCTACAATCAAATGAGCAGTATATTCAGACGATTTCTATGTAGCCTGTTCGAATAAATATGATTAGAAAGGCAGGGATCAAGAGGCTGAGCAGTGCATGAGCTGTAGAGGTCAGCGACCCAAAGCTGACTGTTAGCGTCAGGGCCAGCGAACCAGAGCTGCCAAGACCCTTCTACACCTCCATACAGTGATCATGACTAACAGGCTGCAACAGAGCATGTTGGCTAAGAAGAAGGGATTGAAGAGGGAAGACTAACCCTGTACCCAAAAAATGCCTGCAAAAGTCGGTTGTTCCGGGCCAAAACTTTCAAATATCACAGTCAAGCTGTAAACTACAACACAATGCATTCCGTTCTCCGGACAACATTCTGCTACTTGCAAAACCCATTTCAGGGCCTGGTAGCGGGAGATTGAGAATGAACGAAGAAGTCTCTTACAGTCCATCCCTGACGACAGCGTCTGCTATCGGACTGCCATTACTATTTTATGTCCATGAATAAATATATCTGCTGATTTATGAGTATACGATGATTCATACAGAAATATGTCACAAACATTCCATGCTCTTGTCATATTTCATCAGTTTTCTTCACAAATTTAAATAAATCTTATTTCAGAATTTCTGAAATGTTTGAAAACAGACGTCAGAATAAAAAGAAGTTGTAATAGAAGTTGCAAGTCTAGACGAACAGAAAGGTCCCCGTTGGCCACTTATATGTACATAGAAAATGATGAAATGGACGACGAGTTTATAGAAGATGACAGCGATAATGAAGCATCTTTGGATATACCCATTAATATTGCTGCGCTAGCACATGGCAGGCGGAAGGCACTTTCTCAGCATATGCTTGACATATCTCATTCTAAATATGAAATTCAGTCTAAAGTGAAGAGAAAGCTTTGTGGTAACAATAATCTCAAAGCAAAGAAAGGGCATAATGACATGTTTGCAGCAACAAAGAAAAAGCTGTCCCAAGCAACAGCAAAGAATTGTAAAGCTATAATTCAAAAAAAGCGAAAATCGACTTTCGGAATGACATTAAGATCACAAACAAATAATGCAAAGCTTAATAGCAACCAGTCGGCGAGACAGTCTGAGTCTCGGATTCAACCAGTTGTTCACAAATCGAAGAAATCTGCAGTATCACAGAAAAGTGCGTACAAGAAGCCTCGTATATCTATCATACAAGTCTATCCTATGACAGTGGGTGCTCTTCGTAAACGGTACGTCACTTTTCAGGCTTACTATATGACAAAGACGAGCCCGCCACGAGTTAGAAGACTTATTTTTCCAATATTCTAGTGACTAAGTTCTTACCCTATCACATTAGCTTATCACTTTGGTGCTGTCCCACTCTTTTTATCTTTTGAATTTATTTTATTACAGCCTGACCCATAACATATATTAAGATCATCAAATTTAAACAGTAATATTTTTCTGGTGGGCTCAGCTTTGTTGTAGACCTCATTTCATGACATGTAAAAGCTACTTACAAACTTTACTTTCCGTGTCCGGCAACCTCGTATAGTATTGGACCAGAAATCAGCTGTCCTGGAAGCACTTTCATTTGCTGCCTTTAGCTCCATTAAAGTACATATTTCTTGCATTCTCTAGCAGTTATACAGATGTTTGGGATCTTGGATGGCTCCGCATTCACAGAAATTGTCGTCCACATATTCCCATTTCTTTCAAGCCGATTTACACCTGGACACTCCTGTTCGTAATCTGTTCAGGGCTCTCCACACATATATTATGTCCTATCGCAAGTTCTTCTTTGATCTCCATTCATTCCTCACCATATCTTTGACGTCATTTTTCTGTGCTGTTTTGCTCAGTTTTCTGGTTTGTGAACTACAGTTTCAAGGAAGCTTTTCCTCAATTTCAGTCGTCACTCTTCAGAATTATATTCAGAAAGGGGTTGTCTGTGATCACAGGATAGCATTTTCCTTTCGGCTTCTGATGCAACACATCTCCTGATTTTTGGTGGTACGATGCCAGCGGAAGCATAAACTTTTCCCATTGATGTTGGCTTAAGACACCCTGTTACAATACGACATACCCTGTTTAATGCCACATCGACATTAAAGCTAATGACGACGTAGTTTCATAAAACACTCTTGCCATTCATTTATTTGATTTATAAGGATAGTGCAAATAGCCAATAAAGATAGTAGAACTCTGGCCACCTAGTCTATAAAATCTAATTCCTCGGGGCTCCTGAGAAAATACATGCAAGACGGACATGTGAGGAAAGTTAGTTACTCTGACAAAACAATGTGCTTCGTTTTACTTATTCTATCTGAAATTGACTAATCTAAAAATCTTCAACGTTCCTGCTTATTATGCCAGTAGATTGTGGAATATATATATATATATATTGAAAGCCATCCTGTATCAAATTTACTTGATACATTACATGGTATAGCTGAATGTACCCTGATCTTCCGAGTAACAGTTATGGCTTTATCATAATCTGATTCACACGTTTCTTCATCCAAATGATCGTCAGATAATACTAATCTTTTTCAGAATAATTGCCATCTAAATTTAATTTATCAGCCTCCAAATCCTTTTGAATACGTTCAACAACTGTTGTTAGCCTTTTAGAATAGCCATTTCTCGAATTTGTCAAACTTCTTTCCATCGTGAAAAACTATGAAAAATGTGCAAAAACTTGTCTAATAGTGCGTTGCCATTGTATCTATTTTAGGAAAACAACGTATTGTTTCATGTCGCCATATTTTGGCCAATATCCAAGCAGTACAGCCCAAAATATGCCTCAAAATATTGGTCAGTGTGTCACACTGAAAAATAGATGACTCGGGGAATGTGCTTTTTTGCACACACACCGATATATGGGTGGCACAGGTTCAAAGGGTTAATGTTTATTATTTGATTTGTGTTGCTTTGACAGCAGCATGTGGTCACTAAATGCTGCCGCCGGCGTCCTTGCAGGAAGCCTGTTCTCCTGTAGAGAGATGTCACTAAATAGATCTACGCAGTGCCTGTGTGATCATCTCTTTCTTCCTGGTCTGCCATTAAAATCTTTCATTTACAATCAGATCATTCTTCTTATTGACCGTATTGATTAGAAAACCACCCCATACCAGCATCTTTCTGCGATTCAAGGATGTATGCAAGAGGGACATAAAGTCATGCGACATCCCATCTGAGGGCTGGGAAGAAATTGTTCAGGATCGAGCTATCTAGAGACAGCTGGAGGGGGCATAGTGGCTGCTGAAGCTCGTAGAGGTCTTCTGGCTGCAGAGAAAAGAGAAAGACTGAAGAGATCAAGGAACAGCCTGACAAGCCAGCCTCCTCAGTATGGTTGTACGATCTGTGGCAGGGACTGTCACTCACGGATCGGCCTTTACAGCCATAGCAGACAGTGTCGAAATACAGGAGACAGAGCTGAACAAAACTTACAGGGTGCCATGCGCATGGTCTATAAAGACTGAAACACCTATGATGATGAAGACTGGATTTAACGGACTGCGGAAGAACCACTGGCTGGTCAACGTATGGAAAAACGACTACCAACAGCGTGCTGTGGGGTGTTCAAAACAGGGCTAGATTCAGAAGATCCCCTTGATTGTTCACTGCATCCGGATTATTGTATGGAACTAAACATCCGCTCACAAACACTTGTAGATACCACTATATGACATTGGGCCTAATGGCAGGATTCCAAATGCCACTGGATCAATAACCAACTAACCATATTAGTATGGCTAATTAACAAGTACAAATGAATATGTTTACAGATCCTGTCACCTCACCTTTCTGAACATATTGTGTGAAATTTTACTTTGCTTCTGCCACAGCCCATAACTTTTTGTTTAAAATCCTCACATACATTTCTAGGGCGGTTAGTAATAAAAACAACCCAAGGCTGTACTGTGGCACTCATCAAATGTTGTATAAGAAATGTAGAAGCAACCAAAACTACACCCAAGAATGTGGCCAACAGCTTGCGTTGCCTTTGAATCTGCAAGACTTGCGCCCGGAAACATGTAATTACCGTAGACGCATCAGACATAGACCTTCTTCGCCGGGGAAAAGGATGAGAATTCGATGTTGCTCTCGATGCTCTTTGTGGTCGCGACAGCCGTGGAGGCGTAGAAGGAATGGTATAGGTTAAACAAGTGTTTCCGTGGTTTTATTTTGTACTTCACTTGTGCCTTCAAAGTTGAAACATTTATCATTATTGTTAGTGTTTTGTTATTCATTTCTCTTTTATCGTACTTACTGGTTGATTACAATGGTTTAATTGTCGGTCATTGCATGTATTATCTTTCATTCTTAGGTTCTGTGAATGTTAATAAGGTGTTATGTAACATTTCTTACTCCATTTATAACCAAGGTGCATTTACCTTGTATAACATTTCTTTCCCCATTTGTAACTCAGGGCCTCTTTATCATCATCATCATTCCCATAACCTAGAAGGTGGTTGAGGCACCGTAATTGCAGTTTATAGTACCAGCTCCTGCCATACAACAACGGTGTGTCTTGGGCCGCTACACACCTGACGGAGCCCATCTCTCTCCAGATGGCAGTTCATTATAGTTGTCTAAATTTGATACAACAAAGCTGACACTGTCTTCAACTAGGGCGATGGGCACCAATCTCATGAAGTTCAGCTGTGTGAACTAGACCGTGAAATATGACACATGTTTAAGCATAGTGCTATTCATATAGTCGATATCCATTCCAAGATAATCGAACAGACGAAAACACACAAAACGAACAAATTAACTAGTCCAAATGAGAAAGACAAAAAACACGTGTCCTTGAACACAAGGGTAAGTCATCTACTTGTGTTAATTCCTGGCAAATCCATGGTCAGGTGGCATCTATAATGAACTAAAACATTTCTTTCCCCAATTGTAACACGGGACCTTACCATATAACATTTCTTTCCCCATTTGTAACCCACGGGCCCTTGCCATATAACATTTCTTTCCCCATTTGAAACACGGGACCTTGCCATATAACATTTCTTTCCCCATTTGTAACCCACGGGCCCTTACAGGGGACTGAAAAAAAGTAAAACATCGCACTCATTATTTGTGTTGCAAAATGCAGCTAGGGAAGGCTACTCACCTCACTGATTCTTTAGAAACCACTGAACCAGCATGTAATGGTTTGGCCCAAGGTTTGAAGCGGTGTTCTCATTCTCATATTGAAGTGAAACATAAATGATGGCCGTATTAGGTTGAGGTAGTCACGTAGGTTGACATTTCCATTAGAGATGAAGTGTGTTCAATAGTCTAGTCCTCTGCATTTTATGAGGTGGGGTGGCCAGTTCCTTGTCCAGCTGCCTTTTCTTTCCCAGCAGTAAGCCAGGTGCCCATTTACAGCTGAGGATAAAGGCAGATACTGTTGCCGCTAGAAGCTGGCATTCTACCACTGTTACTGATATGCTCAATATGATAAATTATCTCCAGTTAGTTAGTTCGTGATTGACAATGTGGGGAGCCTAAGTTGTCTCTCTTGGATCAGATGTGTCACGTCTGACAACCCATGTTGCTGGAAAATCCACTTTCCAATCGGCCATCCTCTCGTTTGGAAGCCAGACCGTCGAGACTTGTAAACTCACAGGTGAAGCTGATCAGGAAGCATGCTCATGTGAATACTGACATGTATTTAACACAGGAAATGGAATCGACTCTGTAATATTGAGTAATTGGTCAATGCAAGCACGAGTGTGTTTACCATCTGATAACAGTATAGTATAGAAATGTATTTCTTTGTTTATCATTTCCGGAGCGTCTTGATTATTTTTCTTCATCTTCTGCGTTTGTTCTCAATCTCCTGCTACCAAGCCCTAAACAGGGCTTTGCAAGTAGTAGGATGTAGTCTGTAGAATGGAATGCATCGTGTCGCTAGTTTACAGCTTGTATACGATATTTTTTCACCTTTTGGTCCAACACATCTGTCTTTAGCAGAGTCTTGATTAAGTTCCATTATATATTATATTTGTTGCTTGTTGTTTTAGATTTTTTCAGATGTCGTTAATAACTTTGGTATCTTCTTCTCCTTTATCATTCATTCTCAAATTTCCACTAAAAAGCCAAGAAAAGGGCGTTGCAAGTAGCAGGATGTAGCGGAGAACGGAATGGATTGTGTCCTAGTTTACAGCCTGTTTGCTATATTTGCAACTTTCAGTTCAACACAGGAAGTATTTACAAAGGAAGTAAGAAGACGACTAACTATGGCAATGCAGAAGATAAGGCGTGTGCAGTTTGTATGGCATACTACAAACAAGGAACTAAAACTAAAGATCCTAAGAACATACATTTTTCCTGTGGCAATCTATGGATGTGAAATATGGACGATTACAAAAGCAATAAGAACAAAGATCTGTGCTTTTAAAACACAGTGCTACAGAAGAGTCCTGAAAATCCTGTGCACAGAGAAAAACAAACAAATCCATCCAGCAAGACCTGAATGTGGAGGAGAATTATCTCATAAATGATGTAATGACCCGAAGACTGAGGTTTTTTTGGACACGTCAAACAACACAACGGACTGTAGAGCGTGATTATGGAGGCCATCTTCACTGGAAAGAGAGGCAAGGGCCGACCAAGAAGACGATGAACTCAGGACATCAAAGAGGCGCTGGATTTAACCTTGGAGCAGGCCGGAAGACGAAGTTTCTACAGACAGGCTGTCATGAGAGCGACGTTCTAAAAGGACATGCTACATGATGATGATCAGTCAAAGACATCCGATTTCAGCATGGCAATTGTGGGTACTGGTTAGTCTTCCCTCTTTGATCTCTTCTCCTTAGCCAGTCTGCCCTGTTGCATTCTGTTATCCAGGATCATCACGTGAAGGTGGAGAAGAGTCTCGGCAGCATTGGGTCACTGATAGCTACAGCTCATGCACTGTTCAGCATCTTGATCCCATAACTTATGTATGAGTCAGTTATTACACTGCATAGGCAAAAACCACCTACATTTTAATTAAAAGCTCTTCATCAGCAACTAAATACAACACAAAGGAAAATGTAACTATTCTGAATGTTGGTAGAATTAAACATTTTGTTAATAGCTAGTGAGATATCTTATGATGAAATACACAAATGCTGGGAATGACAAGAAACTGCATACATGACAAGGTCATGGGGGAGTTGGAGGTCAAATATGCATCAGTGAATGAGCTGGCAGCTTGCATCAGGGTCAACAAACCAGAGCTTACTAAGCAGTGGCCCAGGAAACAGGCTCCACTTTTGTAGTCTGACTAAGAGAATAGGAATCGCATTTGAAAGGCAAACCCTTTTTCTTGTTACTGTCGTACGACCTTATTCACATTTCTGGGGTAGTCGAGGGGTTTTAGGCTGAGGACTACAGGCCGCTTAGCCACTGCTGTCATCACATCGTGTGCTGGCTATGTTTGTTTATGTCACCCCCAACAGAAAAACAACATTGCATCAGGGATTTGATTTCACTGCCCTCCTTGTCAGCAGGCAGGCATCGAAACCATTCAGCCCCACGCTCCTCTGGCAAATTTGCAAACCCTGTACCCAAAAAAGCTAGCTAAAATCAGATGTCTAGGCTTAAAGGGGCAGCTATCGCAGCTTCACTGCAAACTATGACAAGACGTTCTTTTCAGGATGAACACTGAAGAAGAAGAAAATGCCCCGGTACGAGCTAGATGTAGCCGGGAGATGGATTTCCTGCAAAGCAGGCTAGGCTTGAGCAGCTTAATACTCTGCTGTGTTGGGACATGCACTTACAGAGGGTGGTTAAACGATGTGCGAGTCAATCTTGAATAGACTCAAAACACTAGAGCAAAGTAGACCCGCAGCCTGTTGGGCGATCTAAGCTGCTCTAAACAAACCACTTAACTATAGCCGGTTTTATGCCATGTCACACAGTCGCCTCTTACAATATGCTCTCTGTGAGGCAGTGGTGCTATTCTTGTCCTTGTCATACACAAAGACCCCCAGCAGACCACTTGGGCTATATTCAACATGTGCATATCACTCACATGATGTGCTCTTACAACCTATATAATATGTGCTGAAGTTGGATGCATTGAGCCATAAGGTGCAAATCACAGTGCAATGTGCTCTACTTTAGTGACCTTGGTGGTCTTCTTTGACTTCTGGCTTCCTCCTGTCCTAATGTAGTTTCAGCAAGTCTTATAGGAACTCTATGTGGTGCAGATCACCGTTACTTAGATGTTCTTCCTTTCCATGCATTCCCAGAGCCTGCATCTTGGAACCTTATCAAATGACTTTTCCAGATTCAAGAAACAGCGGTGCATTTCATTATCATACTTAAGAGCTTTTTCACACACTTGTCTGAGTGTGAAGATAAGGTCCTGAGTACTTCGATTTGCTCTGAAACCACATTGGGGCTCGCAGCCATGACATCATATCCACTGCTCCAGTATCCTAGACTAGGCTTTATATATTCCTCTATGGTTTTTTGCACTGTTGATTGTCACTTTATTTTAATATTGATATAATAATCCAATCTTGCAATTGGAACCTTCGGGAATAAAAGTTCACCTTAAATTCCCATGTACTTGACCATTTCCAACATCCCATCATGTTCAGCTGCTTAAGGACCTTAATTTTCTCCAAAGTTGCCTTCAGCTCTTCCATTGTCATGTTTTCCCCCATCATTGATTTCCTCTTCTGCATTAGAGTCTGTTGTACCTGAAACTTGACCTCACCTTCTGCACCAAGGAGCTCTGAGAAATAGTCTTCAGTTATGTTCATTATCTCCATTTGGTAAGCAAAGCACCATCCTTTTTACAAATTTCAGTGACCACTCTTTTTCCTTCTTCATTTTTTTTTTGGTGTTCTGGAAACCTTCTAGTTTTCTCCAGCATTATTTCCCATCTGTTGTTTTGCTGGGGCTGCTCTTTCCATTATTTTCTTTGTCACAATGTAGTGGTCACTTACGATTTCTTGTATTTCCATGTTTTTTCTCACTATGGCATAATCCATTATGGAATTCTCATTCCTTGTCTGTTTACATCAAGTGTATATGTGTAGTATGCACTTGTGAGGGAGTTTGTGACCAGGTTTCACTCATATAAAATTTATGTAGTTGCCTTCCATTGTCATTCAGAACATCTTCACCATTGCTTCCAGTCACACTGTCCAATCCTAGAAATCATTTCCCACTCTGACAGTGAAACCTCTAAGAAAAAGAATTTTGTTGTAACATTCATCCAGTCTTTTAAGTGACAATTCTTTGCCATCTGCTCTATTCTCTTCATTTGGTGCATAAACAATAACGGGGCAATCTTGCTTTCTTATTTGAGTGCCAGCATCATTATGTGTTCAGAGATAAATTTCCATCCCTTGATGTCCCTTTGATTTCTGGTCACAATACTGCCCTTTCCTCTTTGGTTCTAACTCCCCTGCAGTATATTGCAATTAGTTCTTAATTTCTATGAAATGATTTTGTTTACATTTTTACTCTGTGGTCTCGATGTAAGGTGTTGCCGTAGATCGCGGGTTAAAATCATGATGGAGACAGGGATTTTTTTCACGAGATCTTCTGGTAAAAATTCCCCTGATCTCTGGGTAGTGAGATCTGACTCCCGTGTTCAGTGCTGAGCACTTAAAAAATTTCTTGGCAGTTAGAAATCGAAAAGAGTAGGCTTAAGGGTGTCTGCCCGGACAAAATTATTTGTACCTTCCTCCTGGCCTAGTAAGCCGCAGGAAGTTTAAAATACCTACTGCGGATAGTAGATGGCCTTCTGCTACCTGGCATAAGACATTAACATGGCTGTTTGAATACCAGAAATCCAAGTATTTAAAATGTCTTGCTTGAGCTTGTACTTCTTTCCTTTGATACTTCTGTTCCACATTCTAAAATATCTTAAATAAGTTATACTAATTTATTATCTTTTAAGGTCGGTCTGGTTTTTACTCTGTATATACTTGTAATCGATTGTTTGTGTGGACAAACAGGTGATTATCCAGTTGGGATGGAGGTGCTGCCTCCAAGCAAGCCACCTTTTCTGGTTCACGGCTGTTTAATGTATATTGGCAGCAAACCACTATCCACCTCAGATAAACTGGTAGGTCATAGTCTCCTCCCTCAGGCCTATGCTTTGTAAGGAGCAAATAGAACTCAATAAGACTTATTCATGCAGCATTTCATGCCTTGTTTTTGTTTTTTTATTGTGTTCCTCATCCAGCCCAGAGGATGTTGGAGGTCTTACCTAAAGCTGCACCACCAAAGCCCAAGGAGCTGACCGAGGAGGAGTTGTCTCTGCTGATGGAGAAAGAAGAGTTGACGCTTATGGAGCTGCGTATCTTTCTGAGGGATGTTCTGAACAAGCTTGGAAGCGACAAGAAGTTTTCCATATTTGCTAAGCCAGTCAACATTGAAGATGTGAGTCCTTTTTGTGGTGATATTTTTTGTTTATTATCATCTTGAAACATCATCAATGACTAACTGTATGGAAAGAGAAAGAATTTTGTTTCGCAATTGGAGGACCTGGGTTTTGTTGATAATCAGGTACATTTATCACACATAGCCAAATGCAAGAGAAACTTAACAAGGTGAACAATCAGTCAGATTTGGACTGAATATCATCATGAAGAGAACTAAGCTCTTTAAAATTGGCCCGATCAACAAAGAACCAATCATGCTGGAGAAGGAGTCGTTGAAAAAAGGTGGATGTCTTTACTTATTTTGGAACACAATTGACAGTTCAAGAGATGCAGATGCAAAGATCAGAATTGGAAAGGCAAGAATGGCATTCCTGACGCTAAACAACATGGAGATCCAGAGAAATCAACATTCACACCAAAGTTAGAATATTCAGTGTCAAGTTGGTGGAGCCGCAACATGGAGAACGACCAATGGTCATACAACAGACTACAAGACTACAGTCCTTCATTAACTGATGCATTCGAAGGATAATGTGTTTAAAGTGACAGAACGTGGTAAGGAATGAAGACCTATGGGGAAAGGAGCCAACAGCAGCCATTGGAACAACAAATTAAGAAAAGAAAAGGGGATTGAATAGAACATATGCTGAAGAAGGCACCATTCAACATAGCTAGGCAGGCTCTCATGTGGAATACTCAAGGGAAGAGACAAATAGGTAGACCTGAAAATACACAGAGCAGAGAATATGAGAGGAAACTACAATTAAATGGTTACACCCGGAGAGCGACAGAAAGAGTATCACAGGACCATGTATACTGGTGAGATATAATCATTGGCCTTTGCACTGAAAGGAGAGGCGGGCTTTGATGATTCATTAAACGGTTTTGTTTGTTACTACAATTGTTAGAGATAATTCCAGCAAATTCTGCATTATGTTTTATTTGTCAATATCCTTTGAGAAAGATGTCTGCGATTAACTATATCTTCTGTGTGTTACCGGAACTTAAGGGAAACAAAGAATGTTAATTCTGTGACTGACCAGATATGTTGTAAGATATGACTAAAAAGGGTTGGTCATAGGACTGGCTGTCCCACCTTTGTAAGCTACAAGGCAATGAAAAAGACCTCTGTGCTTCAGCATAGAAGAGGGTCAACAAAGTCAAGACTAGTTATATACATGTTGTTGTTTAATGCCAACAAAGAGTTACTTTTACTTTTTTGTGTGTCCTGAAAAGAGCATTATGTGGCAGGTTGTAGTAGGATTCCTCACATCCTGAATGTGCTAATTAAGGTCCAGGCAGTTGTGCTATTGCTTGGCTTCATGTGCGTGCCTCTCATTACTCCAGAGATCATGTGAATCTACATCTCGTCAGTCAGACTGCCTTGAAAACAGCCTGTTTCCGTGGAGCGCTACATGGAAAAGATAGTGGTCTTAGTCAGTAAATTGTCCCTGACGCGATGTGCTGGTCAGTTAGTTGTGCCTGACCGGACTAGCTTCTCAGTTCCCAAGTTGTTTGTATACATGATGATGATATAATGCCTTTAGCTGTGAGCTGACAGCTCTTGACAGTCCAATACCTCCCGAACAAAAGCACATGTCCTCCTCAATTGCTTCAGGTAGTGGGTCTAATTTACTCAGTTCCCCAGTTGTTTTTATACATAGAGCACATAATGTTATTTGTCAATCTCATTGTGAGAGAGTTCAATGGTGATCAATTGAATTTCAAAAATTGTGATAATGCTGGTTTTTTGTGATATTTCCTGTTTCTTAATATCATTGCCCACAAGATGCAGCAGTGCATGAGCTACGAGCAACTCACAACTGACTGTTTGCATCAGGGTCAGCGAACCATAACTGGTTGTTTGCATCAGGGTCAGTGAACCATAGCTGGCTGTTTGCATCAGGGTCAGTTAACCATAGCTGGCTGTTTGCATCAGGGTCAGTTAACCATAGCTGGCTGTTTGCATCAGGGTCAGTTAACCATAGCTGGCTGTTTGCATCAGGGTCAGTTAACCATAGCTGGCTGTTTGCATCAGGGTCAGTTAACCATAGCTGACCAAGACCCTATTCCACCTCCACATGGCTGCTGTGGAAACAGGCTGCACTTGTCACTAGTGTAGTCTGGTCAGGGATAGGGATCACAGTAGGAAGGCAAACTCAAAACTAAAAAAAGCCAGCTGAAATTGGATATGTCAGGCTGAAAGAAGATGATATCACAGCCTCGCTGTATAATACATCACAACGTCCTTTTCAGGACGAACACCAAAGAAGAAGAGTATCAATGCCTGGGTGTTACTGGAACCAGAAAGGAGAGCAAAGAATAGCAGCACTGTAACTTGCCTGGCAAACCAACTAACAAGGGCTGGGGATTGGACCGTCTACCTCATCCTATAGAAATTACTACACAAGCAAAAGGCAGACCATTACACCCCAAGGTACAACAGGAGCAGCGCAGTAAAGCAAAAATTCTTCCACTTCTAACCATAAGGGAATAAATTTAGGTTTTCGTCTATTAATGGTCACATGTTAGTCTGCATTTTTAACCTGTCTTGTTTGTTATAGTCACTGCATAACTATTACCAAGTATTTTATCTGCTTGCAGGCTGCAGATTACTATGAAATTATTGAACACCCAATGGACCTGTCCACCATGATGGCAAAGATCGACCTTCATGAGTACACTACTGTGCGGGCATTTATGCAAGACATTGACCTCATTTGCTCTAATGCCTTGGAATATAATCCCAATAGAGGCACTATGGGTTAGTTCCAGTCAGACTGTACAGTCAAGCGTTGTTTTGTTGTTAACCCTTTGAACCTGTGACACCTATATTTTGGGGGGGGGGTGTGTAAATACCCCATTCCCCGAGCCACCGGTATGATGGTTGGACCATTATTTTAAGTGTATTTTGGGCTGTGCTGCTTGGATTTTGGCCATAATATAGTGACGTCTATACAGTACACACATTTCTGGAAATAACAAATATGGCAGTACAAATATTGATTATTTTCGTGATTAATTTTTAAAAAATAATTTTTTAATTCAGGAAATGACCATTCTATAATGCTAGCAGCAAAATAAGTCGCTGAAAGTAATTTCAAGGATTTTAAGGCTGATAAATTTGATTTAGAAGGTGATTATTCTGAAAAAGATTAGTTGTTATTTGAACAGCAACATATATGTGATTTGGATTACCATTTGTCCATTAATTAGAATCAAGCTAGATCTGTTCCCCGGAGGATCAGACTACAGTCCAGGGGGGTATTCCACATAATGTATCAAGTAAATTTGATGAATATATTCCATAGTCTACTGAAGTAGAAACATTGGAGAGTAAATCAGTCAATTTTAGATAGAATAACTAAATTAGAGTGCATAGTTTTGTGATAGTAAATAGTTGTACTCAAATGTCTACATTGTGTGTATTTTCTCAGCAGCACTGTGGAGTGGGCTTTTACAGACTGGGCAGCCATGGTTCAAAGGGTTAATTCTCATTCAAATATGAGATCATATATCTACCTTTAATCGAGTATTAAGCTTCTTAATGTCACGTACATCTTTCATATTGAAAATATATATTAAGTTTGTTCGGTTGCTCCACTGGTTGTTGGCTCCTTTCCCATAGGTCTTTGTTTATCACCATGTCTTGCCAGCCTATACCAATTATCCGCTGTAGACATTTATTGACGAACAATTGGAATTTTCTCTGAATTGCACCGGCGCGAGAAAACGCCTCGGAGGCACACACTCGGAAAGGTTCTCTACATCCACAGGTATCAGACAGGGTTGCGTACTCGCTCCAGATCTCTTCTGCCAGGCCGTCGACTGGCTCCTGCACCGCGCCATCACCCACCTATATGAAATTACTATAGACCTTGTTTACGCCGATGATATGGTCCTGCTCGGTTCTGACAGTACTGCACTGCAGCAGTCCCTTAAGAACCTGGACAGCATTATCAAAATATGGGCCTGTCAATATCATGGGCAAAATCCAGAATCTTGGCTCTGACAAACGGCCTCAGGGCATAGTAGTCAATGGTCACACTGTGGAGGGTGCAAATTATCTCTCCTACCTCGGCAGCACGATTTCACCCGACTGCCGCAGTAACTCCGACATACACAAGGGGATTGGTCTAGCGGCATTGGCGATGAATGATCTCTGCTGTGTGTGTAGGCTTTCCATGGTTGTAAAACTACGCATCTACCAGTCGTTGTGTATTTCTCTGAGACCTGGACCATGAAAAAAAGCGACACCTCGAGACTTGAGGCCTTTCATATGCGAAATCGGCGACATATTCTTGGCATTCGTTGGTACAATTTCATCCGGAATGTAGATGTTTCCACAAGGACACATCTCCCCTCTGTCTTGGTTATTCTGGAACGTCGCCACATTTCCCTGTTCAGTCATGTTGTCCGACTGGACAGGGAGGTCCCAGCTCACCAGATTCTTCAAAAGACAGTCAACAGTGCTAACGGCCTCCACCCTGCCGGCTGGAAGCGCCAGAGAGGTCGTCCTTGAAACATGTGGCTCCAGTAGGTAGCAGCCTCCCCATCTGCCTTAGAGGAGGCCTGGCAGCACGCAGTTAGTTACAACTGGACATGGTAGTGTTCATCCGACGCAACGGGCCTCAGACGCCTAAGCGAACATTATTATTATTATTATCTGTATTGCCCTTATCATTCTCCAAGTTTCTGCTTGATACAGTTCTGACTTGACATTGGAATTAAATAATCTTAACTTGGTATTAATCTTTGTTTCCCTGGATTTTCATATATTATTCAGCAACAAGAATGTTGTCCTTGCCTTTCCATTTCTATCACTTAATTTTCCTCTAAAGTAACGGGCGCATTGTCATTGTGGAGAGACCAGGAGTTGTTTTAGTTGTTTCTCCACAACTGCTTTTTGTTTGCTCTGGATGTTTCAGTAGTTCCAGATAATACAAGCAGCTAACTGTTTGTCTCTTTGGTAAGATAGTCAAGGTCAACTACCACAGCTGGGGACGGCGTGGGCTAGTGGTTAAGTGACATGGCTCACAACCAGAAGGTGCTGGGTTCGATCCCTATCACAGCACCGGCCGTTACCACGCGGAAGCAAATCCTTAGAAAATGCAGGAGGAAGCAGACCCTTACATAAAATGAATGCTGAAGTCGATGGACTGGCGCACAATAAAAACCACAGTGCAACGCACACCACCTTGGGAATTAGAGTAAATAAGGCGAATGCAACCAAAAAAAAACAAAACAACCACAGCTGATCAATACCCTATTCCACATCCAAGTGGTGGCCCTGGAAACACACTGCAAACATGCAGACTGGCTAAGATATTAGGGATTGAAGAGGAAACGCAAACCTGGTCTCAAAAATGCAATGCTGAAATCAGACTTCTGGCGGAAAAAGCGCAGAAACTGTGACACAATATTACAAATGTCCTTTTCAGGACAGTCGCCAAGAAAAAGAAATGATCTATATAATTTACACATTTTTGTTTTCCTTGGTTTCATTTCATATTTCGTTTATTAATCATTTCACCTATGAACATTTCTACAGACCGAATAATCCGCCACAGAGCATGTGCTTTAAAGGATACAGCTTATGCTATAATCAAAACTGACTTGGACAAAGACTTTGAGAAAACGTGTGTGGAGATAGGCGAGTCACGGAAACGTAGAGGTAAGAACGTTTTTGACATTTTTTAGTCCTAGTAGCGGAGCTTTTAAAGTTAGCCTCTCACAGATAGACTAAATGAGCATATAACCTAACACACTATGTTCCAGTGCACACAGCCGGCTACCTGCAAGGGGATGGTCACACACTTAAGAAAGCTGAGATCTCGTGCTAAAAAGTCCTTTAACCTTTTGCTTTCCAGTTTACAAAATGATGTCTTTCTCCTGTATCTGCATAATCTTTCATGCACCGTCGTGGTTGTTGATTTTGTGAACCTCTAATTAAGTTGTTTGTGTGTGTCTAGAGATATATATTAATAAAGAAATTTTTGGTGTAATTGTGTGTATGTTTTAGGCTGCGTGGCCTAGGGGTGAAACTCAATCCCAACGTTCCGGGTTCTATTCCCATTTGTGTCCAGTTTGGCAGACACTGGGTTTTTTCCTCGGGCTAATGCTCCTCCACGTATAGAAAGTAATGGCAACCTACCGTACTGCACACTTGTAAAGAAACTTATAACAGCCAAATAGGTGGCGGTTGTAAGGAGCTACATTCTGTAAAAAGACATGCGACTTACTTTACTGAAATACAAGAAGATTAAGGTGATAGTGGTGAAAATAGCACGAACACGTAGACTCACCCAGTAGCAGTGTCCCTTGGTTACAGAGAAAAAAAGAATTTGCAGAAAAACATACTAGGTTTACTACCGATGTTTACGATAATGGCTACGCCTGTCACTTCAACTATAAACATAATTGTTGTATCTACATAAACAAACTAAATAGATCTACCTCAGAAAAAAGCCTAACTTCCCCTATTCTCAATAATGTGTGAATCTTCAAATCCAAGCGGAAAACAGAAGAAATCCTTTCCAAAATCGAAAGCAAATTTAAAGATCGCCATTGTTTTCATCTAACCGTACATGATAGAAGTTGGAACTCTCTACAATCAAAAGAGCAGTATGTTCAGCCGTTTCTACAGCATTAACCTTGTAGTATATATACGATAAAGCGATGACCCTGTAGCTGGCGGTGTGTAACGTCAGTGGAACGAAGCCAAATCGTTGTAATCTCACGCCGTTGGAACGGAAAAGGCCAACTACCAGGATTACCTGCCATGGAACTACTCGCCTGTCTTTGTTTTTCTGTTATTTTTTTTGTTACATTCGCCTTTTTTTTCTCAGGAGATGTGCGTAATACTGTGTTTTGCACCTAGTGGTCCTGTGCATCTGATTTAGTACACATTCATTTTTTAAATGTGTTTGCTTTCCATAAGAGTGCAGCCTTGCTTTTCAAGAATTGGAATCCAACGTGTTTGGAGTTGTGAGCAATGCCACTTCTTGACTTATTTAAGGTTCCCTTTGGTCTTGAGGCTACAACAGATGCTGTTTTTATTTAGGACAGCGTCTCCTTGAGTTCCACCAATGAGACTCATCTACTCTGGCCTCTTCCACTTTTCTTCATTCAGTGTTCTTTGACCCTCCATCTTCTTTTCCCATCTTTGTTCCAATCCAGCATGTGCAACCAGAGAAGTGAATAATGGAGGTGCAGGAATCTTTGTTGTCTACCCAGATCAAGAAAACAAAACCACTAGTTCATCCACTGGAGAATTCTGTTCAAACTACTCGGCTGAAGTACAGCTACTTAGCATTGCTGCAGAAATAATAATCCTAATTGAGAAGAAATAAAATAATTGTGAAATACCAATGTTGTAGATTGTTGACTCGTCAGTTGTAGCATCTAGTGCCAAAGATGCAGCACAATGAATAATCTCACAGCAGCCAGTGACTCATAGCTGGCTGTTTGCATCAGGCTCAACGAGCCAGATCTGACCAAGACCCTATTCTGTCCTTCAAGTGGCAGTCCTGGAAATAGGCTGTACTTGTGTAGTCTGGCTAAGAGAATAGGGATTGTAGTAGAAATGTAAACCCGGTACCTGAAAAAGCCAGCTGAAATTGTATATATCAGGCTGAAAGGCACAGAAATCGCAGCCTCACTATAAACTATTGCTCAACATCCTTTCCAGGGCAAACATCAAAGAAGTATGTCCACGTATCCATATCTTATGTTTCAACTACTACATAAAATATCATGACACATTTCATTGTTATATCTGCAGGGGATAAATCTACAACTGTTCCGAACTTCTACTACACACAGCCAGGCAGTCAACAACAATCTTCCAAGTCCCAAGGTGGTTTACCCAGTTATCTTGACAACTCCAAATCAGCTGGCTCTATTCCAAAGCCAGAGGGCGAGAGGTTTAGCCGAAGAGTCCGAGGAATGAACATTGATCCTGTACCACCTTTAGAAGCTGTGGAGAAAGTTTACAAATTGTCACGAGTTGGTGGCTTAACTACTCAGGACCAGAAAAACAGTCCTGATAATGAGCCGGTGTCTTGTAGTCGGTCTCAACTGCCAAACTCTTCTATTCATGAAGAGAAAACAAGTCATTCATTTCACAGAAGGTCACATACACCTGCAGAGTCTTCTCACTCGAAGGACGAAAAGAAGGTCATTGTTTCTGACAATAAGACAGAAGATGAAAAGAAACACTCGCAGTCGTCGACATCTTTGAGCAACAAGAAAAAAAAGAACAAGTGTGTATGGTGTAAGCCTCGTCGTAAGCGCCCTAGGTTTTCTTTGGTAAAATCTTCTATTGCAAGTCATGCAAGTGGTGATGAAGGGGTTGAAGATCAGTTGAGCCACGAAGACATGGATTATGACAAACTGGCACATGATTCCCAGAATGATGCTACCCAGCAGCTTGTTGTGGACACAACAGAACCAGAAGGTAAACATTTTTGTAGCATTATCCAGAAAGTAATATTGAAACTTGACTTAATGAAGGTTTTAATGGGTTGAAATTTGGTTCATTGACTTTTTTTGTTGTTGACTGCATTTAAATTTTCAGTCTGTTACCATTGTTTTCAAATCTGACTGCAGTAAATTTAACGGTCAGTCCTATGACAATAATTGCCATTGGGGATGAAGATAACTCTTCATGGGTGGCCAGTTCCCTTCCTTGCTGTTTATACCTTTCCCAAGTCATACATCAGGTAACCATTTACATCTGGGTCGACTATAGGAGCGGTCGTACAAGGAAAAACCACAGCCATATTTTTCTATGTCTGTCCAGGCGAGTTGTAATTCCAGTATTAGCAAGCCAACCCACTGTGGACTAGGCTACACGCTCCACTTGACTGCAATATGTATGCTAATTTGATTTAATTAAAATCAAGTATTCATATAGACAGGTGGATGCTTGCTGCCATGTAGTCAAAGCATATATTTTTCTGCATGTGTCCTGAAAAGGCTGTTGTGATGGTGTGTTGCAGTTTACAGTGAGGCTGCGCTTTCGGCCTAACACACCTGATTTTAGCTGCCTTAATTTTTTTTGGTACCAGGTTTGACTTCCCACTGCAATCCTATCTCTTGGCACGACTACACTAGTGACTAGTGCAGCCTGTTTCCAGGGTCACCATTTGCAGACTAAATAGAGGTTTAACCAACATCCACAATGTGTACACAGAAGCTCTGAGTTTAATGTCCAACTCCAATATGACTAGACTCTCAATCTCACCTCCTTTAAGATTATAGGGTCACTTGAACACCCAGCTTCTATTTTGTCAATTTATTGTAACACTAGAAATAATAAAATGATAAAATAAAAGGGGGGTGTTCAAGTGGCCCTTAAGTGTTGTAATTGTCCCTGTCTCCACTACTTCCTGCCACTAGAAATAATAAAATGATAAAATAAAAGGGGGGTGTTCAAGTGGCCCTTAAGTGTTGTAATTGTCCCTGTCTCCACTACTTTCTGCTGCAATGCATTCCAAGCATTCACCACTCTCTGATTAAAAAAATATTTCCTAATATCTGATCTGGACCTCTCTTTAGCTAATTTGTAGCTATGCCCTCTTGTTCTTGTAGTTGGTTGTATTATGAAAAACTTGCTTTAGTCAAATTTATCCTTTCCATTGATAATCTTATAAACCTGTATTAAGTCAGAACAATGAAAGTTTCGACCCATTTATGGTCTAGAGAGAACAGGGATGGAAGGTATGGTGCCAGGCAAAAGAGGAAGGGGTAGACCAAGAAGACGATGTCACCAAGATATCCAAGAATGCCTGGGTATGACTGGGGCGGAGGCTGGAGTTTTGGCAAGTGAACAAGTTTCTTTCAGACAAACTGTGATGGGAGCGACTTTCTATAAAGGACATGCTACATGATGATTAAGTGTCTTTTCTCATAACTGTAATTCTGGAATCTCACTATCAGCTTTGTGGGTCTTCTTTGTGTCCTTTCCAGCATGTTTATATCTCCTCTACAATAAGGACTCCAAACCTGTACACAGTACTTCAGTCTAGGTCCAACTAATGCTTTATACAGTTTGAAAATCACTTCCTTGCTCCTATGTTTAATATTTCTTGTTATCATACCTAACATTGCACTTGCCTTTTTAACTGCTATCTGGATTTGCTCACTCACCTTACCTGTATGATCTATTATAACCCCTAGGTTCCTTTCCTTTTCTTTTATATCTTTCTAATATTGGGTTCTTGTGCGTTAATTCGCCCATTCTGAAATTTTATGCCATTCAATGACCACACAGGTTTCCGTACAAAAATAATTATAAGTGTCTAGCTATCAGGATGCAGTTTTCTTGTTTTTTGTGGGCCCTAAAAAGACCTTGATGCTGGTTTGTGGGTGTTGTGGGCCCTGAAAAGGGCTATATGGGAAACAGATTACCAAAGATCGCTGAAACTATGCACATATCAGGACATACACATGTTGTTCGTTCGTAGCTGCACAATTTAAAGAGGAGGCCAAAATTCTGTGATGTCTTGCAGAATATTGTCGATCGGGTCTAACTGACGGACTTTATTCCGATGTCGCCACAGAAACTCACACATGTAGGAATCTATCATGTGTCTGTGTGTTCCGTTTTGATGTTTGTTGCGCTCTTTGGCAGCTTTCCACAACCTCTCTATCCGTTGTGTGTTTGCTCCTGTGATAGGGTTGACAAAATGTGCAGAATGATTCACCGTTTCGTGACTTAAACCAGGCACATTCTGAATGGTACTGTATGCATGCCATTGATCAGACACAACTGTCGTACCAGGACGAATGTTGGATATGATAATGGGCATTAGTGTTGCCGCTGAGCGATTCGGCACTGGAACCATCAAACACTCGTTTCACTACAAATGCCACCGAATACCCACTGCTGTGGAAATATACAACCGACGTTATTTTTCCTGCGTGTGAACACAACTTTCATCAATCTCAACCGTCGTATTTGGACCGCCAATTACAGCGGGATTAATGAATTTGCACAAACCTCACGGAGGTTACTGTTCCATTTTATGGCAGCATTATTGTTGGTAATTCCTAACTCTGATTTACAGAAAGCAATGCTAGTCATCTCTTTACTCCAACAGTAAATGAAGAGAATAATCTCCCTATAGGACAGACGTGTGCCCTCTAACCATGTGCCAGAACGAACAGGAATGTCCTGCTGACATGTGTGACATCTCTAACGATCTTGGCGAACTGTGAGAGACAAAGTCATAACATGATTTTTAGCACACAGTCGGACGGTGTGTATAATTCGTCTTTCCTGCAAAAACCACACATAATTTATTTTCTTGGGTGGCAACTGCAAGAAATCCATCTTCCACGTACGGTGTTAGATCTGAGAATGACATGGACATATGTTAACAGCGCGAATTGAAAAGTATGGTGCTTCGTGTGGCTACATTCTACTAAATTTGACCTATTATAATCCGTGGGTGAATTAACACACAAGTACCTAATATTGTTCTCTCCAATGCTGTAACTATGTTCCGTATTGGATCTACCCAAGTGGATGACTACATTTATCTACATTAAACTCTTATTCGCTAGTTCACAGACCATTCTCGAATTTGATCTAAATCCGACCTTAATATATCAACTTCTTATTTAGATGAGACACTACTGTGTAGTTTTGTGTCATCCGCAAATTTTGCAATCCTGGATCCCATATCATTGTCCAAATTGTTTATATATATGGCTTGGCGTCGTTCGTTCTCAATCTCCCGCTACGAAACCATGAAAGGGCTTAAGTAGCAGAATGTAGTCCAGAGAATGGAATGCGCTGCGTCGTAGTTTACAGCTTGACTGCTATATTTGCACCTTTCAGTCCAACACATCCGACTTCAGCAAGCATTTTAAAAGTACTGGGTTAGCATTCCCTCTTCGATCCCTTCTCCTTAGCCAGTCTGCACTGCTGCAGCCTGTTATCCAGGATCACCGCGTGGAGGTGTAGAAAGGTCTTGGCAGCTCTGTTTTGCTGGCCCTGGCGCTTGCAGTCAGCTATGGGTCGCTGACCGCTGCAGCTCACGCGCTGCTCAGCATCTTGATCCCGTTTATATATATCAAGAACAAAATTGGTCTCAAAACAGCCCTGTGGCACTCACCTTTTTACTTCACACCATTCAGAGTACTCTTAATTTATGCACACTCTCTGCCAAGTTAACCAATTTTTAATCCATTTGGCAATTTCGCCACCTATTCCATGTGATTTTAACTTGCTAAATCATCTTTGATGAGGTACTCTATCAAAGGCTTTCACAAAATCTAGATAAATAACGTTCACTGGCTCCAATCCATCTATCATTTTAATAACCTCCATGAATTCTATAAATTTGTTAAGCATGACGTCCCTTTAGTAAATCCATGTTTAGTTTGTGTCTTTATTTTGGTTCTTACTTATCAGCAGAACTGTTTTCCAAATTGCTTTGCTTTATTTATCACATTGCTATATTAATTATTGAATTTTCTGGAAGAATTACACAAAAAGCTTAGCTTCTGTTATTGTGCTGTTTTCTTGATGTCCTTGATTGTCTGTTTTTGTGCTGTTTTCATGATGTCCTTGATTGTCTGTTTTTGTGCTGTTTTCATGATGTCCTTGATTGCATGTTTTATGCTGTTTTCATGATGTCCTTGATTGCATGTTTTATGCTGTTTTCATGATATCCTTGATTGTCTGCTTTTGTGCTGTTTTCATGATGTCCTTGATTGTCTGTTATTGCTCTTTTGTAAACCTCTTGAATGAACATTTTACCTGATTGAGACAATCCATTTTTTTGTTAATATTCAGAACCTAATCCATCCAGCTTGTTAAACTTCCATTTTCCTGGGCTCCTTGGCAAAAAATGGGCAAAACGTCCTGTACCAAAATGATGTGCTTAATTGTAGTTATTTGATCCCAAATTGACTGACCGGATCATCTTCTATGTTCATGTTTATTGTGTCAATAGCTTGTGGAATATATTTGTGAAAGACCAACTTGTATCAGATTTATTTGGCTACATTGTATGGGAGACATGGCAGGTTTAATCGATCAACACCATCACTCATTTCAAGGCACATGCCATTGGCAGCCTTCCTCCTTCAAGTTTGATCTTGAGCTGCCATTTCTGCCTCTCTCCAGTTGAGGTCCAGGAACCGAAGATCACTCTTCTCCAGGTGTTTCTTGGTCTACCTCTCTTCTTCTCCTGTGGATTCAACAGGAATGCTGTCATACTTCTAATGTTGTTTGCGAATGTCCACAATGAGTAGCTTACTCTTTTGTGCGCCCTGAAAAGGAGGTTAAGTGGTGGGTAGCAGGAGCTTTCCTCACATCCCAAGCGGGCTGATTAAGTTAGACAGGGGTCCTACAGGCGGTTGTGCAATGCTTGGCTTCATCTGTGTATCACTCACTACTATCACGATCATATTGATCCCTCACCTTGTTAGCCAGGCTGCCATGAAAACAGCCTGTTTCCAGGGAGAGCTACTAGGAAGAAGAGGTAAGGGTCTTGGCCAGTATGTTTTGCCTGACCCTGATGTTAGTCTTCCTCCCCTATACTTCTAATATATTGAGTTCTTTCCTTTCCTTTCTTTTATTTGGTTGTCAATGTTTCTGTAACTAGCTTTGTTTATATGGATCTAGTTGCTTGACCTTGATCCAACGTATTTTACTCCAGGTGAGTTGTCCATTTTTAGTCTGATCTCTCCCTCTTGACCTGTCACAGTTTGTGTGACCATTCTGGAAGCTTTCACCTTACCTGGCATAGCACTTGGTATCATTAAGACACGCAAACCCCCTGACCACCTCAAGGTAATGTACATGAAGGTGATTTGTGGCAGGTTACAGTGTTACTATTCTTTGCTCTCATCTCTGGGCACCTTGTATGCATGTCAGACACGAGACTGCCGAAGAGACTCCTGTATGGTGAGCTAAGTAAAGGTGAAAAGGAGGTCGCCCAAAAAAGCAATTTGAAGACAGCTTGAAGGAAATTCTGAGATGCTGTCACATAGATGAAGTCAACTGGGAGAGCACTGCGGAAAACAGATCGGACTGGAGAAATACAGTAAACGTGTTATTGAAGGAGAAAGTCACTGTATGCAGACATCGCAAACCAAATACCTGATCCAGAAGGAAAGAGCAAAGAAACTACCCTCACCAGCAGTGGAAGACCTGGTGTGCAAACCGTGCAATAGAACATTCCGTGCTTGCATTGGACCGAAAAGCCTCAGCAAACACCAGGCCGAAACATGACAGCCAGTGCAGAAACAAAACGGAACACATACAACAAGGATGATGTTGGTCGTCGTCATCGACAACAATGGAATGTTGTGATTCTTTGCTCCCTTTTCAGACCTCATTAGCACATGGGTCATTCTTCTGTTTCTTCTTCTCTTTATTCGCAACGTTGTTTTTAAAAATGACCTCTGCACGTGATGTCCAGCTCTCTAGATAAAGGTTGCTGTAGTGGAGGTTCGTCTCTGTGGGCCAGGTCTCAGTACGCAATTGGCTAAGCAAATAACAGTCTTGCAAGAAATGTTTGGCTGTCTGTGCTGCTTACTCGCACATACGTGAGTTAAGGAGCCAATTTGAGTCTGTGTAAGTGGCCATTCAATCTGTTATGTCCCGTTCTCATGTGGAACAGGATCAACTCAATCAAGACGGCAATAGTTGTCGATTGTTTGGTCAACTTTCCTGGTATGCCACAGTGTGATGGTATCCACTGTAGCACCACCTTTCTCTTGGCTTTTAGTTCACCTAAGGCTTTTTTTTTAAGCTCTGTCAGTTTATCATTCTAAAGGGCTTGCCGAACTGACATTGGATCTGTAAGGAATACAACTCTGATATTGGCTTGCTGTGTTGCTTATCATTTCTGCAGCAAAAGTTAGTACCTGTACGTAAGTTGAGTAGTTTGAATAGAACTTTCCATGGGATGAACTAGTGGTTTTGCTTTCTTTTTCTGTTGAATTATAACTATACTACTTTTAAGAAAGCAGTCTAAAAGTAAGAATACAAGATACATGCATTGTTTTTATAAATATAAGATTGATGCTCAGACATAATTGATAAGAAAAATGTATATGATAGTTTCAACAGAGCCCAGAGACTTGAGAAGTCCAGGAAGAAAGTCCATCAGAAGTCGAAGTCCTGCCCATATTAGTCCTATAGCCAATTGTTCTTCTAGAGTGAGCACCAGAAGGAGCAGCTTGAGTCCCCATGCTGTCCCAGTTACCTACCATAGTCCTTCAAAAGAGCCTCAGGTTAATGCAGATCCGACAGAGTTAAATAAGGACAGCGAACCATCCGTCCAGGAGCATAGCTTACACTCTGAAAGCTCGGGTGATAACACGGACAAAGTTGTTGCTGGTAAATATGTGTTGCAATGTGCAGTTTTTGTAATTTGTGTAACTGCTGATTTTGTGTACATAGCGTATCATTAGATCTAGGGGGTGTAGAGGTTTAGTTTAGTTAAGTTTAGTCAACGAATCAATATGATTGCACACGGTTTAACCCATAAGTACTCTGGTTTTCTCCATATTTTTGGAGAATCTCAGCACAATGTACAAACTCTGTAGCACAGACAAGGATCCCGAAATAGATTGGGTAGATTTTAACATTTTAAATTTTGCCTGGGCAGCGGCCATTAAGCCTACTCTTTTCGATTTCCAACTGCTGAGGGATTTTTAACGTGCGTGACACTGCACACAGGCGTCTTATCTCTACTACCCAGAGATCAGGGGAATTTTTACCAGAATATCCATGTGAAAAATTGTCTACCTCCACCGTGATTCGAACTCACAACCTCCGCCACCTGAAGCGCACACCCTACTGGAGACCACGGTCCCATGTATGAATAATCTAGTGAATAACTCATTTTTATAGGGTTCAGAAGAAGTTATACTTAATAGTTATAGGAATCAGAAGAAGATATACTTAATAGTTATAGGAATCAGAAGAAGATATACTTAATAGTTATAGGGATCAGAAAAAGATATACTTAATAGTTTATAGGGATCAGAAGAAGATATACTTAACAGTTATAGGGATCAGAAGAAAATATACTTAACAGTTATAGGGATCAGAAGAAGATATACTTAATAGTGTCCACGACTCTATTTGTTTTTACTTATTTACCTCAGATCCTGTAGAAAGCTTGTGTCATCAGCTACCAAAAGCTCTTGTACCGCCCCCATCCCTGCTCATGGAACCTCCTTTCAGACCCAAAGTTGTGAAGAGACTGGACTTGGAACCTGTAGCTGTGGACAGTGGAGTAGGCAGCTCAGTGGACAGCAATGGAGACTCAAGGGACAGTATAGACCACAGAGGAGAGGTGCAAATAAAATTTTCTCTTTTGTTTTAAAATATTTGTATTAAAAGCTATGGGGAGGAAGACTAACGCCTGGTCAGGCAAAATATACTGGCCAAGACCCTCACCTCGGCTTCCTCGTAGCTCTCCTTGGAAATGGGCTGTTCTCATGGCAGCCTGGCTAACAAGGTGAGGGAATGACGTGATATCCGTAGTAGTCAGCGACACGCATATGAAGCCAAGCATAGCACAACCACCTGGAGGACCCCAGTCCACCTTTATCAGCATGCTCAGGATGTGAGGAAAGCTACTGTAACCACTTAACGTCCTTTTCAGGGCGCACAAAAGGGTATAAACCTACTCATTGTGGACATTTGAAACATCAAGAGCTAAATTGCAGAGCATATTCATACATTGAAATACTTTTCACTCCATATGAGAGGATTAAGGTGAATGAGTTGACAATAGTCAGTGAATCATAGCTAGCTGTTTGTGTTGAGGGTCAGCGAACCAGAAACAGGTTGTATCCATGCAGCGGATTGAAGAGGGAAGGCAAAGTTGTTTGAAAAATTTGCCTTGCTGAAAAGAACAGTTATCGCAGCCTTGCTGTAAACTGTGACACAATATACCAAAAAATCTTTTTCAGGGCGAACGCCGAAGTTGAGGGCTCCATATGAAGCATAGAGTAATGACTACTTCTGACCCACTTAACTCATTGACTTCATAATTGTTTAGCACACTGCCAGAATATTTGTACGTCCAGAGTTTTAAACAGTGCTTAAACATTAATATTTTGTTCAATGTTTTTATGAACATGTTACATCAAAGTTTGCCCCATACTCACAAGAGTTGAACCCTGTGTCTTTGCCATGAAAAACCATTGCTCTACCTCTATACTAAACAGATGCTATAAACGTATACATGTTATATATAAAAATGAACAGCAGAGGACAAAGTTGTTGTTGTTGAATGCCCACAATGAGTAGGATTACTCTTTTGTACGCCCTAACAAGACTTTTGTCTTCCTCCCCTGCTATCACATTTACATATTATATATAAAAATGAGCACCAGAGAATAATAAATAACAATTCTTTGGTTAGTAGTAACAGCCGTGCTATTAGTGTACTTAAAAAACGTTGCATGCTATGAGGGAGGGGACTTAAAATGAAAACCTTGTTTGTTTATTTTGATTGCACACAATGAGTAGGTTTACTCTTTTGGTCACCCTGAAAAGGACGTTAAGTGGCAGGTTGCTGTAGCTTCCTTCGCATCCCAAGCTTGCTGATTAAGGTATACCGGAGTCCTCCAGCTGGTTGTGCTATGCTAGGCTTCACGTTGATCCCTAACCTCGTAACAGAGCTCTAGAAACAATATATCAGACATTATACAAGAAAATCTTATTTCCCTCGAGGTCAGAAGTCGCCAAACGTACAACCATCTTTGGTAACTTTTTACAACCTTGAAAGTTTGCAGTGGGAGATGCATAATTAAAATGGTTCTGTATTATGTTAAATTAAGAACATTCATAATGAAAACTAATTTTTATCTTCTGTCTTCAGGTAGAGCCAGGTGTAAGACCATCATCTCTCTTTCCTGGAGCAGAAGGTATGGTGTCTGTTTGTTAACCATATAGATCAGTGCTCTACGACTAGGGTGCTAGCGTCCACTAGTGGGCGTTTTTAGCTTTCAGGTGGGGGTTAGCAGAATAAATATATTCTGTATTAAAAACATATAATTATTGTTATTACTATTATCAGGACAATGCAGAGGCTATACAGCCTGAGGAAACTATGACAGCGTACCAACAAAAGTTAAAATTTTGAGAACCTGTATTTTTCTTATGGCAGTAAGCGGCTGTAAAACATGGACAGTTACCCAAACCTCAAAGAAGAGAATCCGAGTCTTTCGGGTAGAAATACCATAGAAAGGTCCTCAGAATACCATAGACTAGACAAAAATAAGAATGCAGACATTCAACAAAAGTTGGACATTCACGAGAACTGGTTCATAAATTCCATCGTGAACAAAAAATTGAATACTTTGGCTACATAAAAGGACAGCAGTTTTGAGAAAACGGCAATGGAAGGTATGATGCTGGGCAACAGACAGACCAACAAGGAGATGGCATCACTCTGCAGCAGGCTGGAGATTTGGCAAGAGATCAAGTTTCCTTCAGTAGGGCTCTCATGGGAGATTTTCTGCAAAGGAAATACCACATAATGAAGTATTAAAAACATCAAAAATATACAGACTCAATGGACGATCGCAAAATTTTCTTCAATTTATATTTTAGTGGGCGGTAAGGAAAATTTACCCTCATCAAAGTGGGGAGAAGACTAACATCTGGTCAGGCAAAATATACTGATCAGACATGTTATTCAGGGTCAGGTAAAACATACTGGCCAAGACCCTCACCTCGGCTTCCTAGTAGCCCTCCTTGGAAATGGGCTGTTTTCATGGTAGCCTGGCTCCTGAGGTGAGGGATTGACATGATCCCCGTGGTAGTGACACACTGATGAAGCCAAGCATAGCACAACTGCCTGTGGAGGACCCGGTACACCTTTATCAGCATGCTCAGGATGTGAGGAAAGCTGCTACAACACGCCATTTAACATCCTTTTCAGGGCGCGCAAAAGAGTAACCCACTTATTGTGGGCATTTGCAAACAACCCTCACGAAAACTATAAAAGTGAGGGCCAAGTATAAAAAGATTGATGAGCCCTGATTTAGATGTTTTGTTTGTTTAACCTTTAGCGCACTCTGGTCAAGAATTTCTTGACCCACTCTGCCTACAAAAATGGTGTGTTGAAAAAAAAAATTCTTTTTTCAACGGAGACACTCTCGACAGCCATTTTTTAAATGCTGAATACGTCACCGTATATACACAATATGTTTCCGGTTAAATTACTGTATGTTAGATTAGAAATGGCTTTTGGACAATTTTAATTTTGTATATGCCGTTTGGAGCAAGCCGACTTTTTGCGAAAGGTAAAGTAGGTTGTTTATGTCGATATTATAAACACAGTATCGATACGTTGTTGTGGTTTCCATGGATTTCTATCGGAGCGACTATGCCTAGCGGTCGAGTTCAAATTTTATTCAAGATTTCCATAAATTTTCAACTTCATCTTTTTGTATCTCAGAAACTAACAAACACACAACAAAAACAATAAAACCCACAAGTTCTTTATTCAATTGTGTCTCTACACACAAGAAAATCATATTTATTGACAAACAAACAGAAAACTTACAAATTTTGAAAGTCAACTACGAAAGCGAGATGCAAATTTTTCGTAAAAAATTATGTGGCGAGCTAAAGGTTAAAAATGTTTTTCAGATTTTATGGTTAACAAATGTTAACTTTCAGATTTTATATCTGACAAATATGAACCATTAAGATTTTATATATTCTTCAGCATTTATCCTGAAAATGAAGTTGTGTCATAGATTACAGCGAGGCTGTGATATCGTCTTTCAGTCCGACACTGAGTTTGCCTTCACACTGCGATATCTTATCCCCTGGCGAGACTACACTAATGTCGCCACATGGAGGGGGATGGAATAAAGGATGTGAAGTTATACAAGGGTCGCTCCGAAAGTAATGCTTCTTATTTGAATATCATGTCCCACGACGTCAGAAGTGGATTTTGGAAGTATATCAGTAAAGTTTGTACCTTCCCGTCAATATCCGTAAAATTTTACTTCCGTTCGACAGGTGGCGGTGGAGGAGCAGTCTGACAAAATGGAAGTGTGTTATAAACAGAGGTGTGTTATTGAATTCCTCCATGCACCAATTAACATTCATCGATGCTTGCTGAATGTTTGCGGAGACTAAACGGTGTATGTTAGCACAGTGAGGCGGTGGGTTGTGCGTTTCAGCACTGGCAAAAGTTACAGGAAGGACAAGCTACATTGCAGACAGCCATGCACAGCTGTCACACCACACAATGAAGGTCTCGATCAGCTCATTGGAGCTCGATATCAGCTTCAATGCATTAGAAACGATGGGGGCAACATTAGAATATCACAAAGTTTGCACCAGGTGGGTAACACGAATACTCACACAGGAACAGAAAGAACATTGCATGCAAGTTTGTCATGACCTCTTGAAGCATTACGAGGATGAAGGTGACAGTTTCCTGGATCGCATCATCACTGGTGATGAGATGTGGTGCCATCACTATGATCCTGTGTCAAAACGGCAATCTATGAAGTGGCGACGTGTGAATTTTCCATTTTCTTTTTCATAAAATGCATGCCGAAGTCGGATACACTGTGTCGACAGGCGCAAAATAAAAATATTTTGCAACGCACACGGCTTGGGGAATAAAGAAATAAGGTGAACGCAAAATAAAAATATAAAATCCAATATCATAACAAATCAAAAAGTTGCATATAAATTAAGACAAACACCCATTTCTCGTTGATTTAATTCAGTATTCTATAGACCATAATGACAAATGTCTATAAGATCTTAAGGGATAAGCACTGTCTACGTTGTTCTATTTCATAGATGTTAATCAGAACTGCAACAAAGAGCTAAAGAACAGAGCCTGTGCAGTCCTGAATGCACCGCCTCAGAAGGTGGTAGTGGACAACAACCGCTTATTGTCCTTGCTCAACCGTCTGGTTGCTCGCACAGACAGCTACACCGTGGAACGCCTGGAGAAGATATATAGTCACCTCAGTCAAATCATTTTCAGACATCGTCAAGAGTACGACAAGAGTGCCATGGTTTCTGTAAGTTTAAATGGTTTTTAAAATGTTAATAGTTGTGGATTATGGTTTTTAGAATGTTATTAGTTGTGGGTAATGGTTTTTAGAAATAAATGAGTAAAGAATTTTTTGGTGTTGTTTTTGTTGTGTGTGTGTGTTAAGTTTCTGAGATAAAAGATGATAGTGTTGAAGAACGGCATAAGCATTTAGGCTTGCCTGCTTTTGGCGTCACTGGTTGGGAGAGAAGAAAACAATTTGCAGACAGATTGCCAATTCACCGTAATGGCCATTTCTGTCACTTTTGACTATAAAAGTAATTATTGTATCTACATAAACAATCTAAACAGATCTACCTCAGAAAAATCCTCTACACAAACTTAACTCCCCCATTTTGAATAATCTTCAAATCCAAGTGAAAAACAAATCATATCCAAGCGTCTAAAACAAATTTCAAAATCGCCGTTGTTTGTATCTAACCGTACATTACTGAAGTCGGAACTCTCTACAATCAAAAGAGCAGCATTGTTCAGACTATTTCTACATAGCCGTTCGTTTTTCAATTTGATTAGAACAGCCACCTCTATGCAAGAACATCGTAACTCACATACATGTGACCTTGGCTCCACGATTTTTGGAGTCGCTTTGGAGCAGCGTTTGAGTGGTAAAGGTTAAGTTAATGTCTTTATACTGGTTTAGATGAGTCTGCCCCGCCGAAGATGGATGTGTCGGACCGAAAGGTGTAAATATCGCAGTCAAGCCGTAAATTAGCGACAACGCATTTCATTCTCCAGACTACATCCTGCTACTTGCGAAACCCTGTTCAGGGCTTGGTAGTGAGAGATTGAGAACGAACGCAGAAGAAGATGAGTCTGAAAGGGGCTTGTCATAAGTCTTTACCCTAACCATGAAGGAGTAGGAGGAGAAAGTTGAAATTTGGCACAGTGCTTATTCCTTCTCAATGTAGCCGCCACCTGAATTTATACATTTCTGCCATCTCTGCATGACCTTGAAAAAACCTTCAGAATAAAGTAGCCTATTTTTCTAACTAAACCAGTTATCACAAGTCAGTATGACATCTTCGTCCCTGTCAACATGATTTCCTTTCAGCTGTTTTTTTAAGTTTTGGGAAAAGAAAAAGTCTGGAGCTAAATCCAGAGAATATGGTGAGTGTGGAAGAATTTCAATATTCAAATCATCGGCTGTTTACAGCACAAGCCTTGTTTTATGAGAGCAAAGACAGAATTGGAGTGCGTTATCCCTCATTTTCTGGTCAGTCTTTCTTGGTTTGGTAAGGAGATTTTCATAATATTGTCATGAGGCAGGTAATCTTTAAATATGACACCTTTGACGTCCAAAAAAACAGTCAGCATCACTTTTCTTGCAGATTTCTGTTCTTTTGGCTTGACATGTGTTGGTTTTCCACTGCGTGCCAGAAATTTTAGATTCTGGGTCATAATGGTAAACCCAAGTTTTATCGGCAACATGTTTTTCGACCAACACATTTTGAGCAACTGGCTACAGCAATCAACCCTCGTTTGTTTCTGTTCACATGTCAGCAGACGCGGGACCCAGCGGGCACACACTTTTCTCATGTTCAGTCTGTTGTGTCAAATTCTAAAAACTGTACATTCGTTCAGTTTTGCTGACCTAGATATCTCTGCAATTGTCATTTTCATATCCTGGTAACGGAGGACAGAATTCCTCAAACACTGGTTCCATCTCCCTGTGTATTTCTGTTGGTGTTTTTCCTGCAACATCAATAATTTTATCATAGTTCTGGCCTCTGATTTCTCCATTGTTCTGACAAAACATTAGAGTAGCAGATCCGGTCAATAAGTAAACCTGTCGAGTAGGGAAATTCATACTTTTCAAGTCCAGTACAAATTGAATGAGCTGCATATGTGCCAAAATTCAACTTTCTCCTCCTACTCTTTCATAGTCAGGGTAAAGACTTAGACAAGCTCATTGTACAACCAGTTTCTTTTACATTCCCTCAATCTAAAAACTATGAGCATCCAATCTATTCTTGAATGCATTAATTGACCTTGCCTCCGCTAGTTTTTTGTGGCAATGCATTTCAAGCATTCACCACTCTCTCACTAAAAAAATATTTCCTGCTATCTAATCTGAACCTTTCTTTAATTAATTTGTACCTGTACCCTCTTGTTCTTGTAGGTGGCTGTATTTTGAAACACTTGTTAGTCTAATAGAACCACTGCGACCATCAATGTATATCATAAAAGTGACTCAAGAGGGCTGTGCATGGGGCTATGCTTCATAAGAATTTGATGAATGAAAATGATACATAAGAAAGCAGTTATTTAACCATTTCCAGTCTTGGTTCTTCTTCTTTGTACGCTGTCAGACGTCAACTTGAATTTGTTCGAAGAAAGCAGCTGTCATCCTGAGGCTGTCGACACTGCCATAGAGCTTGTCTAGTTTGGCACTGGCCACATCTGCTTTCTCTGGTCCTCGTATCTCGGGCAATTTTCCAACAGATGTTCAGCGGTCATTTTCCCTGTACCACAGGTGCATTCGTCAGTGCCACCTGTCTTCAGTTTATTGAATAGGTGGTACCTCAGTCTGTTGTGACCTGCTCTCTTCTGTTCAACTGGTAGTAGGCATCAATTTTTGTGTAGCCAGTATGTTCTGTTTCCCATTTGGCCATGTATCTGGCCCTAATAAACCTTTTGGACTCTTCGTAGGTCACACTAGAATCTGGTTGTGGTAGTCTTGCACCTTCTTATGCCAGTCTATCTGCCTCCTCGTTGCCTTGGATGTTACAGTGGGATGGAACCCACTGTACCACTACTCTTTTTGGTGCGGACTGCTGGCATAGTTGACAGAGTACTGCTCTTAAATCATTAAGTTCAGTATTTTTTTGGCTTTTTAGTGCTGTAACCACGGCTAGGGCATCTGTAAAAAGGACTATCTGGCTTTCATTGCTTTCACATGTCAGCATTGCTTTTGCTGCAGCCTTCAGTGCCTCTGCCTCCGCTCTGAAATTGCTTGAGAATTTTCCAGTTGCCACTGACAGTGTTATTTTTCTACCATTTTTTAGGCTCAGGAATACCCCTCCCCCTCTATTCTGTGTTGTGTTTGTTACAGAACCGTCAGTGTATACATGGGTCCAGTTCATGCTTGGGTAGTTTTCTGCTATGTACCTCAGGGTTAAGTCTCTTCTTTTTTTTTTCATCTGGCTGTTCTTGTTTCCAATACATGGTATATTTTCTAATACCTCCGGAATGATATGCTGCTTCCATGTGGGTTTGCATACAGTAGGGATGGGCTTTGGTGTTGTTATGGTGTTCATAGGGTCCTCGCTCATCTTTGCTTTTGGCTATTTCTGCAAAGTTTCTCCGATTTAGCTTCCCTTTTCAAAATCTATTTAGTCTGATGCATTGGATGGTCTGGCACTCTTCTTAGTTTCTCTGCTTGCTGCTGGGCTCTGCAGTCTCTTCTGTCGGTCATGGATTGCAGATTTGTAATCTTTTCAAGTTCTACTATTGGCATTGACTTCATGCCTCCTGTTATAACTCTCATGGCTTGGTTTTGAAGTTTACTAATTTTATCAAAGTTCACCTTTGCTGCTGTTGCCCATGCCGCAATGCCATACTCGAGAACTGGTCTCACTCTTCCAGTGTATAGTTTCTTAAGTATTCTTTCATCTTCTCCCCAGCTTGTGCCAGTAAGTTTCCTCCTGATTGCCATTCTTTCTCTGGCTCTCATTCGGTTTCTCTCGATCTGACTTTTCCATGTCATGCGCCGATCAAATGTGACGCCCAAGTAATTTGGTTTGTCATTTGGCCGCAGATATTTTCCGTTAAGACTTATTTTGGTGTTCTGTGGTTTATTGGAAAGCGAGAATATCGTACATGTTGTTTTTTCTTCATTTATTTTGAACAGCCATGATTTCGCCCACTCCTCCACCGATGTTAGGGCCTGCTGCATCCGATTGTTTGCTACGGTGAGATTTTTTCCAGAGGTCCACATAGCCAGATCGTCTGCAAACATGTAACTGTGGACTCTTCTTGGTATATTCTCTATGATGTTGTTTATATACACCAGAAAAAGTGTGGGTGACAGTACTCCTCCTTGGGGTACTCCTTGCTCCAGTGTCACCTTTTTGCTCATCTTCCCATGTACTTGAACTCTGGCTGTTCTGTTTTCGAGGTAGGGGCTGATCCATCTGTACATTTTTCCAGATACTTCACTTCTTCGTAGCTTGACTTTAAGTCCCTCTTTCCACACCTTGTCAAATACCTTCTCTAGATCCACCCAAACCGCTACTGTGTGTTTTTTCTCTTGGTAAGCATCCTCTACTTCCTGTGCTATGAGAGTGATCTGGTCCTCAGTGGATCTGTGTTGTCTAAATCCTGCTTGCTGTGGAATTTATGTGTTTTTCTTCCAGGTGCGACATCAGTCTGGTGTTTATCATACGCTCCATCAGTTTACCTACACAGCTCAGTAGAATGATAGGCCTGTATCCATTTGGATCTGTTCTATCTTTTTCTTTCTTTGGTAATGGTATAAGTATAGCATCTTTCCATGCCTGAGGTACAATTCCCCTTTTCCAGCTTTGGTTCAGGACTAATAGTAACTTCCTCTTTGCTGTTTGGCCCAACCCCATCAGTATTTCATTTCCCCATCTTTTCTGGGCGATTTCTTTTTCTTTAAAGTTCTCATGGCCTCATTCATTTCATTCATCGTTAGTTTTGCCATCATGTGCTCCTCTGGTGCAATCTTGATGTTGTCGTGCCTCTTTTGTTCTTCACTAATGTCTGTATGCCTGTCTGTAGGGACATCAATGTGGTTTGCTCTGGCATAATGTTCTATAAAAGCGTTTGCTGCTTTTTTTCCAGTAAGCATGTTGTCACCCTGCTTGATGGTAATTTGTTTGTTTGATGGAGTTTCATCATTTATGGCTCTGACTAAATTCCATAGTTTGTTCCCTTCTTTATCTAGATTGAGCCTTTCTGTTTGTTTTTTTCCAACTGTCTCTTGTTATTTGGTTCAGTGTTCTTTTGTATTTCGCAGTGATGGCCTTGAGGGTGATATTTGCTTCCGTAGATTGCTCTCTCTGCCATGTTCCTAGCATTTGAGACTTCGTCCTCAGCTTTCTGCAGTTCATGATTCCAATATGGCTTGTAGTTTTTCCTTGCTCCTCTTGGGATGGTCTTGGTGGCTGTTTGCAGTATTGCTTTGCTTAGGCTTTCCACCATAGGTTTCATATTGTTATTTTGTGTGTTGATGGTTTCACACAGTCCATCTGTCAGCATTGGAAATCTGTCCCAGTCGGCTCGTCTGTAGTTCCAACGTGGCAGCGGTTTTATTTCCTGGGGGCCTACTTCCATATCAATATCTAGCCTAATTGGCCTGTGGTCGCTACCTGCCAATTGGTCAAGCACCTGACGATCTATTTTGTGGTGAATATCCCCCGTGGAGAAGGCCAAGTCTGGAGTGGAGGTGGTATGCCATGTTCTGGAATAGAAGCTAGGGCTGTCGTCTGGCCTATTGATAAGATAGAGATTTGTGTCTATCTCCCAGTCTTCCACTTCATCCCCTCTGCTGTCTGTGTCTGAATATCCCCATCTCTCCGAGTGACTGTTGAAGTCTCCAACCACTAGGCAGCTGGAGTCCTTGATTTCCATACTCGAGAGCGACCGGTCTTTGTTGAGTGGGCCATACAGGTTGAAGATACCAATTTTCGTTTTTTGTGTCATTATGTCGACTCTTACAATTTCTGCTTGTCCGGTGTGATTTACAGATACTGCGCTACTTGGTATGCAGTTTCGTGTCAGTATCAGAACCCCTCCTTTGTGACCTTTTCTATCAAGTCGGAAGGTCTGGTATCCTCTGATTGAGAATCTGTGGTTGTTGTTGAGGTGCGTTTCTTGGATGCATGCCACGTCTATCTCGCCTTCGTACAGGCGATTTGTTAGAGAAACCTTTTAAGGACTCCCTCCGCATTCCACTGTAGTATTTTAAGGGTCTTGGGTTTTTGGTCAATAGCTCTTGCCCCATGTCCCTGTGCCTTGACTCCACAGCACATGGGTGAGTGATCACCAGTAGCATCAGGTGGGGCCGGCACTCTCTCTGCCTGGTGGGACTCCACAGGATGAGCACCATACTTTCTTCTTTTAAATTATGACGTCATCATACAGCGATTTACGTTGCACTGTTTCGTTAAACCTGTGGCTCAGTGCATCTGATTTCAACAGGTGTTTCTGTAAGGTTGCCCTCCTTAGCCTTTAGCTGTCCCCAGCCCATCTGCAAGGCGGCAGTTGTTTGTTGTCAGAGTTGTCTCTCTTAGGAAAGTTGTCTTGCAGGACTATCGAGTCTTCCCCACTCGTGTCAAAAGGGTGTGATGATGATGATATGATGGACTTATGTACTAGTTTTTCAAGTATCCCAGAAGAGAGACAGTCCAGTGTGTCTGTGTTCCAGGATCGGCACGTCCTGCCAGAAACGTAGCATATACATGTGAGTGGGGGTATCTCCTTGCTCCCCTTTAGTATTTTCAGCTCCTCTGCAGTGATGGTACGCCTAGCATTCCCCGCCAATTGGGAGGTTGTCACAAAGGGGTAGAGGTGCAATGTCCGCTGGCCTGCATCTCTTCTGCGTCCATTGGGATGACTGATAGAAGACAAAAGTAAAGAACGAGGCAAGAATGCATTTAGCCAGGAAAGAAGCCTAGTCATGGCACAGAGATGTTGTTCGTCTGGTGTGCAAATATAGCTCATGATCGAGGGCTGATTCTCAACAGTTCGCAGTGAGGTGGCTGCTCTACTGCTTGCGACACCCCGATCGAGAACTAAGTCGTCTACAAATGATTTCATACCTCCACGCAGCGTGGGGTGAATATCGAACAGGTCCTCGCCCGCTTTGATCAGCTGGATGGCAGATACCTCTTTCTGCGGCTTGACCAGAGTCGGGCTGAGACTCGGGCCCCAGGTCCCAACCATATCGTTGCCTCTCGTCGCAGTGGTGCTAAGAATATCCAGTCTTGGTTAATTTTGTCAATTTGTGTTGGTTTTTTTTTCTGTCTTGTGCAAGAGCCACAATTCCACATGTAAAAGTTATCTTCAAAATAAAATTTTATATTTAACAAATTAGACTAAAATTGCAATCTAAACATCATAAAACACATAATTAGATTATCTATGACATGAAGTATTCATAATAAAGATTAGATATAATTTTAAAGTGTTAAATGGCCTGAATGTGCAGGTGGAAAAGTCATTTTTGTTTACTCGCTACGTCATGTGCATTATAACACTAATCCCCTAATTCCATAACAACAATCCTTTCATCTGTGTCTCAATCAAAGTCTGTATCGTGCATGTATTGAATATCCAAGAGCAATCCAGATGTGGATCATTTGTTCTGATCAAATAATAAATTATTTCTCATGTCTTAAAGTCCAACTATCATTGCACTAAATGTGTAGATTTCGAGACTTCATAATGTTCTTGAATGTCCACCTATAGGAAATAACTACAATAAACAACTACACTTGTGCAAATCGTCTGCCATCGTGTATGTAATGTCAAAGAGCTGAGCTGCTTTATCTTTGTTATTTTAAATTTGTCCAGGTAAATGCCTTTACATGTCTAAACATTGGTACACACATCTTTTGTTATTTGCATATAAAAACTACATTTAAATTGTCTTTGTTTTTCACTTACATTCAAGTAGCTATTATTATATTAAGCCTTTACAGCTCGTAGAGGCTGATATTGTCCCCCAAAATCCTAAACATGGCCGCCCGTCATTACCAAAATAGACCTAGGAAACATGTTTGTTTTTCATGATTTAGTTTGTTGAATTTCTTCTTTTTTTTTTTTAAATGGTTCTACACTTTGGTTGCGTCTGCACATGCACAGGATGTTTAACAGTAAAATCATTTCTGCACAGGTTACCATAGCACGTTTTATGATCTTTAAAAATCGACTCATTTATTGCGACACAAATTGGGCTTCAAGACCGTAATAATGATTTACAATTTTATCAGTTCAATGATCACGCATCTGAATTGCCTATGGATATTCCACACGCGCCCGATTCAGAATTTAACTGGGACACATAATACGAAAAGTATGTGTATAGGAATTGACATAGCTTGATGTTGATCTTGACGCATTTCTCAGCGTAACTGCGAGTTCCAACTTCGTCTCCAGCGGACTCTATCTTGGGCCACGGAAGTCCAGTGCATGGTGAGCCCTCACCCAGAGGCATCTTGTATGTTGTTATGTGCAACAAGGAAGTCTGACCTACGCATTGGAGGTCTTTCATGCGGCTTTTTTTTTACCTCGGGGGGGGGAGGGGGGGGGGGGTACCAGATTGCTGTCGCCGTGCTCCATCATTTCATCGATAATTAACGAATATATTGGCGAAACCAGCGACATAAGTACCAACAAAAATTTCTTTTCAATTTACGCCTATGCATTAATGAAATTTAATGCTTCATGCTAATATATGATCTTTATAATGAATACTTTCATCTCATAAATAGTTTAATTATGTATTTAGCGATGTTTAGATCGTAATTTTTTGTTCAATATTTTCAAAAATAAGGAATTAAAATATTTTGAACTAAAATTTGGACACACAGAATTTGTTGTCATTTTGGCCCAGATTTAAAAATAACATCTACAAAATTAGCTCATGCTGGAAAGGGTTAAGTTACCCAGGTTTATTATTTATTAACCTTGCTCCAGGTTTATTATTTATTAACCTTGCTCCAGGTTTATTTTTTATTAACCTTTCTCCAGGTTTATTATTTATTAACCTTTAGCACGCCCTTGTCCGATCCCTTTGAACCAGCTCGGCCTGCAAAAACGGTGTCCGGAAAAAAAAATTTTTTTGTTGAACGGAGTCACTCCTGACATCCATTTTTTACTGCTGACTACGCCCTCCATATATACACGATATTTTGCCAGTTAAAGTATCGTGTGTTCGATTACAAATGGCTTTTGAACAGTTTTAATTTTGTATACGCCGTTTGGAGCAAGCCGACTTTTTGCGAAAGGGGAAGTAGGTTGTTGGGAAAGATCTTTATCGAGTAGATCTGTTTATTTTGTTTGTTTAAATGAAAGAACTACGTTTGAATTGAAACTAACAGTTGTGGCGATATTGTAAACACAGTATCGATACGTTGTTGTGGTTTCCATGGTTTTCTATCGAAGCGACTAGGCCTAGTGGTCGAGTCCAAATTTTTCCCGAGATTTTCATAAATTTTCAACTTTATCTTTTTAAATCTCAAAAACTAACAAACATACAACAAAAACAATAACACCCACATGTTCGTTATGCTATTGTGTATCTACACACCATAAAATCATATTTATTGACAAACAAACATAAAAGTTACAAATTTTGAAAGACGACTACCACAGCGACTAATTAAGAAAATTAATTAGGTCAAATTTTTTCACAAATTATGTAGCGTGCCTAAGGTTAACCTTGCTACCAGGTTTATTATTTATTAACCTTGCTACCAGGTTTATTATTTATTAACCTTGCTCCAGGTTTATTATTTATTAACATTACTTTCAATTTCACTCAGGATCTGGCTCAAAAAGTGGATGAGCTGACGAAGATTGTCCCATCAACAAGCACGACATCGACAACACGAACATCCAACTCAATAACAGACTCTGCAGCATAAGACTCCATCTAACTGACTTGTATTCTTCAGGGACATTTTTCATTCTATTTATGTCTACTTGCCTTGACCGTTCCATCTATAATTATTTTCCCCTTGACCGTTTTATTATTATTTTCCCTATAAATTGTTTTTCAGTGTACGTGCGTGTATGTGTGTGTGTTGTTTAGTCGTGTGTTGAACATCATAGAACCTAATAAGCATTTGATATTTTTTACAAAATGGCAGCAAATTTATTTTAAAGGCAGACCTGCCATATATACCAGTCATTTCTTCCAACATATGGCATCCACGAAGTAAATCAATCAGGCAGCAAATGTCAACCATTTGTTAACATTATATGAATTTCCTTACAGTGCAAATGAGCATTTTGACACGTCTGTTATCTAGAAGCCTTAATTGTGCCATTGATAGCTTTTTATTAGCATGTTGATCTGTGGCAGGTCGGATTTTTGTATCAGCTTCTGAACTGCTCAGTAGAATTTTTAAAAATTTGCCTGCACACTGCATTTCAGCTGCAGAAACAAATGACTTATATCCCTCTGCTCTAAAAATCTCCTGGGGATTCTAATAATGGTAAGAATGCTATAATTATAGTTTATTTTTGCAAAGTTTTTGGAATGCTTCAATGTAACTTAGAACTATACCAGAAGTGTTGATTGTATCATTAGGCATATTTCTGTAGTATTTGGAATCAAGTCAGTTCATATGATCAACCTTTACCACGTGCGCGACGAGTCTGGCCAACTGGTGTCATGTAAATCGGACGTTGAGTCTACCCGACTTAAATTGCCGTTCCATAGCGATTGGCCATTCTAATCAAACTTAAAAACGAACGGCTACGTAGTAATAGTCTGAACAATACTGTTCTTTAATTGTAGAGTTCCTTCTTCTGTAATGTATGGTTAGTTATCAACAATGGCGGTCGTGGAATTAGTTTTAAGCGTTTGAAAATGATTCCTTCTGTTTTTCACTTGGATTTGAAGATTCACCGATTTTTTAGAATGGGGTGGCCAAGTTACTGCAACGGATTATTCTGAGGTTTTTTCAACCGATGTACATTGGAAGCGGGAGAGTCTTAAGTGTGCCGTTTTTTCAACACTATCACCTTAATTAATTTTTTTATCTTGGAAACTAACTCGCACACAACAAAAACAATAACACCAACAAATTGTTTATTCATTTATTTCTCTACTCACAAATAAATCATTTCAATAGACTGTCAAATAAAAATGTTACAGGCTCTCAAAGTAGCAAACATAGTTAAACGACGTGACATCATGAAAAATAATGCTGCAACAGTGAAAACTGCGTGAATTTTGTATGCAGAGTGGTAAAGGTTAATCAACTTCTGTGCATATAAATGCCTAGATTAAAAGGTCTGTGAATCTGACAAAGCATATTTTCCAAAATGCTAATTATCAGAAACGTCCAAAATTTAAGCTTTTTCCGCAAAGTTTTTTTTATAGAATTGTATTTCCATCTCATTCATTGCTCAACAATTTCCATAAGACTATTCTGACTTCATCATCTCTTCTGTCTTTTATCTGTTGAAAGGTGCAATCTTCTTTCATATGTAATTTGCAAGATGAATCCATCTCTCAGTGTTTGTTTTCTCACACTATCATTTTCTTTCTCTGCTTTGAAGCCCTGCTGTTTGGTGGAATAGGCTCATGCAGTGGGTAGGTTTGGAAACATTCTATCTTAACTTATAATAGTCCCTAAACGTGGATTAGGACAACAATGTTAAATTTAAGCATATAAGAAACATTTTAAGGATTCACGTTTTCCTCAAAAGCAAAGTACATTCTGTGATAATAAAAATTGGGGGAAAAACATTTTTTGTTTGTTAAAGTTAAATTTGAATAAAAAGTTTATTAATATTGAACAAATTGAGCTAAAATTACAATCTAAACATGGTAAGACGCAAAATTAAAAAATTTCTATGGCATGAAGTATCCATAAAAAAGATTATATATTAGGATGAAGTGTTAAATGGCATTGATGCGGAGGTGGAAATTGGACAGCAACAAATTTTATGGTGTTCACCACTTTTTGGGCTTCGCCGAGATGTCCGCACATTCCTTTACACATACCTTTTGTATTATGTGTCCCAGTCAGTCTGAATCGAGCATGTATTGAGGTTCCACAAGAAATTAATTCAGTTGCGTGACCATTGTACTGATCAAAAAACAAATCATTTCTCGAGTCTTGAAACCCAACTTTCCATGCAATAAATGATTCTGCTTTCAAACATAGCTTTCACAAATGTCTACCTATCAGAAATAACCTTACAGTTAAACGTCAATGCCGCCATCATGTAGAGCCGTTAAAAAAATGTAATTTCACAAACTAAAACGCAGATGAATATTTCAGAAGTCAGGTTTTGGTTTAGGGTTTCAACGCCTGCAAATTGGAAAGGATTAAGCTGTTATGTGATAGACAAGATTTTCCATCACCAAGCTGAGACACACTAATATTGACCTGGTTCACCTTTTGGAGCATAGGTTTTCAACGACTGCTCTCTCTCCACCCATTCCTATTTTCTGTTATCTTTTTTTAGTCCTGCTGATCAGATTCTAGTTACCCTGGCTTCATCTTCAGCTGTTCTTCACCAGTTGTCTTTTAACTTTCTCACTCTTCTCTTCCCCTGTGGGTTCCAACCCTGTGCATTTCTGGCTATATTGTTTCTTCCGGACATACTTGTTGTTATTATTATTATGTATCCATATACACTGGCGCTCTCTCTCTTTCTTTGACTCGCTTATACGGACAAGCTAATATCAAGATATTTTTTTTTTATGATCTCAACTCCAATAATAAGCTCGCCAATCTTTTTTTTATACTCAAGTATTATTTAGACTGATATGATCATTGTAGTGCCACTCAAATGATGTGTTCTTTTTCACCACAAAGGTAATTTATAATATTTATGGCAGCATTACCAGTCAATCAATGCAACTTTGATGTGGTTGTTGATGTTCCAATCACCTCCCCATCCCAACTGTTCGATAGTATACATTAATGACATTAGTGTTCATTTTGTAGTTGAATCCAATGTTTCTGTGTGTGAACTTCTGAACTCATTGTTGTAGTGTAACCGAGTGCTTAATACATTCTCTTCGAATTAAGTTTTATTACAGAATGTTAGGCCAGTATAGCTAGTTTATATCCAGAGGCTCCTTAATAGAGAGAAATTAATAGGACCATTTTGCCCCACTATGTTGTTGTTGGTGTGGGCTTATTTTTAAAAATAGACTTGCTGAGTTGTTTATTATTTTGCAGCCAATGCCAGTTTTCATTAGCATCAAATATCTAGATTTTTTTTCCTTTGTTGATTTCCTGCACTTTCGTAATTTGTTTAGTTGGTGTCACATGTCCTGTCCTAGCTTTTAGCTATCCATTAGCCAAACCAATTCCTCTGTGCAATCAGAAGGTTCCTTCTGGTTTAAACTTACAAGAAGAGAAAAGGGAATTATGGTGTACATTATTTCTTTTATTCTGATGTTCATTCTGAAAAGGACGTTATGACGTGGCGTATATTATGAGACCGAGATATTTGGCCTGACACCTCACAGTATTTTTTAGGACAAGGTTAATCTTCCCTCTTCGATCCCTATTCTCTTAGCCAGACTATATGAGTGCAGCCTCCTGTTTCCAAAGGTGGAATAGCCTTGGTCAGCTATAGTTCACTGATCTCGATGCAAACAGTCAGCTATAAGTTGTAGGCTGCTGTCAGATCATTCACTGCTCCATCTTTGACCCTGTACATTGTTTGCTGGGGGGAAGAGGGGAGGGGCTCTTTGAATGTATGAGACGGGGCTGAAGACGCAGAAACGAATGAGCTGACAGCAGCCAGCGACTCAAAGCTGACTGCTTGCGCTAGTATCAATGAGTGTCAAATCTGACCAAGACCCTATTACGCCTCCAATCCAAGTTGTGGCCCTGGAAACAAGCTGTACTCTTGCAGTCTGACTTAGAGAATAATAGTCAAAGAGGGAATGAAAGCCCGGTTCTAAAAATGTGTTGAAATCGTCTGTGTCAGGCAAAAATACACACACAACCAATTTTTTACCGAGCCATCTTATTATTACTAAGCCATCCTTCGTACATCCAACCAGGTCAAGGTCAGACCAAGGCTTGTGTTGTCCCCCCCAGTCGTAATTTTTCGTGCTACACCACAAAGGAAGTTTTAATGCGAGACTGCTTCATTGTCGCTACTTTGTCCTTGAGCATTAGCTAGGTAATTCAAGGGTCCGATTATTGGATGTTTTTAGGATGCTCAGCGGGGGAGGTGCTTCAGGGTTCTAAGTTTCAAATTGGCCTTGTAACTCAATAGAAGAGCTTTGTTAAGTTCCTTTTCCTTCCATAAACTATACTAAGCAGAAAAAGTGACTAAGAAGCTTATCATGCAGATTAAAGTGCTACGATACATAAATGCTGTTGGTGCTGGCTTCCCTCAAGCATGCCACCTATTGGTGAGGCAAGTTCCTATTGACACCTAAAAGGAAAAATGCTGGCTGCATCAATTTAACAACTATTATGTCCAGTTTGTGTAAAGAAGACTATTCTTTTATTGAGACATGCTTGAGAGGATATTATTCTTTGACATGTCTTTTTAAAATGTGTCCATTATTTTGCAGATTTTTGTGTGCACATAATTATTTACAAAATATTCTATAATTTTAGCTATAGATATCTTCCTTTTAATAAATGGAACAGCCTGGCATGAGAAGACAAGTTTTAAAAATATTTTATTTTAAAAAAAACTATCATTGTGTTTATTCTTATGGCTGAGATCTATAGGATTTCTTCTTTGGTATTTGCCCTGAAAAGAACATTTTGACTGCGATGCATGCGTCTTTCAGCCGACACATTTGATTTCAAGCGGCTTTTTATTAAATACCAGATTTGCCTTCAACGCTCCGGTCCCTATCTCTTGGCTAGACTACACTAGTGTCTAGTGCTGCCTGTTACCAGAACTGCCATGTGGAGGTGGAATAATGTCTTGGTCAGATATGGTTCGCTGATCCAAACAGTCAGCTATGAGTCGCTGTCTGCTGTCAGCTCATGCACTACTCCCACGAGGATTTATAGGACGGATTAACCTTCTAGTTTCCACATTTTTTGTCATTACATCACAAACATTTAGACTTATCTATTTAAGGGTACACCAGTTGCCTTGTATATCCATGAAATTGCCACAAAGCACTGATAGTGTTCCTAACCAGATCTGCATATCTGTTAGTTTCCACTACAAACGTATTTATAACATCTACTTTAACATCCTAAAATAAAATTACCTCACAAAAATCTGTTGCGACAATCAATTATAGAATAACCTTCCAAATCCTCATGAAACACAGAAAAAATATTTAAAATCAATCAAGCCATCTTGTTGTTTTCAAGACAGGAAGAAGTGGTCTCGTAATCGATTCAGCCGTTTCTATAGTAAAAACTGGTGTTAACACGGCGAATACACTGGCGAGTATAAATTGTTTCGCCAATGGTTCAGTAAAAGTTAATAAAAGCAGCTAGGTTATTAATTTTACTCTGATAGTAAAAGAAATCTATTGTACCGAAGATCTGAACACATGTTCTCGCAGTCACAAGGCTGATATCCAAACTGCTCACCAGATGCTTAATTTAATTTTTTTTAATGTTTTAACAATATTAAAAAGTATGAAAATTAAATAAAGTACAAATAGTTAACAATATTTTCACCTTTCTCTTGAAGTAGTTACAAAAAGTAGGTTTTGTGGAACCACTTTAGAGAATTACAAAAACTATACTTTAGAGCTCTCCACAAAATGTTTGTTCCATTATTATTGTTCACGTTGCCATTATGTTTGCACTTAATCTATCTTGTATATAATATTGAATGAAATTAGCACACAAATTTGCTTGTCACCTGGTCAATTACCCAGAAATCCTAAGGTCTCTAAAGTTTGAGGTTAAATTACTTTTATCTGAACAAAATAAATTATTTTTTTACCTGGGCCAAATTTTATTACTTTTCTTCTGAGAATAATAGAATTGCTTTTTTATATTTAAAAAAAAGACAAATATCATATCGCTTAATCACCGGCCGGATAATGGCCGTTTGCCCCATAGAATTGTACCAAGGTTATGAGCACATCACTTTGGTCAAGATGCAGGTATCTTCCTCTTCTATAGCGGTTGTCATGAAAAGGACCTTTTGTCATAGTTTACAGAGAGGCTGTGATATCTGCGGATTCGGCTCAACATCCGATTTCAGCTGGCTTTTTTTAAGTACCGGATTTGCCCTCCCACTGCGATCCCTATCCTTTGGCCAGACAACATTGGTGACTGGTGCATCCTGTTTCCAGGGCCGCAACGTGGAAGCAGAATAAGGTCTTGGTCAGCTATGGTTTGCTGACCCTGATGCAAGCAGCCAGCTATGGGTCTCTGTCTGCTGTCAGCTCATTCGCTGCTGCATCTTGGCCACAGATGCAGGTATCGTAAATATTTTGTCACAAAAATGTGACTGTTCGTCTGCATAAAATTGAATTAAAATTTTGTCTGGGCAAAATTGGTTAACTTTTCGCCTGGACAAATTTAATTTAGCATTTCACCTGGACAAAACTTAGAAGTGACAAATCAATTTGTATAGGTAGTAAATGTTCTCACCCAAAACTGGTCGCTCATATGTACTTATATTGAAGTCATCAATGGAGTTGGAATGATGCAACCATTCATGAAATCAATTGCCCATCTGTAATATTAAATTGTACAGTTTCCATAGAACATTCATTGTTTATGGGCTTGAAATTGCTAATAGAAGTGCTCTATGTATTTTTAATCACATGTAAAGGTCAGACACTGTTTCATTTGTACCAGAAAATGTTGTCTCATATTGTTCTGTGTTAAAAAGATAATCTAAGACTTGGGAGTCGTAATGTATATCATTAACAATCCTAGTTATCTGATACTTGGAGCCGTAATGTATATCATTAATATTCCTAGTTATCTTAGACTTGGTATTGTGATGTATGATGTCATTAAGAATCCGAGTTCTCTGAACCTGGATATCATAATGTATGATGTCATTAAGAATTTGAGTTCTCTGAACCTGGATATCATAATGTATGATGTCATTAAGAATTTGAGTTCTCTGAACCTGGATATCATAATGTATGATGTCATTAAGAATCCGAGTTCTCTGAACCTGGATATCATAATGTATGATGTCATTAAGAATTTGAGTTCTCTGAACCTGGATATCATAATGTATGATGTCATTAAGATTCCCAGTTATCTGAGATGCTTAGTCATTAATGTATGTTGTCATATAGTGTTGTGTTATAAAGTAAAGTGTAAATGTTAAGAATGCCAGTTATTTGAGAGTAAATCAAAATGTATTTTGCTTTTGTTAAGAATGCCAGTTATTTGAGTGTAATAATGTTGTTTTTTTAATCATATTGTTATGTAAATGTGTATACAAATGATTTCAGTGTAATGTATGGTGTAGTCATTGAGAATACCAGTTGTTTGAGACTAATAATGTCAAGTGCTATTGTTGGAAAACCCTGTTATGTGAAAATAATAATGTATGGGCAATTGTTGAGAGTACAAATTATTTGACACTAATAACGTATTGTTGAAATAATGTGTGGTGTAAATGTTGTAAATGTCAGTTACTTGAGAGCGCTAATGTAGGGTGTAATTGTTAAGAATAGCAGTTATTTAAGAGTAACTCATAATGTATTTTGTAAATGCTAAAAATGCCAGTTATTTGAGGGTAAAAATGTATAAATTTGGGCTAGTGGGTAGTGTAAATGTTCAGAGTACTTGTTATTTCAGTGAAATGTATGGTGTAGTCATTGAGAGTACCAGTTATTTAAGACTAATAGTTTAATGTAATTGTTGGGAATCCCAGTTATATAAGACAAATAATGTGTGGTGTAATTGTTGAAATATATGGTGTCAATTTTGAGAATCCCAGTTATTTGAGGGTGGTAATGTAGAGTGTAATTGTTGAGAGCATACCAGTTATTTGAGGGTGTAATTGTTGAGAGCATACCAGTTATTTGAGAGTGGTATTATAGGGTGCGATTGTTGAGAGAATACCAGTTATTTTAGACTCATACTCATAATGTAGGTCTAGCACGTTTGTGTTTGAGATATTTTGAAGTGGTTTTTGTTGCTCTGAAGTTGGTTTGCGAACTGACTGGCCAATGGAACACATAAACCATTGATTCTGCCATCATCTGCTTGTTGTTCTCTGTACTTTCAGAATGTCAAAGAAAATTGGTCAGTCTGAGTTTGGTGGTATCTCTTTGTCGAGGCTGTTCATGAGTGGTACTGATAATGGCCGCATGATTGCGACATAATAGAAATAACATTTCTAACGTGCCAGCATATTGAATATTATAGTTGCTCAAGGGAAATATAATTTTTATTATGACTTTTCCATCGAATATTACTGTGTGCAAGTTTACAGATTTGTACATTTTTATACTACTTGTAAACATTTACCTAATATTTATTGCTGGTTTATTTGTGAAGATTAACATAGCAATGAAATCTTACTAGAGGAAACTGCATTTAACATATTGAAAAGATGCCATTGTGATTTCAGCACAGGGCATCAATTCTAGCAAATAATAGTGTGTATATCTCCTCATTGGTTGAAATGAGAATCTGATGTGGGTCTCTACATAGTCCAGTTCTATAGAGTGCATATCCCTCTAGGGTTGTATTCTCCCTAATATTGTAGACCTCCAGAACATGAAGCTCTCTGACAGCGTTTCAAAACACCTCTCCCAAAAATCTTGAATAGTTCACTTTTGCAGGGATGAAGAGGGAAAAAGCATATGTAATGTTTGTGAAGAAATCAGTTCCCGTTTTGAGCTGTGACATTCTCCAGTTAGCCCGATGTCTAAGGGTATCTTCTGTATGCGGTTCATGATATTTCAACCTGCTGCCCAACAAACTGCTTGATATGTTCTGTATACATAAGCCTCCCTTGTCGCGGTGGGAGAGCTTGCGTGCCCCGATGATCCAAGATGCTATGCCGGCGGACGTTTTATTTTGGCAAGGTCACCCAAGTCAGATAGGTCCTACTGCAGAACCCACCAGCATGTGGTACATGCTCTGGACTGTACCAGTCCATCCCCACTTCATGGGTGAAATGCATTCTTGTCTCGTTCTTTACTCTATGTCCACTATCATTTATCCCCATGGATGACGACGAGATGCAGATGAGCGGACATTCCACCTCTGCCATTTTGTAACAATCTTCTAGGTGGCGGGGAGTGCCACACATACCATTACTACAGACGGGCTGGCAAAACTGATGGAAGAGTGATGAGATGGCCGAACCAGAGGAATATGATATGTCCCTGGCAGGATGTGATGATCCTGGGAGACTGACACACTGGACTGCCTCCCTACGGAGATGCTCGAAAGATGCGTCCATAACCGTCCTTCGCAATCATGATGCCTCTAAGACAACACTTTATACGAGATTGGACGTAGCCTCAACAATTGAGGAAGACGTGTGCTTTTGTCCGGGAGACATTCGGCTGTCAAGAGCTCACAGCTAAAGAGATTTTATCATCATCATCATGTTCTGTAAAGACATGTGACAGAAATTATTCTTTGATTCATGTTAGGACAGTTGTCTCAAACACGCATTAACCTCAAGCCATTTATCACAGCCCGCAAGTTGATTGGCGTTGCAACTTTGAGTAGAAGTTCATAATAATTGGACAATAATATAGGATATTATATACCGCAAAGGACCTCTACTACCCTGTGATGTTTTTGTGGAATGCACACAATGAGAGAATACTCTTTTGTGCGCCTTAAAAAGGGCGTTAACCTTTCCTGCTCTGCATTTTTTCAAAAATTTCAAATTTTTCCTTGGTTGTTCACTTTGAGAACCTGTAACATTTCTATTTGTTGGTCATTAAATATGATTTTGTTGTGTGTAGAGACACAATTGAATAAAGAACTTGTTGGTGTTATTGCTTTTGTTGTGTGTTTGTTAGTTTCTGAGATACAAGAAGATGGAGGTGGAAAATTCATTTTAAAAAAATTTTTAATTTGGACTTGACAGCTAGGCCTAGTCGCTCTGAATGGAAACAACAACAACGTTTATAATATCGACACAACTGTTAGTATCCAATTCAAACGTATTTATTATCAAAATAAACAGATCTACCTCACATAATCTTTCACAGCAACCTACTTCCCCCTTCCCAAAAAATCAGCTGGCCCTAATCCGCGTAGTTAGAAGATAAATCGTTTAAAATCCATTTGTAATCGAACATAATTTTTCAACCAGTAAAAACCTGTGTAGATGTGCGTGGTGTATTCAGCAATAAAATAATGGCTATTTGTACGTTCTCCGTGCTTAATTATTCATTAATAAAAGGTGGAGGCTGAATCCGTGGCTGACGTACACCCGCAGAGTGGGAATAAGTGCTGGGTTGCTGTACCTTTCCTCACATCTTTAGCATGCTGATTAAGGTGGACACAGTCCCCCAGGTGGCTGTGCGATGCTTAGCTTCATCTGCATTTCGCTCACTATTACAGGGATTATGTCGATCTCCCATCCTGTTAGGCTGCCATGAAAAGTCCGTTTCCAAGGAGAACTGTATAGAAGTGAGATGGGGGTCTTGGCCAGTATATTTTACCTGACCCTGGCTAACATGTCCGATCAGTATATTTTGCCTGACAGACAGCCTTCTCTCCCCACACCCCAGGGTAGAAGAGGAGCAACTAAGTAGTATATGCTATGAGGACTGAGACCTCCAGAGAAGATGCAAAGATCATAAAAAGATAGAAAACACAAATGTAATGTCAGACAAAGCTAGAAGGAAATATATGAAAAGACAGAAAGTATGAAATAAAGAATAGGATTTTGCAAAATAAAGAAAGTTGTGCTGCCTTTGATCTTGCATCATGCAGCTTTTGGAGATATTGAGCTTGTCCTCAACTGTCTGCATATAGCTATTGAGAGTGTTTCCTTGTGCAGCACTTGGGCTTCTCTGCATATGACCATTGGGCTTGTCATTGGGCTTCTTTGCATATGACCATTGGGAGCTTGTCCTTGTGCAGCACTTTGGATCTCTGCATATGCCCATTGAGAGCTTGTCCTTGTGCAGCACTTTGGATCTCTGCATATGCCCATTGAGAGCTTGTCCTTGTGCAGCACTTTGGATCTCTGCATATGCCCATTGAGAGCTTGTCCTTGTGCAGCACTTTGGATCTCTGCATATGCCCATTGAGAGCTTGTCCTTGTGCAGCACTTTGGATCTCTGCATATGCCCATTGAGAGCTTGTCCTTGTGCAGCACTTTGGATCTCTGCATATGCCCATTGAGAGCTTGTCCTTGTGCAGCACTTTGGATCTCTGCATATGCCCATTGAGAGCTTGTCCTTGTGCAGCACTTTGGATCTCTGCATATGACCATTGGGTCTTTTCCTTGTGCAGCACATTGACTTCTCTGCATATGACCATTGGGTCTTTTCCTTGTGCTGCACTTTTGGCTTCTCTGCATATGACCATTGAGGGCTTGTCCATGTGCAGCACTTTGGCTTGCTCTCGTGCAATCCATGAGCCTTCTGTCTTGTCTCTGTGCAGTTCTTGAACCATCTGTGCTTGTCTTCATGCAGTCCTTGAACGATCTGGCTTGTCTTCATGTGGTCCTTGAGTGATCTGGCTTGTCTTTTATGTGGTCCTTGAGTGATCTGGCTTGTCTTTATGTGGTCCTTGAGACATATGACTATCTTGATGCAGTCTTTGAGTCATCTGGCTTGTCTTCATGTGGTTCTTAAACCATCAAGATGCCCTAATATCATCTCTTAGGGTAATATTAGTTTGAGATCTCAACACTAGAGGGAACAGCAGAGTAATGTCATCTTTATGCTATAGGCTATATATACATAATTTTTGTAGGATATTCATGAATCCCATCCCAAGGTTTGTAGGTTTAGCACAGATGTACCCAGTTTTGACAGTACAGTGTTGTCTATGACCTAGAGAGATAATGCCACATTTGCTGAATAAAGAAGGTAAACCCACAAGATTTTGTCAAAGACTGCTTCCATCATGTTCTTGTGCTGAGGGAGAAATAATCAAGTATGTCAGAAAATGATTGCTTACAACTTGGATGTATTCTCCTTGTATGATTTATTATTCTATTATATCTGCACTCACATTGTATAAGTTAGAGATGGGATGGATGCTTTAAGTAACATCATAATACCAGATTTTTATTATCGACTTATATTTTCTAATTAAACCTGATTGTTGTAAAACAAACAACAAAATTGTTTTTGTATATAATCTTGTATGTGTTAATTTCAATGCTAAAGCCGTTGCTAATGTTTTTATAATCTGTGTTTTACAGAGATTGTCTTCTTTTTCTTTGTTCTCATTCTCCTGTTGCTAAGCCCTGAAAAGGGCTTTGAAAGTAGCAGAATGTAGTTCAGAGAACGGAACGTGTTGTGTCATAGTTTACAGCTTGACTGCGATATTTGCACCTTTTGGTCCGACACATCCGACTTTTGCAGGCATTTTTTGTAATACCCGGTTAGCCTTCCCTCTTCAGTCCCTTCTCCTTAGTCAGTATGCTCTGTTGCAGCCTGATACAGAATCACCATGTGGAGGTGTAGAAGGGTCTTATCAGCTCTGGTTCACAGACCCTGATGCTAGCAGTCAGCTATGGGTCGATGACCGCTGTAGCTCATGCGCTGCCCAGTTGTTTGTATGATTCCATCTGCTTCCATCACCTGTTGTGGATTCCTATTGCTATATCTGTGGCGGGCCGACAATAGTGGATCATATTTTTTATTGTGCTGTATTTTTCACTTCCAAAGAATAAAATACATATTTTATCACAAGGTATCAAAAACAGCCATGCAGTTATTCAAGTCAATATCATTCCCTCACTTAGGGGACGGCGTGGCCTAGTGGATAAGTGGCCCGGCTCACAATCCGAAGGTGCTGGGTTCGATCCCCATCACAGCACCGGCCGTTACCCCGGGGAAGCAAACCCTTAGAAAATGCAGGAGGAAGCAGACCCTTACATAAAATGCATGCTGAAGTCGGATGCATTGGGCCGACAGGCGCAAAATAAAAACCACAGTGCAACGCACACCGCCTTGGGGATTAGAGAAATAAGGCGAATGCAAAAAAAAAAAAAAAAAATTCCCTCGCTTGTTCTCAACTCTCTAGCAAGTTTGCACAATATTTATATTTGTCAAAATGTCAATCGAGTATTAATTTTTGAAATAGATTCGTGCATTGGAATCCTCCACCGTGTTCATTATTCAGTGTGATATTTATTTTGTACGCTACTTTTTTTTCCTGCCAAACATTCTACATCATCCATTCAAGGCTGTTTTCGTTGTCTACGTCATCGACATCTGTAGGCCACTGAGACCTAGTCAACTATCGTCTTGCCGTCAATATTACTAGCATTTCTTTTACACAGCCCTTTCTCATGCAGATATCATGAGGGAAATCTATTAAAATACACAGCATTCTCATTAATACACATCTCAAAGCGCAGCGAATTTCCAAGTGGTATGCAGCTGGCGGAACTAGTGATTAGTACTGGCCCTCTGATCTGGAAAGAGCTGGCCAATGGCAACTCCAGATCCATCAGCACAGACCCCTACAGTGCAAGCATGACTGCACGGGAGTGACTGCGGGGGATATTAACATCTCAATTGTCCGCTGATCACTTTGTGACAAAACTACATGACTGGAATGTAACACTGATTGTCTACAGACTCTGCTGTCTTTTGGAGGCCACTCGCCTCCCAAATCGATGAACAGAAATGCTGGATTATCGAATCCCACAAGTTTTAAAATGACCCCCTGGAGATGAAATAGGGTCTTGGTCAGCTATGGATCACTGACTCTGATGCAAGCAGTCAGCTGTGCTCCACTGAAGTTTCAATGAGAAAAGAGTTGGTTGTGTGGATATCATCTTATCTCTTTTCCTGAGATATCAGATTTCATTTATAAGATGGCTGGAGATAAGACAGGATACAGTGGTCAGCCATGCCATTCTAGATGTCTCACAGCAAAACATTCAGCATATTGATAGGCTTCTCACATTTGAATATGGAGGGTGTGTAGTGAAGTGGATAGTGACATTGCTCACATTCCTAACATGCATATGTTTGAATTCAGCAAGATAGTGTCCCAATGGGAAGTAAACCCATTTTTAAAATATATGTTGAAGTCAAATATACTGGACCATAACATGAAACACAATATAATGCACACTAACTTAAGAAACAGGCTGGGGATGGGAGAACGACATTATCTATACTATATGTCTCGAAGTATTCTATATAAATATATATATTTAGATTAGATTAGATAGACAGACAGATAGAGAAAGAGAGAGATTGATTTGGCACTCTCTGATTTTCATATACATAAGCGGCGTTCAAAAAATAATGCCCCACATTGTTTTTCTCAGCTAATAATGAAAATAGAAGCATGAAATTTCAAATATGGCATGTCTCGCTTGTGTGTGCCAAATAATAGGACTGCACTAAGCCGTTGAAATGAAGCATGTTATGAGCTTGCTGTATAAGCAGTGCATTGGGATATAATTTCTTGCTGCAGGGAAGGAAACGGTTGTGAACATTACAAGCATCTATGTGATATGGAAGGAAGTTTTGTTGTCCTCAGGAGTACAGTTAGTTGCTGGGTTCAGAGAATCAAAGAATCAGGAAGCATAGATACGGAGCTGCTTGATCGACCGAACAGTGGACGTCCTGTCACAGTCACCAACACAGAAATGTTGAAATGCGCTGAGGGCATTATTCTTACTGATAGGCGAATCACTATTCAACAACTGGCCTTACACCTGTCAATCAGCATTGGTAGTGCAAATGCATTATAAAAACTGTAGGATATTCTAAGGTTTGCGCAAGATGGGTTCCTACCGAACTCTCATAAATGACCACCAATTGTAAAGGAAAACAATTGATTCTGAATTGTTGGGAGTGTATCAATTCTGATGGAGAGAACTTGTTGGCTAATATCATTACAAGTGACGGAACCTAGGCACATTATTTTTAACCTGAGACAAAATGCAGTCCATGGGCATCACCCACAATCACAACGAAGAAAAATATTCAAGACAACTCCTTCAACTGGAAAGGTCATTATCACTGTTTTTGGGACATTGAAATTGGGATTCTTGTGAATGTGATGCTAAGAGGAGAGACAATCATTTCGCAAGCTTACATTAGGACATTAAAAATACTCAATCGACGTTTCCGCAGAATTCAGCCTCACAAGAATCCAGCAGACCTGCTTCTCCTTCACGATAATGCGCGTCCTCACACAAGTCTGGCAACACAGAAAGCAATCACCAAATTAGGTTGAACTGTACTACCCCATCCACCTTAAAGTCCTGATTTGGCACCCTCTCATTTTCATCTGTTTGATCAACTCAAAGATTCACTCTAGGACAAGGTTTGAAGATGATGATAAAGTGATTCATGCACCCAAGAAATGGCTACATGATCAAGACAAAATCTGGTACGGGCTAGGAATACATGCACTTTTTTCACGCTGGCATAAAGCTGTACAAGTAGATGGGGATTATTTTGAATAATACAGATGTTTACATGATACATCCATGTGCATTGTGTAGAAATTTCATGCCTTTTAAACAAACAGTTCCTGAGATGTGGTGCATTACTTTCTGAACGTCCCTCGTTTTTAAATATATATATATATATATACGCACACACACACATCAGTTTATTTTAGTCGAATAATCAAAGTCATTGCACACGGTTTAACCCATAAGTGCTCTGTTCTTCTCCATATGTTTGGAGAATCTCAGCACAATGCACGAACTCAGTAGCACTGGCAAGGGTATCGAAATAGGTTGATAGATTTTTAAATAATTTTGCCCGGGCGGACGTTAAGCCTGCTCTATTCTGATTTCTATCCGCCGAGGGATTTTAAAACGTGCGTGCCACTGCACACGGTCTCTACTACCCAAAGATTCGGGGAAAATACCAGAAAGTCCTCCAAAAAAAAATTTATGTGATTTGAACCCGAAATCTCAAGCAACCAAGGCCGATTTCTTACCTTGAGACCACTCAGTCCACACACATATATATATAGTTGCCTTCATAGACTGCAGATATCTAATAGAGGCAATACAGAACACAAACAACGAACCGTTATTATCATAAATCAGAGCAGAACTAGAGAAACTACAAAGATACTCAACAAAAGAACTCTAGTGGCTACCCTTCCACTGCGGAATGGCTTGGCTTGGCTTCATTCGTTCTCAATCTTCTGCTATCAAACCCTGAAAGGGCTTAAGTAGCAGAATGTAGTCCAGAGAACGGAATGCGTTGTGTCGTAGTTTACAGCTTGACTGCGATATTTTCACCTTTCGGTCCAACACATCCGACTTCAGCAAGCATTTTTTTAGTACCGGGTTAGCATTCCCTCTTCGATCCCTTCTCGTCTGCCCTGCTGCAGCGTTATCCAGGATCGTGGAGGTGTAGAAGGGTCTTGGCAGTTATGGTTCGCTGGTCCTGACGCTAGCAGTCATCTATGGGTCGCTGACCACTGCAGCTCATGCGCTGCTCAGCATCTTGATCCCCCACTGCGGAATCGCGAGGAACGAGAGAGCTGGCACTCTAACAAAAGATGGCAGTAAAAAGGCATAATTTAATCATCAAGTACCATACAGAGAGATCAAGAACATCATCAGAAATCAGTATATACACCAATGAAGAGAGAACAGAACCATAAGCAGCAGACCAGACCCAATTCACCAACTCAAAAGAAACCAACAAACTACCATATTTAGGGGGAGGAACATTGGCGTCTGGTCAGGTAAAATATACTGGCCAAGACCCTCAGCTTAACTTAACTTAACGTTTTTATACTGGTTTAGAAGACTCATCAGAGTCTGTAGACAACCAGTTACATTTGCATTATCCTGCTCTAAAAGCTATACGCATCCAATCTATTCTTAAATTCTTTAACTCTCTCTGCCTCCACTACCTCCAAGGGCAATGCATTCCAAGCATTCACCACTCTCTGACTAAAAAAATATTTCCTAGTATCCGATCTGGACCTTTCTTTAGCTATTTTGTATCTGTGCCCTGTTGTTCTCGTTGGTGTTTGTATTTTGAAGAAAAAAACTTGTCAAAGTCTAATTTAACCTTTCCTGTGATTATCTTATAAACCTGTATTGTCACCTCGAATTCTTCTCTTTTCTAGACACTGTAGGCCGGTTTTTCTCTTTCCGGGTAACTGGAATCCCACTATCAGTTTTGTCGCTCTTCTTTGTATCCTTTCCAGCATGTTCATATCTCCTCTACGATAAGGACTCCACACCTGTACACAGTACTCCAATCTAGGTCTAATGCTTTATACAGTTTGACTATCACTTCCTTACTCCTATGTTTACTATTTCTTTTTATTATACCTAACATTGCATTTGCCTTATTCACTGCTACCTGGACTTATTCACTACTACCTCGGCTTCCTAGTAGCCCTGCCTGGAAACGGGCTGTTTTCATATCAGTCTGGCTCACTAGGTGAGGGATCGATATGATCCCCGTAGTAGTGAGTGACACGCAGATGAAGTCAAGCATAGCACAACTGCCTGGAGGACCCTGGTCCACCTTCATCAGCACGCTCGGGATGGGAAGAAAGCTACTGCAACCCGCCACTTAGTAACCTACTCATTGTGGGCATTCGCAACAACAACTATATTTCGTCTGAGAACTGGTCACTGCAGACTTAGTGACTACACGAATATCTATACCGAATAAAGATCGCACACACCGATGAATGACCATGTGCAGCAGAGGACCAGAATTATGAACACATTCTACACAAATGCCCACTCTATAGGGAAATCGGGTACCAGACCTGGCTAGGGGGTGGGGAGAATGTCCCACTAGTTGAGCACTCCTGTTTTAGATACTCTTTTACGGATAAGCAGACTGGAGAGAGAGATAATTCTGCGCCAGGGCCACACATTCGAAACTATTAACGCGGGAAGTGAGCGACTGGTAATAGAATACACGTGTTTTCATACCCTGCCAAACACAGAAATATCTAGAAACTATACCACCACATAGTGTTTAGTAGACTTCTAGATTTGACAGAAATATCTACTATACCACCATATAGTGTAGAGTAGACTTCTAGGTTTGACAGAAATATCTAGAAACTATACCACCACATAGTGTGGAGTAGACTTCTAGGTTTGACAGAAATATCTAGAAACTATACTACCACATAGTGTGGAGTAGACTTCTAGGTTTGACAGAAATATCTAGAAACTATATTATAACATAGTGTGGAGTAGACTTCTAGGTTTGACAGAAATTTGTACAACTATAGCACCCTATAGTGTGAAGTAGACTTCTAGGTTTGACAGAAATATGTACAACTATAGCACCCTATAGTGTGAAGTAGACTTCTAGGTTTGACAGAAATATCTAGAAACTATAGCACCCTATAGTGTGAAGTAGACTTCTAGGTTTGACAGAAATATCTAGATACTATAGCACCCTATAGTGTGAAGTAGACTTCTAGGTTTGACAGAAATATATACAACTATAGCACCCTATAGTGTGAAGTAGACTTCTAGGTTTGACAGAAATATGTACAACTATAGCACCCTATAGTGTGAAGTAGACTTCTAGGTTTGACAGAAATATGTACAACTATAGCACCCTATAGTGTGAAGTAGACTTCTAGGTTTGACAGAAATATCTAGAAACTATACTACCACATAGTGAACAATCAGCCAATCTGAGACTGAGTATCAACATAATGGAAACCAAGCACCTTAAAATTAACCAGATCAACAAAGAACCAATCATGCAAGAGGGGAAAGCCGTTGGAAGAGCTGAATGCCTTTACCTATATGGGCAGCACAACTAACATGCGGTCCGCCTTGGTCTTTGTGTATGACAAAGACAATATTGGCACCACTGTCCAACAGAGAACATGTCGTAAGAGGCGACTGTTTGACAAGGCATTAAACTGGCCACAGTTAGGTGGTTTGTTAGAGCAGCATAGATGTCGCCTAACAGGCTTCAGGTCTACTTTGCTCTAGTGTTTGAGTATATTAAGATGGACTCGCACATCGGTTAACCACCCTCCCTGAAACTGGTTGTTTACAGACTCTGGTCTTCTAAACCAGTATAAAAGACGTTAAGTTAGTTTATATCAGGTGGTACAAATGCAGATATAAGAACCAGAATTGGAAACTCAGGAGTGGCATTCCTCACAGAATATATGGAGATCCAGAGAAATCAACAATATTCAATGCCAGTGTCAAGTCGGTACTGCTGTATGGAGCGAAGACACAGAGAAGGACCAATGTCATACAACAAAGACTTCAGTCCTTCGTTTACAGATGACTACGAAGAATGTTTTTGTTGTTTAGTGCCCACATTGAGTAAGTTTACTCTTTTACACGTCCTAAAAATGATGTAAATTGACTGGTTGTAGTAGTTTTCCTCACATCCTGAGCATGCTAATAAATGTGGACTGCTGTCCTCCAGGCGGTTGTGCTCGCTTGGCTTCATTTGCGTGGCACTCACTACTACGAGATCACATCGATTCACATCTCGTCCGCCAGTCTGCCTTGACAACATCCTGTTTCCAGGGAACGCTACATGGAAGAGAGAGTGTGGTCTTGGTCAGTGTATTCTGTTTCTGTTTCTAAGAATCGACGTCAATGCACTCCGGGCATACCCATAGGTGCTCAGTCTCTCTCATCAAATGGCGTAAGGTATGGATGCTGATGGTCCCTGTAGCTCGCTGGTTGTACACGCTTCTGCGCCGCCCTCTCATGCGCCCCACTCCGCTCAAATCTCGTTTAATGTCGAAACTTTGCAGTCTGTGGATTGCTGCTTCATCTATTGCGGTGTCCTCATCCAGCAGGCGGTCATTGATTTATTTCAAAATGTCACTTCTGTCCATCACCAATGTGCCCATGATGGGAGCCTGTGAAGCCAAGATGTCAGCTCTTTCATTGCCCTGAACCCCGGCATGAGCAGGACAGTAGATCCAGGTCAGCGCCTGGAGGTTTGAGGCCTCGACAGCAGCTATCCACTTGTACCTAAGCCATCCCTTCTGTACTTTCTGAAGTATGGCTTGCGCGTCTGTCACAATGACTGCCTTTGTTATAGAAGTCTCAGATATCCATTTCAGTGCTGAGGTCACTGCTTCCGTCTCCATTCTCATACTGGAGGTTGTTGACATGTATGCCCTACTGCGCTCATCCACGACCTCTCCTCTCACTCTAGCCGAGAAACCCCAGCCTGATGTCCCACTGCACATGACTGATCCGTCGGTGTATATGACAGCGTCACTCTCACGGGTGTTCTCAGTTATCAGCTGATTTACCTCGTGCTCTGCACTCTCGTTGTTCCATTCTCTGCATTCCTTGCCTAAGGTTATGATGACTCTCTGGTACTCTATCCCAGTGTGGACCCATTCTTCCCCTTTGGCTATCGTCTCAGCTGGAGTGACGTGTCCGATTGTTGTCTCAGCCTGTGCCATCCATGACGACCCTCTCTTGATTCTTGATCCCTTGATATCTGAGATACTACTGCGCAGAGAGTGTCTGTGGTGACACGCATATAGACTTTGACTTGTGCCAGTTTATGTCTGGATGTCACCGATAACAATCCCAACATGTACCGCATCATCACAATCGGGGTATTTCTGGTGCAGCCCAGAACCAGACGCATACCTTCATTCTGGATGCAGTCCAACCTTTCACACTGTATCCTTGATAGTGTGAGGATGCCTAGTCCGTAATCGATGACAGACAACACGACCTGACGAAATAGGATGAACAGGAGGCGTTGTTCCAAGTCGGCAGCAGCCATGGTCTTGAGTGCTCCTAACCCTCTCTTGCATCTTTGTACGATGTGGTCAACATGGTAGTTATAGGAAAGACTGCGATCAAATGTCACTCCGAGGTATTTCAACCTGTCGATGGTGCAACCCTGACGCGACGTCCTTATCAATATGTTTTACCTGACTGAACTAGCGTCTCAGTCCTCCCCCCCCATCCCTACGAAGGATAATGGGCAAAAAGCGAGTGCATGATGTAGTGAGGAATAAAGACCCGCGGAAAAGGAGCAAATAGCAGAGACTGTAACACCAAATTAAGCGAAGAACATAAAGCTGGATATAACATGCGCCAAAGAAGGCACCATCCAACATTGCTAGACAGATCTCAAATGAATTCCTCAGGGGAAGATAAAGAACAACAGACCAAAATATGCATGGAGAAGAGAATGTGACAAAGAACTACGATTAAACAGCTACACCTGTATGTACAGAGACAAGATATAGTAGCCCAGCATTGTGTAAGTTGGCAAGATGTGGTAAATCAGAGATATGAGCTTTGATTGAGTGATTGAGTATGTAGAAGAACAGAGTCAATAACTCCTTGTCTAGGTGTTCGAGAAAAGAAGCAGAACCGAAGAGCAACAAAATTAAAAACCAAAATACGCGAAATAATAATATAATGCACGTACAGCGCCATATGTAGCCTTCAGGGGAGATCATTCTGTATGTATTGATTGTTGACGTCAACGACATAAAAGATGAGAGTCAGGCCATCCCTTCGGGGTTATCATTAAAGAAAAACATCATTTATGTGTGTCCAGGAACACCATGTTGACGTCTGGCTGTGTAATGCACAATCTGTAAACCCAGGCGAGTAGCTGTAGCCATTGTCTAATGGTCATAATGTTCGAACAAATATAGATAAATTGCTTTGAACGAGTAAATTCGTAATCATCCAGTAATTATTACTAGACTAAATAATTAGAAATTATACAGTAGACTGAGTGGAATGTGAACAGGCACAGTACCAATCACACATTGACAAGTGTGTGGGCTGGTGTAAGCCACCGAAAGGACTTCGATAAAACATGACATAATCGTTATAGCTAAGTTGCTTCGAATAATGATTTAATGATGAAGTGAAGATTAGTAAAGTACTCCAGTACTGCCAGTAAGTAAAAATAAGAAAGATACATTCTTATGATTCTATTGAGGACAGCGTGAGTTTAAATTATTGGTCACTGAAGTAAGTTACTTGTGAAAATTAGTGCTGAAACTTTCGTCTTAAGTCAGTGTTTTCAGGTTTGTTCACTTTGAGTTTCTATTAAGATTTCAGCTAGGAGATGTAATTTAGTAATGATAATGTACTAAGTACTAGTAATTCAATTAATTAGTCTATGGTCTTACACTAGTTTATCAATTTGACGTTAAGTAGCATTTAGTTAAAAGGTAGTAAATACTTTCAAATTTATACTTAATAGCATTACAAATACAACAGTCAGATAGCCCTAACAAATGCAGTTCAATGATATATCATATTATATCAACCATGTCTCTACTTCAACCCCACCAAAAAAGTTACGTACTTTTTAGTAAATTAATTGTGCTTCAAAATCCGCAAAAAGGTTATAGAGAAAAATATAAACTTGTGAGTTTAAAAAGTTGTGACCGTAAAAGTTTATGGTAAAATTGTATTCATTTTTAATCATTTTGTTCAAACTTCTTACATCTGGGATGAAGATGCTGTGCAGTGCATGAGCTGTAGCGATCAGCGACTCAAAGCTGATTGCTAGCATCAGGGGCCCAGTGAACTAGAGCTGCCAAGACCCTTCTCCACCTCCACGTGGTGATCCTGGATAACAGGCTGCAACAGGACAGACTGATTAGGGATTGAAAAGGGAAGGCTAACGCAGTACCCAAAAATACCATGCTGAAGTCAGATGCATCGAACCAAAAGGTGCAAATATTGAAGTCAAACTGTCAACTATGACACAACACATTTCATTCTGCAGACTACATCCTGCTACTTGCAAAGCCATTTTGAGGACTTGATAGCGGGAGTTTGAGAACGAGCGACGAAAAAGAAAAACTCTTTACATCTAAATTAGACATATAACCTTCAAATTTACCAAAAGTACAGATAAGTGGATTAAGAATGAATAAATACAATTGCTGTACTTTCCAAATGTATCTAAATTAGTGATGTAAACATGAAAACTTGCCTCTATTTTTCAATTGCTTGTATATTCTAATAGCCTCAAACTGATTTTTGATAAACAACAAATTGAAAGCATCCAAATGATGTATGTTAGGTTTAATATATGACCCCAAGATTTTCATCTACACGCTGAAACGATTAAAAATGTAACCCATATGATAGTGGCTAGAGATTTTTACTAAAACAAAAAAATTTAAGTAAAGTTATTTCCCCATTTTGTCTCATATCTTGGGATATCATAGTACCTAAATATGAATTATGATCTAACCAATTAATGTTTTAAAACCCTACATCTGCTCATTGTTACTAAACTGATCTCTGAATGTGTCTTGATTCATTGCATCAGTGACACAAGTGCAGTCTTATATTTGAGTATAATACTTATTTGCTTTCTGTGTCCCAATCACTCCGTTATATAGCATTCATCCAGTGTTCTTGGGACGGTGTGGGCTAGTGGTTAAGTGACACGGCTCACAATCTGAAGGTGCTGGGTTCGTTCCCCGTCACGGCACCGGGGAAGCAAACCCTCAGAAAATGCAGGAGAAAGCAGACCCTTACATAAAATGCATGCTGAAGTCGGATGCACTGGGCCAACATGCGCAAAATAAAACCCACAGTGCAATGCACACCATCTTGGGGAATAGAAAAATACTGCAAACGCACAAAAACCAAACAAACATAATCCAGTGTTCAGCGACTTGAATTGTTCTGTCATTAGCCTTCAGCATGCCGCTCTCGTCACATGTATCCGGAAGGTTAGGACAAATCATCACATCTTGTACCTCACCACAGTCACATGTATCGTCTGAGAGGCCGCATCTCTTCACGTTCTTCCTACACCATGATACACCAGTTCGAAGTCTATTTATTGTCTTCCAAAGTGAGTAGGGTAAGTGATTTCAAGGGGCAGGTTCCTCCTGACACTTTCAGGGTTTGACTGCATAGGCTTTGTTGATTTAAAAAAACTATGCCTGAGTTTGTATTTTGTGATCTGCTCCTGGTGTCCAAACATTGGGTGTCTAGGGTCGTTTTCCTATTTATTTCATTCAATTTCAACAGCTACGCTTCATCTGATAGTACCTGGAGCTATGCCATTTATAGGGTGTATTTTAGCAGTAGGGGTGGGTTTTAGGCATCCTGAAGCTATCCTGTCTGCCTCTTTTATTGCTATATCAACGAGTTTTACATGGGCAGAGTTTCTCCAGACTGGCATGGAGTATTCCGCTGCTGAGAGGCACAGGTCGAGTGCTGATGTCTGGAGGATAGATGGCTGTGCTCCCCATGTTGTACTAGTCAATTTTAGGATAATATTGTTGCTTGTGTGTATCTTGCCCTTTGTTTCCTGGCAATATTTCATGTAAGACAGTGTACAGTCTTACTTAACACCCAAATATTTGAGAGCTGTGTAGCGTTCTTTGTGTATACTGAATATGATATTATAAGGTAAGGTGGCCACCTTGGGTGCCAGTAATTGCGGGTTCGAATCACAGTGGTTACCTGGATTTTTTCACGAGGATCTTCTGGTACAAATTTCCCTGAACTCTAGTTAGTGAAATCAGACTCCTATATTCAGTGTTGAGCACGTTAAAAACCCCTTGGCAGTTAGAAATAGAAAGGAGCAGGCTTAATAGCCGCTGCCCGGACCAGGGGATGCTTGTGGGCTTAGAAACTTCACTGTTTCACACTTTCTTGAGAGGCAGCTATTGTTGAACTTTAGATTTAAATATTATAATTTTCTACTTACTTTTTAGTCAAAGCACAACAGTGGTATCACTGTTGTTGATAAATTTAATTCCTGTGCCAGAATGGAATGTAGGTACTTTTCCAGCCTGTCCTGGGGAGCCGTACAAAGAAACCAAACATTACTGTACAGAACCATCATCTCTAGGCAGCTGCTAAGTTTACCTGCCTAGGCAAGAAACAATAAACTACCTTATTTCGCCTGAGAACTGGGCATTGCAGGCTATTAGAACATCTATACCGACTAAAGATCTCAAACACCAATGGATGCCCATGTGGAACAGGGAGCCAGAATCCTGAACACATTCTACAGGAATGTCCACTCTATAGTGAAATACCTGACCTGACCAGATGATGCGGAACTGAGACAAAAGTTGTGGGGCAGCCGCTCCGACCTGGTGAAGACTACAGACTTCATCATGGCGACTGGTCTGCAGATATAGCATGACCAAAATATCCTGAACCTACCTAGGCAGTACCCGCACTAAAGAGGCGATTATTGACAGTGAGGTCAATAATAGGTTTGCTAAAGCGAGCTCTGCATTTGGGAGGCAAGAAGCAGATGTCTGGAACCGACAAGGCATCAGTGTTGCCACAAAAATAAAAGTGTATCATGATGTTGTGTTATCCACCCAGTTGCATGCCTGTGAGACATGGACAGTGTGTAGCAGACAGCTCAATCGTTTTCACTTGAACTGTCTGTGTAGAATCAGGATCAGGGGACAGGACAAAGTGTCTGAAATTCTTAGCAATACTAACATGTTGATCATCCATATGCTTCTTAAATTGGCTCAGCTTTGATGGACAGGACATATTGTTTGTATGCCAGATAAGCGCATTCCCAAGCAACTGTTATACGATGAGCTTAAAACAGGCAGACGCTCACCAGGAGGGCAGAAGAAACGCTACAAAAATTCCCTGAAAGTGTCTCCGAAATGCTTCATTATTAATGTCATCTACTAGGAGATGCTTGCACAAGACAGTACCACAAGGTGAGCCAGTATCACCGAAGGTGCTCAGATCGCAGAGAGTACAACACCTTTGGGTTGTAAGCCTTGTCACTTAACCACTAGCCCATGCCATCCCCAGGAATAGTCTGATGCTGTCGCCATTTTTTCTAGCCATGGGCAACTATTATTATTATAATAGATTTCATTCTGTTTCTTAATTGAAAAAGCCTTAAACTACATTTCCATTATCCACAAGGAAACCTTGCTAATTTTGGTAAATAATGCTAGAATATATGATAATTATATATGAAATATGATATTTTTATGGAACCAGTTTTGTCAGAAGATGTAGCAAACTAGATGTCAAGCACTCATTGCTGACTATTTCCATCAGTCAGCGTATCATAACTGTCTAAGACCCTGTTCTACCTCCAAGCAGTGGCCCTGAAAATAGGCTGCATCTGGTGCAGAATAGTTGTGAGAATAGGGATCAAAGAAGGAAGGCTAACCTGTCCCCAAAATGTGCTGTACTAAAGCCGGATGTATTGGACCAAAAAGCCTTGGTGTAAACTACTTAATGCCTTCAAAGCACATATATCACAAATCCTTTGATGGCAAAAGCTCAGGTTTTGGCCTTCAAACAGCAGGGCTGTTCCTACTAACAATAGAAGGAACGGTTCTCTCGCACCCTGAATCCATAATTCTATGGCTAAATTAAGGTCATAATCCATTTGCAATGGTGATTCATCTAGGAGAAAAAAACTTCTGACTTCAAACCACCTTCTGCTTTCCTTGTAGTCTGGTGACAGCCAAAGGCAAGGGAGACTTGACCAATAAAAAAAATTTGCCCAAGGGAATGTACAAATATTGCAGCACAACTGTAAAATGCTGTATAACATACCATATGGTTATGTTTTTAATAAAAATAGGAATGAACGAAGAAGAAGAAATCACACCCATTATTATTGATTCCGATTGAAATAGTAATCCTGTGCTTTAAAAATGTTAGGCTACAAAGAAGATGTAGTTTAGCTCTACATACTTTTAACTGTGTACTCACTCATGTAAAGTTATGGGAAACTGTGGTTTCCAATGCATCTCCTTGTGTAGTATAACCATCTCTAGCACCTCTTTGCTGGAAGGGTGGGCGGGCTCATCCCTATCCAAACTGGTTGCGGATTAACGATTTTGCTTGATCCTTGTCTGCTGTCCCATCTAGTTTCCCTCTAGGGGTTGAAACCCTAACCTTCAGCTGGGTTACTGGGAAGATCAGGGTCTACCACTCTTATAGTTGAGGTATACTTGGACAGAGGCAGCTGAGGTGATGCAGAAGTTGTGGGGCTGCAACCAAGATCTGGAGAGGACTGTGGACTTTGCCCTAGTGACGGGACTACAGATCTAGCATGACCAAAAAACCTGAACGCAGAAAAAGAAGATGAGAGGATAACAGACTCTAAGCATTTTGCCACATTAGGGTTCCTACATGCTCTTTACCTGTATGTTTTTACTCTCGTTACAGGTACATGTGGTCATCAATAGACTGTAGTATCATCTAAAATAGCTCTAGAATGGGTGCTGGTCCCCTTGTGGTTGAGATAATCTGCACATGTGCCTTGGCTGCTTTTCTGCTTCATCGATATGGAGACCTGAAAAAACGGCATGTTCTGGCCACAGCTGCCTGCTTCATAGCCTGGTATTTTTGTCTCATGATTATCTTTATTCTTCCATTGGATGTGTCATTGGTAAGTTCTCTTCTTCCTTCATCTTTCATCTAATTGTTTTAATATGTACCAAGTCTGAATAGAAGGATTGCAATGGGGGTTTTTGTTGTTGTTTTGAATGCCCACAATGAGTAAGTTTACTCTTTTGTGCACCTTAAACAGAATGTTAAGTGGTGTTTGCAGTAGCTTTCTTCACATTCCAAGCGTGCTGATGAAGGGCTACAAGGAAACCAAGGTGAGGGTCTTGACCAGTATGTTTTGCCTGACCCTGACGAACATGTCTGATCAGTAAATTTTGCTTGACCAAACGTTTTTTCGAGCTGTTCGCCATTTCACAGACAAAACTAACTTGAAGAATTTGCAGGTGTTTTGAAGCTGATGAGTGGGGCTGTATATAAATGTGTTATTGATTATTATAGATTGACTGCAATGACTTTTCTCTGTCTGTGGCCAGTCATGGGCAAGTGAGCAGCACATGTTGCACTGTGTCATATGGATGAGTGCCAGATTCAAGTGTGACTTACGAAGAGTCCCAAAGGTTTATTAGGGCCAGATACATGGACACATGAGAAACAGAACATACTGGCTACACAACAAATGATGCTTATTACCAGTTGAACAGAAGAGAGCATGTGGTGGTCTTCAGGCTTTTGCACAGGTCACAACAAACTAAGGTACCATCTATTCAATAAATTGAAGATAGGTGTTGCACATTACGAGTGCACCTGTGGTACTGGGAAAATGACCCCTGAACATCTGCTTCCAAATTGCCAGACACACGATAACCACAGAAAGCACATTTGACCATCACCAGTGCCAACACTAGACAAGAACTATGGTAGTGTCGACAGCCTCATGATGACCGCTACATTTTATGAGCAAATTGAAGTTGACATCTGATAGCATACGAAGAAGAAAAATAAGAAATGGATGGGTGCAGTTGTTGTTGTTGAATGCCCACAATGAGTATGTTTACTCTTTTGTGCGACCTAAAAAGGACGTTAAGTGGCAGGTTGTCGTAGCACTCCTTACATCCCGGGCGTGCTGATAAAGGTGGACCAGGGTCCTCCAGGTGGTTGTGCTATACTTGGCTTCATCTACGCGTCGCTCACTACTATTGGGATCACGTCGAACCTCACCTTGTTAACCAGACTGTTGTCCTCGACAGGTGTCCGTTTCCAGGGCAACCAACAAGGAAGTCAGGTGAGCGTCTTGGCCAGTATATTTCTCCTGACCCTGGCTAACATTGTCTGATCAGTGTGTTTTGTCTGACCAGAAGTTAGCCTCATCGTCCCGTCAGGTGAGGGTCTTGGCCAGTATATTTCTCCTGACCCTGGCTAACATTGTCTGATCAGTGTGTTTTGTCTGACCAGAAGTTAGCCTCATCGTCCCGTCAGGTGAGCGTCTTGGCCAGTATATTTCTCCTGACCCTGGCTAACATTGTCTGATCAGTATGTTTTGTCTGACCAGAAGTTAGCCTCATAATCCCTCCAGTTGCAGTAGTTAGGTTGATGTGCGGGGTATAACTTAAGTATTTAAAAACATTTGTTGTACATTCGCCTAATTTATCTATGCCGCAAGGCAGTGTGGGTTGCACTGTGTTTTTATTTTGCACCTGTCGGCCCGGTGCATCCAACTTCAGCATGCATTTTATGTAAGGGTCTGCTTCCTTCTGCATTTTCTAAGGGTTTGCTTCTTTGGGGTAACGGCCTGGGCTGTGATTGGGGAGCGAACCCAGCACCTTTGGATTGTGAGCCGTGTCACTCAACCACTAGCCAACGCCGCACCCGTTTAAATATTTAAGTCTAATGTGTTCTGTCTTAAGTTTGTGGTTTTGATATCAAGAGGTTTTTTTTTTATATATATCAATTGCCACGTAAGCCTTACAGATTTCTTTGGCTCGGAGCAGTCTGGTTGTAGAGCGCCAGAGACTTGTATATCACCCCTTCTCCTGTTAGCAAGAACAACGGTCCTGTCACGTGAAGGTCAGGAGTTGGGCTTTTGCTATCAGAGGCTATTCCACTCTCGGCTATGGTAACATTTGGAGCCCATGTATACATTGTATAATTTTCCTGCATAGTTTTCTCTGATCATACTCAGTGTTACTGTCAGTGGCAACTGGAAAATACTCAAGCAATTTCAGAGCGGAGACAGAGGCACTGAAGGCTGCAGTAAAAGCAATGCTGACAAGCGAAAGCAATGAAAGCCAGATAGTCCTGTTTACAGATGCCCTAGCCGTACTTACAGCACTAAAAAGCCAGACAAATACTGAACTTAATGATTTAAGAGCAGTACTCTGTCAACTATGCCAGCAGTCCGCACCAAAAAGAATAGTGGTACAGTGGGTTCCATCCCACTGTAATATCCAAGGCAATGAGGAGGCAGACAGACTGGCAAAAGAAGGTGCAAGACTACCACAACCAGATTCTAGTGTGACCTACGAAGAGTCCAAAAGGTTTATTAGGGTCAGATACATGGCCAAATGGGAAACAGAACATACTGGCTACACAAAAAATGCCTATTACCAGTTCAGCAGAAGAGAGCAAGTCGTGGTCTTCAGACTCCGCACAGGCCACAACAGACTGAGGTAATATCTATTCAATAAACTGAAGATAGGTGGCACTGTCGAATGCACCTGTAGTACAGGGAAAATGACTGATGAACATCTGCTGCAAAATTGCCTGACATACGAGGATCAGAGAAAGCACATGTGGCCATCACCAGTGGCAACACTAGACAAGCTCTATGGCAGTGTCGACAGCCTCAAGATGACAGCTGCTTTCTTTGAACAAATACAAGTTTATGTCTGACAGCGTACGAAGAAGAAGAAGATACTCAGTGTTAGCAGTTTGCTTTGCAGATGACTTGACTCAAGTCGTGAGGTTACTGATTGATGTTATGAATTAACTCCGTACCAGAGATGATACTGTGTATTTCCTCTTCTCTTGACTATTTCAGACATTTTATAGACAGTGTGTTATAGACAACACACCGAGGAGCATAAGCACAACACCCACGTCCACCACAACTGCTGGCAACTCTTCTCGTTTTGAAAATGTTTCCTTCTCTGCCATGGAGGTTGAATCCAGCAGCCCTGCCATTCCGAGAAGCTCCCAGGCTCTAGCCCTGCACAAGGAGGATGTCAGTGTCAGCTGCGGTCGCCCAGTCAGCTACATTCCCGACCAAGTTCTGCCCATTCTGTGGAGGATCATTTACTGGACCTCCCAAGTTTTAACATGGTGTGGTTGAATTGTTGTCTGTTTGCCTTTATTAATTTCTTCCTCACACATTTCAATCTCCTCCTCCTGAGCCTGTCCTGTATATAATCCTACCTCTTCCTCTTAATTCTATCCATTTCTCTTAATCCTCTCTTCCCTCTGATCCTCTCCTCAATTTAATCCTGTCGCTTCCTCTTAATCCTATATCTTTCTCTGAATCCTCTTTGTCTTAATCCTCTCTTTATCATAATTCACTCCTTCATCTAATCCTGCAACTTTCTCTTAATTCCATCTCTTTCTTTTAATACTTCTGAACCCTTTTCCACCAAATCTTACCACTTCCTATTAATCTCATTTCTTTCTCTTAATCCCATCTCTTTCTCTAAACTCTCGTTCTTAATCCTCTTCATTGCCTTAATCCACTCCTCCATCTAATTGTGTCACTTTCTCTTAATCCCATCTATCTCTTAATGCTCACTTTTTCTCCTAATTCCCTTTTCCATATATTCTTCGCTCTTCTAATTTATTCCATCTCTATCTGCAAATCTTCTCAATCTTCTGATCCTGCCTCTTTATTTTAACTTTTTTTTAAAATCCCTGCCTCCTTCAAATCATCTCTTCATAACTTCATTCCTTTCTTATAATCATCTTTTCTTTCTGAACCTCCATTGTATTCTTAATCCCCTCTCTTCCTTTTGATTCAATCCTGTGCCTAATCTTGCCGATTCTTTTTTATCCTGTCTTTTACTCCCTTTCTCATCTCTTCCTCCTGACTATCTCTACCACCTATTCTCCCTCTTATCCTGTTTATCTAATTCTATCTTCTTTCTGATTCTCTGTAATATAATAATAATAATAATGTTCGCGTAGGCGTCAAAGACCCGTTGCGTCGATTGACCACTACCGTGTCCAACTGCTGAGGCTATGTCCATGCATAGCGTATTGACTGTAATCCCTGCAGACTTCCCAGGTGGAGCCATGTACTCCACAGCCTTTGGATGAGGACTGTGTTAGACTAATGTTTGTGTCAAGCTTTCCGTGTCTGTCTGTGTTTAACTCCATGTTTCCACGTGTCCGGCCGCTGAGGCTTCTGACTGTGTCCACCTGTTGGTCAGCGTGACCCTTGCTGCGCTGAGAATATGAGGTTGGGAGAGGTATCGTGTAACCTCCGGTGGAGGGAGGGGCGGGCAGGAGGAAGTTGGCTTCAGTCCGAGCAGAAATGTCCTTGAGTAGTGATAATCTGGACTGAATTCTGGTGTGCAGTTAAGCGGATCGTTGAACTCCGTCATTGACTGGTTTCCCATGGCTTGAGCAGGCATGAAATGCAGTAAACAGCATAACTGATCGAAATCACATCAATTCCACAAAATAAAGTTCTTGATACCACCCGGTGAAGGAGTTGTGAAATATCATCCGAACAGGAACCACCAAACATCGGAAAACTCGACACAAACACTGAAGAGAATAGAGAGCGCAGCCACTAAGGCGCGGCCATCTTACCTTTTTTTTACTGATTCTCTCCCCCATCTAATCCTGCCCTTTTTCTCTCCATCCCATCACTTTCTTCTAATTCACATTTCACTGTGATCCGCTGTTCTTCATAATCATGTATCCACCAACCAAATTTTCATTATCACATATGATACTTCATTTCACACCATTCCACACTTACCTGGCATACTAAATCTTAGTCTTAGTTGACCTGTACTTTTACATGGGGCATAAACCCCTGTACAGGTCCTATCTCTGGTGTGAGCTGGATGTAGCCAGCTTAGTGGGCTTGGCTCAAGCTATTATTAATCCACTGTGGGTGGTTAACTGATGTGTGAGTCCATCTTAATAGACTCAAACACTAGAGCAAAGTAGGTCTGCAGCCTGTTAGGCATCATTTATGCTGCTCTTAACAAACCCCCTAACCATGATGGGTGGTATGCCATGTCACACAGTCACATATACTAGGTAATTTTTGAAAATCCAGGGTAATAAGATTAGTTCCAAATAAGGATTGTTTAATTCCAATATCAAGGGCAAATTAGGACTGAATATCACCGTGAAGAACATCAAGCTCCTTAAACTCAACACAATCAGCAATGAACCAATCATGCTGGTGGGAGAGTCGTTGGAAGAGGTGGATACCTTTACCTATATGACAGCACAATTGACACTTCAGGAGGTACAGATGCAGATGTAAGGATCAGAAATTTAAAGGGAAGATGGACATTCATAACACTAAACAACATATGGAGATCCAGATAAATCAAGATTCACACCAAAATTAGAATATTCAGCGCCAGTGTCAAGTCAGTGCCGCTGTATGGAGAATGACCAAGGCCACACAATAAAGACTTCAGTCCTTCATTAACAGATGCCTACAAAGGATAATAGGCATAAAGTGGCAGGACATGGTGAGGAATGAAGATCTATGGGAAAGAAGCCAACAACATCCATTGTAACAACAAATTATGCGAAGAAAATGGGGGTGGATAGGACATACGCTGCGCAAGGCACTGTTCAACATAGCCAGACAGGCCCTTGCATGGAATCCTCAAGGGAAGAAAGAGGTAGATACAAAGATGCACAGAGAAGAGAATGTGGGTAGGAACTAAGATTAAATGATTACACCTTTAGAGAGGCAGAAAGAGCAGCCCAGAACCGTGCAAGCTGGCGGTCTATGCACCGAAAGGAGCAACTGACTTTGATTGAATGTTTGATTCCTGTATGGAGGAGAAACTTGGAGAACGGCAAAGGCAAAACAGAGAAAACTCCAGTCAATAAACATCTACAGAGGATAATGGGTATTGACTGGCATGATATGATGAGATGTAAAGGCTTATGGGTAAGGAGCCAACAACAACCAGTGGAGCAACAAATCAAACATTGGAAATGGGGTTGTATAGGACACGCGCAACGGAAAGCAACATTGAATGTGGCCAGATAGGCCCTGGCATGGAATCCACACAGAAAGAGGAAGGTAGGTAGACCAAGAAACACCTAGAGACGAGACTGTGAAAATGATCTTCAGTCCCAGGACTAACTGGAGAGAGGCAGAAACGGCAGCTCAAGATGAAAGTTTCTGGAGGAGTGTTGTCATTAGCCTCTGCGACAGGCATTGATTAACACACGTGACAGTTTTCCATTATATATTCCCTGCCAGGATAATAATTTGACACCTGATATAATACCATTCCACAGAACCTGACAATTTTCCCATTATAAATTTCCTGCCAGGTTAATCATGCCAATGATGCAGTCCTACACAAAGGCTGGAGACTTCACAGTTCTAGGGAAGGTCAAATCAGCCTTGATTGAGAATGCAATCTTCTATGGGACTTATCTTCTCATTTTTGGCATATGTCTTATATACGTGGCAACTCGGCCGGATGTGGATATCGATGGGTAACTGTTCATATTTATAGAATTTATTGCTTATTTGGTTGCATTTTGTGTATGATACGTGTTAACATTTATAGAATTTATTGCTTATTTGGTTGCATTTTGTGTATGGTACGTGTTAACATTTATAGAATTTATTGCTCGTTTGGTTGCATTTTGTGTATGGTACGTGTTAACATTTATAGAATTTATTGCTCGTTTGGTTGCATTTTGTGTATGGTACGTGTTAACATTTATAGAATTTATTGCTCATTTGGTTGCATTTTGTGTATGGTACGTGTTAACATTTATAGAATTTATTGCTCGTTTGGTTGCATTTTGTGTATGGTACGTGTTAACATTTATAGAATTTATTGCTCATTTGGTTGCATTTTGTGTATGGTTTCGTCATTATTTTTATGACCATGCTAGCTTTACTCATCGACTTTGCATAGGATCTAGATGTTCTCCACCTCCGTGAACAGTTAACTAGGCATTCATAATAATAAATAATAATATAATAGTGCACAATAGCTCCGGAATGCACAATGAGGAAGCACAACTTAAGATCACATTTACTCCAGTGTTCTTGTTCACCAGGTTTTTAAAATTTACGTCTACACATGAAGTCCAGGAAGGAAGACTAACATCTGGTCAGGCAAAACATACTGGACAAGACCCTCACCTTTGCTTCCTCGTAGCCCTTCCTGGAAACGATCTGTTTTAATGGCAACCTGGCTAACAAGGTGAGGGATCATTGTGATCCCTATAGTAGTGAGCGACACACAGATGAGGCCAAGCCTAGCACAACCGCCTGGAGAACACTGGTCCACCTTCATCAGCATGCTCGGGATGTGAGGAAAGCTACTGCAGCCCACCACTTAACGTCCTTTTCAACACGCACAAAAGAGTACGCCTACTCATTCTGGACATTGAAAACAACAACATCAGCTGACCCTAATATAGTCTGATCAGTATGTCTTACCAGACCTTGACTAACATAGTCTGATCAGTATGTCTTACCAGACCTTGACTAACATAGTCTGATCAGTATGTCTTACCAGACCTTGACTAACATAGTCTGATCAGTATGTCTTACCAGACCTTGACTAACATAGTCTGATCAGTATGTCTTACCAGACCTTGACTAACATAGTCTGATCAGTATGTCTTGCCAGACCTTGACTAACATAGTCTAATCAGTATGTTTTGCCAGACCCTGATTAACATAGTATGATCAGTATGTTTTGCCAGACCCTGACTAACATAGTATGATCAGTATGTCTTACCAGACCCTGACTAACATAGTCTGATCAGTATGTTTTGCCAGACCCTGATTAACATAGTCTGATCAGTATGTTTTGCCAGACCCTGACTAACATAGTATGATCAGTATGTTTTGCCAGACCCTGACTAACATAGTCTGATCAGTATGTCTTACCAGACCCTGACTAACATAGTATGATCAGTATGTTTTGCCAGACCCTGACTAACATAGTCTGATCTGTATGTTTTGCCAGACCCTGACTAACATAGTATGATCAGTATGTTTTGCCAGACCCTGACTAACATAGTATGATCAGTATGTTTTGCCAGACCCTGACTAACATAGTCTGATCAGTATGTTTTGCCAGACCTTGACTAACATAGTATGATCAGTATGTTTTGCCAGACCCTGACTAACATAGTATGATCAGTATGTTTTGCCAGACCCTGACTAACATAGTCTGATCAGTATGTCTTACCAGACCTTGACTAACATAGTATGATCAGTATGTTTTGCCAGACCCTGACTAACATAGTATGATCAGTATGTTTTGCCAGACCCTGACTAACATAGTATGATCAGTATGTTTTGCCAGACCCTGACTAACATAGTCTGATCAGTATGTTTTGCCAGACCCTGACTAACATAGTCTGATCAGTATGTTTTGCCAGACCCTGACTTACATAGTATGATCAGTATGTTTTGCCAGACCCTGACTAACATAGTCTGATCAGTATGTTTTGCCAGACCCTGACTAACATAGTCTGATCAGTATGTTTTGCCAGACCCTGACTAACATAGTCTGATCAGTATGTCTTACCAGACCCTGACTAACATAGTCTGATTAGTATGTTTTGCCAGACCCTGACTAACATAGTCTGATCAGTATGTTTTGCCAGACCTTGACTAACATAGTCTGATCAGTATGTTTTGCCCGACCCAGACATTGTCTGAGCAGTATGTTTTGCTATAGATGTTTAACATCTACGTAGACAATTTAACAACGAAAGTCAGCCTAACTGGGTCATGTAAAGTGCAATTCAATACGAGAAGTGGGGGACGGTGTGTGGTTAAAGGACACAGCTCACATTCCAAAGGGTCTGAGTTTGCTCCCTATTATAGCAACGACTGCTTATCCCAGAGAAGCAAACCCTTAGAAAATGCAGGAGGAAGCAGACCCTTACATAAAATGCATGCTGAAGTTGGATACACTGGGCCGACAGGTGCAAAATAAAAACATAGTGCAACGCACACCGCCCTGGGCAATAGAATAATAAAGCAAACGCAAAGAACCCAATGAAATACATGAACTATTCTTTGCAGATGGCCAAATCCTAATATACGAGAACGAAGATAGACTTCAAAACCTTATGAATGCACTTAGCACACAGCCTGTGAAAGATATAATATGAAGATTAGCAGATCGCCAGATCTTCTGAACATATGTCAAAACATCAATATGAACTTTTATGAAACTACATTTAAAAAATGACACAATTTCCCCTGCAGCTACATTATTATTCATCATGTCACGTTTTACTATGGTTGTTGACTTTGAGAGCCTGTAACATTTTTATTTATTGGTCTATACAAATGATTTGTTTTTGTGTAGAAACATAAATGAATAAAGAACTTGTTATTACTTTTTGTTCAGTGTGTGTTAGTTTTTAAGATTCAAGAAGATGAAGGTGACAATTCTTGAAAAACATCACAAACATTTAAACTCACCTATTTCTGGGTATGGCGGTCGCTCAATCAATTTTTGAAATTGCAACAGATCACTGATAATGTTTTTTTTTACAAGATCAGCATATCTGTTAGTTTCTACTACAAACGTATTTATTACATCTACATAAACAAACTAAACAGATCTACCTAAGAAAGGGACGATGAGGCTAACGTCTGGTCAGGCAAAACACACTGATCAGAGAATGTTAGCCAGGGTCAGGAGAAATATACTGGCCGAGACCCTCACCTGACCTCCTCGTTAGTTGTTATGGAAATGGGCTGTTGTCAAGGACAACATTCTGGCTAACAAGGTGAGGTTCAACGTGATCTCCCTAGTAGTGAGTGACACGCAGATGAAGCCAAGCATAGCACAACTGCCTGGAGGACCCTTGCCCACCTTCATCAGCACGCTCGAGATGTGAGGAAAGCTACTGCAGCCCGTCACTTAATGCCGTTTTCAGGGTGCACATAAGCATAACCTACTCATTGTGGGCATTCGAAACAACAACAATCTAAGAAAAATCTGTTGCAATAACTTAACTTTATCACCCTCAATAATGAGGTAATCTTCAAATTCAAGTGAAAAAGAGAATATATCGAAATGGTTTCAAAATTCGCTTTTAAATCAAACAAGGTATTTTCTCACTTAAAATTTTAGCTGACTGAAGAACTAGCGACAATGCAGTGGTTATGCGCCGGTTAGTTTTTTCACTTTTAGCCGTAATATGTAAAAAAAATGTTAGGCTATAAAGTTCGCCAGCAGTGCGGTGCGGTAAAGCTTGGTTTTATTGATGTTAATATTGAGTTTTTCTTATTTGTTCATGTTAATCAAACATTTGATGAATTGTTTATAAAAATATATGATTCTGTTGTTTCAGGGAGAAATTGAAAGTCATTGGTGTAACGGCAAGTAACACATGGGGGCTATTTGTGTTGGTGCTTATGCTTGGGTATGGCCTGGTGGATGTGCCAAGGTCTCTCTGGAACAAGTCCAGAAAAGGTCACATGCTTTCCAGTGCATATTTCAAAATTGCCAAACTCAGCACGGAAAAAACTGAGGCCGAGGAGGCCTTAGAAGATGCTCTTGAGGTATAAGCGTGAACCTTTAGCCTGCCATATTATTTTTCAGCACGTCACATTTTACTATGTTTGTTGAGAGCCTGTAACCTTTTTATTTGTTGGTCTATAGATATGATTTTGTTGTGTGTAGAGGCATAAATTAATGAAGATCTTGTTGGTGTTTTTGTTGTGTGTGCTAGTTTATGAGATACAAGAAGATGAAGGTGATAGTGTGTAAAAACAGCACAAATATATACACTCACTTGCTTTTGGTGTTCCTTGCTTTCAACAACAAAATTCCACCAAAAACGGATTATTAATGTTTACAAGATGACTAGACCTGTCAGTTTCCACTATAAACATAATAATTATATGTACATAAACAAACTAAATAGATCTACCTCAGAAAAATCGGTAGCAAGAACTCAACTTCCTCATTCTAAATTTTAGGTGAATCCAAGTGAAAAACAAGAAATCATATCCAAAAGTCTAAAACAAATTTCAAAATCGCCATTGTTTTTAAACTGGACAAGACGGAAGTCGAACTCTCTACATTCAAATAAGCAGGCTAGGAACATGGCAGAGAGAGAACAATCTATGGAGGTAAATATCAACCTCAAAGCCATCACGGCGAAATACAAATACACTCTAAACCAAATAACAAGAGAAAGCTGGAAAAACAAAACAGAAAGCCTCAATTTAGATAAAGAAGGGAACAAACTATGGAAGTTAGTCAGAGCCATAAATGACAAAATTCCATCAAACAAACAAATTACCGGAAAAAAAGCTGCAAACGCCTTTGCCAGAGCAAACCACATTGATGTTCCTACAAAAAGGCATACAGACATTAATGAAGAACAAAAGAGCCACGATGGCGTAACAAACGAAATGCTGATGGGGTTGGGCCAAACAGCAAAGAGGAAGTTACTATCAGTCTTGAACCAAAGCTGGAAAAGGGGAATTGTACCTCAGGCATGGAAAGATACTGTAATTATACCAGTACTAAAGAAAGAAAAAGACAGAGCAGATCCAAATGGATACAGGCCTATCAGTCTACTGAGCTGTATAGGAAAACTGATGTGGCATCTGGAAGAAAAACACATACTAATTCCACAGCAAGCAGGCTTTAGACAGCACAGATCCACTGAGGATCAGATCACTCTCATAGCCCAGGAAATAGAGGATGCTTACCAGGAGAAAAAACACACAGTAGCGGTTTGGGTGGATCTAGAAAATGCATTTGACAAGGTGTGGAAAGAGGGACTTAAAGTCAAGCTACGAAGAAGTGAAGTTTTTGGGAAAATGTACAGATGGATCAGCCACTACCTCAAAAACAGAACAGCAAGAGTTCAAGTACAAGGGCAGATGAGCAAAAAGGTGACACTTGAGCAGGGAGTACCTCAAGGGGGAGTACTGTCACCCACACTCTTCCTAGTGTATATAAATAACATCACAGAGAGTATACCAAGAAGAGTCCACAGCTCCATGTTTGCAGACGATAAAGAATCTCACCATAGCAAGTAATCGGATGCAGCAGGCATCGTTGGAGGAGTGGGCGAACTCATGGCTGGTCAAAATAAATGAGGAAAAAACAACATGTACGATATTCTCGCTTTCAAACAAACACCAAAATAAGTCTTAACGGCAAACACCTGCGGCCAAACGACTACCCAAACTACCTAGGAGTCACATTTGACCGGCGCATGACATGGAAAAGTCAGATCGAGAGAAACCGAATGAGAGCCAGAGAAAGTATGGCAATCATGAGGATACTTGCTGGCACAAGCTGGGAAGCAGACGAAAGAATACTAAAGAAACTGTACACTGGAAGAGTGAGACCAGTTCTCGAGTATGGCATTGCGGCATGGACAACAGCAGCAAAGGCGAACTTTGACAAAATTAGCAAACTTCAAAACCAAGCCATGAGAGTTATAACAGGAGGCATGAAGTCAACGCCAATTGTAGAACTTGAAAAGGTTACAAAGCTGCAATCCATGACCGACAGAAGAGACTGCAGAGCCCAGCAGCAAGCAGAGAAACTCATCCAATGCATCAGAGACTAAATAGATTTGGAAATGGGAAACTAAAGCGGAGAAACTTTGCAGAAATGGCCAAAGCAAAGATGAGCGAAGACCCTATGAACGCACTAACAACACCAAAGCCCATCCCTACTGTACGCAAACCCACCTGGAGGCAGCATATATTTCCAGAGATGGTAGAAAATATACCAGTTATTGGAAAAAAGATCAGCCAGGCTGAAAACGAAAGAAGAGACATAACCCTGAGGTACATAACGAAAAACTACCCAAGCATGGACTGGACACATGCATTCACCGACGGTTCTGTAACAAACACAACACAGAACGGAGGTGCAGGGGTATTCCTGAGCCTACCAAATGGTAGAAAAATAGCACTGTCAGGGGCAATTGGAAATACTCAAGCAATTTCAGAGCGGAGGCAGAGGCACTGAGGGCAGCAGTAGAAGAAATGGTGACAGGCAAAAGAAATGAAAGCCATATAGTCCTGTTTACAGATGCCCTAGCCGTGGTTACAGCACTAAAAAGCCAGAAAAATACTGAACTTAATGATTTAAGAGCAGTACTCTGTCAACTATGCCAGCAGTCTGCACCAAAAAGAGTAGTGGAACAGTGGGTTCCATCCCACTGTAACATCCAAGGCAACAAGGAGACAGACAGACTGGCAAAAGAAGACTACCACAACCAGACCCTAGTGTGACCTACGAAGAGTCAAAAAGGCTTATTAGAGCTAGATACATGACCAAATGGGAAACAGAACATACTGGCTACACAAAAAATGATGCCTATTACCAGTTGAACAGAAGAGAGCAGGTCGTGGTCTTCAGACTGCGCACAGGCCACAATAGACTGAGGTACCACCTATTCAATAAACTGACGAATGTTCATGTGGTACCGGGAAAATGACCGCTGAACATTTGCTGCAAAACTGCCCGACATACGAGGATCAGAAAAAGCACACGTGGCCATCACCAGTGGCAACACTAGACAAGCTCTATGGCAGTGTTGACAACCTCAGGATGACCGCTGCTTTTTTGGAAAAAATACAGGTTGACTGACGTCTGACAGCGTACGAAGAAGAAGAAGAAATAAGCAGTATGTTCAGCCAATTTCTACAGTAGCCCAGTTTGACTATCTATGATAAAAATGTTTTGAAAAAGCTTTGCCCATTAAACTTCAGGGAAAAAATTATAGACAATGCCGACAGGCAAATTTGTTCACCTTTAGCAGCGTAAAAATTAACAGTTGTTGCTACTAATGTTATATCGAATTGAACTTGAAAACCATTTAACACTTTCCAATCTAATTTTGAATTTGAGTGCCTTATCGTCTAAGGCAAGTACCCCACATCTGTAGGTCAAATAGTTTTATGGTGCTGAAGATGCAACACAGTGAATGAGCTGACAGCAGCTAGCAACTCATAGCTGACTGCTTGCATCATGATCAGCGAATTAGAGTAGACCAAGACCATATTCCATCTCCAAATGGTGGCCCTGGAAACAGGTTGCACTAGTGTAGTCTGGCAAAGAGAGTGAGGGCTGCAGTTGGAAGGCAAACCTGGTTGTTTAAATAATGAAGTTTATAGGTCACAGTGGAGACTTTCTTACATCTTGTTTCAATGTCTCTTTCAAGTCTACCATTGTCGGAAAAAGGTTTACGATTGATGTCATATTTACACCATTTACATGACAAGGAAGACTAAGGTCTGGTCAGGCACAACATACTGATCAGACACGTTAGTCAGGGTCAGGCACAACATACTGATCAGACATGTTAGTCAGGTTCAGGCAAAACATACTGATCAGACATGTTAGTCAGGTTCAGGCAAAATATACTGATCAGACATGTTAGTCAGGTTCAGGCACAATATACCGATCAGACATGTTAGTCAGGTTCAGGCAAAACATACTACACAAGATCCTCACCTTGGCTTCCTCATAGAGAATGTTTTCGTGGCAGACTGGCTAACAAGGTGAGGGATTGACATAATCTCCGTAACAGTGAGCGATACGTAGATGAAGATTAGCATAGCACAGCCGCCTGGAGGACACCGGTCCACCTTCATTAGCACGCTCGGGATGTGAGGAAAGCTACGACAACCCAACACGTAACGTCCTTTTTAGGGCATACAAACGAGTAATCCTACTCATTGTAGGCATTCAACAACAACACAATTTACATTGATGTTCTTTATTTTAATCTGTATTGAAGTATATGAATATCTAACACTTACAATCATGAGTAAATAAAATGTAAAATAATGACCAACTTGTCTTTAGGAGACACGTAGAACTGCTGAGAAAATCAGATACAACCACCCTCTCAGGAAACACATGGATACTGTACTAGCTAAGGTGAGTTAGTATTGGACTTAGTTTAAACCTTTACCACACCACACAAAAAATTATGTTTTATTTCCTTTAGCCAAATTGTTTTTCATCAAGTTACATCACGACGTTGATGTTGACGATGAGAGACTAGTTTGTATGTGTGTGCGCGTATAAACTTATATTAATAAAGAACTTGTTGGCGCTGTTGTTTTTATATTGTGTGTGTGTGTTAGTTTCTGTGATACAAGAAGATGAAGGTGATAGTGGTGAAAAAAACAGCACAACTTATAGACTCACCCGCTTTCGGCGCCCCTTGAGGGTTTCCTCTACACCTACGAAATGTGAACTATTACAGCAGACCTCCAGAAAAGAATCCAGGCCAAGGAGATGAGATGTTTTGGAAGACTAAATTTTACCTACAAAGACGGTATCACAAATAATGAAGTACAGTGTAGAATCAAGAATGCAAGTGGACTGTACGACGACCTCCTCACAGCTATTAAAAGGCGCAAGCTGACTTGGTATGGTCATGTCTCGAGGTCCAATGGACTTGCAAATTCAATACTACAGGGCACAGTACAGGGAAAGCGAAGGTGAGGACATCCAAGAAAACGATGGGAAGGCAACATCCATGAATAGACTAACCTACGACTTGAGGAGGAACAAAAAAGCAACTGCAGACAGAGAGGGGTGGCGCAAGATTGTGGCGGTGTCCCAATGATCTCAAAAGGTCATGGATGAACTGAACTGGTTGAAAAAAAAATTAAATTTGCAAAACATTCCCAAAACGCCGTATTGATTTTTACCGTAATAGCGATATCTGTCACTTTCGATTAAAACATAATTATTTTATCTACATAAACAAACTAAGTAGATCTACCTCAGAAAAATCCATTGCAGAAACTTAACTTCCCCGTTCTCAATAATGGGTGATTCTTCAAATCCAATTGAAGAACAAGAAATCCTTTCCAAAAGTATAAAACAAATTTCAAACTCGCCATTATTTATATCTAACCATACGGGATGGAAGTCGGAAATCTCTACAATCAAAAGAGCAGTATGTTCAGCCGTGTCTCTAGAATTAGCTCGGTAGTTTATTTTTGATAGACCAACGACCCTGGAGTTGTAAATCTGTTCAGACGCCTTTGCGCGTTGTTTGTTGGGTTAAGAGTTGGTCAAAACAGAATCAATTTACTCGCAATGCAGATGATAGGAAATGTGTGAATGAGTGGTTACAATTTTTACTTCGCTTTCATAACATTGGGGAAGGAAAGCCATCAACGAATTGTCTTTGGGGTCAAAGATGCAACTTAGGGAATGAGCTAACAGCAGCCAGTGACACATAGCTGGCTGCATGCATCAAGTTCAGTGAACCAGAGCTGACCAAGACCCTATTCTGCATCCAAGCGACGGCCCTGGAAACAAGCGACGGCCCTGGAAACAAGCTGCACTAGTGTAGTCTGCCTAAGAGAATGAGGTTGCTAAGGTCAATCAGGTACTTTAAAAACTCTACTGAAATCGGAGGTGTTGGGCCGAAAGGGGCAGATATCCGCAGCTTTGCTTTAAACTATGACACAATGTCCTCTGTTCAAAATGAATGGTGAATAAGAAAAAAGAAGAATCCTCTAAAGGAAATTTTGTGCCATGTTTCTTCTTATTCCGTTGCCTTCAGAGTGGGTATTTCTTAGCTATATAGTGACCATGTGCCCATCATTACATAGTTAGCCTCTGTGTTTTCCCCAATTACATAGTTAGCCTCCATGTGCCCACCATTACATAGTTAGCCTCCATGTGTCCACCATTACACAGTTTGCCTCCATGAGACCACCATTACACAGTTAGCCTCCATGAGATCACCATTACACAGTTAGCCTCCATGAGACCACCATTACACAGTTAGCCTCCATGAGACCACCATTACACAGTTAGCCTACATGTAACCACCATTACACAGTTAGCCTCTATGGGCCCACCATTACACAGTTAGCCTACATATACCCACCATTACACAGCCTCCATGAGACCACCATTACACAGCCTCCATGAGACCACCATTACACAGTTAGCCTACATATACCCACCATTACACAGCCTCCATGAGACCACCATTACATAGTTAGCCTCCATGAGACCACCATTACACAGTTAGCCTACATGAGACCACCATTACATAGTTAGCCTCCATGTAACCACCATTACACAGTTAGCCTCTATGGGCCCACCATTACACAGTTAGCCTACATATACCCACCATTACACAGCCTCCATGAGACCACCATTACACAGTTAGCCTCCATGAGACCACCATTACACATTTAGCCTACATGAGACCACCATTACATAGTTAGCCTCCATGAGACCACCATTACACAGTTAGCCTACATGAGACCACCATTACATAGTTAGCCTCCATAAGACCACCATTACACAGTTAGCCTCCATGAGACCACCATTACATAGTTAGCCTACATGTACCCACCATTACATAGTTAGCCTACATGTACCCACCATTACACAGCCTCCATGAGACCACCATTACACAGTTAGCCTCCATGAGACCACCATTACATAGTGACGAGCCCACAGCTACATAATTGGCATTAACGAGACCACCATTACACATTTGGCCTTGTTAGTTAAATCCTACACCAAAGCATAAATGGGATCTTGTATAGGGTGGTTTCTATGACACTTTGTTACACGGGTTAATGTTGCTTGCTCCATACACAACTCTAATTAGTCATATCTTACATATTATTCATACTGTGGTGCAGTGATCCTATTTCTTCCTACTTTGTCAAGTCAAGTCATCTCGTAACCGGTGAAGTCGTTGGAGCACACATGAAGACAACCCCACACCACCCCTCTCTGTCAGTGGCCACTGCCTGTGCCTCCTCTGGTCGGAGATTGGTCCATTCTTTTATGTTGTCCTCCCATCTCTTTTTGGGACATCCTCTTCATTGTCCGCCTTGCACCTTTCCGTCAGGATCGTATTTGCAAGACCATTTGATCTCGATATGTCGTCGTACCAAGCGAGTTTCCTTCCTTTGACCATTGCCAAGAGGTCTTCAAAAGGCCCTATTGCTGTTGTAATTCTTTCTTGTCTTTCCTCATTTGTAACTCGGTCTTTGTTTGTGACATTTAGAAGTCTTCGGAAACATGTCATCTCCAAGGCCTGTATCCTCTGCTGCAGGTCAGCTGTAATTGTCCATGTCTCACAAGCATAAAGGAATATTGACAGGAGCAACGTACGCATTAATCTGATCTTCGTAACCGGCTCGAATGTCCATATGAGGTAAAATACAAAAACAAGAAAATAATTCATCTCGGAGGGGATAATGCTTAGCTAAGATTGTTTCATTTTTCTAGAAAGTGATACATCACTGTGCCATGAGCCTGTGGTTTTGTTTTACATTTGGCAGTGTCCAGAGAGCACTAGAGAGTCTGTACGAGGCAAGATGGATGATTTTGAAGACTTTAATCAGTCTCCAGACTCTCTCACTGTAGGATCTCTTGTCAAGCTGCACAAGAAGGTTATGAGGTATGTGTCTTTGGAGATTTCTACACAGTTTTCATTTGAAGCTTTATCGTGTTGAGTTATATCTGGGGGCTGAAGATGCAGCAGTGAATAAGCTGACAGTAACCAACGATTTATAACTGGCTGCTTGCATGAGGGTCAGTGAAACATAACTGACCAAGACCCTATTCCGTTTCCAAGTGGCGACTGATAAGAGATTAGGGGTCAAAGAGGGAAGACAAACCTGTTCCAGAAAATGGTTTGCTGAAATTGGATGTGCCGGGTTGAAAGTAGCAGATATCACAGTCTTGCTGTAAACTAGGACACAACACCGCAAACATCCTTTTCAGAGCACCAAAGAAGAAGAATAATTGAATTCTGTCATGAAGATATGCTCTCTAACTTCTTCATTCTCGTACACCATCAGACATCTAGATCAATGACTCTGACAAAGTTCCTTGTCACCGTGTCTCATCTTGGGTTTTGTTGTTCACCATTAGGCATCTACATTACTAACTCTAATAGTAATTTCTGTGTCTTGGGTTATATTGTCAACTATCAGACATCCACGTCACTAACTCTAATAGTAATTTCTGTGTTTTGTGTTATGTTGTTCACCATCAGACATCTACATCAACGACTGACAAAGTTCCTTGTCACTGTGTCTTGTCTTTGGTTATATTGTTCACCATCAGACATCCAAGTCACAAACTATAATAGTAATTTCTGTGTCTTGTCTTTGGTTATATTGTTCACCATCAGACATCCAAGTCACAAACTATAATAGTAATTTCTGTGTCTTGTCTTTGGTTATATTGTTCACCATCAGACATCCAAGTCACAAACTATAATAGTAATTTCTGTGTCTTGTCTTTGGTTATATTGTTCACCATCAGACATCCAAGTCACAAACTATAATAGTAATTTCTGTGTCTTGTCGTTGGTTATATTGTTCACCATCAGACATCCAAGTCACAAACTATAATAGTAATTTCTGTGTCTTGTTTTGGGTTATGTTTACCATCAGACATCCAATGAGTCTAGCAAAGTCATTTCTGTGTCATATCTTGAGGAGGCAGGTTCTTTTGCACTATGTCCTGCATATGTAAAGAACTAGACATACATTAGTGGAATAATAAGTCGAAGATACTAGTACTTGCAAACCAGTTTATAGCATTATTTTCTGTGTCCAGCAACCTCACAAAGTATTGAACCAGAAATTCGCATTTCTGGAAGCTCTTTCATTTGCTGCCATGAGGTCCACCAAAGTGCAAGTGAACACTTCCATTTGTAATCTGTTCGGGGCTCTCCACACAGGGTATGGCATAGTATGTCCTGTCACAAGTTCTTATTTGATCTCCATCCATTCCTCATCAAATCTTTTATGCCATTTTTCGATCCGGTTTGTGAACTGAACAGTTTCAAGGCATCTTCTCCTCGCTTTCAGTCGTCCCTCTTTTGGATTATATCCAAAAAGGAGGTGTCTCTGATCACAGGACTGCTTTTTCAACTTCTGACACAACACATCTCCTGATTTTTGGGGTTGCGACGCCAGCATTTGCATAAACTTTTCTTATTGGTGTTGGCTTAGTTTATAGCATTACAAGACAGTCACTGCTCTGGAATCCTCAAGGCAAAAAAAGTAAAGGCAAACCAAAACACACATTGAAATGAGAGCTTGGGACATAACATAAAGGAAACAGGAAAGAACGCAGACAGATGCAATGGAAGACGCAGGACAAAAGGACTTGGCATGTTTTTTTAAGACATGTGCTTCACAGGGAGCCGAAAGGTATTGATTGATTGAATTTGAGCAGGGGTCCATCGCTACAACTTACCTCTATGCAGGAAGCCTGCACTAAATACTTAACTTCACGTCTTTATACTGGTTTAGAAGACTAAAGAGTCTGTATTCAACCAGTTTCTTGGAAAGCGGTTTTTACCGATGTGCGAGTCCATCTAAATAGACTCAAACACTAGAGCTAATTAGACCCGCAGTCAGTTAGGCACCATCTATAGCTGCTCTTTACAAACCACATGGGGAAAGGTACAAATAACTTGGATAGATTTGGAATTTTGTCCGGGCAACAGCCGTTAAGCCTACTCTTTTCAATTTCCATCTGCCAAGGAATTTTTATCCTGCTCGACACTGAACACAGGAGTCTGAACTCACTACCCAGAGATCAGAGAAATTTTTACCAGAAGATGCACATGAACAAAAATCCAGATCTCCACCGTGATTCGAACACGCAACCTCCGGCACCCGGACCGAACGCCTTACCTCGAGACCATGTGCTTCCCCATCATGTATATTTTCTTGCAGTAGTAGCTTCTGTAGCACTTTACAGGGTGAAAGTTGCCACACCTATTCATAACTCTGCTTAGTTCCCGCCTTTCATGGAATGTTTAGTAGGTTACTGTGGTTCTATTCTTATTTGCCATTGAGACGACACTGATTGAAATTACTTCCTCATTATGATGAATTTTTGAAATTGTATCATTATAATTTATATTTGAAATTACTTTTTCATTGTAATTTATATTTGTAATTTGGGGGGTCGCTGTAGTCAAGAGGTTAAGGCACTCACCTCTCACAGTGATGATCGGAAATGGTAGACGATCAAATCCCGCAAGTTTCAAGCGAATCTGGTCTCACAGGAGGTAAGACCAGAGAGCCTGAGTTACCTCCAGTTGTTTCGACCACTAGTCCTGCCACTGATCCAAGGTAACTCGGGATAAGAGTGAGATTGATGACCGCCGCATATTCTTCCTCACTGTAATCCAAATTCAGCGCACATCACATTATTAAGACAAAACCATCTGGTGTTGTGGCCATCATCGCTTCACGATAGGCAATAACTATATTTGTAATTACATTTTAATTTATATTTGAAATTACATTTTCATTATAATTTATATTTGTAATTACATTTTCATTATAATTTATATTTGAAATTACATTTTCATTATAATTTATATTTGAAATTACATTTTCATTATAATTTATATTTGAAATTTGTATTACCATTTGAAACTTCTGATGTGAACAGGCGAAGCCAGATAAGCCAGCGTACCAACATTCAGTGGTGCAGTCTTATGAGCACAGCCTTTGAGTGGGAGGACATAGACACGAACATGTCTAGCACAGATCAAGTATACAGGCACTCTGATCCAGCTATGGGCACTTTTTACTTCAAATGGTGGAGGAATATTTATACTCCTACTATAGGTACTACTGTTTTTGGCTACTGCTGTTTATATTTTCACTATGGGTACAGCTGTTTATATTTCTACTATGGATACAGCTGATTATACTTCCACTATGGGTACAACTGTTTATACTTTCACTATAAGTACAACTGTTTATACTTGCACTGTGGGTACTACTGTTTATATTTCAACTATAGGTACAACTGTTTATACTTGCACTGTGGGTACTACTATTTATATTTCAACTATAGGTACAACTGTTTATACTTGCACTGTGGGTACTACTGTTTATACTTCCACTATGGGTACAATTTATACTTTCACTATAGGTACAACTGTTTATACTTGCACTGTGGGTACTACTATTTATATTTCAACTATAGGTACAACTGTTTATACTTGCACTGTGGGTACTACTGTTTATACTTCCACTATGGGTACAACTGTTTATACTTGCACTGTGGGTACTACTGTTTATACTTCCACTATGGGTACAACTTGTGTGGAGGAAATCAGTTGGATGATTTGGTGTCTTGTGTGGTGGGGTGCAGTTGTGACAATTTTGGGTCTTGTGGTGATGAATGTTGTTGTGACAATTTTGGGTCTTGTGGGGATAAGTGGTGTGACAATTTTGGGTCTTGTGGGGATAAGTGGTGTGACAATTTGGTATCTTGTTTGTAAGGGTGTTCTGATAATTTGGTGTCTTGTGTGGATGAGTGTTGTGAAAGTTTGGTGTCTTTTATGGATGATTGCAATTGTGACAGTTAATATGTCTTGCATGGATAGGAGCAGTTCTGACAGTCTAGTGTCTTGTATACATGCTTTCATTTTAACAATTTACAAACCACTCATTTTACATCTCTCTCTACAGAATGGTACTGGAAATGTAAGATCCGACCTTATGTCTTCATGGTTGGGGCTGGTATCCTGACAGTTGTATCATTTATGGTGGTGTGGTCGGAGTGCCTGTTCTTCATCAAGGACCCAGTCCTATCCTTGTTTGCTGTCTTCATCAACCTGGCTCGAGAGAATTATGATTATGTGTATATAGAGGTAGAAATTACATGTAACTGACTTATTTCTGCTGTTTCCAATTTGAACATAACACTCCAACAATCACTCACCACCGCTCAAACTACTCGGCTGAAGTAAAAATGATAGAAAGGAATATTAAACATAGCAAGGAAGTGATAGTCAAACTGTATAAAGCATTAGTTAGACCCAGATTGGAGTACTGTGCACAGGCAACGAGTCCTTATCATGCAGGGGATATAAACATGCTGGAAAGGATACGAAGAAGAGCGACAAAACTGATAGTGGGATTCCGGAATTATAGTTATGATGTAAGACAGAAAAACCAGCTTACAGTATTTAGGAAAGAGAAGAATTCGAGGTGATTTAATACAGGTTTATAAGATAATAACGGAAACGATAAATTTGACTAAAGCAAATTTTTCAAATTACAGATGCCTACAAGAACAAAAGGGCACAGCCACAAATTAATTAATGAAAGGTCCAGATTAGATAAAGGACATATTTTTTTTTAGTCAGAGAGTGGTGAATGCTTGGAATGCATTGCCACGGGAAATAGTGGAGGCAGAGTCAATTAATGCATTTAAAAATAGATTGGTTGCACATATTTATTTTCAGATTAATTGAATATAAATTAAACTAGTTGTATTCAGAGTCTTCTAAACAGTTTAAAGACATTAAGTTAAGTGAGGGATCAAGCCGCTGAGCAGCGCATAAACCTCAGCGGTCAGCTACCCATAGCTGACTGCTAGCGTCAGGGTCAGCTAACGAGAGCTACCAAGACCCTTCTATACCTCCACATGGTGATCCTGGATAACAAGCTGCAACAGAGCAGACTGGCTAAGTAGAAGGATCGAAGAGGGAAGGCAACCCGGTATTCAAAAATGCTTGCTGAAGTCAGATGTGTTGGACCGAAAGGTGCAAATATCGCAGTCAAGCTGTAAACCACAACACAACGCATTCCGTTCTCTGGACTACATTCCGCTACTTGCAAAGTTTTTTTCAGGGCTTCGTAGCGGGAGATTGAGAGCGAACAAAGAAGAAGAAGTTAAGTGCAGGCGCTAAGCATTGCTGCAGAAATAATAACACAACAAACCAATGTCAGCGTGTTATATTCCTTACAGTTGCAATGTCATTTCTGCAAACACTCAAGAGTGATCAAATGCCAGAGCTTTAAAAAAACCTTAAGCAAACTGAAAGCCAAAACAAGGGTAGTGCTGCAGGGGATACTATCACAAGACCAGGAAAAAAAGACCTTTATCGAGGCCATTAGGAAAGTCGGCCAAACAAGAAACAACTATCAACAACTATTTTATGCCACCAGATGGGCTGCATCCATGAAGTGACACATCAGTCGCAGGTCCTCAATGGTTCCCCACAGTTTGTCTTGTATGTTTCTCTCCTCGGGCCAGGTCTCCTCACGGGAGTTTTGGTGCAGTGGACATGTTTGCAGGATGTGTTCTGGAGTCTGGGGTCCTCTCTGACATGTGCATTGTGCAGTCTGTGCTGCTTTCATTTTATGCATGTGTGCATTTAGTCTGCAATGACCTGTTCTGAGGCGAAAAATTGTGGTATACTGTTTCCTATTCAGTCTATTGATTGGGTCCTGTGGGTATTTACTGTTTGTTCTCTCTATCTACTGTTGTTTATATATTTTTTGGATGTTTGCCTTGACTTCTGGCAGTGACACTGGGTGGGTGAATTGTTCTCTTAGTCTTCCCTCCCTGGCCAGTATGTCCGCCCATTCATTCCCAGGTATGCCGCAGTGAGCTGGAATCCACTGGAGGGTGATTTTATTGTGGTCTGAGAGTTTGTTTAGCTGGCATATCAGTTCCCTTTCCATACTATAACAGATTAAATAACCACTTACACAGGCTAAAATTGATCCTATCAAGCAGCACAGACAGTTGAACATATCCTACAAGACTGTTATATGCGTAGCCAATTGCGTACTCAACACTGCCCACGGAAACGAACCACACAGATATTTGGGAGCCTTTAAGAACTCTCCGCCACAACAAGCTTTGTCCAGAGAACTGTGTAGACTGAAAAATAAAACAGGATGAATAAAAAGACTCCACTGATTCATAGTTTGGGATATCTTCTTGAGCTCTGCAATAAGACTTCAGTTGACCTTATTTTCTGTGGCCTCCACATTCTTCTGTTCTCCCATGGGTTCAAATCTAGCGCATATCTGGTTGTATTGTTAAGTTACTTCTTGATGGTATATCTTATCCATCTCTATAATCTCCAGCTGTTATGTTCTTTGTCACAGATTTGTTTGTTATTTCATCCGTTATGCAGTGCATTCCCCTCAAGTTTATTACCTTGAGTTGGTGTTGGAGCTTGTGTGTCTCAATCATCTAAAGAGCTGTCAGGGGAAGCAAATTCTTTCAAAAGGGTCACCCAAACTTGACAGGTCAAGGGGTGGAGATTAGGCTAAAAACGGACAACTCACCTGTATAATAGTTTGTATCAAGGCCATCTACTTAGGTCCATAAAAACAAAGCTGTTAACTGATGGCATGGCAATAGTTAAGCCTGCAAGTTAGTCTACAGGATTTTGAAATTAGATATGTGAGCCATGCATGGAGGGTTGCCTGAGAGGATGGATCAGAAGTGTGTACAATCAGTGAACTACAGTCTGCAGAATTTTGATGCTAGGCATGGGTTACACAAGGAAGGGTGCAGGAGAGGATGGATCAGGAGTGTGTACAACCAGTGAACTACAGTTTGCAGAATTTTGATGTTAGGCATGTGTCACGCAAGGAGGGATGCAGGAGTGTGTACAACCAGCAAGCTACAGAAATTATCAATATTAATAACCTATGTTAATTGGTTGGAAGACACTGAACACCTATAGATAAGCCCCAAGTGCATTGATATTAATTATTCATAACAGATAATGTAATCAATGTGTTTGTTTTATCTCTCTCCAGCTTGCCTCCGTGCTAACAATAGCTTACATGTGCTTCTGTGCGTACTTCAGTGTATTCAAGATCCGAGTTCTCAACTTGTACTACATAGCCCCCCACCACCAGACCAATGAGCACAGTCTTATTTTTATTGGCATGTGAGTAGGTTTGACAGGTCCGGCAGAATTTATTTACTTTTAATTGGTGTAAGGAAGTTAGTCAGAAAGAAAGCATAAGATGTAAAAAAGAGTTCAGTTCAGTTCATCCCGTAACCCATCAGGTCGTTAGGGCACACTTGAAGACAATCCCACATCATCTCTCTCTGTCCACTATCTTCAGTCGTACCTCACTGGGACGAAGGTTTGACCTCAGTGATGTTGTCTATTCATCTCTTCCTTGGATGACCCTGCCCTCTCTTTCCTGGTACGTAAAAAATTTGCATAAATCATAATTATTGACTAAACAGGTCACATTGTATTTTTGTGTTGGCGCATTTGTTATCTTACATGTATTAATTATTCTTCTTTGTCGTTTGTTCTCAAATTCCCGCTACCAAGCCCTGAAAAGGGCTTTGCAAGTAGCAGGATGTTGTCAGGAGAAAGGAATTAGTTGTGTCGTAGTTTACAACTTGACTGATATTTGCACATTTCGGCAGGCATTTTTGGGTACCCGGTTAGTCTTCCCTTTTCGATCCCTTCTTCTTAGCCAGTCTGCTATGTTGCAGCCTGTTATCCAGAATCACCATGTGGAGGTGTAGAAGGGTCTTGGCAGCTCTGGGTCACTGACCACTGCAGTTCATGAAGTGCCACATGCATTATTTGATTGTATTGTCTGGCTTGTGTACCTGAAAGATATTGATTTTATTGTCTGGTTTTTTTCTACCTGAAACATTGATTTTATTGAGTATTTTGTCTACCTGAAACATATTGATTGTATTGTCTGGTTTGTCTACATGAAACATATTGATTGTATTGTCCGGTTTGTCTACCTGAAACATTTTGATTGTATTGTTTTGTTGGTTTACTTGAAACATATTGATTTTATTGTCTGGTTTGTTTACCTGAAACATATTGATTTTATATTTTGGTTTGTCTACCTGAAACATATTAATTTTGTTGCCTGGGATATCCTACTCAGGATGTTATGTCGTCTGACTCCTCCGATGTGTTTGAACTTCCTTGGCCTAATTCACTTGGACAGCCACATCACACAGGACAAAAAACTTGAGGAGACATCCTACACAAAGGTGACAGTTTTTCCACAATGGTACATCTTTTGTCTTTCTGAATCATTGTCCTGTATTATTGGTTTCATTTGTTGCCAAAGCTGGACATTGAGAAGATGCTGTATGGCAAAGATTATGGATGCAGGATATGCTTAGCAATGTTGTGATATTTTAATATTAAGCAGTCTACTTTACAGAAAGAATCACAGATTTGAGAGAGAAAAAACAATACAGTTTGAAATTTAGGAAGGAAAATAGAGATTACAATAACATACCCACAGAAAAAGGAAATGGGTAGGACACACCCTCAGATAGGGAGATGTGTAGGATAGTCAGAAAGGGGAGATGGGTAGGACAGTCAGAAAGGGGAGATGGGTAGGACACACCCTCAGAAAGGGGAGATGTGTAGAACACACCCTCAGAAAGGGGAGATGTGTAGAACACACCCTCTGAAAGGGGAGATGAGTAGGAGACTCCCTCAGGAAGGGAAGATGAGTAGGACAGTCAGAAAATGGAGATGAGTAGGAGACACCCTCAGAAAGGGGAGATGAGTAGGAGACACTCTCTGAAAGGGGAGATGTATAGGAGACACTCTCTGAAAGGGGAGATGAGTAGTAGACACCCTCAGAAAAAAACCTAATAATTTAACCAGTCATGCACTGAATCAAAACCTACTGGGAAGAGGAGAGAGTGAAGGCCAACGAACACACATCAAAGAACAGTGGAAGATGTACCTCATGTGTGGAGCTCAAGAAGACAGCTCATAATAGAAACTTCCAGAGATCTTCTATTGCAGCCTGATGCTCTATATGGAACTCTTGTTTCAGTTTAATCTTATTTTTGAAATATGCCATTTCCTAGATCATGGGTCACATGGATGTAATATCCATCATCTCCAACGGATTCAACATTTACTTCCCAATCCTGATTGTTCTGCTGTGCATCTGTACCTACTTCAGTCTCGGAAGCCGTATCCTCAGTGCCTTGGGGTTTCAGCAATTTATCGGGGATGATGATATGACCCAAGAGCTGATCGACGAAGGCAAGGAATTGGTTGCAAGAGGTAAGGACTGCTCAATGCTAGGATAAATCAGGTATTCATATTACATAGCCTGAGAGATCTTGATTTGATAGATATTAAAAACTCTGCCGTTTCCTTTCTCTTTGTTGCTTAAACCCTGGGGGTTTAAAGATTATACAAGGGACAGTTATAAAGTAACCGCAATTTTATGAAAAGGACATGAAAGAGTATGCACAATGATAAATCTTATTTCAGGGTATAAAATGGCTCTCTTGCAATACTCCATTAAGGGATTGTGACGATCGAGCAGTATGCGCAATGTAGCGTACAATATGGCCGCCCCGCTGTTGACTTACAGCATGGAAGAACAGCCAGGCTTTATTTAATTTTTTTGGTCAGAGGACATGAAACCATCTGAAATCTTAAGAAGAATGATCAAGTATGGAGACAGTTGTTTGAGTCTGAGAAGAGAGTATAAATGGGTAGACATATTTCAAAACGAAAGACAAAACGTCATTGATGAACCGTGTGGGGGACACAGTGAAACAGCCGATCGACCAGCTAGTCCATGGCAACGGGCGCGTCATTATTGATGAATTAGCCATAGATTTCAATATAAATCATGGCACTGTGCACACGATTGTCCTTGATAACCTTGGTAAAAGGAAAGTGTGTAGCAGATGGGTCCAAAGACAGCTGACGAGGTAATAGAGGTGGTGCAAAATTGATTAAAGGTCAACAAAAGACTTTTTTTTCTAGAGGGCATCCACAAGCTAATGGACAGATGGACAAAGTGTGTTGCCAAAGACTATGTGGAAATCTCAGACACAAAAAATCTCTGGTTCGCAATCTTGTAAAAATGTAATTAATAAAATTGCTGTTACTTAATGACTGTCCCTTTTGCAATTGAGTGTACAGACAGGGGATTGGCTTGCTGTGTCTGCATGATAGAGGGGCTGCCTACTTCATGTCTTCAAGCAGACTACTAGTTAGTAAGAACCTGATTACCTTTAGAATTTTTGCCCAGACTGGCTTAACACCTGATTCTTTCAATTTTTAACTGTCAATGGTTCTTTTGTGTGCTCCGTGTATATGTGGAACCTCTGTTTTTATAATACATCCTTGATAGAACAAGGCACAATCTCACCTCTAGAGGACACTTGAAACTTGCAGGAATTGAACATCCATCATTTCGTGCCTTCGTTCGTTCATTTGTTGATAGGTGAGCACCATATCTCTAAATCTCTCAGTTATAGTTCACGAGGGACCTAATATTCCTCAACTTTACCACTTTGTTTGTAGGGACAAGGAGACAAGAAGAATATGTAGTGACAAGGGACCTAATATTCTACTTCTCCACTTTGTTTGTAGGGACAAGGAGACGAGAAGAACATGTAGTCACAAGGCACCTAATATCCTTCAACTTCTCCACTTTGTTTGTAGGGACAAGGAGTCGAGAAGAATATGTAGTCACAAAGGGCCTAATATTCCTCAACTTCTCCACTTTGTTTGTAGGGACAAGGAGATGAGAAGAATATATAGTCACAAGGCACCTAATTTTCTACTTCTCCACAAAAATACTTTTTCTCTCCATTTTCCAGCTGAATTGGTTACTGAGTTCTGTATTACAGAGAAGGGTCCATCTCCACTTTTTCTCTCCAATCTCCAGCTGAATTGGTTACTGAGTTCTGTATTACAGAGATTGGTCCATCTCCACTTTTTCTCTCCAATCTCCAGCTGTATTGGTTACTGAGTTCTGTATTACACTTAATATTATAAATGGTTTTTTTCCTTAGGCAGGGAATCATGTCACCTAGAGGTTGTGACTTAATCTTACAATCCCAATTTACCGGGTTCAGATCATGTCATGCACAGACTGTGGTTTTTTTTCATAGAATTGCCGCTTCTTCTGGTCGACCCAACTGTAAATGGGTACCTGACGCCTATGTGCAATGAATGAAGTCAGTTATATAAGCCATTTTTTGTTGCTTGTACGTTTTCCTTTCCTTAAAGAAATAATTGAATATGTCCAAATGCAAATGTAATCATATTTCTCATTAGAAAAGAGAAAGTTAGAGAGAAAGGCAGATGCTGAGGCAAGAAGGAAAACTTGGACAGAAAGATTTGGTGAAGGAGCCTCCAGCAATAAAGACATTCCCATGTCGACTGAGAGAAGAGGCACTTCAGGTATTGATATCTTTTTTTTTGTTGGTCAGTCATAACTGAACAAAATACTATGAAAAACTCAACCAGAGATGTGCGATATATTATTTCAGTGTATATGGTATAGGACTCAGTGGTCTTGAGGCAAGGTGTCCGTCTTGGGTGCCAGAAGTAGCGGTGAAGACCAGAATTTTTTCACGTGAATCTTCTGTAATAATTTTCATGATCTCTGGTTAGTGTCGAGCACGTTAAGAGTCCCTTGACAGTTAAAAATAGGAAAGAGTAGGCTTAATGGTCGTTGCTTGGACAAAATAAAAAAAATTATAGTTAAAAATCTACCCAAATTAATTTTACCTCTCACTAGGCCTAGTAAGCCACAGGAAGTTTAAAATACCTACTACGGATAACCTTGGCTACCTGGCAACAGACATTAGCAACATGCCTGTTTGAATACCACGATTCCAAGTAAGTACCAGTATTTCAAGCATGGTATAGGGTAGTGCTATAGTGGATACCATACCAGAAAAATTAGACAGTATACAGATTGGCAAAAGAGACAGAAGCAGAAGAGCAGAAAGAGCAAAACAATCACAGGAAAAGGCGACTTTTATCCAAGCTGTAAGGAAAGTTGGCCAGATAAAGAGACAACTATCACTGTCTTGATTGAGGGGAGCAAGTGTCCCTGTTGTGCACGAGAATAGATTGAATTGCCCATCGTACAGTCCCGACCTGGCACCTTGTGACGTTTTCCTCTTCTCAAAGCTGAAGCTACACTTCTGATGAGGAGGTGCAAGCAGCTGTGTGTACCTGGCTTCGGGAGAAAATATCAGATTTTTTGTCCTCGATGGGATGCAACAACTTGTTTGGCATTGGCGTTTGTCTGTGCACCAGGATGGTGACTGCATGGAAAAATAATGATACATCACCTAAACAACATTCCAAGCTTTAAGAAAATATATAGCTCATGTGTAGGGGAGGAAGACTTAACATCTGGTCAAGCAAAATATACGGATCAAACATGTTAGTCAGGGTCAGGCAAAACATACCCTCACCTCGGCTTCCTAGTAGCCCTCCCTCGAAACAGACTGTTTTCATGATAGCCAGGCTAACGAGGTGAGGCATCAACTTGATCCCCGTAGTAGTAAGTGACACAGAAATGAAGCCAAGTATAGCCCAACCACCTGGAGGACCTCGGTCCACCTTCATCAGCATGCTTGGGATGTGATGAAAGCTACTGCAACCCGCTACTTAACGTCCTTTTCAGGGCGCACAAAAGAGTAACCTACTCATTGTGGGCATTCACAAACAACAACAACAGCTCATGTGTAAATCTTGCACATTAATGAAATATATCCTCAAAGGCAAACCTTTTCAAATCGCCTTCATGTAATGTTATATCGTAATGAGAAATGTGGAGGTGTAACACACTTCAGCAGCGGAGGAAAGCAATTGGGGGTTATATCTTAGAGAAGGGGTCAGGCTTTGGTTTCTTATTAAAGAAAGACATTCAGAGTTGACAACCCTTTCATAAACTTTTATGCACAGTTTCACATCCTTGTTAATATTTTTCTTAGATATCATAGTGTTCTACCCATTTTCACCTGAATCAGGATCAGTTGGCAGGACAAAGTGCCGAACTCTGAAATTCTTAGCAATATTAACATGTTAAGCATCGATACACTTCTGAAATTGGCTCACCTAAGATGGACAGGATATTTTGTTCACATGCCAGGTGAGCGCATCCCCAAGCAGCTGTTATACGGTGAGTTCACAACAGGCAGATGCTCACCAGGGAGGCAGAAGAAAAGCTACAGAGACTCCTTGAAAGTGTCTCGGAAAAGCTTCAATATTGATTTCACCTCCTGGGAGATGCTTGCACAAGACCGTACCATCTGGCGCAATAGTATCACCAAAGATGCCAGATTGCAGAGAGTACAGCCATCGCAGAGGCTCAACGAAAGCATACTGCCCGAAAAAATAATACTCACAACGAGTCCACAGCATGTGTCCTGAATGTGGCAGTGTATGCTGTTCCAGGATTTGTCTTTACAGCCATCATAGAACATACTTCGCAGCAATAGTCTGATGCTGTCGCCATCTTCGATTGCGATGGACAACTATTACTATTAGTGATCTACCTTCAATGGAAGCTCTACTTTTTCAAAACATTATTGTTGAAAAAATGTTGGCAGAAGGTAAACCAATACATGATTGGCTGTCAGTGATTCAGAATGTACTAGCTCATTAAGAAAAAGTAATTTTCTCAAGATCAAAGGACAAAGTAGGCCCTCTCATAGACAGCACAGGAAAAAAAATATGTGAAAATAGGGAGGCAGCAAATCTACTCAATCACTACTTTGGCACAGTGTACACAAAAGAGGACTGCTCCAAGATCCCAGAGCCTGTAGATATTTTTCAAAGAGACATGGATACAGCAGGATTAGGATCAATCTGTATTACAGAGGAAATGGTTTTTAAAAAATTGGAGGGGTTGAAAGTGGATAAATGTCCAGATCAAGATGGTATTCATCCAAAATTGCTGTTTGAAATTAGAGACCAATTAGCAAAACCATTGGCTATATTATGTTCTCAATCACTTGCACAAGGGATTGTTCCACGGGATTGGAAAGATGTGGGAGTGATCCCCTTATTCAAAAAGGCAGATCCAGCAAACTATAGACCTGTGAGCTTAACGAGCATAGTCTGTAAATTGTTAGAGTCAATAATCAAAGAAAACATTGTAATGCATTTAGACAAATTTAATCTAATTAGAAATAGTCAGCATGGGTTTACCAGAGGGAGATCATGCTTAACAAATCTATTAGAATTCATGGAGGAGGTTACCAAAATGTTAGATAAAGGGGAGCCATTGGATGTTATTTATCTGGATTTTGCAAAGGCCTTTGATAGAGTACCTCATCAAAGATTATTTAGAAAATTAAAATCACATGGAATAGGTGGGGAAGTTGCCAAATGGATTGAAAATTGGTTAACGGGAAGAAGGCAAAGGGTGGGTATAAATAAGGAGTACTCTGAGTGGTGTGAAGTGAAAAGTGGAGTGCCACAGGGCTCGGTTTTGGGACCAATTTTATTCTTGATATATATAAATGATTTGGACATAGGTATGGGATCCATTATTGCAAAATTTGCTGATGACATGAAACTATGCAGTTGTGTCTCATCTAAAGCAGAAGTGGATATATTGAGGTCGGATTTAGATAAAATTCGAGAATGGTCTGTAATCTGGCAAATGGAGTTTAATGTAGATAAATGTACAGTCATCCACATGGGTAGATCCAATATGGAACATAATTACAGAATGGGAGAGAACAATATTAGAAAGATAGATAAAGAAAGGGACTTAGGGGTTATAATAGATCATACATGTAAGGTGAGGGAGCAAGTTCAGGTAGCAGTAAAAAAGGCAAATGCAATGTTAGGGATGATAAAAAGAAATATTAAACATAGGAGTAAGGAAGTGATAGTCAAACTGTATAAAGCATTAGTTATACCTAGATTGGAGTACTGTGTACATGTGTGGAGTCCTTATCAGAGAGGGGAAATAAACATGCTGGAGAGAATACAAAAAAGAGCGACAAAGCTGATAGTGGGATTCCAGAATTACAGTTATGAAGAAAGATTAAAAAGAACTGGCCTTCAGTGTCTAGAAGAGAGAAGAATTCGTGGTGACTTAATACAGGTGTATAAGATGATCAGAGGAATGGATAAAGTAGACTATAACAAGTTTTTTAAAGTACAACCACCAACAAGGACAAGAGGGCACAGCTACAAGTTGACTAAGGAGAGGTCCAGATTAGATATTAGGAAGTATTTTTTTAGCCAGAGAGTAGTGAATGCTTGGAATGCTTTGCCAAGTGAGGTGGTGGAGGCTGGGACGGTCAATGCATTTAAGAACAGATTGGATGCGTACAGCTTCTAGAGGAAGGTGATGTAAATGGAACTGGTTGTATACAGACTCTGCAGCGTCTTCTAAACCAGTATAAAGACGTTAAGTTAAGTTTTTTTCATCCCCTTCTCTTCTTCTAATCCTCATTGCACTCTACCTTCCAATCTTCTCTTCTCTTCACCCACATCAACACACCCATTTCTTTCCCCAACCCACCCATCTCTATGTCCATCTCCTCCGCCTTAACCCATCTTTTCCCTCTCAACCCACCCATCTCTTCCCACAAACTCACCTGCTCACCACCCCCTCCCCCTCAACCCGCCAATCTCTTCTTCAACTCGCCAATCTATTCCCACCAGCCAACCCCTCTCTCACCCCAAGACTTCCATCTCTTTTCCCCCTTAGCCCATCTCTTCTCCATCAACCCACACCCACACATATCCTAACCCTTCCCATCTCTTTACCCCTCAGTTTGCCCATTTCTTCCTGAACCTACCTCTCTCTTTCCCTCAACCAGCCCATTTCTTTTACCCCCCTCAACCTGTCTAATTCTCCGCCCCCTCCCCCCAACCCACCCATTTCTTCCTGCTCATCATTAGGGTTAAACCACTATTTCTACCCGTAAATACTGGTGTTAAAACACTATTTCTACCCTTAAATATTGGTGCAATATTTATTTCCTGCAGTCAAGTAATGGTGTTAAACCAGTTTCCAGCACTCACATTTTAATGTTAAATGACTGTTTCCTACCCTTGCATTTTAGTGTTAAACTACTGTTTTCTACCCTCAAGTACTAGTGTTCAACCACTGTCCCTTAACTACACATTTTAGGGTTAATTTGAGGTTATGGAACAGTGGTTTAACACCAGAATTTGAAGCTGGGGAATGGGTTTAACACCAACATTTTAGGTTAGGGAAGTGGTTTGAGACCAGAATTTCAGGCTAGGAAAGAGTGGTTTAGTTTAACACCAGAATTTGAGGGTAGGAAACAGTGGTTTAACACCAGAATTTAGGGTAAGAAACACTGGTTTAACACCAGAATTTAAGGTTAATAACCAGGGGATTAGTTTAACACCAGAATTTGAAGGTAGGAAACAGTGGTTTAACATCCGAATTTTAGAGTTGGAAATAGTGGCTTAACACTATAATTTGAGTGGTTTGCCGGGGTGTTTGTGTATGACAAGGACAAGAATAGCACCACTGCCCCACAGAGAGCATGTTGTAAGAGACGACTAACTGTGTGACATGGCATAACACTGACCACGGGTAGGTAGTTTGTTAAGAGCAGCATAGATGATGCATAAAAAGCTGCGGGCCTACTTTGCTCTAGTGTTTGAGTCTATTAAGATGGACTCGCACATCGGTTAACCACCTTCAGCGGCATTTGTCCCAACGCATCTGAGTAATAAGCTGCTCGAGCCTAGCCCGCTAAGCAGGAAATCCTCCTCCCGGCTACATCCAGCTCACACAAGAGCTGGGACCTGCACAGAATGTACAGGTCGACTAAGACTAACACTATAATTTGAGGTTAGAAAACTGGTTTCACACCAAAATTTGAGCATTGGTTTCTCTTCATACCTGGCAGAACGCTACACGATCCCTCGCAGCCCCGATGAGGACGATCGCTCTGAACTACTGCGTCAAGTTGAGCCAGTCGACTACAGGGACGACCATGAGGATACTTTTGATGAATCTCAGACCTATGGAGGCGGACGAACTCGGAGTGAAAATGGTGGCTACCAGTCTCGCCCTTCCCGGTTTAGTGGTGGACGCGCTGGTGGCAAGCCTCTCAAAGGCATATTTGATGACATCTAATTTCGTCATGTTTAATTTCCTCCCACTTAATTATTTATAGTTTTGTTTTGTCATATTTAATTTCATCATATATTCATTGCTTCTAATTTTGTCACATTAAAATAGATATAGCCCAGTAACCAAACCGGGGCAGATACAAAATTAGACCCACGGTATGGCCATAATGTCTTTGTCGATGGAGACAAAGAGCATATGAGAATACTTAACAAGTCACAACAAAAACTATAAGAACGGACCACAAAATCTAAAGAACCTCAACAGTTGCTCTACAGTGGCTACCTTCCCATTGTGGAATCAGAGGGAACAAGAGAGCTGATGCTTTGTTCAAAACAGGTGGCAGGATTGAGTAACTTATCCAGAGTGTTTTACTGAGAGAAAAACTATCATCAACAATCAGTACAATTCAAAACGGAAGAAAGACAATAGACCTGACCCAATCTACCAGCTCCACAAACACTAACATACCATCATATATTTTGCTGGAGAGGCCACTGCAGACTCTTGGGCCACCTATAAGTGAGTGCCCTTGTCCAGACCACTGAACATATCTTAAAGGATTGCCCAGGATGCAGAGACCTACAATGCCAAACCTGGCCAAAAGAAAATGAGCTGGTGACCCGGTCCTGTAGAAGACTGTAGACTTTGTCCTAGCGACAGGACTACATATCTAGCATGACCAAAAAGCCTGAATGGAGACGAAGAAGGACTTAACAATGGACAATATATCTTAAGGTGGCAGCAATTAATCAGAGAGTGGCCAGGAATGTGTGAATCATGGTATGCCAGTTATGACAGAGCAGTCGAAACAAGAAATGGTCTATATGATTATACAAAACCACATATATTATAAAATGTGTACAAATGAAAAAGTACAAATTCAAATAAAAAATATATAAAACAATGAGGATATGCACTAACATATAAATGTATATCAAGAAACATACATAGATATAAACAAACATATATAAACATACTGGCACATATACATATATAAGAATATTGAATGTATAAACATAATAAGAGAGAGATATACAGAAGGGGAAAGTGGCAGAATGGATCGCCGAAGTGGTTGGCAACAGGAGAGCCTATGTTTTTAGAAATATCTACGACGTGCTTTGGCCAAAGTGATGACGGAGTGAGTTTAAGACCAATCTCCTCTGTGCATTTCATATTGCAGCAGTGGCTAATCATAGCGTAGGTTATGTTTCGTGACTTGCAGGAAAACATATCTTTTATCTCAAACACTGCTTTCGTCATTAATTTCATGTGGGTTTTTTATCACATTTCATTTGATTTATTTTCAGTGCGTTTCATTTCTTAATTTCTAATTTCATGACATCTAATTTCATCTCCTTTAATTTCATGTTGTTTAATCACTTCTGGTATGTTGTCCACCAACTCTTAGAATCTTGTTCCCTTCCATGGTGGAAATGTGGTGCTTGTTTTTAGGAGTTCTGTCTTTATTTACGTAAGAGAAAGTTTTTATCTAGATTTTGCAAAGGCCTTTGCCTCATCGAAGATTATTTAGAAAGTTAAAATCACATGGAATAGGTGGGGAAGTTGCCAAATGGATTGAAAATTGGTCAACGGGAAGAAGGCAGAGACTGGACATAAATAAGGAGTACTCTGAGTGGTGTGAAGTAAAAAGTTGAGTGCCACAGGGCTCGGTTTTGGGACCAATTTTGTTCTTGATATATATATATATAAACAATTTGGACATTGATGGTTGCAAAATTCGTTGATGACACAAAACTATGCAGTAGTGTCTCATCTAAAGCAAAGGCCACCATCCATCGTAGACGATGATGGCATCATTTATTTGCTAGTGCAATTTTTAGTAAGGATTAACTGCGCTACTTTTTATCCGCTCTCTCATCTCGAGCTGCTCGACCCCAGTGGCAAATCAAGGACAAGACGACTAGGGGGCGGCTACAAGATGCAGGGGACTCCGCATCAAGCACCCGTGAAAAAGACGGCGGAGTCCGGAGTCGAACCCACACTACCTGATCACGAGGCCGATGGCTTAGCCAATTTGCCACGGAATCACCTAATCTAAAGCAGAAGTGGATATATTGAGGTCAAATTTCGACCCAAAGTGTAGAAACTGCAACTTATGAAGAAATAATGATGGAAATTAATTTAAGAAACAAAAGGCACAAGGAACACCCACAATTTTATATATGAAAGGGTTTCAAATGAAAACCTTAAAAGTGGGATAGAAATTAGAAAAACCATGTCTTTGCATTGTAATTTGTTGATCTGGTTGTTAAGACTGTCAAGAGTGTCCTGCACATTCCAACACGTTGCAGGTAATCAACATGATGTCACAATTGCAGTTAAAATATGGCCACTCTACTATTGACAATCTTGAGGTACATAGACCATCAACCAACCTTCTCCAAGCTTTTTTACACTTATCACCTTGGGGTACATAGACCATCAACCAACCTTCTCCAAGCTTTTTTACACTTATCACCTTGGGGTACATAGACCATCAACCAACCTTCTCCAAGCTTTTTTACACTTATCACCTTGGGGTACATAGACCATCAACCAACCTTCTCCAAGCTTTTTTACACTTATCACCTTGGGGTACATAGACCATCAACCAACCTTCTCCAAGCTTTTTTACACTTATCACCTTGGGGTACATAGACCATCAACCAAACCTCTCTAAGCTATTTTACACTTGTCACCTTGAAGAACATAGACCATTAACCAACCCTCTCCGGGGGGGGGGGGGGGGGGGGGGGGGGGGGGGTTCTTGATCAATTTGTTTCACCTGACCCTGACTATCTTTTCTCCCTATCATGTGCACTAGTATCATTTGGCCATCCCGTTACTCCTTTCTGAGTAGGAAAGAATAGGACCATTGCACTTCCACTTGAAACCACCATTTCAAGAGCATGGTGATGTGCTTTGACATAGGCTTTCTAAAGGACGTCATCTGTAGCGGTGGCCCTATGCTGTGGTTGGGATGAAAAAAGGACAAGAAGAAGAAGAAATATATCTTTTGATCAAGCATAGGGTCATGACAGTAGTTGACCCCTTACAGGAAGTCTGTACCAAATCACTTTATGCATGTATTATCACAGGGTGGGTTCTATAGCAATTCATTTAACAAATCATGTTTTTAGCCCCATACACAGCATGCTCCAAAGACTGTATTAGTCCTGTCCTGTGATCCCTGCACATCTCTTGTTAGTCCCAAGTAGGAAATAGAAACACTTCACCCTACTATGAATACCTTAGTAGACATCTAACCAGGGTTGTGAATGGGGGTGGCATCTTCATCTAGTCAAACAAAGTGACACCACTGCTGCAGCACCACATAAATACTTTGGTAAAAGCTTCCTTCAAGAATGGCCCCCCATGCTCCTATTGAAACAGAAGGAAAAATGATTTTGATAAACATATAATTGTGTGTTTTCTTCCGTCCGCTTCTCCGTGGAATGGACATCGGCTATATGAATAGCACTACGCTTAAACATGTGGCATATTTCACGGTCTTGTTCACGCGGCTGAACTTCATGAGATTGACGCCTTTCGCCCTAACTGCAAACAGTGTCAGCTATGTTGTATGAAATTTAGACACAACTATAATGAACTGCCACCTGGAGAGAGATGGGCTCCGACAGGTGTGTAGCAGCCCAAGAAACACCGTTACATGGCGGGAGCTGGTACGACAAACTGCAATAATGGTGCCTCAATGACCTTCTAGGTTATAGGACTGATGAAGATGATAATTGTGAATTCTCATCTTGCTTTAATAAAACGGTAGTAACTTCGTAATTTTAGTTCACAATATCTAAATGTAAAGTCAAGTTTATGACTGTATGCCAAAAAATTATGTTAATTCATTACTGATTTTAGGAGAAATTATATTAATTTGCAGAGCATACGTTTTCGAGCGGACTATAGTCACGTCATGTTTCAGTCCCATCACTGTCTATTGGTACCTGATTCTGTTAAGAGTTAAGGAAGGCAAGTCAGCCATCACTTGACTACATCTGAGACTTCACTCAATGAAGTCTCTAACATTTCATCTCCAATTGTAGCATCTGGTATGGGAGCACCTTTACAAGACATGATGTGAATCAACCAACTAACTTTTCTTTGTGTGTCATTGTTGCTTTATGGGAAGTAGTGCTTGAATTTTCATAGGAATTGCTGCCTATATTATATTATGATTATTTACAGAGTTTACAAAGGCTTGCTTAGTTTTATTTTTACAATTTACTAAATGTAAATTTATTTAGGCAATAATAATGTGCTTTTTCTAAAAAAAATTTCTATGTTCAAGCTCTTATAATTCATTCCAATTCCCCTTTAACCTTTTCAGCAGTATTTCACTGTGAATATTTGCATTTTTATTTGGCTGCTAACTAATTAGACATTCCCTAATGTTTAGTGTATACCACATATTGCTCCATATAATGTCTGCACATGTATTTGGATTATATTTCAATTTACACATATTTAGATTATATTTCAATTCACACATAATTCACACATATTCGGATTATACAAGGTAGCTTCAAAAAGTTCCAGGAATAGACGACTCGTGTTTGAATGAAAGATGATATAATGGAGAATATATATTTATAAGTTGGTAGTGACCTTGATGAAACAACATGGCAGACACATATACTCTTGAATATAAGTTACAGAATTGTGATTGTGTGCTCATTGCATTGTTGGAGTCGAAAATGTGCTTGATTGAACAATGTTTAATGGCAAATTCTGTGATTTGCTTGAGAGACACAAACATTGCTTAATAAAGCATATGGTGATACCGCAATGAAGAAATTGCAAGTATTTGAGTAGCACAAGTGTTTCCGTGAAAGTCGTGTTAGTGCCGATGATGATGCACATAGTGGACAACCCTCAACCTCGATCAACAATGAAAACATTAAGCGTGTTTGAAACGTGTGTTCGGAACAGAAGACTTAGTGTCGAGAAAATAGCCTCAGAAGTTGGAATATCAGTTTGAAGTTGCTACAGTATTTTCCACAATGAACTGCACATGCACCGTGTTTGTCAACACATGGTTCCCAAAATATTATTTCCTGAACAGAAAGAAATGAGATTGACCCTGGCAGGAGACCCAATCACAATAGCTGATCTAGATAGCAATATTCTCAACAACATAATCACAGGAGATGAGACCTGGTGTTTTTTGTACGATTCTCAGACAAAAAGTCAGTCCTCTGAATGGAAATCTCCCACATCTCCCCGGACACAGAAATTTCGTTTGGACAAGAACAACGGAAAAGTTATGTTGGAAGTTATTTTCTTTCTTCCCATGGTATTGTCTACCATGATCTCATTCCTGAAGGCCGAACGGTTACCAAGGAAATGTACGTTGATATACTCCGTTGTCTAAAATATGGAATCAGAAGAAAACGACCAGAGAAATGGAGAACAAGGACGTTATCACCAATGCGACAAGACAGCTGAGAGAGGTGTCAAAGAATGGGTTCCATGAATTTTTCAGCTGCTGTAGGCACGTTGGCAAAAGTGTCTAGTTGCCGAAGGATACTATTTTAAAGGAAATGTAGTGTAGATAATTCTATTGTAACTTATTTCCATACAATCCACTAATTCCTGGAACTTTTTGAAGCTTCCTTGTATTTCAGTTCACACAAACTGGAGTTCCCTTAAAGTTGACCTAATGTCCTATAATATGCCACAGCACATACATTATTCTATATAATACTTGCATATCATTTTTTTTAAATTCACAGAATGTCCTCACATGCACATAATTTTGAATTGCTTTATAAATTCACAACAATTTTGGTTCCAACATAAATCACATATTTCCATGTATTCACATATTCCCATACAATGACTTGACTTAGTCGCATGTTTTCTACTATTGAGTGTAGAGGTCTTTCTGTATTATTGTGGCTTTAATTTCTACAGGATTTTGCCCAATGCCCTTAATGTTCTTAATCGTCTCTGGCAGGCTAGTGTTACTGCTCTTTTCGGCTTGGGTAACACACAAGCATCCAACATAATACTGGCACATCCTCAAGGTGTTAATATTTAAAGTTTTTATTTCCTGCTGCATTGATTTCTTTCTCGTCCTTTAGTCAATGGAGGATGCGTGACCTAGAGGTGAAACTCATTCAGTTTTCACAATCTCAACTCACAGAGTTCGATTCCCACCATGTCCAATTTGGCATAAACGTGGTTATTTTCTTAGGCAATTGCTCCTCCACATACTACCGTATGGCACACTTGCCAAGAAACTTATAACAGCCAAATAGGTCGGGGTTGTAAGAAATGACGTTCTGCAAAGGACATGCTACTACTTACTTACCTTTAGTTGCTCCTCTTCTGCTCCACGGGGCGTATAGGACCTTTTATTGTATATAATTGCAATCAGGTGTTCTTAATCTGTTCTGTTTCTTAGAATCTACTTCACTACTCCAGGCATACCCAAAGGTGATGAAGTCTCTTTCAGTAAATGGCAAAGGCTGTGGTTATTGGTGGTTCCTGCAGCTTGTTCGTTGTACTCATTTCTGTCCGCCCTCTCTTGCACCCCAATCTGCTTGAATCTTGTTTGATATCAAAGATCTGCAGTCAATGAATTGTTGATTCACCTTGACGGAGTCGTCATCTAACAGGTGGTCATTGATAGAATTCAAAATGTCAATCCTATCCAAATCGAATGACCTGTAATTCATGGCTGTGAACCCAGGGTGTCAGCTCTTTCACTGCCCAGAACCCCAGAATGACCATGGCAGTAGATCCACACAAGCCTCTCCAGGTTTGATGCCTCTACAGCCGCCATCCACTCATGCCTTAGCCAGCTCTTCTGTACCTTCCGAAGTAAGGATTGGGAGTCTGGCGACTGTCCCTGTTAAAGAGGTCCCAGATTACCAAATCAGAGCCGCAGTCACTGCTTCCATCTCCATTCTCATCCAGAAGGTTGCTGTTCTGTATGAACCATACTGCTCAGTGATGATCAGCCATTTCACTCAACTAGATATCAGTATAAAAGGGTATCACTGTACTGCATGTTTTCACTTTTCAGCTTATTAACCTCAAGCTTTGTTCTCTCTGCAATCAAGTGTATAGACAATTTGGCAGCAGAGAGGTTTTCTGAGAGGTACATGCTTTATTTTTCAGCTAGTGATCCTCAGTTGTGAAATATTGAGCAGGCAATGATCATAGACACGAGTAATGGCCGCGTCTAACTGGCTGCGCTTTCGACTGGCTATGCTCTTGACTCATCTAGTGTTTGCGTCGTTTTCTGCTGTTTGCTTGTTGCTGTTTGGATTATAATTGACAACTTCTTCACCAAGTGGTATCAAGGACTTTATTCTGGGGAATTAAGTGCTCTCGATTGGTTATCCTGTTTGTTATGCTGCATCTTGCTGCGGCTGTGCCTGGCTTAAGCTGCGGGAAACCAGTCCATGGTTGCGTTCAATGTTCCACTTGACTACACCCCAGAATACAGCCAAGGTTATCACTACTCAGCCGCCTTCCTCCCTCTGGTGGTACCACGATACCTCTCCAAACTTCGTATTATCAGCACAGCAACAGTCATTTTGACCCAGAGGTGAACACAATCCAGAGGACTCAGGGGCGGAACGCGAAAAAACAGTTAGTCAAACACGGACAAAGAAAGCCCGACACAAATATTGGTCCACCACACACTTCTCGCTGCCCTCATTCCAAGGCAGCAGAGTACTCGCTCCACCTGGGGAGTTTGTAGGGATTTCGGTCAACACACTGCACATGCACAAGCCCCAGCAGTTGTACATGGTAGTGGTCGTTCAACGTGACAGGCCTTTGATGCCTATGCAAAGATTATTAATGATCATGGTCCAGTTCAGTGGTTGCAAAACCTTTTCCTGATTGCAGACCCAACGAATGAAAATTTGCCACCTGCATAACTTTTTGCAGACACCAGTTTGGAAACCTCTTTGTTAAATCAAAGTTCTGAAATAAAAACAGTTTTAAAAACATGCTTTCAAACTCTGTCTTCTTACATTCCCACTTTTTGAGATGTAAGGAATCACCCCTGAAGCCCTGTTTCTCAGGTGCGTTGTCCATTTTAACATACTACTGCCATGAGACGAGGGTGTTCTACCATTCATGTGCTCATCCATAATTACTGTCTTCAATTATTATATTGTTTTTATATTATGCTATGTTATGTTGAGCAGGACAGGCATTACTGCATTCCAGGCAGACCAATATGTGCTAAGTTTAATTTAACTTATGGCAAAGAGGTATTTATGCAGATATGTGTTTGTCTATATACCAGCAGAGCTGTCAGTTTATGTAGCCAAACACAAGTATATCCAGCATAATAATTATTGATACTGTTCTAATCATTCCAAACGTGTTCTTTGTCCTACAATCGTATTTACTATCTTTATTATTGTTGTCCACTTTTATTTTCATAAAAACCTCTCCAGCATAGAAAGATTCATATAACTTGGGTTTCATCTCGTCAAGTGCTGATGTTTGCTGGATTGAAACAATTTATATTTGTACATTGACCTTGTTTTCCAAGACCAAGGCCCTGACAAATAAGTAGAGATTTTAATCAGCGATTGTCTATGCCAGATTGAGCGGCTGAAATGGTATGATAGGTCACTAATATAAATCTATTAATCAGAACTGGTGGAGCGTGTATCCTAGTCGACAGTGAGCTGGCTTGCTAAGACTGTGTGGGATTACATAGCGCCAGGGTTAAAAATAATGGATGGACAGAAAACAATCAGGCCGTAGTATTTTTTGGGAACGACCGCTCCTCCAGTCGACCCAGCTGTAAAGGGGTACCTAACGTATGAGTTGAGAAAGGTATAAACAACAGGGAAGGGAATCGGCCACCCCACCTCACATAGGCCATGACTTAGTACATGAAGAGTTTCTTCATCCCCGATGGCAATTGTTGCCATGAGACTGACCTTTACCTTTAATCAGAACTCAGCAACTGTCACTAGAACGAGACATTCGAGGCTGGATAGGTCACACATTAAGATGACCTCCTGATAGCAATAGGTTCCCTACAGGAACGGGGTGTGAAGCAAGCATATACCTTTGTGGAAAAGAGAGCTCAAATCAAACATTGATAACACAGAGTCATGGAATGAGTTGACACTTGGCTCATGATAGGACAGTTTGATGAAGGCCTGTGCTTCTTTTGGAAATGAAAGGCTATTGGCTGATTGTTTACTAAAGCTTAGTGTGTTGCATTGTGTTTTGCTCCTAATAACTCGGTGCATCTGACTTCAACAATTTTTAAAAAAATGATTTGCTTCCCAAAGAGGTATGATTTTTCTGTTTACTTGTTTATTGGATACAAACACAAACAAGTTTGGGATCTCAGTCGTGCCATTAACCACCTAGTCACTCGAAGGGGTTCAGAAAAATAACACTTTCTTGTCCGTACATCATCTTCTTCCACCTGGGATATGCATTACCTCTCATAATTAGATCTTCTAACATCAAATAGCCCACCATCGCTTTTGTCACATAAAATGCTGAATATTTATATTTTATCTTGTATTTTCCAATCCTTTTATTTCGTCACATAACAATCTGCAGACCTGTCAAAATATTATTTATCAAAAACTTGTATTGCTGACAAAATTAAAACTTTTAACGCGAAAAAATGTATTTATAAATTGTTGAAGATGTAGATTTGGAAAATGATAAATGGCACATAAAAATTGATGAAGCATATATTTTTTAATTGTATTTAAATTTGTAAATTTAGCGTCAGTATTATTAGCAGGACATGCACCTGTCTTAGTCGACTTGTACATCTACAGGGGAGAAGGATTTCCTGCTTAGAGGGCTAGGCTCAAAATTATCATAGGCGTCAGTCTCTGTAGACCATGCGCGTGGCGTCCTGTGAGTAGCCTCTCTACGGTGCTGAACATGGAGACCCTGGACTGCCCACACTGCAAGATATTCCTCTCAGCCTCGCTGGTGTAATCCAAAGAAATGCAAAGCATGACAATTTGGCACCAGCTTAGCTACAGAAATTTCTTCTTTTTTTTTCTTCTCCTGTTTGCCTTATTTCTCTATTTCCCAAGGTGGTGTGCGTTGCGCTTCAGTTTTTATTTTGCACCTGTCGGCCTAGTGCATCCAACTTCCGCATGCATTTTATGTAAAGGTCTGCTTCCTCCTGCATTTTATGTAAAGGTCTGCTTCCTCCTGCATTTTCTAAGGGTTTGCTTCCCTGGTGTAATGACCGGTGCTGTGATGGGGATTGAACCCAGCACCTTTTGGTTGTGAGCCGTGTCACATAACCACTAGCCCACACCGTCCCCTGCTGCAGAAATGAGTTTGCAATTTTGAAATCTTCCACCTTCGGTGCTAGCACTGTGGATTTTCTGTTTGGGTTTACTCCCGTAGTCCTACCCTCTCCCGAGGTTTCTACAAGGCAGTTGGATGAATCGTTGCTCGCAGATGCAAGTTACTCTAGACATCCAATGATACTCTCATCATCTCAGGACTAGTCAGCACTCCCTGGCACTTGTGTGTTTAAAATTAGAGTTTCCCCTCTTCTAGACGAACTGCCTGAACAGGTTAACAAGCATCACCTAACCGGGCTTAGAATTAGAGTCTACCTTCTCTTAGATTGGCTGCCAACCAAGGCTAATGAGCCCAATCTGCCCACCCAGTTATACCCAGGTACTCGGTCGCACCCCACAGCAGTCTCTGTAAGAAACAGGGGCCCCCTCATGAAAGTGCTGCTGGGGACACAATAATGTAGATGAGGCCATTGGCATGGAAACTTCTGTCCAACAAACCGAACAGTGAATCCAGCGGCGATCTCTACACCTGTTAAGAAGAAAATATAACAGACGCGTTACTTTCTTTAACGAGCGGGACATCCAGCCCAGACCTCGCTACCCACCTCGCTCTAAAATATTTCAACTCTAAAATGATAAATTGTGAAGGTCACATCAAGTCATCATTACCGTTTGCTTGATCCTGTTTATGTTACTGTTCATACATGTCTGTAACATGACCTTGTCAGTATTCTAAAGCAATCTCACCGATATAATCATGATCCTTCCTTTGTTTGCTCTACAGGGGCATATGGCCACCTCTACTAAAGTTGGTTCCCATGTGAACAAACCGGTATCTTACATGATGGCTTTGTTAACCCCCAAACAGATCTCCTTTCAGTCACTTTGGCATTCTGTTGAGCCTAGAGACCCCTCTGGTAGTCTATTGAGTCTAGAGGCCCATCTGGTAGTCTATTGAGTCTAGAGGCCCCTCTAGTAGTCTATTGAGTCTAGAGACCCCTCTGGTAGTCTATTGAGTCTAGAGGCCCCTCTGGTAGTCTATTGAGTCTAGAGACCCCTCTGGTAGTCTATTGAGTCTAGAGACCCCTCTGGTAGTCTATTGAGTCTAGAGACCCCCCTGGGCAGTCTATTGAGTCTAGAGGCCCCTCTGGTAGTCTATTGAGTAGAGACCCCTCTGGTAGTCAATTGAGTCTAGAGGCCCATCTGGTAGTCTATTGAGTCTAGAGACCCCTCTGGTAGGCTATTGAGTCTAGAGACCCCCCTGGGCAGTCTAGAGCCTAGAGACCTCTCTGACAGTCTATTGAGCCTAGAGACCCCTCTGGTAGTCTATTGAGTCTATAGACCCCTCTGACAGTCTATTGAGTCTAGAGGCCCTTCTGGTAGTCTATTGAGTCTATAGACCCCTCTGAGAGTCTATTGAGCCTAGACCCCCATGGGCAGTCTATTGAGCCTAGAGGCACGTTGAGCCTAGAGACCCCTAGAGTTTGATGAAGACTATGAACAGCTATGGCAGTCTGGTGAATGCTGTGTATCCTTATGGCTGTCTGTGAAGCTAGTGTATCCTTATGACTGTCTGTGAAGCTAGTGTATCCTTATGACTGTCTGTGAAGCTAGTTTATCCTTATGACTGTCTGTGAGGCTAGTGTATCCTTATGACTGTCTGTGAAGCTAGTGTATCCTTATGACTGTCTGGGAAGCTAGTGTATCCTTATGACTGTCTGGGAAGCTAGTGTATCCTTATGACTGTCTGTGAAGCTAGTGTATCTTTATGGATGTCTGTGAAGGCAGTGTATCCTTATAACTGCAGGTGAAGCCAGTGTATCCTTATAACTGTCTGGTGAAGCCAGTGTATCCTTATAACTGTCTGGTGAAGCCAGTGTATCATTATAACTGTCTGGTGAAGCCAGTGTATCCTTATGGCTGTCTGGTGACACGAAGCCAGTGTATTCTTATAACTATCTGATGAAGCCAGTGTATCCTTATGGCTGTCTGGGAAGCCAGTGTATCCTTATGACTGTCTGTGAGGCCAATGTATCTTTATGACTGTCTGTGAGGATAGTGTGTCCTTATGACTGTCTGGTGAAGGCTATGTTAAGACTCTCTAGCAGTCTGGTGAAGGCCATGTATCATTATGAAAGTCTGACAAATATCCCTGTGGTAGTCTGGCAAAGGCCATGGTTTGATAGTCTGATAAACCAGCGAACCATTTCTTAGAACAATAGAATGTTTTAAATGCTGAAAAAAATAGGATACGAAGATAAGTCAGTAAATAGGCCACAGATTGATATGGGACAGCTGAAAAAATGTAGTGGGTAGTTCCTAAAGGTGGCAGCAACATCCAGCTTTGTGATTACTGTAGGTAGCAGATGTTAGGTGTCGCATGCACATGCGCAGTTCAGATACAAAATAGCATCAGTGCTCACAGAGTGTGCTATCAAAAAGCAGCATGCTGTTGTACATTTGTGGGGGGCAAAAGTGCTTTCTGTATAAGATATTCATAAGGAAATGCTTCCTGTTTATGTTGAGAAGTGTTTGTCGTGTAAAATGGTGCATAACTGGGTCAATACAATATATGTTCTCAAGGACACTAAAAAATTGCTGTTGAAGCTCAACCTGGTCATTCTAGTTCAGATTGCAGTAGAAGCATCTGTGTAGGGGAGATGATTTGTGCGGACAGGCAAGTAACGATATACATTATAGCAACTGCAATAGAGTGTTCACATGGTTTAACCTACAGCATAATCCCACCTTGACAGAAGCCACTTAAAAAATGATAAAGAGCTTGAATGTGAAGTGCAAATATGACTGAGACAGCAGACCAAAGACTTCTATGCTGTCAGTTTTGGTGCACTGGTAAAGGGATGGGATACGTGTATTAACATTGGTTGATATTATGTTGAGAAATAAGTCACAATTTAAGTGCAATAATAAACGGTTTTTAAAAATATTTCTCATTTAGTTTATTTTTTAATGACCTATTTACTGACTTGCCCTCAGACATATCTTCCAAAGATAACCAATTATATTAATACACAGTTATCATGATACAAATTGGTGACGGCTAATATGATTTAATACATACATTCATAATCAAAGGAAATGCTAAATTGTATTTATAGATTTGTTATAACAAAGATGTGATTTTTATCCACCCAAGTTCACTGACTGCCTCAAAATCAATTTAGGGGGTCCATGGACTCCAGTATTAGAACTTGTCACTGTGTTTATACATGTTCTTATTAGTGTGGGAGGTCCTATGGGGGTCGCTGTAGTCAAGTGGTTAAGACACTCGCCTCTCACAGTGATGAACAGGGTAAGCGGTGGGCGATCGAATCCCACAAGTTTCAAGCGACCCCTGGTCTTCCGGGAGGTAAGACCAGAGTGCCTGCATCCTGAGTTACCTCCAGTCGTCTCGACCAATAGTCTTGCCACTGATCCAAGGTAACTCGGGATAAGGGTGAGGCTGATGACCAGCGCATATTCTTGCTCACTATAATCCAAATGCAGCGCTGCAGCGCAATTCACATTATTAAGACAAAACCGTCTGGTATTGTGGCCAAAATCGCTGTGCAATGGGCAATAACTTTTTTTTTTGTTTTTGTGTTTTGTTAGTGTACACTCATAAACTTTGTTGTATTCAAGTTGCACAGGAGAGTTTGTATATATGTGGGCATTTTTATGAGGGCGCATGGCCGAAATGTTTCGATGCCTGCCTGCCGACAAGGAGAGAACGCGGATCGAATCCCCTGTAAGGTATATATTGGGGGGGGGGGGGGGTGTAATAAACAAATAGCACATGGTGTGGTGACAGCAGTGGCGAAGTGGCCTGTAGTCCTCAGTCCATAAAATCCCTCGACTACCCCAGCAATGGGAAAATTGTCGTACAACAGTTTTTTTTCTTTTTTTTAAGCCCTTTGACTGCCTACACCAGCTGGCATGGCACATGTTGATGATGATGTTAGGTGTGAAATCACAAAATAATTTGGTTGCTGTTCGAGGTCTATATTGTGAGAATATAGTGCATTAGTAAATACTTGTATGTGCCATTATTCTTCAAGTTATGCTATTTTGTATCATATAATTTGTGTTGCATATTGCTTCTCATGATGTTTCCATCCGATATAGTAGTCAGTGTTGTGATATCTTCAATAAATCTATTATTTGTATATTTGTATGTGATGCATACCTCGACGTATCTTTGATTTAATTTGACTTCATGTTACGGTTGAGACTTTCTGAATGACAAAGTTGAGCTGCTAATAAAATAGCTTTCGCTGTTCAAAGATTTATATGAGACTTTCAATTCGACAAGGGCCAAGCCACCATAAATGTTTAAACAAAAGAGGCTAGCCAGCCTTAAAGTGATAGCTACTATGATAGAAGAGAAACATGGCTATTCATTGTTTGTCTGTCCACTAATGTTAGATATCATGCTGAGGCATAATCTGAGGCCATCAATGTGGCTATTGTTATTTATTATCAATCCATCTTATTTTAGTATTCCCTTGTTGTTATCCAACTATGGTTTAGCTACAATTTGAACACAGGGAAAATTCAGTGGATTCCTTCACACTGTAAAATGTATGGAAATGAGGTGCCAGATAAACTAATTAAATAGTTAAATAAGCATATCCAAGCCAAAGACAGAGTTACATACTGTAAAATCTTCCGACTACTTAAAGAGGCAGGATGCATACCCAAACCAAAGACAGAGCTACATACTGTAAAATGTTGCATATAATATGCACTCTTGTATATTACGCATATTTGATTTAGTCAAACATTTTCTGGTAAAATAAATTTTTGTGTAATATACACACCAAGATTTTGTTTTGTGAAACATTTGTTAAAAAAAAAAAAAGGATTGTAATAACAAACAGAAATAGCTACGCAACAACTAAATTTGAGGAACTTTGGACTTCCACATCATCACTCTCACTAGAAAGGTCATCTAGTTTTATTGAGTCAATTCCATGCTTGGTGCCATCATAATGAATATCGCCATCATCTTCACACGATGACACTTTTTCTTTCTCCAACAAAACTTTGTCCTCACTCCTGCCCAGTTTATTTGAAATACAACATTTGAGTGCATCTTTGTTTTTTGCCATAATCAAATGTTGTACTCGTAAATAGAAAAACGTTGACCTGATACTCAATTGCCGTTAGATTCTGCATATTCTACCACTAAAAGCTTTTCTGCTGCAGTATAACATTGTCTCAAATTTATTTTTAGGGCTCAAATAATAAAATGACAAATTTCACAAATCAAAATTAGTATCAAAACAGATGAAGACCAAGAGCACAAAATGTGTTTGGCAACAATGTCTGACACATAAGAAAACACAAAGTGCATTCAGTTTCACATCATTTTCACTGTCAAATTGCGACAATCTTTCTAATGTATGTATCTTTGGTTATCGTAAACAACATATTTTTTAGTACCCTCGCATAATCGACACCAGAGTTTTTATGTGGGCCAAAATGAGTAAAAGTTGTTTGTATTTTACATAAGATTTTAAAGTATGAATAAATAAAGATAAAGATACAAATTAATTTCAAAGACAAATGCGACAAAGAACACCCAGAGTCTGGTGTAGCAGAAGCATACTACTACTTGTTAAGAAGAGATCAAGTGACAACATTCAGACAGCGAACAGCCCACTGCGTACTGAAAGTGATCTATTCAACAAATTACAAATTGAACACACAGACATGTCGATATGGAGAGAACAAACAAATGGTAGAACATGTTCTTCAATTCTGCCAGCTCCATGAAAGGAGCAGAGTGACTACATGGCCCTCCCCAACCCAATTGCCAGATAAACTGTACGGTAATGAGAGAAGACTGAGAGTTCATTTTATTTTTTTTCATTCGCCTTTTATCTCTAGTCCGCCGAGGTGGTGTGTGTTGTACTATTTTTATTTTGCGCCAGTCGCGGCCCAGTGCATCCGACTTTGGCATGCATTTTATGTAAGGGTCTTCCTCCTGCATTTTCTAGGGGTTTGCTTCCTCGGGGTAATGGTCGGTGCTGTGATGGGGAGCGAATCCAGCACATTCTAGTTGTGAGTCGTGTCACTTAACCACTAGCCCACGCCGCGTCCCCGCCTGAGGATATGAATGAATAGATGCGATTATTTGAGAACAAAGAAGAAGAAGACACATCACTGGTAGATACATAGTTTGAATTAAAGGGAGAGCCTACTATTACTCCACGCACAGCAAAGTTCGTTCATTGCTATTGAACCTAGAAATTTAGCTGCTATGCCTAACATAAACTGAAATGAGCCCATTTAGAATTCAAATTTACAAGAACAATTCACCCGTACCCTCCGACATGTTACACAACCCTACGAGGAACCATTCATTCAGTTCACGCCTGACTTCTACATTTTTTACTTTTCTCCTCGACCCGAAATAAATTTGTCACCCCCTGAATTCAAGTATTATTGAACGAGTCTTCAGGCAGTCTCACCCTTGTTACATTGAAGACCTCAATATGTTTGGGACACAATATGTACTTACTGTTGGCACTGCATCATTAGTTTGATTACTTATTTCTGAAAAACCTCATGAGACTACCAGTTTTGAGTTGTCAGACATAAGGAGAACAGCTTACTTCTTTGTCAACAAATGCTCAGTTGTGTTGGTTATTTAAGACCATTGCATCCAAAACATTGTGATATTTCCCACCCCAATGTCATATCAGTCTGAAACATAATATAAATAATATGCACCAAAACACACACTCACATATATGTATATATATATATATATATATATATATATATATATATATATATATATATATATGTCCAGGGCTTCACAAAAGCGCTCGTCTGCTCATCTGTGATGAGTAAAAATGTTTGCTTGATGAGCAAACAAAATATCAGTTTTTAATTGTTAATTACATTTTTAATCGTTACTACAAAACGACTCACACACGATTATTAATTATATTACGGTTGAATAAATTGTACATAATCTAGCTTATGATGGTGAATCTAAATGGACTTCCACTGTTACAATTTAAACCTACTGAAGCCATATATAAATGGTACTTCATGGCTAAACTACAATCATGCCTCTGACAGCAGTGCATGTTTTCTTCAGAAGAAATAGGCTAATACTGTGTAAGTAATACAATATATGTTGGTTTGATGTGCATTCTTATTTAGAAATAAAGGTGAGTTAGTGTCTAGTTTAAATTTATTAACATAAATTGCATGGCAGTAATCCGATCATGCTGACTTGTGAAATTTGTCACTGGTGAGTTACCCTAAAATTGGTCAAGCCCTGAATATCTCTGTAGACCATGCGTATGGCACCCTGTGACTTTTGTATAGCTCTGTCTCCTGTATCTCAACACTACTCGACTGTAAAGGCTGATTCGCGAGTGACAGTCCCTGCCACGTACAACATTGCAGAAGGAGACTGCCTTGTTAGGTTTTTTCTTGATCTTTTCAGTCTATTTATTTTTTCTGCAGCCAGAAGACCTCTGCGAGCATCAGCAGCCACTATGCCCCCTCCAACTGACTGTCTCCAAACAGCTCGATCCTGAGCAATTGTTTCCCTGTCTTCAGATGGAATATTACATGACTTTGACTTCATGTTCCTCTTGCATACATCCTTAACACACATTGGAACTTCCAGATAACCACTCTGGGATTTAATTCAGGCCAGCCCTTAAATGACGATTGTTTACTCTTGTGTATGTATGTGTAAATATATATGTCAGAACATACTTTAATGTTTTTTGATTTATTCTTTTCAATCAGAATTGCTTGTCAGTTTCATTTGTCTCCCTTACATATAAATTATTATTTACAATATTTTATTTTGGGTGGCAAACTACTGCCCTTGTCGTACTTTCAGTTATTTCAAATGCAACTTCAAAATGCTATTTATATCAATTTAAAATATGTCATGTGTATTTAGAATGATTATGGTTTTTCGTTAATTATATATATCATGTAATGTCATAGAATAAAAGTACAAACAGAAATATACAATTACGGGTTTGATCTCAATTATTTTTTGTGTTCAGTCATAATGCCCTTCAAAAACAAATGGTAAATTGGTCCTCTACAACAGGACTTCCCAGACTAGGGCTCGCATAAATATTATTGGGGGTACAGGTAACATTTGACAAGAAAGTACAATAAATAATTCAGTAACTTATCTTATCCTTTATTTTCAACAACAGTGGTGAGATTGATTGCTGTGGCTTTTTGGCCACATTAGAACTGTTTTAGGCATTTTAGAACCAATGGGAAATGAGCCGCTCTCGACAAATTCAAACAATTGCTCGTGTGGGATAGCTCGTATTTACATGATTTAGAGCATGCTTAACCATTTACCATTATTGTAAAATGTACAAAATTATGCAGAAGTGTCTCATCTAAAGCAGGGGTATATATATATATATATATATATATATATATATATATATTAGGTTTAGATAAAAACTTGAGAATCATATGAGAGCTGGCAAATGTCAGTCAGCCACATGGGTAGATCCAATATGGGACATTAATACAGAATGGGAGAGAACAATATTAGAAAGATAGATAAGGAAAGGGACCTAGTGGTTATAATAGATCATACAGGTAAGGTGAGTGAACAAGTCCACATAGCAGTGAAAAAGGCAAATGCAATGTTAGTTACAATAAAAAGAAATATTAAACATAGAAGCAAGGAAGTGATAGTTAAACTGTATAAAGCATTAGTTAGACCTAGATTGGAGTACTGTGTACAGGTGTGGAGTCCTTATTAAAGAGGAGATATAAACATGCTGATAATGATACAAAAAAGAGTGACAAAACTGATAGTGGGATTTCAGAATTATAGTTAAAAGGTGATTTAATGCAGATATACTGGAAGACCCTGGCGTACCTTCATCAGCACCCTCGCCATATGAGGAAAGCTACGACAACTTAACGCTTTACATCCTTTTCAAGGCACACAGAAAAGAAATCCTACTTCTTGTGGTCATTCAATAACAACAATTATTGTTATCTAACTCTTAAAACAAATCTTCCTCCAATATAGTTCGTACTTTTCTCATATATCTATCACCGGGATTAAGATGCTGAGCAGCGCATGAGCTGCAGTGGTCAGCGACCCACAACTGACTGCTAGCATCAGGGCCAGCGAACGAGAGCTGCCAAGACCTTCTACACCTCCATGCGGTGATCCTGGATAACAGGCTGTTAGTTTTGTTTATCGCCATCTAACCATCAAAATTGTTCACAATATAGTTTTGTTTATCGCCATCTAACCATCAAAATTGTTCACCAAAATATAGTTAAGATCATTATCCGCAACTTCAATGCCAGGGTGGGACCTAGTCAAAATGATGAAACATATGTAGGACCACACTCTGGAGAAACAAGGGACGAAGCAGGCGACATCTTGCAAAACAAATAGACTGTTCCAATGTAACAGCTTTTATTAGAATCCCATCCACAAGAGGTACACGCATGTGGGATTAAGTGAACTTCATCGTCTTGAAATTGGCCATGTTTTGTCTAATCGTAGATTGACAACAGATGTCTCATTGGTTGATTCCTTCAGCACTAGAAGCGACCATCACCTTCTTCTTGCCCGTATCCACTTCGATCTAAGACTTGCAAAGCTCCAGCAGCAACGATCATATCGGGGTCCAGAGGCGCTCATCAATCCCTTGACTGTAACCACCCTCGCAGCTAGCAAGCAGCTCGGAGCTCTCAAAGACACCGACATCGATGTTATCTATAAAAATATTATTGCAACAATCCCCATTTATCTCAAAGGTTGCCAGACTACCAGCACCCACTAACACCACAAATTGCATTTCACCTGACGTTGGAGCTTTGTTGGAGGAGCGGCTTAAGATGGTTCGTTTTCAAACAACAAAAAGACCGTCATCTACCTAAGCATGATCTGCCGTCAACAACTTCAAGAGAATCATGAGACCTTTGTCCTGGAAGGTCTCGTGAAAGCTGCAGAATATCGGCGCAGCATCAAATTAGCTACCGAAAGCCTCGCCGAGCACCGTGAAATCATTCCTTGCTTGAAAGCTTCTGATGGATCTCAAACTAGGCTAAAACTGGGCACGGGGTCGATCATGACAGCTTCTGATGGATCTCAAACCAGGCCAACGCTGGGCATGGAGTCGATCATGAAAGCTTACTATAACCACTTGTTTAGATCGCCATAACTCTCCAATTGCCCTCCCATCCACTTTCCCCACTCTATCGGACTTCCTGCCCTCAGAAATTCGTCATGCCGCCGACCCAATACCATCTGGAAAATCACCAGGTAAAGGAGACATCACTGCAGAGGTCATCTAGGCTGGAGGTCAACCCTTCTACCAAAACATAGACCAACGTTTTACCTGTTATCATCGTTCGGGGGTAACAACTACCGCATTTCGCTAATCGAAGACAATTCTCTTACACAAAAAGTGAGACAAAGAGGACCTTGGAAATTATCGTCCAAATACAGTTATCAGGTCACCACATACAAGCGGTTTATGAAATGCATCCTTGCCTGAGTCCGCACTACTCTCGAAGAATAGCAGTCAGTCGGACAAGCAGAATTTAGCCTTTCGTACAGCACAATGGACCACATTTAAACCTGCTGCCGCCTTATTGAAGCAGCCGGAGAGTTCCAAACACACTAGATATTCACCTTCATTGACTACACAAAAAGGTAGGGCCACGTTTTGTCTGGAGTTTACTGTTGGAGCAAGGTGCCGATCCTGGTTACATCATAATTATCGCCAACAGTTATATGAACTATATTATCTCATTTCGTCCATTGTAACGTTTAATTGTGGTACCGTTTTAGAAGAGGGTACACCAGGGGGATCCTATGCCACCGTACATCTTCTCTACATGTTTGGAACCAGTCATCAGCCGATGTAACTGGGACACCTTTGGCATCCATATTCATGGCAGACGTCTTAACGACATGCGATGTGCTGATGACATAGTACTCATCACCGAGTCAGCAGCAGAAGCCAATCAAATGTTGCAGCTATTGGAGATGAATGTCTCGAAGACCAAAGTGTTCGGCAGTCATTTCACCAATTGTAATCCTGTTTGCCTTGGCGGAGTGAGATTAGAGGATGTCAAACAGCAAGTCTATCTTTCAGGCTACCCTGACGGTGTGAGACTAGAGGATATCAAATAGTACGTCTATCTTTCAGACTTCCTCAATATGCAGAACAACCTGAACTAGCAAGACTATGGCATGGGCAGCCTTTTCGTCCATTAACACGGTCCTGGACGGTTGCCAATACCAGAACCTACGAGCCATTTTCTTCAATTCAAATGTCTTCCCTGCAATGTACTATGGTCCTGAGACATGGGCACTCACAAAATCACTGGATGACAAATTGAGAATGAGCCCGGTCGGAATGACTCTTCTCAACCAACGTATGCAAAATGTCCACATTTCTGGCATACGACGATTGTCCTTTGGGGAATGATGCAGTAATCTATGAAGACGCGGCAAAACATAGATGGACAGGTCACGTGTTGCGGGGAAACGATGGTCGATGGAGCACGCGACATCAATCTTATAGTAGTCATTTTTATACTCAGCTTTTGTTGTCTTTCTCCTTGCGGCGTTGTCTTTTCACATCTCTGTGTTACATGAGATTCGCTTTACTGTACAAGTACAAAGCGAAAAGACGCTTTCCAAGAAAAAAAAAAGTATTTGCTGTCTGTGTCGACCTAACTTTTGACAAGGTGTGGAAAAACGTGTTTTCAAGCTGCTTAAAGCATGAATCAAAGAGAGATTGTCTAGCTGGATACGAGACTTACATCAGAGACGTACAACAAGAGTGAATCTCAACGCAAAACTCTGCCGACATGTCAACCTTCAGCAAGGAAGAGTTATCTCACCCAGTCTCTTTATAATTTTCATCGACAATATTGCAGAAAATACTTCCCAATTATATTACCAAAGCGCTCCATGCTGATGACTTTGCAGCCTGGAGTTCTGCACAACATCTGGTTATATCATCAACTGTACATTTACTTAATGTGTCTCACATGAACCCAGGATTAGCAACTGTCCGTTCACTTAATGTATCTCACAGGAGCCAAGATTATAGCAATTGCCCGTTCATTTAAGGCAATTTACATGACCCAGGACTAGCAACTGTCCGTTCACTTAATGTGTCTTACACAACCCATAATTATCAACTCTCCGTTGACTTAATACATGTATATCTCACAATCTCCAAGATTACCAACTGCTAGTTCACTTAATTTAACTCACATTGACCTATATTATCAATTGTCCGTTCACTTAATGTGTCTCACATGACCCAAGATTAGCAACTGTCCGTTCACTTAATGTTTCTCACATGACCCAAGATTACCAACTGTCCGTTCACTTAATTTTTCTCACATGACCCAAGATTATCAACTGTCCGTTCACTTAATTTTTCTCACATGACCCAAGATTATCAACTGTCCGTTCACTTAATTTTTCTCACATGACCCAAGATTACCAACTGCTAGTTCCTTAATTGTGCAAAATTCTTTACATTCATGGACTAAAAAATATCAATCTTTTAGCGTCGCAGATATTACAAAGTTGCATGCGAAAAATCACATGTGTATATGACATGCAGTTCTGTAGAACACTGCTTCGGATCTTGTAATGAATTAAATGATGGACTATAGGTGGGATTACAGCGTATCATTGATTCGATTTCCTGGAAGGGCAGAACAAAATCAGACCGTCGTTCGTGCCTGGTACGACCGTTCCTCCAGTCGATCTAGCTGTAAATGGGTACCAGACGTATGCGTTTGGAAAGGTAACAATAGCAAGGAAGGAAATGGCCAGCCCACCTCACATAGGCTTGCAGCTTGGTACATGATGAGTTTTCTTCATCCCCGACGGCAATTGTTTCTGTGGCAGTCACATATGTGATATTGTACTCAATCAGTACTTTGGCACAGTCTACACAAAGAGAACTGCTTCAAGATATCAAAGCCCACATATATTTTTCAAAGAGACACGTAAACAGTGGGATTAAGATCAATCTGTATTACCGTGGAAATGGGTTTTTTTTAAATTAGAGGAGTTGAAAGGAGAAAAATGTACCGATCAAGATGGTATTCATCCAAAATTGCAGTTTAAAATTAGAGACCTGTTAGCAATGGGTCGGCTTGTTGATATCCTGGTAGCGCGGACCAATAATGTAAATGTAGCAGAGTAGGCTTAGTTTACCTATCTTAACAGATACAAGATATATATAAACAACGACACGGATTCAAGACAGTAAAATACAGTGAAAGCTGGAACTGTCGTTAACCATTAAGACAAAATAATATCATCTATATTACAAGCATATTTGTATAACAATATGCATCAGACGAGAATAACTTCTACACTAAATAATATCATATTCTAAACTAACACAGAGGATCCAAGCAAGTGCTTTTGGTGTTCCCTCTGTAAACTAAATATACCCAGGTTCTAAGTCTATATCTGCAATAACACAATTCATAAACTCTAATACAATCCAGTTACAACTTAGTGGTTATAGCTCAGCCGTTGTTCTCTGTCATTCCTCCGTCCGTCGTCTAGGTGGGAATGAATCTGCAGACCTCGGTCCGGGCACACTGTGTGAGACAAGAGCCTTTGGGATTATATCCCATGATTCAGAAAAAACACCTTTTTGCCAAGAGACTTTGGGATTGTATCTCATGATTCTGGATGAACCCCTTTTACCACGAACAGTTTTAACAGACAAGAGACTTTGACAAGAGCCACTATTCTTCCAACAGACACCAATGTAATGGTCCTTGAGAACAGTCAGACTGCTTTCTAGATCAATCTCAATGTGTACACAGGCAAATCTGCACACTCGCATGTGATCAGATCTGGTACACAGACAAATCTACACACTCGCATGTGATCAGATCTGGTACTCAGACAAATCTGCACACTCGTATGTAATCAGATCTGGTACTCAGACAAATCTGTACACTCGCATGTGATCAGATCTCGTACTCAAGACAAATCTGCACACTCGTATGTTATCAGATCTCTATCTCATATTGTTTACAGAGTGTCCACCATTCGCATCAATGAGCTTAAATGCAAGGCTCTAAGTGTATGATGGGTTAACCACCCCGTAAACTCTCTCTCTCTCTCTCTCTCTCTCTCTCTCTCTCTCTCTCTCTCCCAATCTCCAGAATTTCTCTGTACATTGTTTTTTATAGAATATTTTCTTAGCTCTAGAAACACACGTGACTGTCGAGTAGTCCTTCTCAGTTGACTGGTTAGCCATCCCATTCCATGACATCTTGATGCCATTGTCTTCTTGATCTGCCTCTGCCTCTTTTGTCCGCTATCCTTTACGGTTATATCAAGACCATTGTGTCTTTCCAATTGGCCAAAGTATTTCAATTTTCTGTCGATAATTACATATAGAAAAACGTTCACCTCCTTGTATAGCTTCTGTCAAATACATTTTTCTTTTTTTCAGTTTATAGAATTTTGAGGACGTTTCTATAGCATTTTAAAATACTCAAAGTTTGATTAACTGTCCATGTTTCACAGCAGTGTGATGTCACGGGAAAAACACAGTTTCTCAAAATGTGCACCTTTGTTGGTTTGCTAGAATAATGTCATAGTTTCCTCAGATTGTGTTTTAATACAGCATGTAATTATTCAGCTACCGCCCACCTGAAAGCTAAAATTGCCCAGGTTGAAGAGCAATGCATTAAAATATGCTGACGATACATGTAATAACGAAACGTGTTGTGAAACTGATTGAAATAAGTAAAGCATAATTGAACGGACTAAAGTCAATCGCAATTAGGTGTAGTCTGTAAATTAATAGGTACAATTCAGATTGAATGTAACGTGTAATGACGATATAAAATCTGTATTGTCAGCAGTTTGTAACGACGACCTTTAAATAAACGGACTTGCCAGTAGACTTTAATTGAAGATATGAATCTTGCATTGATTGTAGTCTGTAAGTATGACCAATTATTTGTATTCACTGTAGTCTGTAAGTATGACCTATCATTTGTATTGACTGTAGTCTGTAAGTATGACCTATTATTTGTATTTACTGTAGTCTGTAAGTGTGACCTATTATTTGTATTGACTGTAGTCTGTATAGTGTGATATATTATTTGTATTGACTGTAGTCTGTAAGTTTGACCTGACTTTTGTATTACCCACAGTATGTAAGTAATGTGTCGAAATGTATATTGTCTGTATTCTGTAAGTTTGGATCTATGATTTACAGTATCTATAGTCTGTAAGTTAGGACCTATGATTTATATTGTCGGTAGTCTGTAAGTTAGGACCTACGTTTTATAGTGGCTGTAGTCTGTAAGTTAGTATCTATGATTTATAGTGTTTCTTGTTTGTAGGTTAGGACCTTTGATTTATAGTGTATGTTATCTGTAAGTTAGGACCTTTGATTTATTGTATGTTTAGTTTGTAAGTTAGGACCTATGATTTGTATTGTCTGTAGACTGTAAGTTAGACCTATGATTTATAATGTCTGTAGTCTGTAAGTTAGGACCTATGATTTATAGCCACTGTAGTCTGTAAATTAAGACCTATGATTTATAGTGTCTGTAGTCTGTAAGTTAAGACCTATGATTTATAGTTACTGTATGCAAGTTCTGATCAATGATTTATAGCCACTATAGTCTGTAATCACGAGACTTATTTTGGATGCTGCTTTTAGACAAAGGTTGTGTCAGCCAGGCTCTTCACGGGGAAAAGTTTTCTGCTGACCTTTTGCTCTATGGTGTTTAGGGGCTGTTTCCATGTCAGTTGCTTGTGTAGTTTCGCTCGCTAGTAAATGGAGTTATTCTCAAATGTAAGTTTTCTGGCAATTGTAATCCAACCGTTTCTTTTTGGTTTGGTGGCGAGAAGCAGGCTACTACTGTCTATGAGGGGTTAATTTGTACACACAGTGGTGAGGGGAGGCAAGCTCTCAAATCAAATCTGACAAAGCCGGTGTGATGTCGAGCTCCTTGAGCAACTCAAAAGTAAAAGCTGACCTCTCTAACATAATCCTTGATCAATGCACTAAGGAGAGGTGTGATAGCTGGATATATTTTGGATGCCCTTTAATCGCAGTCTGTCGTATAAGTACCACGGTGATCAAATCATACAGAGATGCAAGTAATTAAAGACGATTATGGGTTGGGCTTTCGAACATGATCAAGGTCAGTGTGGGCAAGGATGGAACGTATCCAGAATGAAGGATTGCGACTGGTCCTTGGGTGCAGCAGAGTTACATGAACCGTGAAGAAGAGATTCATGTTTGGACTTCTTTCTATAAAATCTAGATGCGCAGTAGCCATGGCAAAAACATACGTGCGGGTATGGCAGACAGGAAACACCTGAACATTGTAGATATCAAGGGTAAAAAAAATCAGAAGATAATGTCATGGATGGCACATGCATAGCGAACGATTGGTCAGGTGACCACGGTAGAGACCATAAGCATAGGGAGAAAATGGATTCATACTGGAGATACAATGAAAGAGTACCAACAAGGTAATTTCACTCTGCGGAAAAAATACAGACTAGTGCGACTGGAAAGCAAACCTCGAGGTTAAACCACTGTTAGTGAAAATGGCCCGGATTATGATGCTGTCATATACTGAAGGATCTGTGCTACCCGGGAAGAACGCCGGTTGGAAGTTCTCTGATGGATCGGTGCTACCCGGGAAGAACGCCGGTTGGAAGTTCTCTGATGGGTCTGTGCTACCCGGGAAGAACGCCGGTTGGAAGTTCTCTGATGGGTCTGTGCTACCCGGGAAGAACGCCGGTTGGAAGTTCTCTGATGGGTCTGTGCTACCCGGGAAGAATGCCGGTTGGAAGTTCTCTGATGGATCTGTGCTACCCGGGAAGAACGCCGGTTGGAAGTTCTCTGATGGATCTGTGCTACCCGGGAAGAACGCCGGTTGGAAGTTCTCTGATGGATCGGTGCTACCCGGGAAGAACGCCGGTTGGAAGTTCTCTGATGGATCTGTGCTACCCGGGAAGAACGCCGGTTGGAAGTTCTCTGATGGGTCTGTGCTACCCGGGAAGAACGCCGGTTGGAAGTTCTCTGATGGATCTGTGCTACCCGGGAAAAACGCCGGTTGGAAGTTCTCTGATGGATCTGTGCTACCCGGGAAGAACGCCGCTCTGGATTCCCTGCTGGAATGAGAGGCAAGGTCGTTGCTAAGATCAGCGGTGCATACCTGATACGAACGTGCAATATTAGAATCGAGATCGAGGCAGTGACCTGTGCTCTGAGGTTGCTGTCTAAGACCTCTTTAATGATGGCCGTAATCGTTTCTGCTTCACATTCGTTTCTTCAAATGGTGGAAAAGGACTGGCTGTGGCATGTGGACATTGACAATACATAGAGAAGACGCATTGAAGTTTATCAGCGACCGCCTTTGGGTGAAAACAATGCGGAAAAATGAACAAGCAGTACACATACACGTATTAAACTATTTTGAAATCCTGCTTGTGTCCAGCAGATATAGGCGCTTGAGAAGACGGAGCAGCAATGTGTAAAATCAGCGAACTACAGGAATCCCCAGTATCTTCACTCTTCGATATTTTCTGAGAGGGACTGAACCCTGCTGTAATGATGCTGGTTCTTAACAGAACAGAACTAACCTGCCTAGAATCGTTATTAATTTGTGTTATTTTGTGAGCAGGACACAAGCGATGAACGTATAACAATTGCTACCAGGTACTGCCGAAGACGGATGTGTTTGACCGAACGGTGCAAATATCGTATTCCAAGCGGTAAACAAGCGGCATAACGCAACCCGTTCTCCGGACTACATCCAGCTACTTGCAAAGACCTGTTCAGGACTTGGTAGCGGGAGATTGAGAACGAACGCAGAAGAACAAGAAGAAGAAAAAGAAGAAGAAGAAGAAGGAGGAGGAGAAGAAGACGACGAAGAAGAAGAAGAGGAAGAAGAAGAAGCTAAAGCTAACAGGGAATAACAACTATAAAGTCATTGAAAGGTTTTACATTCTACTATAAAAGCATAACTATATACTGTCTTTGAAGGCCATATTTAATTGGTCCACATTGTGAAAGAACTATCAAGAGCCGCTCAACACAGTTTCCAGAGAAGAGACGGAACACTTAACGATAGAAATTATGCGAACGTTCTGTGTGATGGCACTGGCTAGTGTCTTAGTTCATGTCGGTGAGTTACAATACATTTTCTGTTATATTGACGGAAGGAATCATTGAAACTAATTAATTCTTCTATATATATATACAAGTATATACCATCATTTTCTGAGTTAATACGCGGATCAATTCAACATCATTTAAACTAAACACGTTTTAATTGTTAGGTAATATGTTATTCAACATCCAGCACTTTCAAATTTTTAATTTAAAACTATATTTTTTTTAAATGTCCTGGCTTTTTATAAAAAATTTTTGTCAAAAAACAGCTACGTGGGAAATGTATTGTAGTCATAGGGAGACCCCTGGCTAGCTTCCAGCATGTTGCTCCTCTCTTCTGACCACACATTATTCATTACAGTAAACGCTCGTTCACTTGTTGCAGTAGTGCCAGGGAGACAAGGACTGTATTCTACTACAGCACTAAACTTTTATACGTATAAGTTTCTTTAGGTGCAAGAACAAAAAAGAACTGATGCTTTTCTTCATTCTTGTTTTTCTTTTACAAATTTCGTCCGTCATCAACATCACCATCATCATCGTCGTCGTCATCATCATCCTCATCATCATTATCATCATAAATGTTCATCTTGAAGGACGATAGGTAGGTCATGCGATCCTTAGCCAGCTCTTCCACCTCCACCACTGTCAACCTCAGAGGCTCTGTAAAGTCCCAAGTTCATCTTATTTTTGTGCTTCTGCCTCTTCTGTGATCCTCCCTATTTTCTGTGGTCTGTTAATGTATATATTCGTAACTTCGGTCAGTGCCTTCGCTCTATTTTCAGCTCTTGCTCGGTAACTTTTCTTGAACTATTGTGCCTAAACAAAGGATACCTAGTCTTGAACTTTCTATGTAACCTAAAACGTCGTGTGGTATTTACAGTAGAAACCGTGAGAAATATATATTTTGGCTGGACAGTTTTAAACAAGCATTGTTTAACAATTTCCGAGCAATGACTGTTCTATGAACTCCATCTCCCTAACAGGCTTCGAAAGTTATGCATGGGTAACACGAACGGTGTTTACAGGGTTTCCATAGCCCTGGATTGGTGTACCCTTGTAACTATGTTACATACACACACACGTGATATATTGTTAGTGATTGCATTATAGCAGACACACATTCAAATGTTGTTAGTAATTGCAGTATTGCACCCATACATTGATTAGTTGTTAGTGACTGCAGTATAGGACACACACACATTGATATGTTGTTAATGATCGCAGTATAGCACACACACACATTGATGTGTTGTTAGTGATCCAAATATAGCACACACACACATTGATATATTGTTAATGATTGTAGTATAACACACACACACACACACACACATTGCCATATTGTTAACGATTTTAGTTTACCATATACACAAATTGAGATATTTTTAGTCATTGCAGCATAGCACATACATGATATGTTGTTGGTGATTGTAGTTTAGCACACACACATTGATACGTTTTAAGGGATTGCAGTAACGGAAACATACATATTGATATATTGTTAGCGATTGAATTATAGCACACAGACACATTGATGTGTTGTTAGTGATTGCAGTATAGCACACACCCATTGCTATTATGTGAGTGGCTGAAGTATAGCACACATACATTGCTATGTTTTTAGTTATTGCAGCATAGCACACACGCTCATTGATATGTGTTAATTATTGTGTCTATAGCACACACACACATTTATTTATTGTTAATGATTGAAGTATAAGACACACACACGAATATATATTTTGTTAATGATTGCATTATAGCACACACACATTGTTATGTTTTCAGTCATTGCAGTATAGCACACACCCGCATTGATATTTGTTAGTTATTGGACTATAGCACACACACATTTATATATTGTTAATGACTGCATTGTAACACACATACATATATTGATATGTTTTAGTGATTACGGTATAGCACAGACACACGTTGATATCTTGTTAGTGATTGCAGTATAGCACAAACACACAATTACTATTGTTAGCAATTGCAATATAGCACACACACATTGATATAGTGTTAGTTATTGCAGTATAGCACACACACACATTGATATATTGTTAGTTATTGCAGTATAGCACACACACATTGATATATTCTAAGTAATTGTAGCATAACACCAATTTGTTTCTGTCAAAGGAATGTCACATTTTCAAAGATACATTTTAATTTCCCAGAGTGCAGTCATTTATTCCAGAGTTGTGGTGAATTTGCGAAATGCTTGAACAGTTCACGTATGGAAAAGAAAGATTTCAGAGCACCGCTGGAGCAGTTGTGTCCGTGAGCATGTAGTCTGTGTGTGTACCAGTCCCTAGCCTAGAAATGAATTTTCCCAGTGGACTACAACCAAGGGTTGAAAGCCAGTTTCAGATTTTCAACATCGAATCTTCAACTATAAATATAAACTTAAAAACTTTGCTAAATGTGACAAGCAGAAACACGTTATTGACCAGTTTCGTGACTTTTTGCTTCAGCTTTCGTCCTGAAAAGGACGCTTTGACGTAGTTTTCAGCGATGATGAGATATCTGCACGTTTCGGCTCACCACCTTTGATTTCAGCTGTCGTTTTTCTTGGTTCCAGGTTGCCTTCCCAATTGGATCTCTATTCTTTTAGCCAGACTACATTAGTGCAGCCTGTTTCAGGGTCGCCGCTTGGAGGCTCTAGTTGATGACCATGGTGCAAGGAGCCAGCTGCGAGTTTCTGGCTGCTGTCAGCTCATTCACTAGGCCGCATTCCCCCTTTCCCCTCCCTGTAGGTACAGATATACCTTAAACCATGACAAACTGGAATGTTACTTTCCCACCGATTTATCGTTGACAATGACTTATTAAAATTTAGATGAGCCTGTCTTGTGGAAACTAAACGACCAAGTCCAAACGACCAAATCCGACATTTGAAACCTCTTAAATTATGTATAGGTAATTTTGTATATTTATCTTGAGTCCATTTTATGAAATATGTTCCACGAGCACATAGATGACGACATTGATATCATCGACAAGTATGAGACTGGTCTTTTTACTTATATTGATTTTATTAGCAACTATATTCTGGCCAATACGTTTTCACTTATATTGATTTTAAATGCAACTATATTCTGGCCAATAAGTTTTCACTTATATTGATTTTATTCGTAACTATATTCTGGCCAATAAGTTTTCACTTATATTGATTTTATTAGCAACTATATTCTGGCCAATAAGTTTTCACTTTTATTGATTTTATTAGCAACTATATTCTGGCCAATACGTTTTCACTGATATTGATTTTATTAGCAACTATATTCTGGCCAATAAGTTTTCACTTATATTGATTTTATTAGCAACTATATTCTGGCCAATAAGTTTTCACTTATATTGATTTTATTAGCAACTATATTCTGGCCAATAAGTTTTCACTTATATTGATTTTATTAGCAACTAAATTCCGGCCAATAAGTTTTCACTTATATTGATTTTTATTAGCAACTATATTCTGGCCAATAAGTTTTCACTTATATTGATTTTATTAGCAACTATATTCTGGCCAATAAGTTTTCACTTATATTGATCTTTTTAGCAACTATATTCTGGCCAATAAGTTTTCACTTCAGAACGTCACGTATCAGGCAAAGTCCGAGAAATCTCATTCAGTATTTATAAAATCATTACAACCATATAATACAAACTAACTGATAATGTTCTCATCTCTTGCTCTCGCCCTCAGCCTTATCCTGACTACTTTACTACTTTATATGTCCTAACATTATATATCTCATTGAAACATTATACCAAGATCAATGAGGCGCTGTCCGAGTATCTGGGCAAACATCAGATTGGTTCGCAGTACAAATGGGAGAAAGACAGGGATGTATCCTCTCACCTATCTAGATACGCAGACGACACAGTGATACTATCAAGAAGTGCAGAAGGGCTAGAGCAGCTAATTTCAGACGTAAATAGACACAGTAAAGATCAGAACATGTTTATAAACATAAACAAAACGAAGATAATGACCACCGACAAAACACAGTGTAAACATAAATTTACAGTAGATGGTGAGGAAATAGATCAGGTCACGCATTTTGCATATCTGGGCTCCAGAATTGACACGAATGGCGACTGCTCGAAAGAAATCAGAAGAAGAATAGCCATGGCAATGCAGAGACTAAACGGCCTGCAGAAATTAAGGCAGACCACAGACAAAACGAAAAAATGAAAAGTCTTGAGAGCCTGTGCTTTTCCTGTGGCAGCTTATGACTGCTAATCATGGACGATTACCAAATCCTCTAGCCAAAAAAATCGAATCCTTTGAGTCAAAATGTTAAAGAAAGATCCTCAGAATACCCTAGATGGAAGAAAAAGACAAATATAGACATTCGGCAAGAGTTGATCATATAGGAGAACTGGTTTATCAATTTCATTATGTCCAGAAAATGTAAATACTTTGATCACATCAAGAGACACAACAGTCTTGAGAGAACAGTGATGGAAGGTATGGTAGAGAAGAGCCAGGGGTAGACCAAGAAGACGATTATACCAAGATATCCAGAAATGCCTGAGTATGACTGTGGCGAAGTCTGGAGTTTTGGCACGGGAAAGAGTTTCTTTCGGACACACTGTGATGGAAGCGACGTTCTGTAAAGGACCACAATAAGTACATTCAAAAAAGTCTACTGATTTGATGTGAAATTTGAACAAGCTCCATTTTCTTTCAAAATGGATGAAGATGGAATACGGATGAGGTAACCAGCCGCATGTTCAACTCTCCTCAGTCGCCTCTTACGACATGCTTTGTAGGTTTACAGTGTCAGTGTACATTGCGCCTTTACCAGGACCTGGCTACATTCGTGTGAACAGGTTGTATCCATTCACTTGATGCTTTCTTATAATACGGTAGAGTAAAATTTGTTCTCCCATGCTTTACTGTTCACTTCACATACTATTATATCTGATATTGTAATCAACCAGGAAGCTCAAAGCTAGACGTGCTTGCGTACATCAATGCAAAGGTGTGTGTCAATGGACGCAGTCAAATCAGGAAGCTAGGAGAAAGACTGAAGCAGCATTTCTATCTCGTTGTGCATGCATTGGAGTCATGAGTAAAGTATTATCATTAGATGTTGTCGTTACTTTTTCTCGTGGTCTGACTGCATCACCTGCCGACTCAGAACTATTCTAACGTGTTCCAAATATATAAAAAACTGTTTCCTGTCTTTCTACAAACCCATCGTTCTCTTGTGCTCCAAATATCTCTCAAAAATAGCTTTTCTTATCTTACCCCCAATGTTCCCAACTGTTCAAGTTTTCCTTATCGTTATCTTATCCTCAAAATTCCTCTCCATTATAATTTTTGCCATCTAGATCTTACAATCACAATTTTCCAATATAGTTTTTACTACTATCGTTTTAAAATTGTTTTCCAAAATAGTTTCTTCATTTTCTTAACCCATTCCTATAAAAACATCTTAATAAATTATAATTTTTACTTTCGGCTTCTAATTATCAAAATTGTTGTCAAATATAGAAGTTTTTACTATTGTCTTCTTACTCTCAAAATGGTCTTCTAATACAGTTTTTACTCTAGTTATCTTACTATTTACAAACTCTTTCCACCAGAATAGTTTTTACTATTGTCATTTAACATTCAAAATCATCTTCCGGTTTAGTTTTTAACGTTGTCCACACATTTTCTATGCAGTACAGATTTACTGTCTTCATCTTCTTCTCAAAATATGTTTGCTATATAGCCTTTACTTTTGCCATCTAGCCCTCAATATGTTCTTCTATTTCAGTTCTTGTAAGCTGCGTGTTCTTTGCAGAACGTTGCTTCTGACAACTGCTAACCTATTTGGCTGTTATAAGTTTCTTGGCACGTGTGCCGTTCGATAGGTTGCCATTACTTTCCATACGTGGAAGAGGAAAAAGAACTTGAACATGCTGAGTTGGGATTGTGAAATAACGTTTCAACCATAGACTGCTCTGCTTCAACATTTTTATTACTATCCTCATATTGCATTTAACACTTTCTTCGTTATTTGCATCTCAATTCATTCCAAATAGAGTTCCATGCGTTCCCATTGCAGATCTTTGACAGCTGATAACAGTAAAGGGACAATCCATTTTGGGTTAAAATGTGGACAGGACGATACCCTGCTGAAGATGGATGTGTAGGGCCAAAAAGTGCAAATATCGCATTCAAGCTGTAAACTAGCGACACAACACATTCCGTTCTCCGGACTACATCCTACTACTAGCAAAGGCCTATTCAAGGATTGGTAGCGAGAGATGAGAACGAATGCAAAAGAAAGAAAGAAAAAGGTCGATATAATTTGTATCTTGAATAAATGAGACAAGACTTAGATAACGATAGAAGTGTAGAAAAGATGGTTATATTCAGTTTTGTGGAGTGTTACGGTAATGGTTATGGTTACGGTTAGGATTTTGTTTTGTTTTTTTTGCTTAGATGTTTGCCTCACTAGTTTCTACTGGCGGAGGCGCGCCATTTTCCACCCCAGACTGTAGTCCATTGGGCGATATCAGGACGCATAAACCAGTGCTTGGATGAATGTGTGTCTGTATGTACCTATGCTAGGTTTGTGCGCCCTCAGAAGCTAGCCCAACCAAAGTGCAATGGAAGGGCCTCACCACGAGGGCGCGTGTGAAAGTTGTGCAAGAGTGTGACTGTGGGATAGAATCAAATGAAACAGGGGGAGGTAAGAGAAGAGAGAGAAGGGGAAGAGTTGCCCCCAGGGTGAGTCCCTTCTTACGGTTAGGATTATGTTTAATGGTTAGCTAGATCTAGTTAAGTTTAAGGTTAGGGTTAAGGTTAAAATTAGGGTTACGGTTAGATAACATGGTTGTTATTACACCGTCTGACAGCTTGAACAATACCGTGCTGCTGTAGAAACTGGATGCTACTCTCCTTATGGACCATGGTTGACACATTCAAGAAATTCATTACTATGACGGATGGACTAAGTCAAAGTAGAAATGCTAGTCGATTCTAGCAAAATGTTTGACACCCCCAACAGTTAAAAAGTGGACTATTCTGTGACGTCATTACCTCAAATTCATTGCAAAAATAACTATTTCTTTTCTTTGGGAAGAACCAAAACGCATGTTTCCTTTCTTTCAATAAATCTTTTACGATTGCATTCTTACATCTAAAATATTTTCGATGTACTTAATTTAACTTAACGTCTTTGAACTGGATTAGAAGACTCTGCAGACTGTATACAACCAGTTTCATGTAGTTTTCCTTGCTCTAAAAACTATGCGCATCCAATCTATTATTGAATGTATTAACTGTCCCTGTCTTCACTACTTGCTGTGGAAATGCATTCCAAGCTGTCTGACTAAAGAAAATATTTCCTAACATCGAATCTGGACACTTGCTTAGTTAATTTGAAGCTATGTCCCCTTGTTCTTGTAGGTGGTTGTATTTTGGAAAACCCGTTACTGTTTACTGTTGCCATTTGACCTTTAAAGTGTTTCAACAAACGAATGCAAAATTTCCACATTTCTGGCATACGACGATTGGCGAATGATGCAGTAATCTATGAAGACACGGCAAAACATAGATTGACAGGTCACGTGTTGCGACAAACGATGGTCGAAGGAGCACGCGACATCAATCTTATAGTAGTAGTAGAAGTAGCTCCTTTCAGTCATGACAGACTGAAAGATAATTTGACTTGGAGTGGAAAAAAATACAACAAAAATGTATACTTAGCTTTTGTTGTCCTTCTCCTTGCGGTGTTGTCTTTTCTCTGTGTTGCAGCAGCTTCGCTTCATCAAGCGTGAAATGGCTATTCAGGGTACACCTCCACCTGGATCTGTCTACAGCTTCGTCTTCCCATGATGTCTTTGAGAATGCGGCCGTCTTCCATGTAACGAACATGACCAGACCATTGTATTCTTCGCTACCTAAGTAGAGTGTACTTGCTTGGGAGACCAGTGCGGGAGTGCACCTCTGAATTTGTCACTCTGTCCCTCCATGTAATTACAAGAATGGATAGCAAGCGCCGTAGGTGGAAGATGTTAAGCCTATGCTCTTGTTTGGCATAAGTTATGAAGTCTCGCTGTCATATAGAAGTGTGCTTACAACACTCGCATTGTATACCATGGCCTTGCTTTTAATTGTCAATTTCTGATCTTTCCAAACACACGTTGTGAGGCGAGCAAATGTAGCAGCAGCTTTGCCAATGCGACTATCCATTTCTTGTTCTGAAGAGAACTTCTTGTTGATTAGGGATCCCAGGTCTGTGAATTTATGGACAGCTGCCAGTTCATAATTATCGATGTTAAGACTTGGCGTGGAATCTACTTCCTGTCCCAGAACATTTGTTTTGTTGAGACTTATTGTGAGACCAAAATCTGTGCAAGCCAGGTAGCAGCGATCTATCAATCTCTGAAATTCCTGCTGTCCTTGGGTGACAATTGCGGCATCGTCAGCGAAAAGCAAGTCCCTGGTGGTGATCTCCATGATCTTCGTTTTAACCTTGGGCCTTACAAGGTTAAACAGCCTACCATCCGATTGGACTGTTCCCGTCATGTCCTCATGTCTTATGCCACCGAGGCAAAAATAGACCACAGGTCAGACTCCTTTGTTGTCCGCAACAGCATCCAAAATGTCTCTGAAGGAGTGTTTACCATGTACTGGACTTCCATGGTCCAAGACAGCGTCCGCTGGAGACACAGTTGAAACTCGCAGCTACGCTGAGGAACGGGTCATCAAGATCAAGATATCGTCATCTTCTTTTTCTTCTTCTTCTTCGTACGCTGTCAGACGTCAACCTGTATTTGTTCGAAGAAAGCAGATGTCATCCTGAGGCTGTCGACACTGCCATAGAGCTTGTCTAGTGTTGCCACTGGTGATGGCCACATGTGCTTTCTCTGGTCCTCGTATCTCGGACAGTTTTGCAGCAGATGTTCAGCGGTCCTCTTCTCTGTACCACAAGTACATTCGTCAGTGCCACCTATCTTCAATTTGTTGAATAGGTGGTACCTCAGTCTGTTGTGGCCTGTGCGGAGTCTGAAGACCACGACCTGCTCTCTTCTGTTCAACTGGTAATAGGCATCATTTTTTGTGTAGCCAGAATGTTCTGTTTCCCATTTGGTCATGTATTTGGCCCTAATATTATCGTCATCTAATCTTCAAAATTGTTCTCCAATTTAGTTTTTACTTTCATCATCTCACACCTACAATACTCCATTCAATAAATTGTTTACTATCATCATCTCACACCTAGAATACTCCATTCAATAAAATGTTTACTATCATCATCTCACACCTACAATACTCCATTCAATAAAATGTTTACTATCATCATCTCACACCTACAATACTCCATTCAATAAAATGTTTACTATCATCATCTCACACCTACAATACTCCATTCAATAAATTGTTTACTATCATCATCTCACACCTAGAATACTCCATTCAATAAAATGTTTACTATCATCATCTCACACCTACAATACTCCATTCAATAAATTGTTTACTATCATCATCTCACACCTACAATACTCCATTCAATAAAGTGTTTACTATCATCATCTCACACCTACAATACTCCATTCAATAAAGTGTTTACTATCATCATCTCACACCTACAATACTCCATTCAATAAATTGTTTACTATCATCATCTCACACCTAGAATACTTCATTCAATAAAATGTTTACTATCATCATCTCACACCTACAATACTCCATTCAATAAAATGTTTACTATCATCATCTCACACCTACAATACTCCATTCAATAAAATGTTTACTATCATCATCTCACACCTACAATACTCCATTCAATAAAATGTTTACTATCATCATCTCACACCTACAATACTTCATTCAATAAAGTGTTTACTATCATCATCTCACACCTACAATACTCCATTCAATAAAGTGTTTACTATCATCATCTCACACCTACAATACTCCATTCAATAAAATGTTTACTATCATCATCTCACACCTACAATACTTCATTCAATAAAGTGTTTACTATCATCATCTCACACCTACAATACTCCATTCAATAAAATGTTTACTATCATCATCTCACACCTACAATACTTCATTCAATAAAGTGTTTACTATCATCATCTCACACCTACAATACTCCATTCAATAAAATGTTTACTATCATCATCTCACACCTACAATACTTCATTCAATAAAGTGTTTACTATCATCATCTCACACCTACAATACTCCATTCAATAAAGTGTTTACTATCATCATCTCACACCTAGAATACTTCATTCAATAAAATGTTTACTATCATCATCTCACACCTACAATACTCCATTCAATAAAATGTTTACTATCATCATCTCACACCTACAATACTCCATTCAATAAAATGTTTACTATCATCATCTCACACCTACAATACTCCATTCAATAAAATGTTTACTATCATCATCTCACACCTACAATACTCCATTCAATAAAATGTTTACTATCATCATCTCACACCTACAATACTCCATTCAATAAATTGTTTACTATCATCATCTCACACCTACAATACTCCATTCAATAAAATGTTTACTATCATCATCTCACACCTACAATACTCCATTCAATAAAATGTTTACTATCATCATCTCACACCTACAATACTCCATTCAATAAAATGTTTACTATCATCATCTCACACCTACAATACTCCATTCAATAAAATGTTTACTATCATCATCTCACACCTACAATACTCCATTCAATAAAATGTTTACTATCATCATCTCACACCTACAATACTCCATTCAATAAAATGTTTACTATCATCATCTCACACCTACACTATTTTACAAAATATCATTTTCATCAGTCAACATTAAAAACGTTCATCTAAGTTAGCGGCTACTGTTGTCCACTAACACTCAAAATCTGCAGCAATCTAGATCTCATTTGTTTCATCTAGCCCGAAAAAATTAATCACATTTCAGTATTTACTGTCGTCTGCTTACCCTCAATACTTTTATCATACCCTCAAAATCTGCAAGAAAATAGTTTCTCTTTTGGTTGCCTAGCCCTCAAAATATGCAACAAAATAGTTTCTCTTTTAGTTGTCTAACCCTCAAAATCTGCAACAAAATAGTTTCTCTTTTGGTTGCCTAGCCCTCAAAATCTGCAACAATATAGTTTCTACTTTGGTTGTACTTAATATCTACAGTTCCTACTGTTGTCATCTGGATCTCAAAATCTATTTCTAAATTAAATTGTTAACGGCCATCAACTTAACATAAAAAATCGTCCACAAAATGTTCATAATATCATTCCGTCTCTAAATCTCTATCTCAGTTGTTAACATGGTGGCTTACATTTATGAATAACTTTCTATTTTTGATACAAATTTATTCTGTTTTTGATGTAATTCTGTTTGTTTGTGACACATATTTCTTGTGTTTTTAATTCATGTCCATTCTGTTTTCAGTTTAACCAACCAAAACGCCGAATGGCTTCTTCATGGTTGACACGAGCTGCCATTGGTAGAAAGATGCTGACCAACGGTCCACACATTCTCTATCAGATTATAACTGTCAAGATTTACTCTATAAAACCATTTTAGTTCTTATCTAGTTCTATATAACAGACACCTTTTAAATTATTCCACATTGAGCTGTGATGTAAAACTGACATAATCTTCTGTGAATTAAATTAAATATCGTGTTTCGAACCAATCAGCAGCCAGTAACTCGTAGTTGGTTGCTTTCACCAGGTTCAACGAAACGCAGCTTACCAAGACCGCATTCCTCATCCATTTGACGGTCCTGGAAACAGGCAGCATTAGCCACTAGTCTAGCCTCGCTCCCGGATAGGGATCGCAGAGGGAAGCCAAATCAGCTACTCAAAAAAGCCAGCTGAAATTGGATGTGCCGGGTCGAAAGACATATATATCTCAGTCTTGCTGTAAACTATGAAACCGTTAAACGGTCTTTTCAGGATGAACGCCAAAGAAGATCTCTTTTGTCAAGAGATGATATACCTATTGTAGGTAAAGAGACATCCATGCTCTGATGAATATATGAGAGTAAAGGGTGAAGGTTTTTTATTTGGCTAAAATATTTCAACTGTCAGACTTTCATTTGGCTCACTTATTCTTCTAAATTCTCCAAGACTTCTTTATTTGTCTTCCTGCCTTTCTACGAGATTCTTCTCATTCTTCTATATATCCACATTTTAAGGGTCTCAATTCTCCTATCGTATCTGTCGTTCAATGTCCATGTTTTCATTGCATACAGTAATGACGAGTAAACGTAACACATGATGTTCGTCACATGAGTATCGAATTATGGGGCACACAATGAATACCAGTTCAACTTGTGTAACAAAAGTTCTTTCATCTGACACAACCCCTCACAACAAACAGACTATCCAAGATTATTTGAACCATCTCTATGACGATGTGCCAATGTATGTTCACTCGCACTAATAATAATATCATAACAATAATAATAGTTGCCCTTCTCATATGAAGATGACGACAGCATCAACCTATTACTGCGAAATGTGTTCTCCTATGGCTGTTAAGACCAAGCCTGGAGCGACACACCCTGCCACGTGCAGGGCACACATACAGGAGAGCCGGCTGTCGAATTGTTGTGAATATTGTTTTGTGCAGGCAGCACGCTTTCGCTGATTCTCCTCGATGGATGTGCCTTCTGTGATACTAGCTCGTCAATCTCCTATGCGCTAATCTGATATGCCAACAGCATGTCCCGTCCATCGTAGCTTAACCAATTTCAGAAGGGAATGGATGCTCAACATGATAGTATTTCTGAGAATTTTCAGAATTAGGCACATGTTTTCTTCCCCCTTATTCTAAGCAGCCTACGGAAATAGTTCAAGTGAAAACGAGTGAGCCTGTCTGGCATGTCGGCTATACATTGCCCATGTCTCACAGGCATGTAGTAAGGTGGACAACACCACAGCATAATACGCCTTTCCCTCGGTGGTGACACTGATGCCTTGTCGGTTCCAAAAGTTTGCTTGGATCATCCCAAGGGCAGAGCTCGCCTTAGCAACCCTGTTATTGACCTTACTGTCGATATTCGCCTCTCTTCTAAGTTTACTGCCTACGTAGGTGAATCTAGCGACTGACTGGGTACCTTGTTCTGTGCAGTAATATTTGGTTCTATGTGCGGCTCCCCATGGACTGGCTGGAAAAGTTATTAGAATTGATCATGAGACCAAAGATACTGCATGCCGCCGAAAACTCCGTCATACTGTACTGCACATCTTTTTCTGAGTAAGTGTTGACGCACAATGGAGATCTTGGATCGTGGCCTCACGCGCTTAGGTGTAGGATTTAAGACGCCTCGAGATGAACAGCTGACCCTGCGTCATTCTCACTATAATTGTAGATAAAAACATATACAGCCGAGGTTCAGGGAACGGGCAGATATAGAAACAAAACAAAACCCACGTTTAGACCACAAGGCCTTCGTCTGAGACAAAAGAGCAAATGTAATCACCTAATAAATCATAAAATGAACATAGAAAACCCGAATACACAAGGTGGCAGTAATATAAACAATAGAGCGGCTGACAATGTCTAAATTACGAAATGCCATTTAGTACAATTTCATAGTATTAAAAATAGCGGTCTATCGCAAGCGATGAGAACAAAAGTAGTCAGACACTTTGTGTTGTACCTCCCCGGTGAGTCTGATGTAGCCTAGTCGACAGTGAGCTGGATTACTTTATATAGTCCATCAGGAGTTGACATCGTACGCAAGGGAGATTTTGATCTCGACAGCAAAATAAATGATTCCAAAGATATTGCACAAGACACAGAGCTATATAACAGACGAAACACAGAAACTCATTGCAGAAAGGCAACAATTAAAACAAATTGGAAGTAAGGGGACCAACACAGCATATAAAAACTGCACAAGAAAAGTTAGAAGAGAAATAAGAAAAGATAAAAGAAGATACATAGTAGAAACATGTAAGGATATAGAAAACCTACAACAACAAGGCAAAGAAAGAGATGCATTCAAAGCAATAAGAACACTGACAAGGGAATTCCGTCCGGTTCCACACGCCATAAATGACGAAGAGGATAACACACTAACAGAAACCAAAGACATACTGAATAGATGGAGAGAGTACTGCAGAACCATGTATGGAGACAGCACAAAGCGCTCAGTTACAATCCTACCAAAGGATGAGAAAGAACCTGAACCAACATTGGAAGAAGTACGCTCTGCAATTAAAAGCCTAAAAAAGGGAAAGTCCCCAGGATGCGATGATATCCCAGCAGAGCTAATACAAGCAGGAGGAGAGTCTACCACAAGCTGTGTAAACAGATATGGCACAGTGCAGAGTGGCCAGAAGCATTGAAGAAATCAATTTATATTCCCCTCCCCAAAAAAGGCAACCTGAAGCTGTGAACGAACTACCGAACAATCGCACTGATCAGCCATGCTAGCAAGATACTCTTGCGAGTCCTATTAAGAAGGATAGAGAAAAGGTTTGAATCTGAAATTCACGTAGTCCAGGCAGGTTTTAGGAAAGACAGAGGGACCCGGGACCACATATTCAATTTAAGGAATATCTATGAAAAATGTAGAGAGTTTAATGTAGACCTGTACACATGTTTCATTGATTACACTAAGGCCTTCGACACGGTAAAACATCAAAATCTGTGGAGAATCATGAAGGAAATGGGGTTTCCTTTGCATATAGTCCATCTCATTGAAACATTATACCAAGATCAACAAGCCGCTGTCCGAGTATCTGGGCAAACATCAGATTGGTTTGCAGTACAAAAGGGAGTCCGACAGGGATGTATACTCTCACCTTATCTGTACAACATATATGCGGAATGTATAATGAGAAATGTGCGAGAAGATGAGAACATTGAAAGTTTCGACCCATTTACGATTGGGGGGTACGAGATTCCAGAGTTACGATATGCAGATGACACAGTGATACTATCAAGAAGTGCGGAAGGGCTAGAGCAGCTACTTTCAGCCGTTAATGGACATAGTAAAGATCAAAATCTGTTCATAAACATAAACAAAACAAAGATAATGACCACTGATAAAACACAATGTCAGCATACATTTACAGTGGGTGGTGAGGAAATAGATCAGGTTACACATTTTGAATATCTGGGCTCCAGAATCGACAAAAATGGTGACTGCTCGAAAGAAATCAGAAGAAGACTAGCTATGGCAATGCAGAGACTGAACAGCCTGAAGAAATTATGGCAGGGCACCAACAAAACGATAAAAGTAAAAGTCTTGAGAGCCTGTGTTTTTCCTGTGGCAGCTTATGGCTGTGAAGCATGGACGATTACCAAAACTTCTAGACAAAGAATCGAATCCTTCGAGGCAAAATGTTACAGAAATATCCTCAGAATACCCTGGACAGAGAAAAGAACAAATGTAGACATTCGGCAAGAGTTGAGCATAGAGGAGAACTGGTTTATCAATTCCATTTTGGCTAGAAAATGCAAATACTTTGGTCACATCAAGAGACACAACGGTCTTGAGAGGACGGTGATGGAAGGTATGGTGCCAGGCAAAAGAGGAAGGGGTAGACCAAGAAGACGATGGCACCAAGATATCCAGGAGTGCCTGAGTATGACAGTGGCGGAAGCTGGAGTTTTGGCAATGGAACGAGTTTCTTTCAGACAGACTGTGATGGGAGCGACGTTTTACAAAGGACATGCTACATGAGAAAGAGAGTCCATCTTTGTGTTGTACCTCCCCGGTGAGTCTGATGTAGCCTAGTCGACAGTGAGCTGGATTACTATATATAGTCCGCCTGTGTGTTGTATCTCACCGGTGAGTCTGATGTAGCCTAGTCGACAGTGAGCTGACTTCCTATATATAGTCCGTCTTTAAATTAATTTAAAAAAAAGCTCCGAAGCAATTTTCTACTCAAGTGCATCTCAGATCCAATTGATTTTTTGCATACTTCCTTAGAATATCCATGACGCTAAGACATTTTTTTTTGTCTTTAAAAAATGTGGTGAATTTTGGAAAATGTATTCATAAGGCTTTATTAAAAAGGAACCTCACTGAATTGGACATAATTTTAACATGTATAAGGTACGCTGTCGTGCTGTTTTAAAAATATACGCTGAGTAAAAACAAATTTCTGATTTTCCCGTATACAATTAGATACTTTATCGAATGCGAGAAAACAACCAACGTTTTTCATGCTAAACTGTCGTTCAGTTATAATAATATCACGATAATATAATTTGTGGTGTGATTATTGTGACATATACCTGCTTTTTAAAAAGTTATATTGACATCAATTTTAAAATGAATTTGAAGCGTACATTTATAATGTAGAACATAACCGTTTTACTATACACGTTTTTCTGCAGCGAATTTAAGATGGGTCATTTATATTGCGACATTGACACATAATTTTTTTACAATCAAAACGTACATCCGGTAGAGACTACCCCACTGAAATGAATGGACACATTTTCAGACACTGGATTACGAATTATCTGCTTCCAATTCTGGATAGACCGTCATGCCTAGTAATGGATAATGCATCCTTTGACAAAGTGTGTTTCAGAGAAGACCAAAGTACCAGCTGCATCCCATACACAGCTCAAATTAGGCCTGGCTATGTAAGGAAAAAATGAATTTCGAAAACACGTATTTCTTCTTCTTCTTACGCTGTCAGACGTCGACCTTTATTTTTTCGAAAAAAGCAGCGGTCATCCTGAGGCTGTCAACACTGCCATAGAGCTTGTCTAGTGTTGCCACTTGCCACTGGTGATGGCCACATCTACTCTCTCTGGTCATCGTATGTCGGGCAGTTTTGCAGCAAATGCTCAGCGGTCATTTCCCCTGTACCACACGTGCATTCGTCGGTGCCACCTATCTTCAATTTGTTGAATAGGTGGTACCTCAGTCTATTGTGGCCAGTGCGAAGTCTGAAGACCACGACCTGCTCTCTTCTGTTCAACTGGTAATAGGCATCGTTTTTTGTGTAGCTAGTATGTTCTGTTTCCCATTTGGTCAGGTATCTAGCTCTAATAAGCCGTTTTGACTCTTCGTATGTCACACTAGTATCTGGTTGTGGTAGTCTTGCACCTTCTTTTGCCAGTCTGTCTGCCTCTTCGTTGCCTTGGATGTTGCAGTGGGATGGAACCCACTGTACCACTGCTCTTTTTGGTGCGGACTGCTGGCATAGTTGACAGAGTACTGCTCTTAAATCATAAAGTTCAGTATTTTTCTGCCTTTTTAGTGCTGTGACTACGGCCAGGGCATCTGTAAGCAGGACTATATGGCTTTCATTCCTTTTACCTGTCACCATTTCTTCCACTGCCGCCCTCAGTGCCTCTGCCTCCGCTCTGAAATTGCTTTTGTATTTTCCAGTAGCGAATGACAGTGTTATTTTCCTGCCATTTGGTAGGCTCAGGAATGCCCCTGCCCCTCCGTTCTGTGTTGAGTTTGTTACAGAACCGTCGGTGTATGCATGGGTCCAGTCCATGCTTGGGTAGTTTTTCGTTATGCACCTCAGGGTTGTATCTCTTCTTTCTTTTTCAGTATGGCAGTTTTTGTTTCCAATACCTGGTATATTTTCTACCACCTCTGGAAATATATGCTGCCTCCAGGTATTTTTTCGTACAGTAGGGATGGGCTTTGGTGTTGTTAGTGCCTTCATTGGGTCTTCGCTAATCTTTGCTTTTGCTATTTCTGCAAAGTTTCGCCGCTTTAGTTTCCCTTTTCCAAATCTATTTAGTCTCTGGTGCATTGGATGGTCTGTCAGTCTTCTTAGTTTCTCTGCTTGCTACTGGGCTCTGTAGTCTCTTCTATCGGTCATGGATTGCAGATTTGTAATCTTTTCAAGTTCTACAATTGGCGTTGACTTCATACCTCCTGTTTTAACTCTCATGGCTTGGTTTTGAAGTTTGCTAATTTTATCAAAGTTCGCCTTTGAAGCAGATTTCGAGAGTGACTCCAAATGCTTAGGCTCATCCTCTGTAGATCATTTCTGTTTTATTTAGTCATGATAAGTACTTCATTTGCCATTATTTGTTACAGGCTGGAAACAATATTGGAGGTTTAATTGTTGTCAATGAAGTTGACAAAATGCGTTTTTTGTTCGAATATTCAGTTTACTTTATTGTGTATTCGTTATACGTTTCGACTGAAATATGCAGATAATAAAACTCAACAACACAAGGCAGTTTTCAAGACAAATGATAAAGATAACACAGATATTATAATAATGATATAAGCTTTATGAGAGAAGAAGGCGAGGATGCCTTTTGGAGTAAACAAAGAAGAAGATGACTGACTCTGATAATGATTTGTTTATAGTTAGTACATAACCTATCACTTGCGCTTTCACCAGCCAGTGTGCTCATTGGCTTGATGTCTTTAAGGGTTGAAGGCAGATCGGTCGTAACAAAGAGCTGCCCCCCTGCCCTTGAAACACGTAATCACTTGCTCTTGCATTTCATGGAACTTGTGAAGGAACTTGGCCTCTGCAGATGCGATCTTGGATTTTTTATATGGATGGATATCCAGGAAGTCAATGCTATATTGTAGAAAACAAAGACTGATTGCAAACTTATATACTCGTGTGTATATAAATGTGTATATATATATATATGTGTGTGTCTGTGTGTGTATGTTTATGTGTGGATGTGCGAGTGTGTGCATGCATGCGTGTGTGCGTGTGTATACAAACATACCATACACTCGCCGGCATGCACGGACCAAGTGATCTGCTAGGGTCTTAGTGTATGACAAGGACATTAATAGAACTATTGTTCAACAGATAACATGTTGTAAGAGACGACTAACTGTGTGGCATGGCATAACACCGGCCATGGTTAGGTGGTTTGTTAAGAGCAGCATAGATGGTCCCTAGCAAGCTGCGGATCTACTTTGCTCTAGGGTTTGAGTCTATTAAGATGGACACGCACATCAGTTAACCACCCTCCGTGGCACTTGTTCCAAAGCAGCTGAGTAATAAGCTGCTCGAACCTAGCCCACTAAGCAGGAAATCTTTCTCCCAGCTCTATCAGGCTCATACCAGAGTTGGGAACTGTACAGGGACACCCATCCCTGTAGAAGTACAGGTCAACTAAGACAAACAGACACACACACACACACACACACACACATAAATATATAAATATATCAGGTCAGATTCTAAAACCTCACCAGTTAACTTCGGGGGTCCATTTTGTTCCTTTAAAAAAAAAAAATTAAACTTTATTAAAATGTATAAAAATATTTACTTATTTTTATTTTTTTGTAAAGCTTTTGTACCATATTTTTTGTACACATCGTATAACATAACTTGTGCATATATGCATGTATCACATATAGAAAAATATATTAACGGGACAGTATATTGGAAGTACAACTAGTATTTAAAACAATGATTATGCATAGACTTTAACAAGGGCAAGTTAAAGTGTTTATGATATGATTCTTCGCCAAGTTGTCTTAGGCCTGTCTCTTTTTGCCTTTCCTCTGGGGTCCATATTATAAATACCGATATTCGTTTAAACAAAGTTCGCTGTCGTATTTTGGGCTTTTTCCCTTTGTGCAGTCCTTGATAAAGAATTTTGAAGTTCGAAACGTCTGTTTCACGTATATTACTGTTGTCTTGCAAAACACTGCTTTATTCTTACTTGTATTTTAGCCCCTCAAAATACCATCATCATCATCTGTCATTAGTCACATAGCTGAGATGTAATCTTCTTTCTCGTACCATTCGTGTGATCACTGAAATTTTGTTTTGTATCTCTGTTGTAGCTTAATTTGTATGTTTATTGTATCTTTATATGCATCGTTGTATGAAGTAGAAACCTGGAATCTGACCACGAAATGGGAGAAGAGTATTGAAGCCTTTAAATTGTGAATATTCAGAAGACTTGGGCGAGTTTCTTGGAAATATAGGAAAACAAATGGTGATATCCTGGATCCATTCAAGATGAAAAACATACTTCTAATGGAAATCAAAAGCAAAAAATATAATGTTTTGGCTATGTCAAGCGACATGAGTCTGCTGAAAGTTATATTGGAGATAAGAGTTTGAGGACTAGAGGACAGTAGAGGTACAGATGGACAGACAACATCAAGATGTGTTTGGGACAGAGTCTGACTGAGTTTACCAGACTGGCACTGGACAGAGACAGATGGAGAGCCATTACCGTCAACTTTCGATACGGAGACGGCACTTGATGACGCTGATTGTACCTTTAACACTACCGATTCACAATTTTCTTGGTCTTCTTCTTGGATGAAATTTCTGCTATCTGTTATAGACTCGAACTACGGGCAGGCTAGATGCATTCGAGGCATGTTACCAAACCAATAAATTCTCTCTATCTGAACATGTTGGTGCTGTTACTTTTTGTCTTCCTTTTTCTTCATTTCCAACTCTATATTTTCCATTGCCCCTGAACATCAATTTAGAATATCAATTTGGAATATCAATTTAGAATATCAATTTAGAATATCAATTTACAATATAGAATTAGAATATCAATTGAGAATATATTTTTTTTTGCGTTCGCCTTAATTCCCTATTCCCCAAGGCGGTGTGCGTTGCAATATGTTTCTTTTTTTGCGCCTGCCGACCCAGTGCATCCGACTTCGTCATCAATTTTATGGAAAGGTCTGCTTCCTCCTGCATTTTCTAAGGGTTAGCTTCCCTGATGTAATAGCCGGTGCTGTGAAGGGAGGGGATCGAAACTAGCACCTTTGGGTTGTGAGCCGTGTCACTTAACCACTAGCCCACGCCGCCCCCAATTTATAATATCAATTAATATATCAATTTATAATATCAATTTACAATATCAATTTAAAATATCAATTAAAATATATATTTAGAATATCAATTTAGAATATCAAATTAGAATATTAATTGAGAATATCAATTTATAATATAGAATTAGAATATCAATTTAGAATTTATATTTAGAACATCAATTTAGAATTTCATTTGATAATATCAATTTAGAATTTCATTTGATAATATCAATTTAGAATTTCATTTGATAATATCAATTTAGAATTTTATTTGATAATATCAATTTAGAATTTCATTTGATAATATCAATTTAGAATTTCATTTGATAATATCAATTTAGAATTTCTTTTTGATAATATCAATTTAGAATTTCATTTGATAATATCAATTATAGAGGGTATCAGGTGTCAATTAATAGACTTTGCCGCTTGTCTCGGAAATACAGTGTTAAAGATCAACACAGTAAACGCCAGCTTGTGTAAGATGGATCGGTCAGTTCCATTCCTCGATTATTTTTATCCTTAACCACGAGTCACCTACCCATTTACAGCTGGATCGACTGGAGAGTAACGATTGTGGAATTGAACCCAGCATCTTTACCATGAAGGTAAAGCGCTCTAGCGTTACAATCAGGTGCTCTAATTATAAATTGTGAATATAAGTTAGTTGTTTAGCTTGATTTTGAGTTTTCCTTTGTTTATGAAGAGACAATCCGACTAAATCAGTTACTCCGACAACAGAATAGCGTCCTTTTCCGAATAAACTTGATCAACGTGTAGGCATTATGTATCGGCCTAAAAGAAAAAGGTAGTCCCAGAGTCGTTGGGGATGAAGTGTAAAAATGATTAAAGAGCTTCAGTTTTGATGAGACGAGGTGAAGAGTTCCTTTCCTAGCTAACAGTAAGGAGCCCCTTTACAGCTAAGTAGACTGAATCATGACGCAGCTAATATACGTACCAAATCAGTTATGCCGCGAGAGACGGGCGGTTGTGCCATGTCTGCCATAGAAATTAAATTTAAATGATAATCAAAAACCGTGTGTAGCAGTAGTGTCAATTGGTCCATGTCTATGTTCTTTGAACGCCAAACACGGCGCATAAGTCCCAAACAAGTGCTCTCCAGTTTGAACGGCGTGGAATTGCGAAGCGTTATAATAATTTTAGGGTAAGCTGAGTCCTGAACATGAAGGGGCACACTTAACGATGTCCGGAAAATGTTGTTGTTGTTGTTTCGAAGGCCCACAATGAGAAGGTCTACTTTTTTGTGCGCGCTGAAAAGGACGTTAAGTGACGTGTTGCAGTAGCTTTCCTCACATCCCAAGCAAGCGTGCTGATGAAGGTGGACCGCGGCTCTCCAAGTGGTTGTACTATACTTGGCTTCATCCGCGTGTCGCACACGAGGTGAGGGTCTTTTGACCAGTATATTTTGTCTGACCCTGACTAACATGTCTGATCAGTATATTTGCTTGACCAGACATTAGTCTTCCTTCCCTGAAAAAATGTTGAAAAGTACTTTGTGTTTGTGCTGAATGAAGTAGTTGAAACCCATGCTATGAACGCCCTTCTGCACAGTTGTCTATGTTGTCTTGTAAATCAGTTATAAGCGTCTTTGTTTCATTTCTGAAGAAAAAAAATATATATTACCCTCTTCTTTGACACCTGATCAAATCGCAATTATAATATGCAACAAATGTGCACTGAAATAACATTTGAAAAATATTTTGAATGTCAGGTACGACGACCTAATTTCTGGCTAGTTGGTTGTGAGGAAAAAGTAGCGCTGTAATGACCGTCGTCTAGCTAGAACAGTTGACCTTTTCCCAACGCTGTGTTAGGTTGAATGCAATAAGTTTACCTTTCCAATAGTAACTCATATATTCACTTTGCTGCTTCGCGCTTTTGCTAACATGTCGCTACGCTTAGACAAAAATGATCGTTACAATTTCAATTTCTAATTTATTTCACATCTGTTTTATGCAAAGAAATGTCTTCTCTAATTCTTCAAAACCGTTTTGGATAGCTCAGCCTATCATGTTTATTAGAAAGCTTCGCTACTGGGTGCGACCTACTTTTCTAAGTTCTTGTCATTTTGTCCAGAATCATAGTTGATACCTCTGTGATGATCATTCTGCGAAGAGTCATTTTTGGCCTACCTCTGTTTCTGCCACCGTCTAAAGCCCACATTTCTTTTTTGTCTTCTTCTTCTTTGGCGTTCGTCCTGAAAAGGACGATGTAATATTGTGTCGTAGATTACAGCGAGGTTGACATATTTGCGCCTTTCGTCTCGACATATCCGATTTTAGCTGCCTTTTTTTTTAAGAATCGGGTATATCTTCCCAATAGAATTCAAATCTTCTGGTTAGACTACACAAATGACTAGTGCCACTTCTCTACAGGACCACCACATGGAGGCGAAGTAGGGTCTAGGTCAGCTATTCTTCTCTGACCCTGATGCAAGCAGCCAGCTATGAGTCGCGGGCTGCTTGTCAGCTCATGCATTTCTGCAACATGACCCCAGAGCCCACATAACTGGAAGCCTGTTGCTATCCATTCTAAACAGATGCCCGATGTTTGGCCACGGTTTTTTTCTTTGTGATGGTGAAAACGGATTGCTGGTTGGTGATCTCTCTTTTTAGTTTGTTGGTCTTGAATTCTTCCCAGCAATATTCTAGTGTTTTTGTCGTAAGACAGTTATCTAATTCATTGATTAGCATTGATATGACGTTTATGTTGGCATCAATAAATGGCTTGTCTTGGCTTCGTTCGTTCTCAATCTCCCGCTACCAAACCCTGAAAGGGCGTAAGTAGCAGAATGTAGTCCAGAGAACAAAATGCGTTGTGTCGTAGTTTACAGCTTGACTGCGATATTTGCGATATTTCGGTCTAGCACATCCGACTTCAGCAAGCATTTTTTGAGTACCGGGTTAGTATTCCCTCTTCGATTCCTTTTTCTTAGCCAGTCTGCCTGCTGCAGCCTATAATCCAGGATCACCGCTTGGAGGTGTAGAAGGGTCTTGGCAGCTTTGGTTCGCTGGCCCTGACGCTAGCAGTCAACTATGGGTCGCTGACCACTGTAGCTCATGCGCTGCTCAGCGTCTTGATCCCGCATCAATGAATAATGTTGCTCATGTTGTTCAATGTGAGCAAAAAAAGTAGAGCAAATCATCCATCTAAGCATTTTATAAAAGGCGATTAAAGAAGGGTTGTGGATGGGGATAGCAACATCATCATGTGAACCAAGTTCCTATACTGTAGAAAGCACCACTGCAAAAAGACAAAAAGGGCTTTGGTACAGGTGTCTCTAAAGAGAGAAAATCCGACTGTAGCCATTTGCTTTGTAAGAAACAAAATAAAAACAATGACAATATGTCTTCCTGTGCGGATCACTAGAGGTCCCTCGTTGAGAGAAGAAATAATAGTACCATTGCTGTCCACAATGTATGTCCTATGATGCGACAGAGTAGGGTTGTGTGTGGTGCTGGCAATACTATCATGTAAAACAATGGTGATACAGAAACCTCCACTACAATAATATATATATATATATATATGGAACATGCTTTCTGCTATGAGTACTGGAGTCCTGGAGTACTGGGGTCCTGGTGTACAGGGGTCCTGGAGTACTGTGGTCCTAAAGTACTGAGGTCCTGGAGTACTGGGGTCCTAGAGTCCTGGAGTATTAGAATACTGGGGTCCTGTAGTACTATAATACTGGGGTCCTGTAGTACTATAATACTGGGGTACTGGAGTACTGAGATCCTGGAGTACTGGGATATTGGGATACTGGAGTCCTGATATCCTGAATTATTTGAGTCCTGGAGTACTGGGGCCGTGAAGTACTAGAATACTGGAGTAGTTGGATCCTGGAGTACTGAAGACCTGAAGTTCTGGAGTACTTGGGTCCTGAAGTACTGGGATGCTGTAATCCTGGTGTACTGTTGTCCTGCAATACTGGGGCCATGGTGTACTAGAGCTCTGAAATACTAAAATACTGGAGTACAGGTGTCCTGGGGTACTTTAATATTGGAGTCCTTGAGTCCTTCAGTACTTGGGTCCTAGGGTAATGGTGTCCTGTAGTACTGGGGTCCTAGAGTACTTGTGTACTGGAGATCCTGAAGTTGGAGTACTTTGGTCCTGGCGAACTATGGTCCTGTAGTATTGTTTTCTAGTATCCTAGAATACTGGAATTATGGAGTACTGGAATCCTAGAGTATTCGAATCCTGAAGTACTTACAATTGAAATACTGAAATCCAGAAGTACTAGTGTAATGGCATTCTGGAGTATTGAAATGCTAAAGCATTCGAATCTTGAAGAACTTGAAAACTGAAATGCAGGAATACTGGTGTTCTGGAGCCTTGAAGTACTGGAATTTGGAGTACTGGAATCCTGGAGTACTGGAATCGTGATATTAATCAGGCGGGTTAGGCCGTGACAGCAGACAGACAAAACCTGGTCTATTGTACCACAAACCACTTGATAGGTCCATATAAGGACCGTTGCGTGTTTTCCATGTTTTGCCTTTGGGACTCACATTTGGCTGTTAGTAGCAATGTTTGTGAATGGTTTCTTTCAGCGGATCATTAGGCCCAGAGAAGTGATTGTGATTGTGATTGTGTGTGTGTGCGTGCGTGTGTGCGTGCGTGTGTGTCTGTGTGTGTGTGTGTCTGTGTGTGTGTGTATGTATGTATGCATATATGTTTATGTATGTTAATACGCGCAAAACCTTTCTTTGTTGCATTGACTTTGAGGAGGCACGTCTGAATGAGTTATTGAACGAGTGTGTGAGAGTCTCTTAGCGAGAGAGGCATCGTGTGTCAGGGACTTATGACCTCACCTGTCAAGGTACATGTGCGAATAGTACCACATGCAAACCAACGGATAGGCTCTATGGCCGATAATGGAATCTCTGACCAGCAGGACAGCCGAATGGAAGTTCTCAAACAGCAACAAGCATGAGTTAACCGACAGTTTTCCCATTGCAATAATCCGTCCATATCTGAAACACATTTTTTGATAACACGTTTTATCCTATAAGCCTCCAAAAGACAAATGTGATAGGTCAGGGCCTTGAGTGCTGAACCAGTTATTACAATCAACAATTACGTATTGCTTGCAGTGCAGCAATTAACATCTCTGGGGGTCAACCGTTTAGTGATACCCTCGCCCTGGACAGCATTGTCAAAGAAGCAGCTGTCTTTGGCTGCCTGAAGTCACGTATCTGGGAAAACCCTAAACTCAAATAAATACCAATGCTTCAGTTTACGGCTCCCAAACACATTTACCAAGACTGGCTAGAACACGTGGTGTCAGACCTGGACAGAGGAGGAACATTGACGATATGAAGAAGCTGTGGGGCTGCCATCTGGACCTGAAGAGGACCGTGAACTACAGAACTAGCATTGACAAAAAAGCCTGAAAGAAGAAGAAGAAGAATAAAAAAAGAAGAACAAGAACAAGAAGAACAAGAATAAGAAGAACAAGAATAAGAAGAACAGAACAAGAAGAATAAGAACAAGAAGAGCAAGAACAAGAAGAACAAGAAGAACAGAACAAGAAGAACAAGAACAGAACAAGAAGAACAAGAACAAGAAGAACAAGAAGAACAGAACAAGAAGAACAGAACAAGAAGAACAAGAACAGAACAAGAAGAACAAGAACAAGAAGAACAAGAAGAACAGAACAAGAAGAACAGAACAAGAAGAACAAGAACAGAACAAGAAGAACAAGAACAAGAAGAACAAGAAGAACAGAACAAGAAGAACAAGAACAGAACAAGAAGAACAAGAATAAGAAGAACAGAACAAGAAGAATAAGAACAAGAAGAGCAAGAACAAGAAGAACAAGAAGAACAGAACAAGAAGAACAAGAACAGAACAAGAAGAACAAGAACAAGAAGAACAGAACAAGAAGAACAAGAACAAGAAGAACAGAACAAGAAGAACAAGAACAAGAAGAATAAGAACAAGAAGAACAGAACAAGAAGAATAAGAACAAGAAGAATAAGAACAAGAAGAACAGAACAAGAAGAATAAGAACAAGAAGAACAAGAACAAGAACAAGAAGAACAAGAACAAGAAGAACAGAACAAGAAGAATAAGAACAAGAAGAATAAGAACAAGAAGAGCAAGAACAAGAAGAACAGAACAAGAAGAACAGAACAAGAAGAATAAGAACAAGAAGAATAAGAACAAGAAGAGCAAGAACAAGAAGAACAAGAAGAACAGAACAAGAAGAACAAGAACAAGAAGAACAGAACAAGAAGAATAAGAACAAGAAGAATAAGAACAAGAAGAACAAGAAGAATAAGAATAAGAAGAACAGAACAAGAAGAACAGAACAAGAAGAATAAGAACAAGAACAAGAAGAATAAAAAGAACAGAACAAGAAGAACAGAACAAGAAGAATAAGAACAAGAAGAATAAGAACAAGAAGAACAAGAACAAGAAGAACAAGAACAAGAAGAACAAGAAGAATAAGAACAGAACAAGAAGAATAAGAACAAGAAGAACAAGAACAAGAAGAACAGAACAAGAACAAGAAGAACAAGAAGAATAAGAATAAGAAGAACAAGAACAAGAAGAACAAGAAGAATAAGAATAAGAAGAACAGAACAAGAAGAACAAGAATAAGAAGAACAGAACAAGAAGAACAGAACAAGAAGAACAGAACAAGAAGAATAAGAACAAGAAGAATAAGAACAAGAAGAACAAGAACAAGAAGAACAGAACAAGAACAAGAAGAACAAGAAGAATAAGAAGAACAAGAACAAGAAGAACAAGAACAAGAAGAACAGAACAAGAAGAATAAGAACAAGAAGAATAAGAACAAGAAGAACAAGAAGAATAAGAATAAGAAGAACAGAACAAGAAGAACAGAACAAGAAGAATAAGAACAAGAACAAGAAGAATAAAAAGAACAGAACAAGAAGAACAGAACAAGAAGAATAAGAACAAGAAGAACAAGAACAAGAACAAGAAGAACAAGAAGAATAAGAATAAGAAGAACAGAACAAGAAGAATAAGAACAAGAGGAACAAGAACAAGAAGAACAGAACAAGAACAAGAAGAACAAGAAGAATAAGAATAAGAAGAACAAGAACAAGAAGAACAAGAAGAATAAGAATAAGAAGAACAGAACAAGAAGAACAAGAATAAGAAGAACAGAACAAGAAGAACAGAACAAGAAGAACAGAACAAGAAGAATAAGAACAAGAAGAATAAGAACAAGAAGAACAAGAAGAATAAGAAGAACAGAACAAGAAGAACAGAACAAGAAGAATAAGAACAAGAACAAGAAGAATAAGAAGAACAGAACAAGAAGAACAGAACAAGAAGAATAAGAACAAGAAGAATAAGAACAAGAAGAACAAGAACAAGAAGAACAAGAATAAGAAGAACAAGAACAAGAAGAATAAGAATAAGAAGAACAGAACAAGAAGAACAAGAATAAGAAGAACATAATAAGAAGAACAGAACAAGAAGAACAGAACAAGAAGAACAGAACAAGAAGAACAAGAACAAGAAGAACAGAACAAGAAGAACAGAACAAGAAGAACAAGAACAAGAAGAATAAGAACAAGAAGAACAAGAACAAGAAGAACAGAACAAGAAGAACAGAACAAGAAGAATAAGAACAAGAAGAACAAGAACAAGAAGAATAAGAATAAGAAGAACAGAACAAGAAGAACAAGAACAAGAAGAACAGAACAAGAAGAACAAGAACAAGAAGAATAAGAATAAGAAGAACAGAACAAGAAGAACAAGAACAAGAAGAACAAGAAGAACAGAACAAGAAGAACAGAACAAGAAGAACAAGAACAGAACAAGAAGAACAAGAACAAGAAGAACAAGAAGAACAGAACAAGAAGAACAGAACAAGAAGAACAAGAACAGAACAAGAAGAACAAGAACAAGAAGAACAGAACAAGAAGAACAAGAACAGAACAAGAAGAACAAGAATAAGAAGAACAGAACAAGAAGAATAAGAACAAGAAGAGCAAGAACAAGAAGAACAAGAAGAACAGAACAAGAAGAACAAGAACAGAACAAGAAGAACAAGAACAAGAAGAACAGAACAAGAAGAACAAGAACAAGAAGAACAGAACAAGAAGAACAAGAACAAGAAGAATAAGAACAAGAAGAACAGAACAAGAAGAATAAGAACAAGAAGAATAAGAACAAGAAGAACAGAACAAGAAGAATAAGAACAAGAAGAACAAGAACAAGAACAAGAAGAACAAGAACAAGAAGAACAGAACAAGAAGAATAAGAACAAGAAGAACAGAACAAGAAGAGCAAGAACAAGAAGAACAGAACAAGAAGAACAGAACAAGAAGAATAAGAACAAGAAGAATAAGAACAAGAAGAACAGAACAAGAAGAATAAGAACAAGAAGAATAAGAACAAGAAGAACAAGAACAAGAAGAACAGAACAAGAAGAACAGAACAAGAAGAATAAGAACAAGAAGAACAAGAAGAACAAGAACAAGAAGAACAAGAACAAGAAGAACAGAACAAGAAGAACAAGAACAAGAAGAATAAGAACAAGAAGAACAAGAAGAATAAGAATAAGAAGAACAGAACAAGAAGAATAAGAACAAGAAGAACAAGAACAAGAAGAACAGAACAAGAACAAGAAGAACAAGAAGAATAAGAATAAGAAGAACAAGAACAAGAAGAACAAGAAGAATAAGAATAAGAAGAACAGAACAAGAAGAACAAGAATAAGAAGAACAGAACAAGAAGAACAGAACAAGAAGAACAGAACAAGAAGAATAAGAACAAGAAGAATAAGAACAAGAAGAACAAGAACAAGAAGAACAGAACAAGAACAAGAAGAACAAGAAGAATAAGAAGAACAAGAACAAGAAGAACAAGAACAAGAAGAACAGAACAAGAAGAATAAGAACAAGAAGAATAAGAACAAGAAGAACAAGAAGAATAAGAATAAGAAGAACAGAACAAGAAGAACAGAACAAGAAGAATAAGAACAAGAACAAGAAGAATAAAAAGAACAGAACAAGAAGAACAGAACAAGAAGAATAAGAACAAGAAGAACAAGAACAAGAACAAGAAGAACAAGAAGAATAAGAATAAGAAGAACAGAACAAGAAGAATAAGAACAAGAGGAACAAGAACAAGAAGAACAGAACAAGAACAAGAAGAACAAGAAGAATAAGAATAAGAAGAACAAGAACAAGAAGAACAAGAAGAATAAGAATAAGAAGAACAGAACAAGAAGAACAAGAATAAGAAGAACAGAACAAGAAGAACAGAACAAGAAGAACAGAACAAGAAGAATAAGAACAAGAAGAATAAGAACAAGAAGAACAAGAAGAATAAGAAGAACAGAACAAGAAGAACAGAACAAGAAGAATAAAGAACAAGAACAAGAAGAATAAGAAGAACAGAACAAGAAGAACAGAACAAGAAGAATAAGAACAAGAAGAATAAGAACAAGAAGAACAAGAACAAGAAGAACAGAACAAGAACAAGAAGAATAAGAAGAACAAGAACAAGAAGAACAAGAATAAGAAGAACAAGAACAAGAAGAATAAGAATAAGAAGAACAGAACAAGAAGAACAAGAATAAGAAGAACAGAATAAGAAGAACAGAACAAGAAGAACAGAACAAGAAGAACAGAACAAGAAGAACAAGAACAAGAAGAACAGAACAAGAAGAACAGAACAAGAAGAACAAGAACAAGAAGAATAAGAACAAGAAGAACAAGAACAAGAAGAACAGAACAAGAAGAACAGAACAAGAAGAATAAGAACAAGAAGAACAAGAACAAGAAGAATAAGAATAAGAAGAACAGAACAAGAAGAACAAGAACAAGAAGAACAGAACAAGAAGAACAAGAACAAGAAGAATAAGAATAAGAAGAACAGAACAAGAAGAACAGAACAAGAAGAATAAGAACAAGAAGAATAAGAACAAGAAGAACAAGAACAAGAAGAATAAGAACAAGAAGAACAAGAACAAGAAGAACAAGAAGAATAAGAACAAGAACAAGAAGAATAAGAACAAGAAGAACAGAACAAGAAGAACAAGAACAAGAAGAATAAGAACAAGAAGAACAAGAAGAACAGAACAAGAAGAACAGAACAAGAAGAATAAGAACAAGAAGAACAAGAACAAGAAGAACAAGAAGAATAAGAAAAAGAAGAACAGAACAAGAAGAACAAGAACAGAACAAGAAGAACAAGAACAAGAAGAACAGAACAAGAAGAACAAGAACAAGAAGAACAGAACAAGAAGAACAAGAACAACAGAACAAGAAGAATAAGAACAAGAAGAATAAGAAGAACAGAACAAGAAGAACAGAACAAGAAGAACAAGAACAAGAAGAACAGAACAAGAAGAACAAGAACAAGAAGAACAGAACAAGAAGAACAAGAACAAGAACAAGAAGAACAGAACAAGAAGAACAGAACAAGAAGAACAGAACAAGAAGAATAAGAACAAGAAGAATAAGAACAAGAAGAACAAGAACAAGAAGAACAGAACAAGAAGAACAGAACAAGAACAAGAAGAACAAGAAGAATAAGAATAAGAAGAACAAGAACAAGAAGAACAAGAAGAATAAGAATAAGAAGAACAGAACAAGAAGAACAAGAATAAGAAGAACAGAACAAGAAGAACAGAACAAGAAGAACAGAACAAGAAGAATAAGAACAAGAAGAATAAGAACAAGAAGAACAAGAAGAATAAGAAGAACAGAACAAGAAGAACAGAACAAGAAGAATAAGAACAAGAACAAGAAGAATAAGAAGAACAGAACAAGAAGAACAGAACAAGAAGAATAAGAACAAGAAGAATAAGAACAAGAAGAACAAGAACAAGAAGAACAAGAATAAGAAGAACAAGAACAAGAAGAATAAGAATAAGAAGAACAGAACAAGAAGAACAAGAATAAGAAGAACATAATAAGAAGAACAGAACAAGAAGAACAGAACAAGAAGAACAGAACAAGAAGAACAAGAACAAGAAGAACAGAACAAGAAGAACAGAACAAGAAGAACAAGAACAAGAAGAATAAGAACAAGAAGAACAAGAACAAGAAGAACAGAACAAGAAGAACAGAACAAGAAGAATAAGAACAAGAAGAACAAGAACAAGAAGAATAAGAATAAGAAGAACAGAACAAGAAGAACAAGAACAAGAAGAACAGAACAAGAAGAACAAGAACAAGAAGAATAAGAATAAGAAGAACAGAACAAGAAGAACAAGAACAAGAAGAACAAGAAGAACAGAACAAGAAGAACAGAACAAGAAGAACAAGAACAGAACAAGAAGAACAAGAACAAGAAGAACAAGAAGAACAGAACAAGAAGAACAGAACAAGAAGAACAAGAACAGAACAAGAAGAACAAGAACAAGAAGAACAGAACAAGAAGAACAAGAACAGAACAAGAAGAACAAGAATAAGAAGAACAGAACAAGAAGAATAAGAACAAGAAGAGCAAGAACAAGAAGAACAAGAAGAACAGAACAAGAAGAACAAGAACAGAACAAGAAGAACAAGAACAAGAAGAACAGAACAAGAAGAACAAGAACAAGAAGAACAGAACAAGAAGAACAAGAACAAGAAGAATAAGAACAAGAAGAACAGAACAAGAAGAATAAGAACAAGAAGAATAAGAACAAGAAGAACAGAACAAGAAGAATAAGAACAAGAAGAACAAGAACAAGAACAAGAAGAACAAGAACAAGAAGAACAGAACAAGAAGAATAAGAACAAGAAGAACAGAACAAGAAGAGCAAGAACAAGAAGAACAGAACAAGAAGAACAGAACAAGAAGAATAAGAACAAGAAGAATAAGAACAAGAAGAACAGAACAAGAAGAATAAGAACAAGAAGAATAAGAACAAGAAGAACAAGAACAAGAAGAACAGAACAAGAAGAACAGAACAAGAAGAATAAGAACAAGAAGAACAAGAAGAACAAGAACAAGAAGAACAAGAACAAGAAGAACAGAACAAGAAGAACAAGAACAAGAAGAATAAGAACAAGAAGAACAAGAAGAATAAGAATAAGAAGAACAGAACAAGAAGAATAAGAACAAGAAGAACAAGAACAAGAAGAACAGAACAAGAACAAGAAGAACAAGAAGAATAAGAATAAGAAGAACAAGAACAAGAAGAACAAGAAGAATAAGAATAAGAAGAACAGAACAAGAAGAACAAGAATAAGAAGAACAGAACAAGAAGAACAGAACAAGAAGAACAGAACAAGAAGAATAAGAACAAGAAGAATAAGAACAAGAAGAACAAGAACAAGAAGAACAGAACAAGAACAAGAAGAACAAGAAGAATAAGAAGAACAAGAACAAGAAGAACAAGAACAAGAAGAACAGAACAAGAAGAATAAGAACAAGAAGAATAAGAACAAGAAGAACAAGAAGAATAAGAATAAGAAGAACAGAACAAGAAGAACAGAACAAGAAGAATAAGAACAAGAACAAGAAGAATAAAAAGAACAGAACAAGAAGAACAGAACAAGAAGAATAAGAACAAGAAGAACAAGAACAAGAACAAGAAGAACAAGAAGAATAAGAATAAGAAGAACAGAACAAGAAGAATAAGAACAAGAGGAACAAGAACAAGAAGAACAGAACAAGAACAAGAAGAACAAGAAGAATAAGAATAAGAAGAACAAGAACAAGAAGAACAAGAAGAATAAGAATAAGAAGAACAGAACAAGAAGAACAAGAATAAGAAGAACAGAACAAGAAGAACAGAACAAGAAGAACAGAACAAGAAGAATAAGAACAAGAAGAATAAGAACAAGAAGAACAAGAAGAATAAGAAGAACAGAACAAGAAGAACAGAACAAGAAGAATAAAGAACAAGAACAAGAAGAATAAGAAGAACAGAACAAGAAGAACAGAACAAGAAGAATAAGAACAAGAAGAATAAGAACAAGAAGAACAAGAACAAGAAGAACAGAACAAGAACAAGAAGAATAAGAAGAACAAGAACAAGAAGAACAAGAATAAGAAGAACAAGAACAAGAAGAATAAGAATAAGAAGAACAGAACAAGAAGAACAAGAATAAGAAGAACAGAATAAGAAGAACAGAACAAGAAGAACAGAACAAGAAGAACAGAACAAGAAGAACAAGAACAAGAAGAACAGAACAAGAAGAACAGAACAAGAAGAACAAGAACAAGAAGAATAAGAACAAGAAGAACAAGAACAAGAAGAACAGAACAAGAAGAACAGAACAAGAAGAATAAGAACAAGAAGAACAAGAACAAGAAGAATAAGAATAAGAAGAACAGAACAAGAAGAACAAGAACAAGAAGAACAGAACAAGAAGAACAAGAACAAGAAGAATAAGAATAAGAAGAACAGAACAAGAAGAACAGAACAAGAAGAATAAGAACAAGAAGAATAAGAACAAGAAGAACAAGAACAAGAAGAATAAGAACAAGAAGAACAAGAACAAGAAGAACAAGAAGAATAAGAACAAGAACAAGAAGAATAAGAACAAGAAGAACAGAACAAGAAGAACAAGAACAAGAAGAATAAGAACAAGAAGAACAAGAAGAACAGAACAAGAAGAACAGAACAAGAAGAATAAGAACAAGAAGAACAAGAACAAGAAGAACAAGAAGAATAAGAAAAAGAAGAACAGAACAAGAAGAACAAGAACAGAACAAGAAGAACAAGAACAAGAAGAACAGAACAAGAAGAACAAGAACAAGAAGAACAGAACAAGAAGAACAAGAACAACAGAACAAGAAGAATAAGAACAAGAAGAATAAGAAGAACAGAACAAGAAGAACAGAACAAGAAGAACAAGAACAAGAAGAACAGAACAAGAAGAACAAGAACAAGAAGAACAGAACAAGAAGAACAAGAACAAGAACAAGAAGAACAGAACAAGAAGAACAGAACAAGAAGAACAGAACAAGAAGAATAAGAACAAGAAGAATAAGAACAAGAAGAACAAGAACAAGAAGAACAGAACAAGAAGAACAGAACAAGAAGAACAGAACAAGAAGAATAAGAACAAGAAGAATAAGAACAAGAAGAACAAGAACAAGAAGAACAGAACAAGAAGAACAGAACAAGAAGAATAAGAACAAGAAGAACAAGAAGAACAAGAACAAGAAGAACAAGAACAAGAAGAACAGAACAAGAAGAACAGAACAAGAAGAATAAGAACAAGAAGAATAAGAACAAGAAGAACAAGAACAAGAAGAACAGAACAAGAAGAACAGAACAAGAAGAACAAGAACAAGAAGAACAAGAAGAACAAGAACAAGAAGAACAAGAACAAGAAGAACAAGAACAAAACAAGAAGAACAGAACAAGAAGAACAGAACAAGAAGAATAAGAACAAGAAGAATAAGAACAAGAAGAACAAGAAGAACAGAACAAGAAGAACAAGAACAAGAAGAACAAGAACAAGAAGAATAAGAACAAGAAGAACAAGAAGAATAAGAACAAGAAGAACAAGAACAAGAAGAATAAGAACAAGAACAAGAAGAATAAGAACAAGAAGAACAAGAACAAGAAGAACAAGAACAATAAGAACAAGAAGAACGAACAAGAAGAATAAGAAGAATAAGAACAAGAAGAACAAGAACAAGAAGAATAAGAACAAGAAGAACAAGAAGAATAAGAACAAGAAGAACAAGAACAAGAAGAATAAGAACAAGAAGAATAAGAACAAGAAGAACAAGAACAAGAAGAATAAGAACAAGAAGAACAAGAAGAATAAGAACAAGAACAAGAAGAACAAGAACAAGAAGAACAGAACAAGAAGAACAAGAACAAGAAGAACAAGAAGAACAGAACAAGAACAACAACAAGAACACGAAGAACAAGAAGAACAAGAAGAAAAACAAGAACAAGAAGAATGATGAACAAGAAGAACAGAACAAGAAGAACAGAACAAGAAGAACAGAACAAGAAGAACAAGAACAAGAAGAACAAGAAGAACAGAACAAGAACAACAACAAGAACACGAAGAACAAGAAGAACAAGAAGAAAAACAAGAACAAGAAGATTGATGAACAAGAAGAACAGAACAAGAAGAACAGAACAAGAAGAACAGAACAAGAACAACAAGAACAACAACAAGAACACGAAGAACAAGAAGAAAAACAAGAAGAACAAGAACAAGAAGAATGATGAACAAGAAGAACAAGAAGAACAAGAAGAAGAATGATGAACAAGAAGAACAAGAAGAACGAACAAGAAGAACAAGAAGAGAATTATGAAGAAATTGAAGAAGAAGAAGATACTGATCAAGACATAGTCTCACTCCCTCGTAATGCACACGAAAACATGACGTGTCACATTGGTATGGTCAACTAGATAGGGATCGGCATTGTTTTACCCATAAAGGTCAGGTTACTGAGGAGTATCACGTTGCACTACAGCCAGGAGGACCTCGGCCCACCTTCTCAAGTATCCTCAAAATGTAAGAAGAAGCACTGTTATCCGCCAACAAAAACATTGTCGGAAGTTAAATTAACTCAACACAAGTGGCTTCCAATAGCAGACGGCCAACGTTTTGTGGATTTACCCAAAAATCACCGTGGTTATTGAGACTGCAATGCAGCGAGGAAAAGCTTACGCGCGATAGAGTAGCATAAAACATCCAACAATTGAGAAAAACTGCTCGAGTGGCTTCAAAAAGAGCACCGATACTCTATCGTAAAAGAGGAGAATCCAAGTCATCACCTTTCAAGTCAAGTCACAAATCAAGTCAAGACACCTTTCCTGTCAAGCAAAGTTACCTTTCAGGTCAAGCCATCGTTCGACCCCAGTCACTTTTCAAGTCAAGACACATTTCCTGTCATTTCATCACCTTTCAAGCCAGTTACTTCTCAAGTCAGGCCACGATTCCTGTCAAGTCAAGTCAACTTTCAAGTTATGTCGGCTTTCAAGTCGAGTCCCCTTTCAAGTCTGTCCACCTTTCAAGTCTGGCCACCTTTCAAGTCAAGTCAAGTCACTTTTAAAGTCAAGACACCTTTCAAGTCACTTTTCCCGAACATACCTTGAGAGTGTTTCAAAAACAGTCTTCATTGTGTAGCATGGAATGTTGTGATACTGTTTCCACTTCACTAACACTGAATACTTAGATAAGCTGTTTGGCGGGGCTGGAGTAACGCTGTCGTAGCTAGACCTCTTCTGATATCCTGCAAGCCTTTAGAAGATCAACAACAACAAAATCAGTAAATAGTTTGACGAAACAAATTAATTACGAAATAGTAGAACCTGAATCAAGTATGCTCCATGTTAAATAATAAATATTTCGCAGACAGTAAAAATAATAACAAAAGATATTCGCCAAAAAAATGTGTCTTTAAGAACGGAATTGTATTTTGTTCTGTTCCTAAAATAAAACCTTCTTTACAGAGCTTAAAACTCAACTTAACTTAACGTCTTTATATTGTTTCATAGGACTGCAGAGTATATATACAACCAGTTTCTTTTACTTCCATTGATCTAAAAATAACTATGCTCATTTAATTTAAACAATTGACCGAACTACGACTATATCCCGTGGAAATGAATTCCAAGCATTCACCACCGACCAAACAAATATTTCCTAGTATCTAACTTGAACCTTTCTTTAATTAATGTGTAGCTGTGCCCTATTGTTCTTGTAGGCGGCATACCTTGAAAAACTTGTACAGTCTAATTTATCCTTTCCATTGATTATCCTATAATTAGGTCAGGTCAGGTCATCCCGTAACCAATGAGGTCGTTGGGGCACACATGAAGACATCCTCACAATGCCACGCCACCCTTCTCTGTCAGCGGCCGATGCCTGTGACTCTTCTGGTCGGAGGTTGGTCCATTCTTTAATGTTGTCCTCCCATCTCTTTTTGGAACGGCTTCTTCGTCGTCTGCCATGCACCTCTCCGTGGAGGATTGCATTTGCAAGACCATTTGATCTCGATATGTGACCGTACCAAGCGAGTTTCCTTCTTTTGACAGTTGCCAAGAGGTCTTCAAAATGCCCTATTGCTGTTGTAATTCTATCTCGTATTTCCTCATTTGTAACTCGATCTTTGTACGTGACGTTTAAAAGTCTTCGGAAACATCTCATCTCCAAGGAATGTATCCTTTGTTGAAGGTCAGCTGTAACTGCCCATGGCCCACAAGCATAGAGGAATATTGACAGGACCAGTGTACGCATTAATCTGATTTTCGTGCATAGTGCTAACCGTTTATCTTGCCAGATTTTGTTAAGCCGTGCAAGCGCCGCTATTGTCTGTGCTATTCTGGCCAACACCTCACATTTTGATCCTTCATAACTGACAATCACCCAAGATATTTAAAACGGTCAACCACTTCGAGTTCCTGATCGTTAGCTTGTATTCTGCTGTTGAAGCCCTTGGCGTTTTTGGTCATTAATTTTGTCTTTCCAGTGTTTATCTCCATACCATAGTCAAGAGCTGTTTCATCGAGTCTTCTGACCCACTCCTGGAATTTTGCTTCCGAACCCGCCAACCCGTCGATATCATATGCAAAACGAAGGTTGGTAATCGCATGGCCCCCTATCTTGACAGTACCAACGTGACCTCCAAGTGCCTCACTCATAAGGTACGAACCCTTAAAACAATTATTTTTTCTGGATAATATGCTCGTATCTAGGTTCCCGCTGATCAGCGTGGTCAACATCTGCTAACACACATTTGCAGGTGGAGGAAATGGTGCTAAAAAAACAAACTTATGGGAGCCATTCAAACTATCAATGATAACTGAGATTCTGAAGACTTCTGGATACAAACACAACTTCCTTCGAGCGACATGAAACGTATAATCCAAATGGAATAGTACACTGGCATTTAAAACATACTTTAGAGATTTTGTTAGTCAAGGTGAGATAAAATATACTGATCAGATTTTGTTAGTCAAGGTGAGATAAAACATACTGATCAGATTTTGTTAGTCAAGTTCTGGTAGAACGTACTGATTAGACTATGTTAGTCAGGGACAGGTGAAACGAGCTGATCAGATAATGTCAGTCAGGTTCAAATGAAAGGTACACAGCAGACAATGTTATTCAGGGTCATGCAAAACAGGTGGTTTGTTTAGGACAGCATAGATAGTGCCTAACAGGCTGTGGGTCTATTTTGCTCTAGTGTTTGAGTCTATTAAGATGAGCTCGCACATCGGTTAACCACCCTCTGTAAGCGATTGTCCAAACTCAGTGGGATTAAGCTGCTCGAGCCTAGCCCGCTAAGCAGGAAATCCTTCTCTCGGCTACATCCAGCTCATACCAGAGCTGGGACCTGCACTGGGGCATCTGCCCCTGTAGAAGTACAGGTCGACTAATAACTAAGAATTAAGAACAGGCTTCATTGAGCGAACAAACTGCAGAGCATGTTTTACAGGACTGTCATCTGCATTGCCATTTAAGGAAGACCCACTGACCAAATTACTCAACTCTAAACTCAATGATAAAAATACGAAAGTGGTACGACCATCTAATTCGAACGAGTCGACTATCAAACAAGATACTCAAAGGCCCAGTTCCTGGCAAAGAAAAAGAGAGGTCGCCCCCTAGAGTCGCTGAACAGTTGATGTACGGAAGTGCACGGACAAAACCTTGACAGATGCCGAGGTTATGTCGTTCGTCAAACAGAAGTGGCGAAAAATGGGTCATGAAGCAATAACAAGATGTGAGGTCCTTAAGACCCCCTAGGATTATGGGAAAGACGAGACGAGACGAGAAAGTCTGCTTTACGGAGTCAAAGAGAAGCTTTAGACAAAGGTGGAGTTCATCATTTACGGAGTCAAAGAGAAGCTTCAGACAAAGGTGGAGTTGATCATTTACGGAGTCAAAGAGAAGCTTTAGACAAAGGTGGAGTTCATCATTTACGGAGTCAAAGAGAAGCTTTAGACAAAGGTGGAGTTCATCATTTACGGAGTCAAAGAGAAGCTTCAGATAAAGGTGGAGTTCATCATTTACGGAGTCAAAGAGAAGCTTTAGACAAAGGTGGAGTTCATCATTTACGGAGTCAAAGAGAAGCTTTAGACAAAGGTAGAGTTCATCATTTACGGAGTCAAAGAGAAGCTTCAGACAAAGTTGGAGTTCATCATTTACGGAGTCAAAGAGAAGCTTCAGATAAAGGTGGAGTTCATCATTTACGGAGTCAAAGAGAAGCTTTAGACAAAAGTGGAGTTCATCATTTACGGAGTCAAAGAGAAACTTTAGACAAAGGTAGAGTTCATCATTTACGGAGTCAAAGAGAAGCTTCAGACAAAGTTGGAGTTCATCATTTACGGAGTCAAAGAGAAGCTTTAGACAAAGGTGGAGTTCATCATGGAAACTACTGACGGTCTGAATAACAATGAGCGGACACAAGGAACAAGTTATATCTCGAGAATATCGAGATTATCAAGACTATTACTTTCTTTCTTCTAGCAAGTCATCGTCTTCAGACTGAGAACTAGACATAAGACTCAAAGGCCAGATTTACAACAAAATGAGGATTGGGAGACAGTTTGTAGGTATCCATGTGGGGAGTTTACCATGACCGCGGAACACATCCTACAAAGCTGCATGCTCACGCAAGAAGAGAGAGAACAAAACCCGCCTCGCGAGACATATATGAGACAAAAGCTGTACGGAGATCGTCTTCTTCCGCGTTCGTTCTCAATCTCCCGCTACCAAGTCCTGAAGAGGGCTTTGCAAGTAACAGGATGTAGCCCGGAGAAAGGAATTGCATTGTGTCGCTAGTCTACAGCTTGATAACACAGCCTTACAACCAACGGTGTGTTTTGTAAGAGAAGCCAGAACTTTCATCTGAGGATGAAAGAAGTAGAAGAAAATATTACCTTCGCCTGGTGACTTTGTCTTCCATCGGGGAGTCCCACTTTCCAAACGTTTGCCCCGTCGATATAGCCGTGTCTATGTCATCTAGCTTCTTTCTCGGTTGTGTCTGCTCTTTCAGCGTTAACTGGCTTGTTGGTACTGTCCCGCCTCCCGGTCTCGACTCACTATCCGGCTGTAATACCTGACTAGGTGCTTCACTCACCAATGTCCTATCTGCTATGATTTGTTGTCTGGCTGATGACGCTTCGTATATTATAATAAACCCACAAAAAGACATTATTGCAGGAAATACTTACAGAAAGGATAGTTTTTATTTAAAGTGTTATTTTAGAAGTTGGGACCTAACGTCTGGTCAAATAGAACATACTGATCTGACAATGTTGGTGAGGGTCACGAGAAATATTCTGACCAAGACCAGTACCTCACTTCCAGGCAGTTCTCCCTGCAAACAGGCTGTTTCGATGCAGTCTGACTAACGCGGTGGGGGAGTCAAGGTGCACCTGGTAGTAGTTAGCGACACGCAGATAAAGCCATGTATACCACAACCTCCTAGAGTACTCTTGGTCCACTTTCATCAGCACGCTCGGGATGTGATGAAAGCTACTGCAATCCTTCACGTAACGCCCTTGTCAGTACGTACATAAGAGTAACCTACTCATTGTAGACATTCAATAACAACATATTTAAAATATTGCTACTTACTTAGTTGCTCCTTTTCTACCTTAACTTAACGTCTTTGCAGAGTCTGTATACATCCAGTATCTTTCACATTCACTACATTAAAAAATATATATGGGCGTTTAATCTATTCTTGAATGCATTAATTGACCCTGTCTCCACTATTTCCTGTGGCATAGCATTCCAAGCATTCACTACTCTCTGACTTAACAATATTTCTTAGTATCTAATATGGACCTTCCTTTAATTCATTTGTGAATGTGCCCTCTTGTTCTTGTAGGTGGCTGTATTTTGAAGAAAAAAAATTGTGATAGTCTAGTTTATCCTTTCCGTTGTTTATTTTATACATTTTTATTAAATCACCGCGACTTCTTCTCTTTTATAGGCACTGTAGACCGGTTTTTTTCTGAGTCTTCCCACATAGCTATATTTCTCGATTACCACAATCAGCGGTGTCGCTCTTCTTTGTATACTTACGATCATGTTTATAACCACTCTAGTATAATGACCACACACCTGTACACAGTACTCCAATCTAGGTCTAACTAATCCTTGATACGGTTTGAATTCCACACCCCTGCTCCTATGTTTAAAATATCTGTATTTCATATCTAACATTGCATTTGCCGTTTTCACTGCTACATGGACTTGCTCACTCAACTTACCTTTATGCTCTATTATAACCCCTAGGTCCTTTTCTTTTTCTATCTTTCTAATATTGTTCTCGCCCATTCTGTAATTAGTTTCCATATTGCACCTACCCACGTGTATGACTGTACATTAATCTCCATTTGCCAGCTCTCAGAGCATTCCCAAATTATATCTAAATCAGAATATATTGAGTGCAGAGGCATCCAGTATTGCTTACTTAGTCGCTTTTCTTCTACTTTGAGCTCGGATATTTACATTCAATTACAATTTTAAAAATATTTTTCATAGAAAATATAATGCAGCAAAATTTAATAAATATGCGTCCAGAACATAAAACAATATACTGCTGTATTACATTTTATCAACTCCTCTCTCATATATCTCCATCTCTCTCGTCCGCCCTCTCTCTCTCTCTCTCATTCATTCGTAACCTCTCATACCTGGAAGGTATAGAAGGAACATATAGAAGTCGTGAAGTAAATAACGATTGTTGTTGTTGTTGTTGTTGCTGCTGCTGTTGTTGTTGAAAGCACACAATGAGTAAGATCAATCTATTGTGCGTCATGATAAGGACGTTAAGTTGCTGGTTACAGTTGCTTTCCTCACATCCCGAGCCCGATGACAAAGGCAGATCTGGAACCTCCAAGTAGTTGTGTTATGCTTGGCTTCATCTGCGTGTCGCTCACTGGTTGCGGTCCACTACCTCAGTAGCCAGGCTTCCATGAGAACAGCCCGTTTTCAGAGAGCTCTACGGTGGGAGAGTGTGTCTTGTATTTTACCTGACCTTGATCAGTATGTTTTACCTGATCTTGATTAACATGTCTGATCAGTATGTTTTATCTGATCTTGACTAACATGTCTGATCAGTATGTTTTACCTGACCTTGACTAAGATGTCTGATCAGTATGTTTTATCTGACCTCGATTAACATGTCTGATCAGTATGTTTTACCTGACCTTGACTAACATGTCTAATCAGTATGTTTTACCTGACCTTGACTAACATGTCTGATCAGTATGTTTTACCTGACCTTGATTAACATGTCTGATCAGTATGTTTTACCTGACCTTGACTAACACATCAGATCAGTATGTTTTACCTGACCCTGACTAACACATCAGATCAGTATGTTTTACCTGAACCTGACTAACATGTCTGATCAGTATGTTTTACCTGATCCTGAGGTCTCCTCTCTGAGTAAATGGCGGTAGCTGTATTAATTATTCCCATTGGAGCATAGAATAACAATCGATTCTCTCCACTTGTTATTATTTGAACGGTCGTCTTTCACGTCTTCTATACACCTGGCAGACATACAAGGCTGCTCTCCACTTGTTATTATTTGAACGGTCGTCTTGAATTCAGACGCTGAGATTCGAATTGCCCTGGTTAATATTTTTACCATGTTCTCTAACCCCTCCCTTTTTTCACTATCTTCACGTTCCAATTCAATGTAGGCTGGTTGTGCAGCTAGATCTCCATCCATCTTAGGGTGTTTTCTATCCCGTCCTATGTTCTCAAAATGCACCTCAACGATATTGAACGTTAACATGTTTTTTTGCCACATATCTGCGTTAGTTATTGTAGCTAAAATTTAGACGATAAGAATTTTTAGACACATCACTATCACGACCGAGAAGGGAGTTCGACAAGGAGACCTCATCTCGTGGAACCTATTCTCTGAATGCTAGAATCGACGATGGGGCACTGCGACTGGGACAACTGCGGCATCAAAATCGACGGAAGACGTCTTAATTAACCACCTAAGACTACATCGTCCTCATTACAGAGACCCCCCCCCCCCACCCCCACCCCCACCTACCTCCTCACTGAAAGTGACAGAGATGATGAGGTCACTAGTCACGGAAGGCAGGTCTAGCTATGAACCTAGAGCAAATCAGAGCTATGCACAACCGTTTCGCAGAGCCCAACCCAATTCACGGAAGGCAGGTCTGGCTATGAACTTAGAGCAAACCAGAGCTATGTGCAACCGTTTCGCAGAGCCCAACCCAATTCATGGAAGGCAGGTCTAGCTATGAACCTAGAGCCAACCAGAGCTATGCACAACCGTTTCGCAGAGCCCAACCCAATTCATGGAAGGCAGGTCTAGCTATGAACCTAGAGCAAACCAGAGCTATGCGCAACCGTTTCGCAGAGCCCAACCCAATTCACGGAAGGCAGGTCTAGCTATGAACCTAGAGCAAACCAGAGCTATGCGCAACCGTTTCGCAGAGCCCAACCCAATTCACGGAAGGCAGGTTTAGCTATGAACTTAGAGCAAACCAGAGCTATGTGCAACCGTTTCGCAGAGCCCAACCCAATTCACGGAAGGCAGGTCTAGCTATGAACCTAGAGCAAACCAGAGCTATGCGCAACCGTTTCGCAGAGCCCAACCCAATTCACGGAAGGCAGGTCTAGCTATGAACCTAGAGCAAACCAGAGCTATGCACAACCGTTTCGCAGAGCCCAACCCAATTCATGGAAGGCAGGTCTAGCTATGAACCTAGAGCAAACCAGAGCTATGCGCAACCGTTCCGCAGAGCCCAACCCAATTCATGGAAGGCAGGTCTAGCTATGAACCTAGAGCAAACCAGAGCTATGCGCAACCGTTTCGCAGAGCCCAACCCAATTCACGGAAGGCAGGTCTAGCTATAAACCTAGAGCAAACCAGAGCTATGCGCAACCGTTTCGCAGAGCCCAACCCATTTCACGGAAGGCAGGTTTAGCTATGAACTTAGAGCAAACCAGAGCTATGTGCAACCGTTTCGCAGAGCCCAACCCAATTCACGGAAGGCAGGTCTAGCTATGAACCTAGAGCAAACCAGAGCTATGTGCAACCGTTTCGCAGATCCCAACCCAATTTACGGAAGGCAGGTCTAGCTATGAACCTAGAGCAAACCAGAGCTATGTGCGACCGTTTCGCAGAGCCCAACCCAATTCACTGAAGGCAGGTATAGCGATGAACCTAGAGCAAATCAGAGCTATGTGCAACCGTTTCGCAGAGCCCAACCCAATTCGCGGAAGGCAGGTTTAGCTATGAACCTAGAGCAAACCAGAGCTATGCGCAACCGTTTCGCAGAGCCCAACCCAAAACTCTTGAGTGGAACGCCCATAGAGGACGCTGACGAATATGTACATATCTGGGAAAGCTCCTAAACATGGAGAACAACATAAAACCTGAGATCTCCAGACAGAAACGGGCGGGCTGGGCAGCCTTTGTAACAGTTCCAGCCCGAGCATGAGCGTTTAGGGCAGGGGTGATGTGGTCGGCGACTCTGAGAACAAAGGTACCTGAATGTGTGCCAAGGTCACTCTCCGTTCGGACACTACGCCAAGGTCACTCACTGTATGGATACTAAGATAACAATGGAAAACGGGAGAGGGGTTGGGGGGGGGGGGGGAGAATGTGTTTAGTGCAGGTAGACGCTAGGTGTTGACTACTCTGGCGTTCCGATTTTGGTTAGTGTGGGATGAGTGACTGACAGAGGCCATCCCTCAGAGGGCCATTAGATAGCTCTGATACTGCTTGAGACTATATAATACTAGACAAAGTTTAACTCAAGCAGACTGGCCGTGGAGAGAGAGAGAGGGCGAGAGAGACTGAGAATTTAGCTAGGAGTCTGTTTAGCTCGCCGACTTAATAGAAGAGTGATTGATAGGCTGCTTTACGAATGTAAGTGAGATAAAACAGGGTTTTGCTGAACCAGCATACTCCTTTGAGTCTTGGCCAGTCGCTTTATAAGGTGTGTGTTGGGCGCCCTGTGTCTAGATCTAGATGTATGTGTGGTGTGTGTAGACACCGATGGAACGATGTATTTTCTGAGAGTTGCGCACGTGTACAGATCGACTAGGTGAGATCTAGATGTGTGTGTGGTGTGTGTAGACACCGAGGGAACAATGTATGTTCCAGAGCGTGGGTAGATCGATTGAGTGTGAGTATAAGTTGAATATATTGAATGTATTATGTCCAGATCACCCGCCTGAAGGGATCTGAGTGTCACTGAATACGAACGTGAGGACGAGATTTTGAGAGTGTGTTGATGGTGCAGATACGGGGAGGGGAGTGTGCGGCCAGAGCTGTGTTGGATTAGTTGGGAGCAACATCAATAGCTTATGCTTATAAACTCAGTGTATCTATTTAGATACGATTGAATTTCTTGTGTTGTTTGTAATCACATTGCACTCACTTTAATAGTTGTTGTATGAGTATGATATAATAAATATGCCACCTGCTGCGTGCTATGATATTTGATGTGTGGGGTCGTGAATGATGTGGATGAATGTGGTAACATTCCAGATAGAGTAACCCCAGTGGAAACCTGGACTCTGCTACACCTTCAACGCCATCATGACAGCAACAGACGCCACAAAGAACACCAGACTACGTGCGGACATCTTGAAATCGGTAGTCCTGCCAGTGCTCTGCTATGGTTGCAAAACCTGGTTTCTAACTAAAGCAGCAGAGAACCAACTTTGAACAACACATGCATCTCTTGAAAGACACCTCGTGGGTATAACTCTCAAACAACAGCGGCAGAGTGACCTACACACTAGCGACATCCGGAGAATGTCACACATCATGGATGTCCTACCGTACATCAACCACTCGAAACAACACTGGGCTGGTCATATATCCAGAAGACAAGTAGAAAGATGGAGTACCATAACCACAATGTTGTACCCGCGCGACAGAAAGAGACCTCGGGGACGGCCCGCAACTTGCTGGTGAGATTCACTAGAAAAATACAAAATTCACGACCCCACAACAGACTACTATCACACTGGACGACACGCGCCTGCGACAGAAACGACTGGATTCTGAGTTTGGCCCCTGCTTATGGGTGACCACCCCTTGACGAAGAACGCATCGAACTTAGAACTAAGGTCTGCATTTTGGATGTGATATTCTTGTTACATAACATGATGATTATACCAAAGGTGATAGTTGTTGTTGTTGTTGTTGTTATTGGTAGCTACTATTCTCACAAAGAGTTCATTTCAATTCCTGAAGACATGTCGTTGGGGGGGGGGGGGGGGAGGTTACTTACTCTCAAAGCGTTCATGTATATGTGGTCCTTAATCCATCTGGTTGTCTTTCTTGTCTTTTCCGTGTCCAAGCACCACGTGATGCAGCAAGCATCCAGTATCCAGCGACATGGATTGCCTTATCATTTGTCTCCAGCATGTTGCACCTATTGCATGTTTTCTGGAGGTTGGGGCAGGTCATCAGGTGGTCTGGGTCCTGTATTGCGCAACAGTCACATTTGTCATCATCTGTGTTTCCCCATCGTTTCATATTTCTCTTGCACTGTGATGCACCAGTTTGGAGTCTGTTCAGCGACTTCCATGTTGTGTATGGTAGATGGTGTCCAGGAGTAGGTTCCTCCCGATGTTCCATCTCTGGGGCCTGCATCAATTCACGCCATCTCTCGATGCGGCGATTTTCAGGGTGTGTCTGTATGGGATGTGTTGATTTTAGGAAACTAGGTCTGGATTTGAGTCTTGTGCTCTGTGCCTGATGTCCAAACAATGGGTGCCTTGGGTCGCGCTCCTGTATATCTCGTTCGATTTCTGCTGCGACGCTTCTTGGAATCTCGGGTGTAATGTAATGCGAGGTTCTTAAGTAAGCTCGGGACTATAGGGACCAGTGGTGATCTCCTCCTCGATGACAAGACTGATGTGACACAGCCTGTGACCAGGAGCCGGACTGGAATAGGAGTTCGAGTCCTTGGTCAGTATGTTGCCCAATAACCCTGACCTTGATTTTATTCTTAGCTTCATCCTTGATCAGTTGTTTTCACCTGACCCTGACCGTAATGTCACTCTTCGCTCCCACTTTGATCATTAGTTTTCACCTGACCCTGATTTTACTCTTAAGTTCATTCTTGATCAGTAGTTTTCACCTGACCCATTTCTTGATGTTACTGTTGGCTCTCGCATTTAATAATAAATAGTGTTTACCTTACCCTAACCTTGACCTTGATTTTACTCCCACACTTGATCAGTAGTTTTTACCTGACTCGATCTTGATTTTACTTATCTGCCCCACACTTGATAAGTAGTTTTCACCTGACACTGACCTTGATGTTACTCTTCGCTCCCACCTTGATCAACAGTTTTTTTACCTAACCACGATGCTACTCTCTTCTCCCATATAAAAAGTAAAGATTCTCCCACATCACATACTGCTGTCAGAAATGAAGTGTTAGACTACTCATTTTTATTAGCTCTCCTACTTTTTAAAATAGATGAAATGATGAGTTATCTTCCTTAACTTAATTTAGTTAAAGGTGAAAAGGATTGATCGGAGGTCAAGGACTGAACCCAGTATCTTTGTGGAATGATATCGTGTTGAGGTCAAGGACTGAACCCAGTATCTTTGTGGAATGATATCGTGTTAAGGTCAAGGACTGAACCCAGTATCTTTGTGGAATGATATCGTGTTGAGGTCAAGGACTGAACTCAATATCTTTGTGGAATGATATCGTGTTGAGGTCAAGGACTGAACCCAGTATCTTTGTGGAATGATATCTAACCACTTTGTAGTCAATACATTTGCCGGTCGATTTTACGTGTCCCTGTACGCTCCATCTGAAACATGCAGTTACCACTATCGCTGGTCTCCGTATATGCATATCAGAGCATTGTCGGTGACAGTTGAAACGTTTATGTTAATGGTAAGTATACATGGGGAGTTGCGTAGCGCAGTGGTTAGCGAGCTGGCTTTGCAACTGAGTGGTCCTGGATTCATTTCTCATTTGAGGCGAAAATGTTTTAACCACCCCCGGGAAGTAAAAGCAACAAGGGAGAGGAGCTGGCTACCGCTCTCATATAGCCGAGCCTTTGGAATGTGAGATTGCTAACACCTCTCATCATGCGCATAGTACGTATGTTCACTTTTTGCAGTTTGGTCCGGTTTCATTTGAACACGCCTCTTATTTGGACAGGCTTCGCTGCATATGGATCTGCACAAACTATTAAACAAGGGACACGCGTGGATGACGTTGGAAACAATGCATGGCGACCTACCGGTCGGCTCGCTTCTCCCTCGCTGCATCTGAGATTTTCTTCTCAGTAATGCGAGCACCTTGCGTGATTGCAGAGCGTCAACTGAGCAGTCCGACACAGCCAGCAACATCCAGATGGAGACCTTGCATGGAAGCTTTTGGCTAATCTTTGCATCCTTTCTTCTGTCTACCAGATAAGTACTTTTCACGCCTGACAGACATACAAGGCTGCTCTCCACTTGTTATTACTTGAACGGTCGTCTTGAATTCAGACGCTGAGATTCGAATTGCCCTGGTTAATATTTTTACCATGTTCTCCAACCCCTCCCTTTTTTTCACTTTCTTGACGAGTTCCAATTCAATGTATGCTGGTTGTGTAGCTAGAGTTCCATCCATCTTAGGGTGTTTTCTATCCCCTCCTACGTTCTCAAAATGCTCCTCAACGATATTGAACATTGACATTTTTATTTTTCTGATCACAAGTTTATTTTTAAAACTGCAATGGCTATATTGGGGTACCTCATGAGAAACTTAACTTAACGTCTTTATTCTGGTTTAGAAGACCCTGCAGAGTCTGAATACAACCAGTTTAATTTACATCATCTTGCTCTAAAAGCGATGCGCATCCAATTTATTCTTAAATGTATTAACTGTCCCTGCCTCCACTACCTCCCCTGGCAATACATTCCAAGCAGTCACCACCCTCAGACTAAAGAATATTTCCTAATATCTAATCTGGATCTCTCTTTAGTCAGCTTGTAACTATGCCCTCTTGTTATTGTGGGTGGTTGTATTTTAAAAACTTGTTATAGTCTAATTTATCTATTCCTCTGATCATCTTATAAACTTGTATTAAGTCACCACGTTGTTGTATAACACATCCTTTATTATACTTACCTTTCCTTCGCTGAATACATTTGATGTCCAGCTTGTACTGTTTGTAAAAAAATGATGCACTGAGTTTAGTTGACTTCAAAGCTGGAGGATTAAAGCCGGTTGTGTCGGCCTTGGCTTTAAAACAATCACGCGTATCTAGAAGTAGATCAAGGTCATGTTCACTATTAGTTGGATAAGTTAGAAGAGACGTATATTAACGATAATTACACGTGATGTGTCTTTTGTTTTTTTTTAAGGAATTTTACAGATTATGTATAGATATTGATTACAGTATAATAAGATATCGATGTATGTATCGCCAGACAATCAAATAAGCAGACCGACATGCAGACATACAGGCATGCGGATATGTTATTGCCCATCGCGAAGCGATGATCGTCACATCTAACGGTTGTGTCTTAATAATGTGATGTGCATTGTATTTGGATTATAGTTAGGATAAATATGGGCTGGTCATCAATCTCACTCTTATCCCGAGTTACCTTGTATCAGTGGCAAGACATTTGGTCGAGACGACTGAAGGTAACTCGGGATGCAGGCATTCTGGTCTTACCTCCCGTGAGATGTGAAGTCGCTTGAAATTTGCGGGATTCTTCTTCTTCTTCGTTCGTTCTCAATCTCCTACTACTAAACCCTGAAAGGGTAAGTAGCAGAATATAGTCCAGAGAACGGAATGCGTTGTGTCGTAGTTTACAGCTTGGCTGCGATATTTGCACTTTCCGGTCCTACACATCCGACTTCAGCAAGCATTTTTTGAGTACCGGGTTAGCATTCCCTCTTCGATCCCTTCTCCGTAGCCAGTCTGCCCTGCTGCAACCTACTATCCAGGATCACCGCGTGGAGGTGTAGAAGGGTCTTGGCAGCTTTGGTTCGCTGGCCCTGACGCTAGCAGTCAGCTATGAGTCGCTGACCACTGCAGCTTATGCGCTGCTCAGCATCTTGATCCCGTGTGTGTGTATGTGTGTGTATATATACATGGTGCAGCTAGGTCTGGTTTCATTTGAACACGCCTCATATATATATATATATATATATATATATATATATGATGGTCATATGATAAATAAACACTGACCCACATACGAAATTACTGACTTAACTTAACTGGTTTAGAAGACTCTGCATAGTTGCAAACAACCACTTTCTTTTCTCTAAAAGATATGTGCATCCAAGCTATTCTTAAATGCATTTATTGTCCCTACCTCAACTACTTCCTGTGGCAATGCATTCTAAGCATTCACCACTCTCTGACCAAAAAAAATATTTCATAATATCTAATCTGGACCTTTTTTAGTTAATTTGTAGATATGCCCTCTTGTTCTTGTAAGTGGTTTTATTTTGAAAAACTTGGTATAGTCTAACTTATCCGTTCCTTTGATTATCGTATAAACTTATTTTAATTCACCTCGAATTCTTCTCTTTTCTAGACACTGTAGGCCGGTTTTTCTGAGTCTTTCCTCACAAATGTAATTCTGGAATCCCACCATCAGCTTTGTCACTCTTCTTTATTTCCTCCCCCAGCAAGTGTATATCTCCTTCACGATAAAGACTACACACCTGTACACAGTACTCAAATATAGGTCTAACTAATGCTTTACACAGTTTGACTATCACTTCCCTTCTCCTATGTTTAACATGACTTATATCATGGTAAACATACATTAACCCACATACTGAGTGACTGACCCGTATATAGAGCGATGGACCTGTGTTTTGTTTTTCAAATGTTTATTGAACATTTTCCGAACAAAAATTTAGTGATATGGCAAGTGAGTGGGATGAAAAGACTGTGAAATGCAGTCGCAAGATAGTGGGCGTTACAGACTGTGAAAGGGATTATGGTGGAAAGTGGTGGTAATTATCTTTGGAAGTGAGGCTCCAGCAGGATTTTGGATGTTGACTCCTGCACACGAGACTTTCCCACTCGTATTCCGCTTGTAGGAAGCAAAGGTACATTCCAGTTGTGCTTACAGTTACCATATGGCCATCTTGGGTTTAATCGTTCTGTTGTATAAGTGACTCTTCTCGTTTTGTTTTTTAAACCCCACTGTGGGTTTTTGAGCTCCCTTTTTGGAGCAGCCTTGTCCGTTTGTGACCTTCTCTTTTCCGGTTGACAAGCATTGCAAGAGAACTGGCTCTGTGGAAGTGCCAGGTTGATGAATCCTTATTGGCATACTGCAGGGATGTGCCATGGTACAAGCCAGACAGAGACTCAGTCACATTTTAGGAACATTGTGTTAAAGGTTTGTCTTTCTCGATTCTACTGGCGAAGGCATGCCATATCCCTTTCTCGATTCTACTGACGAAGGCATGCCACATCCCTTTCTCGATTCTACTGACGAAGGCATGCCACATTCCTTTCTCGATTCTACTGACGAAGGCATGCCACATCCCTTTCTCGATTCTACTGACGAAGGCATGCCACATTCCTTTCTCGATTCTACTGACGAAGGCATGCCATATTCCTTTCTCGATTCTACTGGCGAAGGCATGCCACATCCCTTTCGAAGATTTCAGGACGATTTAGGTAGGACGAAATATGTTGTCTACGAAAGGTCCCTAACAACACCAGGAGAGACGGAATCATAAATTTGACAATACGGTAGCAAAAAAACTACCTGCCTAAATTACAGCGAGTAACAAAGAATGAAATGGTTTGACCACATTGTTAGAACGCGACCAGACCACATTGTTGATGCAACCTTCTACAGGAGAACATCGGGAAGAACGAGAGAGGTAGATCGAGAAAAAGGGGGATAAACAGCGTAAACAAGACCTGCCATAAAGTGGGGATAAGTGTCACTCGGGCCACCGGAGAGGCGAAAGACAAATGCATACCACTACACTTGGCAGAAATTTAAACGACAAAAGAAAGACAAATGTATACCACTACACTGGGCAGAAATTGAAACGACAAAAGAAAGACAAATGCATACCACAACACTGGCCAGAAATTGAAACGACAAAAGAAAGACAAATGCATACCACTACACTGGGCAGAAATTGAAACGACAAAAGAAAGACAAATGTATACCACTACACTGGGCAGAAATTGAAACGACAAAAGAAAGATAAATATATACCACAACACTGGGCATAAATAGAGATGAAAAAAGAAAGATAAATGTATACCACAACACTGGGCACAAATAGAGATGACAAAAGAAAGATAAATGTATACCACAACACTGGGCATAAATAGAGATGACAAAAGAAAGATAAATGTATTCCACAACACTGGCCAGAAATTGAGACGACAGAAGAAGAAGATTGACTAGTATATGGACACGTGTGTGTATCTGTATGTATCTAACAGCTAATGTTTCTGTGGTGCAAATAGGTTTCTGTAGATTGAATATTCTCTCGATGATCCTTCCATATTGTTGATTTGACAAGCCCCTTCCTTCTCCCTTCCGTTGACGTACACTATCCGGCTCCATTGGTCATATCTCATCATTCACCAATTTAGGGGACCATTTTTAGCAATGGGTATAATTATTTTAACAACAGAGTTTGTAAAAGATACGCGTGATAGAACTGGATGCAGGTCATCATCGCCAAAGCAAACCGGAAGGGCACCTGATGATGATCATGATGATAATATTTATTTTATGTACTCGCGCTTCTGTAAATAAGAAAGGTATCTTTTTATCATTCTTTTCTTCAAATTATCAAGATCATAAACACATGAAAATCAAATCATAATATAAACGCCATTGAAAATAGTGAATTGCACAAACCGAGTGACTGATAAGTATTTTGAGAGTTGTGATGTTTAGTGATTATAGCGTGTCTCAATATGTTTACAATTTGAACAAGTTTAACTGGACACCTCAAATGGAAGATGACTACATGATGACAGGATTTTTTTTACCTTGCTTTGGCTTCACTCCCTTGATCTTTATTAGGTCTGCCTGTGAAAATCAGTAATTAAGAATTAATCTTATACATTAGAGGTATGTTTAAATAGTATCCGACATTTTTTTCCCCCGCGGAAACAACGGAAGCATGGGGGTGTCATTCGGAGGGAAGATATAGGGAACCGTCAGGCATATAGGTGACTCCACCCCCTACACCCCCCCCCCCCCCCCCCCACCAAAGACCGACCTAAACCCAGTCGCACATTGCGTCAGTCGCTGGCAGTTAGCCGTTCAGTGATAAATACCGTGAGAATCCGTCGAGTTTTCATTCAATACGAAATGACTGGAGCAATTGAGCATCGGTGATGCATCACATTTTGCCAAAAGCTAGGTTATACCCAAGTGGAAACCATATTGAAGATTCAACATGCTTTTGGTGACGATGTCTTGAGCATCATACACATTTGAGGATCAAGATGCTAAGCAGCGCATGAGCTGCAGTGGTCAGCGATCCATAGCTGACTGCTAGAGTCAGGGCCAGCGAACCAGAGCTTCCAAGACCCTTCTACACCTCCACGCGGTGATCCTGGATAACAGGCTGCAACAGAGCAGATTGGCTAAGGAGAAGGGATCGAAAAGGGAATGCTAGCCCGGTACTCAAAAAATGCTTGCTGAAGTCGGATGTGTTGGATCGAAAGTTGCACATATCACAGTCACGCTGTAAACTACGACACAACGCATTCCCTTCTCTGGACTACATTCTGCTACTTAAGCCCTTTCAGGGTTTGATAGCGGGAGATTGAGAACGAACTAAGCCAAGCTAAGCCAAATGGCTAACAAGGTTTAAACAGTCTATCCTGGATTAGATAAAACATTCTGGTTGTTATTATGTGTCGGTAGACACGACTACGGATTATTCACATACTAACCAGTTAGCCGTTATATTGCGTTACTTATGTTTCCCTGGTGAGAATATTGATAATGTCATCTATATTTAAGCAGTAAAATGACGCAAAACTGGGAAGCTACACAGGAAATTCTTACTCGAATCACCTTGGTCTCAAATAATGCTTTCAACCAATTAACGAATATTTGGAGATTTATTTCATTGGGTAAACGTGTCAAGCTCAGGATATTCTAATGTCATCTCTGTGCTCACATTTGATGGTGGAAACTAGAAAATAAGAGCCTGTTTTTTAAGAATGTAATGCATTTGAAAATAAATTCCCTAGACGTCTTTTTGGGCATCAGCTGACAAGAATGCATGACTACTGAGCAAGTACGATTAGTCCAACCAAAATTATGTTTCTAATGTTATCAGGAAGAAACGTTGGGCGTACACTGGGCATGTGCTGCTGGTGAACAATAATAAGTTACCTTTACAGGCGATTTGGTAGAGCCTATGGCAAAAGATTCAGAGATAATCTATGCAGAACTATCACAAGGGAGCATGCAACCTTGGGGCTAGGGAGCATGCAAGAACTTCAGAGAGTGGCGAGTGTCCAATCGAACTAGAGAAATTAGAGTTCTGTCTTTGGGACTGAAAAAATATAACTAGATAAAAAAGGAATTAACATTTTTAGCCTAGCAAGGGACCCAACCAAATAAAGTGCAAAACGGAGAGTTGCTTCTTAAAACATTGGCATTAGGCGTTCCAACTTGTGCGCTTGAATATTTATGTATGTCCCTTCAGGGGTTAAGGTATATTACATAGTTGCACAAAGAACATTATTTACCAGCAAATATTGGCACGATAAACTGGTACCATGACTGGCATTATAACGGATTTTGACAACAGTAACATTAACTATTTTTACTTTCCTTATTTTTAGGAAACTGGCTTCATTTGAATTTACTACTGAATTATGTATTAACAAATTATGTAATCTCCCGAGCGAAGCTGAGTACTAAATCACTCTGGGACAATATATACTTAACACGGGAAGAGATTCAATTCACGTAGTTTATTTGTGTTGCAGTATATACTTAACAAGGGAAGAGATTCAATTCACGGAGTTTATTTATGTTGCAGTATATACTTAACAGGGGAAGAGATTCAATTCATGGAATTTATTTATGTTGCAGAATATACTTAACAAGGGAAGAGATTCAATTCACGGAGTTTATTTATGTTGCAGTATATACTTAACAAGGGAAGAGATTCAATTCCTGGAGTTTATTTATGTTGCAGTATATACTTAACATGGGAAGAGATTCAATTCCTGGAGTTTATTTATGTTGCAGTATATACTTAACAAGGGAGGAGATTCAATTCACAGAGTTTATTTATGTTGCAGTAGCATAACTTAACTTAACTTAACGTCTTTATACTGGTTTAGAAGACCCTGTAGAGTCTGTATACAACTAGTTACATTTACATCACCTTGCTCTAAAAGCTATGCGCATCCAGTTTATTCTTAAATGCATTAACTGTCCCTGCCTCCACTACCTCCCCTGGCAATGCATTCCAAGCAGACACCACTCTCTGACTAAAAAAATATTTCCTAATATCTAACATGGACCTCTCTTTAGTCAGCTTGTAGCTATGCCCTCGTGTTATTGTAGGTGGCTGTATTTTAAAAAACTTGTTATAGTCTAATTTATCGATTCCTCTGATCATCTTATAAACCTGTATTAAGTCACCACGAATTCTTCTCTCTTTGAGACACTGTAGGCCGGTTTTTCTGAGTCGTTCCTCATAACTGTAATTCTGGAATCCCACTATCATCTTTGTCACTCTTTTTTGTATTCTTTCTAGCATGTTTATGTCCCCTCTATGATAAGGACTCCACACCTGTACACAGTACTCCAATCTAAGTCTAACTAAAGCTTTATACAGTTTTACGATCACTTCCTTGCTCCTATGTTTAATATTTCTTTTTATCATACCTAACATTGCATTTGCCTTTTTCACTGCTACCTTAACTTGCTCACTCACCTTTCCTGTATGATCTATTATAACCCCTAGGTCCCTTTCCTTATCTATCTTTCTAATATTGTTTTCTCCCATTCTGTAATTATGTTCCATATTGGATCTACCCATGTGGATGACTGTACATTTATCTACATTAAACTCCATTTGCCAGCTTACAGACCATTCTCGAATTTTATCTAAATCCGACATCAATATATCCACTTCCGCTTTAGATGAGACACTACTGCATAGTTTTGTGTCATCAGCAAATTTTGCAATCATGGATCTCATATCAATGTCCAAATCATTTATATATATCAAAAACAAAATTGGTCCCAAAACTGAGCCCTGTGGCACACCACTTTTCACTTCACTCCACTCAGAGTACTCCTTATTTATGCCCACCCTCTGCCTTCTTCCCGTTAACCAATTTCCAATCCATTTGGCAACTTCCCCACCTATTCCATGTGATTTTAACTTTCGAAATAATCTTTGATGAGGTACTCTATCAAAGGCCTTTGCAAAGTCTAGATAAATAACATCCACTGGCTCCCCTTTATCTATGATTTTAGTAACCTCCTCCATGAATTCTAATAGATTTGTTAAGCATGATCTCCCTCTAGTAAACCTATGCTGACTATTTCTAATTAGATTAAATTTTTCTAAATGCCTTACAATGTTTTCTTTGATTATTGACTCTAACAATTTACAGACTATGCTCGTTAAACTCACCGGTCTATAATTTGCCGGATCTGATTTTTTGCCTTTTTTGAATAAGGGGATCACTCCTGCATCTTTCCAATCCCGTGGAACAATCCCTTTTGTAAGTGATTGAGAACATAATATAGCCAATGGTTTTGCTAGTTGGTCTCTAATTTCATACAGCAATTTTGGGTGAATACCATCTTGACCTGGACATTTATTCACTTTCAACCCCTCCAATTTTTTAAAAACCATTTCCTCTGTAATACAGATTGATCTTAATCCCGCTGTATCCATGTCTCTTTGAAAAATATCTATAGGCTCTGGGATCTCGGAGCAGTCCTCCTTTGTGAAGACTGTGCCAAAGTACTGATTGAGCAGATTAGCAGCCTCCCTATTCTCACTTGTTTTCCCTGTACTGTCTATGAGAGGGCCTACTTTGTCTTTCGTTCTTTGTTTATTTCTAACATAAGAAAAGAAGCTTTTACTGTCAGTCTTGATCCTCTGAGCAAGTTTTTTTTCAAAGTCTATTTTTGCTGTTTTATTTGCTTTCTGAGATATGTTCTGCTTGTCCAAATATTTTACATATGTTTCTTTTGATTTACCTGCCTCTATATATTTTTGCCATGCTTTATTTTTTGCTCTTCTACATTTCACTACAAATCTAGTTATCCACTTTTTACGCTTGGGGTTTACCTCCCTACATGGAACACATTCCTCTTTTAGCGTTTCTAGAACTGTTTTAAAACTTTCCCACTCCTGTTCAACATCTGTTCCTACAACAATATCTTTCCAGATTATGTGGTTCGCTGCCTCTTTCATCCTCTTAACATCTGCCTTAGAGTAGTCGTATGTTCGCGTGTTTATGTTTACTTCTTTCCCTGCAATAAGATCCCAACGGATGATTTGATGGTCACTTGAGCCAAACAGTTCCCCAACGGTAACATTTTCAATCATATTTTCCTCTGTGGTAAAAACTAGGTCGAGTATGCTTTTGCCTCTGGTGGCTGCTTCTACATGTTGAATTAAAAAATTGTCAGTTATGCACTTAACAAAAGGTTTTGACTCTACAAGTGCTTCTGCCATATCCCATTTTATTTCTGGATAGTTGAAATCTCCCATTAATAATAATTTCCCTTTACTTGCCTTTGCTATGCTACTAATCAGCTCCTCATCTTCCTCTTTTCGACTTGATGGACATCTATAGCACACTCCAATCACTGTTTTTTCACCCCCACTTTCTATTTCTCCCCATACACTTTCATTTTTGTGACCACATGATAAATAATCTTTGATCGTTATATTAACAGAATTTATACAGTATAATAAAACGCCACCTCCCTTAGTCTTGTCTCCAATTATCCTATCTTTCCTTAACATTGTATATCCCTCAATTTCAAGTTCACTATCTGCAATCTCCTCATATGTCCATGATTCTGTTAACCCTATTATATCTGGTTTATCTTCTTCTACATACAGTTCCAATTCTTCTCTTTTATTTACTATGCTTCTCACATTTGCATAAAAACATTTTAGTTTGTAATGTTGTTGGTTTTTCTCTTTTTGCTTCTGCTTTATCATTTTAGTGTTTGCTTTTCTACTATGTATTTCACACTTCCCTGACACCAACTTACCCCTTTGACTACATCCTCTATAGCACCCTATTGTAGGCCTATCTTAAAAATGTGTACTAATTAAATAGCACATTCCGTAAGATGCTACATAAACGTAAAATAGGCCTACATGCTGCAGTTATTAATACGAGGTAGCTTCAAATAGTTCCCGGAATAGTCGACTCGTATTTGAATGAAAGATGATGTTATGGAGAATATATATTCAGAAGTTGGTAGTGACTTTGACGAAATAACATGGCAGACGTTACCTTCACATATACTCTTGAACAGAAGTTACATAATTTTGTTTGTGTGTTGTGCTCGTTGCATCGTTGGAGTTAAAAATGTCCTAGATCAAACAATCTACAAATGTCAAATTATGTGGTTTGCTTGAGAAGTCATGTTGTGTTGTAAGTTTGTTTTTGTTTTTTTCCCAGGGTATTGTCTACCATGATTTTATTTCTGAAGGCCAAACTACTAACAATGTAATGTACGTTAATATCCTCTGTCGTCTAAGAGATGCAATCAGAAGAAAACGACCAGAAAATCGGAGAACAACCAGTTGGATTATGCTGCATGACAATGCGCCAGCACATCGATCCCTAAAGATAAAGCAGTACCTCGCAAAGCACAATGTGATTACTTTGGAACATCCTCCATATTCTCACGACCGGGCAACGACTGATTTTTTCTAGTTCACTCGACTGAAATCGGTACTGAAAGGACAGCGATTCAAGGATGCCAATGACCTTATTACCAATGTGACAGGACAGCTGAGAAAGGTGTCGAAGAATGGGTTCCACGAATGTTTCCAGCAGTTGTATGCACGTTGGCAAAAGTGTGTAGTTGCCGAAGTGAACTACAATGAAGGAAAAGTAGTGTAGATAATTCCATTGTACTTCAGAAAGTACAGAAGGGATGGCTTAGGTACGAGTGACTAGCTGCTGTTGAGGCCTCAAACCTCCAGGCACTGACCTGGATCTACTGTCCTGCTCATGCCGGGGTTCAAGGCAATGAAAGAGCTGACATCTTGGCTTCATGGGCTCCCATCATGGGCACATTGGTGATGGACAGAAGTGACATTTTGAAATTAATTAATGACCGCCTGCTGGATGAGGACACCGCAATAGATGAAGCAGCAATCCACAGACTGCAAAGGTTCGACATTAAACGAGGTTCGAGCGGAGTGGGGCGCATGAGAGGGCGGCGCAGGAGAGTGTACAACCAGCGAGCTACAGGGACCATCAGCATCCATACCTTACGCCATTTGATGAGAGAGACTGAGCACCTATGGGTATGCCCGGAGTGCAGTGACGTCGATTCTTAGAAACAGAACATAACCATTGTAACTTATTTCTATACAATCTACTATTTCCAGGAACTTTTTGAAGCTACCTAGTATAATCAGTTTTGTAACGGCCTGTACCGATCAGCCGACACATGAGGGCAAAGGATATATAGCTTTATATTTTCTGTGTTGGTTGTGCCCAGGGTCCTCAAAGGACTGAATCAGCTCTGATCGCATTGACCAGTTAGGAAGATAATGTCACACACATGTTTTTATCAAGTTCAGTATATATCGTAACTATAAAACATTGATAGAAGTAACTAATGTAAACCAGTAACCAAAAGCGTCCTTACCAACGGACCTGCAACGCAGACACGTCCCTTGATAGTAGTATTCTCGCACTCGGCATTAGCGACGTTTGGCGGTTTGGTCAGGACCCGGTCTTCTGATACCTTCTTGGCCATCATGACTAAATGAATGAAAGAATGTTTAAACGTTTTGGCTTGGAACTGCAAGAATATGTTTCTGGAAATCTGACCATTAAAATAAAGGGGGGCAGTTTCTGATTTAAAACAAACAAAAAACTGACATGGCAGAAATAAGAGGGTGATACGCCTTCAGGAGATATTTTCTAACCTTTCGCCAAATTATAATTGTAGTACACTTGGCAGTTTTTTAGCACGTCTTGGTTAAAACAAAAAGACTATCTGAGATAGAAAGGATGTATGCGCACCTGGTTTTAAGGAGAAATGCATCTAATTAGCAACAATTGTACAGATATACAGTAAGAAATATGGAGTGAGTTCAGGGCCTGATTAATGGCACCTGGGGCTCCAAGTACGATCAGTCGATGGTGCACACCTCTTTTCCATTCTCTCTCTCTCTCTCTCTCTCTCTTTATCTCTCTCTCCACTCCCTTCCCTTCTTCCCACACCCCCTTATTTTACTAGCTAATTGTGAAACAAATTACAAAAGACAAGGACAAGCTGCTACCCAAACACAGTACAGTTGATAGGAACAAGTTTCTATCCAAACACAACACAGTTGATACAGACAAGCTGCTACCCAAACACAGTACAGTTGATAGGAACAAGTTTCTATCCAAACACAACACAGTTGATACAGACAAGCTGCTACCCAAACACAGTACAGTTGATAGGAACAAGTTTCTATCCAAACACAACACAGTTGATACAGACAAGCTGCTACCCAAACACAGTACAGTTGATAGGAACAAGTTTCTATCCAAACACAACACAGTTGATACAGACAAGCTGCTACCCAAACACAGTACAGTTGATAGGAACAAGTTTCTATCCAAACACAACACAGTTGATACGGACAAGCTGCTACCCAAACACAGTACAGTTGATAGGAACAAGTTTCTATCCAAACACAACACAGTTGATACAGACAAGCTGCTACCCAAACACAGTACAGTTGATAGGAACAAGCTACTACCCAAACACAGTACAGTTGATAGGAACAAGCTACTACCCAAACACAGTACAGTTGATAGGAACAAGCTGCTACCCAAACACAGTACAGTTGATAGGAACAAGCTGCTACCCAAATACAGTACAGTTGATTGGGATAAAACCATGGATCTGAAACAGTGCCGGATTTATCCTTCATGATTTCCTAGTTTGGAAGAATAGTTGATACCCTTTTTGTACCTTTTTTTAAAAACATTTTTGACTTCTGATAATGAGTCCCCTACAAGCTTGTGTGTCCTATGCTGGTCTGGTCAGTCTATTAGGAAATCTAGCACTGATCCTAAACAAACCAGAATGGGCCAATCACGAAGCTTAGTGTCACAGAGTGAAAGCAGAGTACATCCGAATATTTTGTAGTCTTGTAAGTTCAAAGAAGCAAGATCCCAAAGCTAAGACATCCAGACGATACATGATACTATCAAAGAGTGCATATTGGGGGCGGCGTGGGCTAGTGGTTAAATGACACGGCTCACAACCAGAAGGTGCTGGGTTCGATCCTCATCACAGCAACGGTCGTTACCCCGGTGAGCAAACCCTTAGAAAATACAGGAGGAATCAGGCCCTTACATAAAAATGCATGCTGAAGTCGGATGCACTGGGCAAACAGGTGCAAAATAAAATCCACAGTGCAACGCACACCTCCTTGTGAATTAGAGAAATAAGGCGAAAGCACACACACAAACAGTGCATATTGGATAAATCAGCTAATTGCAGCTAATAAGCAGATGCAACAAAGATTAAAACCTCTTTGTGAACAAACAAAACAAAGATAATGACTACAGACACAACAAGAAATCAACATAAATGCAAATTCGGGGTGGAGCGGGGGGGGGGGGGGGGTGCTAATAGAACAGGTGATGAATTTCTAGTATCTGGGCTCCAGAATTGACAGCAATGGCGAATGCCTAAAAGAAATTAGAAGGATATTGACAAGGGCAATGTGAAAGCTACATAGCCTGAAGAAACCATGACAGAATACCAGCAAACCAACAAAAGTGCATCTTGATCCCACTTTCATATTTAAGACCGTGTAACATTGTATATTTTGTAAGCAATGGTAACTATTATTTGTTGTTATTTGGTGTCCCTTTTCTATCGGTGACCTAAGCATGTGCTTAGTTTGCTTATTGGTTAATCCAGCATAAGGAGCTAGAACACCAGTTTTATAGCGAGAAGGGCGTGGGTTCAAATCTCAGTAAGAACCTATGTGTGTTTTAAGGGGGTATAAAATAAACAACCTAGCCTGCACAATGCGCATCGAAATCTGCGGCAAACGTTCTTAATCGTGTTCTTAAAGCTGAATTGATCCCTTCTTTTTCTTTGCGTTCAGGATCTTTTAGTCATGTTATATTTGCAGGCCAGTCGCCACGATGAAGTCTGTAGTCTTCACCAGGTCGGAGCGGCTGCCCCACAGCTTTTGTCTCAGCTCTGCACCGTATTGATCCCTAAATCTCATTGAAAGATCTCACCAGTTAAAAAATATGGTGTGATAATGCTAGATCATAAAGGCAGATTGTGTTGTAGTCGCAAATAAGCTGGGTTACTAGTCTCTAACAGTGAAGGAACATTGTTCTAGGCCTAAATATTGCTCGTTCCAGCCTGCTCTGGGAGAAACGTGCCAAAAAACAGACGACGCTGGAGGCAGGCCTTGTGAACTGGTCTGTAGGCTGACGAATTCGAGGGGACAATACAAGTTTCTAAGATAATCATAACAAAGGATAAATTAGACTATAGCAAGTTGTTTTTAAATTCAACCATCTACAAGAACAAGAGGGCATAGCTACACTATCTACAAGAACAAGAGGGCATAGCTACAACCATCTACAAGAACAAGAGGGCATAGCTACAACCATCTACAAGAACAAGAGGGCATAGCTACAACCATCTACAAGAACAAGAGGGCATAGCTACAACCATCTACATGAACAAGAGGGCATAGCTACAACCATCTACAAGAACAAGAGGGCATAGCTACAACCATCTACAAGAACAAGAGGGCATAGCTACAACCATCTACAAGAACAAGAGGGCATAGCTACAAGCACCTACAAGAACAAGAGGGCATAGCTACAACCACCTACAAGAACAAGAGGGCATAGCTACAACCATCTACAAGAACAAGAGGGCATAGCTACAACCATCTACAAGAACAAGAGGGCATAGCTACAACCACCTACAAGAACAAGAGGGCATAGCTACAACCATCTACAAAAACAAGAGGGCATAGCTACAACCATCTACAAAAACAAGAGGGCATAGCTACAACCACCTACAAGAACAAGAGGGCATAGCTACAACCACCTACAAGAACAAGAGGGCATAGCTACAACCACCTACAAGAACAAGAGGACATAGCTACAACCACCTACAAGAACAAGAGGGCATAGCTACAACCACCTACAAGAACAAGAGGGCATAGCTACAACCACCTACAAGAACAAGAGGACATAGCTACAACCACCTACAAGAACAAGAGGGCATAGCTACAAATTAACTAAAGAAAGGTCCATATTAGATTTTAGGACATTTTTTTAGTCAGAGAGTGGTGAATGCTTGGAATGCATTATCCCAGGAGGTGGTGGGGGCAAGGAAAATCAATGCATTTAAGAATAGATTGAATGCACATAGCTTCTATAACAAGGAAATGTAAATGAAACTGGTTATACACAAACTCTGCAGAGTTTCAAAACCAATATAAAGCCGTTAAGTTAAGAAAGAAAGCTGCGACAAACTGCAGATTCACAACGTGATGGACATTATAAAAAGCATGTTAAGACATAGACTCTCACGGGCACAGAAGTCAATTTTCTAACGAGACTAATATGATGCCAACAGCCTACTCGGCTGTAAAACAGGTACTTGACTCATAGTAGAGTAAGTATCTCAAACTCAAGCCACTGAGACAACCGCACTAAGAAATATTGAATGGCTTCTGAGCCGCACCGCAGTAACACGTAAAGCATATATTCTTGATTGCCCTCGTATTTGTAATCTAGTGGGTTTCATAATAGAAGGGTAGGATTAGGGCCTTTAGACGTCCACAATAAATTGCATGTCCTTTGCAGAACGTGTGCTTCTTACAACCACCACCTATTTGGCTGTTACAATTTTCTTGGCAAGTGTGCTGTACGGTAGGTTGCTATTCCTTTCCGTTCGGGGAGGAGCAATTTCCCGAGAAAAACTAAATCCATTGTCTGTCTCTACTTCATTCTTCTTCGTTCGTTCTCAATCTCCCACTACCAAACCCTGAAAGGGTAAGTAGCAGAATGTAGTCCAGAGAACGGAATGCGTTGTAGTTTACAGCTTAGCTGCGATATTTACACCTTTCAGTCCAACACTCCGACTTCAGCAAACATTTTTTTAGTACCGGGTTAGCATTCCCTCTTCGATCCCTTCTCCGTAGCCAGTCTGCCCTGCTGCAGCCTGTTATCCAGGATCACCGCGTGGAGGTGTAGAAGGTTCTTGGCAGCTCTGGTTCGCTGGCCCTGACGCTAGCAGTCAGCTATGGGTCGCTGACCACTGCAGCTCATGCGCTGCACCGCATCTTGATCCTCCCTGGTCTGTAAAACTGGACACGGTGGGAATTGAGCCCACTGAGTTAGTATTATGAAAATCGAGCGAGTTTCCCCGCTAGGCCATGCAGCCTCCTTTAGACGTCACAAGCACTGAAATGATGATAGTGTCTCCACCCCACACCACTCTTTTTTCAACTCCGCCCCCCCCCCAAAAAAAAAATCCCCCCCCCCCCATCCCAAATTCCCACCTCCCCCAAAAAACTAAGAATGTAATTCGACATAAAACAATACTTCTTCGGCCCTCGTGCTGAACAAGACGTTGTGTCGTAGTTAACAGCGAGGATGCGGTATATGTGCTTCTCGGCAGACATTTCCCATTTCAGTTTTTTTAATACCGGATTTGTCTTTGTACTGCAACCCCTATCCCTTGTCCAGACTACACTAGAGACTTGTGCAGCATGTTTCCAGGGCCGGCACATTGAAACGGCACAGAGTCTTGGTAAGTAATGGTTTGCTGAAACTCATACTTCTTCTTCTTCGTACGCTGTCAGACGTTAACTTGAATTTGTTCGAAGAAAGCAGCTGTCATCCTGAGGCTGTCGACACTGCCATAGAGCTTGTCTAGTGTTGCCACTGGTGATGGCCACATGTGCTTTCTCTGATCCTCGTAAGTCGGGCAATTTTGCAGCAGATGTTTAGCGGGCTGACACTCATTCAATTAGCGCTTGCTGCTGCCAACTCATTCACTGATCAGTCTTGGCTTCAAAGACAATGCTAAACCGTATATTAAAATCTTGTATTTCCAAGTGGCATATAACATACTTGTGTGTCCACAAGTGACTGCTCGTATGATACCGGAGTCCAGACCTTTGAACACCTCCTACAGGACTGCTCAATATACAGAGGCATACAATGCCAAACCTGGCTTTTCGGAGCCGAAGTGACGAATAAGCTGTGTGGCTGCCACCCGGATCTCGAATGACTGTGAACTTCGGCCTAGCGACGAGATTACAGATCTGGCATGACCAAAAAGCCTGAACAAAGATGAAGGAGAAAAAGAAGAAGAAGAAGTGAAAAAAGAAGAAGATAAACAGCAGTCCATCGGCTGAACGCAGACAACGACTCATAGCTGGCTGCTTGCATCGTGGTAAGTGACCCATAACTGACCAAGACGACCTTCTTCTGCGTTCGTTCTCAATCTCCCTCTGCCAAGGCCTAAACAGGGCTTTTCAAGTAGCAGGATGTAGTCAGAAGAACGGAATGCTTTGTGTCGCTATGTTAACCTTTCGGGCGGACACTTCCGCCCTTAGCAGGGACCAAGATCTTTTTCTGCCACAAAGAGGCGACCCTGAAAAAAACTGCAACCATGCAACTTGGCTAAGAGATTAGGGATCGGAGAGGGAAGACAAACCCGGTACCAAGAATGATGTGCTGAAAATGGATACGTCGGGCTAAAAGGCGCCGATACCTCAGCTTCGCTGTAAATTACAATACAACGTCACAACATCCTTTTCAGGACAAACGCCGAAGAAGAAGCGTTGCCTTTATGTGAAATGACATTTGTTTGAGTTGGGGCTCAATCAGTTGAGGGCTTTGGGTATCTAAAAGCCTTCATCCGTGCCATTGTGAAATTACTTAGGATGGTGTCAATAGAAACAGAGAGAGAAAGTTGTGACGACGAAACGTTTGTCAAGCAACGAACCCAGAAGAAATATTTTTTTTCTCTAAAGTTTATGACTGCAAAATCCTGTGCGAGTTATGCAAGTATGGACATGTTCATAGCTTTTAAGTTATCGAAATCTGGGGGATTCCGTTGCGAAGGGGTAAAGCCGTCGGCCTCGTGATCAGGTGGTGCGGGTTCGACTCCGGACTCCGCCGTCTTTTTCATGGATGCTTGATACGGAGTCCCCTGCATCTCGTAGTCGCCCCCTAGTCGTCTTGTCCTTGACTTGCCACTGGGGTCGGTCGTCTTGAGATGAGAGAGTGAGGATAAAAAGTAGCGCAGTTAATCCTTACTAAAACTAGCGCTAGAAAAATTAATTATGCCATAATCGTCTACGATGGACGGCGCCCTTTGCCTTTGCCTCATCGAAATCTGGTAGAGTACACATTCACATTTCCATTGGATGTTTTTTTTTCTCATTTTTTTAGACGCTCTTGTTTGGTTTTGTCATTCAGACGTTCTGCAAGGGAAATTTGATATGGTGACAGAACAATTAATCGAATTGGAACTGAATATCAATGTAAGTAAAAACCAAGTTGCTTAAACACAAAACTGTTAACAAAGAACCAATCATGATGAAAGAAGTGGATACCTTTACCTGTTTGGGAAGCACAATTGACACATTTGAAGATACAGATGTACGAATCAGAATTGGAAAAGCAAAAGTAGCATTCTTGACACTAAACAGGATATTGAGATACAGGAAAATCAAGATTTTCACAAAAATTAGAATATTCAACCCCAGTGACAAGTCAGTCCTGTTGTATAAAGCGGAGACTTGAAGAACGACAAAGGCCACACAACAGTCCTTCGTTAACAGATCCCGAATAGGATAATGGTAATAAAGTGGTAGAACACAGTGAGGCATGAAGACCTACGACAAAGGAGTCAGCAACAGCCACTGGAACAACAAAGTAAGCGAAGAAAATGGGGCGGAATATGACCTGCGCTACGGAAGACACCGACCAACATAGCCAGACAGGCTCTAACGTGGAATCCTCAAGAGAAGTAGACCCACAAATACACGGAGAATGGCATTTGAGAAGGAACTAAGATTAAATTACACTTGAAAAGAGACAGAAAGGGCAGCCCAGGACCGTGTAAGCTGACTAGATGTTGTCAGTTACATGTGCATCAAGACGAGAGATGGGCTTTGGTTGATTAATACTCGCGTCCTTTGTCTGTTTCTGTTTTAATCCAGCACCACGATTGGCTTCGTTCATTCTCAATCTCCCACTACCAAACACTGAAAGGGCTTAAGTAGCAGAATGTAGTCCAGAGAACGGAATGCATTGTGTCGTAGTTTACAGCTTGACTGCGATATTTGCACCTTTCGGTCCAATACATCCGACTTCAGCAAATATTTTTTGAGTACCAGGTTATCATTCCCTCTTCGATCCCTTCTCCTTAGCCAGTCTGCCCTGCTGCAGCCTGTTATCTAGGATCACCGCGTGGAGGTGTAGAAGGGTCTTGGCAGCTCTGGTTCGCTGGCCCTGACACTAGCAGTCAGCTATGAGTCGCTGACCACTGCAGCTCATGCGCTGCTCAGCATCTTGATCCCTCTGGACAATTGACATGAAATCCAGATTCAGGAGATATGCCAAAAACAGCGTCGTGGTTTGTACACGGCTTTTGTTGCAATGATATGATCAAAACGTGTGACACTCTGAACAGGTGCAGAAACATCTAGAAAATCATGAAGAAACCAGACTGTACGGACAAATTTCAAACAGTTGTCCGGCAGTTTCTTCCTCTTCTTCGTTCATCCTCAGATCAAGGTTCCGGTTTCTCTTACAAAGGACACCGTTGTTTGTAAGGCTGTTTCGTCTCCATACAGCTTTTGTCTCATATTTGTTTCACGAGGCCAGTATTTGACTCTCTTTTCCTGCGTGAGCATGCAGCTTTACAGCATGTGTTCCACGGTCATGGTATGCTCCCAACATGGGCACTTTTCATCTGTCCCAATCCTCATTTTGTTGTAAAGATGACCCTTGAGTCTGTTATTCCAAGTTCTCAGTCTGACGATGATGACTTGCTCTTTTCTAATTAAGCTATAGTAGTCCGGCAGTTTCATGATGACATGTCGACTCGTGTACTGAATAATAGTGAACTGTCTTGGCAAAAGATGGCAGCAAAAAGGCACAATTTAATCATCGAGTACCATACAGAGAAATCAAGAACATCATAAGAAATCAGTATATACACCAATGGAGAGAAGACAGAAACGTAAGCAGCACGCTAGACCCAATTCAAAAGAAATCAACAAACTACCTTATTTCGCCTGAGAACTGGACACTGCAGACTACAAGAACATCTATACCGACTGAAGATCTCACACACCGATGAGTGCCCATGTGGAACAGGATGCCAGAACCCTGAGCATATTCTACAGGAATGCCCATCCTAAAGGGAAATGAGATGCCAGAACTGACCAGAGGGTGCAGAGCTGAGACAAAAGCTGTGGGGTAGCCGCTCCGACCTGGCGAAGTCTGTAGACTTCACCATAGCGACTGACCTGAATATATAGCATGCCCAAAAGATCCTGAACGCAAAGAAGAAGAAAGAGTGAACTGTCAGCAGATTTTGCAATCATACACGAACGGAGACATGCAAGGATGGGTGCTTGCGCAAACGATCTTAAAAATGGTATTTATTGGCATGCGATTTGTGGTTACACTTGGTTGTGCCACTGGAGTATGTATTATATATCAGATGGGCAGTTCACAAACAGGTACATACAGGCATCCATAAACTGGTCAATACGCCCACATTATAAACAGGTACACACAGGCATCCATAAACTGGTCAATACGTCCACATTATAAGCAGATACACACACATACACGTCCATACACGGGCCAATACGTCCACATTACAAACAGATACACACACACACACACACATCCATTCACTGGTCAATACGTGAACATTACAAGCAGCTATACACACGCATCCATACACTGGTCAATACCAATTGCTTCTTCTTCTTTGCGTTCGAATTCGTATGCTGGTTTTATGCCACCAGATGGGCTGCCTCCATGAAGTGACACGTCAGCCGCAGGTCCTCAATGGTTCCTCACAGTTTGTCTTGTATGTTTCTTTCCTCGGGCCAGGTCTTCTCACGGAAGTCTTGATGCAGTGGACATGTTTGCAGGATGTGTTCTGGAGTCTGGGGTCCTCTCTGACATGTGCATTGTGCAGTCTGCGCTGCTTTCATTTTATGCATTGTGTGCATTTAGTCTACAATGACCTGTTGTGAGGCGGAAAATTGTGGTATACTGTTTCCTATTCAGTCTATTTATTGGGAATCGCTTAAAATCATCGCATTCTTCTTCTATGATTATTGATCCATTTAGACTGGGACTCCGGATTCTTCAATAGTCTTTGCAGTCTTTTTCAGGATCTTAATACCGCATTACAATTTCTTCTCGAGGGGAGAGCACCTGGACCACATCCTTCTACTTAGATATGTATGCTGGGGGATAGTTCTGAAGTACATCTGCTACTATCATGTCTGTCAGGTAGCAGTAACATTGGCGGGGGCATTTATCTTGTATTTGATGTACAGGTGGTGTTTCCTTCTGTTGTGGTCAGTTTGAAGACAAAGTACTCGTATGACTTCGTCTTTTCTGGAAAATGGGTGCTGTTGTTGTTTCGAATGCCCACAATGAGTAGGTTTACTCTTGTGTGCGCCCTGAAAAGGCCGTTAAGTGGTTATAGTAGCTGTCCTCACATCCCGTGCATGATGATGACGGTGAACCTGGTCCTCCAGGCGGTTGTGCTATGCTTGGCTTCATCTGCGTGTCGTTAACTACTACGGGGATCACGTCGATCCCTCACCTTGTTAGCCAGGCTGCCGTGAAAACAGCCCGTTTCCAGGAAGGGCTACGAGGAAGCCAAGGTGACGGTCTTGGCCAGTATGTTTTGCCTAACCCTGACTAACATTTCTGATCGGTATATTTAGTCTTCCTTCCCTAAAAATGGGTGTAGTATACATCATCAAAATGGTGTTGGACGTGTGCTTCCTGCCACATTACCTTGTATTGCAGTTTAATAATGACTTTTACTTTCAGTAGTAAACTTCATGCATTTCTTTTGCTCCCTTTATGGTTAGACTATGCACCTTCCCGTTTCCCTTGATGTTATAGCGTGTTGTATCTACCGAATCATTACTTTCGTGAACCCATAAGACATTTTCGCCAAGTCTGCTCTCAATTCGTTAAGTTTTCCTCGCCCGTTAATCTTATACTTCTAAACTTCCCCAGATAGCCGAAATAATGACCCCTGCATACCTGTATCGCATATGGAGCATTATTTATAGAACTGTCTTTTAAATCCAGAAGGCGGTACTTGTCACCTAATTCACCCCAAACAGTTCCCTGGGTTCCCATCATACGTATTGGACAGTTGATGACTATAGCGGGACAGTCCATTTCGGCTTACAGAGAGGACAGATCGATTTAATGTTATTTTAAATAAATTAGGAAAAACTGAGATAAACATAGATGTTTAGAAAAGGTGGTTATATTCAGTTTTGCAACCAAATAGATATTCGGTGCTAAAAATATATATTAATATTTGTTTAGGGTGAATTAAGGGACAAGTATCAAGAAGGTCACGTTAGTATTGTGTGAATGGCAAGGTGTGATATTGTATATGTTTAACCCCGGTTGGCCATGGTTAGACTTATTTGTTAATTGCTTTTTACGACATGCTGTAAGTGTGACTGTAGTTCTATTTTTATCTCTGAAACACAGAGTCCTCCTAGATCGGAAATCAACTAGGGATGCGAATCAATGCAGACTTTATGTGAAACCTCGTTATACGGAGTAAGTTGGTTGTACCAAAGAGTTTTTCCTTTGCTAACTCAGACCTGTATCAAGTACTCGTTTAACAATTCAGAAACTGAAATATACATGAGTCACATCACAGTTCTCTTTCTCCGAAAGATCACCGCTCAGAAAGCTATGTCAGGGTTCGAAGGTTATCCTCAGGGCAGATGTAAAAATACTGATGAAGATCCTCCACACCCTATCCACGCCGCACACCTAGAAACAACCCATTAGTTGGACTGCGCTGCTTTCATATTATGCATGTGTGCATTTAGTCAACAATGATCTGTTCTAAGGCGGACAATTGTGGTATACTGTTTCCTTTTCAGTCTATTGTTTGTGAATCGCTTAAAATCATCGCCTTCTTCTTCAATGATCATTGATCATTTAGACCGGGATTTGGGATCAAGATACTGAGCAGCGCATGAGCTGCAGTGGTCAGCGATTCATGGCTGACTGTTAGCGGAAGGGCCAGCGAAACAGAGCTGCCAAGACCTTTCTACACCTCAGCTCGGTGATCCTGAATAACAGGCTGCAGCAGGGCAGACTGGCTAAGGAGAAGGGATCGAAGAGGGAATGTTAAACCGGTACTAAAAAAAATGATCACTGAAGTCGGATGTGTTGGACCGAAAGGTGCAAATATCGCAGACAAGTTGTAAACTTCGACACAACGTATTCCGTTCTTCGGACTATATTCTGCTACTTAAGCCTTTTCATGGTTTGGTAGCGGGAGATTGAGAACGAACGAAGCCAAGCCAAGACCGGGATTTAAACATGGCTTAGTACCCTCAAGAACGTATATATGTAGTAATATGTAAGCCGTAACCAGACAATAAGTAACAATCTCGAAGCCCAACTCCCTGCAGACACGAGGGGAGCAGTCCCAATTACAGTGGTTTGACCTTGTGGAAGAAGATCGGATACCAATGCGGACATGGGAGGCAAAAAGTCACGGAAGCAGACCCTCGGAACGTCCCAAAGTACGTTGGGAAGACAACATACGATAGTCCCTAAGTGACAGAGGGCTGGATTGGAAAGAGGACAGAAGAAAGACAAGGAAAGAACAGTACGGCGTTCGCTCTAGCAAACCTCTTCTACCTCTTCACGGTAGAAGAGGAGCGATTAAGTTTGTCATATTGAAAGTCTTACTGAGTGCAATCATTGAACACTTACCAAAGTTTGTGGGCAATATTGTTAAAGAGGAGCGACTAAGTTTGTCATATTGAAAGTCTTACTGAGTGCAATCATTGAACACTAACCAAAGTTTGTGGGCAATATTGTTAAAGACTGATGTCTCGAAGACGGCATTGATTCGTGCTTTCCCATCGACATTTTTGATGTTGCGTGGCTCTCCATCTCACTGTAAGATTTGCTTCAGCACAACCTATAACGGGATGAAAACAATAAGTGAATGTTAAAAGAGAAAGAAACACTTTTCTGGTGAGAAGTGATTGAGAAACCTGTATTAGAAACATCGATTGCGTCTGTGTCATTCATCTTAGGCTTCAATATGAGTAGTGTAGTCAAGTTCTACTGTTAGAATCGCCTGTTTACTTAACGTATTTATATTGGTTTAGAAGACTGTACTGAGTCTGTATAAAACCAGTTTCGTGGAGAGTGTTTTGGCTTGGTTTGGCTTTGTTCGCTATCAATCTCCCGCTACCAAACCATAAAAAGGGCTTAAGTAGCAGAATGTAGTCCAGAGAACGGAATGCGTTGCGTCGTAGTTTACAGTTTGATTGCGATATTTGCACCTTCAGATCAAAAATATCCGACTTCAGTAAGCATTTTTATCGTACCGGGTTAGCATTCCCTCTTCGATCCCTTCTCCTTAGCAGGCTGTCCTGTTGCAGCGTGTTATCCAGGATCACCGCGTGGAGGTGTAGAAGGGTCTTGGCAGCTCTGGTTCACTGGCCCTGACGCTAGCAGTCAGCTATGGGTCGCTGATTGCTACAGATCATGCGCTGCTCAGCATCTTGATCCCGGAGGGTGATTTAACAGGCTATCTTAATAGACTCAAACACTAGAGCTAAGTAGACCAGCAGCCAGTTAGGCGCCATCTATAGCTGTTCTTAACAAACCATCTGGGGAAAGGTACAACAAACTTGGGTAAATTTTTAACTTGAACTTTGTCCGGGAAGCGACCGTTAAGCCTACTCTTTTCGATTCCCAACTGCCAAGAAATTTTTAACGTGTTCGACACTGAACACAGAAGTTCGATCTCAGCGGAATTTTTGTCAAAAGATCCACGTGAAAAAAATCCCGATCTCCACGGTGATTCGAACCCGCGACCTCTGGTACCGGAGGCGGACACCTTACCTCTAGACCACTGAGTCCCACTTGTATATGTTATTTGCTGAAGCTCATGCAGCTGTCATTTCTGCTTGGATTTCTTTGTTCATGATGAGGCTACCAACTCACATGCACAACTTTCTTTTGTTATCTTTTACAGCAAGCATTGTATGAGGCAACATACTCAACAACAACAAAAAGTCCATTGATTCTCATGGCACGTCATTCATTCATCTTTTCGCTCCAATGTGAAGTATAGGCCAGGGGGAGACATAAATGTTTAGGATCTAGGAGCCGTGTAGAATGTGTAGGATCCAGGAGTAGTTCTGGATAATAGTTATTTGTATGGTTGTGAAACTAGCCGGAGTGTATGTGGGAATTATTCTTGAAAATATTAATTTCTCTTATTTTTATTTTTATTCTTCTTCTTCTCAAAACTCTATTTACCAAGCCCTGAAAAGGTCTTTGTAAGTAGCAGGATATAGTCCGGAGAACGGAATGCGTTATGTCGTAGTTTACAGCTTGACTGCGATATTTGCATATTTCGGTCCGACTTCAGCAGGCATTTTTGTGTACCAAGTTGACCTTTCATCTTCGATCCCTTCTCCTTAGCCAGTATGCTCTGTTGCAGCCTGTTATCCAGGATCACCAAGTGGAGGTGTAGAAGGATCTTGGCAGCTCTGGGTCGCTGTCCATGGCGCTAGCAGTCAGGTTTGGATCGCCGACCCCCGCAGCCCATGTACTGCTCAGTATCTTGAAGCCAAACTTGCCTTAAACGAAGACTGAAGAGGTTTAGCAACATCATCACTAACATTTTTTTTTAAACTGCCATAAAAACGTCTACTGAAATATAACTTTACATAGCCTTCAACTACCTCAATCTTTCCTTCCTGCCTCCCTCCTTTTTTTATTTACGTGTATACATATCACTCACTATATGGCAATTTCACGATTGGTCGCTACCAGTTTATCAGGCCTTTTCCCACTTCTTACGTCTTCCTGGCCAGTCACTTCTGTTCGCATGATTTTTTTTACTCCAGTGTCATGTTCTCTGTGCAAAGTACCATTTCTTACTCATGTATGCGTTCACATGTCTATGTATTCATCTCTTCCTCTATAATTCGTCATCATCTATCTACTTGTGTCGTTGGGAGGTGTAGTTTTCTGTCGCATGCCAGCTTTATCACCGATGTTGTTGTCATTCCGTGTTTCTTCAGTGCCTAACTGACACCATCTAGCTATCTTTTACGTGGTCTGGCTCTTGCTCTGCAACCCTGCTGTCTGGTATTGTAGATATGAGCAGCTGGTAACTTTGGTTGCATTCTTGTCAGGTGTTCGAACCATTTTATTATCTGCCTTTCCATGTAATCGGAACACTCTATTGCCTCCACCGTCTGTCTGATTATTTATTTTCATACTCTGTCCACCTTGGTGTCTCCGACAGCCTTTCTCAAACACCTCATTTCGCATACCATGATTTTTCTTTCTTGTGCCTTAGTGAAAGTCCATGTCTGACACTAGTAGCTTAGAGTTGGTATAAAAATACTTTTTATCAGTTATCTCTTTGTTAGTTAGTTTTCTTTCCACTTGTGCCGTTTAGCGTTGTAGGGAGCTTGAGTCGGCTATCCTGCGCCAAGTGCGTTGCGTCGATCAATGTGAGCCCTTGTTGTTGCACAATCACTCTAATGTCATCTATCCACCTACCTCGCGGCCGCCCCCTTGCCCTGTAGCCAAATCTACCAGCATTGTAAACCATCAGTGGAATATGATGAGGGTGCATTCTCTTTGTCTTCATTGGGATGTGTTTGTGTTTTAGAAATGGCGAGAGCTGATAGAAAAACAGATTAGCTTCCTTGTGTTTTTGATTCCACCTCTCTATCGAGCCTTCCATCTTTTGTAAACACTATGTCCAAGTATTTGGCTTGCCTTGGCTTCGTTCATTCTCAATCTCCCACTACCAAACACTGACAGGGCTTAAGTAGCAGAACGTAGTCCAGAGAACGGAATGCGTTGTGTCGTAGTTTACAGCTTGACTGCGATATTTGCACCTTTCGGTCCAATACATCCGACTTCAGCAAACATTTTTTGAGTACCGGGTTAGCATTCCTTCTTGGATCCCTTCTCCTTAGCCAGTCTGCCCTGCTGCAGCCTATTATCCAGGATCACCGCGTGGAGGTGTAGAAGGGTCTTGGCAGCTTTGGTTCGCTGGCCCTGACTCTAGCAGTCAGCTATGAGTCGCTGACCACTGCAGCTCATCCGCTGCTCGGCGTCTTGATCCCGTCCAAGTATTTAAATTCACTTACATTTTACCTGTATATGTAGTGTTTTCTCAATTCTACTGATTTTCATTGCGTCAGTCTTTGCTCTACTAATCCTCATATTATATCTATCCCAGGCATTGTCAAGGGAGTTACGATGTTCTTGGAGATTTTGTTCATCTGAACGAAAGAGACTTTGATCGTAGCAAAAAGGAGCTCGTTCATTTATGGTGGTTTCTGGTTTTGCTTCAGTTTTTATTCGATCCATCTGTTCAATAAACAAAGACTGTAATTTGCTTACTCCTATTTTTATTTTATTGTTATCCCTGAAGACGACCACTTGGTTGTAATGTAAGTTTCGTTTCTGTTTGTGTGAATGTGTGTCTTAGCGCGCTATCTTCTTCTTCCTCGTTCGTCTTCAGGTCTCAACTTCAATGACTCTAACAAAGGCAGCAGTCGACTCAAGGCTCTGTACACTTCCGTACAGCTTCTCGTGGAAGGACACTGACTGTTGCCAAATGTTACTTCTTTTGTAGGTATACAGGGAACAGGACTGCAAAATATGTTCTGCCTTCATGGTGGCTGTGCCGCAAGCACAAAGGTATGTAGTGTCAATCTTGAACGTGTTGTACAGATGAAATCTAAGTCTGTTGTGACCTGTGCGTAGCCGGATAAATGTATGCGGTCGAACCCCACACCAGGATCTGTAAGAAACAGCCCAGACCTCGATAACATCTTCCCCTCCCCAGACACATAGACTATACAAATTCAAACAGAACACTGAACAATGTAGTCACCTCTTTAAAAAACAACTCGCTGACCTATCACAGACATTCTTTATCTTCACGTCCCGAATAGACACTGCATTTCACCAGATCGCTTTCCCTGTAAAAGTAGACACTTCACTGTAAAAGTAGACACTTCACTGTAAAAGTAAACACTTCAATGTAAAAGTAGACACCTCACTGTAAAAGTAGACACTTCACTGTAAAAGTAGACACTACATTTTATCAGTAGGCACTTCGCTGTAAAAGTAGACACTACATTTTATCAGTAGGCACTTCACTGTAAAAGTAGACACAACATTTTATCAGTAGGCACTTCGCTGTAAAAGTAGACACTTCACTTTATCAGTAGACACTTCAGAATTCTAAACGCGGCTCTAGAATTAGGAGATGCACTGTAAAAGTCGACACTACACTAAGCTTCGTTAGCTTTGTCCACAATTCGTATTTATATTTCCGCTGCTCATGACGATGGCCCAAAATAGGAATATACTGTGAGCGTCGTTTGTAAATCTACGCTCCAATGGGAACAAGGTGGATAAGATGAAGTAAGTTAAGTACAAGCATCGTATTTTTTTTTCCTATAGATCCCGTAATATCTATAAGCGACGCAGTGAAATGGCAAATCTTTGGCGATGTACGAAGTAATATTGTAGTCGGGTTAACTTCTTTAAAATAATACTGAGTTTATGAATGTTTGAACTCAAGTTTATTCTGTGAATATAATTACATGAAACGTTTACTTGTCAATTGATACACCAAACACAGGTACAGAGTAAGCAGCATAGGCAATATTCATACGGCGGTAGTGTTATTTGTTAGTTAGAGGATTTGATACGAACACCGGAAGCGCATTGTATTTAGTAGCCGCACTATATACGGGATCAGTATGTTTAGTTCAGTTCAAGTGCGGAGCAATGCATTCGCTGCAGTGGTTAGCGACCAGAATATGACTGATAGCGCCAGGAACAACAACCCAGAGCTGCCAAGATCTTCTACACCTCCAAGCGGTGATCCTGGATAACAGGCTGCCCCAGAGCAGACTGGATAAAGAGAAGGGATTGAAAAGTGAAGGCTAACCCGGTACTTAATAAAATGCCTGCTGAAGTCGCATGTGTCGGACTGAAAGTACAAATTCCACAGTTAAATTGTAAACTACGACACACCGAATTCCGTTTTCGGGACAACATCCTGCTACTTGCAAAGACCTGAAAAAAAGGCTTAGTAGCGGAAGATTGAGAACGATGAAGAAGAAGAAGAAGACGACGAATAAGAAGGAAGAAAATACCGTACTGAAACTGAATGTGCCTGGCCGAAAGATATCGCACCATCACTAGTAAGTTAGATCCATCTGAGTTCCTTTTTATGACAAAAAGCAATAGGTAGACACGAAAATACATACTAAGAAAATACGCCTCTGTCTGCAAAACGAAATGGCACTGGGCCTGTAATGGACAATCAGGCAGGTACAGAGACAACATTTCAGATATAGACATATTTTCAAGCGAACGAAAGCAGAAAAGATAAAGGTCAGAATAAAAGAATAAACTACAAAACGGCCATTTGTTAGGGTCCAACGTGATAAACTAATTACATGTCTTACAAAAATATGTATCGATGGAAATATTAACATGTATTGGGAGAAAACTGGTACTGTACGTTCTGGCAGGACTTACTTGGATGTACAAAAGAGAAGCATCGCAAGGTTGTGTTTAGTACAGCCATGGTGTCATCTCCACAACCAAGCTAATCTGCAATAGATCCAGCATTCTCTATATGTTACTCTGATGATGATGTCTGGCAGACGCTCTGCAACCCATCTTCTGGCGTTATCCTACCAATTTTGACGTCTGTCTCTTGAGCGAATGTCTTCCAATCCACCCTCTAAAGAGCTATGCACCTTCTCATGATGTATTCTACATATGAATTTTGGTCTCAAATTGCCGGTGAGGTTGAAATACCCTTGCCGTGTACTGCTGGTTTCAGGTATGTCGTCTTTTATATGTCGACTTTTTAATGTCGACTTTTTTACCATTGTGTAGGGGGAGGAAGACTAACGTCTGGTCAGGCAAAATATACTGATCACACATGTTAGTCAGGGTCAGGGAGAATATACTGGCCAAGACTGTCACCTCAGCTTCCTAGTAGCACTCCCTGAAAATGGTTTGTTATCAAGGCAGCCTGGCTAACGAGGTGAGGGAGTAACGAGATTCCCGTAGTAGTGAGTGACCACAGATTTTTTGGATTTTTTTTGTTTGTCTTCGCCTTATTTCTTTATTCCCCCATGGTGGTGTGCATTGCACTGCGATTTTTATTTTGCGCCTGTCTGTCCAGTGCAACCGACTTTGGCATGCATTTTATGTAAGGGTCTGCTTCCTCCTGCATTTTCTAAGGGTTTGCTTCCCCAGGGTAACGGCCGGTGCTGTGATGGGGATCGAACCCAGCACCTTCAGTTCGTGAGTCGTGTCACTTAACCACTAGCCCACGCCGTCCCCCTGACACGCAGTTGAAGCAAAGCATAGCACAACCGCCTGGAAGACCCCAGTCCACCTTCATCAGCGTTCATTATGGATCTCGTCTGACGCGGTGTGAACTTCAAATATGCAATAACAAAAAGAAGATACTTTGGCCCTCGGTTACAGAGTTTGGCTTGGCTTCGTTCGTTCTAAATCTCCCACTACCAAACCCTGAAAGGGCTTAAGTAGCAGAATGTAGTCAAGAGAACGGAATGCGTTGTGTCGTAGTGTACAGCTTGACTGCGATATTTGCACCTTTCGGTCCAACACGTCCGACTACAGCAACCATTTTTTAGTACCTGGTTAGCATTCCCTCTTCGATCCCTTCTCCTTAGCAGGCTGCCCTGTTGCAGCCTGTTATCCAGGATCACCGCGTGGAGGGGTAGAAGGGTCTTGGCAGCTTTGGTTCGCTGGCCCTGACTCTAGCAGTCAGCTATTGGTCGCTGACCACTGCAGATCATACGCTCGAATACAGAGTTTGTGACAGACACCAGTTTGGTGAAGGTGTGCACTCAGAATGTGATAATCTTGGTACGTTGCTATTTCTGAACGTATTTCTGTTGAACAACGTAATCTTATTTCTTGGGGGGAGGTTGGGGGGGGGGGGGGGGGTGCGCTGAGAATGCAGCACAATAAATGGGCTGACAACAGCCAGCGACTCGTAGCTGTTTGCACAGTGGCTGCTTGCATCAGGGTCAGCGAACCAACGCTAACCAAGATTTTACTCCCCCTCCAAGCTGCGGCACTGGAGACAGGCTGCACCAGTGCAGTCTGGATAAGAGAATAGGGATGGCAGTGGGCAGACAAGCTAGGTAAAAAAAAAAACCCAGCTGAAACAAGATGTGTCAAGCTATAAAACGCAGATATCGTGCCTCGCTGTAAACTACAACGTCCTTTTGAGGACGAGCGTCAAAGAAGAAACACTACACTCAACACTTAGTGCCTTTGTCAGGGCTCTCAAAAGAGTGAATACGGGGACGACGTGGGCTAGTGGTTAAGTGACACGGCTCACAACAAGGAGGTGCTGGGTTCGATCACCATCACAGCACCGGCTGTTACCCCGGCGGGGAAGCAAACCGTTAGAAAACGCAGGAGGAAGCAGACCCTTACATAAAATGCATGCTAAAGTCGGATGCACTGGGCGGACAGGCGCACAATAAAAACTACAGTGCAACGCACACCACCTTGGGGATTAGAGAAATAAGGCGACCGAAAAAAAACCCACTTTACAGAGTTAAAGAGAGGCCTAAACCAATTTTATGAAAGGAACTTGTCTGACGACAACAATATCAGTGCGTTTAGGCGACCAGGGCCCACCGCGTCAAATAACCACGTATGATGGCCGTGTCCCAGGCCGCTTGGAGTTCTGTTGGGAAGGTGGTGATCCGTTGTAGCCAGGTGTTACGATGGCAGCCACGAGGACGTCTCCGGGATGAGCACGAAATCTGCCCATCCATTACCCACACAGCCTGCCGAAGCATCTCTCGGGCCGGGACTTCCCAGGGGGGAGGCAGACAACATGACCGAAGAGGGAGAAGCGACGGCGATCAATCGTTGAGGCGATGCCTGCAAGCTGTGTACGTTGAACTACTTCAATGTTGGAAATCAAGTCATGCCAGTGGATTCCAAGGATGCGCATCTGGTTGCGCAGATGGAAGGCCTCAAGACGCTGCCGGTTCCGCAGTAGTGGTGTCCATGTATCAGATCTGTACAGGAGGATGGGGATGACACCGGAGGATTAGGATGGTGCAGGAGGATGGGGACGGTCAGGAGGATGAGGACGGTGCAGGAGGATGGGGACGGTGCAGGAGGATGGGGACGGTGCAGGAGGATGGGGACGATCAGGAGAATGGGGACGGTGCAGGAGGATGGGGACGGTGCAGGAGGATGGGGACGGTCAGGAGGATGGGGATGACACCGGAGAATGGGGACGGTGCAGAAGGATGGGGACGGTCAGGAGGATGGGGATGGTGCAGGAGGATGGGGATGACACCGGAGGATTAGGATGGTGCAGGCGGATGGGGACGGTCAGGAGGATGGGGATGGTGCAGGCGGATGGGGACGGTCAGGAGGATGGTCAGGAGGATGGGGATGGTGCAGGAGGATGGGGATGGTGCAGGAGGATGGGGATGGTGCAGGAGGATGGGTATGATTCCGGAGGATGAGGATGATGCAGGAGGATGGGCATGACGCCCGAGGATGGGGATGGCGCCGGAGGATGATGATGATGCAGGAGGATGGGCATGACGCCGGAGGATGGAGATGATGCCGGAGGACGAGGATGATGCAGGAGGATGGGCATGACGCCCGAGGATGGGGATGGCGCCGGAGGATGATGATGACGCCGGAGGATGAGGATCAAGCTGGAGGAAGGGGATGATGCAAGAGGATGGGGATGATACCGGAGGATGGGGATGACGCCGAAGGATAGGAATGACGCCAGAGGATGAGGATGATGCAGGAGGATGAGGACAATGCAGGAGCATGGGGATGACACCGAAGGATGGGGATGACACCGAAGAATGGGGACGATGCAGGAGGATGGGGATGACGCAGGAGGATGGGGATGACACCGAAGGATGGGGACGATGCAGGAGGATGGAGATGACGCAGGAGGATGGGGATGACGCAGGAGGATGGGGATGACGCCAGAGGATGGGGATGACACCGAAGGATGGGGACGATGCAGGAGGATGGGGATGACGCAGGAGGATGGGGATGACGCCGGAGGACGATGATAACGCTGGAGGATGAGGATCAAGCCGGAGGATGGGGACGGTGCAGGAGGATGGGGACGGTGCAGGAGGAGTATATAAAGCCGCCTGACGGTATAAGCTAAAGCGATGAAACCACAAAAAAGACGCTACTTTGGTCATCAGATACAGAGTTTGTGACAGACACGTTCAACTAGGAAAGACAGAATACCGAAAGAGAGTTTGAAGCAAGGCCATGTACCGACACATTCATGGAGAGAAAAGCAAGTGGTTGAGTCACATAATTGGAATCCAACCTGACCAACCCGTGCCTATAAAGCACAGCGTTCTGATTTTCTCAACCGTGGCAGATGAAGAATTAGATGGTTAGGAAAAGTTGTAAATATTCTAAATCATCACGTGATAAAAACTATGGAGCAACGCGTCTGGCCTTGGGCAGAAAACCACGGCTCCCCATGCCACGTGGATGAGGTAAGAACAGTGTCTAGAAAAGAGAAGAATTCGAGGTGACTTATTGCAGGTTTATAAGATAATTAAAGGAACGGATAAATTAGACTATAACAAGTATTTTTTCAAAATACAATCATCTACAAGAACAAGAGGGCATAGCTACACATTAACTAAAGAAAGGTCCAGATTAGATATTACGAAATATTTCTTTAGTCAGAGAGTGATGAAGGCTCGGAATGCATTGCTACAGGAAGTAGTGGAGGCAGCAACAATTAATGCATTTAAGAATGAATTGAATGCGCATAGCTTTTAGAGCAAGGTAATGCAAATTAAACTGGTTGTATACAGACTCATCTGGGGTAGTTGTCTTGCCGCCGCGATTCAATTTCAACCAGTGTTCGTAAAGCGATCTCAGTCCCGCCAGGCGGAGCGATAGCGCGGGCTTGCGGAAAACGCTTGCCCGCCTTTCCCCGTTGAGGTATCGGGATGCGGTGTTTTTTTTTGCGTCTCCTCCGCCGAGGTGCGCTGCTCTGGTCCGTATCGAGAAACGTTGTCAGTCGGTGGTGATTTATCTAAGGCTTATAGCAGAGCTCGACAGTTCGTCTCGCTGGTGGTCAGACTCTCGCAAAGAGCTTGTGACCGGCAAATGGAAAGCAGGAATCGTGCCTGAAGGCCCTGTGTTCTCCCGGGGACCAACCCTCGGGAGAAGGGCAGGCCAAATTGTCTCTAGTCCCAGTGAAATTCATCGCCGGGGTCGTTGGGATCCGTTCTGCACAGAGCGCTGCCATCCCTCCTCGAGCGAGCCCGGTCGGTCGGTCGTCTGGTGTGTGTAGGGGCCCCTGTCAGGCGGTCCTAGGTCGACGGAGTGAGGGACGGGGGGACGGGGGGGGGGGCAACCGTCCGTCAGTTCGTCAGTCGGTCCCTGCGGCCGTCCCAGTGAGGCTTTTTACACACCCGTCCTCCGCCGACCGGTGTGTGCGGTACGTACGTATCCGACAGATATCTGGTTGATCCTGCCAGTAGTCATATGCTTGTCTCAAAGATTAAGCCATGCATGTCTAAGTTCACACTGTCTCACGGTGAAACCGCGAATGGCTCATTAAATCAGTCGAGGGTCCTTAGATGACACGATCCTACTTGGATAACTGTGGCAATTCTAGAGCTAATACATGCTTACCAAGCTCCGACCCTCGCGGAAAGAGCGCTTTTATTAGTTCAAAACCAATCGTCGTTTCCCCTCACGGGGTTGCGGCGTCCCCTCTGGTGACTCTGGATAACTTTGTGCTGATCGAATGGCCTCATGTGCCGGCAACGCATCTTTCAAATGTCTGCCCTATCAAATGTCGATGGTACGTGACATGCCTACCATGTTTGTAACGGGTAACGGGGAATCAGGGTTCGATTCCGGAGAGGGAGCATGAGAAACGGCTACCACATCCAAGGAAGGCAGCAGGCGCGCAACTTACCCACTCCCGGCACGGGGAGGTAATGACGAAAAATAACAATACGGGACTCTTTCGAGGCCCCGTAATTGGAATGAGTACACTTTAAACCCTTTAACGAGGATCTATTGGAGGGCAAGTCTGGTGCCAGCAGCCGCGGTAATTCCAGCTCCAATAGCGTATATTAAAGTTGTTGCAGTTAAAAAGCTCGTAGTTGGATCTCAGGCGCAGGCGGGCGGTCCGGCTCGCGCCGGTTCACTGCCCGTTGTCTCCTGCCCTACCGTCTGCCGGCTCTCTCCCACAGGTGCTCTTTGCTGAGCGTCCTGGGTGGCCGGCGCGTTTACTTTGAAAAAATTAGAGTGTTCAAAGCAGGCCTCGGCTGCCTGAATAATGGTGCATGGAATAATGGAATAGGACCTCGGTTCTATTTTGTTGGTTTTCGGAACTGGAGGTAATGATTAACAGGGACAAACGGGGGCATTCGTATTGACGGAAGGGCACCACCAGGAGTGGAACCTGCGGCTTAATTTGACTGAACACGCCAATACTGTAGAACGACTGACAAATCGAGAGCACTTCCGTTGGGTCTAATAATGAACGTGTGCTGGTATTAGACTCACGGAAGACAAGTCAGCTCTTTAACATTCTAATGAAAGAACGCTACGGAAATCGTGTTTAACCCCGCAGAAATCGCAGATTTCAGATACCTGGTAATTGACAAACAAAAGCCCTCATTTACTTCGTCTGGTCTAATAGTGAACGGGTGCTGGAAATAAACCATCTGAAGACAGGTCAGTTTTACCCTACAAATGACAGAGCGTTGCTACGGTAATCCAGCTCAATTCGAGAGGAGCCGCAGACATTTTGGTTCACGTACCAGGCTGATAAGCCAATGGCGCGAGGCTACCATTTGAGGGATTACGGCCGAACGCCTGTAAGCCGAAATCCCGCCCAAAATCTCAGCACCACTGCAATGGGAGGCTTCGACATGGTCGGGACCTGGAGCTCGCGCTCCAGCCCTATCTGGTAGAGCCGCAGAAAGAGGTCTCTGCCGTCCGCCGATCAAAGCGGGCGGATAGCTGCTTGATATTCACCCTATACGGTGATGGCGTGCGAAACCACCAACATAAGACTTAGTTCTTGGTCGGGGTGTCGAAAACAGTAGAGCAGCCACCTCACTGTGAACTGTCGAGACTCAACCAATGACCATGAGATTTGTCCGCACACTAAGCGAACAACATCTCCGTGACATTACCAGGCTTGTCCCCTGGTTAAATGCACTTCTGCCTCGATCTCTACCTCTGTACGCTATCAGCCATACCAATGGACGCAGAAGAGATGCAGACTAGCGGACATTGCACATCTGCCCTACTGTGTCAACCTCCCAGGTGGCGGGGAATGCTAGGCGTACCATCACTGAAGATGTGCCGAGAAAATAAAGGGAGCAAGGAGGTACCCCGCCCACATGCACATGATACATTTCTGGCAGGACGTGACAATCCTGGGATACAGACACACTGGACTGCCTCTCTTCCGGGTAAACCAGTCCATATCATATATCATCTCATATATCATCACCGCACCCTATAGACACGAGTAGTGAAGACTCGTTAGTCTGGTAAGACAACTTCCATAAGAGAGACAACTCTAATCCAAAACAACTGCTGCCTTGCAGATAGGCTGGGGACAGCCAAAGGCTAAGGAGGGCATCCCTACAGAAACGCCTGTTGAAATCGGATGCACGGGGCCACAAGCCTAACGAAACAGTGCAACGTAAATCGCAGTATGATGACAGTACAACCGATCAGAAAAACGTATGGCGCTCATCCTGCGGAGTCCCGCCAAGCAGCGAGAGTGGCGGGCCTCACGCTTCGAAGGGGCCCACCCTTGATTACTGGTGGTCACCCACCCATGTGTTGTGGAGTCAAGGCACATGGCTATGGGGCAATTTCTATTGACCAACAACTCAAGACCCTCAAAATACTACAGTGGAATGCGGAGGGAGTCATTAACAAAAAGCTTTCCCTAACACATTACCTGCATGAAGGTAAGATTGACGTGGCTTGTATCCAGGAAACGCACCTCAACAATAATCATAAATTCTCAATCAGAGGATACCAGACCTTCCGTCTCGATAGAGAAGGTCACAAAGGAGGGGTCCTGATACTGACCCGAAACTGCATACCGAGTAGCGCGGTATCTGTCAATCACACCGGACAAGCAGAAATTGTAGGAGTTGACATAATGGCTCAAGAGACGAAGCTCCGCATTTTCAATCTGTACGGACCACCAAATAAAGACCTATCGCTCTCGAGTATGGAAGTCAAAGACTTCAACAGTCACTCGGAGAGATGGGGATACTCGGACACAGACAGCAGAGGTGACGAAGTGGAAGATTGGGAGATAGATGCAAATCTCTCCCTAATCAATAGGCCGGAGGATAGCCCTAGTTTCTATTCTAGAACATGGCATACCACCTCGACTCCAGATTTGGCCTTCTCCACACAGGACATACACCATAAAATAGACCGCCAGGTGCTAAACCAACTGGCAGGTAGCGACCACAGGCCGATCAGGCTAGACATTGATATGGAAGTAGGCCCACAGGAAACAAAACCGCTCCCACGTTGGAATTACAAACAAGCCGACTGGAACAGATTTGCAATCCTGACAGATGGGCTGTGTGAAACCATCAACACACGAAACAACAAAATGAAGCCCATGGTGGAAAGCCTAAGCAAGGCAATAATGCAAGCCGCCACTGAAACCATCCCAAGAGGAGCTAGGAAAAATTATAAGCCCTATTGGAATGATGAGTTGCAGAAAGCGGAAGATGCAGTAACAAATGCTAGGAACATGGCAGAGCGAGAACAATCTATGGAGGCAAACATCGCCCTCAAATACACTCTAAACCAAACAGCAAGAGAGAGCTGGAAAAACAAAACCGAAAGCCTCAACCTAGACGAAGAAGGGAACAAGCTATGGAAGCTAGTCAGAGCCATGAATGACGAAACCCCTTCAAACAAACAAATCACCATCAAGCAGGGAGAAAACTTGCTCACTGGAAAAAAAGCAAAAGGGGCACGACAACATCAATACGGCACCAGAAGAGCATATGATGGCCAAATTAACAATGAGTGAAATGGAAGAGGCCATGAGAACATTAAAGAAAAGGAAGTCTCCCGGAAAAGACGGGATAACAAACGAAATGCTCATGGGGCTGGGCCAAACAGCGAAGAGGAAACTGCTATCAGTCCTGAACCAAAGCTGGAAAAGGGGAATTGTACTCCAGGCATGGAAAGACACAGTACTTGTACCAGTACCAAAAAAAGGAAGGGACGAAACAGATCCAAATGGATACAGGCCTATCAGCCTACTGAGCTGTGTTGGCAAACTGATGGAACGTATGATAAACACCAGACTGATTTGGCATCTGGAAGAAAAACGAATACTAATTCCACAGCAAGCCGGCTTTAAACAGCACAGATCCACTGAGGACCAGGTCATCCTCATAGCCCAGGAAATAGAAGATGCCTACCAGGCACAGAAACACACAGTAGCAGTTTGGGTGGACCTGGAAAAGGCATTTGACAAAGTCTGGAAAGACGGACTTAGAGTCAAGCTAAGGAGAAGTGAAGTTTGTGGGAGAATGTACAAGTGGATCAACCACTACCTCCAAAAAAGAACGGCCAGAGTCCAAGTACAAGGTAAGATGAGCAAAAAGGTGACACTCGAGCAGGGAGTACCCCAAGGGGGAGTACTGTCACCCACACTCTTCCTGGTATATATAAACGACATTACAGAGAATATACCAAGAAGAGTCCATAGCTCAATGTTTGCAGACGATCTGGCTATGTGGACCTCTGAAAAGAATCTCACCATAGCAAGAAATCGGATGCAGCAGGCCCTAACATCGCTGGAAGAGTGGACGAACTCATGGCTGGTCAAAATAAACGAGGAGAAAACCACATGTACAATATTCTCGCTTTCAATCAAACCCCAAAATACCAAATTAAGTTTAAATGGCAAAATCTTGCAGCCAAACGACAACTCAAACTATCTGGGAGTCACATTTGATCGGCGCATGACATGGAAAAGTCAGATCGAGAGAAACCGAATGAGAGCCAGAGAAAGAATGGCAATCATGAGGAAACTTGCTGGCACAAGTTGGGGAGCAGACGAAAGCATACTAAAGAAACTGTACACTGGAAGAGTGAGACTAGTTCTCGTGTATGGCATTGCGGCAGAGCCCAGCTGCAGTCAGAGAAACTCAGAAGACTGACTGACCATCCAATGCACCAGAGACTAAAGAATTTGGGAAATGGGAAACTAAAGCGGAGAAACTTTGCAGAAATAGCCAAAGCAAAGATGCACGAAGATCCCATAAACGCACTAACAACACCAAAGCCCATCACTACTGTACGAAAACCTACCTGGAGGCAGGATATATTTCCAGAGGTGGTAGAAAATATACCAGGTATTGGAAACAAAAACTGCCAGACTGAAAAAGAAAGGAGAGATACTACCCTAAGCTTTATATCGAAAAACTACCCAAGCATGGACTGGACCCATGCATACACCGACGGTTCTGTAACAAACACTACACAGAACGGAGGAGCAGGAGCATTCCTGAACCTACCAAATGGCAGACAAATAACACTGTCATTCGCTACTGGTAAGTACACAAGCAATTTCAGAGCGGAGGCAGAGGCACTGAGGGCGGCAGTGGAAGAAATGGTGACACATACTTAATGACTTGAGAGCAGTACTCTGTCCACTATGCCAGCAGTCCGCACCAAAAAGGCTAGTGGTACAGTGGGTCCCATCACACTGCAACATCCAAGGCAACGAGGAGGCAGACAGACTGGCAAAAGAAGGTGCAAGACTACCACAAACAGATACTAGTTTGACGTACGAAGAGTCAAAACGGCTTATTAAAGCCAGATACATGACCAAATGGGAAACTGAACATACCGGCTACACCAAAAACGATGCCTATTACCAGTTGAACAGAAGAGAGCAGGTCGTTGTCTTCAGACTTCGCACTGGCCACAATAGACTGAGGTACCACCTATTCAACAAATTGAAGATAGGTGGTACCGACGAATGCCCGTGTGGTACCGGGAAAAATACCGCTGAGCATCTGCTGCAGAACTGCCCGACATACGAGGATCAGAGAGAGCAGATGTGGCCATCACCAGTGGCAACACAAGACAAGCTTTATGGCAGTGTTGACAGCCTCAGGATGACCGCCGCTTTTTTCAAAAAAATAATGGATACTGTCTGACTGCGTACGATGAAGAAGAAAAGAAGAAGTATACAGACTCTGCAGAGTCTTGTAGACCAGTATAAAGATGTTAAGTTAAGTTAAGCTAAGACAAGACAAGTGAAGGTGTGCAGCCAATAAGTGACAATCTTTGAGGCATGCCATTTATGAACATATTAGCATTCCTGTTGGTTAGCGTGATCTCACTTATATTCAGCAGCGAAGCGTTGGAATAGACAGGACAGGCTGGTCTATACCAAAAGTTTTGTGAAGAACTAGAGAAGGCATAATTTTGCATAAAATGAATGTGAAATAAATTATAAATTGAAATTGTAATGGTCATTTTTGTTAAAGTGTAGTCACGTGTTAGCAAATTATCAAGCGGCAAAGGTGATTGTGTCCAGCCTAATGCAGTGTTGGAATCAGGTCAATTGGTAGCTAGGGGATGGTCATTAGTACGCTATTTTTTTCTCAAAGCCCAATAGCCACAAATTAGTCCAGCCTTCCCTTTCTGGCTTTATATTTTTAGACCAGGTGAACAATTATGTCCCTTTATGTTCATGACTCAGCTTACCCTAAAAAATGATCTTCACTCTTCGCTACTGCTTAAATTAATGACTCTCTGCACTCTCAAACGAAAGTATAAAACCAATACTGGCATGCTCCATCTGTTGCCTTTGGAAAGGAAGACCATATCTTGATCTTATATGCAATTTCCCCAACATAGAAGACAAAAAGAAGCAGAGGAACAGAAAAAATACAGTTACAAATAACGTCAGCCAAAAATGTCCACAACAGTCTGGACACATGCCTATACAGATGGTTGAGCTAAAGATGCCATTAGAAACAGTGGAGGAGGTATGATTATAAAACTACAAAGCGAAGTATACTCAGCAGCATTTGCCACTGAGAGACGCTGTAGCAACTTTAGTGCCAAGGTCAGAGCCCTGAGACAAACAGCTGAAACCATTATAGACCATAAGGAGCAGGCAGAAAAGCATGTGGTCATTCTCACATATGCCCTTGCAGTGTTAATGGCTCTCAAGAACCAGCACAAAAATGAACTCGGCGCTCTGGCAAACTCGCTTGAACGCCTGTCCGAGTGCTACAATAAAAAGCATAGTCCAATGGATACCAGCCCACTGCAACATTCCAGACAACCAGGAGACAGACAGGCTTGCCAGAGAGGGAGGAATGCCGCAGCAGAGTGATATTGAAAACACATACAATGAGACAAAATCAGCCATCAGGGCAACGCAAAGTGCAAAATTGAAAAAATAACCACCCTGGCCACATAGAAATCAATGACTACCACCGATTCTCCAGGTGAGATCAGGTGATCATTCTCGGGCTACGCACAGGACACAAGAGACAGATGTAATCTGTACAAAAAATTCAAGACTGGCACCATGGTCCACTGACGGCAGAACACATTTTGCAGTCCTGGTCACTGTATACCAACAAAAGAAGTAGCATTTGCAACAGCCAGTGTCCTTCCACGAGAAGCTGGTCGGAGCCTCAAGTCGACTGCTGACTTTGTTAGAGTCATTGAAGTTGAAGTCTGAAGACGAACGAGGAAGAAGAAGACATTAGTGACTCCCAAGTCGGTTCTGGAGACGCTGATACACACACATACAACTAAGAAGATATATTTTTTATGAGGATGACGATTAACAACATAATTGCTTAACATCACATTGCAATGGATCCCTTGACATAGCAGGCTACCAGGAAATGAGAAAGCCGACAGACTAGCAAAGACATGGGCCTCCAAACAACAATTGGATACACCCTGTAGTAGTGACACAGGTAAATGAATCATTAAGAATATTACCAGGAAAATCTGGATGAACATCTGGGTGACGGAAACAACAGGTTGCAGTGTATTTAGTGAAAATGTCACAGCCAAAAAGTAGTGACATAAATAAACTACATAGAAGTGATCAAAGTCTCATCTTTCTGCTCCGTCCAGGACACACCAGTCAATATCCGCTTGGCAGCGCATGAGCTGCAGTGGTCAGCGACCCATAGCTGACTGATAGCGTCAGGGCCAGCGAACCAGAGCTGCCAATACCCTTCTACACCTCCACGCGGTGAACCTGGATAACAGGCTGCAGCAGGGCAGACTGGCTAAGGAGAAGGGATCGAAGAGGGAATGCTAACCCGTACTCAAAAAATGCTTGCTGAAGTCGGATGTGTTGGACCGAAAGGTGCAAATATCGCAATCAAGCTATAAACTACGACACAACGAATTCTGTTCTCTGGACTACATTCTGCTACTTAAGCCCTTTCAGGGTTTGGTAGCGGGAGATTGATAACTTACGAAGCCAAGCCAATAGCCGCTTGAACCGCATCAATCCCCAGCACCTGCCCATGCGCAGACATTGCTCTCACCCTGATGAAACAGACACCTACTCCTTTAGTGCAAGACGCTTGGCGGACATGAGAAGATTCTTTCAAGCACCATTAACAAGTGTCAACACACTGTACAGAGAAGTGAAACAACTGAAGAAGACCTGTATCTATATAAGAATGACAATTGGCTGCCAAGAGCAGGCTTACTCAGCAGTTATGGGATAGCAACAACATTGGAGAAATCTCAAGTTGTCATTTGGGCAGAATGAGTTGAAAAAAATCTGGCTCTTTCTCATTTGATCCTTCAGTCCTTTCATAACTTGACGCTGCAAGGCAAAACAGGATAAGTGAGACAAAAAAGCCCTTTGAGTGCTAATTCGCAAATTATGACAACAGCACTTATACTATTATTCTTCTTCCTCGTAATTTTGTTTGTCCTTTTGACACATGACTCTGTACAGGAAGTATGTACCAGAGAAAGGCATTCTTCCTCACTGTCATTGTTAGTGTATCAGTTTATTTTAACTTAACTTAACTTAACATCTTTATACTGGTTTAGAAGACCCTGCAGAGTCTGTATACAACCAGTTACATTTACATCACCTTGCTCTAAAATCTATGCGCATCCAGTTTATTCTTAAATGCATTAACTGTCCCTGCCTCCACTACCTCCCCTGGCAATGCATTCCAAGCAGACACCACTCTCTGACTAAAAAAATATTTCCTAATATCTAACCTGGACCTCTCTTTAATCAGCTTGTAGCTATGCCCTCGTATTATTGTAGGTGGCTGTATTTTAAAAAACATGTTATAGTCTAATTTATCGATTCCTCTGATCATCTTATAAACCTGTATTAAGTCACCACGAATTCTTCTCTCTTCGAGACACTGTAGGCCGGTTTTTCTGAGTCGTTCCTCATAACTGTTAGATCCGAGGTAGTCTTCTTTGTTCATCCTGAGGTCAAGGTCCCGGTTTCTCTTACAAAGAACACCGTTGTTTGTAAGGTGGTTTTTATCTCCATGTAACTTTTGTCTCATATCTGTGTCGTGAGGCCAGTACTGTTCTCTCTTGCATGTGCATGCAGCTTTGTAGGATGTGTTCCACAGTCATGGTTGTTAGCGAGGCTGCTATGAAAACAGCCCGTTTTCACGGATGACTACGAGGAAGCCGAGGTGAGGGTCTTGGCCAGTATGTTTGTCTGACCCTGACTAATATGTTTGATCAGTATATTTTGCCTGACCAGATGTTAGTCTTCCTTCCGTCCACTGTAATCGTATACTCCCTACATGGACACCTGTCCGAATCTGCATTTTATTGTGATGACCTTTTGAGCCTATTATGTCCAGTTCTCAGTGGGAAGATGACTTGGTTTTCTCTAGGGTATTGAATAGTCTATTATACCCTCAAATTTGATCCAACTATGGAATTGACTTCATTATACGTGATGCTCAGGTCTGATTTCATGGAAGCTCTACACTAGTTTGTCTGTAGATTTATTGTCTTCGACATTGCAGTGATCGACATTGCAGTGGGAGGAGACAAAAAAGGATAAAAGGTTAGGTAATAATCATCTCAGACGCATCTCCTCTACCCCTGACGGTACAGAGGAACTTCTTTTGTGTTGCAGATGTTCGTAATCAAGTGAACAGACAAATAGATCTTCCTTCTTCTACGTTCGTTCTCAGTCTCCCACTATCAAGTCCTGAACAGGGCTTTGCAAGTAGCAGGATGCAGTCCGGAGAACGGGATGTGCTGTTGCTAGTTTGCAGCTATTTGCACCTTCTGGTCCGACACATCCGTCTTCAGCAGAGAAATGGATGTCTTTACAGGTCATTGGCCTTTTGTGTTTTTGCTTAATGTCTTAATCGGCATGCCTCATTTAGGTCCTCATGCAGGTCACTTTTGGGTAATAATGGCATTACTTTTATCATTTTTACACTGACTAACAGCATGCTCGTTTAGATTTAAATTATTGGATTACTAAATGACCCGTTTTCAGCAGCGGTTACACTGTTGTGGGTCCCAGCTTATCTTCCAACGGTCTCTGTCTTGGGCCAATGAGTCGCCCATCTGTGGCATCGTGAATGTTGTTGCAGGATACAAGGGAGTCAGGCTGTGTTGGTGGTCGTTTCTTGTCTCTGGGGTACTATATTGCTGTCGTCGTGCTTAATCGACTGTCCGTTTTTCGCAGTAAGTGTTCATTTCGAGTCCCATTTTCTTTCCCTCTCGGTGGAGCTCAGCTAGCATTTCAATGGCTGCCTCTGTGATGAGTACTAGATCACCTGCAAAATAAAGGTGATTTACCAGCCTGTCATTTATGCTGATGCCAAAGGAAACTCAGTCGCATTGCTGATGGATTTCAGAAAGGCGCGGTCAGATGGGGTTACCTTGACGGACTCCTCTCTGTATGATTTTCAATTGCAAAGGTTTTTAAGTGCGTTTTATTTCCTGCACATTAATAACATTTACTGTTTTATTACAATATTTATTATTTGGATTATGTATACTTCATGTCGCTTACAATGCTGGTACATTCTTATATATAATCCTTATTATTAATACTTTATGTGACAGATATTTGATACATTACACCGTAACATTCCCAATACATTTTGTTAAAAAACCGTTACTGTTTCAAGGTTTAGGGTTAATTATATGTCTTATGAAATAGACCCAATACGTGAACCAAACTGCAGATTCTGCAACGACCACGAGGAGTCAGTCGAGCACCTCCTTACTTTGTGCGAAACCTACTGCTCCCACCATGCACAACACATCACTATAACAATTGAGGAGGGCATGTGCTTTTGTCCTGGATACATTGGGCTGTCAAGAGCTGGCAGTTCACAGCTGTCACATGTGTCAAACTATGTTTAGATTGTTGTTATCCCATAGCTGCTGAGCAAGCACGTTCTTGGCTGCCCAATGCCATTCTTAGATAGATACAGGTCTTCTTCAGTTGTTTCATTGCTCCGTACAGTGTGTTGTCAACAGTGCTTGCAAGAATATTTTTCCTCATGTCCACAAGCACCATTTACTCAAATAGTAGGCGTCTGTTTCATCATGGTATGCACGGGCAGGTGCTGGGGATTGTATTCGGTTCAAGTGGCTATTCAGAATTGAAAGATAAGACTTTGATCTCTTCCTTGTAGTATTTATGTCATAATTATTTTGTGGATGTGACATTTAGTTAAATACAATGCGACCCGTTGTTCCCGTCTACCACCTGTTCATCCAGATTTTCAGCTTAGATTGTAATTTTAGCTCAATTTTGAATACTTACTTTCTGTGTCCAAGTACCACGTTACACAGTATGCATCCAGTATTCGGCGACATGGACTGTCATTTGCTCCAGTATGTTGCACCTATTACATGTTTCCTGGAGGTTGGGGCAGGTCATCAGGTGATCTGGGTACTGTATTGCGCCAGTCACGTGTGATTCCATCGTTTTATATTCCTCTTGCACCAAAATACACCAGTTCAGAGACTTCCATGTTGTGTATGGTAGATGTGTAGATTTTAGGAAGCTATGTCTGGATTTGAGTCTTGTGCTCTGTACCTGATTTCTGAACTTTGGGTACCTTAGGTCATGATCCTGTTTTTCTCGTTCGATTTCTACTGCGACTCTTCTTTGAATCTCATGTGTAATGTAATGCGAGGTTCCTAAGTAAGCTCGTAACTATGCCAATTATGGGGTATATTTTATCAGGGTCAGTGAATCAATTTTGAATAGAACTATTTGACATACAGAATTGCGACAAGTGCCCAGACTGAAACAATATCATCCAGGACATTTTAGAACCAAAAGAAGAAGTATCTTAGTTAGATGAAAAGATGTTTTAAGAGAGCCTTTCTCTGAGGGACCCAGTGGTCTCGGGGTAAAGTGTTCGCCTTGGGTGCTGGAGGGGTGAAATCATCATGGTAGAGGCCGGGATTTTTTCACGCAGATCATGAGGAAAAAATTTTTCAGGATCTTTGAGAAGTGAGATCAGACACCCGTGTGCAGTGGCATGCACTTAGCAGTTGGAAATCAAAAAGAGTAGGCTTAACGGCCGCTGCCCGAACAAAATTCAAGTTAAAAATCTACTCAAATTATTCTAGGGATCCTCACCCCACAGTGAATATGTCGGAAAAAGGGGATTGTGTGGCTATAACATCAGGAATTGGTTGTGGTTAGCGAAGCGGCATAGATGGCACCTGACAGGCTCTGGGTCTACCTGTTTTAATTTACACTTCCACCACCACCAGTCCCAAAAATAACGATCGTATTCCAGGGGCTACCAACATAACGGTTGGTAACAGATACTGGGATAGACCTGGCAAGTCACCAGCGGATTCTCTCAAACATTCGGGAAACTCAGACGCTAGTCCAGTCAGGCACAACATGTTGACCAGGACGTCGCGTGAGGGTCGGGCACAATATACTGACCAAGGCCACCATCTCTCTTCCATGTAGCGTTCCCTGGAAACAGGCTGGCTGCCGAAAGGTGGATAGATGTGATCTTTGAAGTAGTCATCATATCACGCAGATGAAGCCAAGCATCGCACAACAGCCTGGAGGACCATGGTCCACCTTCATCAGCACATTTGGGAGATAAGGAAAGCTACTACAACCAGCCACTTAATGCCATTTTCAGGACGCACGAATAAGTAGGCATACTCATTGTGGACATTAAACAACAACTCTCAATATACTAGTCTGAACATGTTTGATGAGGGAATAGTCACATGTTTTAATTCACATCATTGCTTTCTTACAAATAAAATTACACATACTGCTACCAAATGTCAGTAACAAAATAGAGAGAGAGAGAGAGATAATGATAGAAAGAGAAATAAGACATAATTTATAGATTATATACAGTTTGAAACATGCATTAGAAGCCATACAATTAACATTATATACATGTGTTCTTTTTAAACAAGCATATCAACAGTTCAACAAAAATGTTCAGGGAATATCATCTCCTTCCATATACCATTCGTGCGGGCAAAAAAAATAAAATAAAATCACACTCCAAAGTTTACAGCTTCAATATGAAGGCAAAATTATTTAAGGAAGCAAGTTATAACATAAAATGATGTGTGTTTAGTAATCTAGGAGACCAGCTCAAACAAGCACAAAGATATAACAGGAAACACTTTAGACAGTAGCAGCTGTACATTTTGACCATGTATTACCAAATGTTTGTGGCGATTTAAAATTTACATCAGGAGACACTGAAACAAAACAACACAAGGGCCTTTTATATGATATTGGTGAGCATAGGATAAAAGATATTGCCATTCAAAGTTTGATATGAGCCTTTCAATATAAGGGCTATGTGGTGATAAAAATTCAAACGATAAGAGCTAGCAAGGGATAAGGTATGGTGATAGAAGAAACTTAGCTACTTGAAAATAACTTTAAAAAGAATTATAAAAACATGTTTGGGCTTCTACTTATCATATGAAGTCCTCAAGTTGACGTCTGACAGCGTACAAAGAAGAAGAAGAAGAAGATATAAAGTTCTAATATGACATATATTATTTTTAGTTACAAGATGGGGGCCGAAGATGCAGCAGTGAATGAGCTGACAGTAGTCAGCGGATAAATGGCTGACTGCTTGCATCAGGGTCAGTGAATTATAGCTCGCCAAATACTTATTCCACTTTCAAATGACAGTCCTGGAAACAGACTGCACCCATGCAGTCTAGCCGAGAGCATAGACATTGAAAATGTTACGTCAAACCTGACCAGAAAAAAGCATTGCTGAAACCTTATGTGCCGGGCTGAAATGCGCAGATATTGTAGCCTTGCTGTGATGTATGATACAGGGTCACGTCTGTTTCAAGGTTAACACCAAAGAAGAAGATTATTTCCCATGGTAGTGAGCAAAAAACTGTTAATGGGCTAGCGGAAATCCCTAAACAAATTACGCATACTATGAGGGAAAAATTGATTATATGAATTCAGTAACTGCAAAAATTGAGGGGGACAAAGAAAAGAGCAGGCAGAACAAATCAGATTCTTCAATATTGCGTACGCAGAAGAAGATTCTTCAATATTAGATAACACTTGCATCCCTATGAAGAAGAAGAAAAGAAAGAAAATATGCATCCCTATGAAGAAGAAGAAAAGAAAGAAAATATGCATCCCTATGAAGAAGAATAAAAGAAAGAAAATATGCATCCCTATGAAGAAGAAGAAAAGAAAGAAAATATGCATCCCTGTGAAGAAGAAGAAAAGAAAGAAAATATGCATCCCTGTGAAGAAGAAGAAAAGAAAGAAAATATGCATCCCTGTGAAGAAGAAAAAAAGAAAGAAAATATGCATCCCTGTGAAGAAGAAGAAAAGAAAGAAAATATGCATCCCTATGAAGAAGAAGAAAAGAAAGAAAATATGCATCCCTGTGAAGAGGAAGAAAAGAAAGAAAATATGCATCCCTGTGAAGAAGAAGAAAAGAAAGAAAATATGCATCCCTGTGAAGAAGAAGAAAAGAAAGAAAATATGCATCCCTATGAAGAAGAAGAAAAGAAAGAAAATATGCATCCCTATGAAGAAGAAGAAAAGAAAGAAAATATGCATCCCTATGAAGAAGAAGAAAAGAAAGAAAATATGCATCCCTGTGAAGAAGAAGAAAAGAAATAAAATATGCATCCCTGTGAAGAAGAAGAAAAGAAAGAAAATATGCATCCCTATGAAGAGGAGGGTGGCAAGAGCGGGGTGTGTGTGTGTGTGTGTGTGTGTGTGGTTGTCGCCACAGTTAGTGCATTCAAGAACAGATTGTATGCAGTTAATTTTAGATCAAGTGGAGTAGAATAAACTGATTGTACACAGACATAGTAGTCTTCTAAACCAGTATAAAGAAGTTACAACCTTACAAGGATGTCAAAAAAGGCAACCAAAAGATGTATTTTGCTTTAAGATGCTTGCAAGCTGGATCATGCAAAGCATTGTCACAGAACAGACGACATCACTGTAACACACATATTGCATTAGCCCAGGTTTCAATACAGGGCTAACATAACATAACTGCTGGCCTTATCCTCAGAGCACAGAAGAAAATATGACGATTCTCCACATGCCCCTACTATAAACTTGACAACACAGATTCTCCACATGCCCCTACTATAAACCTGACAACAACACAGATTCTCCACATACCCCTACTATAAACCTGACAACACAGATTCTCCACATACCCCTACTATAAACCTGACAACAACACAGATTCTCCGCATACCCCTACTATAAACCTGACAACAACAGATTCTCCACATAGCCCTACTATAAACCTGACAACACAGATTCTCCACATGCCCCTACTATAACCCTGACAACAACACAGATTCTCTACATACCCCTACTATAAACCTGACAACAACACAGATTCTCCACATGCCCCTACTATAAACCTGACAACACAGATTCTCCACATGCCCCTACTATAACCCTAACAACACAGATTCTCCACATACCCCTACTATAAACCTGACAACAACACAGATTCTCCACATGCTCTACTATAAACCTGACAACAAAACAGACTAACCTTAGTTACTGATATACATGGGAATTTTTTTTATATATACATATATATATATACAAAGAATTGTAATTAAATAATCTTCTACTTCTGCGTTCATTCTCAATCTCCCGCTACCAAATCCTGAACAGGGCTTTGCAAGTAGTAGGGTGTAGCCTGGAGAACGGCATGCATTGTGTCACTAGTTTACAGCTTGGCTGTAATATTTGCACCTTTCGGTCCAACACATCCGTCTTCAGCACAGTTTTGAAATGACAGAAGTGTTTCCAATTTTAGACAAGTTTACATAGTAGAAACAAAATGTTTTTTCCCAATGTCCTTGACGATAAATATCCCAAATTTGGGCACATTTTTCTCACAGTCAGTTTATTTTAAAGTTTAGGACAAGTCTCCAGGACATAAATATTTCTTGGTATTTTCAACAAATGTGTATTATTTCCAATTTCAGATAAATATAAATTCCCCTGACATAAATTTTGGGGAGAGGTTGGGGAGGGGGGGTTGTCCGAGCAGCTCCAGAAAATGTGCAGGGATGATTTTTTCTATATCAATGATGCTATGCCCCGAGATCTCCCACAAAATAAGGTTTATGTCCACGTGTCGCATGAGACTTCTAGACGCTGCGGAGCAGTAATTTGTACATGAAGTGTGTTCTCATCCTTTCACCTATATAAACACAGATAGAGAAAAATGGAATTTAAGATGAACTGCAGAAAAAAATCATATAAATAATTAGAACACATACAAAAACGGTTAAAGCATGCAGTTTCACAATCAAAGACTACCTGAGGAGGCCTGTAAAAGTACCATTAAGTACTCGACAAATGAAAACAACACTATCAAGTACTGGATTAATGAAAACAATAACTATCAAGTACTGGACAAATGGAAACAACACCATCAAGTACTGGACAAATGGAAACAACACCACCAAGTACTGGACAAATGGTAACAACACCATCAAGTACTGGACAAATGGAAACAACACCACCAAGCACGGGACAAATGGAAACAACACCATCAAGTACTGGAGAAATAAAAACAACACTATCAAGTACTGGACAAATGGAAACAACACCATCAAGTACTGGACAAATGAAAACAACACCATCAAGTACTGGACAATTGGAAACAACACCACCAAGTACTGGAGAAATGGAAACAACACCATCAAGTACTGGAGAAATACTAATACAAAATCGATTGGTTAAAAGTCACACCAAAAGACGGATCTTCTAGAGGGTAGATGGACAAAGTGTGTTGCCAGGCACCGTGAATGTCTAGAAAAACAAGACACCAAAAAATGTCTGGGTCGGACTCTTGTAAAAAAGTTATTTTAAAAACTGCTGTTACTTAATGATTGTCACCTGTAATAAAGGCTGCCGTGCATTTCTTGAATTTTTATTTGACATGGTTTTGGTACCTAACCTACAAGTTTAATACTATTTTTCAAGGTGCCAATGCAACATACTAACCTAGACCCCAGCATTATGTTCATGAAGGGAATCTGGAAACACACTGTGTTACATCAACCTGGTGGGGATCAACACTGTGATCCTCATATTGATGAGCCTGTCAAAACTTTCACTGCACTACAGTGGGGAGGACCTACGTCCATCTTGGTGCATGAGGACCGGTGAAGAGAAGACTAATGTCTGGTCAGGCAATACATACTGTTTCTTAACTTAACGTCTTTATACTGGTTTAGAAGACCCTGCAGAGTCTGTATACAACCAGTTTCATTTACATCACCTTGCTCTAAAAGCTATGCGCATTCAGTTTATTCCACCTCCCCTGGCAATGCATTCCATGCAGACACCACTCTCTGACTAAAAAAATATTTCCTAATATCTAATCTGGACCTCTCTTTAGTCAGCTTGTAGCTATGCCCTCGTGTTATTGTGGGTGGCTGTATTTTAAAAAACTTGTTATAGTCTAATTTATCCATTCCTCTGATCATCTTATAAACCTGTATTAAGTCACCACGAATTATTCTCTCTTTGAGACACTGTAGGCCGGTTTTTCTGAGTCGTTCCTCATAATTGTAATTCTGGAATCCCACTATCATCTTTGTCGCTCTTTTTTGTATTCTTTCCAGCATGTTTATATCCCCTCTATATAGATAAGGACTCCACACCTGTACACAGTACTCCAATCTAGGTCTAACTAAAGCTTTATACAGTTTGACGATCACTTCCTTGCTCCTATGTTTAATATTTCTTTTTATCATACCTAACATTGCATTTGCCTTTTTCACTGCTACTTTAACTTGCTCACTCACCTTTCCTGTATGATCTATTATAACCCCTAGGTCCCTTTCCTTATCTATCTTTCTAATATTGTTTTCTCCCTTTCTGTAATTATGTTCCATATTGGATCTACCCATGTGGATGACTGTACATTTATCTACATTAAACTCCATTTGCCAGCTTACAGACCATTCTCGAATTTTATCTAAATCCAACATCAATATATCCACTTCTGCTTTAGATGAGACACTACTGCATAGTTTTGTGCCATCAGCAAATTTTGCAATCATGGATCCCATATCAATGTCCAAATCGTTTATTTATATCAAGAACAAAATTGGTCCCAAAACCAAGCCCTGTGGCACACCACTTTTCACTTCACACCACTCAGAGTACTACTTATTTATGCACACCCTCTGCCTTCTTCCCGTTAACCAATTTTCAATCCATTTGGCAACTTCCTCACCTATTCCATGTGATTTTAACTTTCGAAATAATCTTTGATGAGGTACTCTATCAAAGGCCTTTGCAAAGTCTAGATAAATAAAGTCCACTGACTCCCCTTTATCTATGATTTTAGTAACCTCCTCCATGAATTCTAATAGATTTGTTAAGCATGATCTCCTGCTGACTATTTCTAATTAGATTAAATTTGTCTAAATGCATTACAATGTTTTCTTTGATTATTGACTCTAACAATTTACAGACTATGCTCGTTAAACTCACTTGTCTATAATTTGCTGGATCTGATTTTTTGCCTTTTTTGAATAAGGGGATCACTCCTGCATCTTTCCAATCCCGTGGAACAATCCCTTTTGTTAGTGATTGAAAACATAATATAGCCAATGGTTTTGCTAGTTGGTCTCTAATTTCATACAGCAATTTTGGATGAATACCATCTTGACCTAAACATTTATTCACTTTCAACCCCTCCAATTTTTTAAAAACCATTTCCTCTGTAATACAGATTGATCTTAATCCCGCTGTATCCATGTCTCTTTGAAAAATATCTATTGGCTCTGGGATCTTGGAGCAGTCCTCTTTTTTGTAGACTGTGCCAAAGTACTGATTGAGTAGATTAGCTGCCTCCCTATTCTCACTTATTATTTTCTCTGTACTGTCTATGAGAGGGCCTACTTTGTCTTTCGTTCTTTGTTTATTTCTAACATAAGTGAAGAAGCTTTTACTGTCAGTTTTGATCCTCTGAGCAAGTTTTTTTTCGAAGTCTATTTTTGCTGTTTTATTCGCTTTCTGAGATATGTTCTGCTTGTCCAAATATTTTAAATATGTTTCTTTTGATTTACCTGCCTCTATATATTTTTTCCATGCTTTATTTTTCGCTCTTTAACGTGTCACTACAAATCTAGTTATCCACTTTTTACGCTTGGGGTTTACCTTTCTACATGGAACACATTCCACTTTTAGCGTTTCTAGAACTGTTTTAAAACTCTCCCACTCCTGTTCAACATCTGTTCCTACGACAATATCTTTCCAGATTATGTGGTTCGCTGCCTCTTTCATCCTCTTTACATCTGCCTTAGAATAGTCGTATGTTCGCATGTTTATGTTTACTTCTTTCCCTGCAATAAGATCCCAACGGATGATTTGATGGTCCCATTTTATTTCTGGATAGTTGAAATCTCCCATTAATAATAATTTCCCTTCACTTGTCTTTGCTATGCTACTAATCAGCTTCTCATCTTCCTCTTTTGACTTGATGAACATCTATAGCACACTCCAATCACTGTTTTTTCACCCCCACTTTCTATTTCTCCCCATACACTTTCATTTTTGTTACCACATGATAAATCATCTTTGATCGTTATATTAACAGAATTTATACAGTATAATAAAACGCCACCTTCCTTAGTCTTGTCTCCAACTATCCTATCTTTTCTTAACATTGTATATCCCTCTATTTCAAGTTCACTATCTGCAATCTCCTCATATGTCCATGATTCTGTTAATCCTATTATATCTGGTTTTTCTTCTTCTACATACAGGACAATGTTAGTCAGAGTCAGGCAAAATATACTGACCAAGACCCCCACCTCACTTGCTCGCAGTTCTCCCCTGGAAACGGCTGTTTCATGACAGTCTGGTTAACAAGGTGGGTGATTGATGTGATCCCTGTTGTAGTCAGCAACATACAGAGAACGGCAAGCATAGCACAACCGCTTAAAGGACATGAATCAGCCTTCATCAGCATTCTCGGAATGTGAGGAAAGATACTGCAACCCACCCCTTTGCGCCATTTTCAGGACACACAAAAGAGTAAGAGCCCATGCAAGCCTGATACCAGAGTAAACTTGTAAAGGGTGAAAAACCTAAGATAAAGGCAGCTTTAAAAACAATATATACCTTTTAACAATAATTTTGTTGGCAGTTAAATGTAATTTTAGAATAAACAAACGTCAATAAATGTCCGCATTTGCTAGCAACATGATCAATTCTGGTTACCTTATTCAACATGATCAATTCTGGTTACCTTATTCAAACCCCAAAATTTGCAGTCAGGCGTTCCTTCAGAGGAGGGGGGAACTGGTCGGAAAACTTGGACCAGTTATCCTCGCCAACCTGGGACTTGAAGCCATGAAGTATCTAGAGACAAACACAAACATGTATTGGATTTGAAGCCATGAAGTATCTAGAGACATAAACATGTATTGGACTTGAAGCCATGAAGTATCTAGACATAAACATAAACATGTATTTATAGCATGACAGCAGAAATATTAACCTTTTACATCTTGTAGCATCAGAAAAAAATCAACTTCCACCGAATCGGGTTGATACCAACTTCCTTACACATAAGTTACGTCCTGTAATTTAGTTTGTCGAATTTCAGATTTTGACATCTCTCCATACATAAGCCTACCTTGCCATGATCCAAGGAGATATGCCAGCAGGAGTTTTACTTCTGGCAGGGTCGACCAAGCCAGACAGGCCCTTGGTGAGGGGCCAGACAAAAGGGTTGAGGAGCAGGTGGAGTCCTATAGGTGTAACTGCAGAACCCACCACCGAGTGGTACATGCTCTTGGCTGCACCAATTCATCCCTACTTCATGTGTGAAATGCATTCTTGTCTTGTTCTTTACTTTTTGTCCTCTATCATTTATCCCCACGGATGACAAAGAGATACAGACCAGCAGATATTGCACCTCTGACCATTTTTGACAATCACTACAGATGGGCTGGCAAAACTGACGGAAGAATGATGATAGCCGACCCAGATGAAAGTGATATGTCCCTGGCAGGACATAACGATCCTGGGACACCGACATGCTGGACTGCCTCTCTTTGGGGATACTCGAAAGATGCGTCCATAAACCCCCAACGCAATCATGATGCCTCTTAGACAAAGGATTCTATACGAGATTGGACATCATCTCAACATTTGAGGAGGATGTGTGCTTTTGTCCGGGAGTCATTGGGCTGTCAAGAGCTGCCAACTCACAGCTAAAGGGATTATATCATCATCAAGAATTTGACATCACCTACAAGATGGCAGATGATTCATGCATGCGTTAGCTGTTATGTACCATAGAGTTACTTTCGATAAGTAAATAATTTATAGATGATTCATTCATGCGTTATGTACCATTGCGTTACTTTCGATAAGTAAATAATTTATAGATGATTCATTCATGTGTTATGTACCATTGCGTTACTTTCGATAAGTAAATAATTTATGAACTAGATAATTTTATGTACGTTATAAAGTTTCAAAGTTTAATGCAAGACCTTATATTAACGATCATGCATGTGAATTACACAATGATACTGAACACAAGTTTGAGTTAGACTGGGGGAAAGAATCCGGGGACTGCTAAGGATATGGAGGAATTGAAAGCAAAAATATTCATGGCACTGTGAGCATAATTTATTTGAGGGTTGGGTGGTGGTGAGATTTTCCCTTTTTTCATGACTAATATCTATTTTAATTACGAATTTTCATTTTCATGTTATACATAGTTTAATTATGTTTTAAGATCTATAAATCACAATTTTAGCAAAATTTGTCTAATATTAATTAACTGTATTTTGGGGTTCAAGACGAGCAATGCATGAGCTGCAGTGACCCATAGCTGACCACTAGCGCCAGGGCTAGCGAACCAGAGCTGCCAAGACCCTTTTACACTTCTACACTGTGATTCTGGATAACAGGCTGCAACAGGGCAGACTGGCTAAGAAGAAGGGATCGAAGAAGGAAGGTTAGCCTCGATACTAAAAGAAAAGGCTGCTTAAGTCTGATGTCTCGGGCCGAAAGGTGCAAATATCAAGTCAAGCTGTAAACTGCGACACAACGCATTCTGCTCTCTGTACTACATTCTGCCACTTAGAGCCCTTTCAGCGTTTGGTAGCGGGAGATTGAGAATAGACAAAGCCAAGCCCAACTGTATTTTGGAAGGAAAAAAAACCAAATGAAAAAAAATGCCATGCAGAGTTGCAGCACTGGCCTAGACTGGATGACACGAACTGAAACAATTATTCATGGCAGGAAAGGTTGTGGTAGAACTATATGGTTGTTTTATTTTTCTTTAACTATTGATACCTCAGTAAAAGGTGTTTGGTAGGCAGACATATTTGACTCATTTTGGGGAGATGTGCTTTCAACCACAGACTGGTGAAAGATACAGCTCTGAATGAGCTGACAACATCCAGCGACTCATAGCTGACAAGAGACCTTTTACCACCTTCAAGTGGCAGCCCTGGAAACAGACTGCAGTCATGCAGTCTGACTAAGAGAATAACGGATTAGAGAAGGAAGGCAAACCCTGTCCCAAAAATGGAGTGCTGAAACGATGTATTGGCCATAAAGCATAGATATCGCTCCCTAACTGTAAACGACACTGGATCCATTTCAAGAAGAACAAAGAAAATTTTCACAAAACTGAGTCCTTTTTGTCATAACACACTATCATCTTGATGGATTGACAGTCAACCTAAAAATAGCTCTAGTCTGGTATTAATTTTTTGTATTATAATGTACCTGTCAGAACATTAGCATTTTTTTAAAAACGCAATGTATCAAGTAAATTTGATACAGGATGGCCTTCAATAAATATATTCAAATGATAAACTGTTAGAGCTTAAGAAAGCTTTGAGCGATCTAATCGCCAAAAGAAAGGTAGTGTTACAGTGGATACCATCACACTGTGGCATACCAGGAAATGAGACAGCAGACAGGTTGGCAAAGGAGGGTGCAACACAAGAACAAACTGAACAAACAATCACCTTCCAAGAAAAGAAGACTCTTATCTAAGCAATAAGGAAAGTTGACCAGCTATCAGTGTCTTGATTGAGCAGAACAGTGATCCTGTTCCACTTGAGAATGGAACATAACAGATTGATTAGCCATTGACACCTGCTAAAATTGGCTCCATCGACAATGTGTATGTGTGGGCAGGCAGCACAGACATCCTAACGTATCTTGCAAGACTGTTGTATGCTTAGCCAGTTGCATACTGAGCACTGGCCCACAGAGACAGATATCCACAAAAAGCTGTTTGGAAGCCCCAAAGATCTCTCCACTACGGCAGCTTTTATCCAGAGAACTCAACTTCACATGTAGACGTAACAAGAAAAATGAATGGCGAATGAGAAGAAAAAAATCATTCCACAATCTACTAGCATAATAAGTAGTAACATGGAGAAGATCAGGTCAGTCAATTTGAGATAGTGTTAACTCAAGTTTGAACGCAAGATATGTTTGAAATTTTGAAGTTGGCATGCTAGATGTACACATTTAGCTCTTGGCATAATCCTCTTTCAGCTAATCTTGTTATTCAGGTTAACTTGCCCTAGAAATTGCTACATGCTTTGTGCAGATGGTTTCAAGCTTTCTCGTCTAGAAGAATTATATACAGACTATGTTTGAACTACGCACCATTGAAATTAAAACAATCTAATATTATAAATCTCCAAGTTTGTATATTTGTATGAGGATGCCATAATTTGAGAACAGAAAGACTTCTGTTGTAGATCAGTTCAACTTATTTCAAGTTCCTATGTTGTCTCCTTCACGTGTTATTGGCATATTATTTTATATATTGTTTAACTGCAGATAAGAAAAATGGTGCATGTGTGAGATAACATATGACCTATTAATGTGCCAACGTCACAGAATCCTTCTTCGGTGATAGCATGTAAGTTTTTAGTGCTTTCTTTGGGACAATTTTAATTTAACTGTACCCACACTACAGGCCCGAATTACGTACCAACTCGGCCTACAAAAACTGTGTGCGGAATTTTTTTTTTTTTTTTAACGGAGACACTCCCGATAGCCTATTTTTTAAATGCTAAATACGTTATCCTTATTTACACGCTTAATTGCCGCTAAAAGTATTGTATGTTAGATTACAAATGGCTTTTGAACAATTTTAATTTGGATACGCCGTTTGGAGCAAGCCGACTTTTTGCGAAAGGTGAAGTAGGTTGTTGGGAACGATCTTTATCGAGTAGATCTGTTTGTTTAGATGAAAGAACTTACGTTTAAATTGGAAACTAACAGTTGTATTGATATTGTAAACACAGTATCGATACATTGTTAGTGGTTTCCATGGTTTTCTATCGGAGCGACTAGGCCTAGCCGCCGAGCCAATTTTTCACAGATTTTCATAAATCTTCAACTTCATCTTTTTGTATCTCAGAAACTAACAAACACACAACAAAAACAATAACACCCACATGTTCATTATTCAATTGTGTTTCTACACACAAGAAAATCATATTTGTTGACAAACAAACAGAAAAGTTACAAATTTTAGAAGTCGACTACCATAGCGAGAAATTCAGTTAATTAAGTCACATTTTCGTCATCAATTGTGGCGTTAAAGGTTAAGCACTGCAGACTTATTAGGGATTTGGGCAAGTTGAGTGTGGAAAAGGAGGAGTGATGGGCAATTATGTTGTGGTAGAAATTTTGTGTTGAAAGGGTTAAAGATAATTACAAGTTATGAGATATATGATAATACAATATTTTACCGGCAAATACAGACAAGATGAAGAGAGGAGAATGTGAATTAATTGTTTGGATATCTGCTTGCTGACTAGGTAGGCATTTGATCGAATCTCTCATACAACCGTTTTTTTTTTTAAACGGGACATGATAAAATGGTACCATGAACTGACACTGTAACCAATTGCCACAGCATGAGAAATTGTAAATGGTCGATGTTTATTTGTTGTATGAAGATTTGTGGCTTCATTTGTATTTACTACTAAATTCTGTGTATTAAAAAAATTTTCAAAGCAAAAAGTGTGAGAGGGATGGGTGGTTAAGGTGAAGAAATGGGTATAATTAAGGTCACATTAGAGAAAGGAGTACACTTTTTCTAAAAGTTTGCTTACCCGGTGTAACGGCTGGTGCTGTGATGGGGAGCTAACCCAGCACCTTCAGCGTGTGAGCCATGTCACTTAACCACTAGCCCACGCCGTCCCCTAGATGAACTATATAAAATATTACCAATGAAATTAAAGCGCAATTACTTTATAAAACATTTCCTTGAGGTCTTGCTTTGGATGTATCCAGGATGCCACAGCATCACAGAAGAAGATGAAATCTTGAATTACACCTGCTGGGTTGGCTTCAATCATGAGGCACACGCCCCGAAATGCAGAGTCCTTCTCTTCATTGTCTCTTATGTTCCGCAGCGAAGTGCACCTGAAAAAGCAAAGAAGTGTCTTGGAACAATCCCCCCACTGTCTTGATAAGAGAGGTAACTATGTCAATAATGTGACTATTTATATATTTAAAAAAAAAACTATTATTGATGGTAGTTAAAGGTCTAAATGTTGGAGTATTAATACTACTGCTACTATAGTTTTATCAGGCAGGTAGTGAGTCTGTTGTTAGGACACTGCTGACTTACCCTTGCAACAACCAAAATAACACAACAATATAGGACTACATACAAAACTTCAGGCAAACTAAACAACAAAATTTACATTTATCAAACATTGATCTGCTGAATTAAACTAAATCAGAACCAAAAAGAAAAAGATGATTTCTAATGATTTCAACACACTGGGTAATTAATAATTAGGATTATGAATAACATGTTCATAGAGCTCCAAGTTGAAACTGGAAGAAGAAAAAAATATGCAATAAAATAAAAATTTACCATTGTCTGATAAACTGTTGTAATAGTGGGGCCACGTCCTGAGGGCAAACTAAGCCCAGTCTCCCAATAGTTATGGCTATGAAACCACGATGACGATACGATGACACAGAACGCACGAAGACGGCAAATATAATGGGAAGAAAGAACATACGATAAACAATACATACATAACAACAATACTCGTCAAAAAAATGTAAACTCTTCAAACACTGTGGATAGAACTGGACAAATAAATATGCATACTTTTTGCAACAACATATTTTGCATACTTTTTGCAACAACATTTTTTTCTTGCAACACCATCTACAACAGAGATCATACAATGTTATAAACAATTAAACATGAGTTATACGTACATTAGCAGAAAGTTACTAAAAAAACTATATACATAAATATTTTCTGAAACAAATATTCAACAAATATTTAATAAATGAATGATCAAGCATGACATAGAGATATAGCTGACAATAAAACATGAACAAATTTCACAACACAGCTCAACACCATACAGTGCCAGAAATAGTGTATCTGTTTATTGTGAGTTAGTTCTATTGGTGATTTTTAAAATATCAATATCCCCTTATAGATGTGCCTGATTAGAAAATGCAGGCCAGGATCAATCAGTCCCCAGTTTTATTGCCCAAAAAGTGTAATGCTGTGTCAACTATATCTTAAAATGAGATATGAGAAGAAAAAAGTCTATAAGTCAAGTCTATTAATCACTACATAGTCATACATAATCCAACATGAAGCATAGGCAATTATTTTACACATTCATATAGTTTTCTAAATAATGGTGGCCCCATTATATTTATATGGATAAAATTACAGTTGGCTAACCCTCACAAGGAGTCCCTAAGTGAACTACTGTTTGCTGATGATCAGGTCCTCATTTACCAAAACAGAGAAGACCTACAACACCACCTGAAATTTCTCCATTTCGCTTGTAATGAATATGACGCTTGTAATGAATATGACATGAAGATCAACACAGGCAAGACGGAGACTATTCTGATATTGCATGAACAAGTGCAGAGAAGTTTCTACATCAGTGACATTAATATCAAGCAAGTACAGGAGTTCAAATACCTTGCTAGTATGTTCACTGAAGGCAGCAGATTGGACAGAGAGATTGCATATAGAATTCAGAAGGTCAACAGTGTCCACTATCAAATTGCACCGATTTTGAAACACTCTAGCGTGCTTCTTTCAACTATAAGGAGGCCGGGCCGATAAATGCACTTTTATTCCTATATTGTGTTACCAATGTCAATCTTGGTCCTCACTATGAACAATTAAAAATAGATCCAGAGCTGTGTGAGAAGTGCAGCTAGAAGGACAATATAAGACCGAATCCAAAAAAACACTCCACTGAGGCAGATATTGGGGACAAGCCCAGTTAGTAACAAATCAAGTGGTTAGGTTATTAACTCAGCATGCATTATGACCAGCCTGCAGCAAGAGCTATCATATGCAGGTCTCCGGTACACACCTTGACGTCGGGGGGGTCGTAGGTGTCTCTAACACTCTCATGAAGTTACACCTAACGACAGCACAACCTTCCACTTGGCAATAACAAGAAATCTACACATTCCGAATGGCAAGAGCAGTAGGACAAAAGAAGAAAAAGCAGGTGACCCGAGGGATGAGATTCACTTCATATATTTATTACAAACATATTCTTCTCAACAGTTAGCTTTCTATGAGGCACATTTCCACTACAGTCGATGGTCCCCTGACAAGCAACTGGTAGATAAACGTTTGCTGTGCTCGTCCAGTGGAGGCGGCTTATGTAGCAGTGTTTTAAGAGCTTCATGGAGTTGCTAGACTCGTGCACAAGTTTCTTCATGTGCCTTTTACAGAATGCCTGGCAGGAGGATGCAGTGGACATTATTACCTCGACCATGTAAGAATTCTTTTTACGATATCCATATTCTTTGCTTCCCTGTACCGTGAAAAAATTTGTTCGCTGCACCTTGCTATGATATAGTAAAAGGAGCTAAGGAGGGTTGTGAATTGTGCTGACAACCTCCTCATATAAAAATATTTAAAACTACATCTGCTAGAGAATATACAAGACGGAAATAAAGAGTAACTGTACCAAAAAAATTTTTCATTTCATTATTTTTGTGCCATTATTTTTGTAATTGCGACATTGCCCTTTCCAGTCTGTAGGGCCCAAAATCGGCAGCCAAAAACCTCAAATTGCCGCCCATATGGCCAAAACCGACTTCTTTAATATGTTTTTGTGTTTTATGATTCAGTTTGTGTGTGGAATTTCAGTTTTTGAACGGCTCTACATGCTTATGTTTGAAAGTCAAATAGATACGAAGAAATGTCATGAGGAAAGTTGGGTTACAAAACCCAAGAAATGTATGATTATTTGATCAGTCCAATGATCCCACATCTGGATTACTTGTGGATATTCAATACACGTAGATTCAGACTTTGATTAGGACACATAATAGGAATAGTACGTGTAAACAAATGGACAAATTTTAGATCTTTTTTAGCTGAATTAGGTTAATGTGCTCCAGTGTTCACCTTTACTTCTGACTACATGGCCAGGGCCGCAGTGTTTGGAGTTGTTGACATGCTGTACGACATCCTTGACGTGTGACAATGCTCAGATGTGATCACTGTGTAAGCCGATCTGACACTGTTGCTTAAGTGATAGGCCTATGAGACGGGGCTCAATCAAGGCAGATGTTGTGCTTAGTTTAATCATGTGTCTTAAAATGCTTAGGTAGTAATTTCAGTTCTATTTGTTCTATATTAACTCTTTCTCTCCACCAATACCATTAGTGTTTGTTTCACACTGTTGGCGCTTGCCAACATGACATATACATATGACCGTTTAATCTAGTCTTTGAAAAAGTGACACAGATATTCCTCCCATGAGTTGTTGAATGAACTCTTTTATGCGCCCTAAAAAGGACGTTAAGTGGCGAGTTATCGTAGCTTTCCTCACATCCCGAGCGCGTTGATTAAGGTGGACCGAGGTCCTCTAGGCGGTTGCGCTATGCTTGGTTCCATCTGCATGTCGCACACTACTACGAGGATCACGTCGAACCTCACCTTGTTAGCCAGACTGTTGTCCTCGACAACATCCAGTTTTTTTTGTCCGTATATTTCTCCTGACCCTGGCTAACATTGTTTTGCACAAGAAGGCCAACAGTGGCATTTGCCTTATACTTCTACTGGAGCTTAAAAATGAAGGATATTATGGCTTGGCTTCGTTCATTCTCAATCTCCCGCTACCAAACCCTGACACGGGCCTAAGTAGCAAAATGTAGTCCAGAGAACTGATTGCGTTGTGTCATAGTTTACAGATTGACTGCGATATTTGCATCTTTCGGTCCAACACACCCAACTTCAGCAAGCATTTTTTTAGTACCGAGTCAGCATTCCCTCGAACGATATTATAAACAACACATTTGTCTTGTGGCCCTATGTAATATGTTTCTGAGTAGTAGAATGCTCATTTCTCATGGCAAAGGTACAGAGTTTGTTCGACACACTCCAGTTAACCCAGTTGTAAATTGATGTTTGGTTTACTGCTAGGAAAGGAAACTCAGAATAAATGGTGGGAAAACTTGCCATTCAACCTCATAAGATGATGCCTGTTACAATAAAGGTTCTAACACTCCATCCACAACAGCAGCGTCTGCTATGGGACTACCCTTCTGTGCATATTTTCTGTTCAAACAGAAACGATTTACTCTTATGTGGATAGATGTTAGTGTTGACCTCAGCCATGGCGTCAGTGTCAAATGTTCTCAAAGTCTGTCCAATCCATAGCAGGAGCAGAGTGACAGCATGAAATCTCAAACCAAACTGCCAGATAAATAGTCGGAGAGACTCCCAATTTTATGAGAGAAATAGATGCAACTGATTGATAAGATGTATTGAAGGAAGAACATAGGATATTCTAAGCATTCTCAAACACCAATACAAGAACATCATTAAAGAGCCTGGACTCTTTATATATTGCTGCGGTTTGATGCTCTGATCAATTTGAGTCCATAACACAGTACAATATACACCATCTTAGGAAACTATACAAAAAAAGAGACAAGAGAGAAAGAGGTGTGGGGGGAAGAGGAGAGAAGGGAAGAGAGAAAGAGAGTTACCCATGAGAGAGAGGGGATAGAGAGAGTGGATAGAGAAAGAAAGAGTGGGACATGAGAGAGAGGGGATAGAGAGAGGGGAAAGAGAAAGTAAGAGAGTAGGACGTCAGAGAGAAGAGGGGAAGATAGAGGGAGGAGAAGGGTAGATAAAGAAAGGAAGAGTGGAACATTGGAAAGGAGAGAGAGGAACAGGAGTGGGAAAGGGAGTAAGGAAGAGAGTAAGACATCAAGAAAATAAATAGATAGATAGATATATATAGAGAGAGAGAACCATTAAACATTACATTTACAAATAATAGAACTATAATGTTGAGACAAAATTTATATACTGGGGGCTACAGCACATATCAATGACATATGTATGCTGTAGCTGGAGTCACAACTGATTCACAAGTTAAAACACTCACCTGTGTTTTCCAGCAGAGTTTTGGGTGTGTTTGATCTGTTGATAATATCAATGAGTTGTGCAAGAACCATTCCAACAAATGGCTGCATGTCTGCTCCTGAAAACATTGAGGTCCATAAGTTAACACCCAGACTCTACCGCAGTCACTCGTGAATCAATTAATATCAATAAGAACTGGATACCAATGGCGAATGAAAAAGGCAAAAACATTTACAAGAGCAAAGCAGCTATACAGAGGAACAGTAAGTGGTGAGAGCAAGTTCAATAATTAGGGCAATTTTGAAGAACAGTAGAAGTTAAATAACAGCAAAAACAAGCTACACTAAATTAAAAACATATGAAAACGGAGGTGAAATTCAACAAAGCAATAAGTTATACAAATTCTTATGGATCGTGGATTGTTCTATTTCCAAATGAATGCCATTGCTGCTTTTTTATATGCCACTGATGGCGAAGATAAAAGAAAGCTCTAAATTTGGTTCATGGACTGTAGGTTGGAAACCATTGTCCTAGATGGTTACCAGTTTATACTACTTTGTGTTGCTGATATAGTTTTTATAAATAGATGCCGATGCATACATATATCCTTGCACAATCATCTATAAACATATGGCAATCCCAAAGACAGCATGAACGTCCTGAAAAGCAGAGATCTAAGCACTTTTTTCCGACCTCGCACTCAACACATACAACTTAAGTCACTTGAACAGAATCCAACCTGAACATACTCCAGTGTGCCAGTTGCCCACACCTTCCTATGAAACTGTTGAACATAATTTTGAGTGTCCGGTGTCTTGCCGGTGTTAGGAAAGAGCTTCTTCCTCCGACACCAGATGAATAGAACACTTTGTACAAAACTAAACAACAGCTCACAAACACTTGCAGATACCCCTATTTGGCATTGAGCCTAAGGGCAGAAGTCCACATGCCACTGGATCAATAACCAACCAACCTAATCATCCACAAAATCAAGGTCTTCCATCTGCTTATCAAATAATTTTTTTTACCTCAATTTTCTGCCCCCTGTTGTTTGCTGCATCACTCAGTACATGAACAACAGGAAAAACTTTTTGAAATCCTTGCCAAAAGTCAAACAAAAATCAAAACCGCCATTGTTTTTTATTAAACCGGGCAAGACGGATTCGAACTCTAGACAATCAAATGAGCCGTTATGTTCAGTCGTTTCTATAGCATTAACCTGTTAGTTTATACACGATAGACCGATGACCCTGCAGCTACCAGCCTTCTGCGACAGTGGAAACTGATGGAAATTTGTTCCTCCGCAATTTCGCGGCAGTGAAGGTTAACACATCATACTAATATATGATATTTACTATGAATACTTCACGTCACATCCGACTTCAGCAAGCATTTTTCAAGTACCGGGTTAGCATTCCCTCTTCGATCCTTTCTCCTTAGCCAGTCTGCTCTGTTGCAGCCTGTTATCCAGGATCACCGCATGGAGGTGTAGAAGGGTCTTGGCAGCTCTGGTTTGCTGGCCCTGACGCTAGCAGTCAGCTATGGATCGCTGCAGCTCATGCGCTGCTCAGTGTCTTGATCCCTATTAATGTATTTTAATTTGAAGGAAAACAACTGTCATACAGAATTGTGGCCCTTGCCCCGAACAATGACAAACATTACTCGAAACTGGAATAGGTTAAAGATAACACAATTTGACAACTCCACAAATTCATCAGCACACATAAGTGTTTTCCTTTCTGTTCTGAACACTGGCAGAGCTAATTGTATGGTTACATGGTTTTTTTTTAAAGATTGAGAAAAAAGAAACAAACCCATTTTAGTAGAAATTTCTCCAATGGCCCATGTTGCATTGTTACACACTGAGATAAACTCTGGATTCAAGTTTGCACCCAGTATTGGCATGAAGTCAGCTATGAGAAGAAACAAATAATTACCTTAATTATTCCATATTGGCATGAAGTTCCATAACACAAAAAAACATTGTCTATCAATTACCCAGTATTAACAAAGTCCACTTGCTATGATTGCCGTTTAATACACTCTTTTGTGCACCCCGATAAGGGCATTAAGTGGCGGGTTGTAATAGCTTTCCTCACATTCCGATGAACGTGGACCATGGTGGTTGTGCTATGCTTGACTTCATCTGCGTAAAACTTATCACTAAAGGGATTATGTCGATCATGTCATCAGCTAGACTGCCTTGTTTCCAGAGAACGCTGCATGGAAGGGAGATAGTGATCTTGGTCAATATATTGTTCTCGTTTGGGAGAAGATTTTTATAAATAACGCTGCATTGAATACACAGATTAGAATACACAGATTACACAAAAAACAATGCCTATTACCAGTTGAACAGAAGAGAGCAGATCGTGGTCTTCAGACTTCGCACTGGCCACAATAGACTGAGGTACCACCTATTCAATAAATTGAAGATAGGTGGCGCTGACGAATGCACATGCGGTACTGGGAAAATGACCGCTGAACATCTGCTGCAAAACTGCCCGACATTCGAGGAACAGAGAAAGCAGATGTGGCCATCACCAGTGGCAACACTAGACAAGCTCTATGACAGTGTCAACAGCCTCAGGATGACCGCTGCTTTTTTCGAAAAAATAAAGGTTGACGTCTGACAGGGTAAGAAGAAGAAGAAGAATACACAGATATCTTCGTAATGCTGTATTTATATCTCCATATTGCAACAACCTGCAGACACACAACACCGCATCATTTTCTGATCATTTGCAGTTGAGCCGTGACATCACAGTGTTGCAATCACTGATGTAAATGAAGCCGTCTTTTAGTGTTAGCAAGTCATTTGAGATACCCCCATTTGCCACTTCGTCATAAAAACACAACACAAGTGATGATCCCTACGGTTTAAAGCTAGCGGCATTGATGCCTCACAACTGCGTTAATAGTACAGATAACTTTTGTTACATATGCAAGAAAGTCACGTTTGCAAACCAGAAATGGGCCATCACTCCAATAGTGAAAACGACAAATGGCCTTTTTTCTCAAATGGTTTAAATGTTATGGTTGCTGTTTAATCATGAAAAATGAGCAGGCGGCTAGACTGACTGCTGATCGAGATTCCTATCGAATGTATATGATGATAGCGACGCTCTGCCAAGGACATGCTACATGATGATTGAAATGCGAAGAACAGTTTGCAATACCATTTGCTGTTCATATGGTAAAGAGAGTTAAGCAATTGAGCAAATGACTTACTCCTGCTTAGTTCCACCTTATTCTGCAGGAATCACAAGAAAAAACAAGTGACCAATGGCATACAAAAATATCTAATCTGCTTGAAAAAAAAGATCGGCTTGAAAAGTAAGATGGCCATGCCTTGGTGGCTGCGCTCTCGACTCGCTACAGTGTTTGTGTCGAGTTTTCCAGTGTTTGGCGGTTCCTGTTGGAATTATATTTTACAACTCCTTCACCAGGTGGTATCAAGGACTTTATTCTGTGGAATTGATGTCATTTCGATCGGTTATCTTGTTTGTTATGCTGCATTTCATGCCTGGTTGTAGGAGACCAGACAATAATGGAGTTCAACATTCCACTTAACTGCACACCAGAATTCAGTCCAGATAATCGCTACTCAAGGACCTTTCTGCTCGGACTGAAGCCGTCTTCCTCATGACCACCCCTCACTCCCCCTGAGGTTACACAATATTATTATTATGATCTGTTTAGTTTCACACAGTGCTTATATTACAAACATGGCTGCAATATGTCCCTAAATATCCACTTTGATTCCCAATTAGATTTCGTCCCTGACAACTGTGGCATGGTTAGTGATAAGCACAGTAAACATTTTTACTAGGACATTGCCACGATGGAGACATGACTACTGTTGAGTGCTCGCAAGAGATTATCCTGAGCTGAAGCGACAGATACACAAGCAGACTTTTACAGAGACATGGCATATGTACTTATTACTCTCCAAAAATAATATATATTTTATCATTTATTGTGAGTTTCTCTTAAATAGATAATTTGGCATTATCATATTCAAAACGCTGAGGTTTTTCAGAAATGTCTGCTTTTATCTCAGAGGCGCGACTTTTATCAACATTTTTTGTTCTGTGTAATTATTGGCTTGTTCACTATGCATTATGATCAACCTGCAGCGAGGCCATACTGCAAGAAGGATTCAGGGCCATGAGCAAGAGGTCGATCCTAGTGAAGACAGCAAGAGGGGATTAAAGCCCCCACCTAGTGCAAACCCGAAGTCTATGCATACCAAAACTCGTAAGGCAAGAGCAGTAGGACATAACAAGAAGTCCACTAAAAGAAATAATTACTTCAAAGTTACCAAGTCCACTACAAGAACAAAATTGTATTGGTTATATCAGAGCACAACAACCAAAGAAAAAAAAGTAAGCACCCAATCATGAACTCTTGTGAAGTCTGAGTAAAACACCACACGTGAAGGTAAAGTGAGCAACATAAGAAAGTGCACAAGGAAGTCCATAAATGTCCTCATTTTATTTTGCATCAAATTTGTCTTACAAATGAATAAAACAATCGAATACATTTAGCACTTACGGATGCAAGGACGAACGTGCTGGAAGCAAGCTTTTGTAAGATCACCAAGAAGAGCAAATGAGCTCTGTCGTACTTCTGGCATTGGGTCCTGAAGATATGTAGGAACAAATATTTTTAAGATGATTACAGCACAATGCTTCGTAAGTCTCGTATAAGTAAAGGTTTGCCCCATAGTTGTTACACTACTGTCAGGGAATGAAGTTGTTAGAAACTTCAGTATTCTAAGCCATAGCTTGGATGAGATTGGGTGGTTAGTTCATTTCCTCGCTGCCATTTTCTTCCCTAGCCGTATGCCAGGTATCGATTTTGCTGTAAAAATCAAGTATTTTACCACGACACTACTCAGATGCTAAATACTTGACAATAAGAAATGGTGATGGAGACTTCATTGTTGCATTGACCCTTTAAATCCTGGCCAGTAGAGAACGGCGTGGCCTAGTGGTTAGGTGGCACGGCTCATAATACGAAGGTGCTGGGTTCGATCCCCATCACAGCACCGGCCATTACCCCGGGGAAGCAAACCCTTAGAAAATGCAGGAGTAAGCAGATACTTACATAAAATGCATGCTGAAGTCGGATGCACTGGGCCGACAGGCGCAAAATAAAAACGCACATCGCCTTGGGAATTAGAGAAATAAGGCGAACGCAAAAATTTCTTTTTTTTAAATACAATTTTGGTCAGTAAAATCCCATTTATTTGTGTTCCTGAAAAATACATGCAAGGTAGACATTTGAGGAAAGCTATTTACTATGACAAAACTATGTGTTCTAATTTCATTATCATATCTCAAATTGATAACGAGATCCATCTCCAATGTTCCTATTTGTTATGCCAGTAGATTGTGGAATATATTTGAGGATCAATGCAAATCAAATTTACTTGATGCATTACACCCCCCAGGACAGTTGTCTGATCCTCCTAGAAACATATCTAGATTGATCATAATCAATTATAATCCAAATCACACAGGTCATCATTCAAACAATCACTTTTTTCCAGAATAATCTATATCTAAATCCAATTTATCAGCCTACAGAACCTTGAGAATAATTTCAATGCTTTGTTGTTAGCCTAATAGGCTGGTCATTTCCCAAATTTTCAAAGCACCTTCCCATCACAAAAATTGCCAAAAACATTGCTAAGACATGCGACGATGTGTGCAGCGCCATATTTGTTACTTCCAGAAATGTGTGTCCTGTTTAGATGTCACTACATTATAACCAAAATCCAGGTAGTACAGCCCAAAATAGTCTTAAAATAAAGGTCTATCCATTACACCGACAAATGGGTGGCTCGGGGAAATGGGTATTTACACACATACTGGTTTATAAGTTCAAAAGTTTACGTCTCTGCTTTCATGCAGTGGGGTGACAAGATCCTTCTAAGCCTTTCCTAGCCAATCTCTAAGCCCTACACCAACAGCACACTTGCGGATTCCTTGTAGTTTAGCCCTTTTCGCGGCTTAGTGCCTTTTCGTGCCATTGAAGAGTTTAGGCCTAGATGGCAACTATCTGTGTATGACCCACACACCTTATATGTAGACAAAACTCTGTGATTGAAAAGTAGCATAGTCTCATCTATAAAAAAAAAGTTACACATCACAGAAGAACAACTTTTAACACCTAAGTACTGCATTGAAGCTATAAGACTAGTGTGACACAGCTGGATTATGTTACCTCATACACATCACAGAAGAACAACTTTTAACACCTAAGTACTGCATTGAAGCTATAAGACTAGTGTGACACAGCTGGATTATGTTACCTCATACACATCACAGAAGAACAACTTTTAACACCTAAGTACTGCATTGAAGCTATAAGACTAGTGTGACACAGCTGGATTATGTTACCTCATACACATCACAGAAGAACAACTTTTAACACCTAAGTACTGCATTGAAGCTATAAGACTAGTGTGACACAGCTGGATTATGTTACCTCATACACATCACAGAAGAACAACTTTTAACACCTAAGTACTGCATTGAAGCTATAAGACTAGTGTGACACAGCTGGATTATGTTACCTCATACACATCACAGAAGAACAACTTTTAACACCTAAGTACTGCATTGAAGCTATAAGACTAGTGTGACACAGCTGGATTATGTTACCTCATACACATCACAGAAGAACAACTTTTAACACCTAAGTACTGCATTGAAGCTATAAGACTAGTGTGACACAGCTGGATTATGTTACCTCATACACATCACAGAAGAACAACTTTTAACACCTAAGTACTGCATTGAAGCTATAAGACTAGTGTGACACAGCTGGATTATGTTACCTCATACACATCACAGAAGAACAACTTTTAACACCTAAGTACTGCATTGAAGCTATAAGACTAGTGTGACACAGCTGGATTATGTTACCTCATACACATCACAGAAGAACAACTTTTAACACCTAAGTACTGCATTGAAGCTATAAGACTAGTGTGACACAGCTGGATTATGTTACCTCATACACATCACAGAAGAACAACTTTTAACACCTAAGTACTGCATTGAAGCTATAAGACTAGTGTGACACAGCTGGATTATGTTACCTCATACACATCACAGAAGAACAACTTTTAACACCTAAGTACTGCATTGAAGCTATAAGACTAGTGTGACACAGCTGGATTATGTTACCTCATACACATCACAGAAGAACAACTTTTAACACCTAAGTACTGCATTGAAGCTATAAGACTAGTGTGACACAGCTGGATTATGTTACCTCATACACATCACAGAAGAACAACTTTTAACACCTAAGTACTGCATTGAAGCTATAAGACTAGTGTGACACAGCTGGATTATGTTACCTCATACACATCACAGAAGAACAACTTTTAACACCTAAGTACTGCATTGAAGCTATAAGACTAGTGTGACACAGCTGGATTATGTTACCTCATACACATCACAGAAGAACAACTTTTAACACCTAAGTACTGCATTGAAGCTATAAGACTAGTGTGACACAGCTGGATTATGTTACCTCATACACATCACAGAAGAACAACTTTTAACACCTAAGTACTGCATTGAAGCTATAAGACTAGTGTGACACAGCTGGATTATGTTACCTCATACACATCACAGAAGAACAACTTTTAACACCTAAGTACTGCATTGAAGCTATAAGACTAGTGTGACACAGCTGAATTATGTTACCTCATACACATCACAGAAGAACAACTTTTAACACCTAAGTACTGCATTGAAGCTATAAGACTAGTGTGACACAGCTGGATTATGTTACCTCATCCGTTTTGTAGTAAAATGATCAAATGTTCTGCCATTCATACTCTCCGTTTGCCATTAATTTTAATAAAAAACAACGCCAACGATGCAGCACAGCGAATGTGCATGCTGACAACAGCAAACTGCTTGAATCAGTGTCAAAGATCCAGAGCTGACCAATAGCTTATTCCGTCTCTAAGCGGCGCCCCTAGACACACAAGCTCACTAGTGTAGTCTGACTAAGAGTACTGAGAATAGGGATAGCAGGAGGATGGCTAACCCAGTACCAAAAATATTCAGCTGAAATCAATGTGTCAGCCCGAAAGGCGCAGTTATTGGAGTCTTGCTGTAAACGGCAACATCACGTCCTAATCAGAACGATTGCACATGAAGATACCAAAAATCATAAACAATGATGCTTTGTCAAAGTTTTTACTGAGTGGTCCCCGGGATGAAATGAATAGAACCTCTGTTACCTTCAAAGCATGTAGTAAAAGGCAACTTAAGAGGACTGTGCTTGGGGCTGGTAACATCGAGCAAAAAAAATGAATTTAACATGTAGCTGCTAATACAATGACGTTCAAACCAACCTGCATGCATTGATAAAGCAGTTTCAGCGTACTGCTATTTGCCACAAGCCCTTCAATGTGTCCCTCCAGACCTTCTGCCAGTCCTGAGAGCAGATCCAAAGCAACTATCATGAAGTCCTTATCTGGTGGATCATACTGTTCTGGCTGAGTCATATTAGCCTGAAATATGAATTAAAGAGTAATGTACAATCAGTCTGAAGAAGATTGTTATGTACGTAATGTCCCGTAACATTTAAGGATAAAAACTCACTTTTAAATACTTCACTGTGAAGTGTAAATAATGACGTTTAAGGACTACTGATATCTGCTTCTACTTCAGTGTTCATCCTGAAAAGGATGTGTCATAGTTAACAGTGAGGCTGAGATACCTTTCAGCCTAAAATATCCAGTTTCAGCCGACTTCTTTTTTAACACCAGGTTTACCTTCACAATCCCTATTCTCTTAGATTACATTAGTGCCGTTCCTTGAAGGCCGAATAGATTCTTGGTCAGCTTTGGATCACTAACCTTGATGCAAGCAGACAGCAACTCATAGCTGGCTACTGTCAGCTCATTCACTGTGCTGCATCTTCAGCCCCAATTTGTAACCAAGGCAAACCCAGTACCCAAAAAAAGCCAGCTGAAACCGGGGATGTCACCCAGAAATTGCAGCCCTGCTGTAAACTGTGACTCAAACTATGACACAATGTCCTAGCAGAAATAACCATTATTGAAATGTGTAGTGCATGATACATACAAATTAGGTAACCTACTTTGGGCTGGTGCCGCCTTTCTTTTTAGGTCACGATAGACAATTGACTAGAACAAATCAGGCCATGACATTGTGTTTGTATAGCTACTAGAGTTTTGACCTATAGTCACAATGATCCCTGTGGTCACAATAACTACCAACAGAGCTTTATACAACAGGATTTTCATCCCGACACTATGCTATCAATGTCAAAACTGGACACTAACATAAAATGAAATGCCTGCGAAAAATAGAAACAATGACATTAGGAGACTGGTGGGAACAACACCAGTATTGGACTACATTAAAAGACAAATGGTTTGGCCACATAACAAGATTACCACCACATAGCATTCTCCAACAAGCAATGCTATTTAGATACAACGAATTCAAAGCCAAAGGCAGACCCCGAAAAAGGTGGCTTACAGAAATATCTGAGGCAGTAAATTTTACTGTGCATGAAGCCCACAGACTGGCTCGATCTAGGATCTGTTCATAACTTGGCTTAGCTTCGTTCTCAATCTCCCGCTACCAAACCCTGAAATGACTTAAGTAGCAGAATGTAGTCCAGAGAACGGAATGCGTTGTGTCATAGTTTACAGCTTGACTGCGATATTTGCACCTTTTGGTCCAACACATCTGACTTTAGCAAGCATTTTTTGAGTACCGGGTTAGCATTCCCTATTCGATCCCTTCTCCTTAGCCAGTCTGCCCTGCTGCAGCCTGTTATCCAGGATCACTGTGTGGAGGTGTAGAATGGTCTTGGCAGCTCTAGTTCGCTTGCCCTGACGCTAGCAGTCAGCTATGGGTCCCTGAAAACTGCAGCTCATGCGCTGATCAGAATCTTGATCCCGTTCATAACTTGACGCTGTAGGGCATAACAGGAGTAGGGAAATGAAGAAAGAGAAAGGTCCCTGCGCTCTTCTTAATAAAAACTGATTCTGTAGTCAGAAGGATGTTGTAATACATACAGTTAGCAACCTCTCCATGTACAAGAAACAGAAACGCCCAATTTATAGGTGGACATAATAATGGCAAGGACCGAAAAAGTAAATATTTTTTTTTAACTTAGTTTTTATGTTCAAGCTTCTTAAAGACATGTCCAGGGTTCATCAAAATTTGATAGATTAGCAGGTCATAATAGTGTAAAAAAATTCAGCTCTCTGGGCTATAGGGAAGTTGGTTAAAATAAAAATAGAAGTTCACGTAAATGTATGTCAGATTAAATAAATGTTTGTAGAAAGGGACAATCTGTGATGTGGATATAAAAGCAACAGACATCCAAAATAAAGTTGTCATCGCCCCTGTATGACATAAAAAAGGAAGTAAGAACCAAAATAATGCTGAATCCCAGACACAGCACACAAGTCTAGGATATTTTTATGAAACTTTTTGGATCAGACAGTACGAATACAAGCATAATTATCATGACCTCAATGCTTACACTATCATCATACCCAAGTTTCAGATAAAAAATAAATCAGGGGTCAACTTGATATGGGCATTATGGAAATAGGGCATTTAATTTTTCACTAAATATGAAAATGATGCTAAAGTATAACACTTCATATGTATTTCCGACTATGAAACGGCAGATAATCAGTGGATTGTGTTACAAAGCTGATAATACAGTCTATATTATGCACGTCAGTATTAATGTTTTGAGCAGAAAAAAGGATTTAAGGACAAATAATCATCTTTAGTCACTTCACTATGAAAAGCAGAATGATGAAAAGAATGGTTCAGTGGGTTTGTCATGAAAGCTGTTTGAATGCTTTCCTAGATGGTCTTGTGTGTGATAGGGACGAGAATATGTTCCTACAACCACCATGTAGCAAAATGAGACATAGTGAGACGCAGTCACTCAAGGGTAGAAGATTCTCCAACTGAAGATCATACGCCTTGCCATTCACACAGACCTAAACAAGGTGAAGGTTTTTGTGTTGAGTGTGTTTCTGTACCGCCACTGGATTACGGTAGTGGGCGTTGAGGGTGGGACAGACGCAGTAGAAATCTTTCCCGCTTAAATAGATTACAACGTCAGCTGTAAATCTGTGAGCAAATGAAGAGCAGTGACCTAGCAGTCATTTCTGGGCCCTTGCACAAAATGCACTAATAGCACTCATTTACACAGAAACACAAACTGTTAATACAGGTTGTCCTGTAAAAGGTGTCTGTGATAATTAAAATAACCATGTGGTCTAGATATGTCTATTCTGAAGTTCACAGAGACCTGACAATTGTTCAAAGGGCTTCTCCAAGATAAAAAGGTTGATAAAGAGCCCTCTAGGGTTGAAGCTCAAATGCTCCTACCCTTTGGAACCATGACTCCCATATACAGGTGTGCGTGTAACTACCCCATTACCAGAGTCACAAATGATTGGTGTGATAAGTGGACCATTATTTTAACCTGTAGAACACCCTTGTCCGTTCTCTTTGAACCAGCTCGGCCTGCAAAAACAGTGTGCGGAAAATTTTTTGTTGTTGTTGAACTGACAGCCATTTTTTACTGCTGACTACGCCCTCCATATATACACGATATTTTGCCGGTTAAAGTATCGTGTGTTCGATTACAAATGGCTTTTGAACAGTTTTAATTTTGTATACGCCGTTTGGAGCAAGCCGACTTTTTGCGAAAGGGGAAGTAGGTTGTTGAGAAAGATTTTTATCGCGTAGATCTGTTTATTTTGTTTGTTTAAATGAAAGAACTACGTTTGAATTGGAAACTAACAGTTGTGGCGATATTGTAAACACAGTATCGATACGTTGTTGTGGTTTCCATGGTTTTCTATCGAAGCGACTAGGCCTAGTGGTCGAGTCCAAATTTTTCCCGAGATTTTCATAAATTTTCAACTTCATCTTTTTAAATCTCAAAAACTAACAAACATACAACAAAAACAATAACACCCACATGTTCGTTATGCTATTGTGTATCTACACACCAGAAAATCATATTTATTGACAAACAAACATAAAAGTTACAAATTTTGAAAGACGACTACCACAGCGACTAATTAAGAAAATTAATTAGGTCAAATTTTTTTCAAAAATAATGTGGAGTGCGTAAGGTTAAGGCATATTTCGGTCTGTACAGCTATAATTTTGGCCATAATATTGTGACGTCTACACAGTACACACATTTCCTGAGATAAATATGACTGCACCAAGATATCCCACATAATGTATCAAGTGCATTTGATACATGCTGGTCATAAACTTAACTTAACATCTTTATACTGGTTTAGAAGACCCTGCAGAGTCTGTATACAACCAGTTACATTTACACCACCTTGCTCTAAAAGCTATGCGCATCCAGTTTATTCTTAAATGCATTAACTGTCCCCGCCTCCACTACCTCCCCTGGCAAATGCATTCCAAGCAGACACCACTCTCTGACTAAAAAAATATTTCCTAATATCTAATCTGGACCTCTCTTTAGTCAGCTTGTAGCTATGCCCTCGTGTTATTGTGGGTGGCTGTATTTTAAAAAACTTGTTATAGTCTAATTTATCGATTCCTCTGATCATCTTATAAACCTGTATTAAGTCACCACGAATTATTCTCTTTGAGACACTGTAGGCCGGTTTTTCTGAGTCGTTCCTCATAACTGTAATTCTGGAATCCCACTATCATCTTTGTCGCTCTTTTTTTGTATTCTTTCCAGCATGTTTATATTCCCTCTATGATAAGGACTCCACACCTGTACACAGTACTCCAATCTAGGTCTAACTAAAGCTTTATAAAGTTTTACGATCACTTCCTTGCTCCTATGTTTAATATTTCTTTTTATCATACCTAACATTGCATTTGCCTTTTTCACTGCTACCTTAACTTGCTCACTCACCTTTCCTGTATGATCTATTATAACCCCTAGGTCCCTTTCCTTATCTATTTTTCTAATATTGTTTTCTCCCATTCTGTAATTATGTTCCATATTGGATCTACCCATGTGGATGACTGTACATTTATCTACATTAAACTACCTTTGCCAGCTTAAAGACCATTCTTGAATTTTATCTAAATCCGACATCAATATTTCCACTTCCGCTTCAGATGAGACACTACTGCATAGTTTGTGTCATCAGCAAATTTTGCAATCACGGATCCCATATCAATGTCCAAATCATTTATATATATCAAGAACAAAATTGGTCCCAAAACCGGGACCTGTGGCACACCACTTTTCACTTCACACCACTCAGAGTACTCCTTATTTATGCCCACCCTCTGCCTTCTTACCGTTAACCAATTTTCAATCCATTTGGCAACTTTCCTCCCCTATTCCATGTGATTTTAACTTTCGAAATAATCTTTGATGAGGTACTCTATCAAAGGCCTTTGCAAAGTCTAGATAAATAACGTCCACTGCTCCCCTTTATCTATGATTTTAGTAACCTCCTCCATGAATTCTAATAGATTTGTTAAGCATGATCTCCCTCTAGTAAACCCATGCTGACTATTTCTAATTAGATTAAATTTTGTCTAAATGATTTTCAATGTTTTCTTTGATTATTGACTATAACAATTTACAGACTATGCTCGTTAAACTCACCGGTCTATAATTTGCTGAATCTGATTTTTTGAATAAGGGGATCACTCCTGCATCTTTCCAATGGTTTTGCTAGTTGGTCTCTAATTTCATACAGCAATTTTGGATGAATACTATCGTGACCTGGACATTTATTCACTTTCAACCCCTCCAATTTTTTAAAAACCATTTCCTCTGTAATACAGATTGATCTTAATCCCGCTGTATCCAAGTCTCTTTAAAAAATATCTATAGGCTATGGGATCTTGGAGCAGTCCTCTTTTGTGTACACTGTGCCAAAGTACTGATTGAGTAGATTAGCTGCCTCCCTATTCTCACTTATTATTTTCCCTGTACTGTCTATAAGAGAGCCTACTTTGTCATTCGTTCTTTGTTCTATTTCTAACATAAAAGAAGAAGCTTTTTCAAAGTCTATTTTTACTGTTTTATTCGCTTTCTGATATATGTTCTGCTTGTCCAAATATTTTACATATGTTTCTTTTGATTTACCTGCCTCTATATATTTTTTCCATGCTTTATTTTTTGCTCTTCTACATTTCACTACAAATCTAGTTATCCACTTTTTACGCTTGGGGTTTACCTCCCTACATGGAACACATTCCTCTTTTAGCGTCTCTAGAACTGTTTTAAAACTTTCCCACTCCTGTTCAACATCTGTTCCTACGACAATATCTTTCCAGATGATGTGGTTCGCTGCCTCTTTCATCTTCTTAACATCTGCCTTAGAGTAGTCGTATGTTCGCGTGTTTATGTTTACTTCTTTCCCTGCAATAAGATCCCAACGGATGATTTGATGGTCACTTGAGCCGAACAGTTCCCCAACGGTAACGTTTTCAATCATATTTTCCTCTGTAGTAAAAACTAGGTCGAGTATGTTTTTGCCTCTGGTGGCTTCTACATGTTGAATTAAAAAATTGTCAGTTATGCACTTAACAAAAGGTTTTGACTCTACAAGTGCTTCTGCCATATCCCATTTTATTTCTGGATAGTTGAAATCTCCTATTAATAATAATTTCCCTTCACTTGCCTTTGCTATGCTACTAATCAGCTCATCTTCCTCTTTTTGACTTGATGGACATCTATAGCACACTCCAATCACTGTTTTTTCACCCCCACTTTCTATTTCTCCCCAAACACTTTCATTTTTGTTACATGATAAATAATCTTTGGTCGTTATATTAACAGAATTTATACAGTATAATAAAACGCCACCTCCCTTAGTCTTGTCTCCAACTATCCTATCTTTCCTTAACATTGTATATCCCTCTATTTCAAGTTCACTATCTGCAATCTCCTCATATGTCCATGATTCTGTTAATCCTATTATATCTGGTTTTTCTTCTACATACAGTATATTTCAATGAATATATTCCAAAATTTACTGGCATAACAAGTAGGAACATTAGAGATGATCAGGTCAGTGAATTTGAGATAGAATAAGGAAATTAGGGCACATAGTTTTGTCATAGTATATAGCACAAGGGTTTAAAGTGTTAAAACATGATACTGACCGGATTGCAAGGGTTTAAAGTGATACTATGATATAGTGTCAAATCTATGGCAGTAATCTAAAGTTGCAATGGATCAGACAGTACGAATACCAGCATATTATCACGTCTTCAATGCTTAGGGTATCATCACATCCATAGATTTCAGATTTTAAACAAATTAGGCGCTAACTTGATATGGAAATACAGTGTATCTTGTAACAATGAATTTCAAGCAGATGTGTCTGATGCCAGTAACTATTAACCTTTAACGTGCTGTTGTGGCTTTTATCCTAAAAATTCAAAAAATGTCAACGTAATGAACAAATTCGTGTCAAACCGAATATACACCGTTTAATCATATATAAACTACCGAACTACTGTATAAATTTATTGAAATCTAGGCTATTTGTTTGCCAAAAACGTCACTTCTTTCTTTGTTCACAGGTTTGAAACCACAAAAAAGTCTTTTTGTCTTAAATTAAAAATCAATTTGAAACACGTTATTTTCTTCTTCGTGCGGATTGGAGCCAGCCCATTATTGAGAATAGCTGAGTTAGGTTGTTGCAAAATATCTTTGTGAGGTTGGTCTGTTTAGTTTGTTTATGTAGATGAAATAAATACATCTTAAAACTAACTGATATGCCGATCTTATAAAAGAACAGTGTCAGTGCTTTGTGGTGATTTCAAAGGATTTTATTGAAGAGCGACTTTCTCTGATCATCTAATGTCTATAAATCTTCACCTTCATCTTTTTGTATCTCAGAAGCTAACACACACACAATAAAAACAACAACACCATAAAGTTCTTTATTCATTTATGCCCCTACACACAACATAACCCTATCTATAGATCAACTAATATAAAGGTTTCAGGCTCTCAAAATTAACAACCATAGTCAAATATGTTGAAAAATAGTGCAGCTGCAGAGTTCATTTTTTGTGTTGTCTTGTTAAGCTGTCACTGTGGCAAGTCTTGCTACTGGGTATTTCCCACCATCACCACTAGGAGGTATGGCAACATATCTAACAATTATTTGATGAATTCTTCCAGGATATTAAGGCTGAGAAAGTCTGCTCTAAGGTTGCAACTCAAATATTAAGACACATACTACAGAGTGTAAAATCTAGAGCAATAATTTGAAGTTGCAATGGATCAGACAGTACGAATACTAGCATATTATCATGTGTTCAATGCTTCAAAGTTATCATCATATCCATGTTTCCGATTTAAATTTTTCAGTTTGAAACACAAATAACATTAGGTGTAACGGCTAGCAACCCAAAGCTGACTGCGAGCGCCAAGGTCAGTGACCCAGAGCTACCAAGTCCCTTCTCCACCTCTATGCGGTGATCCTGGATGACAGGCTGCAAACAGAGCAAACTCGCTAAGGAGAAAAAATCGAAGAAGGAAGGATAAGCCAGTTCCCAAAAATTACCGCTAAAGTCGAATGGGTCGGACTGAAAGGTGCAAATATCGCAGTCAAGCTGTAATTTATGACAATGCATTCGGTTATCCGGACAACAACCTGCTACTTGCAAAGCCCTTTTCAGAGCTTGGCAGCAGAGGAGTTTGAGAACGAACGACGAAAAAAAATAATTGGAATTGTGGTATTCAACCAAGCAGATGTGTCTGATGCCAGATAGCCAATCACTATCACTCTATTCTGCAAATGCATCTGATTGACCCTAAGAGGGTGCTGTCCCATGTCTTTCCTGATTTGTCATTTGAACTTTCACAGATTATCAGATGTAAGTTTGTGGGCGATTTCCTTCTTGTGGCTTACTGGGCATGGGGATCATGTGGTTCAGAAGTATCCAGCCTACAAAGTGGTATAGAGTCTGCACTCTGGCTTTGGCGGGTCTAGTAACCGTTAAGCTGTCATCATGGGAAGTCTTGCTACTGGATATTTCCCACTATCAACTCTAGGCAACACGTCTAACAATTATTTAAAGGATTCCTCCAGGACAAAAGGCTGAGAAAGTCTGCTCTAGGGTTGAGCTCAAATATTAAGAGTGTAAAGTCTAGAGCAATAATCAGAAGTTACAATGGATCAGACAGTACGAATACTAGCATTTTATCACGTGTTCAATGCTTAAAAGTTATCATCATATCCATATGTGTCAGATTTAAATTATTCAGAGATAATGGGATAATATTGGGTCAGTTTGAAACTCATTAAATGTCCGACACATGAGCTGCTAGTATCTGGGCCAGCGACCTAGACGTTTTCCACCTCCACATAGATAACAGGCTGTAACAGGGCAGACTGGCTAAGAAAAAGGATCGAAGACGAATGTGTCAGATCAAAAGGTGCAAATATCGCAGCATTCCGTTATCCAAACAACATCCTGCTACTTGCAAAAGCCTTTTTCATAGCTTGGTAACAAGAGTTTGAGAACAAACTACATACAAGAAGAAACTCACTAAATGCTCATCACGTGGTCATTTGCTATATTTCACTAAATAATATTCCTGAAAAACTATGTAGAGTATTGTGTTGACCTTGAACGTCATTACAAGAAGAAACTCACTAAATGCTCATCACGTGGTCATTTGCTATATTTCACTAAATAATATTCCTGAAAAACTATGTAGAGTATTGTGTTGACCTTGAACGTCATAGTAAGAGTCACCGCTTTCTCCAATGTAATTTATCCGCGTTACTAAGTCTGCCACAAAGTGCAGCTAGTTTTCAAGTGTTCTTTCCTAATGATACAATACATTATTAACCTTTAGCACGCCACACTGAATTTTTGAAAATTTTTCACATTTCTCAATTTTGCAACTTTCAAAAATTGTAACTATTCTGTTTGTTTGTCAATAAATATGATTTTCTTGTGTTTAGAGACACAATTGAATAAAGAACTTGTTGATGTTATTGTTGTTGTTGTGTGTTTGTTAGTTTCTGAGATACAAGAAGATGAATGTGAAATTTTTTGAAAAAAATTTAAATATTTGAACTTTCCCGGCTAGGCCTAGTCTCTCCGATAGAAAACCATAACAAAGAATCGATACTGTGTTTACGATATCGACACAACTGTTAGTTTCCAATTCAAGCGTAGTTCTTTCATCTAAACAAATAAAATAAACAGATTTACAAGATAAAGATCTTTCCCAACAACCTACTTCACCTTTCCCCAAAAAGTCGGCCTGCTCCAATCGGCGAATAAAAATAATAAATCGTTCAAAAGCCATTTGTAATCTAACATACGATACTTTTACCGGCAAAAAGCGTGTGTAGATGGACGTGACGAATCCAGCAGTATAAAAATGGCTATCGGTAGGGTCTCCGTACTTAGAAAAAAAAAATTTCAACCAATTTTTTATTTGGACAGCGTCACGAGCATGGCGCACACAGCGGCCTGCAGCGCGGTAAAGGTTAAAAGTCGTTATGACTCAGAGGCAAAAGCGCTTGCTTCTCAAGAATTGAAAGCATGAAACATTGAGGTTTTGAATCCTACAAGTTTCCTCTGGTCTCAAGGGACATGAGATAGCGTCTGGCCATATTGTGTTTGGTGACAAAAATAGGCGATCCTGTGTACACACTTTGCATATAAAAGAGCTCTTGACAGTTGAAAATCAATAAAAATTATTTTAAAAGTAATAACATTTCTACCCAATACGTGATCAACCTGCCTCCGGGTCTAGTAAGCAGCAGGAGGTGAGGTGAACATAGCAAAATAGAAGAACATACTATGAATAGCTTTCAGCTACCTAGCAGCAGACATAACCTGCTTGAATACCAGGATTCCCAGAATTATTAAAGGTAGTCTGTCTGCGCTGGTGTTGCAATACATTCATAGCATAAACTCGGGTGACCACATACATACATTCATAGCATAAACTCGGGTGACCACACAAATACATCCATATCATAAACACACAAGACCACACAAATACATCCATAGCAAAAACACGGAAGACCACACAAATACATCCATAGCATAAACACACAAGACCACACAAATACATCCATAGCATAAACACACAAGACCACACAAATACATTCATAGAATAAACACGGAAGACCATACAAATACATTCATAGCATAAACACGGAAGACCACAAAAATACATTCATAGCATAACCTGTACCCGTCCGCATTAAATTTTTGATATTTTTTCACATTTTTCAATTTTGCAACTTTCAAAAATTGTAACTGTTCTGTTTGTTGGTCCATAAATATGATTTTCTTGTGTTTAGAGACACAATTGAATAAAAAACTTGTTGATGTTATTGTTGTTGTTGTGTGTTTGTTAGTTTCTGAGATACAAGAAGATGAATGTGAAATTTTTTGAAAAAATTTAAATATTTGGACTTTCCCCGGCAAGGCCTAGTCGCTCCGATAGAAAACCATGGAAACCATAACAAAGAATCGATACTGTGTTTACAATATCGACACAACTGTTAGTTTCCAATTCAAGCGTAGTTCTTTCATCTAAACAAATAAAATAAACAGATTTACAAGATAAAGGTCTTTCCCAACAACCTACTTCCCCTTTCCCCAAAAAGTCGGCCTGCTCCATTCGGGGGGGAAAAAAAAAAAATCGTTCAAAAGCCATTTGTAATCTAACATTCGATACTTTTACCGGCAAAAAGCGTGTGTAGATGGACGTGACGAATCCAGCAGTATAAAAATGGCTATCGGTAGGGTCTCCGTACTTAGAGAAAAAAAATGTCAAAATTTTTTTTTTTTAAAGTGTGACGAGCTGGGCGTATCAGACGGCCTGGGATAAACACGGAAGACCACACAAATACATATTTAGAATAGCAGGCATGCTGACTTACATAGTTCTGTGCCAGGGTCTGTTCCACAAGACACACACATCTTTGATACACGGGCTCACAGTAAGGAAGAAAGCCTGATTGCAAGGCTGTGGCCACACTCGATAAGCACTGGCAAGGAAACATAAGAATAACTATGTATTATAATAATAATATCCACCTTCATTGGCATGCTCGGGATGTGAGGAAAGCTACTGCAACCCGCCACTTTATGTCCTTTTCAGGGCGCACAAAAGAGTAACCTACTCAACGGGAGCATTCACAAACAACATATGAATAAAACAGTAGTCCTGAGTGGTCCACAGCGGTCTTTGTGTATGACAAGGACAAGAATAGCACCACTGCCCCACAGAGAGCATGTCATAAAAAGCGACTAACTGTGCCATGGTTGGGTGGTTTGCTAAGAGTAGCATAGATGGCCCCTAACAGGCTGCGGGTCTACTTTGCTCTCGTGTTTGAATCTATTAAAATTGTAATTTTGCACCTGATAGCCCAATGCATCCGACTTCTGAGTGCTATGAAGTCAATTTTTTTTAAACAATAGAATTAAAACAGCTTCTCCAATACTATTTGTGTAAATGAATAAATGCAAATGTTGCAATGACAACCATCTACTCACCTCTAACAAGGGAAATAGATCTTTGTCTTCATCTTTCAGCATATTCCATTTCTGGATAAGTGGAGGCATCAGCAAGTTCACATACTCCTGGAGAATTATCAAGGTCATCATTTCAATAATCAGACATAATTTCATTCTCAAGAAAGCACTTTTAATGTTCTTAAATGGTATACATTATAAACGTTGAGTTTAAAGTATTTCAAACAGGTAAGATCACTTTAACCTAATTCCAGCATGTAAGTACCAAAATCGACAGCGCAAAACCAACAATTATTATCGCTACGGCTGAAACCAACTTCTGAAACATACTTTTGTGTTTTGTGATTTAGTTGGTGGAATTTCATTTTTTAAAACAGTTCTACGTGAATGGTGGCGTTGACGCATGCACAATTGGTTTCAACTGTAAGGTTATTCCCGACATTTGTGAAAGTTATGGTGTTTGAAAGTCTAACCATTTTATAGCAAGGAAAGTTGGGCTTCAGTGTTCGAGAAATGATTTATTATTTGTTAGTCCAATGATCACATGTCTAGAATACTCATGAATATTTAATGCATGCTCGATTCGGAATTTGACTAGGACACACAATACAAAAAGTATGTGTAAAGTAATTGACAGATATTTCTGCAAAATATATTGGCCTCTCCAATTTTCAACTTCACATTACTGTCATTTAGCACTTTATACTAATATATCATTTTTATTATTAATATTTCATGTCATAGATAGTGGCTTACGATATTATCTCAATTTGTCCTAAATTAATTTATTTCATTTTGAATAAAACCTTGATGTACAGAATTCCTATTCCTGGCCCCGACTGAAAGATACAAATTGACAAAATTATCCAGGACAGGGTTGTTGTTCTTCTTCGTACGGTGGTTACAGCGATATACGCTGCACTGTGTTATTTTGTTAAGCCTGTGGCTCAGTGCATCCGATTTCAACAGGCGTTTCTGTAGGGATGCCCTCCTTAGCCTTTGGCGGCAGCAGTTGTTTTTGGTCAGAGTTGTCTCTCTTAGGGAAGTTGTCTTGCAGGACTAACGAGTCCTCCCCACTCGTGTCTATAGGGTGTAGCAATGATATGATATGATGGACTATGTACTAGTTTGTACTATCCCGGAAGAGAGGCAGTCCAGTGTGTCTGTGTCTCAGGATCGTCACGTCCTGCCAGAAACGTAGCATATGCATGTGAGTGGGGTATCTCTTTGCTACCTTTATTTTCTCGGCTCATCTGCAGTGATGGCACGCCTAGCATTCCCCGCCACCTGGGAGGTTGTCACAATAGGGCAGAGGTGCAATGCCCGCTGGCCTGCATCTCTTCTGCGTCCATTGGGATGACTGATAGCAGACAGAGGTACAGAGCGAGGCAGGAGTGCATTTAACCAGGGAACAAGCCTGGCCATGGCACGGAGATGTTGTTCGCCTGGTGTGCAGACATGGAAGTCTGGATGGTGGTTATAATTTATTGCCCTAAAAGAAATTTATTGGGCATTAAAAAAAAAATGTAAATCCCTTTAGCACGACAGTATGGCATATTTGGAATATGTGTTACGTCCATATTCTTCTTGACCAATAGCACACTAGGGATGATGTGGACTACGTCACTTTAGCTATCCTTACTTTCACAGATTTTTTTGGCACCAAATTCTTTTAGAATGAGTAGACCACAGGAGCCATTTTTGCAGAAAAATCCTGTTCTGTTAGGCTGAGAAGACTGTGCACTAACCACTGCATTTTCATTCAATGGTTTACATCCTAATAAGCACGTTCGCACACGTGTGGGAACTGGTCCTCCTCCCCCATTTATAAAAACCAGATACGTATTACATTTAATCCAACACGTGACGGTTTGTTAGGGGACATCAAACCTCACCACAAAAGCACAGCTATTTTGAAAGAGAATATCAATCATTGTAGATTCACCATTCCAAAGTAACAGCAGTGTGTCATTTGCAACAGGGTGAAACAATTTTATGTTTCCTTTTTCTAGCACTGAACAAACAGCACAGAAGCGGCTGATCACCAGGATAGAAGGAAATGGCACCTGTATTTGTGATACACATAACTAATTAGAGTACACTTGCAGTGTAATTGCCCGTCCATTGAACTACTGAATATGAAATAAACAATAGCAGTTGAACAATTAATGGTTCCCTCTCTTCCCCTTACCCAACACGACCATTCCTTTAACAACCCCGACCCTCTTCAAAATCATGCACTAGCAGATGCATACGGTTTATCTGCCATCAGTCGAACTGTACAATATTAAAGAAACAGCAGCGGTTTTACAATATAAAGGCTTTGCCTTATGCCGACCCGACACCTACAATTCTCTTCTTTCCCCGCCCTTTCCCCCTTGTTCCAGAGCTTTGTTAACGACTACTTTCATAATTATCCAATGGAGTTCCTCATACTTGTTGCACATCGCCCCAAGTTGAAGTCAAATTAAACACAATACATCGAAAGTTCTTTCAAAATCAGAACTATCATTTTCTCAGCAATGTCATTTCCAATTATCCTGAGCCGTGGTAATAGTGCCTCGTGACATTTTGACACACTGAAATAGTGTCATTCGGTCAGCCAATCAAATCTCTCCCTCACAAACAGTAGAAATATAGATGGACAACTGAGCATTAATATCTGACTTACTGGTTTATTTAAATGGTGCCCCACAGAATCAGCCAACGTTCCAATGGCATCATATAAAATGAGAAGGTTCTTGTGCTGAAAAGTACAACAAAAAGTTCAAACATGTGCTACTATTGAGTCAGACATACAAGTACCCCCACAATAAACAAAACCTCAGTTAATGTTACACCCATGTGTGAACATAGCCTCATATTTCTAAGGAAAAGAGAGACGAGCCAAGGAAGTTTGGATGCCGTGCTTTGACCCTCGAGGGCATAAGTTCAACTCGACCGTGAAGACATTTTTTGTACTATATTATAAGTAAAATAAAAAGGCAAAGCAACTTTTATTCCTGTCCCCATAAACCTTCCAGGTGGACCCTCAGCAAAAGGTAACAAACACTGTAGTGACAGTGATGAGTCGCTTGCTGCCGTCATCATTCACTGTGCTGCCTTTCCGACCCCTGATACTGGTCTCTTGACGCTATGGACACTGTATTGCATAGATTTTTTTTTAAATCAGCATAACATCTAAAAACCTAACCTTTACCCACATCAATACTCAGAAAAGGGGTTTAATGATAGTGATAATTTTAAAAAAAGCAATCAAACAATAACATAAAAAAACGTTATATAAAAGTTAAATAGCTGTCTACTAGATCTTTATGGATGCGTGTCATAGATAAGTTTTTCATTGACATAACTTTTTTTAGATTAAAATTATTATCACAATATTAATAATAGAAAGACATAAATAAAATAAAAGAACTTTATATTTTTCTTGCTGTGTATTGTTTTTTCCTCCCTTCATAATTGGTGAGATCTTGTAGTGCCATTTCTCACCTGGTATTTTCCAAAAGCAAAAACCAAGGTTTCCAGAATGAAGCCTAGATAAGGTACCAACTCTGTACAAGCTTCCTCTTCAAGTGTAGCAAATGCTGAGCAAGCAGCTTCTTGTACTCTCTTGTTCGCATCCAAGACCCTCTTCAGCAGCTAAAATTAAAATGTTTTAAAGAGAAATAAGTCTCACAGGCAGCATCAAGCCAAAATGATTACAAGCATGTAGTCTAGTCGAAATATAAATATGTTCTGTTGGGATATGTCACGCTAAATATTATAGTTATTACATAACTTTTCCTCAAATGGATTCCGAGACCCGTTACTGGATAGCAAATATGCTCATTACACATACAATGCATGTTGTAAAAGACAAGTAAAGAGGGATATGCATGGGGAAAACACATTGCTACATAAACCAACCCTGCAAAAGCATGCATTTTGCTTTGGCACAGGCTTCCTTTACTCCAGCTGATTATCTTTAGAGAACAATTAACCTTTATAACACTGCATTTTTTTAAATTTCATATTTTACTATGGTTGTTTACTTTGAGAACCTGTAACCTTTCTATTTGTTGGTCATTATATATGATTTTGTTGTGTGTAGAGGCAGAATTGAATAACGAACGTTTTGGTGTTAATTGCTTTTGTTGTGTGTTTAGTTTCTGAGATACAAGATGACATTTTTTTTTAAATTTTGGCTTGACCGCTAGGCATAGTCGCTCCATAAGAAATCCACAGAAACCACAACGAGTCAATGCTGCGTTTATAATATCGACACAACTGTTAGTATCCAATTCAAATGTATTTATTACTTCTAAATAAACATCTACCTCACAAAATCTTTTACAACAACCTACTTCCCCCTTCCCCAAAAAAATAGACTGGCCCCAATCTGCGCAATAAGAAGATAAAGCGTTCAAAATCCATTTGTAATCAAACATATAATTTTTTTGCCTGCAAAAACCTCTGTAGATGTGTGCGGTGTACTCAGCAGTAAAATAATGGCAATTTACAAAATCTCTGTACTTAATTATTCATGAATAAGAGGTGACGGCCGAGTGCGTGGTTGTCATATGACTGCGGCGCAGTAAAGAATGTTTCTTTGCCTGGATATTTTTCAAATTTAAATTGACACAGCGCTAGTTCTTTAAGTTCTATTTTTTAATTATAAGTTTGCGGGTTATTTTGACCAATAAAAAATTGCACAGGTGTAACACAAAAAACAATAATATCATATTAAATTTGTGTACATGAACACTTTGATTCTTATTCTAATCTAAATACAACAGACAAGGGAATAAGCTTGAAGGTTCTTGTTCTACCTCTGTCATGAGAGGCTTCAGAAAGCTATCATGGGGCTGTCCAACCACCCAGTGAGCATATCGGCTGAGTGTCCAGCAGGTAATTGATCTGACCAAGGCTTTCTTGTCTGATAAACAGCTGATGAGGTAAGGGATGAGCTCGGGAAGATGTGGGATCATGCCATTCATACAACCTTCAGCAATGGCACCAAGGACCAAGATACCAGATTCCTTTACTTCCCAGTCGACGTGAAACAAAGTTTCCTTCAAGATTGGAAGCAAAACTGGCAGGATCTCTTCATGGAAAACATTAGCTAGGACGTCAAGCGCAGCTGCTGAACATTTTCCTGAAATAAAAAATATTTAAGAATGATAAGGAATTTACAAATTCACAAATAATAAGTAATGCATTTCCCATGTTCTATATTCTTCTATTTCAAATCCCCAGGAAAGCGGATATTTCCTCCAGTTATATTTAGGGTATAGTTTCAATGTCGCATTGAGGCAGATAATAAAGGTCATGTTGATGAGGTGCTTCAGAAAAATTCTAAACAGATTGAGATAAATGACAGTGTACACAATATTGTCTGACAGTCTAATCGGACTGTATCTGAACCTTCTTTCAACTGTCATAAGCACAGAAGATCTGCTGGTGTTATGTTTTCATGGTTTCTGTGATGCTCTGATAATGTAACTAAGTTACAGGGCAGATGAGACAGCTTCTAGGGCTTTCTTTCCAACCCAGAAGGCTACACCCTGTGCAGCAGATTTTTGGCCTGTGTCAATAATAATCAATGTCTTGTAGTGGTTACATAGCTCCCACTTCTGACTCCCTATCAGTGCTGTAGTGGTCTTATTCTCATCTGTCAGTGTTCTCCTCGAAAACACTTGCACAGTCTATAATCTACAATGAACTATAAATGTGAACCCAATTAAACAGCATTGAACTGTATTTGACCGAAAGTAGCTGCAAGGAGCTTGTAAATTAAGCATTCACGACCAATCATAAATTAAACAGAAGACAATAAAGAATGGAATTGTAGAAGTCAAAATTTCAATTGCAAGCATTCATACAAAGCAATAATAATAATTCGCTTAGCGACCAAGACCTGCCACGTCAATTGTCTGTGACAACGATAGATGGCGAAGGTTCACCGGGCATATAGTTCTGATAAGGTTTGTCGCAGCCAGGCAGCGTGCAAGCAACCCTGGGGGTGCTTCCATGTAGGACAAGGTGGTGAGAATGCCATACTGATCTTCTAGATAATGTCAGGACTACCAAGTATGACAGGTCTATTTGCTGCCCAGGTAGATGAAGGATTATAATTGATTCTTCCATTAAAATTCCTTAGATGGGATTGCGCCACTGCAGTTTATGATAGCCTCTCTTCTTCTGCTGTATTCATTCTTAATCGCCTGCTAGCAAGCCGCGAAAAGGACTTTGCAAGTAGTGGGATGTAGTCCGGAGTGCGCTCTGTCGCTAGTTTACAACTTGACTGCGATATTTGCAGCTTTCGGTCCGACACATCCGTCTACTACAGAGGTAATCTCACATTTCCTTATTCTAGCTGCATCATATGATAGCACAGAAATGTAGGAAGATAGAAATAACACTTGCATACTAACTATAATAAGTTTTTTTTACGTACTAAGATTCCAATCAGACAGCGTGTCCTCGTCATCATAACCTTCATCAGATTCTCCATCCTGTGTAAATAGAATGGTTACTAATTAAACAAAACTTATGAACACTGTCTAAACATAACGTGAACCTGGTATTTGGACAATCTTGGTGTCTTACAGCAAGGCAGCGATATCTGCACCTATCAGGCCTGACACATTCGATTTCAACTACCTTTTTTGGCACAATGTTTGTCTTTCCACTGAAATCCCTAATCTCTTAAACGCCATATGCTATTTTCCCTTACAAACGTACTTAATACTGTTAAATAAATGTAATATATCTATTTAAAAAATCGCCCGCAATAATGGAATACTCAGCCAGTCGTCCAGAAAGAAGAGAACACATCATTCCCAAATTCTCTTTCAAACTAAACCATGGCCATCTTGCTTTATACATCTACAATCACGGCATTGCCTTTTTTGTACATTCAAAATCTGCCAAAGACGTATGTGTCGGACTGAAAGGTGCAAATATCGCAGCCATGCTGTAGACTAGCCTTCCATTCTCCAGGCGACACCCTGATACTTGCAAAAGCCCTATTCGGGGCTTGGTAGCGGGAGATTGAGAACGAACACAGAAGAAGATTCAAAATGGATGAGTGTTTAGCCGGTGTAAATGCACGACAATGCTCTAGAATAATTTTCTCACCACTCTGCGTATTTTTTTTACATTATCGGTGGAGCGACCATTTTTTGGGCGCACTAACACATCCATTTCTTCTCCCCCTTCCGGAAAAAAATAACCAGGCTACACTACAGTAGTTTGTTTTCAGGTTGCCACTTTGAGGAGGAATAGGGTCATAGTCAGCACTGGTTTGCTGACTTTGACACAAGCAACTATGAGTCGCTGTCAGTTCATTCATTGTGCTGCATCTTCAGTCTCACAACCTGCGTTCTCTTGTGGTGGTGGTTTCTGTAGCAATGTTTACCATGTGCTTGGTAGTGTTTAGTGACCTATCCTTTGATCCCTGGGGTACATCAACCATCTCAAACTTTCCAGCTCCCTGTTGCCCACAGGACTTCACCAATCATCTCCTGTCCTATAATATTCATACCAGATCTACATTCTTTCTCTAGATTCCTAATAAGCGGAGGCCTGCCTTACAGAAAACCTTGTTCAAAACATGATGTTTCACTCTTGTAGTCAATGTTTCTAATTGAGATTTAGCTCAATGCACAACTCTCAGTAGCCACCTTTAATTACATCTTTAGAAGGTTACAGTGGTACTATTCTTTGTTTGGGAATCAATGCGATGTCTATTAATGCCGGCTTTTCTTTTTACCTCTTTGAAATTAAGGACTCAATGCGCGTGAAAACAATGCATAATGTTATGGAAATAGGTGTGGGGTGGGGGTGTTTTTGCATGTGGATGTAGCGGCCTCAAACCTCGAGGGACTGGTGTAAATCTACAGCACTAGCCATTCTGAGGGTCATGACAACAAAAGATCTGACATCCTGACTTCGCAATTATAGATAGGAGCCACAACCCCGAGATTCTGAAACAGACTTTTATATGTTTCTAACAGGGTTTTTAATGCAACACCGGCGCATTTTCATCTGCCGTTCAACATTTGTTTGGATATTTGTCAATAGTTACACATTTGTCTTAATGAACCCATACTGAAACATCCAAGTGTCACAATGTCCACTAAATAGCAGCTGATAATCATGCTGATCATTCCTATGTTATCAGAGTCAAACTTGGCCTCTATTAGATAGGCACAAATGGAAAATTGAGACCTGTGAGATTCGTTGTGTACAAAGTACAACAGTAAAGACAATTTGCGATAAAATTTGCAACAGTACATTGAGGAAAATCGTGAGGACTATACCAGTTAATTACTATTGTGAAGCACTAAAAATAAAGTGATTTAGACAAGAGTTCAAGGCCTCATCTTTCAGTTCCGAATATAACACACCAGGATCAATAGTCACTTGAACCGCATCAATCCCCAGCACCTGCCCTTGTGCAGACAATGCTCTCCCCCAATGAAACAGACACCTAATCATTGAACGCAAGGAGCTTGCGGACATGAGGAAAAGATTCTTGCAAGCACTGGCAACTACTGCCAACACACTGTATGGATCAGTGAAGCAACTGAAGGCCTGTATCTATATAAGAATTGCATTGGGCTGCAAAGAGCAGGCTAGCTCAGCGGCTATGGGATAACAACAACAGACATTTGAAAAGGATGCAACATGATCAACTTCATACTATATGGAGGTTTCAGGACCACGAGCAAGAGTAGATCCCAGGAAAGATGGGTAGAGGGGATCAAAGATACACTCCAAAAGTAAAACATGTCGGCCGTTCAAGCATCGCACCTAGCACAAACCAGAATCCCATGCATATCCTCCCCTGCGCCGCTGGAAAACAACAGTTGGACAAAAAAATATTTTATCCCAAATATATAAACACAGATCACACATCAGTGTACACTTCACAATAAAACAAGGCACCTCAAAGCCAAGCTGAAAAATAGCAAACAACAATCAACTCACCTCCCTATCTTCACTCTTCTGGTTGGAATGAGTCCTTGATTTGTGAAAGCGTGGCCTGATATCTGATTCTTTGTCTGGTATCATTTCATCCTCTTCTATGCCTCCCTTTTGATGAAGAGAAAGGATAGTGATTCATACATGACTGATCCCACCATCATTTTTGTTATCCAGCTTAATTTATCATTTATTTACTTCAGTCTATCCTTATCTAATGTGTGGTGTTGGATTTGTTTTTGGTCTTTTCCTTGTGGAATATAGTTTCTACAATAGTGGGTAGCGGAACTAATGTCTAATTCTCCATAGGTGTGTTTTATTATTATTTCTTTGCCTTTTGGGACACATTAACAGGATGATTATAAAATGTAAATTACATTCATATATTCAAATAATGAATTTGAAATAGTATATGCATGTATGAAAATGGGGTATATTAGCATTTCTGAAGGGTCACCTCGAGTAAGGTGAGCCGGTATTATTTGTGAGCAAAGTTAGCTGTGCAAGATTTATAGTTACACGAGAACGCTCAGGTGGTAGAGTAGCAAAATGGTTGGGAACCCCTGCTCTAAAGGTGCAATAATGTGCTGTTCCATTTATAAAATGCTAACATGGTACACCCTGAACCACAAGTATAAGTAAATGAATGAAATGAGGTAATGTTGATTAGTAACAATGATATGTTCACAATAATCAATATCATAACCATTCACAATACCTTTAGAAGAATGATGTCAATCTCTGAATATCTCATTCCATTGACCAGAATAGGCACAAGACGATCTATATGGGGACCCAAGACTTCCTTGCACACTTTCTGCTCTGCCAGAGACAACCAGAATTCACACGATTCAAGTGAGACTGTGTCATCTGGATCTTGTGTACGCTCCATCATATACTGCAGATCAATCAATTATTCAGATCAATACATTATAAACTGCTGATTTCAGTAAATTATAAATGTCTGATTTCAATACATTATAAATGATTTCAATCCATTATAAATGGCTGATTTCAATCCATTATAAATGGTTGATTTCAATACATTATGAACTGCTGAGATTATGTGCCATGTCTTTGTTTCTACTACTCTAAAAGAGGTCTTTACTTTTTCTTGGCGATAGTTTCTACATGATGTGGTAGACAGCCCAATTTCCAGACCACCATAATCATCTTTTACTAAACGTCTCGCAGGTTACAGTGCTACTATTCTTTACTGCACTTTCAAAACTTGGTAACACATGTTAGATCAGATCAACACATTGTAAGTGGTTATGACCAATGTATTATAATTGGTTGTCATTGATACATTATAAATAACTTAAATGAACTCATCATAATCATATATGGTTGACATCAATGTACATTAATTTGTTACGTCATTAAAAGTTTTGGTCAAGTAGTGTCAGATCAACACTGGATATGGATTCGCACAGCTTTCCCTAACACATCCTTCGTTTCATACTTATACAACTATTAAATTCTGGTTCCATTTCCACCCGAACCATTTTCCTGAACGTCGTCGTCGTTTGTTCTCAATCTCTCACTACCAAGCTCTGAACAGGGCTTTGCAATACAAGTTGCAGGATGTAATCCGAAGAACAAAATGTGATGTCACTAGTTTACAGCTTGACTGCAACATTTGCACCTTTCGGTCAGACACATCCGTCTTCGTCAGCATCCTGAGCATCAATTATCACCCTTCCAAGGCTCCAGGTTTATAAGTAACCGTCTCAACCTCGATATCCGTATCAGGCTCTCTATCATAGAAATATTTTCTATAACATTAATGTCCTTTTCAGAATCCCTTCGGGGATTTCTGCTATTTTTTAAAGTATATTTCTCATATCCAGTTTCCTTCTGATGAAATGCTAAAAAGTCATGATTTTCACATCTGGAAAGACAACCTTGGAAAATTTTTTCTCCTTATAGAAACACAAGCGTTGCCTTTTTTTTTATATCTCAAATCTTCTTCTTCGTACGCAGTCAGACAGTAACCATTATTTTTTCGAAAAAAGCGGTGGTCATCCTGAGGCTGTCGACACTGCCATAGAGCTTGTCTTGTGGTTCCACTGGTGATGGCCACATCTGCTCTCTCTGATCCTCGTATGTCTCAAGTGAAGAGCCAATATCCAACAAATTTTTAAAGAACGTACGTTTCATTTTGGTCAAAATTAGAGCATGTTGTATGGATTTGATTTTCAGAGAGCAATTCTAAGGATGCTAGGGTCTTGGAGAATAGAAATATGGCTGCTAGATCTGGCCATGCTAGGGTCTTGGAGAATAGAAATATGGCTGGTAGATCTGGCCATGCTAGGGTCTTGGAGAATAGAAATATGGCTGGTAGATCTGGCCATGCTAGGGTGTAAAGACCCATATTTTACCTTCAAGACTAAACAAGAATTGCTAAATAATCTACTTTTACCACCTCTCTCACAAAATTCAGTCAAGTATCTATCCAAGGCACAGGAGAAAATTACATATGTGTAACCTGGAGTTGAAATTATCCAATTTGTCTTTATTGAGTGTGGCAGTAAAAATGTTTATACAAGGAGGCCAGACAGTTTTCTCTATCAACACAAATTGCCATAACAATACATTGTATCTTAATACCTGAATGATCTGTTCAATGTGAGGGATGAGTCGGTCGATCCTCACCTCTACCAACATAACCAAGGCTCTGCATACATTCTTTCTGACTTCTGTGTCTTTATCTTCAGCCAGGAAGAACAGGTTCTGTAACAGTGTTACATAAACAGTTCAGTAAACATATTCATGCAGTTCAGATTTGATGTCAATGAATATAAGAAACTGGGAAACAAATCACCATTAAAATGTTGAACGTGAATAGGCAGGCGTTTAACGCAAGAGCGAGCCCGTGTGGTTAACTAGAAGACTCAACTTTCTATATATGTATATTCTTAGCCAAGTTTACATGCCATTGTTTGTATTTACACAGTTGCAATCATTTATAGAAAGCTTGTCTTTGTAATGTTGAAAGTCACTGTCATTCCATTTGTTGAAGCATAGGTTCAATGCTATAGTTGGCTTTCACAGCCAGTTTTTAGTAAAGTCATTTTCAGTAATTTGCAATGCACTTTTATAACAGTGATTCTCAACATGGTATGGTTGCCAACACCATGGACAGCCTTCTTTAGGCACTACATGCAAGGAAAGAAAGTAGTTCTGTTATGTTTGTTGCAGAATCACTCTGGTGAAGCAATGGTTATGTAAAAATACATATTTTAGTTCAGATTTGTTCTAATTTCTTTTTCGGGTATCAACATAAATTATATTTAACAAAAAAGTGATCCACCTGAAGTTCTTAGTTTCTATTTCGAGAATACACAAAAATGTTACTAGTGATGCCTGCATTTTCCTCACATATTTGTTAATATAGCAGCAGTAATTATTATCAGTGCCATGGTTGCACTTTCTGAATAGATTGTATCTGTTGGACCTGTATGGGGATAGATTGTATCTGTTGGACGTGTATGGGGATAGATTGTATCTGTTGGACGTGTATGGGGATAGATTGTATCTGTTGAACCTCTATGGAGTGATGTCCATCACTTTTGTCACATCAGTTGAGCTGACATGACATGTGTATCTTTAGCTGTAAGCTGGTGACTACTGACAACCCAATACCTTTAACAACAAAGTACATATCTTTCTCAGTTGAAGTTTGTATAAAGTATTGTGTATTAGAAGCATTATGACATCGAATTAGAGGGCATGGGTGCATCTTTTGAGTGTCCCCAAATGCAGCTAGTTCATTGTGTTGTTGTTCCAGGATCATTATATCCTGAAGTGGATGTAGCACACACATCAGTTGTGCTGAAATATTTTTTCTTCGGTTTTTTTAATAGTAGTTAGGAAATAGCACATCTGAATGGTGGTCATATTTTCAGCACAAATATCTCTAAAAGTTACCGCCATCAATATTATAAGACAGAAAATAAATGTATGTTTGTCCTTCTTGCTAAAAACTCTGCAACATTAAGCTCTAGCAGCATAAAATGTTCACAGATCATGCATCTGGAATTTTCATGTCAATACAACTATTTTAAGCTCTCTGTGACATTCCTTTGCAGTTATTTAAATATTAAAGCCTTCCAACTAAAGGACTATTTTCTGTGCTCCGCCCTTCCTTTCCTGAGTCGGAGATGTCAAAATAGACACGGCATGGCGATACTAATCTTTTCAAGTAGAAGCTGGAGTTGTTTTGAATGCACACAATTAGGTTTACTCTTTTGTGCGCCCTGAAAAGTATTGGCGGGTTGCAGTAGCTTTCTTCACATCCCGATCATGCTGATAATGGTGGACCTGTGTCCTCCGGGCAGTTGTGCTATGCTTCATCTGCGTGTTGCTCACTACTATGGGGATCGTGTCATTCCCTCACCTTGTTAGCCAGGCTGCCATGAAAATGTCCCTTTTCCAGTAAGGGCTACGAGGAAGCCAAGGTGAGGGTCTTGACCAGTATGTTTTGCCTGACCCTGACTAACATGTCTGATCAGTATATTTTGTCTGATCAGCGTCTTCCTTCCCAGAAACTGGAGTAAAAGTACTCTTACTCTGTGCTTCCTCATCTTGCATTCTGGAGTGTCAACTTTTGTGTTGAATGCCTCAATTGTTCACGCTGGTGGGGAAGATCTTCTTCTTATGCTGTCAGACGTCAACTTGAATTTGTTCGAAGAAAGCAGCTGTCATCCTGAGGCTGTCGACACTGCCATAGAGCTGGTCTAGTGTTGGCACTGGTGATGGCCACATGTGCTTTCTCTGGTCCTCGTACGTTGGGCAATTTTGCAGCAGATGTTCTGCGGTCATTTTCCCTGTACCACGTGTGCATTCGTCAGTGGGTGGGGAAGATCTAAATCCCATGCAAAGCCAGTCAGTAAAGCTAGTGACTAATAAACCTTTATTTTTGTTGTATGTCATATCTAGCTAGCTTCTTGAAGAAATTACTATTAGCCATTTTCTCCGTAGGTCACCTACCTGAATGAAAGTGTCTATGTGAGTCATCAGAGCTTGTGTTCTGCTTATAATAAACTGGTTCACACATGCAATGGCATGAGACCTAGAAAAATGTTACAAAGTTATAGTGAAACATGCAATACACAGTTTCAAGAGTCAATTAAGCTATTTCCTAAAATGTAAACAAGGGGCAGGCCTTTGTGGGCAGAAAATTAATGAACTACTTAGGTCTGCTGTATCATTGATTTTTGCTGATGTTAACTAGGTCTGCCGAGCTGTTGCATCTGTCAGTCATTACCAGGCTGAATTTACAGATGGTGAGTGCATATATCTATGGTGCTCGACAATAACTTTACTCTTTCTGTGGAAATTTGCACTATTTCTCAATCCTGTCCGAGCAATCTGGTTTTAGGGTGTCCGAGACTCACACCTCGCCCCATCTCTTGTTGGTAAGAGCAGATTCTTCCACATGAAGACCAGAATTAGGCTTTTGCTGATCAGAGACAATGTGTGGTGAATGTCGTGGATCCAATGGACATAAATAAAATCAAATGCTGAAATTCACTAATCATGACAGCACTTGGGACCCAATTTTTACTGTATAAATAGTACATGCGCATTGAAACTTGTCTATGTGGGCATTAAACTACTATGGAGAGTTCACTTTTGTACAAATATTACATTACAATTCTTGGTGTGTGTTATTATTGTGTCTTATTTTTTAAATAACTATATTATAGCAGTGGTATATACTAAACTTTTGAATATCTGGGCTCCAGAATTGACAAAAATGGAGACTGCTCGAAAGAAATCAGCAGAAGACTAGCTATGGCAATGCAGAGACTGAACAGCCTGAAGAAATTATGGCAGAGCACCAACAAAATGATAAAAGTAAAAGTCGCGAGAACCTGTGGATTTTCCTGTGGCAGCTTATGGCTGTGAATCATGGACGATTACCAAAACTTCTAGACAAAGAATCGAATCCTTCGAGTCAAAATGTTACAGAAAGATCCTCAGAATACCCTGGACAGAGAAAAAAACAAATGCAGACATTCGGCAAGAGTTGAGCATAGAAGAGAACTGGTTTATCAATTCCATTTTGGCTAGAAAATGGAAGTACTTTGGTCACATCATGAGAAACAATGGTCTTGAGAGAATGGAGATGGAAGGTATGGTGCCAGGCAAAAGAGGAAGGGTTAGACCATGAAGACGATGGCACCAAGATATGCCTGAGTATGACTGTGGCGGACACTGGTGTTTTGGCAAGGGAACGAGTTTCTTTCAGACAGACTGTGATGATAGCAACGTTCTACAAAGGACATACTACATGATGATGATATACTAAACACAGATTTATGTTTACAATAGAATATCCATAACTTCTTGATAAAGTATTGAATTGGGGGGATGCATTAGTCAGGCCAGGATGTGAAGCAAGACTGGGATGGACCAGGACTGGGCCACCATTGCTAGTCAGCTGGCAGACCGAGCTCAGAATGTAGATTCAACCTTCCCTATGTTGTCCACGTCATTAAAACAAAGCATTGCAACAGTCAGAGTCGAAGCTTGTGGTTCAAAGGCAGTAGAAACATGGAGATTTGACTGCATACCCGACGACCAATATCTCAATAGATCAGCTGGCATTGCTGATCTCCTCTGGGCAGTCTCATTCAGTGGTTCCTTCCTGCAAGGTCGAACATTTGCAAGTGGCCAAAGATGCAGCAACGGATGAGCTGATAGCAGCCAACGACTCATAACTGGCTGCTTGTATTTAGGTCTTCGAACCACATCTGATCAAGACCCTATTCTGATTCCTAGTATTGGCGATGGAAACAGGCTGCACTAGTGTAGTCAAGCTAAGAGAATATGGACACAGAGGGAAGGCAAACCCAGTACACAAAAAAAGCCAGCTGAAATAAGATGAGTCTAACCAAAAGGCACAGCCTTGCTGTCTACTACGACACAACATCCTTATCATGAATGAACACCAAAAAACGAATGGCTGTGATGGAGTTGGCAACTTCAACTGCAGAAAAACTATTTCTACTAAAACCACTACAAATAAATGGCCACAGGATTCATTATACGCTGAAAAGTTTTTATTTCTATATTTAAAAGTTTAAATTTGTAGCACAGACTCTGCAATAAATAAACATAAAATACAAGACAACAAAATCATAACTATGTCTGATCCGGAATATAAGGAAGAGCTACAACTGAAATGTGAATTAAACTTTTAAAAAAAATGGAAACTCAATAGATCATTCCAATCATATAACATACATACATACATATATTTTTTTTTTCTTCATATAACAACATCGCATTCTTCTTTGCTCGTTCTCAATCTTCCGCTATCAAGCCCTGAAAAGGACTTTGCTAGTAGCAAAGATGTCCAGAGAGCGAAATATCGTAGTTTACAGCTTGACTGCAATATCTGCACCTTTCAGTCCAACACATCCGACTTCATTAGAAATTTTTAGCTTTCCCTCTTCGATACCTTCGCTCTAGCCACTCTGTCATGTTATCCAGGACCACCACGTGGAGGCGTAGAATGGTCTTCACAGCTCTGGTTCGCTGACCCTGGCGCTAGCAGTCAGCTATGGGTCGCTGACCGCTGCAGCTCATGCACTGGTCAACATCTTAGTTCCACCTTCTCATTCAAAACAACTCAATTTTCGCAATTGTGTCTCAGTGACCTCAGCCTAGCTTAGAGCATTGTCATTATAATCATGCCAGCAACTGTACAGATAATAATGAGAGTAGATGAACTCAAGACTATCTATATTTCTGTCACATGTTTATTCTAGTATTAATGAAAATATGCACAAGCACATGAGACCACAAACTGAGCATTTATATGTGTATACAATTTCTAACAGATAAGTATTGTGAACTGAGTTAAGAAGAACAATCACAGGGAAGTCCAAGAAAGCATTTCAAGGACAGTCTGAAGCGGACACTTAAGTGCTGTCAAATAAACTATCACAGTCTGGTAAAACATGGCTCTAAATCATTCAACATGGAAGAGCACAGTCCCAAACAGTGTTGTAATCAGCCAGGGCCTCCGTGTTCAGGCAGCCCAGGATAGACACGCAATCAGGAAGTCTGGAGCAGAAGGAATACAAGCGGCAGATGCGGACTATGATTTGCCAGTCGTGTCATAGAACTTTTCGCATTGGCTTGATCAGTCACAAGTGCATTCACATACTCAAGGATGCAGTATAACATGGGATGATGTTGGCGGTCCTCATCAATGATGGACAAATTATTGTTATTATAACAAAAGTGAATGATCATATTTCTGGACAACGCATTTTCACAAGATATGTATCGAAAATGGCTCATTGAACCAACTTCATTGAACATTAGGGCGCCAACGCCATGGAAAAAGCTATGCAGAAATCACTGCAAGAGTACATAAATGCTTTTGGTACATGCTTGCTGCAAGGAGATGAACAGTAGTGCTCATAATGAATTGAAAAAGGAATGATGATGAAAAATGAAATGTGAAAATCATAACTCACCTTATTTTCGGACTCTGGTGTCGGAAAAAATTTAGAAACTTTGGGATTAGAATAGTGAGCGGTTTAACCGGCAAATCATTGTCCAATGACTCAGCATTGTCCTCACAGATTTTCTGAAGTGCTCCAAAAGCTCCCTGCAACAAAGACATGTAGAACATACAGATGCCTTTTTAGTCCATTGCAGGTATTTGTTTACAGCAATTATCAAGAACAATATGATACTACTACTTACTTTTAGCTAACTTTATGAAACCACTGCAAAACAGCTGCATGGTTTAAAAGACAAAAAACAAAAACTAAACAAGCACTTTTCAATATGACACAAACTGTTAGAGACCTTTCCTTCTGTTTGTTGTTCTACTATCCAATAGAAGCACACAGTCACTGCTGTTGTCCTCTTTGCAGAAAACATCTTCCAAAGGTTATGTCTTCTTGCAGTGGTGGTTTCTGTGACACTTTGTACGAGGTTCCCAGCTCCATTCAGGACCCTTATGTAGCTTTTGTTCTGTTAACCTCTACCACGCAAGCGGTGCAGATATGTGACTGATGTTACAAAAATCGCGGCATGCAGGTCCCAGGTTCACGACTTACGCTGTCCTTGTCAGTGACGGCCGTTCTAATCAAATTTTAAACCGAAAGTCTACATAGTAATAGTCTGAACAATACTGCTCTTTGGATTTTAGAGAGTTCAGACTTCCGTAATGTACAGTTAGATACAAACAACCGCGATTTTGAAATTATTTCTTATGTTTTTCGCTTGAATTTGAAGATTCGCCCATGTTAAAGATATAATTTTTCTAAGGGTAGATCTGTTTAGATTGCTGTTTTTCAACACTATCACCATTTTTTTTATCTCACAAACTAACTAACATACAACAAAAACAACAACAAATTATTTCCCTACTCACAAACAAATCATATCAATAGACCGACAAATAAAGAAATTACAGGCTCTGAAAGGAACATCCATAGTTAAACGACGTGAGGTCCTAAAAAATAATGGAAATGCAGGGGAAATTTATTCCATTTTGTATGTAGAGTGGTATGGTATAGGTTAAGACCTCAATATCCACACAGATGCCATAACCTATAATAATAATAATGTTCCCCTATGCATTTAGAGCCTGTTGCGTAGTTCAACCACTACTATGTACAGCTGCTGAGGCTTGTAACTAAACTTCGTCCAGTGCTGAACGAGAGACTGCTATCTGCCAAAGCCATTAAGAACGGGGGCAGCCCCTCCCACGCCTCCAGCTGGCCGGTGGAAGACCATTGTTATACGCAACTGATTTAAGCATGATCTGATGAGCCGGAACTTCCTGGTCCAGTCAAACTACAGTAACCTAGATGGAAGGAAGACTCATCATTGCATAGCCTATAATCCATGATAATTACCAGTGCATCTTCGATGAGTTTACAGTTTAACAATTTTCAAGAAGATAATAAAGGTTGAAATACTACTTCTGGTTTCATCTTCATGTTCAACATAGCCAGACATGCTCTTAGATGGAATCCTCAAGGGAAGAGAAAGAGAGGTAGACACAAAAATAAATGGAGATGAGAATGTGAGAAAGAACTAAGATTAACCATTTGAGCCTGTGACACCAGTGTGTGTGCGTAGATACACCACTGCACGGGCCACTCATGAATCGGTATGACGGGTGGACCATTATTCTAAGGAGTATTTCGGGATGTACTGCTTAGATTCTAAGCATAGCACCGCGACGTTTACAAAGTTCACACATTTCTGGAAAAAATCAATATGGCGGCATCCACGAAATAGGAAATTATGTTGATGAATTTGTGATTTCCGTGATGGAAAATTCTGGAAATTACCATTCAAAAAGGCTAATGACAACAGTTTTGTCATTGTAAATTGCTTTCTCGTGAGCACAGGGGAATGAGATTTTACAGACCAGGATGCCGAGGTTCAAAGGGTTAAATGACTACATTTGGAGAGAGGTAGAAAGAGCAGCCCAGGACCATGCATGCTGACGAGATGTGGTCAACATTCTATGTACTGAGAGAAGCAACAACATTTATGTCCGTCTCTGTACTTACCTCGCAGGTATTGTAATCTTCTGAATCAAGGCATGCACACAGGTGTGGCAGAACCTCAGGCCAATCATGCAGCTCTCCTTTAGAGATTATATTTGTGATGATTATACCAATGGTAGCTCTAATAAGTGGAGATGGATCACCAATACTTTTCAGGCACTCTTGTTTGATGAAACTGGTGACTTCTGTTGGGAATCGCTCAAAGTGAGCCCGAATATTGTTCTTCAGTATCAGACCACTCAAAGAGCGTGAAGGGTCATCTGAAAATAATGTTATTTATTCAATTATTTGTCCTTCATAAAATTATAGTTTTTATTACAATTGCTATACTATTTAGCAAGTTTCAAGTCCCTTTGTTATGGTTATTGTTATTATTGCTAATGTCACTCATACCTCAGTAAGGTACTCTTGATGACTTTCGTTGGTGGTGGGTTAGTGGTTCTCTACAAATCCTGAGGCTTTCATTGTAAGTGTACTGGGATCCTCCTGAGTGTAGTGCAATGTGAAGCTACTCAGTAAGCTCACCACTTTGAGGATCAGCCTCTTTAGGGTAAAAGGCATCTCAAAACTTGACTTTGCACACCTATAGAGTTTGAAAGGAGAATCTATAACCAGATGTTCCTGTTCAGTATGCTAAGGCAGGGTGACCAGTTCCTTTCCTAGCTGCCTTTTACTTTCCTAGTTATGTATGCCAGGTTCCCATCTACAGCCGAGTTCTCTGAGGAAAGATGCTAGTGGGAGTTGAACCCTGTACCCTTGCCATGAATAGCAAGTGCTCTACCACTACACTAATCAGACCTATCAGTTGAAAACACACTAAATACATATGTTGTTCAGAAATGGACTTTGAATTGGTGATGTTTTTATCATGACTGAAGTGGTGTGATTGCGCATGTAGTGGTCATTGTGTATTTTGATCGTTTGTGTTTTTGATTGTGGTCAGTATGTGGTTTGATTATTCATGAAGTGGTCCTAGTATGTTCTGATTGTTTATAAAATGGTCAATAAGTGATATGCATAAAGTGATGTGTGTTTTAATTCTGAACGAAGTGATTACTGTTTTATATATTTTGGTAACTAACTAAAATTACCATTGATGGGGGTATATGAATATATACGGATGAAAAAAAGGTTGCTTACTGCAGGCTTTTAACAATCGTAGTCACCCTCCATTAATTATTGACGCAAAATTTCATCTGCAATGACATTTTTCAGCACGCCACATTTTACTATGGTTGTTGACTTTGAAAGTCTGTAAACTTTATATGTCTGTCTATATATACGATTTGTATGTGTGTAGAAACATGAATTAATGAAGAAATTGATGGTGTTATTGTTTTGGTTGTGTGTGTGTTAGTTTCTGAGATACAAGAAGATGGGGGTGAAAATTGTTTAAAAACAACACAAACATTTAGACTACCTATTTTTGGGTATGCCACTTGTCTAGTAAATTTGTGAAATTGTACCAAAGCACTGATAGTGTTCAAGATCAGCATATCTGTGAGTTTCCACTACAAACATATTTATTACATCTAGATAAACAAACTAAACAGATCTACATCAGAAAAATCTGTTGCAACTTAATTAATTTCATTTCCCTCAATAATAGGATAATCTACAAACAAGTGAAAAAGAGAATATCATTTCAAAATTTATTATAAATGTCCAAAAGCACATCACTCATTTGAAAAGTGGACAAGAAGAAAGTGGCATCTATTTGCATTCAAATTCGCATGTTCAGCCGTTCCCATAGCATTAACCCGGATGTTTATACACGATATTACCAATCGCTGTCGTTTGGGAGCCTGCAGTGCCTTTCGTAGGTAAAAAATTTTTTTTATCAGTCTCATCTGGAAACCAAGCGCGCAATAAAGGTTAAAAAAACTGACATAACTGAGGTTGGAATTTTAGGCTTTAGTTCTACCCCATGTGTCCAGACACTATTGGATGATTTATCCTTAAAACTCTGTCACCGCTGCTCTTTGAAACGGAATGAGAATAAATAACTTGCTTTCCCCAAATGTTCAGAAGAATCATTATGGAAGCTAGATGGAGCATAAAGCATAGGTTCCTTCCACAAGATATAAAAATATAAATGATCACATACCTTCTGATGTTAGCTTTGTCAGAACAAATACCAAATAGTTGTTGAAGTCTGGATAGTTATTCAGCTCACTCAGTTTCTGAAATGTACAGATAAGTTTTCGGAAGTGATGAAATGCTCGATCGACGTGGTTGTAATTTGGGGAATTATTTCACATTCTCCTCTCCTCGTATTATTCTTTCTGTTTTGGTTATGGTAATGTGAATGCGTGGCTTGTTGTCTTCTTTATATATACTACACTAGAGGTCAAAATCAAGGGCTTGTAACACTAACCATGGGATCTCTCTCTCAGATTGGTGATGCCTTCTATGCAAACATTTTCACAATTGGTAGGCATATCTGACAAATATAGATGCTTGGCAAGAGTTAATAAAGAGAAAACTGGTTTATCAATTCCATTTTGGCCAGAAAATGAAAATACTTTGGTCACATCAAGAGACACAACGGTCTTGAAGTTGTTTTTTTCTTGATCCTATTTTAGTGATGTGCGCTCTACCAAAGCTAGTTTAGGCTGCTGGATCAATAACCATGACAGTTTAGTTGTATTATACATTTTTGTCCTGAACTGTTTAGTGCGGAAAAGCACTAACTGCTGGCTAGTATATTCTTTCAGTTTAAATGTGTGATGTACTTTTCATTCCAGGTAACAAATGTTGAAGTCAGGTATAGTGCTAGATAAAGAGTTCCTCATAACATTGTTCGACTTGCCGGAAGGTATGGGTAAATTATTCTTGAAAGTCTGAATTCTAAATGCTCACTGTTACCCTTTATAAACATTACAATTAGCTCTTCAGTGTATTTTTTTGCCATTTGATCCATTTTACTCACATAGCATTTTGTAGTTCCCAAATCAATTAACTTATAATCACACTGTCCCCCTGTGAGATAAAGTCCTCGTACCATTTTTCATTATTATACTCTTCTTATAGTTGAACCTCCAATTTTACAGACAACTTCAAAAACCCATCATAATTTGAAAATAGTTGATAATTCTTGCTATATAATAAGCCACATACATACATGTAACCAAATAGTGGTTTATAGTGGTTTCTGGGACTAATTGGTGCATTATTTGCTTTCAGGCAATGGTGATGCTAAATAACTTGACATGTTTCTTGAAAGTCTTGTTTAAAAGGCCCTACAAAACCTGTATACTTATATTTTGATCGGATGTGCTAGCAAGAGGCACATACCCTACAACTTGCTATTTAAATGTAAACCAATTGAATTCCTTAAACCAGGCTTCCTTAAATTTCCCTTTTCCTACATGGGAGCAAGTTTTTAAAAAAAAACATTTTCTGGTGCTTGGACCAATTAAATCTATAGATCTACTTCATCCATAACTTCATGGTCACTGTCAAATGAAGATGAGCCTGCAGCAGCTTCAGAAAGGGTAAACCCTTTCACATTATTGTAGCCTCATATTTGTCCAGGCCCAGGGAACTGTACAAGTAGTGTTCTTAGTCGATATGTACTTCTACAGAGGCAAATGCCCCTATGAAGTCCCAGCTCTGGTATGACTTGGATGTAGCCCGGAGAGGGATTTCCTGCTTAGCGGGCAAGGCTTGAGCAGCTTAATACTATGCTGTGTTGGGTGGTTAACCGATGTGCGAGTTCATCTTAACAGACTCAAACACTAGAGCAAAGTAGACCCGCAGCCTTTTAGGCGCCATCTATGCCGCTCTAAACAAACCACGGCAGGTGTTATGCCACGACACAGTCGCCTCTTATGACATGCTCTTTGTAAGGCAGTCGTGCTATTCTTGTCCTTGTCATACACAAAGAACCCGGCAGATCACTTGGGATAAGATAAATAGTGCTGCACCAAGAACCCCCCCCCCCCACCCTGGTAATTCTTTTGAGGTCTACCCCAATCGCACCATGATGTCCGAATTTGTGTCTGCTACCTGGCTTCAGCTATATTTCTTATTTCTTGGTATCCCTTACAGCGGAGGAAACTAAATATTTTCCATATAAATGTATGAATGTGGGATTCAAACTCATTGGGACATTCTAAAGGAAATAAATCATGATTAATCCATTGAGCTACCATGCCTATGGCACTATAATTATAACCTTTATAGCCTAAGTTAAAAACAATTGTTCTATTATAATACAGTGAACCGCACTGGTTCCCCAATTGCCAGCCACTTTAATGGTCCTGAACACCGGGGTAAGGCTGACATTAGTGTCACTGGTTAGTTTCTTGCTTCTCTGACGATCATCATCGATTCATCCTTGAGAATAGACTTATCTCCAGCATGGGTTGTCTCCAACCGCATGGCATTAATATCGTCCATCCCTTTTCTTAAAACCTCATACTGGCCACCATCTATTTGTCTTCCTTTCTCCCCCCCCCCCCCCCTCTTCTATCAGATAAGTAGACCATTTTTTTCCTTATATGTTGATTTGTTAGTTCAGTATTGTTGTCCCTGATAAAGGCCTATTGGCCGTAGCGTAGGTTTTGTTTGTGGTCTCGTCTCGATGCGGTATCTGACCATACCCATTTTTAAATTTTCTTTAAACTCAACCTTTTTTTCATGTTTATTTCCTATTATAATAGAAGCATTTTCATTTTTTTTTTATAAACTATTGTCTAAATACTCATGAAAAACATCACATGCAAATAAATAAAGTGCAGTCATGAGAGGTTATCTCAAATCGTATGAAAAATATCACTAACAACAATCTTTTGCGTCCGACCTGAAAAGGACTTAAAGTCGCTGTGTCGTAGTTTGAAGTGAGACTGTGATATCAGCCCAACACATTTAGTTTCAGTTGTCTTTTTTTGGATACCAGATTTGCTTTCCCACAAGGACTTAACACTGTGTCATAGTTTACAGCGAGGCTGCGATATCTGAGTCTTTCGGCCCAACGCAAAAAGACTAGGCAGGTTACATGGTACCACGCTTGGTGGTGCGCCTCCTAGCCTGGTACCTGCCCTAGCGGCTGTTCTATCAATCAGACTATTGTAAATGGTGATGTGCTCCACCTACCAGCTCTGGCTGGGGGCTTTAAAATTATAATTAAACAACACATGCTATGCATGCTGCCATGACCGCCATCACAAACACTATTTACTTTCACAACTCTAAGCTGCAATGAGTGAATTGTGAGTTACTTCGAAGTAAATGTATGATTATTGATAGAATGAGTAACAATGACTACGAAGAAAGTTTAGAAAGACAATAGATCTAATCTAGATCTAGTCTAAATAAAAAATAAAAATACTCCGATGTAGATAGCGGCTTAATATACTATAGTCATTAATAGTCTAGACTATAGTCTATACAAATACTATTTATTTATATTGATGGAATTGCCACTACTTTCATGGCTACTGGATACAGATAAAAGTCAAGATGTTCTTAATAAGCTCAAATCAAAACACCAGATATAATCATGCAATTACAGTGCTTACATAAATATAGTGATTTGCAAAAATGACGACAGACACCTCGCTGCTTTTTTTAAATCAAATTCAGCATTCTCATCTTCTTATGTCTTAGTCAAGGTTCTTTGGTGAATTTATACGCAGTATTTCAAGTTTATTTCATACATCAAGAACATATACCATACAAAGCTTTTACCTGCTGTACACCTCGTTGCGTTTCTGTATCCGGAGACTGTGATTCTTTCAGTAACTGTAAAATTTGTTGAAGGCCATTTTCTTCTGGTTGCCACATCGCCATTTTGGATTCTTTTTTAAACTAAAAGAAGTCCGGATATTGCACAAGGAGATTCTATAAATAGACATACCTTTACGGCATATTTACGGCATTGTCTAAAAATAGCATAAATCTCTCCGCTGGTTATGGAAATAAAGTCCCTTCTTTTTAAAAATATAAAACACGTTTTATTATTATTACGCTTACTTAACACTGGATTAAAGTGAGCAAACACTACAGAAATTGAAGATTCAAGTACAGAACAAAAGTTAGATATGCGGATTTAATATTAACAAAAACTATGATAATTGGACTGGTAGAACCGACATTTACTCTAAAGATAAAAATAGACGGTGGTTGGAACAGGTGACAGGTGAAGGAAGAGATCCATCTTGGAAATATAATAACGGAAAATGGGGAATGTGAAATGGAAATCGTGAAAAGAATTTTTAAAAAATGTAAAGGAAGCTCTTCAGCAGACAACCACTGGCCATGAATGTCTTCGCTTGTGAGGTTGGGTGGACAGTTCCCTCCTCTCTGTCTTTTCCTTCCCTAACCGTACGCCAGGTAAAGTCATGAAGAGAATATGGAATTATGGATAGCCAAATATGTTTTCACCAACATAAGTCATATATCGACATAAAATCAAGGTAGAAATACATTATAAATTAGATTGAGCATCTGTTATTTATACTCCTCTTCAATTGTATGATTTGGAAACATGCGAAAACGATTGCAGAAGAGAAATGATGCCTTTGAAATGTGGACATAATACTATATAATAGAAGACTGGATGTGTCGAACTGAACGCCATAGATATTGCAACCTTGTTCTAAAGTACGACACAACATCATTTGAAGAGGAAGAAGATGTAAGACATATCTTATTTCTACTAGACAAATCTGCCGAAGACGGATGTGTCGTACCGAAAGGTGCAAATATCGCAGCCAAGCTGTAAACTAGTGACATAAAACATTCTGTTCTCCTGACTGCATCTTGCTCCTTGCAAAGCCCTGCTCAGGGCTTGGTAGCTGGAGATTGAGAACGAACGCAGTAGAAGATTGTAGACAAAAGGAATTGAATGCAAATCCTTGACCGAAGATGCAGCAAAATGAATGACCTAACAGCAGTCGGTGACTTTTAACTGGCTATAGGCATCAGTCAGTGTACCAGATCTGACCAAGACCATATCCATGGCGTCCTTTATTACTAGGTCAACTAAATAAAGGAGGTCATGCCCTATTTCGGCACCAATCTCTCGTCCTATAAATAGGATGTACTAATAGTTGTCCATCGCAAGCAAAGGGGGTGGCAGCAGCGGACTTTTGCTATGAAATATGTTCCCTTATCGCTGTAAAGACCAATCATGGAGCGGCATACTCTGCCACATTCAGCGCACACATGTGGGGAGCCGGTTATGGAGTCGTCGGTTTTGTTGTTGTTGTTTTTTTTTTTTTTTGGGGGGGGCGGGTGGTAGAGGCGCAGCATGCCTTCACTGAGTCTCCGTGATGGATTTACTCCTACTATCTGAGCACCTTCGGTGATACTAGCGTGCCATGTAATACGATTTTGTGTTAGCATCTCCCAGAAGGTGACATCAATATTGAAGCTTTTCAAAAACACTTTCAAATCGTCCATCAACCCCCCCCCCCCCCCCCCCCCGTGAGCTAGACCTTTTGTGAACTCACGTATAACAGTTGCTTTAGGTTGCGCTCATCTGGCGCGCGAACAACATGTCCCGTCCATCTTGTCTGAGCTATTTGCAGAAATGTATAGATGCTAAGCATGTCAGAGTTAGGCCCTTTGTCCTGCCATCTGATCCTGAGCATCCTACGCAGACAGATCAACTGAAAACGGTTTAGCTGCCTGGCATGTCAGCTATACACTGTCCGTGTCTCACAAGCAAAAGTGGATAACACTACAGCTCGATACATTTTTATCTTGGTGGCGACACTGATGCCCAGTCGGTTCCCGACTATTGCTTGAAGCCTCCAAAAAAAAGAGCTTGTCTTTGCAATCATGTTGTTGACCTCATAGTCGATGTTCGCCTCTCTGGCGATGGTAGTGTCTAGGTAGGCGAAGATATTTGTTCTGTACATTAATGTTTGGTTCAATGTACGGTCACGAAGGGCAGGCTGGATGAGATCTTTCGTTTTCCTAGAGTTGATCGTGAGATCAAAGTTATTGCATCCGACGTAAAATCTTGTTCTGATCAAGTGTTAATGGCGCAACCGTTCGTGAACAAGATATCTAAGGTCATGTCCTCACGCATCTTGGTGTAAGATTACAAACACCCAGGTATGAACAGCTTACCTTGCGTCCTGTACCCGATATGCATGCCAATAGCAGCGCTGTGTACAGCATCGGTGAACACTGCTTGCAAATCCCATGCTAAAGAGTGGCGGTGCCGGCAAACAACTCTGTTAGAAACCGTTGTTAACTGAGAAGGCTACAGATAATGCTTATTCGTGCAGTACACGAGCCATGATTCCACGATGAAATTGACGGACCGACTGAATGAATCTGCTGGCGAAGTCAACCTTCAAAATGATTTACCAGAGTCTATCCCAATTGACGGTGTCAAAGACTTTGGTCAGATCGATAAAAACTATGTACAGGTCACAATTCTGTTCTGGAAATTTCTCTTGTAGTTGACGTGATGCATATATTATGTCAACCGTCCCACGACCCCTACAAAAACCCCATTGATGGGAGTAAACCTTGTTCAAGGTGACCAAATATTCGTTTGAGCAAGACTTGGGACAAAATTTTTTCCTGCGATTGACAGCAGGCAAATACCTCTGTGATTGACACAGGATTGGCAGTTGCCCTTTTGCTTGTACATGTGTACAAAACTGATAGTGGGATTCCAGAATTACAATTATGAGCAAAGTCTCAGAAAAACGGGCCTTCGGTGTCTAGAAAATAGAAGAATTCGAGGTGACTTAAATACAGGTTTATAAGATAATCACAGGAAAGGTTAAATTAGGCCATAACAAGTTTTTTCAAAATACAACCATCAACGAGAACAAGAAGGAGCAGATACAAATTAACTAAATAAAGGTCCAGATTGGATATTAGGAAATATTTTTTTAGTCAGAGAGTGGTGAATGCCTGGAATGCATTGCTTCAGGAATTAGTGGAGGCAAGGACAGTTAATGCATTTAAGAATAGATGGGATGCGCATAACTTTTAGAGCAGGGTAATGCAAAAGTAACTGGTTGTATACAGACTGATGAGTCTTCTAAAACAGTATACAAACGTTAAGTTTAAGTTAAGTACAGTTGTGGTCTCTTTCATTTCTTTCTCGGCTTTCCAAATTACAATGAAAGCGTGTAGTCAGTTCATGAAGAAGCACAGGACCAGCTGCTTGGTAAAGCTCTGCCTGAATGGAATCAGACTCGGAAGACGTGCTTCTGAACATCCAGCTTTTCTAACTGTCTCGGTGGGCTTGAGGTCAAATCCCTGGTTAATAGTAGCTTGTGGCATACTAACTATGACTTGTTCGCTGATGATGGAGGGACAGTTGAAGATAGCGTCACAATGATCCGTCCAGAATCTGAACCTTTTCAGTTAATAGCGTCATGCGGGATCAAGATGCTGAGCAGCGCATGAGCTGCAGCGATCAGCAACCCATAGGTGACTGCTAGCGTCAGGGCCAGCGAACCAGAGCTGCCAAGATCCTTCTACACCTCCACGCGATGATCCTGGATAACAGGCTGCAACAGAGCAGACTGGCTAAGGAGAAGGGATCGAAGAGGGAATGCTAACCCGGTACTAAAGAAATGTTTACTGAAGTCGGATGTGTTGGACCGAAAGGTGCAAATATCGCAGTCAAGCTGTAAACTATGACATAACGCATTCCGTTCTCTGGACTACATTCTGTTACTTAGGCCCGTGTCAGGGTTTAGTAGCAAGAGATTCTTCTTCTTCTTCTTCGTACGCTGTCAGACGGCAACTTGAATTTGTTCGAAGAAAGCAGCTGTCATCCTGAGGCTGTCGACACTGCCATAGAGCTTGTATAGTGTTGCCACTGGTGATGGCCACATCTGCTTTCTCTCATCCTCGTATGTCGGGCAGTTTTGCAGCAGATGTTCATCGGTCATTTTCCCAGTACCGCACATGCATTCATCAGTGCCACCTATCTTAAATTTATTGAATAGGTGGTACCTCAGTCTATTGTGGCCAGTGCGAAGTCTGAAGACCACGACCTGCTCTCTTCTGTTCAACTGGTAATAGGCATAGTTTTTTGTGTAGCCAGTATGTTCGGTTTCCCATTTGGTCATGTATCTAGCTCTAATAAGCCTTTTTGACTCTTCGTATGTCACACTAGTATCTGGTTGTGGTAGTCTTGCACCTTCTTTTGCCAGTCTGTCTGCCTCCTCGTTGTCTTGGATGTTACAGTGGGATGGAACCCACTGTACCACTACTCTTTTTGGTGCGGACTGCTAGCATAGTTGACAGAGTACTGCTCTTAAATCATTAAGTTCAGTATTTTTCTGGCTTTTTAGTGCTGTGACTACGGCCAGGGCATCTGTAAACAGGACTATATGGCTTTCATTTCTTTTGCATGTCACCATTTCGTCTACTGCAGCCTTCAGTGCCTCTGCCTCCGCTCTGAAATTGCTTGAGTATTTTCCAGTTGCCACTGATAGTGTTGTTTTTCTACCATTTGGTAGGCTTAGGAATACCCCTGCCCCTCCGTTCTGTGTTGTGTTTGTTACAGAGCCGTCGGTGTATGCATGGGTCCAGTCCATGCTTGGGTAGTTTTTCATTATGTACCTCATGGTTATGTCTCTTCTTTCTTTTTCAGTCTGGTGATTCTTGTTTCACGAGGAGTCCAAAAGGTTTATTAGGGCCAGATACATGGCCAAATGGAAAACAGAACATACTGGCTACACAAAAAATGATGCCTGCTACCAGCTGAACAGAAGAGAGCAGGTCGTGGTCTTCAGACTCTGCACAGGCCACAACAGACTGAGGTACCATCTATTCAATAAACTGAAGATAGGTGGCACTGACGAATGCACCTGTGGTACAGGGAAAATGACCGCTGAACATCTGCTGCAAAATTGGCCGACATACGAGGACCAGAGAAAGCACATGTGGTCATCACCAGTGGCAACACTCGACAAGCTATATGGCAGTGTTGACAGTCTCAGGATGACAGCTGCTTTCTTTGAACAAATTCAAGTTGACGTCTGACAGCGTACGAAGAAGAAGATGAAGAAGAAGAATAGATGATACATCAGTCTGATGTGGCCTTTGTGGAGTCTGAAGACTACCACCTGCTCTCTTCTGTTCAACTGGTAAAAGGCATCATTTTCTGTGTAGCCAATATGCTCTGTTTTCCATTTGTCCATGATTTTGGCCCCAATAAACCTTTTGGGCTTGTGTCACACTTCGATCTGGTTGTGATAACCTTCCACCTTCTTTCACCACTCTTTGGAGAGATACCACACTTCTGAGATATCAAAGCAGTCCTATATTCTCACACATTTGGTTTCCTAGATACATTGGTTGCTGGTTTGCACGTAAGACCTGTCCAGTCATCATTTATGACTTGCTTGGAAAATTACAGTGAGCTTATTCTTTCCTAAAGGTGTAGCACATGGGTAAAACTCTGTATGTAATTTCTTCATATGCTGGGGTCTTTGTGTATGACGAGGACAAGAATAGCACCACTGCCCCACAGAGAACATGTCGTAAGAGGCGACTAACTGTGTGACATGGTATAACACTGGCTGTGGTTAGGTGCTTTGTTTAGAGCAACGTAGATGGTGTCTAACAGGCAGTGGGTCTACTTTGCTCTAGTGTTTGAGTCTATTAAGATGGACTCCTCACATCGGTTGACCACTTATCCTAACGTCGCACTTGTCCTAACGCAGCGGAGTAATAAGCTGCTCGAGCTTAGCCTGCTAAACAGGAAATCATCCTCCCGGCTACATCCAGCTCACACCAGAGCTGGGACCTGCACAGGGACATCTGCCCATGTAGAAGTACAGGTTGACTAAGACTTTGAGTGATTATTATCTTAAAACCAGAAGCATAACCAATCAATCAATCAGTCATTCAATTGGGCACTACGTGGGCTAGTGGTTAAGTGACACGACTCACAGTCCGAAGGTGCTGGGTTCGCTCCCCATCACAGCATTACAGGGAAGCAAGCCTTAGAAAATGCAGGAGGAAGCAGACCCTTACATAAAATGCATGCTGAAGTCGGATACACTGGGCCGACAGGTGTAAAACAAAAAACATAGTGTAATGGGGAATAGAGAAATAAGGCAAACACAACATTTAAAAAAAAAATCAATCAATCACTCATTGGAGCGCATGAGCTGCAGTGGTCAGCGACCCATAGCTGACTGCTAGCGTCAGGGCCAGCGAACCAAAGCTGCCAAGACCCTTCTACATCTCCACGCGGTGATCCTGGATAACGGGGCAGACTGGCTAAGGAGAAGGGATCAAAGAGGGAATGCTAACCCGGTACTAAAGAAATGTTTGCTGAAGTCGGATGTGGTGGACTGAAAGGTACAAATATCGCAGTCAAGCTGTAAACTACGACACAAAGCATTCCGTTCTCTGGACTACATTCTGCTACTTAAGCCCTTTCAGGGTTTGGTAGAGGGAGATTGAGAACGAACGAAACCAAGCCAAGCCAATCACTCATTGAATATGAACTATCGAACCACTTCAAAAAGGTTGCAGACCTTTATTTCCTTAAATATTTGCAGTTTTTGTTGAACATCAATTTATGCAACAGCTACCATTAAAGCAAAAACAATTTAGAGAATATTAAAGTAAATGATGTAAGCGGAAACAAACTCATAAAATCTTTATACAAATATAACTATAAAACCTTAACTCATTCACTCCCACGAGCCGATACAACGGCTTCCGGTTTTTTCTAGAAAACCCAGAAGCCGGTGTATCGGCTTTTGTTACTGTGTTCACAAAATCACATATTTTCCCATTCCTAGTTCTCTTAAATGTTTTATTCTGGTTATTGGCGGAAGTCCAGATTTTGCACTTTTTCATTCCGGAAGAGTTAGTTTGAGTTTCGTTGAAAAAATGTTTAGTTTCGTAACTTGGAAAATATAATTTTTTTTCGGAGAGCAACTTTGAAGCTATTACATGCACCTTCAGCCACACCAAATAGAGTTTTTTCAGTACAAGCTCAGGAATAGATAGATTATATTATTGCTAATGGTAGTGATGATGAAGATATCGATCGTTATGATAGCGCTGTTTCAATTTATTTACCTAGTCTTAGTTCCACGTCGAGCGATGAAAGTAAAACTAAGTCTACTGACGAAGGGGCGGTGCCCTCTTTTGTCTCAAGCAATGGTAATAACAGTTCACAAATTCAGTAAAGGTTCAAGATCCGACACAATCATTCTAGTGTGTATAATATTCATGTGTGTATATATATTTTGAATACAGCAGGAACATTCTTTCCGTGTGCGCGTAAATTGTAAACACTCACGCTGATGTTGATCGGAGCTTTTATTTTTTAGCACGTTTTCAACTTCACGTGCCTTCAGTAAAATGTAAATACTGTGAAAACAACTTCACCAAATTAAGTGCAACTTTCAGAACATCGTCCTTTGAGGATTTCCGTCAATAGAAATTCATTACGTTATTTGTATATTGGTTTAGAGCTGAATAATGTATTGATGAGGGGAACATTTTTGTTCATAATTTTTAAAAATAACAAACGATTATGCAACTTTAATTCATCAAACACAAATTTACACCTGCATTTGTAAAATATATGTATTCCATTCTATTCTAGCCTCAATTGTGAACAGTTTGGTATATAATACGTGTTATTTTAGTGAACGTCTATTGAAGACAAATAGATCGCAACTAAGTGATGCTGTTTTTCAGTTTTACATAAAAATAAAATTGTGTCCAGAGGTCCAAAATATTTGGGAGTGAATGAGTTAAAGTCCACATTCATCATTAATGATCTGTATATAAATATACCAACTAGAAAATAATTCCAGTGTGCTACATCGAGTTTCAGGCATGTTATTAAGGTCTAACAACACATTTCTACCGACAAGAAGGGACTGACCTACCTCACCAAATGCCATGATCATCAAATGATGTTTTATAAAAGTAAAGATCCAGTTAACACGCCAGATTAGCATATTGGCAATATGGTGAAAGGCCCATATTTTTTATTGACCAATGGAAAACTAGGAGTGATGTGGTCAACATCACGACGGCCGCCTTTACTTTCCCAGATTATTCTGGTACCGGATTTTTAAGGCTGGGTCGATTCAGGTGCCGCTGTGTGAACAGGAAAATCTCGCAGCTAACTAGATCTCTCTACTGGGAAGCCACTGCGCTACATCAGCTCCTCAAATTATGTTATAACCAAGGTAAACTGCATTGCCTTATTACACAAGAATGATTATATTTTAAAGTAAATACCATTCCCATATAGAAATAAGTTTTAGAAAAAGAAATGAGAGTAATGGTATGCATTGTAATTTTTGCAGTACCTGTAAAAATAGTAGTCGCATAGGAAACACTGCTACTGGATTGAGTGTTAGATTATGTAATTGTATGGGGTATAAGCTTTTGAAGGGTGGGGTGACCAGTGCCCTTCCGTGTTGCCCTGCATTAACTCTAACAGCAGTTGGTACCATCTAGTTAGTTAGTTGCCCATCGCAAGCGATGATGGTGACATCACCAGACAGTTTTGTCTTGATGATGTAACTTGCGCTGTAGTTGGATTAAAGTGATGAGGGAACTGCGTTGGTCATCAACCTCACTCTCTCGTTCCAAGCTAGCTTGAGCCAGAGGCAAGATATAAGTCAAGACGACTGGAGGTATATCAGGAGGCAGGCCCTCGTGCCCCCTCTCTTATGAGACCTGGGGTCACTTGAAAACTGAGATTCGATCGTCCACCGTTTCCGTTCATCGTTTTGAGAAGCGAGTCCAGGCCTCTCGACCACAGCAATCCCCAGAAGACTCTGCAGAGTACAAGTTTCTCATTCCAGTGATGTAGTTTAGTCACAAAGTGACCAGCAGATGATTAGAATGTTCATGCCCCAGAAATGTTTCCCGCAGTCATGATGGCGATGGAGGGGTCTGGACTGATGGATCTGGGGTTGTCATTGGCCACCTCTTTTCTGATCAGAGGGACAGTGCCGATCAGGCTTGTTAGTTTCACTAGTTCTGTCCGACTGCAGCACTGACGTAAAAAAAAAAACCGTCATCATGGTGTTTATTACCATTGCTGGAATTCTCCAAGAGGATTTATAGATCTGAGAAATAAAGGCTTCTGCCCTTGCAGTCACCACAGTGTACATGCTAGATTTTGACTTTACTTCCAGTAGAAAAAAAACAACCTATGATGTACCAAAGTTTTGAACCCATGCCATATTAGTTAGAAGACAGGTATTAAAACCTTTTAGCCAACTGTTCCTCACTGCTGAATTATTAAGCATACAGGGCAAGGCTGAGGAATCCATGACCTTTAAATATTTTTGTCAAAACTCTGTTGAAAATGACCCGATTATTATGAAATTTGGTGACAATGGTTTTTTGAGGTTTTTTTATGCAAGAGAACGTCTAACAAAAAAAAAATTGGCAACATGAATGAGCTGAAGGGAGCGGATAAAGAAAGTATGGGAACAGCGCACAATTGACGAGTCAATTAAAAAAAATGGCGTACCCGAATTCGCGCACATGTCACAGCTGGCAGAAAATATTTTTAGCCCAAACTGAACTACGCAAAATGTACGTACACATTTTCCCCACCGTTGTCACCAAATTTCATAATAATTGGGCCATTTTCGGTTGAGTAAAAAACAGAAAACAAAAAATAGGAAAAGAAAAAAAGGGTAATGGGTTTCTCTGCCTCACTCTGTCTGTATATAATAGACCACCTAAGATTATGAGGATATAGAGGTGGTTGAGAGTGAACGGTGAAGAAGAGAAATTAAGTATATTATTACTGTTTAATGAATATACACAAGAAGAAACCAAAAAAACATGTTTCAATTATTCAAAACAATAGCAGACACAAGCTTTGTATCCACCGCCACAATGAACTCAAGCGACTCGATATATAGTTCTTATTGACAAAAACATGATCATATTATTGTGGTAGAGCGTGTAGCCTAGTTGACAGTGAACTGGCTTGCCAAGGTTAGAAATCATGGACGGACAGAAATAAATTTGGGACGTGGTTCGTGCCTGGTATGACCACTCCCCCACTTGACCAAACTGTAAATGAGTTTCTGACGTATGAATTGAGGAGAGTAAAAACAGCAAGGAAGGGAACTGGTCACCCCACCTCACATAAGCTGCGGCTTAGTTCATGAAGAGTTATCTTCATCCCCGACGATAATTGTTGCCATCGGACTGACCTTTACCTTTATTGTTGCAACATGCATACTGCTGTGCTGAACTGACTATCTTGCCATAAAAAATTAATCTATTTGCTCCAATGCAAAGCACATGTACCACTGCATCTGGCAGCATTTAAAGGAAGTCTGTTTCCAACCATTTGCAATTATTTACCTCTTCGCTCGGGGAACTAAGGCGCTAGTCCAGTCAGGCACACAATACTGGCTAGAACGTCGCATCAGGGTCAATACACTGACCAGGACCACAATCTCTATCTTCATGTAGCACTCCCTGAAAACAGGCTGTTTTCATGGCAGCCTGGCTGGTGAGATGTGGATCAATGTGATCCCCGAAGTAGTGAGCACCACGCAGATGAATCCAAGCATAGAACAACCGCCTGGAGGACCACGGTCCACCTTCATCAGCATGCTCGCGATGTGAGGAAAGCTACTGCAACTCGCCACTTAACGTCCTTTTCACTGTGGACAAAAGAGTAATCCTACAAATCCTGCAAACAACAACAACAGCATGGCTTGTAAGGTGACAGTCGTCCTATTCTTTTAATCATGGCTACCACTACATTTACACATGCATTTATTCTGTTGTTGTTGTTATCCCATAGTTGCTGAGCAAGCATGTTCTTGGTAGCCCAATGCCATTCTTAGATAGATACAGGTCTTCTTCAGTTGTTTCACTGCTACGTACAGTCTTTTGGCAATTGTCGGCAGTGCTTATAAGAATCTTTTTCTCATGTCAGTAAGCACCTTGCACTAAATGAGTAGGCGTCTGTTTCATCCGGGTGAGAGCAATGACTGCATACGGGCAGGTGCTGGGGATTGATGCGGCTCAAGTGGCTATTGACTCTGGCATGTCCTGTTATTTACTGAAAGATGAGACTTTGATCTCTTCTATGTAGTTTATGTCATCATTACTATTTGGCTGTGACATTTCGCTAAATAAACGTTGACATGTTGTTCCCGTCGTTCGCCTATTCATCCAGATTTCGCTGGTATTATTCTCAAAAATTTGATTTGCTGTGTGTTTATCCTAATGCCATATCAAATTCATCAATCAAAACCATAACAATTCCCAATGGAGCATAGGTCATCAACATATACATGCCAAGCCATCAAATGTTGACTTGTCTATATCTGTGACTTAAAGTTTCTACTGGATGAAGAAACCAGCCCCGTGCCCAACTATTCTTAGTCACCTCTTATGACATATATGGCAGGTTACAGTGTTATTCTTCTTTTCTTCACTTTCGAGCTTCTATATGAATCAGAACACTTGTAAGTGCTTACATTGTCTTTTCTTTGTTCCTCAAATGGGAGAACAGATCCGCCATAGCAATTAGCCCCTTTGAAGGAATCATGTCAGAATGTTTATGTGGGGTCACAGATGCAGCAGCAAATGAGCTGACAGCAGCCAGCGACTCATAGCTGGCTGCTTGCATCTGGATCAGCGTTCCATAGCAGACCAAAGCCCTGCAACAATGTAGCCTGGTTAAAAGAATATGAATCGAAGATGAAATAGAAACACGGTTCCAAAAATGATGTACTGAAATCAGATGTGTTGGGCCCAATGGTGCAGATATCACGAGATTGCTGCAAACTATAACACAACTTCCTTTTTAGGACGAACACTGAAACAATGACAATAGCAAGAACAGAAACAACCACTAAGATCTACATAGAACATAAACAACCACTAAGATCTACATAGAACATAAACAACCACTAAGATCTACATAGAACATAAACAACCACTAAGATCTACATAGAACATAAACAACCACTAAGATCTACATAGAACATAAACAACCACTAAGATCTACATAGAACATCAACAACTCCAGCAAATGAAGGATTTCAAATATTTAGGAAGCATAGTATCATCTAATGGAAGAATGAAAGAAGAAATCGATCACCGATGCACCAAAGCAAACCAAATTATTGACCAGATGTCAACAATGTTGAAGTACAAGTACATAAAGATTGGCACAAAAAGAGTACTGTTCAACAAAATTTTCATGCCTACCCTATGCTACCAGTGTCAAACTGACAGCAACAGATAAGAGAAAAATAGAAACAACAGAAATGAAATGCCCGAGGCGAATGCTAAATGTGACAAGATGGAACAGAATTAGAAATGATGAGATCAGGAAACAGGCGGCACTAAGCTAGACTTCATTAGAAAACAGCGAATTCAGTGGTTTGGCCACATATCCCGACAGCAACACAGCAGCATCCCACAAATGGCAAATGGCTCTAACACTTAAATACATCAGTACCAGAGCTAGAGGCCAACACCGCAAAAGATGGATTGACGGTATATTTGAGGCAGTCAGTTGCACCTTATACAAAGCGCTGTCTAGATGTCACTTATACACCTGATGACGAAAAGCAAACCATGATCAGACAATAGATAGATAGATAGAAACATGAAGCTTGTGTCAATTAAGGTTTGGATTTATATCTAAAAGACACTTGGAGCAGAAGAATATTTAGCAGTGAATGAGTCGACAGCAGCCAGTGACTCATAGCTGGCTGCTTGCATCAGGGTCAGCATCCTTTGGAAGATCAGAGCTCTATTCCTCTTCTTCTTCTTTGTCATTTGTTCTCAAACTCCCGCTACCAAGCCCCAAAAAAGACTTTGGGTACCAGGTTAGCCTTCGATTCATTCTCCTTAGCCAGTCTGTCTGTTGCAGCCTGGATCACCGCGTGGAGGTGTAAAAGGCTATATTTGGCGTAATTTGCATATTGCTCACTACTACGTGGATCACATCCATCCCCCATCTCGTTAGTCAGGCGGCCAAGAAGAACAGCCCATTTCCAGAGAGGACTGCATGGAAGTGAGGTGGGGATCTTGACCAGAATGTTGTACATGACATTGACTAACTTGTCCGATCAGTGATTTGCCTAACTAGACGTTAGTCTTCTCAGAGGTATAATAAGCAGTTCCATATCAGACAAACAATGCAACTACAAACACAGTGTTAGAGATTTCATTGTATCAGGTTTCAGCTTTTTGTGAGGTGGAATGATTTAATTTCTTTCTGGGAACGGCGTGGGCTAGTGGCTAAGTGACACAGCTTACAATCTGGAGGTGCTGTGTTCGTTCCCTATCACAGCCCCGGCCATTACCCCAAAGAAGTAAACCCTTAGAAAATGCAGGAGGAAGCAGAACCTTACATAAAATGTATGCCAAAGTTGGATGCACTGGGCCGACAGGCGCAAAATAAAAACATAGTGCAGTGCACACTGTCTTGGGGAATAGCGAAATAGGCTAACACAAAAAAAAAACCCAAAAAAAATTTCCTTCCTTGTCTTTCCTAATTGTAAGTTAGATTAATTGGAGTGTATAAAAACCAAAGGGCAATATCCATCCCTTTGCAACGAAAAACTAGTGCTGTATCCACTCTACCACTTAAATGTTCTTAATACTAATTTTAATATTATTTAAAATAGTTATTTTATTACAGAATATGTTAAAAGTTGTAAAATTATTCTTTAAAAAAATTGTTTGAGTAACAAATGTTAAGTTATAAATTTATTCTTCAAATTGTTTGTGCTCAATTTTTTTTTAAAAGTTATAAAATAATTCTTCAAATAAATTGCGTATCAAATGTTAAAAGTTATAAACTAATTCTTTAAAATCAATTTTTTGCACAATAAATGTTAAAAGTTATAAAATAATTCTTCAAATAAATTGTGTGCGTAACAAATGTTAAAAGTTATAAAATAGTTCTTTAAATAAATTGTTTGCGTAACAAATGTTTGAAGTTATAAAATAATTCTTTAAAATCAATTGTTTTCGCAACAAATGCTTAAAGCTATAAAATAATTCTTCAAATAAATTGTTTATGGTAAGATATACTTTGAATAAGTAGTCTGTGTGTTTTGACTGCTCAAAAAGAGATCAGTGAATGTTGATACTTTGAGAAACACTATTCCATCAAATCAGGATTGATGCCGAAGTCACACCCTGGTGCAAGATTCGGAGGACTTGTGTTTCAGCAAAAGGAACATACTTTGAACACAAAATAAAATAGCTACCGTCTTTGAGGTTAATTATATGCAACTGTATATTTTCATTAAATTTCATCCAACTAATAATCTTTTTATAATGAATTTGCATTGGCTCCATTTTTTTCCTATTCATCCTGTATGCATGCATGGTATTGTTCCGACATGGCTTTTTAAAATTTAACAGAATCAATAAGTAATGAACAGCCTAGTTCTACATGAGCAGAAGTATCTCATGTCTTTGTTGTGGCTCTGAAGGAACCTATCAGGTATCTGATTGCTTCATCTCTCACTGACTAAATATCCAAGAAGGACAAAAGAATGATCAATTTGTCATGAAACAAAAGGTAAAAGGTCATGAAATAAGTTTGATTGAAACTCAACATAAATTACATAATTATATTACAGTTTAGCTACATGCATTCACAATAATAGCAATCTTTAGTCCCATCATGACAACTACATTGTCTTTTGCACACCACAGATATATTCAACACACAAATAAGACACCTCTAACTACAAGAATAAGAACAAAATTATAACTGATACACATTATACTCAATTTTTTGTTATCCCCATGTAGATCAAAGGACCTTTCATGTAAAGAAAAGAATAATTTCACTGCACTCCCACAGCATTCACAAACTTGGCAGAGAGAGGCAGACAAAGATCTTAGGACTCAGAACAGGACATTGCAAACTCAAGGCCCACCTCCACAGGATGTGTCTAAGAAACACAACCATGTATGATTGTGGAGCAAACACCAGAACATATCCTGCAGTTCTGCACTACTTATACAGATCAAAGAGAGGCAGTCTGGCCCAGGGGAGTGACCATGCTCGTAAAGCTGTGGGAGATGCACTGTTTCCTTGGTGAACCTCACAGGACTAGCATCAGTTGATCGAAGAAGACTTCACCCCTGAGTGTGGTGTAAAAGGTGACTAAAGAAGGTTGAGCACGAAGCTAGCAACTTCATCTTGTAAAACAAATTGCTACAGAAATCATCATTGCCAACAAAAAAGTCATCTATAGTGATTTGTCATATGCTCCGTGAGTGAGATGGAGAATGGATGAATTCTTTATTGTCATTATCAGTGACGATTACTTACCCAAAGTCAAGATCCCTTACCCAAAGTCAATATCCCTTATCCAAAGTCAAGATCCCTTATGCAAAGTCAAGATACCTTATCCTAAGCTCAGGATAGAAAAATTGCATTGTGAGAAATGAAATGGCTTAAGAACAGTACTTTATGCCACTAAGAGAAGCAGATGAGAATTTATGACAACAGAAATTAAATAAGTACTATCAATTTAGCACAAATACAAAAAATAAGTAACCACGTTACCCCAAGCTCTTCATCAGGGACATCAATGAAATAAACTAAGTAATCTAAACAACAAGCATGAATGCGCATAGAGAAATTCCGCTTATCTGATAATTTGTTCCTATTTGACTGACATGTGTATCCAAGATGAAGGCCTTGGGGTTGTAACGTGGTTACTTGTTTTTTGTATTTGCGCACATGATGAACAGATTACTGCTTGTTTATACTTCCATCAACAACCGATTGTTCCGTTCCTCTGTAATCACTATAATTTTTACCTTTAACAAAAGTCAGTGTGTGCCAAAGGCACCCGAAAAATAAACATTTGTCACTTTCTAATGGCAGACAAATATTAACCCTTTATAGTACAATTTAGTTTACAAGATGTTAGCCCAAGACAAGAACTGTAATTTTACATATTTCATGGTTAATGAAATAAAGTAATTCTTAGTTCTTAGTTTGACATTAAAACTAAAATTATAATTTTTAAATTTAAGGATACAGAATTGAGTTATCTATCACCCAAAGTTTGATTAAAAATTCAAATTTAGCTAAATAACAAGATTTGGTTGACATGTGATCATCAGATAAATCGGACTGTAAGTGGTGCTACTCTAGTTGATTGCAATGGACAATTCGAACTGTAAATCAATTTAAATCAGCAATGTATGTGTGAGCCAATGTAATAATTAAAGTAGCAGTTATTAAGTTTGAATCAGTAAATAAATAGAAGCTGCAGCAGTACAGAAGGTCAAAAGGTGATAAAAACATATAAGTAATGGTACACAAACAGCACCAGCGATGGCTGACAACTCTAACCATATTTTTTATTGTCATTTTACATTATGTCCTTTTTTTTTACTTTTAAGTTGTTTTCGTTTGTTCTTGTTGCTGGCAAAGGCCTTGTGGTTGTTATGTAGATTAAAATTTATTTTTGTCCTGGCCCATTCACCAAGCCATTAATTAAATGTTTTTAATCGTCTTGAAGTTTGAGCATAGAAAAAGTTTTAAAAAAACAACAAATCAGCATTTTCTCACTGAAGAGCAATTTTGAGAAATAAAGGTCTCTTGGCTAGAGTAGGTTTTTTTTATTTCTTTACTCCCCATGGATACAAAAAAATGTAGTTGTTACTGAGGTTACAATAAAGTCTATACTCCTGCAGCTGAAAGACACCATGGCAAGGGTGCACCTTTTCAATTCTGCGGTCATACCAACCATGATCTACGGATGTGAAGAATGGAATCTATGTAATGCAGATAAACTACGAGTTTCCAGTGAGCGATGGAAAGACTCGTCTTTGGGATCTCGATCAGAGATCGAATTCACAACACTGAAATAAGAGAACGCAAGACGTCATGGAGGCTGCGTTGTCTCGCAAATACCACTGGGCTGACCACGTGGTGTGCTTGCCAGATAATAGATGGACACTTAGAATGACGTTTTGGTGGCTATATGATGATACACGACCACGAGGCTGTCCGCCCATACGATGGCCAGATGGTCTACTGAGAGACCTAGGTCCAAAATGGTACGACACTGCGAAAGATCCATCTGCATACAGAACATTGTTGGCTACCTCACATACGGCACATCTGCCGGACTGAAGCCGAAGATATTGTATTGTATTGTATTACTGGGGTCTGAACATATTTCCTCACGATTAGGAGACCAGTATCCTAACCTTCTTCTCCATAAAGCTTACTAAACTCTCTTAGATCATCTCATTGAGTAATGGTAATGTATTTATATCAAAATTGAAATAATTTATTGCCTTTCATGTGTAAACTGTGAATAGTTTTGTGCTTAATTAAGAATGATGACAAGGACAGTAAATGAACCAATCATTACAAAATGACCTATATTTCAGATGAGAGGTAATTTACAAGTTACATAAGTTACATTTACTTGTAAGTAAATGTAAAACTGGATGTGAAAGAGTAAACAGCTCAGTATTTCTAATTAAACTTCATCACTCAAGAGTTTCAACTTCCATCTCATGTTACAAGCAGTTACACTTTTGAAATTTGGCCATTCGTTTAACTGGTTCAGCACATGGTGCAGACACATCAGTTGGAGAAAAATGTTACACAGTACTTTTTCAAACTTATGATTTTTGTACACAATTTCACCACTTTTTATATTCCAAGTTTTAAAAAACTTAGAAATTGTGTTTTTCTTTTTCTTTGTTCGTTCTCCATCTTCAGCTACAAAGCCCTGAACAGGGCTTTGCAAGTAGCAGGATGTAGTCCGGAGAATGGAATGCATTGTGTTGCTAGTTTACAGATTGACTGCAATATTTGCACCTTTCGGTCCGACACATCCGTCTTCGGCAGATAAATTTTGTTTATTCTGGGGAAGGTGCTCTTTGTGGTCATTATGTTGAAAAGAAAAATGAATGTTCAACTTCACATTTCTTCAGTAAATGTGAACATTGTGAAAATTATTTAATTATTATTTAATAAGGTGAAATGTTAAGAACACTTTCCCACATGGATTATCTTTAAAAAAAGCTAACCATTATTTTCTTTATGTATGAATATATAGCTGAGTTATTGACTTGTGAGTTGAAATTAAACATTTTTGTTTACCGACGGATTGGAAAGAGTGCTTCACATATGAAACCTACGAGCACTCAGGAAAATAAGCATACTTAATTAACCCTGAGAACCTGTGACACCAATATATTGGTGTGTGTCTGTAAATACCCCATTCCCTGAGCAACTTGATTGTTGGTATGATGGATGGGCTATTTCTGTTCCTCGGAGTATCAGACAACAGTCCTGGGGGGTATCCCACGTATTGGAAACAAGTGAATTTGATACACAGTGGTCTTCAATATATATAATTCACACTCTACAGGCTAACCCAAGTAGGAACATTAGAGATTATCAGTGTAAACTAGCGACACAACACATTCTGTTCTCCAGACTACATCCTGCTACTTGCAAAGCCCTGTTCAGGGCTTGGTAGCCGGAAATTGAGAATGAACGAAAAAGAAGAAATTATCAGACAATTTGAGATAAATTAAAGCACATAGTTTTGTCATAGTAAATAGCTTTCTTCAAACCTGGTGCGTATTTTCTCAGGAGCACAGGTCAATTGTATTTTACTGGGTGGCCAGGGTTAAAAGTGTTACGGTCACTCCAAAAACCTAAATGCTACAGAGCAGAATACGGAGCATAGATTCAGGTTCAGGTCCATTCAAACTGTAACTGATGTTTCACGATTTCAATTGAATGAGAGTGTAAAAGCGAAGCTTAGAATCTCTACATGAATACAAAGAAAACTAAGATAATGACAACTGACAAGACAAAGCTCCAACCTAAAATCGAGATTACTGGCGAAGAGATTGAAATGCACATTTTTATTATCTGGGATCAATACTAAACAACTATGGAGACTACAAAGGAAGTAAGAAGACAACTGACTTAATGGCAACGCAAAAGCTAAAGAGTAAGTAGAACCTATGGTATAATACAAACAAGGAACTAAAACTAAAGATCCTAAGAACATGCATTTTTCATGTGGCAACCTATGGATGTGAAACATGGACGATTACAAAAGCACTTAAGAGCAAAGATTGGTGCTTTTGAGACACAGTGCTACAGAAGGGTCCTGAAAATCCTGTGGACAAAGAAAAAAAGAAACAAACAAATCCAACCGGCAAGACCTGAATGTAGAGGAGAATTGGCTCATAAAATGTAATGACCCGAAAACAGGTTTTTTTGGACACGTCAAACGACACAATGGACTGGAGAGAGTGGTTATGGAGGGCATGGTCACTGGAAAGCGAGGAAGGGGTCGACCGAGAAGACAATGGACTCAGGACATCAATGAGTCTGGATTTGACCTTGGAGCAGGCCGGAAGACTGAGTTTCCTACAGACAGGCTGTCATGAGAGTGACATTCTGCAAAGGACATGCTACATGATGATGTACAAAAATTAGGTATATTTTGGCACAAATAATGTCTAATTAATTGCAACAGGAAGCAGGGAACTTGCAGGCCTCAGTTGCTTCTGTTGGCCTACCGTCCTGATGGGGTTGGCAGTAATGGAAGAGCTGACATTTTCGCTTCAGAAGTACCAATTGCTGGTAACCTTAGATATGGATAAATAGAACATTTTGAAATTCATCAATAGCTGCCTGCTGGTACTATAATCAATTGCAGGAGTTTTTACTTTAAAAAAAAGGGGCAGATCTCAGGGAAGACGGAGCATAAGTGTGTAGAACCAATGAGCTACAAGAACCATGAGTATCAATATCCTTCCCCAATTTCCTGAGACTGAGCACCTATGGGTCTGCCTTAAGTGAAGTGATGACAATTTTGTATAACAAAACAGACAGGTAAGACGAAGACAAAAATACAGGATAGCAGCAATATGTATCCATAATAGACCTGATATCGAACATCAAAGAGAAACACAACGATGTGACCTACCCACAGAGCAAGCCTATAACACCATAGCTTCAAAAGCATGAGGACGACAATAAAAACTATCAAACAAAATACTGGTCAATCCTTGCAGAACATATGTCCTCAACAACGACCCACCAAGTCTTCCTTTCATGAACCATCTGCTGAGCCGGTTCTGTCCACGTCTTGTCTGCTGCCTTGATGTTTGCATCCAGTTCTCTTTTCACGAGTATCTTGGTCTTCCTTTATTTCTCTTGCTTTGTTGATTCCGGAATAGAGACTATTGCGTAATGCTATCAACTGGTTTTCATCTTGTGTCTAGCATATCCAGCGCCATCGCCTCCTCCATATGTATCTATCCCATTCTTTCCGACATTTCCACATTGGTGATCTTATCGTATCATTTCCACCCTGGGGCGGAAGACTAACATCTGGTCAGGCAAAATATACTGATCAGACATGTTAGTCAGGGTCAGGCAAATATACTGGCCAAGACCTTCACCTTGGCTTTCTTGGCTAACAAGGTGAGGGATCAATGTGATCCCCTAGTAGTGAACGACACGCAGATGAAGCCAAGCATAGCACAACCTATTGGAGGACACTGGTCCACCTTCAACAGCATGCTCGGGATGTAAGGAAAGCTACGACAACCTGCCACTTAACATCCTTTTCAGGGCGCACAAAAAAGAAATCAACTGGTTTTTTGTCATATCCGACCAATTCAGTGCCATCGCCACTTCCGCACGCATCTATCCCATTCTTTCCGACATTCCCAGACTGGGAATTTTGTCATACCATTTCCACCCATGTATTCTGTCTAGGCAACCATTTATAAAAAATCTGTACCTTTTTTGTAAGTGCTTTAGTTGTCCACGTTTCAGAGCCATACAACAGACTATTTTTCTTGTCCTGTTGATTCCAGAATAGAAACTGTCTTGTAATGCTATCAACTGGTTTTTCGTTGTCTGACTTATCCAACACTAACTCAATATTTCGTTCTCCACATACATCTGTCCCATTCTTTCTGAAATTCCCACGTTGGTGATCTAATCGCACCATTTCCAACCTTGTATTCTGTGCGGGCAACCATTTACGAAAGTCTGTACCTTTTTTGTAAGTGTTTTTGTTGTCCTCCATGTTTCAGAGCCATATAATAGACAGATGGTGTTGATGAAACACTACATAATCAAGGAATGAAAATAACAATGGCAACACAGCATATGGAAATAAGATTGCACCTTCGCACGTCTATCAGCATTTTGGACAGTTGAGATTGCCCATTATTACTACACACGTACGGGAAGTATCCAGTTATTCCCACTGATATGGTTTCATACGTGGTGCTTACATTTTTAAGGGTTTCTATATGTGTTATTCTGTTTTTACTTCCTCCATCATTTACAGACACTTAGTTTTTTGTTTTGTCAACAAAATTGACATTTAAGTTTGCTTATGTCATTCTGCTTTGCCTAGAGAATGGCATAAAAGATGATTCTTTTATTCTTGTGATGTATATTTATTTTGGCATTGGACAGGCATTGTTATGCCACGAGAAACGACAGATTGGCCTACATGTTGACACAGTTATTCTTCTTATTCATATTTATTGTGCTTTGAGAAAGGCCTAACCGGCAACTAAGTTGAATTTTATTTGTAAGATTATTTTGTCCCAAGCAAGGCAAGGTTGACATGTTGCTAAATTTGACATAGTTTCACCTTGAAAGTACTGCTCTATTCCTAAGAATCAACGTCATTGCACTACGGGCATGCATGTGCTCAGTCTCTCTCAGTAAATAGCAAAGGATGTGAATACTGATGCTTCCTGTAGCTGATTGGTTGCACACACTCTGTTCCATCTTGCTCCTGACTCTGCTAAAACCTCACATTGTTTTCAAAGGTTCTGTAATCTGTGCATTGTTGATTCACTTATTGCAGTGATATCATCCAACAGGTGGTCATTGACAAGACCTCAAAATGTCACCCCTATCCATAAAAATATGCCCATAATTTGTATTTATATGGCCAAGATGTCAACTTTCGCACAAATTTACCGCAAGTGAAGATCGCGACAGCATCCGACATGATTATTCAGATGTGGTCGCATATGATTGTTCAGTCCAATCTGAGCGTGACCAAATCTACTATATGTAGGGCACACGTGAACAGCGATAGTAATTGGGCTGTCTTGCATTATGTCCTTTCGCGCAGCTCGCTTTTTCTGTGCTCCTGTAATGATTCTCGTCACAGCAATGAGTGATGATAGTGTGCCAGGCTGAGCGATTCAGAGCAAGCAGCGATATCAATGGAGACATTTTTCTAAGAAATAATTTTTCTTTTGTTCCCCCCAGTGAGCGCTGTCAGGAGCTCATATAACAGTTGCTTATGAAGGCGCTCATATGACATGCGAACAACACGTCTAGTCTACCTGTTCTGGGCTCTCTGTAGCAGCGTATAGATGCCAGAAAGTCTCGCCCCGCTGATGACCACAAATCGTGCCAACCAATCCTGAGTAGCCCTTGGAGACAGTTTACATGGACATTTAAAAAAATGTGGTTTTGCCTTTTTCTCTATTCCCCAAGGCAGCGTGCTTTGCACTATGTTTTTATTTTGTGCCTGTTGGCTCAGTACATCCTACTTCGGTATGCATTTTATGTAAGGGTTTGCTTCCCCGGGGTAACGCCCGGTGCTGTGGTGGGGAGAGAACCCAGCAAATTCAGTTTGTGAGCGCTGTCACTTAACCACTAGCCAATGCAGTCCCCAACATGGAAATGATTATAAACTTCCTAATATGACTGATATAGACAGTCCATGTTTCGCATGCATACTGAAGGGTGGTTAGCAGAACAGTACAATAATACAGTAGATCCATACTAGCCTCTGCAGACGTCATCCATTTATGCCGTAGCCAACCTTTCTGTACCTTGTAGGATATCTGATTGTTGGAAAGGCTTCGGGAGAAAGCCTAATAAAAATCTGCATCCTTTTCTGCCCTCAGTTATCTTGATCATGTCTTGCCACTGAATCAGGACAGTTGAGGACGAGAGAATGAGGCTGACTTGCACAACTGTCTTTCGCTATAATCTAATTCACGCACAAGTCACTTTGTTTTCATTTCATGTTCGTTACACCACTACAATAAGAGTTTCTTTGATATTTGATGCACCCTCAATGGCACTGATCGTGTGCAAAACATCCCCCACTCTGGTGGAAGGTGGGTGTCATATTTCCTTGTACTAAGTGCAGCAGACAATTCAGGATTTAGATTAACTTATTTAGGCATCTTCAAACTCCACGAATAGTAAATTGTTTACAAAGTGGTCCTCATCGATTATGATGGACGAACAATGTATCCTTTTTTTTTTGTTGCGTTCATCTTATTTCTCAATTCCTCCAGGCGGTGTGCGTTGCACTATGTTTTTATTTTGCGCCTGTCGGCCCAGTGTATTTTATGTAAGGGTCTGGTACCTCCTGCATTTTCTAAGAGTTTGCTTCCTCTGGGTAACATCTGGTGCTGTGATGGACAGCAAACCCAGCACCTTCGGATTGTGAGCTGTGTCACTTACCACTAGCCCACACCATCCCCGTATACTTTCTGAAGTAAATATTAGCAGTCTGACTATCCTTGTTAAAGTGATCTAGACAGACCATCTCAAAGTTGCACTCCTTGCTCCCATCTCCATTTTCATATTTGAAGTTATTTTTCTGTATGCCCCTCTTTGCTCAGCAACAATTTGACCTCACATGTCAGCGAGATGCCCCAAACAGATATTTCACTGTGTAATAGCAATCACCAATCTATGTGTTACATTTATCAGCTAGGTAACCTTGAGCTCTGTCCTACTGCTGCATCACTCTCTGCTTTCGCTGCCTAGTGTTATGATGACTCTGGTAATGTCCTACCACCGTTCTGGACCCATTCTTCTTCTCTAACTATTGTCACCTGTCCAATTATTCTTTCTGCCTGCGTGATCCATGACACTCCACCTAGAAAGTAATAATAGTTCCCTTCTATTACACTGCCTCTGGAGTGCAGTAGAGCAGAAATGAAATTGCAATGATTTATCAAGGTGAGAAAAACAAAAGTTACTAAGACATGAATCGGATCAAGACGCTGAGCAGCACATGAGCTGCAGCAGTCAGCAACCCATAGCTGACTGCCAAGACAATTCTACACCACCACAGTGTGATCCTGGATAACAGGCTGCAAACAGAGCAGACAGGCTAAGAAAAATAAATCAAAGAGGGAAGGCTAACCCGGATCGAAAAAAATTCCTGCTGAAGTCGGATGTGCCGGACCAAAAGGTGCAAATATCGCAGTCAAGCTGTAAACTACGATTCAATACATTTTGTTCTCTGGACTACATTCTGCTACTTAAAGCCCTTTCAGGGTTTGGTAGCGGGAGATTGAGAGCGAACGAAGTGAAGCATGAATAATCATTAGGAAAAGATCATATGAACGAGATGTCATGATGTACTGAAATGGAAGAAAATAACAAAATAACACGCCATGTATTGAACCAACAAGTAAGAGAAAAGCGAAGAGATGAAATCTAAAGCACTTGTAATCTCCCCCAGTCTCACGTACAGAGTTTAAGAAGACAGCCGAAATTATGAATTGGCAGAAAATGGCCACTGATGTGTTATGCCCCATGGGGAAACTAGAAGGAATAAGCTCAAGCCAAGAATAAGAAAAACCTCAGGTGTGAGCTCAAATGGAGAAGTATCAGGTAACATATACCATTGTAAAGAGGTTGATATACTTACACTAGAACAAACAAAAAAGGCAGTTATCGAGTGTATATAATTTATCTCCTCATTCTATAATGTTTCAGGTCATCAAATGAAAATGCTTTTAAACATAGCCATCTAATATCACACAATGTTATACAAATGTATGTCTGATTACCTAACATTTTAGCCAATATAGTTAATGCTGTCCAGTTCTGACCAAAAAAAAGCAGCAAAGTTTTCAAATAACAAATACACCAATGACAAAATGACATCGCAAAATAATACAGCATTACAAAACTCATAATAAAAAAAAAAACTGCTACAGCTTAACCCTTGAGTGTCAATAGATTCAGCTACTAACACCTTACACCCTGCCTGATCAAAAGAAGACAAGCCCTAACAACAATATTACACACTTTGCCTTGAAACAGAAACTATTTCTTCTATTCCTAAGGGCAAAGATGTTTTATCCCCTCTCATACACACTATATTAAGTTACAAATTTAAATATAGTAATGTACTTTCTAACAAATAGTGAACATTTTATGTTGGATAGAAAAATTGAAACTAAACAGTTATTAAAACAGATCATTTGTTATTTTACAATTTTTAGTCTGGCGTAATTGATTAGATTGTGTCTTAACCCTTTACAGTCAGGCCTAATTGTTTAGATCTGTGGCTTAAGACATGAATCTACTCAATTAGGTTGGACTGTAAAGGGTTAACAACATGCAGTGGTGTCAATTTGTATTCATTGTTATACACCATTAAGGTGAGGTGAACAGATTTTTGTGAATCATATACCATTTTGATGCTAACTCAATGTACTGCTTTAACAAGTTACTGATTAAACGTCTCTGACATAATGAGTGGCTTATGGTATTTAATTTGTTTTAAAAATCTGCAGCACAACAATTTGTGTTTTTACAACCATTTTTACCTAGGTTTAATGGCATTTTCTACAAATGTAATGTGATATGTCCCTTGGACAGAACACAATATGTATCTATAGGCAATCACACTTCAGTCCACTTATGTCATTATATATCGCGGAGAGGTGTGATCTTTGTTTCATATCTTTTGGCAGGTGAAAATCCACTGGTGACTTGCCAGGTCAATCCCAGCACCTGTTACCACTGGAATATACGCCTATTTTTGGGACTGGTGGAGGTGGAAGCGCAAATTAGAGCAAGGTAGACTTGCAACCTGTCAGGTGCCATCTATGCTGCCCCGCTCACCACATAACCAAGACATGATGTTATAGCCACACAGTTCCCTTTTTGCAAAATATTCTCTGTGGGACGAATACCCTTAAAATAATTTCAGTAGATTCTTAACTTAGTTTTGCCTGAGCAGCGACCGTTAGGCCAACTCTTTTCGATTACCAACTGCTAAAGTATTTTTAACGTGCACGCCACTGCACACGGGTGTCTGATCTCGCTACTCAGAGATCAGGGAAAATATTTACCGGATGATCGACGTGAAAAAATCCTGTTCTCCAGCACCTGAGGCGAACACCTTACCCCGAGACCACTGGGACCCCACATTGTACCTAGTTTAAATGACTTTTTCTATAAATGCCAAGTGATATGTCCCTTAGATCAATAGACAGAACACAATACGCATCCATGAATTATCTCGCTTTGTTCAAATTTCTTACATTTTAATTAATTTTGTTTCCGTAAATGTTAAATGACATTGTCTCTTACATTGATGGCAAGAACACAACTCATAAACAATGTCTATAAAACGTTGCGAGAACATTAGAGCGAATGCATAATGCATTTAAGTGGGTAGTTTCGGGCCAGCTAGGGGTGTAAAGTGTTAATAAACTGATGCTTTGTCATATTTTACAACAGATGATGATCAGATAAATTGGGCAGATAAAAATCAGCCACTTCAGTTTTGAATTATCTCAGCCAAAATTGATTTCCATCTTTTGTTATTGTATCTTTCCAGGTTCTTTTTCAGGTTTAGGTGTCTCAGAGTGGTCTTCATAGCTGTGAACACAAAGAAAAAGAGAAACTAAAAATTCAGGCAAACTTGGCTTAGGAAATCAAATCATTAGTGGATAAGCAGTTTGAGAAATGGTTCTATTCCGTTAAGAATCAACGTCATTGCACTTTGGGCAGATCCATAGTTAGGTGCTCCATCCCTCTCAGCTTATGGCGAAAAGTATAGATACTTATGGTTCCTGTAACTCACTTATTATACACACTCATGCCCCATTCTCTCAGGTGCCCTTCTCTACTGGACCTAAATATGATTTCAAAATCCTGTAATCTGTGCATTGTTGGTTCATCGACTGCAGTGCCTTCATTCAAAAGACAGTTGTTGGTCAACTTCCAAATGTCACAGTAATATTATATATTGCCAATGTCCACACTGCAGGTGTAACTGAGGCCATGATGATAGCTCTTTCATTCCCCCAAACCCCAACATGATCTGAACAGTAGATAGGGTACGGCACGGCTCACAACTCAAAGGTGCTGGGTTTGATCCCCATTGCAGCACCGGCCATTACCCCGGGGAAGCAAACCCTTATAAAATGCAGGAGGAAGCAGACTCTTACATAAAATGCATGCTGAAGTCGGATGCACTGGGCCGACAGGCGCAAAATAAAAACCACAGTGCAACGCACACCGTCTTGGGGATTAAAGAAATAAGGCAAACGCAAAAAAAAAAAAATGTAGATTCGCATAAGTTCCCGAAATGGCAGTACAGGCAAGCAATCTCTTTATCTCAAACCATTGGTACTAAAACACATTTTTGCAACCATAATTCGATGTGGAGCTTAGTTTATCAGTAAATGTAATACTTTGAGTTATGTTAGGTAGGATAAAATATAAAATTATTAGAAGAAGCAAATTATTAGAATATTAGAAGAAGAATATTATTAGAAGTAACAAATTATTAGAAGAAAAAGATTATTAGAAGAAACAAATTAGAAGAAAGAGGTGACCCGTGAGCTAGTGGTTAAGATACATGGCTCACAATCTGAAGGTGCTGGGTTCGCTCCCCAATCACAGCACCGGCCGTTACCCCTTATAAGCAAACTCTTAGGAAATGCAAGAGGAAGCGCAGACCTTTACATAAAATGCATGCCGAAGTCAGATGCACTGGGCTGACGGGCACATAATAAAAACATAGTGCCACGCACATCGCCTTGAGGAATAGAGAAATTAGAAGTTGTCTTAGGACAACTTAACAAAGTACCACAGAAGTCAAAATGAAAATCATGAACCAGATCTGAGACACCAGACAAAGAATGCCTGCTGGTCGAGCAAAGTGGAGGGAGTTAGTTGCTGCCCTGAGGCATTACGGTTCCTTGCTAGAAGTGAGGTTCCATGAACAGGTCAAGGATGCAGCAAAATAAATGAGCTGCTAGCATTCGGAGACTCATAGATGGTTGCTTGCATTAAGGCCACCAAACCAGATTTGATTAAGTTTATCGAAGGCCAATTGCAATGGATCTCCAATGTACTCTATGTCAATTAAGCGGATGCCTGGTTACGTTCATCGAAGGTCGGCTGCAGTGGATTTCCACTGTACATTTATCTCTTGCTGTATCAGTACAATCAGATAGAGTTTATCCAGTTCATCTCCTGATGTTATCCGACCATTTATAATGTCTGCCGCTTGGACAACTGCCTTCCACTTTACTCTATTGTATGGTCTTCAACAAGGAGCTATGTCTTGTTATATGGCCAAAATATCTTAACTGTCTAACAAAGATTTTGGTAATTAATTCTCTTTACATCTCCAAATTGTCAATATACCCTCGTTAGTTTTATTCTCTTTTCACAAAATGAGACATAATCATCTATTTACCCTCATTTAAAAGGCTTTGATTCTCTTTTCCAACTTTTTATTCAGTGTCCATGTTTCTCCGCCATAAAGTAATGATGAGTATACATAACACCTGACAACTCTCATTTTCTTACTTACTTAGTCGCTCCTCTTCTACCGTGAGGTGTAGAGGTTTGCCAAAGAGAACGCCACACTGCTCTATCCGCCGTCTTTTTCCTAGCCTCTTTCCAATCCAGCCCTCTATCACTTAGGGACTGTCGTATGTTGTCTTCCCAACGTACTTTGGGACGTCCTCGGGGTCTGCGTCCTTGACTTTTTATCTCCCATGACCGCTTTGGTATCCGATTTTCTTCCATTCTACAGACATGGCCAAACCACTGTAGTTGGGACTGCTCCACTCATGTCTGCAGGGGCTTAACTTCAAGATTGCTACGTATTGTCTGGTTACGGATCTTGTCCCTTTTCGTAACCTGAACCGCTTTTCTTAGGTACCTCATTTCTGAAGTTTGTAGTTGCCTTTCTTGGGCTGTAGTCATTGCCCATGACTCACATCCATATGTCAGGACAGGCACATAGGTCGAGCGGTATACATACATCTTTGTTTTCCTGCTTATTTCTCTTCTGCTGAGGAAACCTCTGTTTATTGCATGGAAAAGTCTACCTGCTGCAGCCCTTTGTGCAGTTAACTCCTCTTTGATTCCTCCCCTGCTGTCTATTACCACTCCTAGATATTTAAAGTTGCTGACCTGCTCCAGTGTTCGTGTTCCAAGGGTTATCTGATGCCTCTTTTCATCTCTGGCGATCACCATGGTTTTTGTTTTGGAGTTGCTGATGTGCATTCCTCTCTTCTTCAACTCTTCTTCCCAGACCTGCAAGTTGATCTGGAGATGTGCTTCGGATTTCGTGATCAGGGCCACATCATCTGCAAATGCTAGTTCCGATATGTAACTTGGTCTCATCTTCCAGTACCCTACTTCATACTTTTTTGTCCGTTCCTTGCAGGCTTTGATGACTTCATCCATGAGGAGTATGAAAAGGTACGGTGATAGAATGTCCCCCTGTCTTACTCCACTAGTGGTCTTGAACTTTTGATTTGATGTCCGCACATAATTTCTGCATGTTTTATAGAAACTCTGTATGGCAGAGATCAGGGGTCCTGGGATATTCTTCCTTGTCAGGCACTCCCAGAGTTTGTCCCAAGGAACTTTATCAAATGCTTTCTCTAAATCCAAAAAGCAGAGATGCATCTATTTATCATATTCAAGAGCCTTTTCACTTAGCTGTCTGAGTGTAAAGATAAGGTCTTGAGTACTTCTGTTTGCCCTAAACCCACATTGAGTTTCATCCATATTTGGCTCTGCTAGACCTCTTAATCGCCGTTCTAGAATCCTAGAGTAGACTTTCCCGGGGACACTGAGAAGGGAAATACCTCTGTGGTTTTCACATTGTCGATTGTCGCCCTTTTTAAATATTGGTATTATTATTGCAACCTCCCAGTCTCTTGGTATCTTCGTGTGGCACCAAGCTGCCTTGAGAATCTTCATAAATAGTATCTCTCCTGCCGCTCCCATGTATTTAACCATTTCTGGTGTTATACCATCATGTCCTGCTGCTTTACCAATCTTAATTTTCTCCAATGCTGCCTTTAGTTCTTCCATTGTGATATTATCATTTCCCTCCATGGCTCCCTCTTCTTGAATTGGGACTGTCACTTCCAGAGCTTGGTTTTCCTCCACTCCAAGGAGATCTGAGAAATATTCTTTCCATCTGTTCATTACCTCTTCTGGGGCAGTCAACAGCTTCTGTTCTAAAATTTACATATTCTTTACATTTCTTTGTTTGTTCTTCTGTATTCCTAGCCCCTAGGTATTACTTCCATGCCTTTTTCTTTTCTCGTATTATTCTTTTCACTTCTTCTGTCCACCATGGTGTACTCTTTCTCTTCCACCCTTCTTTGGTTTGACCGCATGCCTTTACTGCAGCCTCTTTGAGGATGTCTTTGAATTTTACCCAAAGCATTTCCATATCTTCTTCAGATTCCTCTATCCTTTCTATTGCTGTTGTTATGAGCCCTTGGTATCTCGTCTTAACATCTGGTTCTCGTAGTTTGTAAGCCTTCATTTTATTTTCTCCGTGTGTATTATGTTTCATGCTTGCTGATTGGGTGTAGCCTGGCTGGATAGTGTTTTTCAATGTCTCTCTTTATTTTAACTAGGTAGTGGTCGCTTCCTATATCTGGTCCTCTGAACACTCTAGCATCCTTTTACATACTTGAAATCAGTAACTCTCATTTTCAATTTATGATTTATCTGTTTGGATGTCAGTATGTGTCACATGTTGCTGACTACCATCTTGGAAATACCTATTCTCTTCCCGATTTCTATTTCACAGCTGCTTTGTTAAGAAATAGTAGCAACAGTGAATTTGATTTGCCCTTTCACTGCAGGTGAAGTAAAAGCCCCTCCACATAGGAAGTCTACATCTGAGAATTTGCAGTAGCGGTTTCAATAATAATGGTTTCACACAATGAGGTTGCTGGCTCACATACACAACCCTCTTTAGTCCCCTCATGACATATTTGGAAGGTTACAGTGGCCCTACTATTTTTATCCCTAGTACTTCTTCATCGGAGTTCGTTCTGAAAAGGACATAGGGGATCTTACATTGTAGTTTACAGCGAAGCTGCGGTATCTACGCCTTTCGGCCAGACACAATTCGATTTCAGCATAGCATTTTTGGGACCGGGTTTGTCTCCTCCTTTGATCCCTAATCTCTTACTCAGGCTATATAGCTGCAGTATGTGCACAGGGCCGCCACTTGAAGGCAGAATATGGTCTTGGTCAGTTGTGGGTCACTGACTGTTGCCAGTTCATTCCATGCTGCATCTTCAGCCCAACCTGTGTTCAGCTTGGCTGAGTAGCAGTCTCAGTCTTGTACATTTTTCATCCGTTGGAGTATAGGGTTACCACCATAGCTGGCCTAATTTAAGAAGCCTACACCAAAGCACTTTGTGTGCTTTAACATTAGTGGTTTTACATGATGAGATTGCTAGATCTATGCACAACTCCCTTTAGTCATTTTTACAACATGCAGTGGTCATAGTCTTTCCTACCATGGAAAAGCAGTAGCAGCGTAGAAAAAAATAATGAAAGACCACATTCAAAGCTTACTCAAACATGGCCTTGAAGTCTCCTCTCAACACTGCAAGTAAGGTCGGCAGTCCTAAACAACATGGCACTAAGTACAGCAGAGCTGGCTGTAATAGAAATAAATTATGAATAAAATGTATTGCATACAAGTTTGCTCTCTTGCTTTGAAATAAGTAAATATTTAAAAAGAACTAAGTTTTTCAGTACAAGCTTTTATTTTATACTAAGACATGTTTTTTTTTAGGACTAAAGGAGTGACATTTTTTTAGGATCAGTCAAAATATGATAGATTAACAGGTCACACAAGAAGAAACTGTGTACAAAGTTTCCGCTCTCTAGGTTATAGGGAAGTTGATTAAAATAGGAGAAACAGGAGTTCACACAAATGGATACTGCTGGATCCACAACAACAACATGTATGTGCAATACTGTGAAGACCTCCGAATGTTGTTTAACCTTTACCACACCTTTGTAACTTTTATCTAACCGACAACAATTTCAGCATAACGGTCAAAGTCGTGTTAAAGCAACGTTAATAATACAGACATCTGGGATACTGTAGAAATCGACTGAAAATACTGCTCTTTCGATTGTAGAAAGTACCACATCTTTCCTGTTCAGTTAGACTTGGAATTGCGCCATTGAAATTTGTTCTAGACATTGGGAAACGATTTCTATTGTTTTTCACTTAGAATTGGAGATTCCCGCATTACAGAGAATGGAGAAGTTAAGTTTTTGCAACAGATTTTTATGAGATAGATCTGTTTAGTTTGTAGTGGAAACTAACAGATATGCTGATCTTGTAAACATTGATTATCTGCTGGACTTTGAAAAAAAACTTATTCCTGCGCACCAAGGACGCAGAAAACAAGCGTATGTTTGTGCTGTTTTTCAACACTATCACGTTCATCTTCTTGTATCTCAGAATCTAATACAACAATAACATCAACAAGTTCTTTATTAATTTATGTCCCTGCACACCACAAAATCATATCTACAGAGACTAGTGGACGGTGTGGGCTAGTGGTTAAGTTACTTACTTAGTCGCTCCTCTTCAACCGTGAGGTGTAGAGGTTTTCCAGAGAGAACGCCACACTGCTCTATCCGCCGTCTTTTTCCTGGCCTCTCTCCAATCCAACCCTCAATCACTTAGGAACTTTCGTATGTTGTCTTCCCAATGTACTTTGGGACGTCCTGGGGGTCGGCATCCTTGACTTTTTATCTCCCATGACCGCTTTGGTATTCGATCTTCTTCCATTCTACAGACATGGCCAAACCACTGTAGCTGGGACTGCTTCACTCGTGTCTGCAGGGGTTGAACTTCGAGATTGCTTCGTATTGTCTGGTTACGGATCTTGTCCCTTTTCGTCACCTGAACCGCCTTTCTTAGATATCTCATTTCTGAAGTTTGTAGTTGCTTTTCTTGGGCTGTGGTTAAGTTACACGGCCCACAAACCAAAGGTGCTGGGTTTTCTCCTAAATCACAGAACCAGCCGTTACCCAGAGGAAGCAAACACTTAGAGAATTCAGGAGGAAGCAGACCCTTACATAAAATGCATGCAGAAGTCAGATGCATGGGTCGACAGACACAAAATAAAAACATAGTGCAAGGCACACTCCTTGGCAAATAGAGAAAAAAGAGAATGCAAAAAAAAATGTATCATTTATAGAACTAATAAAAAGGTTACAGGATCTCAAAGTCAACAACCAGAGTAAAATATGATGTGCTAAAAAATAGTGCAACAGCAAGGAAAATTGCGTAAATTTTGTGTGCAGTCTTATAAAGGTTAAGTTACTCCACTATCACATCAGGTATGAGATGGAGATTGAGAAGGCAACAGCGGCACTACCTTGGTGGGTGACGCAACCAGTGACAAATGCAGTGGTACTGTCAGACTCGCAGGGCATGCTCCGCAATATAGAAAGGTGCATGCTAAGAAGTGAGTGGGCCTCTCTTCTGAGCAACTCTGGTGTACAAATATGTCACATGGATCTACTGTCCGGGATATGCAAATGTCTGGGGCAACAAAACAGCTGATGCAGTGGCGAGGCGAGTTGTGGTGAAGACGAGAGACATGGTTGAGTTGATAAGGGCAGTTATCGACACTCTACAGAATGATGACGAGACAGAAGGTCACGAAAATTCATGTGTGCAGAGGATGATAGATTTAGGAGTGACTAGGGAAGAAAGTGTGTCCTGTCTGGAAAAATACGAAGAACATGAAATCAACAATTGTCTGTGACTGAGTATGTATATATGTTTGGCTTGCTGGCTTGAACAGAGAATGGGGCACCTATGGAAATGTTCCCTGTGTGATGATGTTGGTTCCTAGAATCAAGAAGGTTAAGGTAATCTAGATCTTTCAGTGTAGATATCTGTGAGCCTGTCCCATCACAAAAAGAAAATGGCGGTTTTTTTCATTTTGGCGTTCACCTTATTTGTGTATTGCACTGTGGTTTTTATTTTGCACCTGGTGGCCCAGTGCATCCGTCTTTGACATGCATTTTATGTAAGGGTCTTCCTCCTGCATTTTTTGCTTCCCCAGAGTAACGGCCAGTGCTGTGATTGGGGAGCGAAACCAGCACATTCAAGTTGTCAGCCGTGTCACTTAACCACTAGCCCACGCCGTCCCCGAAAAGGAATGGTTGATAAAGGGCATCCCTGTCGTACTAATGTTTTCACCTCAAATTGGTGGTCATTCTGTCCAACACTGCATGCACAATTTGTATACAGACTTTTATTGATTGATAGAAAAAAAATTTTAATCTAAAAAATAAAAAAACTTTAAGCGGGGGCTCGACTTCATTGCCTCGATTTTTTTCCCCATTTTAGCTCGGTCTCTCTCGGCAGATGGGTACCCCATCTGTCGAGAGCATCGCACAAAGCACGAACTCCGTAGCGCCAGCGATGAACCCAGGAATCTCCGGAAAAAATTGACATGATGGACCGACCGCCACAGCTCGAAATCGAACCCAGACCGTCTGAACATGAGGCAAGCGGCTTGACCACTTTGCCACAGAGACCCCTAGATAGAATGAGACCGGGGATACTGTAAGCTCTTAGCATCACCCATAGACAATTTTGGCGTACGCTGTGAAATGCCTTTTCAAGATTAACCAAATTTATGCACAGCTTACTTTGCCATTTTGAGCACTGCTCAATTATTTTTTGAAGTCACCTTTATCCCACGAGGTGAAATTAAAAACTGCAGCATAAAAACCTAATGTTAAAAGTTCGCACAGAACTCTTCAGTGTAGTCCAGTGGCCAACTGACAACAAATTTAGAACCATTGATTTAAACTATTATTACCTGAGCATGCTTGAAGAAATGCAAGATGAACATTGTAATTCCCAGACCAAGACAGTAAGCAACAAAGCCAGCATAAAAATACACTGTGCTCCTCCGTTTCAGGCTGAAATATATACAAGAAAAAAAGGTCAAGGTTATCCTATAGCGGACACTGCTGCTGTTAGAGGATGAAGTGTTAGAGACTTGTACTAAGCCTGGGGTCAAGATGCAAAAATGCATGAGCTGACGGCAGCCAGTGACTCATAGCCGACTTCTTGCATCAGGGTCAGCGAACCATACCTGTCCAAGACCCTATTCTACCTACACGTGACGGCCTGGAAACATGCTGCACTAGTAACTAGTGGTCTGGTCAAGGGATAGGCATCGCAGTGAGAAGGTTAACCCGGTATGCAAGAAAGCAAGTTTAAATTGAATGTGTGGGACTGAAAGGCGCAGCCCCACTGTAAACTACGACACAATGCCCTTTTCAGCATGAACGCTGAAGAAGAAGATACTAGGTGAGCTGACTTGATAATTGATCCATCTCTGGATAACCTCATCTATTCTTGATGCTTCATGTCTCTGAACCCCCTCAGCAATTGTCTGTGCGATTGGTGGCGATTCTTTTCCAGTCATCGTGGTTAATGTTGCACTGGATCAGTGACCAATTAAGTGTGTCCTCGTACCTTTTCCGCTGCTCACCGCTTGCCCTTTTGGAGTTCACCATAGAGCAGCTCTTTTGGTAGACGCTGATCCGACATGCATACCACATGGCCAACCTATCTCAGTTGTGCTGCACATATCATGGTGCGTATACTGGACATGCCCGATAGCGCTAACACATCTGTATTTGGCACCATGTCCTGCCATCTAATCTTCAGCAGTTTAATACACATGTATGTATAAATATGTGAAAGGAATAACTGGAAGTGGAATGTACAATAAAGGAATATCTAGAAGAGGAATGTATAGTAAAGGAATATCTAGAAGTTCTTGTTTTGAATGCCCACAATGAGTAGGTCTACTCTTTTGTGCGCCTTGAGAAGGATGTTAAGTGACGGGTTGCAGTAGCTTTTCTCACATCCTGAGCATGCTGATAAAGGTGAACCAGGGTCCTCCAGGTGGTTGTTCTATGCTTGGATTCATCTACATGTCGTTTACTACTACGGGGATCAGCTTGTTAGACAAGCTGCCATTAAAACAGGTCGTTTCCAGGGAGGGCTACCAGGAAGCCGAAGTGAGGGTCTTAGCCAGTATGTTTTGCCTGACCAGATGTTAGTCTCCCTCCCTATATCTAGAAGAAGAATGTATAGTATAGGAATATCTGGAGAACGAATGTGTAGTAGAAAAACATATACTACAGGAAATATACATAAGACATACCTAGAAGAGGAATGTACAGTAAAAGAATATACATTAAAAATAGCATATTACCTCATATCAAAGCGCAGCAGCAAAGCAATGAAAATACCAGGGATGACAATGTCCCCCAGACCCAACATTGCAAAGTTCTTTGCAGCCAGACCTTGTTCCAGTAAATCTTGTGGGAATACCACTGAAAAAAATAAATAAATGTATTAATAATATAAATAATATATAAAATATGAGTACAATAACCCGCGTAGAGCAGTGGTTAGCGCGCTGGCTTCGCTTCTGAGTGGTCCTGGGTTCATTCCCCAGTTGAGGCGGTAATGTTTTTTTCAGACCGCAATAGCTCCCGGGTCGACCCAGCCTTAAATGGGTACCGGTTCAGTCCGGGAAGTAAAAGCGGCGAGGGAGAGGAGATGGCTACCACCCTCATATAGCCGAGCCTTTGAAATGTGAGATCGCTAACACCTCACACCCCTACGGCAGTAATGCTAAGGGATAACCGCACGGTCATTGGGGCACAAACTCTGCAGATTGTTGAACCAGTTCTCGCCACTCCACTCGGTTTTGTGCAAGGATATTTGTTGCAACTATGGACCTTACCGTCCACTCTCTGATGTTATCTTCCCATCTCTTTTTCTGCCTCCCTCCCTCACGCTTCCCAGGCACAGTACCTAGCAGGACCATATTGATCAACCAAGACGATTTGGAAACATGCCCATACCATGTGAGCTTGCGTGTTTTTACTATACTCATTAGGTCTTTATGTAGGCCGACCTCTATCTTGGCGGTGTCTCAAACTGCCTTATTCATGACGTTGTCTAGATACGAAATGACGAAAATATACACATACACACACACATATATAATATATTTTTGTAATCAGTCACAAAATGCTCCACTGCTCACTAAGTTCTGAGACATATGTTTGGGGGAGTGAATAAGTAGACTTACAGACTAGTCCGTTCTATCTCCTTCAAAGTAGTTTCCTTGTGATTACATACACTTATTCTAGCATTCCTGCCACTGAAGGGAGCACCTCTGGTAGGCACTTTTAGGAATAGCCCTCATTTGTTTCGTCGTATTGGCTTGAATCTCCTCAATATCAAGGAATCAGAGACTTTTCATTGTTTTTTAGTTGCAGGAACGAGAAAAAGTCATGTGGAGCAAGATAGGTTGAGTATGGAGATTGTGGGATCAATGGAACATTGTTGTTTCCTCGAAAATGTGCTTGTGGTGACAGACCTATGTGCAGGGGTATTGTCATGACGTAAAATCCAATTGCATGTGCACCATTTCTCAGGTCGATGTCTGCGTACGACGCCGCGGAAGCATTGCAGAACTGTTTTGTAGAATTCAGCAATGACTCTTTGTCTTCTAGGGACGTATTCATGATGAACCAGCCCATCAATGTCGAAAAACGCAATCAACATCGTCTTGACATTGGATTTGACCTGTCGCACCTTCTTCGGCTAAGGAGATGATGCCGTTTGTCACTGGGACGACATTTGCTTTGTTTCCGGGTCCTATCTGTACACCCAGCTTACATCCCTAGTGATTATCAAAGATATGAAATTTGCACCATTTATTTTGCTTGCTCACGAAGGTCAGTGCAAATGGACAACCGATCGTTCTTCTCGTCCTCAGTCAGGAAGCGTGGCATGAGTTTCACTGTCATGGGCAAATCTTCAGTTGCGATTTTATGGCAAGTTCCAATTGATAGTCCTATATTCTCAGCAACCTCTCTGACAGTCAGACGTTGGTCAGCGTGTATGATTTCTTGCACGCATGCCTCAATCTCATTGGTGTGGGAGGTGGATGGTCTGCCTCGACGGGAGTCAAATGTTGTAGATCAACTTAGACATGACTCTCCAAAAGCTGAATACAACATTTCGAAACTTTCAGAACCAGTTTTACCAAAACGAATCAAAAAGCAATGCACACACATTGTCTAATATTAACGTCCATTTTTTAAATGCGATGAGCACTATAAGGTCACCTTCACTTCTAGGCTTCCATGCAGCGCATGGGCGAAGTTACGGACTTCCAGATTGGTACATACATTGATGTCTCGTGAACTAGTTGAATTTCACTTCACTACATATTATAGTTTTCCGTTAATAAAATCACGTCTCGGAACTTAGTGAACAGGGGTGTAAAAAAGTACTAGTGTGAGTTTTTGTAGTTTCAGATTGAGCAGCCGGTGATCAAATAGTCTGGAAGCGTCTCTTGACCAAGGTGACACGAGTTCAAACCCCGGTAACCATGGCCACATCATCTGCAAACAACAATATACAGACTACTCTCTCCAGTACCTCAAGAGTACTTTTTGTTCCTCTCCTTTGAGGCTGTGATAATATCATCCATGAGCTGTATGAAGAGGTAGAATGTCACCCTGTCTTACATCACTGGTGGTCTTGAGTGTCTCTGGCTTTTGGTTTCCTGCCCTAATGCAGTTTCTGCAAGTCTTATATAAACTCTGCATGGTGCAGATCTTTCTTTCCAGGTATCCCTGGAGCCTGTTCTAGGGAACCATAACCTTTAGCACACCCTGACGTCATGAAAATTTTTTTTTACCGAATTAAATTACATTTATTTCTTGCTCTGATCGTCGACTTTCAAAATTTGTAACTTTTCTGTTTATTTGTCAATAAATATGATTTTCTTGTGTGTACAAACACAATTGAATAAAAAACTTGTGGGTGTTATTGTTTTTATTGTGTGTTTGTCAGTTTCTAAGTTACAAACAGATGAAGTTATACAAATTTGGGAAAAAAATTTGGACTCGACCACTAGGCCTAGTCGCTCCGATCGAAAACCATGGAAATCACAACAACGTATCGATACTGTGTTTACAATATCTACACAACTGTTAGTTTCCAATTTAAACGTAGTTCTTTCATTTAAACAAACAAAATAAACAGATCTACTCGATAAAGATCTTTCCCAACAACCTACTTCCTCTTTCACAAAAAGTCGGCATGCTCAAACGGCGTATACTTTAACCGGCAAAATATCGTGTATAAATGGTGGACGTATTCAGCAGTAAAAAATAGCTGTCGGGAGTGACTCCGTTAAAAAAAAATATTTTTTTTTCCGCACACCGTTTTTGTAGGCCGAGTTGGTCGGCTAGCACTTGACCGTAGTGCGCTACAGGTTAATGAATGCCTTTTAGTGGTCCAAGACTAGTAATAATAAGTTCGCCTAGGCGCCTGAGGCCTGTTGCATCGATCAGCCACATCTCTGACCCACTGCTTCGACATGACTCCAGGTCTTGCCAAGAGTGGAAGTGAAAGGCTGCTATCTGTTTGAGCCATACTGTGTGGGGATGGCCTCTTCTACGCCTCCAGCCGGTTGGGGAGAGTTTTTTGGCGCTGAGAAATGACTTATGTAGTGTCTGGTTGGAAAGGGTTTCCTGGTACAGCCGCACAACATGACCGAACAAAGAAACAAGTCGCCGGCCCAGTGTTTTGAGATTTGGTTGAGACCTGTTTTAGTAGAGATTCCCATGCTGCAGATATAATCATGCCATCGGATGCCCAGGATACGGCGTTAGTTGTGTATGTGGAAGGTCTCTAGTCTCGATATGTCATTTGTGAGGAATGTCCAGGTTTTGGAACCATAATGCAGAACTGGAACCACGCAGGACTGGTTAATGCAGAATTTTGTTTTAAGGAAAAGCTTGCCATTGCTCCATACATCAGAGGCCGTGTGAAACATGCACAGCTAGTCCAAGAAACAGAGGTGCATTTCATCATCATAAAGAACTTCTCATTCAGTTGCATTGTGAGCAGTTTGGTTTATTCTGAAACCACATTGAGTCTCTCCTATCGGTAGCTCAAATAGATGTCTTAGTTTCTGCTCAGAGGTGAAGATCCAGCGTAGTGAATGAGCTGACAGCGACTCATAGCTAGTCGTGTGAATCAGAGATGATTAAGACCCGCCAAGCGACGGCTGTGGAAAGACCAACCACCAGAAAAACCAAACTGAAATCGCATGTGTCATTCCGAAAGACACATATATCACTGTCAACTATATTACAATTACCTTTTAAGAACAAAGGCAGAAGAAGAATTACTAAAGACTTACGTTTGATTGGTGCTTCAAACGACTTAGCAACAGTCACCATCACATTTGTACCAAATACCTAAAGGTGAAGAAAATATCAGTTGAATATAGCAAATAGTGACATAAGATCAAATACAACTTAAGATTTTATCTTCTTCTTCTTCTTCGTACGCTGTTAGATGTCAACTTGAATTTGTTCGAAGAAAGCAGCAGTCATCCTGAGGCTGTCAACACTGTCATAGAGCTTGTCTAGTGTTGGCACGGGTGATGGCCACATGTGCTTTCTCTGGTCCTCGTATGTCGGGCAATTTTGAAGTAGATGTTCAGCGGCCATTTTCCCTGTACCACATGTGCATTCATCAGTAGCACCTATCTTCAGTTTATAAATAGATGGTACCTTAGTCTGTTGTGGCCTGTGCGGAGTCTGAAGACCACGACCTGCTCTCTTCAGTTCAACTGGTAATAAGTATCACTTTTTGTGTAGCCAGTATACCCTGTTTCCCATTTGGCCATGTATCTGGCCCTAATAAACCTTTTGGACTCTTAGTAGGTCCTCCTCGTTGCCTTGAATGTTTCAGTGGGATGGAACCCACTGTACCACTACTCTTTTGGGTGTGGACTGCTGGCATAGTTGACAGAATACTGCTCTTAAGTCATTAAGTTCTGTATTTTTCTGGCTTTTTAGTGCTGTAACCACGGACAGGGCATCTATAAACAGGACTATCTGGTTTTCATTGCTTTCGCCTATCAGCATTGCTTCTACTGCAGCCTTCAATGCCTCTGCTCTGAAATTGCTTGAGAATTTTCCAGTTGCCACTGACAGTGTTTACAAGACTGTATAATAGTAATGGATATTCTGCAGTGACTCCATTGCATAAAAGCTGAGAAGTGCCTAAATGAGCTAAACGAAGCTAGCATAGCTATAGGTCTAAGACTAAACAGACAAAAAACCCAGTACATGCTGAATATATTATGTCCTAATGAGGAACTAATGCTAGGAAATGTACCCACCAAAAACGTAAATCCTTACATCTACCTGGGCCAGGAAATGACGAACTCCCATCAACTGAATTGTGAGATTTCAAGGAGAATAACAGCAGGTTGACCCAGTTTTCACCAAATCAAACCATCCTTCAGCAGATGAAAAATGACAAGACGAGATCTCACATATTTGACAGCGTGGTCATTCATGCCATGATATATGGCTGTGAGGTCTGAAACCTCAGAAAAACATGCTGACAGACATCAAGTGACCCAACGAGCAATGAACACTGTCAGTTTCACTACAAGACCTCATACACAGCACTGAAATTAGGCGCCAGACTTCTTTCAACGTCGTCGATACAGTGCTATTAAGAAAATACAGATGGGCGTGTCATGTTATATGCGTGTCTGACATCCGATGGACACATAGAGTTATGTACTGGTGGCCCTACAACTTTCAACGGTCTCCAGGACGTCCACCAATGTGATGGAGAGATGGCCTGCGATATGTTCTTGGTACGACCTGGTTCCCCAAGGCAAAGGACATATGTATGTAGACGTCATTTGGTTACCTGGCATCAGACATACAATGTCTGAATGAATACCAGGATTACAAATGGATATTATTTAGCCAACACTGCCATGGAGATAAGGTGTTAAGAGACTTTGTGATAGATCTTCTTCTACCTTTGAACCCTGGCCACCAGGTCTGTAAAATCCCATTCCTTTGTACTTATGAGGAAATATGCGGTGCTGTGATGGGGATGAAGCCAGCACCTTTGGATCGTGAGCCGTGTCACTTAATCACTAGCCCATGCCGTCCCCAAAATTGTCAGTAAATTTATTTATTGAAGACCATCCTGTATGTACTGGATACATTATGTCGAATATAACACACACCACCCCCCCCCCCCAATAAAAACATTGTCTTTCCGATCTCAACGGTTCATTCTTTTATTCCTGCATCATTTACAATTATTTCTAGAGCTTCCTTTCAAGCTCAAAAGGCTGTTTCACACTGGGAATTATGAAGTATGCATGTAATTGGCAGGAGAATCTTTTACTCTAGAGGGTTTATTAATGAAATCTACAGAGGCATGGATTTAAAATAATGGCCACCCAGAATGAACAATTATGTGTTCTTAAAAAGTAAGCTGCAAAGCAGGATATCGAAACTCAGACTCGACCGATTGCTATTTTTGCTCCAAGCAAAGCATGGTAACACCACTACAGCTGGCCTCATTACAGGAAGCATGCATCCAAGCATTTGCAGTCATGGTTTCAATAGTTTTATGTGATGTCATTGCTACCCCATGCACAACACTCTTTAGTGACCTTATACAGGAAGCCTGCTAGGTTACAACTACCAATTCCCCTAGAGGTACCATCGGAGTGAAACTCAGAAGGCAAAGGACGCCGTCCATCATAGACGATGATGGCATAATTTATTTGCTAGTGCTATTTTTAGTAAGGATTAACTGCGCTACTTTTTATCCTCGCTCTCTCGCATCGAGTCACCTGATCACAGGGCAAGTCAAGGACAAGATGACTAGGAGGCGACTACGAGATTTAGGGGACCCCGCATCAAGCACCCGTGAAAAAAGACGGTGGAGTCCGGAGTCGAACCCACACCACCTGATCACAAGGCCAACGGCTTAACCACTTCACAGAAACTCATAAGACTTACCCAGAAAATATCATAAATGAAGAGTCCACCCAGCAAGATGCAGCCTGTGCTGACTCTGTTGAGAGACAGCAGCTCCACACCATTGATAGCAAAGGCAATACCAAAGAGGTTGTTGGCTAGCCAATGCTGAGGAAATAATAAACTGCAGCATAAAGAAAATATTACAAAACATAATAACAAGCATTTTCTTCTTATTATTATTCTTGGATAAAGAGCTATTCACTCTTTCATTCATGTATCATACGAGATCGTCAGTAAATTACATGCTGAAGTCGATGTGCCGAGCCGAAAGGTGCAAATATCACAGTCAAGCTGTAAACTACGACACAGCGCATTCCGTTCTCAGGACTACATCCTGCTACTTAAGCCCTTTTCAGGACTTGGTAGCGGGAGATTGAGAATGAACGACGTCACGTCAGTAAATAGATTACAAATGCTACAACAAAAAAATGAAACACAAACTTGAAAACTAATTATTATTGCACTTACTTTGTCTCTTATTCCTTAAATAATGTCTGCAAACATTGATGGGAAGGAAGACTAACATCTGATCTCTGGCAAAATATACTGATCAGACATGTTAGTCAGGGTCAGGCAAAACATACTGACCAAGACCCTCACCGTGGCTTTTTAGTAGCCCTCCTTGGAAACGGCTGTTTTCATGCCAGCCTGGCTAACGAGACGTGGATTGACGTGATCCTCGTAGTAGTGAGCGCCACGCAGATGAAGCCAAACATATCACAACCCCCTGGAGGACCGCGGCACACCTTCATCTGCATACTCGGGATGTGAGGAAAGCTACTACAACTTGCCACTTAACGTCCTTTTCAGGGCGCACAAAAGAGTAAACTTACTCATTGTGGGCATTAAACAACAACAATCCCATCACTTTATCGGTGCAAGGTTCAATATGAAACAGGAAAATGACTCATGGCAACAGACTGCATTGTACCTGAGCGCATCTATATGAACTCAGTCCCTTTCAATACTGAAAAGTGCAGAGGACAGAACACGAACTCCATGGCTCCTGCAGCGGCTCAAAATTTTTCAATTGACTTTTCCAGGCACCCATTTACAGCTGGGTCAACTGGAAGAAGCAATCATATCATGAAAAACCCCCCAACATGAAACATAAAAATATAAAAGTAACCATCGACACTTGTGAGAATGCCATGTATATTACCTTCTTCCACAGGTACCATATACCAATGATTCCACAAAATGCAAGACTGATCAAATCCTTCCTGTCAAACTCATAATTCATCACGTCTGAAATGGACAAAATCAATATTTTTGTACTGGCTGAATCAAGGGAGTTGAGGATTTGATAAAAGAAGTTGATGACACAAAACTATGCAGCAGTCTCATCTAAAGCAGAAGTGGATATGGATATATTAAGGTTGGATTTGGATCAAATTTGAGAATGATTTGTGAGCTGGCAGGTAGAGTTTAATGTAGCTAAATATACAGTCACAGACATGGGTAGATTCAATATGGAATATAATTACAGAATGGGCGAGAACAATATTAGAATGATAGATAATGAAAGGGACCTTGGGGTTATAATAGATCATACAGGTAAAGTGAGCGAGCAAGTCCAGGTAGCAATGAAAAAGGCAAATGCAATGTTAGGTATAATAAAAAGAAATATTAAACATAGGAGCAAGTAAGTGATTGTCAAACTGTATAAAACATTAGTTAGACCTAGATTGGAGTACTGTGTACAGGTGTGGATAACTTATCGTAGAGGAGATATAAACATGCTGAAAAGGATACAAAGAAGAGCGACAAAACTGATAGTGGGATTCCAGAATTACAGTGATGAGGAAAGACTCAGAAAAAATGGCCTAGTGTCTAGAGAAGAGACGAAATCGCGCTGACTTAATACAGGTTTATAAGATAATCAAAGGAAAGGTTAAATTAGACTATAACAAGTTTTTTCAAAATACAACCACCTACAAGAACAAGAGGACACATCTACAAATTAACTAAAGAAAGGTCCATTTTAGACATAAGAAAAATTCTTTTAGTCAGAGAGTGGTGAATGCTTGTAATGCATTGCCACAGAAAGTAGTGGAGGCAAGGACAATTAATGCATTTAAGAATGGATTGGATGCGCATAGCTTTAAGAGGGAGGAAATGCAAATGAAACTGGTTGTATGCAGACTCAGTAGAGTTTTCTAAACCAGTATAAAAACGTTAAGTTAAGTTAACTGAGCAGGGTGACACTGTCCTCAGGGCACAGAGAAGAAGATGCACACATTAGTAAAGGTGTGGCCCTAATGTTATCAAAAGAGCCACTTTCAAACATGCAGAAAAGAAGATAAATGTCAAATAGGTATAATGTGCTACAACAACTAGAAGACATAGAAGACAGAAAAGAGCAGTGGTATCATAAACAAAATATTTGGAATGAGACCTGTGAAAAAGTCATGGGGAAAAGAGAATGCCAGCACAAAGCATAGATAACAACAGAAACTATAGCAAAGATAAAGAAAAGAAAAATGAAGATGGCAGATTTGAATAAAAGCAAAACCATGAATACTAGAGTCATGGCTTAAGAAATACACACAGAAACCAACAAAGAAGTAAGAGCACCAGAAGAGACAAGAAAAAATGTATTGATGAGTTGGCAGAAGAGACAGAGGAAGCTGCAGCAAAAGGAAATTTAAAAGATCTGTACAACAGCACAAACAAACCAATACAAAATTATAATAAAGTAAATGGCTTTATTAAAGATAAGGAAGGAAATGTGATTAGAAAAGCAAATGAGCAGACGGGCATAACAATTTGAATAACTTTTAAATAGACCAGCATTGCAAGATCTCCCAGACATTCAGTCAGCAGAAACAGAACTGCAAGAAATCAAATCAGGAAGGCATTAGGATAATGCTGCTGGAAAATGGAAATCAAAAGAAATGAAGCCCAACACAAAAATAAACATCTTCAGCTCCAATGTAAAGCCTGTCCTATTGTATGGCTCTGTAACATGGAGAAGATGATATACAATAATGAAAACAGTACGGGTTTCTTCTTCTTCAGACGTCAACTTGAATTTGTTCGAAGAAAGCAGCTGTCATCCTGAGGCTGTCGATACTGCCATAGAGCTTGTCTAGTGTTCGCACTGGTGATGGCCTCATGTGCTTTCTCTGGTCCTTGTATGTTGGGCAATTTTGCAGCAGATGTTCAGCGGTCATTTTCCCTGTACCACATGTGCATTCGTCAATGCCACCTGTCTTCAGTTTATTGAAGTTAGGCGACATCTATAGCTACTCTTAACAAACCACCTGGGAAAAGGTGGGAAATTTTTAGCTTTAACTTTGAATTTTGTCCGGGCAGCGGCAGTTAAGCCTACTCTTTTCAATTTCCAACTGCCAATGTATTTTTAACGTGCTTGACACAGAACACGAGAGACCGATCTCACTACCTAGAGATCAGGGGAATTTTTTACAGAAGAACCACATGAAAAAAATTCTGGTCTTCACCATGATTCGAACCCCGACCTCCAATACCCAAGGCGGACACCTTACCTCGAGAACACTGATGTTGGAGAGCTGGAAATAACCAGACAGATTTCACTGAAACATGATGTTAGGAGAAGGTGCTGGATAGGACACACAATAAGGAAATGAGCTGATAGCATTACAAGACAGTCTCTATTCTGGAATCACCAGGGCAGACAAAAACAAATGGAGAATAGACCAAACGATAAACAAAATATAAAGGAAACAGGAATATGTGGACAGAGTTGGAATGGATAGCACAGGACAGGAGTGTAGTTGAAGACCCCTGTTCTAAGGAAGCTGAAAGGTTTACATTTAACAATCATGACAAGAACATAATGAATGAGATCTTAATGCAGACATCTAGTGCACAAAATCATTTTGATGAAATCGCTGGGAAAATCTACAATCTGCTTTTATTGCTTGTCTTTTCTTCCTTTTTTTGTCATTCCCTACCAAATAACCACGTCTATTCCTCTCATAAACTTGATGGTCTGTCTCTTGTCACTATACAGTTTACCCTTCAAAAGTTGTCTTGGCTTCGTTTGTTGTCAATCTCACACTACCAAACCCTGAAAGGGCTTAAGTAGCAGAATGTAGTCCAGAGAACGGAATGCTTTGTGTTGTAGTTTACAGCTTGACTGCAATATTTGCACCTTTCGGTACAACACATCCGACTTCAGCAAGCATTTTTTGAGTACCAAGTTAGCATTCCCTATTCGATCCCTTTTCCTTATCCAGTCTTGCCTGCTGCAGCCTGTTATCCAGGATCACCGCGTGGAGGTGAAGAAGGGTCTTGGCAGCTTTGGTTCGCTGGCCCTGACGCTAGCAGTCAGCTATGGGTCGCTGACCACTGCAGCTCATACGCTACTCCCCTTCAAAAGTTGACCATGATGGCACGCTGTTACGAAAATACAGATTGGCCGGCCATGTGGTGCGCAATGACGGATAACAGATGGACAAGTTGAGTGACGTCGTGGTGGCCATACAACTTCAGTCGTCCTCGTGGGCGACCAAGGATGAAGTGGAGAGATGGAATAATGGAGGCCCTAGGACCAACATGGTACACAAAGGCAAAAGAGTTCTTCTTCGTTCGCTCTCAATCTCTCGCTATCAAGCCCTGAACAGGGCTTTGGAAGTAGCAAAATGCAGTCTGGAGAACGGAATGCTGAGTCGCTAGTTTACAGCTTTACTGCAATTTTTGCACCTTTCGGTCCGACAGTAGGAGCAAAAGAGTGAAAGGAGTTTAATCAACATTTGACTGCCTAGTATCAGACACATGTGCCTGATTGAGTACCTGGATTTTGAGATATATACATATCTATCTATCTTAGTCAACCTGTGCTTCTACAACAAATACTTTCAAAACTAGAATAGAGATGAAATAAAAAGGTGGCTAAAACAAAAATAAATGAATAAAGAACAAGTTCAACAGGTTTACCTTCTTTCTTTTCCCCTCTACCTTGTGAAAGAATGAAGTGGTAGTCCATGTTAGGAAATGCAGATGTCAGGAGTTTGCTAATGATGGGCCTGAGTTTTGTAAAATAAGCAAATATTTGTAAATAGAATGCAGAAAGAACTTAAATTAATGAACAAATAGCAGCATAAAGACAATTTCAATGGACAACATGAAAACAGTTTTGATGACCACAAAAACCTGCAAACCTTCACATTGACGAGCCACATAATTGAGACCCCTGAGGTACAGCATCTATTATTTGAACCTAATGAAGTCATTGCATTTGTTAAAAACTATTTATACATAATTCGGAGTTGCTGGCTGCTGTCAGTTCACTCACTGCTGCATCTTCACCGCTCCCAGTGGATTCAAGGACATATAGGCATATCAGGCAATAAGAAAGCAGACAGGCTAGGTAAACTAGAAGCAAGCATAGTTCCAAATAAACCCACCAACCAACACGCAAATACTTCAGAGGAATGGCTGAACCGTTGGATGGAAAAGTCCACTAGGACTGCCATGTATAAATAAATGATACACCCAAACAAAAATGATAAACTGCAACACAGAGCATAATCTTCCAACTTAGGAGTGAACATATCAGATTTAGCAACACTTAAAACAAGTTAGACCCTGTACACGAACCTAATTACCACAGCTGCACCTACCCATATGCCACAGTGCAACATGGGCTGCTCGCCACAGACAGAAAGTTATTGCCTGTCACTCCAACAATCACTAATACTCACGAACTACACAACATCTGTAAATTCTTCAACTTAGCATTGATTGCGAAAGAGCGAACAGCTCGGCAAATCTAGTTAACAACACAACGTCCAACCTTGACCTAGTTGCACCTCTTATACCATCAAGTGTAAAAGTACTTTTTCCCCTTTTCTTGTGGTTTATAGTTTCTCCAGGAAGTGCAATGCAGCCCCTATGCCCAATCATCCTTAGCTGTCTCTGACTTTTTCATCTGCGATTATTACTCATTTAGACGTGGGCTATTCAATAAATTCTGCTGTCTTTTTTGTGGTCTCAATACAGCCATACAGTTTCCCCTTGAGGGGAGTGGACGAGGGTCACATTTTTCTCCTCAAATCTGCATGCAGTTCTGAAGTACATATGATCTCTGCCAGGCTGCAGTAATAATAGACTGGTGGTATACATCTTGAATTTGGTGTAGAGGTGGTGTCTTATTCTACTGTGACCAGTTGGGAAGCGAAGTATGATAACCTGTTCTTTTCTGGACAGTTGGAATTATTCATCATCTGCGTAGTGTTTGTGGTGATCTTCCTGCCACTTTACCATGTATTGTGTGTTTTATTATGGCTATTGCTTCTTCATAGTTTACCATGAATTCCTCCTGTATCAGTTTTGCTCCCTCTTTGGTTAGATTGCCAGCCTCCTCATTTCCCTTGATGTCACGTTGTGATGGTAGTCACTGAATCACTGCTTTCTGGAACCTTTGAGGCATTTTTGCCAAGGCTGACCTCAATTCATTCAGTTCTTCAGGGTTCCTGTGGGATTTAAGTGTCATTATGGCTGACTGCATCAGTTAGTATCAAACCATCTCTGGTATCAAGATGCTGAGCAGTGCATGAGTGGCAGCGATACAAAGCAGACTGCTAGCAAAAGGGTCAGCGACCCAGATATGCCAAGACCCTTCTACATCTCCACATGGTGATACTGGATAACAAGCTGTAACAGAGCAGACTGGCTAAAGAGAAGGGATTAAAGAGGGAAGGCTAATTCGGTACCCACAAATGCCAGCTGAAGTCAAACCAAAAGGTTCAAATGCAAATATTGCACTCGAGCTGTAAACTACGACACAACATATTCCGTAATTGTTGCTGAGTTTTAAGCAAGGCGAACAAATGGATACATGTATTTTCTGTCTTCTAGTAAATGAATACACGTGACTGTTTGAGACCGGACGACAAAGAATTTGAAAATATTACAACCATATCAAATTAAATTATAATGATTGACACCACTTACCCAGCTATGTGAGTTAGTGCAAGCACACCTAGGAAGAAGAAATAAGCTGCTAACAACAAGTTGATATGCTCCTTGGAGAATATCTGAAATTTGAAAATATACATCTCAGAATCAATGAGATCAATTGCATTCATATACAAGAGACTTTAAGTCTTTGAAGCCAGTGACACAGGCGCATCGGTGTTTGTGTAAATACCCCACTTCTTGAGCCACACATGAATCGGCATGACAGGTAGACCTTTATTCTAAGGTGTATTTTGGGCTATACTGCTTAGATTTTGGCCATCATATCGTAACATCTACACAGTACACACATTTCTGGAGATAACAAATATGGTGGCATTCACGAAATAGGAAATTGTGTAGACGAATTTGAGAATTTGTTGATTGAAAGTAGTTTTGAAAATTAGGGAAATTGGCTACTCAAAAAGGCTGACGACCAAACGAGCCGTTGAAAGTGCTCTCAAGGATTTGGAGGCCAATAAATTTGATTTAGATGGTGTTCATTATGGAAATGAGAAGTGATTATTTGAATGACATGTGTAAACAAGCTAGAATCATTTCTGTCCTTCAGCGGCTCAGTGTGTGGAGGGCATAACAATTCATTTGCATAATTTACTGGCATAACAAATAGGAACATTGGAGATGATCAGGTCAGTCAATGTGAGATAGAATAATGAAATTAGAGCGCATAGCTTTGTTGTGGTAGATAGCTTTCCTCAGATGTCTACCTTGTGCGTATTGTCTCAGGACACAGGAGAATGGAGTTTTACAGACCAGGGAGGGATATGAGTTCGAAAGGTTAATCATTAAAATTAAAATGCTTAGGATGTGAGGAAAGCTACTGCAACCTGCCACTTAATGACCATTTCAGGGTGCACAAATGATCTTACTCATTATGGGCATTTAACATCAACTTATTTCATTCAAAACATAATCAACTTTGAAATAGGTCCCTTCTGAGTTGACATACTTCTCCAACGGTACTCCCACTGCCGAAAGCATTTCTGCTAGTCATTTTAAAAAGTCTCCATCAATAACTTAGTTTTGACCCCTTTTATGCCCTGAAATTTAATTCCTTTGAGTAGCACCTTGAGTCTCGTAAAGAGCCAAAAGTCACGTCTAGGGAGTAGGAGGAGTGCTAAACATGTTAAATGTCATGTTTCAGTAAAAAAAATGTGGATAGGGTGCTATGCGCAGACCAGGGCATTATCATGACGGATCTGCCAGTATTCAGTCTCTGAGTTGTGGTCTCTAGTATCTAACTGCATTTCGTAGGCGATGAATAACAGCCAGGCAGTAACCCTTGTAGACAGTTTGCCCCCAAGGAATGTAATTGTGATGAACTATGCTCAGATGGCTGAAAAATAGTCAACATGACCTTTACATTTGTTCGTGACTGCTAAACCATCTCTGACCGTGGAGACTATGGCGTTTTTCATTGAGATGAAAGAGTTTTTGTCTCAGTCATAACTGTAGACCTACGCCTCATCTCCAGTTATAATTTGTATCCATAAAATCAGTGTCAGCATTGGCACATTCTCTAACATGTCAAGTGCAACCGGCAGACAGGTTTCCCTCTGTTGGTGAGGAGTCTTGGAAACACAAATGTCTCAAAACACAAATGCAACCAACGCAGTTCAACAGTGTGACTATCATATCAACACATTCTGGCAACAAATCAAGCACGAATGGAAGGTATTGATAAATGCTGCTATGCTATTACACCCTAGGGTTTGCAAAGCCCTTAAAAAAAAAAACCGTTGGTTACATCTGCATCAAACCTCTTAGAGGTCTTTTTTTTAAATGACCCATGTTCAAATGAAACCGGACCTAACTGCACCAAGTGAACATACATACGATGTGCATGATTACGTCACTTCTGATGTAAACAACATATACCAACCGTCAAGTTTGCAAAATTTCATTATCCTCAGCAGACCGTTGAAAACATGGCGGGTGGGATAGGAAATCCATCCAGAGTTGATCAGTGAGCGGCGATTCAGTTTCTGACGGCTGAAGGATGTCGACCAGTTGACATTCATCACAGAATGCAGGCAGTGTATGGTGACAAAAGTGTGCTCCAGCGACGGTCCACCCGAATTACTGCATGAATTTTGGCGATGGCATCTTCTGACACAACAATACGCGCCCGACCTGGTCTCTGAGGATCTTTCGTTAACTCACGTCCTTCTTTAAACATCGTTGTCTAGTTCTTCACTGTTGTCTTCGACACACTTTTGTCACCATACACTGCCTGCATTCTGCGATAAATATCAACTGGTCGACATCCTTCAGTTGTTAGAAACTGAATCACCGCTCGCTGAACAACTCTGGACGGATTCCGTATCACACCTGCCATGTTTTCAACGGTCAGCTGAGGAAACTATGAGTTGGAGAGTAATGAAATTTTGCAAACTTGACGGTTGGTATGGGCTGCTTACATCATAAGTGACATCATCATGCGCATCATATGTATGTACACGGTGCAGTTAGGTCCGGTTTCATTTGAACATGCCTCATATTTGTGGCTTATAGTTTCTACAGGATGGGATAGCCTGATCCATCCCCAACCCTTGTTGGTTGCCTTTTGCGACATGCATGGTGAGTTTCAGTGTTAATATTCTTTGCTCCCTTTTCAGACAAGTGATGTGAAGAAGTCGATAAGATTAAGGATGAGGGAACATCAGGCATCAAGATCTGTGGAGAGATATGTTCTCTTGTCTTTTGTGAAACAAAACTTGCTAACTTCAAGAAAGAAATAACTGCAGATAAAGAGAGAGACAAAAATACCAACATACATATATTAAAACCAAAATAGCTGCAAGTAGTAGGTAATGATGAATGAATTGAAATATGCAGCCAAAGTAGAAGAATGTACAACACATATATAACTGGAAATAAAAATTGAGAAATACACACAAATAACCTTTAATTAAATTAAAGCAAGAAAAGATGTATGTAGTAATGCAAAGAACATGCAGAGATCAGAATGTGAGGAAACAATACAAAACTTTGACATAAAAAATATGACCAATACATTTTTAAGCAACAATCCTGACCTGGAACACAATGTATATTCCAAACAATGCACAACTTGCAATAATGGGGAACATTGCAGCATCTTTGTGTGACATGGTCTCTGGTTTCTCTCCAGATTCCTGTCAAGATAAGAAATTGAGTATACAGATGAAGATAGTTCAAAACAGAAATGTATGGCTTGATAGTTGGAGTCTTATGCCCCCATTGAGAATAGAATGTTTATTAAGAAATGTATCAAAACAGGACACAATATAACCATCAATTGGGGGAGGGGGAGAGAGGGGTGGTGTGTGGTGGCATAGTGAAGGGGTTAGTTGCCTGGCTCACAGAGCAAACATGCATATGTTCGGATTCATCACGACCATATGAGAGATAAACCCATTTTAAAAATGCTTGCTGTAGTTGGATAGACTGCAACATAAAGTGCAAAAACACAGTACAGTCAACTCAGCCTTAGCAAACAGGACAAAAACTCAAAACACTAAAAAAAGAAAAGATAATCAACATCAACACAGTGTAGGTCTATCCGTAACAACAAAAATAATGTACATTTCTTATTGTGTTTAATTATGTTGTTGTTTCGAATGTCCACAATGAGTAGGTTTACTCTTTTGTGCGCCCTGAAAAGGACGTTAAGTGGCAGGTTGCAGTAGTTTTCCTCACATCCCGAGCATGTTGATGGCGGTAGGCCGCGATCCTCCAAGCGGTTGTGTTATGCTTAACTTCATCTACGTGTCACTCACTTCTACAGGGATAACGCCGATCCCTCACCCCGTTAGCCAGGTTACTGAGAAAACAGCCTGTTTCCAGGGAGGACTACTAGGAAGCAGAGGTGAGGGTCTTGGCCAGTATATTTTGCCTGACTCTGACCAACATGTCTGATCAGTATGTTGTGACTGACCAGAAGTTAGTCTTCCTCCCCTTAATTATGTCTAGAATTGTTAAAAATGTAATGTATTATGGTCATGTTTCAAAATGCTGTACATTTTTCTTACGTAGTCGCTCTTTTTTCTACACTGGGGTGCAAAGATTTGCCAGAAAGTGTGTCATTCTACCTGCAGTCTTTCTCTTGGCCTGGTCCCATTGTCCTCAATTCTCTTATAGATTGTTCTATATTGTTATCCCAGGAGACTCTGGGTCATCCTGGGGTCTTACCCCTTGGTTCTTTGCTTCCCATGACTGTCAATCTTCTTTCATTCTGCAGACATGACCAAACCACCCAAGTAAAAATTTCTCCAGTCTGCAAGGACTGGGTTTCGAGATTGTGCAATTTTGTTTGATTGCAGGCCATGTCTATTCTTGTTTCTTGGACTGCCTTTCTTAGATTTCTCATTTCTAAGGCTTGGACCAGGTTTTCTGGTTTATAGTCATTGCCATGAATTCACATCTGTAAAACAATAGCGGTACATAGGTGGAGTGGTATACAGCCATTTTAGTTTTTCTTATCTATTTCTCTTTTACTGAGGTCTCCTCTATTTATGGCAAACAAATAATATCTCATTGTTGCTGTTATTTGAGTTGTCAACTCTTCTTTGATACCTTCCCTCTGGTCTATTACAGATCATAGGTATTTTAACTGCTTGACCTGTTCCAGAGGCTGTTTATCTCTGAGCAGTGTGAACAGATTTTGTGATTGGTTACCAAGTCTTACATCACAAGTGGTTTTGAACTCCCCTGAATTTTTGCTTCCTGTCAAAATGTATTTCTAGAAGACTTAGAGAAGTTCTGTATGATGCAGATAAAGGTCTTGGGATGCTCTTTCTCTCCAGGTAGTCCAAGAGCCTGCTTTAGGGAACCTTATCGAATGTATTTTCTAGGTCCAAGAAACAGGTGCATTTCATCATTTCAAGAGCTTTTTCAGTTAGTTGCATTAGCGTGAAAATACTGTTACGAGTACTTCAATTTGCTCTGAAATTGCAGTCAGCCTTGCCAATCTGTGATGCAGGCAGACATCTTAGTCTCTGCTTCAGTACAGTAGGCTTTGCCAGGGACACCAAGGAAGGTTATGCCTCTAAGGTTTTCACACTGACGATTGTCACCCTTTTTTTAAAATATTGGAATAACTATGACTATCTTCCAATCCTTTGTTAGTCTAGTGGCGCCAGGATGCCAGAAGAAACTTCAGAAAAGACAGTTCTTGTGCAGTTCCCATGCATTTCATTATTTCTGGTTTTTATACCATCACGTCTAGCTCCTTTACCAATCTAAATTTTCTCTAACATTGCTTCAGCTCCTCCATCATGATGTTTTCCTCATCATTAATTTCTTCCTCTGCTTTAGAGCGTGTCATACTTTGCCACCCTCCTTTTGGTCTTCACGCAGGTCACTATTGGGTAGGAATTAGCTTCCCTTTAGAATTTTTGCCTGGACGGCTGCTAATAGCCTACTCGTTTACAGAGAGAAAACCTGACTGATCTTTACGACTCGAACTGGCACGAATTAACAGGACAAGAGGAAGACAGTGGATAGAAAGGCATGGTGTTCTTTCTGGCAAACCTCTACACTAAGTGAAATTTTAAAAAGTGTTCTTGTATGCACAGTGTGGACATGGAACATCTAGGTTTGCCGCCTGTCTCCGACAGGCCAATCTCTGCTTCCGTGAGACCAGAGTATGCTTACAATTTGTGGGATTCAAACCGCCATAGTTTTGCATTTTCATTTGTTTGTTTCTTGTGAGGCATTTTCCTATATAATATAATTATTCTTTTTCGCCCCAACAGCATCCAGGGGTCATTATTGCAATTGGTCACCTCGCATAAAGTTCGCACCAAAGCATTTATATACTTCTGTACTGGTGGCCTCTAGTGGTTTCTTGGCACTTTTTTACATGAAATTGCCACCCAAAATGGCATAGTAGGGAACAGCACAGTGCTCATATTATTTCCTCCCCAATAACTGGCCCCCAGGAGCCATGAGGTTGGGGAAGGTGTTTATATTTTCGTATTTGCTCTTTATATTGCTGTTTTGGATATTTAATCAACCAATCAAAGCATGTCCCTCCTCTCAGTGCAAAGGCCATTCACAACATTCCGCCAGCATGGACGGTCCTGGGCCTCTCTTTCTGCATATCTCCAGGTACAATCATTTTTTTATTTCCTTATCACATTCTCTTAACATATTTTTTGGGTCTACCTCTCTCTCTCTCTTCCTTTGAGGACTCCATGTAAGATTCTGTCTGGCTATGTTGGACTGTGCTTTCTGCAGTCTATGTCTATTGAGCCCTAGTTTCTTCGTTTGATTTGTTGTTGGCTCCTTCTCACAGGTCTTCATTCCATGAGAAATTAGATGACTAAATGCTGCCGAAGACGGATGTGTCGGACTGAAATGTGCAAATATCGCAGTCAAGCTGTAAACTAGCGACACAACGCTTTCCGTTCTCCGGACTACATCCTACAACTTGCAAAGCCCTGTTCAGGGCTTGGTAGCAGGAGATTGAGAACGAACGCAGAAGAAGAAGATGAGTAAATTATTATTTCAAAAATAATTTCAACTTAAAGAAATGAAGTAGTAGACTAGTACAGTAGTAGACAATAGATCATTCACGTATACATTATTATTTATATATTTTTTATGATGTTGTTGATGTATTGTTACTGCATTATTATTATATATATATAGAGTAAAGCTGGGTATTAAGCACCAGTGTTTTTGTAACTTGATATAATTTTTGTGATTTATGCACAGCCAAGCATGTATTAAATAATTCAACTCAATACATCATAGAAACACCATTCATACACTATTACAAAGGTATTTTGCACTCAAACTACATATCAAAGTATTTTTTATTTAATTTTATTTAGCGTTATACCAAGAACTGATAAAATGGGGCAACAGGCACCTAGCTGTGGGGTATTAAGCATCTCTCTTTACTATGTGAAAAAATCACATATCCATTCTTGCCCTTCCAGATCTTGAATGCTGGAAGCAATATCTAGACACCATGTGGTACCACTTATCACACTGGACCCAATTCATGCCACCAGTTTGTCCACATCTGTAAACCTTCCTCCAAATAGTCCTCAATTTTAGTTATTGAACATTGAACTCTGGTGTTGCGTATTCCTTCTTCTACCTCGTCCTCCCCACATCCTCTTGTTGTAGAAACCTCATGAGCAACTGTGTCTCTTAGATGCTGCATGCATCCCTCTGAAGTGAGAGACTCACCATAGTGAAATCTCTAGACATAGCAAATCTACATCTTGCTGAGCTCATTTGTCTTGGCATGCAACTGCACAAAACCAGTCTGGTCAGCATTGAAGATCTGTTCATACATATCTTTTATGCATGTTTCAGTTGAGAGTAAGACCTTGTCCAGATGGGTGATCCCGTGCTTCATGATCTCCGGGTCCTCAGCAGGATATGTTCACTGGCAAGTAGTTTTGTGAAAAAAGTTTTCTGTGGAGCTTGTAATCACACAAAAAGTTATGAGGCAACAGTCAAAATGACAGAGGCTGAGGAGGAAAACTGCTTCTTAAAATTTCTTCTTTTTATGGTTTCCCATTGGTTAATATGGTCCATGAGTAATATGGAATGGAGCCTCTGATTAGTTAAGACATTAAAACAGTGTTTAATGCCCTATCACTAGGATTTTCAGATACTTGTCAACTTATTGGTGCCTATTGCCCCTTGGTGCTTAATGCCCTGCTTTACTCTACTTATACTAAATATAATACTTACTTATAAGTATAATATTGGGATACAATCACACATCTTTCACTTTCAGCTCATTTTCAATTAATTTTCTGTGCTGCAAAATCTAAGTGGTGAGTGTTGTTTTGATCTATAATCTACTTTGTTGTTGCTGCTTAATGCTACAATGAGTAAGTTTATTCTTTTGTGCACCCTGAAAAGCCTCAAACGGGCGTTGAGCCACAGGTTTCAGTAGCTTTCCTCACATCCCGAGATTGCTGACGAAGGTCTTTCAGACTGTTGTGCTATGCTTGACTTTATCTGCATGATGCTCACTACTGTGGGGATCACATCGATCCTAACCTTGTTAGCCAGACTGAAGCAGTCTGTTTCCAGGGAGAACTGTATGGAAGTGAGGTGGGGGTCTTGGTCAATATGTTTTAGTAAGTTGGTAAAGATATAATGACAAAATTATTGCCTGAGTCAACCGCCTAAATGGTCACATTGAGCAGAGTTTACTCCCTGAGAGTCGGTGAAATGGTACAGCGATTCCTTGAAAGTTTCTCTGAATTGCTTCAATATTGATGTCACCTGGGAGATCCTTGTCATGATCTTACCACCAGGCAAGCTAGCATCATAAGTATCACTGAAGATGCCCAGATCACAGAGAGTATCACTATAACCATCGCGGAGGCTCACTGCCACTGGCTCAGTAAAAGAGTGCTGCCCGAAAAAACAATACTCATGACTCACAAGGATTCCACAACCGGTTCCCCGCATGTGTGTCCTTAAATTAATGTGGCAGGGTGTGCCGTTTCAGGATTGATCTACTCTTTACCAGCTATTGAGAACACATTTCGTACAATAGTGAAAGTCTTAACTCTTAACTCTGAGATGCTGCAGGCGTCGCCATCATTTTTGATTTTATGTGTTACTCTTGCATTGGCAACTATTTTTATGAATTATAAACCTTGTGATGTCTACTTCCAATAGAGTAGTGAAGTGACTAAGTGAGTGGATATAATACTATTTGTGAGTGAGTACTGTACTACTAGTACTAGTCTACTACTAAGAGTAAGACTAAGAGAAAGTGAGTACTCACTTTTTGCTCCTTGTGGTACGTAACAGAGCGGAAGGAGCCTATGTAGATTGGTAGAATGGCCATCACAAACAAACTAACATACGCAACGGCCATACCCTCTGCTGTAGCTGGAATTCTGGCTGTTTCATTGACAGCCGCGTTATTTTCAACCCCAGTACCATTAGGTAACACTTGATCACCGGCTGTGTCCGCCATGTTGTCTAAATGCTGTACTCGTAGCAGGAAGTTATGAACTACAACAAAATCCGAAATAAACCACAAACGTTTAGGCGGTGTCTAAAAGGAAATGTGTTCATGATATAATATTCTTTTACAGATCGTGTTACAGCTGAGTATGAACAGTGAACAGAGCAGAACGTATGACAGTAATTCGGAAACAATTAGACTAAAGGTCATAACTCCATATTCTTATTTCTAGATCGTAAGTCAATGATTGGCAAAGCGCTTAGTAACCATCACACATGACGGCGTCTTTAAGGACAGCAACAGAGTCCCTTCACTCAACTTAGCTTAACGTCTTTATACTGATTTAGAAGCCTATACAGAGTCTGTATACTTCCCGTAGTCAGAAAAATAATCCTTCTATAGTTCTTGGACTTAGTTTCTGATTCAATGGATTCTTCAATTGTTTCATCAGTTTAGCCTCTCTTTCATCCTCTCTCTGTCGTCCATTGCGCAAGGCACCGTACAAGGTTTATGAAAAAGGTGGGGTGGGCGGTGTTGTACAAGGAGTACATTACAGTTAGTATACTACTACTACTACTTCTACTACTACTACTACTACTACTACTACTACAACTACTACTACTAATTGCGCTACTAGTACTACTACAACAATTATTACTTCTGCTGCTGTAGTTCCTGCTACTACTACCGCTACGGATACTGCTACTACCACAACTACTACTGCTAATATTATTACTGCTGCTGCTCCTACCACTACCACTACTACTACTACTATTGCTGCTACTACATTTACTACTAATACTACTGCTCCTGCTGCTACTGCTAATACTACTACTACTACTGTTGTTACTACTACTGCTACCATCACTACTACTACTGCTACTAATACTACTACTGCTGCTGCTACTTCTACTATTACTACTACTTCTACTACTACTACTACTATTGCTGCTACTACATTTACTACTAATACTACTGCTCCTGCTGCTACTGCTAATACTACTACTACTACTGTTGTTGCTGCTACTACTACGGCTACTAATACTACTACTGCTGCTGCTACTTCTACTACTACTACTACTTCTACTACTACTACTACTATTGCTGCTACTACATTTACTACTAATACTACTGCTCCTGCTGCTACTGCTAATACTACTACTACTACTGTTGTTGCTACTACTGCTACCATAACTACTACTACTGCTACTAATACTACTACTGCTGCTGCTTCTTCTACTACTACTTCTACTACTACTACTACTACTACTGCTGCTGCTATTACTAATAATACTACTGTGTTTTTAAAAGTGGAGTATCACATAGCCAGGAGGATCATTTTTATAATTGTTGTATCTTTATTTAAAATTGATTTATCCTATAAAATGTGGACGTATGCCGGAAAGATGACCACCATACAATATGCTATCATTTATTCTAATGAAGTATTTCAAATTTTGATGTAAAACGTAATTTTTAAAATGTACTGAAATATATATATATGAAAAAAAATGGTAAAACTCTGAATGTGATTTCTCCAGTGCCTTTGATCATTTACACTTCACTCTTTTTTAATAATATTGTTCAAAATTAATTATATCTTCTTAATAGACTACATCCAAAGCTAAATCTTTTACAGTTATGGTTTCATGAAAATTCAAATATTTACTCAATTTTGTTGAAAATTGTGATACTACAAATTATAATAACTCTTAAACATAACTTAATTTCAATAGTTCATGACTAAGCCATATTGATCTTGAATACATGTGCAATGTTACATGACAATTACTTTAAAAACCACAAAAGTAATGATACAAAAAACTGCCTGTACAATATGGTTTCTGAGAAACTTTTAGGACACTATTTTGTACCATTTTATGATGATTGAATACATTGATTCTTATTAATGATCTATAATCTGATATAAAAACCCACCAGTGTCTGCCTGCCAATCATCTAGTATAACTCTCCTCCAAATTTTTGCCCTTCTGACCTCATTTGTTGGCTTAGTAGCTTTTCTTTGAGTACCTTTATACAACAAAATGACCTTGTGTTCTCATGGCTCTCGAAGATACCTACCAGCATGTAATTCCATTTGGGTCATTACCAGCAGAAATTGTGTCACCTCATTATAAACAGAATCTGCAATAGTAACATCAGCTTTCACAATAATTAGTCCATGGTTCTTATGCTTGGGACAAAATTCCAGATAACACTGTTCTGTGACTAATTGACAATTTTGTGTATATTCTTCAAGACACCTTTTTCCTAGTTCAGTCTTGGCAAGGTCCTAAAATACTGGTTTTATTGTAACCATAACAACGGCAGGTGTGTTTGTACGTGTCAACAGTTAAATCTGCTACGGCTTTCTTATATTGTTCTTCTAAACTAGGGGTGGCAAATTCATAACACCACAGAACATCTGCAGGTCTGACATCCCTCCTCTATCACACATCATTTCTAATACAGTCCTGTTTATTGAATTCACATACAAAATACTCACACACATTTGATTACATGAAGAAAATTATGTCTATTACAATCGTTTCTCCTACAATAAAGTTTAAACTCAATTCCTAGGTCTTTACCTTTTGTCTCTAGCACTTGTACACTGGAATAACAAAAGTAACAAACAAGTTCTTTAGCTATTTTATTTCGTATCTGAATGTCAATTATTCTATAGTTTTCCAACTCTTCATAAACACTGTTAACTCCACTTGAAATTGAATCTGATTGACAAGATCATACAATTCCCATCTCTTTATCTCTGGCCGAGTGGGCGTGGTCAGTGAACTTTGAAAAGATTCAATCTTGATGTTAAGTTTACCAGAACGTACCCACATGCCTAACATACAGTACTACAGTTCAGTAGTGGCAGTGAATGCACAATTTTGCCATAGTTCGTCATCTGCTAATTTGGTAAACATATTATCACAGAACTTACGTTTCTTATTAACTTCCTTTCTCATCTTTGCGTCACGACATGATTTTATTTTTAAAAATTATCATAAAGCTGTTTTTCTTTGAAAATTACAATTTGTATCAGCTAAATTGTGGCTAAAATATACCACCATATATATTATATAGGGAGTTCGCATTATATTTTATTTTCTGTTCTGTTTCTAAGAATCAACGTCACTGCACTCCGGGCATACCCATAGGTGCTCAGTCTCTCAGCAGATGGTACAGGGTCTGGATGTTACAACCAGCGAGTTCCATCCCATCTAAAGGGTCACATCTACTCCTCAGCCCCTTGGACTAGCCCCTTTCTCAGGACCTGTCCAGCTTGGGTGACCCTGCCAGAAGTAAAACTCCCGCCGATAAAGCTCCCGAAGTCACTGAGGCACACAAGATCTCCAACCACGTCAAGAAGGTGGGCCTCCGTGCGGAGAGCTTATTATTATTATTATTCTGCGTTCGTTCTCAATCTAACGCCACTAAGCCCCGAACAGGGCTTTGAAAGTAGTAGGATGTAGTCCGGAGAAAGGAATGCGTTGTGTCGCTAGTCTACAGCTTGACTACGAAATTTGCATCTTTCGGTCCGACAATTCCATGTTCGGAAGATTTCTTCGTCTAAATATGCACTCGTATTGCTCAAGACTGGGATTATATTGAGAAGTGGCAGACATGTTTCCTACATGATACTAAAGCAAATAAGCTTGTTATCTGGCATGGTGAAGACTAGTAAGACGCCTGCTGTCTGTGACAAGAGTTGTCATCAAAACTAAAGCTGTTAAATGATACAATCTTTTAAAGCGCACGGAAACTGTCCACCTAGCCGCAAACACGATGTAGCTTAGTACAATGAAGTCTCTAACACTTCATCCCTGAAGGCAGTATCTGCTATGGAACGTTATTATTAAGTGTTTTTGAACGTTGCATAAGATAAGGTCTGGACCGCGAATATGTATTGTAAAGGGGTAAAGTGTCCTAATATAATAACCTAAAGGACTCTCTCTGTGGTTGAAAATATTCTATAGATACTTGTCAACTTATTGGTGCATATTGCCCCTTGGTGCTTAATGCCCTGCTTTACTCTACTTATACTAAACATAATACTTACTTATAAGTATAATATTGGGATACAATCACACATCTTTCACTTTCAGCTCATTTTCAATTAATTTTCTGTGCTGCAAAATCTAAGTGGTGAGTGTTGTTTTGATCTATAATCTACTTTGTTGTTGCTGCTTAATGCTACAATGAGTAAGTTTACTCTTTTGTGCGCCATGAAAAGCCTCAAACGGGCGTTGAGCCGCAGGTTTCAGTAGCTTTCCTCACATCCCGAGACTGCTGATGAAGGTGGACTGAGGTCTTTCAGACTGTTGTGCTATGCTTGACGTCATCTGCATGTTGCTCACTACTGTGGGGATCACCTTGCAAATATTCTACAATCATGAAAAGAATGTTAAACTCTACAGAACAAGTGCAGTTATTTGACAACGAATAACGAAGATGACTTTCCTGAAATAAAGCAAGAAATAATTTTTGACAGGAAGTAACACACTTTATACTACAAACAGGGAACTGAGACGTTAGTCCGGTCAGGCACAACATACTGATCAGGACGTCAGGGTGATGCACAAAGTTAGTAAGTTAGTTGTCCATCGAAAGAAAAGATTGTGACGGCGGTAGATATTTGGTAAACTCTTGAAGAAAAAGAGTATCTTAAAAATAACGTTAACATCAGTTTTGTAAACTCTAGAATTACCACTATCTTAATAATCATATGTCCTATTCATTATATTAACATCAGCTTTGTAGTCTAAGGCTAGACTTTCTGTTACAACTGTTAATATTAACTAATAAAATGTTATCTCAGCATTTATTTATATTTTTGACAAGTGTGAGTACATAGAGCAAATACATGAAGCTCCAATATCAACTTATGTGAGTACATAGAGGAAATACATGAAGCTCCAATATCAACATATGAGTACATAGAGCAAATACATGAAGCTCCAATATCAACTTATGTGAGTACATAGAGCAAATACATGAAGCTCCAATATCAACTTATGTGAGTACATAGAGCAAATACATGAAGCTCCAATATCAACTTATGTGCACATTTACCCTGCGTTTTCGTCACGCCTCATCATAAGTTCACTCTGATACCTCGATGTCCCATGATGACAATCAGGTCGCAAAAGCTCAGCTCGAGAGTGAATGTACAGTTTCTCGCTAACTCTGGTCCAATTTTCTACATTATAATGCATCTACTCTCGCTTTTCTAGGAAGAGATTTGCATCGTGCTCAAAGGTTGGAATAGTACCAAGATTTGCATTCTAATTTATGCAGGTCCTATTTGGCATGTCAGTCTTCCATTCTGGTACATAGAGCTTGGGTATAATTGGATAGGTTCTTGAATGAGATCCTTTCATTGCACTTTGGTTGGGCTGGCATCTGAGAGCGCACAAACCTAGCATAGGTACATAAGATGCACACATACATCTAAGCACTGGTTTATGCGTCTTAATATCGCCCAGGTTGACTACGACCTAGGGTGGATATGCGCGCCTCCGTCAGTAGAAACTATTGAGGCAAACACATAAAACAAAAAATAAAAAATTCAGGAATCTTGGGCGTACTGTAGCGAAATAGTTTTTTGTCAAAATTACTAGTGATTGGTACCAGTCGTTGCTTGTCGCCGACTCCAGCCATTTTCATACGTTGATAATCTGTTAACCTTGATACTCTGTTAACCTTGATACTCTGTTAACCTTGATACTCTGTTAACCTTGATACTCTGTTAACCTTGATAATCTGTTAACCTTGATACTCTGTTAACCTTGATACTCTGTTAACCTTGATACTTCCAATTGTTTCTGGTTATCTTCTTGGCCTCATCAGAATAATTCATTAGCAAATGAACTTGAATTTGTGTATGTGCTCCTATTTTCATTATGGCATTAATGGGGATCACGATGCTGATCAGGACATTAGCCGCATCGGCCAGCAACTCAAAGCTGACTACTAGCGCTAGGACCAGCGACTCAGACCTGCCTAGACCCTTCTTCACATCCACGTGGTGATCGTGGATAACGGGCTGCAACAGGGCAGACAGGCTAAGGAGAAAAGATCGAAGAGGGAAGGCTAGTCCGGTATCCAAAAATGTTATGCTGCAGTCGGACTGAAAGGTACTTCTTCTTCTTCGTTCATCCTCAGATCAAGGTTCCGGTTTCTGTTACAAAGGACACCGTTGTTAGTAAGGCTGTTTCATCTCCATACAGCTTCTGTCTCAAATCTGTCTCACGAGGCCAGCATTGTTCTCTCGTTTCCTGCGTAAGCATGCAGCTTTGTAGGATGTGTTCCACGGTCATGATATGCTCCCCACATGGGCACCTGTCATCTGTCTCAATCCTCATTTTGTTGTAAAAATGACCCTTGAGTCTGTTATGCCTAGTTCTCAGTCTGAAGATAATAACTTGCTCTTCTCTAGTTAAGTTATAGCAGCTGTCTTCTTTTCGGAAGTCGGGGTGTTGATCGGACTGAAAGGTACAAGTAACGCATCAAAGTTGTAAATTACAACACAACGCATTCCGTTCTACGGATTTCATCAAGCTAATTGCAAAGCCCTTTTCAGAGCTTGGTGGCGGGAGTTTGAGAACGAAAGACGACGAAGAAGGATAACTTGAAAACAAGTTATTATTGCCCTTACATTTGTCGAGGGATGGGGAGGTGTCTGTGTTTATTATTATGGTGAATTGTATAGATTTACTATATGGGTGTGTCTGTGTTTATTACTATAGTCAATTGCATAGATTTACTATGTGTGGGTGTCTGTGGTTATTATTATGGCTAATTGTAAAGATTTACTATGTGGGTGTGTCTGTGTTTATTAGTATGGCGAATTGTATAGATTTACTATGTGGGCGTGTCCGTGTTTATTATTATGGTGAATTATATATATTTACTATGGGGTATGTCTGTTTATTATTATGGTGAAGTGTATATATTTACTATGTGGGTGTGTCTATTTACTACTATGGTGAATTGTATAGATTTATTGAGTGGGGTGTGTTTGTTTGTTTTTATAATGGTGCATGGGTGTAAATGTTTTTAATAATGGTGCATGGGTGTAATCTCTTCTTTTCTTTGTGTGCATGTCTGTGTACTTTTAACACTAGGGTCTTCTTATCTGCCCAGCGTAGTGATTCTTACAATATAATCTTTTGGCATCGTCATCACTACAAGGATCAACATCAACACATATTAAGCAGATTACAACATCAATAGAAAAACCATAAACATTATATTTTAATGTAAACAAAGACAAAACGAAGAGAATACCCTGAAGTAAACACACAACAGTGGAATATAACGGGAAACAAATATAATGCAAAGACGTATAAAGAGGAAAATGCAAAACGAAGCTTATACAGATTTTTAATAAAAATTATAAACAAATCAGGGAAAAAAAAACTACGAACATATAAATTAATTGAACTACATATTCAAAATGATATACATTATTTTTGTTTCATTCTTTCTGTGTGTCGTTCTATTCCCCGATAAAGATATTTTTGCCCTAACGCCAGTATTTATTCTATATGTGCCCTGATATAAATTCATTTATACTTATTAATTTTATTATTGATGTTTTTTATTTTCAAATTTTACTGCACCCTGTGTGTTTTTAGTAAAAAGGTGAAGTGGCGAGGGGAAAGTTTATGTTTCCGTAAAATCTTATATATGCTTCGGGTAGATGAACCTCGCCAGCCTGGGAAGGTGGTTCTTTTTAGGAGAAAACAACTGATTTGAACCCACCTGCTACCTTTTAGATTAGATGTGATTACATGATATGATCAACCGTCTACAAGAACTAGAGGGCACAGCTTCAAATTATTTAAAGGCAGCTCCAGATTAGATATTAGAAAATTTTTGTTTAGGCAGAGAGTGGTTAATGCTTGAAATGCATTGCCACAGGATGTGGTGAAGGCAGGGCCAGTTAACGCATTCAAATATAGAACGGATGATCATATCCCTTTTTAGTATCGGTGGAGTGGAATAAACTAGTTGTATACAGACTCTGTAGAACTTTCTAAACCAGTATAATGAAGTTGTTACATTCCATAGGGAACAGAGGACCAACGTCCTGAACCAATTTTACAGGAATGCCCAGTCAATAGGGAAATGAGATACCAGACAAGGTGAGAGTGTGCGAAACTGAGACAAAAGCTTTGGGGCAGACGCTCTAACCTGGTGAAGATTATAGACTTCATCGCAGATATAGCGTGACCAAACGATCTTGAACTCAAAGAGAAGTTGAGTTTAGTGATACTGGCGTTTTATCAAAAGCAACAGGAGAAACCCGCAGCAAACCAGAGTAGAGGATGCTCGCTAGGTCGGAATATCAACCACTCTAAGAGATGGTAAACTCGTGACTACAAATCAGCTGTTACCTGGCAAGAAGACTACAGACAGTCAAAGACATTGGAAGAGTTAAAATTATTTTTTAAAGATGCAAATTTGTCAAAAGTTTATGCGCCAGACAGAAAGGCACAGATGTATCAACATAATTGTAAAATGCAACACAATTTAACGAACACTAAAATTTACAATTTATACATTTATAAATGATTATTTTAAAACGTCAGTCCAAAAATTGGCATCCGTAAAGGTAAAAGGCACAATTGATGACACTTTCGAGGGGAATTAATTGTTGTAGACTTCATTGTTTGAGACCTCCCTGGCAAAATGTTTTCACTTCAAAGGGTCCGATCGTATAATAAAATCGACCGAGTCACAGACAAACTGGCAACTCCGTGTGCTGAAGTACAGACGACCTAAAGGACAGTTGTGAAAGTCTGTGTGTTTGGATATCGATGGACCCTGTACAGTTGGTGCCACTTTCTGCTGATGTTGGGGCTAAAATTAAAGTAATATGGTTAATTTTTTAAAATATCCTTTGGCCTACTTGGAAACAGCATTGATAAAGAGATAGGAATTAGGGTTGTACCGATAAGCAAACTGACCGATTAATTAGCCTAACCTTATCGGCCGTTGCAGATTATGTAAAAGGTAATTATGTATCTTAATCTCAATCTCAATTCGACCCGTTTTTCAAGAAAGGGTGGTTGACCTTGTGCATCTTCCAATTCTGGATCTAGTTATTTCTTTCCAGTGGGTTTGTAACATGTCTGTTTAGGGGTCACGGATGTTGTTGCGCCTCTAAAGTGAATCTCGCAAACGAATAGAGAGTTGTCTGTAATTTTGTTGTTGTCACATGGGTACCATAGGTTAGTTACAGTACTCTCGCTTTTAGGATGCCTTCGAAAAAACTCTCAGAATTCCTCAAGGTTACAAAAACCTTGGAACAACTTCGAAACAACATTCACAGTACTGCGCTTGCTATCTTTGGAAGAACTGCAAAATCAAATTACTAGTTCGATGCCAGAATAAATTATATGACATCCGTCATCGAGGCAAAGCGGGCTGTCCTGAATAAATACAAATATCTTCCAAATGCAGCTACTTTGCAAACTCTAAAGTCTGACAAGAGCCAAGTTAAAGAAACGGCTCGTCACTGTGTAAACGAGTACCGGTTTCAGCTCATTGAAAACATCTAGACTGCGGTATAAATAGGAAACATCAGAGAAATGTATGATGGCATTATACAATCTATTGGTCCCGTGCACAGGAAGACAGCGCCGATCAAATGCATCAGTGGGATTAAGATGCTGAGCAGCGCATGAGCTGCAGTGGTCAGCGAACCATAGCTGCTAGCGTCAGGGCCAGCGAACCAGAGCTGCAAAGACCCTTCTACACCTCCACGCGGTGATCCTGGATATGAGGCTGCAGCAGGGGAGACTGGCTAAGGAGAAGTGATCGAAGAGGAAATGCTAACCGGGTACTCAAAAATGCTTGCTGAAGTCGGATGTGTTGGACCGAAAGGTGCAAATATCGCAGTCAAGCTGTAAACTACGACAGAACGCATTCCGTTCTCTGGACTACATTCTGCTACTTAAGCCCTTCCATGGTATGGTAGCGGGAGATTGAGAACGAACCAAGCCAAGCCAAATGCATCAGTAGCGAGAAAATAACTGATAAAGGATAGCAGACGAAGCAATGGGAATAGCACTACTTTGAGCTCTATTCGTGCGACAAGATGGTCCCTCCCAGAGTCCTTTATGCTGTTCAATGCTGTCATATAATGGAGTAGCTAGACGTCGAACCATCTTTAGAAGATCTCAATACAACCATTGACAACTTTGCTCTGGCTAGAGCACCAGGGAGCGACGTGGTCCAACATGGAACAGTAAAGATGCACTCGTGAAAACACTACATTTACTGCTATAATAATAATAATAATAATGTTCGCGAAGACGTCTATAGTCCGTTGCGTCGGTCGGCCACATCCATGACCCACTGTTGAGGCGTGGTTTCAGGCGTCGCCCAGAGCGGGATAGGAGGCTGCTACCTGCTTGAGCCATATTGTGCGGGGACGGTTTCTTCTGCGCTCTTGCCAGTCGGGGGAAGACCTTAGGCGTTACCGCTATGCCACATTTCGTCCCTTCCAATATCCAATTGTGATTCCAGATCAGAATGGGGTCCGACCAGAAGATTCCTATCTCACCGAACCTCTTCTCCGCATGTTTGGAACCAGTCTTCAGCCGATGAAAGTGGGACATATTTTGCATCCATATTGACGGCATACGCCTCAATCACCTTCGATTTGCCGACAACATAGTGCTCATCACAGAGTCCGCAGCAAAAGCAAACCAAAGGAAGGAGCTATTCGATGGTGAGGACAGGAAAGTGGGACTGAAGATGAATGTCTCGAAGACTAAAATGTGATCCGGTCTTCGGGGGGGGGGGGGGGGGGGAGGCATTAAAGGATGTCAACAAGCACATTTACATTTGGGCCCTTCTTAATATACAAAACAATCTGAGCCTGAACTAACAAGACGTAGCCACGCATGTTGTACAGCCTTCTCGTTCATTAGCACGGTTCTGGACGATTGCCAAGACCAGAACCTACGCACCTCCCTCTACAATTCCACTGTGCTCCATGCTATGCGCTTCAGTGCTGAGACATGGACACTAACAAAATCATTGGAGAACTAACTGAGAGTGATACAGGCCTCTCTTGAGAGACACTTGGTCGGAATCATTATTCGCAACCGACGTATGCAAAATTGTCACAATTCGCCTTATTTCTCTATGCCCTCAGGTGGTGTGCGTTGCACTACGGTTTTCATTTTGCGCCTGTCGGCCCAGTGCATCTGAATCTGCTTCCCCCTGCATTTTCTAAGGGTTTGCTTCTCCGGGGTAACTGCCGGTGCTGTGATGGGGAACAAACCAAGCACCTTCAAGTTGTGAGCTATGTCATTTAACCACTAGCCCTCGCCATCCCAAATGATTCAGTAATTTATGCGGAAAAAGCAAATCATAGATGGGCAGGTCACACGTGGCGAAGAACCAGTGGTCGATGGAGCACGGTGACATTAAGCTGGTACCCCCGAGGCAAATAGAGACCACGACGCCCCAGTAAGACCGCTTTTTTTGTGTTGTCCCAGGTAACACGTGTCAGTTCACCGTATCGTGAAGCTGTCAGTCTGTCTGGTGGGACAACGGCTGACGTGTATAGCAATCTCGATCGTCCGACTCACTCTAGGCCCTTGTCTCGTAATTAACTTGGGGTCGTCAAATCGAAAACTGGAATCATGTCTACTCGTCACTCGACATTGTACACAGTTGATTATATCATGCTCCCTTCAGTGGTCGGTAAGGAGTCAGACGCCTATCTCAATTTTGACCTGTTTGGGAAGAAAAGCCACAGGATTCATCAACAATATTAATCTAGAATAATCCAAAGCTAATAGCTAATACAAAGTTATTATATGGCTTGGCTTCGTTCATTCTCAATCTTCCACTACCAAACACTGAAAGGGCTTAAGTAGCAGAATTTAGTCCAGAGAACGGAATGCGTTGTGTCGTAGTTTACAGCTTGACTGCGATATTTGCACCTTTCGGTCCAACACATCCGACTTCAGCAAGCATTTTTGGAGTACCGGGTTAGCATTCCCTCTTCGATTCCTTCTCCTTAGCCAGTCTGCCCTGCTGCAGCCTGTTATCCAGGATCACCGCATGGAGGCGTAGAAGGGTCTTGCCAGCTCTGGTTCGCTGGCCCTGACGCTAGCAGTCAGCTACTAGTCGCTGACCACTGCAGCTCATTCGCTGCTCAGCATCTTGATCCCCAAAGTTATTATATAAAAGGGTCTCACACTCGTTCCATGGCATACCTGCCTTTGGTTTTGCGTTAATACTGACATTCCAGTTGGAAAATAAGTTGAGCATCCCTTGCGCTTCAACCAATGATGACGACGTGGTAGTGAGTATAATCAATGCTGCGTACAGTAATAACGGGTTTGTACTGCTCATCTTCAGCTGAACGTCTACTCGACAGTTCTTACGTTTATTCAATAACCTGACGATGAAATAGGAAAAACGAAAATGTATTTTAAAATGCCAAAACAATCAGATACAACAAATTATAGACCGGTGAGTTTAACTAGCATAGACTGTAAATTGTTACAGTCAATAATAAAATAAAATAAATGTAATGCATTTAGACAAGTTTAATCTAATAAGAAACAGTCAGCATAGGTTTACTAGAGGGAGTTCTTGCTTAAAAAAAGATTATAATTCATGGAGGTTACTAAAATAATAGATAATAAGAGAGCCAGTGGATGTTATTTATCTTTAATTTGCAATGACCTTTGATAGAGTACCTCATCAAAGATTGTTTTGGAAGTTAAAAACACATGGAATATGTGGAGAAGTTGCCAAATGGATTGAAAATTGGTTAACGGGAAGAAGGCAGCGGAGAGAGTGTGCATAGATAAGGAGTACTCTGAGTTGTGTGAGGTAATAAGTGTAGTGCCACAGGGCTCGGTTTTGGGACCAACTATGTTCTTGATATGTATAAACTATTTGTACAAAGATATCGCATCCATGTTTGCAAAATTCGCGGATGACACAAAACTATGCAGCAATGTCTCATCTAAGGCAGAAGTGGATATAGTTAGGTCGGATTTAGATAAAATTTGCGTATGGTCTGCGAGCTGGCAAATGGAGTTAAATGTAGATAAGTGTACAGTCATCCCCATGGGTAGATCAAATATGGAACATAATTACAGAATGGGAGAGAACAATATTAGAAAGATAGATAAGGAAAGGGACCTAGGGGTTATAATAGATCATACAGGTAAGGTGAGTGAGCAAGTCCAGGTAGCAGTGAAAAAGGCAAATGCAATGTTAGGTATGATAAAAAGAAATATTAAACATAGGAGCAAGGAAGTGATCGTCAAACTGTATAAAGCTTTAGTTAGATCTAGATTGGAGTACTGTGTACAGGTGTGGAGTCCTTATCAAAGAGGGGATAAAAACGTGCTAGAAAGAATACAAAAAAGAGCGACAAAGCTGATCGTGAGATTCCAGATTCTGCCACTAGTACTACTTTATACTAGTTTATAACTTAACTTAACACCTTTATACTGGTTTAGAACTTAACTTTACGTTTTATACTGGTTTCTTGTTCTTCTTCTTCTTCTTCTTCTTCTTCTTCTTCTTCTTCTTCTTCTTCCTCGTTCATCTTCAGACCTCAACTTGAATAACTCTAACGAAGGCAGCAGTCGACTCAAGGCTCTGTACGCTTCTGTACAGCTTCTCGTGGAAGGGCACTGGATGTTGCCAAATGCTACTTTTTATAGTTTAGGTTATCCCTTCCTTTGATCATCGTATAAACCTGTTTTAAGTCACCTTGAATTCTTCTCTCTTCTAGACACTGTAGGCCGGTAATTCTGAGTCTTTCCTCATAGCTGTAATTCTGGAATCCCCCTATCATCTTTGTCGCTCTTTTTTGTATTCTCTCCAGCATGTTTATGTCCCCTCTATGATAAGGACTCCACACCTGTACACTGTACTCCAATCTAGGTCTAACTAATGCTTTATACAGTTTGTCTATCACTTCCTTGCTCCTATGTTTAATATTTCTTTTTATCATACCTAACATTGCATTTGCCTTTTTCACTGCTACCTGGACTTGCTCACTCCCCTTACCTGTATGATCTATTATAACCCCTAGGTCCCTTTCCTTATCTATCTTTCTAATATTGTTTTCTCCCATTCTGTAATTATGCTCCATATAGGATCTACCCGTGTGGATGACTGTACATGTATCTACATTTGCCAGCTTACAGACCATTCTCGAATTTGATCTAAATCCGACCTAAATATATCCACTAATTCTTTAGATGAGACACTACTGCAAAGTTTTGTGTTAGCAAATTTTGCAATCATAGATTCCATATCAATGTCTAAATCATTTATATATATATCAAGAATAAAATTGGTCACAAAAACCGAGTCCTGTGGCACTCCCTTTTTCACTTCACACCTGTACTTTTTACAGGGGCAGATGAGCCCCTGTGCAGGTCCCAGCTCTGGTTGAAATAATATTTCACTGAGCATGTATGTGACTGTGGCATGAATTAGAAACATTTTATTTAAATTATGGACTTGTTGGTTTGAACCATCTTAGCGATTACCTCTCATAGCAAATAGTCTATTTAACGGTATAGTCTACTCAGCTGATTAAAGGTAGTCAAAAGTAACAACACTGATGTCGGAGATGAAGTGTTAGAGCCTTCATTGTACTAAGCTGTAGCTTCTTTGTTAAGCGGGGTGGCCAGTTCCTTTCCTCGCGGCCTTTCCCTACCAAACTATAAACCACGTACTCATTTATAGCTGGGTCGACTGGAGCATGTTGATAATGGGCGTCGAAACCCGTACATTTGCCGTGAAAAACGATTGCTCTTCCACTACGCTAATTAGAGATAAATGGGTACTTTGCTCTGTTACAGTTGGGAAAAACACACAACAACGTTTAACATGATAACATTACTGATCAGACATGTTAGTCCGGGTCAGGCAACATATTCTGGCCAAGACCCTAACCTCGACTTCCTCGTAGTCCTTTTTGGAAATGGGCTGTTTTTATTCCAGCCTGGCTAACGAGGTAAGGAATCGACGTGATCCCCGTAGTAGTGAGCAACACGCAGATGAAGCCAAATATAGCCCAACAACCTGGAGGACCCTGGTCCACCTTCATAAGCACGCTCGGGATGTGAGGAAAGCTACAAAAAACCACCACTAAACGTCCTTTTCAGGTCGCACAAAATAGTAAATTTACTCATTCAACAAAAACAACAACATAATAACATTAAATAAACAATTTCTGTACACAATTTACAGATCAGGAAATGCGAATACTACCAATGATAATTGCGAATAGCTGTCACTGCTGGTTACTGCTTGGGCACACGCGAACGAACAAGCCAGAAATGGTTATGAAGACAATACATTATGCGAACACGGAAGGCCCTGGTCAGGCATGGTGATTGATGGGAAAGCACTCCTTTTTCAGAAGTGGAAAATATCACTGGTACATTTAGGATACACTCATCGCTAGTTCGTTTGGGTATTGATCAGGCAGAGACAAGCTCTATGGTAGGTGTCGACAGCCTTAGGATGAACGTTGCTTTCTTTGAACAAATTCAAGTCGACGTCTGACAGCGTACGGAGAAGAAGAACAAGCAGAAGAATAAATCTAGCAGTCTCTCGACCCCTGCCTTTCGGCCCAATGCAATATAGTGGTATCTGCATATGTTTGTGAGCTGTAGAGTAGTTCCACACAGAGTGTTCCATTTGTCTGGCTTCGGAAGAAGAAGCTCTTACCTTACCTCGTAAAGTGTCGAGCACTAAAAAAAAGATGGCGATCAACAGTTTCACAGGGATGTGTGCACCCCCGACTCATTGATAGTACGTTCTGCTTGGATTCTGTTCAAGCAATGCTGAGTGCAACGCCGGAAAATGGTGCTTTGATCTCTCCTTATCAGGAGATTGATGGTGTCTTCGGGATTTGGGATGGCCAAATGTTTGTAGATCTCTCTCCAAGTATTACCAATTGCCCATCTGTTCAGGCAAACATATATAGTGGCTCCACTCTAGCTGGCTGAACTACTGTAGCAGATGGTGCAAGGGGTCTGCACTAACTATATTGTCACTTGAAACAAATAAACTATAGCACTAATTGAAATTAAAACACAACAACTCTACACGTACACAAATGACTCTTCAATCTTCACTCTAATCACAAAACTTGACTGACTGTAGAAATATTGAACTAAACTAAACTAAAAGAAACTTCATTATAAACTACCACTTGATAAACGAACAGTAACTTAAAAACTTAGGTTTTCTCCTCGAGAGTTCATAAAAACCAGTTAATAGCATTCATCCCTACCGATAATGCTGTAACAGGCTGCTATGCATCTAGGCGTTATGCAAGGTTACGTAGTTTTTAACATCTGCGTGGCTTGGAAACCAACGCTATGCATTCCAAGCATTCGGATGTCCATATTTAAGTACATCTGTACTAACTAGCTTGGTTAGTTTTAATTGTATAATAAACAATAAATGGTTACATACTATCAATGCATCCACCCTTTCTAACTTAAATAAAAAATGTATAAAATACTTTCCCTAATAAAATGTACACAGCTACGATCTGATACACATCTTTGTTCACAGTTTCAAGTAGTTGTTTGACTGTTTGTAGGGTTCTTGGTGTGTATTGTTCTTGACTTGATCCCTTATTTGCCAATCTGTCTGCCTTGTCATTGCCAGGTGTATTATAGTGACCAGACATCTATTGTGTAACTATTCTGCAATCATGGGATGTAATTAGCTAGAGAATGAAGTGCGGACAATGCGTCTGTAGAAATAATGATGTTTTGGGCCTATGATGGAAAGGCATCAAATACAATCTTCAAGTAGCACATGCCTAATTATATATACATGCCAATAATAAATTAACATTGGCATATATGCTCACCTGGCCTGACTTAGTCGCACCTCTTCTGCCACGGGTAACAGGTCAGCCCCTCTTCTGCACCTGACGAAGGGGAAGGAATAGGGATTAACATATTTTAACCATAATTGACCAATTCTCTATTTCGCCTCCACGTGGTGCCGCCAGAAACAAGCGGCACGTGTCACTAGTGTAGTATCGTCAAGGGATATGGATCGCAGTGGGAAGGTAGACCCGGTAAAACAAAAACGTCAACTGAAATCGGTGTTGGACCGGTGTTGGACCGAAAAGTGCAGATATCGCAGCGTCACTGCAAACTACAACACAATGTCACAACGTCCTTTTCAGATGAAAGGCCGAAGAAGAAGAAGACCAATCATTGCTTCGGAAGTTGCAGAATAGATGGATGTGGCATGAATGCATTGTATACATTGAGGCTTCGAACCTTCGGGAACTTTTGTGGACCTACTGTCCTGGCCATGATTGGGTTTGTGGGAATGGAAGAGCTGATATCATGTACTCAGGGATCAAGATGCTGAGCAGCGCATTAGTTGCAGTGGTCAGCGACACATAGCTAACTGCTAGCGTCAGGGTCAGCGAACCAGAGCTGCCAAGACCCTTCTACACCTCCATGCGGTGATCCTGGATAACAGGCTGCAGCAGGGCAGACTGGCTAAGGAGAAGGGATCGAAGAGGGAATGCTAACCCGGTACTCCAAAAATGCTTGCTGAAGTCGGATGTGTTGGACCGAAAGGTGCAAATATCGCAGTCAAGCTGTAAAATACGACACAACGCATTCCGTTCTCTGGACTATATTCTGGTACCTAAGCCCTTTCAGGGTTTGGTAGCGGGAGATTGAGAACGAACGTAGCCAAGCCCAGCCATGTACTCAGGGGTAATAGCAATGATTAGAGGTGAGATTTGGAAGCTGGTCAACAACCACTTTGTGAATGAAGATAAGGCAGTCGATGAACCAGCAATGCACAGATTGTAGGATTTTGAAATCACGCCCGTGTCCAGCAGAAAGGGGCTCCTTAGAGGGCGGACTAGTAATGTGTACAACTAATTAGTTAGAGGAGCCATCAGTATCTACACTCTTTGCTTTTGGCTGAAGGTACTGAGCACCTGTTGGTCTGTCCGGAATGCAATGACGTCGATTTTTAACAGATACATAGCTATGTCATTGTCAAGAATTCCAACAAACTGAACAAAAATGTGCACAAAAAAGGAGTGATTCAGAACGGTAAATATAGAACAACATAGCAATGTGAGAAATTTAACAGGAGTCTGAAACTGGAGTAAATCATAGTAACACTGTAACATGCCAGGCGGAGAAGAATTATTGGACATGGGACTGATTAGTATATCCTGTAGAAACTTCAAGCCACAAAAACTTGAAGGGATATGGACATGTCGATATTTGATGTCTTGATGTGTACTTGGTGAAGACCCTTGCTCCACCGTGAGCATTCATTTGACATTTAACAGTTTTTTTCTTGTTGGTCACTATTGGTATTCGGCTTTAATGAAGTCTTATGTACTCGGTTTACGGGCATTGCTTAAGTAATAATCATCATCAGCAGGTGCCCTGTCGGTTGGCATTGACGATCATGGACCTCCATCCATTTATATCACGTGTGTCGTTCATCAATTCTGTTTTTGGCTGTCGCCTATGCCACTCTCTCAGAATGCCCAGCATCTTCTCTCTCAGCTATCACCTGTGTGTCTCTCTTTCCTGCTATCTTTTCCCGTTGTCCCGGCGTGCTCTAAACCACCTTTTCTCATAACATGTCAGAAAATAAGGATGGCTGTCTTGTTCTGATTCTTGCAATAAGTTGTCTTTGTGTTTGTGCCTCCTCGAGTACTGTATTATTAGTCTTCTTTGCAGTCCATGGGATCCGCAGCATTCTTATGTAAAACCACATCTCCGTTCCTTCCAAAGATCTAAGCGCTGGCTTGCTAATTGTCCAAGTTGCACTGCCATATGTCAGTACTGGTTCCACTTAGCATCCAACGACTCTCTTTCTCCGTTGTTTGTTGCACACTATTTCATCATGGTCTGGAAGTCTGATTTTGCTTGGGTTATTCTGTATTTTATTTCGTAATTGCATTAATTCATTGATTAGGTAATATTTACCAAGAATAGCGAAACATGTTGCAGTCATATTGTTCACGCATGAACACCAGAGTCATGTTAAAGCAGACATATATATTGCAAACTCTGATGAGTTTGTGTTATTCAGCGACAGATTTAACAACCAGTGTCCCTCAAAACACCTTTGATGTCACAAACCAAAGTCACGAAAACGCTGCTGTCACCCGCTATAATTTTCCGGCGCAGTTTTATAATAAAGATATATATATATATATTAAAAGGCGAGGTAGTTAATTACACAACATACACTGACGTCAGGGATATACAAGTAACATAGCTTAACGTTTTTATACTGGTTTAGAAGACTCATCAGAGCCTGTATACAACAAGTTAAATTTGCATTACCCTGCTCTAAAAGCTATGCACGTCCAATCTATTCTTAAATGCATTAACTGTCTCTGCTTCCACTACCTCTTGGGGCAATGCATTCCAAGCATTCACCACTCTCTGACTAAAAAAAAATATTTCCTGATATCCGATCTGGACCTTTCTTTAGTTTATATGTAGCTATGCTCTCTTGTTCTTGTAGGTGGTTGTATTTTGAAAACAAACTTGTTATAGTCAAATTTAACCTTTTCTGTGATTATCTTATAAACCTGTATTTTCACTTCGAATTCTTCCCTTGTCTAGACACTGTAGGCCGGTCTTTCCTCATAACTTTTATTCTGGAATCCCACTATCAGTTTTGTCGCTCTTCTTTATATCCTTTCCAGTAGGTTTATCTCACCTCTACGATAAGGATTCCACACCTGTACACAGTACTCCAATCTGGGACTAACTAGTGTTTTATACAGTTTGACAATCACCTCCTATGTTTAATATTTCTTTTTAACATTACCTAACATTGCATTTGCCTTTTTCACTGCTACCTGGACTTGCTTATTTATTTTTCCTGTTCACTCTATTATAACCCCTAGGTCCCTTTCCTTATCTATCTTTCTAATATTTTTCTCCCCTATTCTGTAATTATGGTTTTTTTAAAATTGGATAGGTTGAAAGTGGATAAATGGCCAGGTCAAGATGGTATCCATCCAAAAATGCTATTGGATTTCTATTGGATCTACCCATGTGGATGACTGTACATTTATCTATATTAAAGTCAATTTGCCATTTCACAGACCCGTCTTGAATTTTATCCAAATCCGACCTCAGTATATACACATCTACTATAGATGAAACCCCTACAAAGTTTTGTGTCATCTGCAAATCTTTCAATCATGGATCCTATATCAATGTGTAAATCATTTATATATATCAAGAACAATGTCGATCCAAAAACGGAGCCCTCTGGTACTCCCCATTTTACTTCACACCACCCAGAGTACTCCTTATTTATGCCCATTCTTTGCCTTCTTCCCGTTAACCAACTTTCAATCCATTCGGCAACTGCAAACCCCCCCTCCCCCCCCCCCCCACACACACACCCACACCCATTCCATGTACTTTTAACTTTTAAAATAATCTTAGATGAGGTACTCTCTCAAAAGTCTTTGCAAAATCTATATAAACAAAACTCACTGGTTCCCCCTTATCTATCATTTTAGTAACCTCCTCCGTGAACTCCAATAGATTTGTTAAGCACGATCTCCCTCTAGTAAACTCATGCTGACTATTTCTGATTAGATTAAACCTGTCTAGATGCATTACAATGTTTTCTTTGATTATTGACTCTTTATAAATTGCAGACTATGCTCGTTAAACGTACCGGTCTATAATTAGCTGGATCTGATTTCGTTACCTTTTTTGAATAAGGGAATTAGTCCTGCATCTTTCTAATCTCTTGGAATAATCCCTTTTGCAAGTGATTGAGAACATAATATAGTCAATGGTTTTGCTAGTTGGTCTTTAATTTAAAATAACAATTTTGGATGAATACCATCTTGACCTGAACATTTATCCACTTTGAACCCATCCAATTTGTAAAAAATCGTTTCCTCTGTAATACAGAGTAATTTTAATCCCACTATATCCATTTCACATTTGAAAATATCTGTAGACCCATCGATAAGTTAATGAAAGCAACAGTTATGTGATTGTTTTTTTTTAAGAACGAAGAAGAAGAAGAAAAAAGAAGAAAAAAATGAAAAGAAGAAAAAGAAGTAGAAAGAAAATTTAGAAAAAGAAGAAGAAAAAGAAGACAGAAGAGGAAGAAAAAAGAACAAGAAAAAAAAAGAAGAAAAAGAGGAACGAGAAGCAAAATAAAAAATAAAATAATAACAATAAGAAGAAGAAAGAAGGAGGAGAAAGAAGACAGAAAAAATGTGAAAAAGAAGAAGAAAGAACAAGAATAACATTTGAAAAAAGAAGAAGAAAATAATAATAATGATAATAAGAAGAAGAAAACGAAGAAGAAGAAGAAGAAAAAAGAAAAAGAAAAAAATAAGAAAAAGAATAAATAAATAACAAAAAAACAGAAGAAAAAGAATAAAAAGAAGAAGAAAATAAAAGAAGAAGAGGGAAAATAAGAAGAAGAAGACTGAAGAGTATAGAAAAAGAAGCAGAAGAAGAATATAAACGAAGAAAAACAAGACGAAAAAGACGAAGAAAAAGAAGACAAAGAAGAGAAACTATTAAATGTCCTAAAAAAACAAAACAAATTCAAACAAACTCTTCAATGAAATTTATCACAAAGTTGACCTGATTATGTCAATTTTCTTTTAAGACATCATTCAAACATACTCAATTCGTGTGACTAACTCATTAGGCTCACTTATTCATTCAAACAATCATTGGATTTCTGAATATATTCTTTCTTTCTTCTTGAACCATTTATGTCATCCCGCAAGTGAGGTCAATTCGGGTCGAGTGGACTGGGAAGACACGCTGCCCTTGTCACAAACTGGGACCAGGAAAATAATGATCGTAAAGGAATTTAAACTAAGTTGAATGAATTTTTTTAGTCTGGTCATCATGTCGGCCTGTTAAGTCTGGGGCAATCATGGATCTCAACTACTTTTTGTTCTTAGAGATGTTTATCATTGGTCCCTTTGGCCGTCTTCTGTGCCATGATGTTAAATCATTTAGCATTTTCTATCTCTGCTATCCCCTGTCGATTTGTTCAGCAATTTCAACCAATCAATAAATCAATCAATCAATGAAAACTCTCAAACGGGCTGCAATGCGTCGGTCCTCGTCTTTCTGTCATGCACCATCATTTCCAGTTCCACGTCTTTCCTACCGTTTTTAGGTCTTTTTCTTCTTCTAGTTGTTGTTGTTGTTATTGTTGATATAATAGCATTGCATGAAGATTTGTCTCCGTGGGTTAGTGCTCAGATAGGAAATATTCTTCTTCTTCTTCTTTGCGTTCGGTTTCGTATGCTCGTTTTATGCCACCAGATAGGCTGCCTCCATGAAGTGACACGTCAGTCGTAGGTCGTCAATGGTTCCCCACAGTTAGTCTTGTATGTTTCTCTCCTCGGGCCAGGTCTTCTCACGGGAGTATTGGTGCAGTGGACATGTTTGCAGGATGTGTTCTCGAGTCTGGGGTCCTCTATGAAATGTGCATTGTGCAGTCTGTGCTGCTTTAATTTTATGCATGTGTGCGTTTAGTCTGCAATGACCTGTTCTGAGACGAAAAATTGTGGTATACTGTTTCCTATTCAGTCTATTGATTGGGTTCTGTGGGTATTTACTGTTTGTTCTCTCTATCCACTGTTGTTTATATTGTTTTTAATGTTTGCCTTGACTTCTGGCAGTGACACTGGGTGGGTGAATCGTTCTCTTTGTCTTCCCTTCCTGGCCAGCTTGTCCGCCCATTCATTCCCAGGTACGCCGCAGTGAGCTGGAATCCACTGGAGGGTGATTGCCTTCTCAACCAGTATTTGACGAGTTTCAGATGACATGCAGAAAGCATTCCATTATGCAGGATCAGAAGAAATTTCTTTCAATATCTGCTGGCTGCCACTGCTATCCGGATCTTGATGAACTTCTTATGGTGTTATTTTTTTGGCCCTCTTATACAACTTCTTCTGGAAGTGATTGGGCGGGCACTAAGTATTGAAAATTGCCGCCTCAGCTTTTAGGAGCGGCGGTATATTACAAACAAAAATAATAGCCTCGCGCTGTCAAATCAAAAGTCGTTCGGCGAACGCCTGCACCAGAAACTGAAAACAAAGTGTACCGAAAGCTCTTAGGCAGAGGCGTGCGATAAATCATTTATCGTATACATCAATATCGGAATAACACAGACCAATGGAGAAAAGCGTTGCGTAAAGATTTTTAATTATTGAATGGTTCAAATTGTATTTTGATTACGCTGCTTATGCCGCCCTCTTACGGTGCCGCCTGATGCGGTCGACTCACTGTAGCATAGCACGGCACGGCTCTGGGTAGAAATGTATGTGTCCCTTGTAATTAAATTGATGGTGGATAGGGACATGTGAACAGGTATGTGTAAAATGTTTGTGAACGAATGGTTTTATTAACCGATTTTTGGTTTGTGATGGAATATCTTGATTTGGTACAAATAAACCCGTTTCAGTTTTATTGCTTATCACAATGCATGGGTTGAAAGCACACTTCTATTCAGCAGCGAGACTTGGACAACATATGCCAAACAATAACACAGGCTTAGCACCTTCCATCTACAGCGCATGCGATTCATTCTTTGAATTACATGGAGGGACAGAGTGACAATCGGAGATGTACACTCTCGCACCGGTCTCCCAAACATGTATATTGTCCTTAGGCAGGGAATACTACAATGGCTTGGTCATGTTCGTCGTATGGAAGATGGTTGTATTTCAAAGTTATCCGCTACGAACAGTTGGCAGATGGCAAAAGAAAAGTCGGACGACCACAGTTTAGGTTCAAAGATGTTTGTAAGCGTGATATAAAGGCTATGGGCAGGAGTCTGACATCCTGGGAAGACGAAGCTGCAGATCGATCCAATCGGAAATGTACCCTGAAGGGCCACATCTTCTTCAAATTTTTCCTTTTTTTTCTTCCTCTAATTCTTCTTCTGTATGTGTTCTCATTTTCCTGCTAACATAGATTTGCAAGTAGCAGGATGTAGTCCGGAGAACAAAATGCGTTGTGTTTACAGTTTGACTGCGATATTTGCACATTTCGGTCTGACACATCCGTCTTCGGCAGAAAAGGCCACCTTATAATTGGTGAAGAGAAGCTCTTGCAACACAGAAGTGATGAGACAACGCCGCACGAAGAAAGACAAGAATACGAGCTAAGTATGTCTTCTTTGTTTATCACTGCAAGTCATATCATTATATAGTCAGTCATGACTGAAAAGGGCTACCACTGCTTGCCAGTATTGGACCATGTTTAATAAATTCCGATTTTAGTAAGGTCATCTCAAGTTTTGACTTTTTGTGTCTTGAATGTGCTTTGGATGTTAAATCTGAAGATGCATCTGTTTTAGTTGGTTCAATCTTTCCTACCCAATCTATTTTTATTGACGCTCTGGTCGTTGTTGTTGGAGGTATCATTGATGTTGAGCTAACTAGATCTGCTGGTTTCGTTTCATAGTTCATGTCCCAGAGCATATCTTTAGGAAAGATGATTAGGCTGTCCACTACGGTGCCAGGTCCGATGTCGACGCTGCTAGAACAGTCACGACTTACTCGCCAGTCTGGCGGACAAACACACTGGTACTCGCAGGGAGCCTGCAAGAAGGGAAAATCATCAATGAATTATAAAGTCTTATTTTACTTTTGTCTTTTTTGTACTTCGTCATCATCTTATTCTTTTATTATCCTGCTCCTCATACTTCTTTTTCTTCTGCTTCTTTTTATTTATTATCCGTTTAATTGTTTTTATTTTTCTTCTTCCTCTGCTCTCTCTTTCTTTTTGTTCTTCCTGTATTTGTTCTTCTTATTTTTATTTTTCTCTTTCTTTGTTATGCTCTTCTTCTTCTTCTTCCTCTCTTGTTCTGCACCTTTTTCTTCTTCATCTTTTTCTTCACTTCTGCTTATAGGTTTCCTTCTCTTCTTTTTCTTCCTTTTCTTCTTCTTCTTCTTTTTCTTCTTCTTCTTCTGAAGCATCACTTAACAAATTACACAATTCCTTCTTTTATTGCTCCAATATGAGATAGATGGAATCACTTTCACGACAGCCTATGATATAGTAACAAGAATAACAATAATAATAAAAGCCTGCAAGTAACTTATTGTTTCGGTTCAAACTACTCGACCGAAGTATAGGCACTAATTATTGGTGCTCTAGTGTAGTATGGCAAAAAGAATATGGATCGCAGTGAGAAAGCAAACCCAACAACAACAAAAACCCGGCTGAAATAGGATGTGTCCGGCTAAAAGGTGAGGATATCGCAGCCCCGCTGTAAAATACAACACAACGTCTAAACGTCCTTTTCAGGAAAAATGTCAAAGAAGAAGAGGATTGATGTAGAAATAATATACGCTGCAACAAGTCAATGTCAGAAAGTTGTTTTCCTTACAGATGTAATGACAGTTCTGCAAGCCATTAAACATAATAAACTATAATTATAAACAATGTGAGACTATCTGACATCCGTAACCTGCTACAGAGAGTCCAGATCAGATGGAGTGGGCATGTTGTTCGCTTGTCAGATGAGCATCTCCATAAACAACTGTTATATGCTGAGCTCATGACAGGACAGCGTTTGCCGGCGGGACAAATGAAACGATACAAAAACACTCAAAAAGCTTATTTGAATAATTTCTCCATTGATGCCGCTGCCTGGTAGCTACTTATTCCCAGTCGCTCATCCTGGCGCACTACTATCACTCATGGTGCTTTCATTTCTGAGCAGAGAACCATTTGTTATAGTTATTTTTTTAGGTTAAGTCGATGTAAAAGAAAATGGTTGTATACAGTCTCTGCGGAGTCTTCTAAACCAGTATAAAGACGTTAAGTTAAGTTAAGTTAAATTAAGTTAAGTTCCGTGATTGTTATTGCATGCTGCCATCTAGTCCCATGTTAACAGTGAAACAAATCAGGATAGAACTGAGGGAAAGAATGGTCGCCACTCATGTATGGCCAATCGCAATGCACTGGGCTGAAACATGGGGCATATAAAAGGAGAATCAGAAAAGCTTGGGAGAGTTTGAAATGTGGTGGTATCGTCGGATGGAAAGAGGGAGTTGGGCAGAAAGAAGATCCAATGACAATGTTTTTAGTCAGGTAGGCCCACAATGATATATATTTAAATTGATACAACAACGAAGGTCGAGTTGGCTGTGGCACAATATGCGACATGAAAGTCTTCTACAAAAGATACTAGAAGGCAAGAGATTAAGAGGAAAATAAGAAAGTGGCGACCAAGACTCACATTTACATCTCAGGTATACAGAGATAATATAGTGCGAAACTAAGCTGAAATAAAGAGAATTGCATTTGATAGCGTATACAGAGAGACAACCTTACAACCAGTCTTAGGACTGATCAACCAGAGGATAGGGTCACATGGAGAGACATGCTCATGCAACCTTACAACCAGTCTTAGGGCTGATCAACCAGAGGATAGGGTCACATGGAGAGACATGCTCATGCAACCTTACAGCCAGTCTTAGGGCTGATCAACCAGAGAATGGGGTCAAATGAAGAGACATGCTCAGACAACCTTACAACCAGTCTGGCGACTGATCAATCAGAGGATAGGGTCACATGGAGAGATATGCTCAGACAACCTTACAACCAGTCTTAGGGCTGATCAACCAGAGGATAGGGTCACATGGAGAGACATGCTCAGACAACCTTACAACCAGTCTTAGGGCTGATCCCACTAATATTGACGATGATGATATCAATGGGGGGGTCGGGGGAAAAGGGGGGGGGGGGGTGTGACAGTAAGAACCGTCTAGTGGCAGGACTCACAACTCAAATTTGTTTGTGTTCGGATTAACGATACAGTAAGGTCACTCATTCCGACCGTACCAACATGTCCCATCCAGGGCCGCCTCCATTAATCTTTCCAAGATTACATTTAAGAGTGTTGGAGAGAGTATACAACCATGTCTCACCCCAACAGACGCACGGAACCACTCGCGTAGCACTCCGTCTACAGAAACTGCACTTGACGCTTTCTCATAAAGGTTCTCAATTACCTTCACAATATTACTATTGATCTTGTAATGTTTCATTGTTGTCCATAGCGCCACATGCCATACTCTGTCGAACGCCTTTTTGAAATCGATGAAGACATGATATATGTGTTGTTGATACTCTAAGTATTTCTTATTCAATATCCGCAAATTAAATATATATGCAGTCGTACTTCTTCCCGCTCGGAACCATGCTTGCTCTTCGGCAATGATACTCTCTGCCTGTGGTTTTAATCTGTTGAGGATTATTCTTAAGAGAACCTTGCTATGATGACTAGGGAGGCAAATTGTATAGTTCTGACACATCTTTAGGTTCCCTGATTTATGCAGCGGTAAAACCACAGGTCATTGCATTTCCTGGGTTACCTCGACCCTCATGCTTATACAATTCAGAGCAATGCTCTGTCCAACGAGCCCGAATGTCTTGGGCTTATGTGAGCCATTTCCCTCTCTTATCTTGAATCGTTGTATTGCGACGTTGTATAAACCTTACTATATCGTTGACTATTTTATATTCTCCGTTGGTATCGTTTATTCCCAGAATTTGTTCGATATCTGAGCACTGAGCAGTTATCGATTCTGCCTTGGCCTTTTTCATCTTGGCCTTTATATTTCCATTTATCTCGCTGTATTTCGTCATCCCATCTATGGTATTCTTCGACCTCTTTAGTAATCTTCTCTTGTCACATAGCTCGAGTATTTCATTTGTAATCCATGCCTTCTTCTTTACCCTTCGCTTTCCTAAGACCTCAGTTGTCGTGGATATCAATGCCGAATTCAAGGCCTCAGTTATCGCCTCATAACTTTAATTCTTGAATCCCATGTTCAGTTTTGTAGCTCTTCTTGTTACTGCCGTCTTTGAAAAATGCTGGGTAAAATAATACTTTCATAGAACTTGAAAACTTGTAGAAGTTAACAATAAAACATAGCACTGAGAAAAACAACTTTATCGATAACAAATAAATGAAGCCAGAAAATTGTTACCTTGACAACGCAGAGTCCACCGCCAGCTGAACACAAATCTGGGAAAATCTGGCAGGGGTTGTTGTTGGCAATGTTACACTGAGCACCTACAGTTGTAAAGAGCATTGACATTGCATAATGACATTTCATAAAAAACGCCCATATTAATAACCCCAAAACGTGGTTGCAACTAGAAGAGGTAAACATTGTTTCTTTTAATTTAAAATGTGCGTGACTTAGCTGCAGATTGTGTGTTCCCAAACTGAGAATCCACTGGCAGCTCTTGATCTAATGTACAGAAGAGTTCTAATGTGACGCTATCACCTATAGCAAACTTTGCCTGTACCAGTCTTTTATAGTACTGGACTCTCCCTACCCGGTCACGAAACGACCAAATTAACATGGATTAGTCAAACCAGCCCAACTATCGGACTATCCTTTCCTGTCAGTTAGTGCAATAGCTAAATCCTAGGGATCAACATACGCAATCCAGCAGTTTCAAAATTAACTGCATGGATTGACTCATCAGTTGTGGAAATGTGTTGTTCCGGTTATATTTTTCAAATTAAATGTCAGGACTAAAATTAGACAGAACAAAAAAAATAATGAATGACTGATCCTACGTTGAGACATACCATGTCCTTCTTTATACTGCCATACAGTATTCTTATACACAGAAATTGAGATACAGACCAATTCAAGATAGTGTCGGGAAGTTTGCTAACAGCTATATGGGTACACAAAGGTTTGCTGAAAGTCAAGAGGGTGTCGGGAGGTTTGCTAGCGGCTTCAAGGGTACAAGAAGGTTTGCTGAAAGTCAAGAGAGTGTCGGGAGGTTTACTAGCGGCTACAAGGGTACAAGAAGGTTTGCTGAAAGTCAAGAGAGTGTCGGGAGGTTTGCTAGCAACTTTATAGGTATAGAAGGTTTGCTGAAAGTCACGAGAGTGTCGGGAGGTTTGCTAGCTATTTTATGGGTACAAGAAGGTTTGCTTAAATTAAAGAAGGGTTTTATAGTTTGCAAGCAACTACGGGGGTACAAGAAGGTTTGCTGAAAGCCAAGAGTGTGTCGGGAGGTTTGCTAGCAGTTACATGGGTACAAGAAAGTTTGCTGAAAGTCATGAGTGTTTTTATGACCTGCAAGCAGCTACGGGGGTACAAGACAGTTTGCTAAAAGTCAAGAGGGTACCAGAATGTTTGCTGAAAGTCAAGAGGGTACAATAAAGTTTGCTAAAAATCAAGAGGGTTTGGATGGTTTAATAACAGCTACGGGGTTCAAGAAGGTTTGCTGAAACCAAGAGTGTGTCGGAAGGTTTGCTAGTAGCTGTAAGGTTACAAAAAGGTTTGCTAAAAGTCAATATAGTGTCCAGATGTTTACTAGCAGCTGCAAAGGCGCAAACACGGTTTGCTAAAAGTCAAGAGGGTACCAGAAGGTGTACTAGAAGCTGCAGGGATTCAAGAAGGTTTGCTAAAAGTCAAAAGGGTACCAGAAGGTTTGCTGAAAATCAAGAGGGTACCAGAAGGTTTGCCGAAAGCCAAAAGTGTACTAGAAGGTTTGCTGAAAGTCATGGGGTACCAGAAGGTTTTCTGAAAGTCATGAGGGTACCAGAAGATTTGCTGAAAGTCATGAGGGTAACAGAAGGTTTGCTGAAAGTCAAGAGGGTATCAGAAGGTTTGCTGAAAGCCAAGAGGGTGCCAGACAATTTTCTGAAAGTCTAGGTAAAGGAAAAAGTAACGATAGTCTCACAGCAGATACTGATGCGGGAAAGTCATGCTCGAACTGTTTTGTACGAGACCACAGCTTGTTTATGATGTGACGTAGCCAGTTTCCTTCCGTACTGCTTTTCTTTATCTAGCAGTAAGCAAGGTACAACAGGGGCGTGCTGGTAACGGGAATTGAACTCCCCACATCTGCCCTGATTTGTCAATAGGGTGTGATACGATTTACTAACGGGATCAAGATGCTGAGCAGTGCATGAACTGCAGAGGTCAGCGACTCGTAGCTGACTGCTGGCGCCAGGGCCAGCGAACCAGAGCTGCCAAGACTTTCTACACAAGGGATCAAAGAGGGAAGGCTAACCCGGTACTAAAAAATGGCTGCTGAAGTTGGATGTGTCGGACCGAAAGGTGCAAATATCGCAGTGAAGCTGTAGACTACGGCACAGTGTATTCCGTTTTTCGGACAACATCCTGCTACTTGCAAAGATATTTTCAGGGCTTGGTAGTGGGAGATTAAGAACGAATGAACAGGAAAACTTACTAAAAGCCAAGCGGATGCTGGAAGGTTTGCTAAAGATGAAAAAGGTGAGGAATGATTTACTAATAAAGCTGGAATGATCACTAAAAGCCAAGGGAACGTAAAGAGGTCTACTAAAGGTCAAAGCCGGTAAAGTTTACTGAAGGTCAACTTTGAACAGAACATTTTACCACACCCAGGCTTGGTACAGCAAGGTTGAATAATAGAAAAAGAGATGCGGGCACAGGCAATGTATGTCAAATCCGCTGGGTAAAGACATGGCCCGACAAATCTTGGGCGCCATGTTGCCATTGCGGTTAGAAATGTTGCAGTGGCTTATAACATTTCAGGACCCGTGTCATATTTACTCGCACAATTTCCCCCACTGCGGTAAAGCCTTTTCACCCACGCTGCGCATGGCTCCTTTATTTGTTACCTGTCTCCTATATTTGTTACCTGTCTCCTATATTTGTTACCTGTCTCCTTTATTTGTTACCTGTCTCCTATATTTGTTACCTGTCTCCTAGATTCTCAACAAATTTGTCACCCCTTGGGTTAAGGAGATAGGAAACAGGGCGTATATTATAATAAAAACAAGTGTCCCAAAGAAGTGCATATTTTAAGAATGAGTCACTATTTATCGGAATCTGTCAAAAAAGCACTGCAGTTACTGCAGGTAGTTTCCTTGAACGGTTGAAGCAAATGACACGATATGGGTGATGAGATCAGCATCACGCTGCCACCTTTACTTTCCTAGATTGTGCATAGTATCAAATTGTTGAGGCTGGTTTGACCCCGAGGGTCATTTTGAGATTATAAAAAAATCCCGAACCTAGATCACTCGGCTAGGAAACGGGTGTGCTATCTCGTCGATTGTGTTACAAAAAAAGTGAAGTAGACTATTTCAATCGAGTGATGCTGATGAAATTGAGAGCTACGCCATTTTACAAACGTATGCACCAACACAAAAACACAGTGACGCAGAAATATATTAATATTATGAGAGCTTACGACAAACCCTCAAACCAATAAAATGTACTGAACTTCTGATAGTAATTGGAGATATGAACTATAAAAAAAACAACAACAACCGAAAAGACCAATACAAGATATCGTAGAGCAAATTGGACGAGGAAAAAGAAACGGTAGTAGAGATTTGCTGATAAACGATATTGAAGAAAACCAATTAGTTATATATGTAACACGAGCGCATGAGCTGCAATGGTCAGCGACCCATAGCTGACTGCTAGCGTCAGGGCCAGCGAACCAGAGCTGTCTGCACCTTCTACACCTCCACGCGGTGATCCTGGATAACAGGCTGCAACAGGGCAGACTGGCTAAGGAGAAGGCACGGAAGAAGGAATGTTAACTCGGTACTCTTCTTCTTCTTCTTCTTCTTACGCTGTCTGACGTCGACCTTTATTTTTTCGAAAAAAGCAGCGGTCATCCTGAGGCTGTCGACACTGCCGTAGAGCTTGTCTAGTGTTGCCACTGGTGATGGCCACATCTGCTCTCTCTGATCCTCGTATGTCGGGCAGTTTTGCAGCAAATGTTCAGCGATCATTTTCCCGGGACCACACGGGCATTCGTCAGTGCCACCTATCTTCAATTTGTTGAATAGGTGGTACCTGAGTCTATTGTGGCCAGTGCGAAATCTGAAGACCACGACCTGCTCTCTTCTGTTCAACTGGTAATAGGCATCGTTTTTTGTGTAGCCAGTATGTTCTCTTTCCCATTTGGTCATGTATCTAGCTCTAATGAGCCGTTTTGACTCTTCGTATGTCACACTGGTATCTGGTTGTGGTAGTCTTGCGCTTTCTTTTGCCAGTCTGTCTGCCTCCTCGTTGCCTTTAACTAGCTACTCAAAAAATACTTGCTGAAGTCGGATGTGTTGGACCGAAAGGTGCAAATATCGCAGTTAAGCTGTAAACTACGACACAACGCATTCCGTTCTGTGGACTACATTCTGCTATTTAAACCCTTTTCGGGGTTTGGAAGGAGATTGAGAACGAACAAAGCCATATATATAAAACATTTTCCGAACAAGCTCCAAGAAGTTTATACACGTGAAAAAAACGCAGGAGATACAGTAAGAAATCAGATTGACTATATTGTGATAAAGTACTGATCCAAAAATTATGCCCCGATGACAAAAATGTATCCAGATGCCAAAAAAAAAATTCTTATTGCAATCCTGTACTCATTAAAATAACCGAGATTGAAAAATATGGAAAGAAAATATTCAAAAGATTCCCAAAATAGCCAGACATTAAACAAAAATACCTCTAGCTTGTTAAAATAGGTTGGTAGCTGTAAAAAGCGACGTTCAGCAAAGGCATACGACTTACATTTGTTAATGTCAGAAAGCCACGAAACAATACTTAAAAGGAAAAAAAAAAGGAACGTAAGCGCTGAGGGTGACTGTTTAAAAAAAATAAAAAATTAACAAGCTTACAAGCATCAAAGAAAAGTAAACATTTTACATTCCAAATTAACATGGTCAAGCCATCGCGATCTGCGCTGCCTGGTCAATATATACTTGCTTTGAAGGCCGGTGCGGGTCATCACCTCAAAATTCGCAGTTGAAGTCTAAAGAGACTATTTTTTTATGTTATCAGCGTTAACATGTATTGTGACGAAGTCATTTTCTCTGTCTTACTTTTCCTAAGTCATGGCATAGTTTGGTAGCCATGCGGACATCTGATGGAACTTGAACATAGCTCTGAATGTATCACAAAGCTGATGTACTAACTTTTTAAGGTACAAAGGATCTAACTGTTCTGCCACTTATCGGATACGTAAAACCTATCTCATATATGCTGTTATTGAATGCCCACAATGAGTATGTGGTTGTTGTTGTTGAATGCTAATAATGAGTAGGATGACTCTTTTGTGCGCCCTAACAAGAACACCAAGTATCGGTTTGTCGTAGCTTTTCTTACATCTCGAGCGTGCTGGTGAAAGTGGATCAGAGTCCTCCAGGCGGTTGTGCTATGCCTGGCTTCATTTACGTGTCGCTCACCCCTACGGGGATCACATCGATGCCTTACCTTGTTAGCCAGGCTTCATTGAAAACAATCCGTTTGCAGGAAGCCGAGGTGAGGGTCTTGGCAAGCATGTTTTTCCTGACTAGCATGTCTGATCAGTACATTTTGCCTGACCCTGACTAGCATGTCTGATCAGTACATTTTGCCTGACGCTGACTAACATGTCTGATCAGTATATTTTGCCTGACCCTGACTAACATGTCTGATCAGTATGTTTTGCCTGAAGACGTGTCTTCCTTCCCCCACAATGAAAAAGTGTACTCTTTTATGGGCTTTGAAAGGAGCGTTAGGCGACAGGTTGAAGTAGTTTTACTCACATCTGCGTGACGCTCACTACTACGAGGATCACGTCGATCTCCACCAGTTTGGCTAAACTGTCACAAAACAACCTGTTTTAAGGGAGAACTGCATAGACATGAGGAGGGTTCTTAGTCAGTATGTTTGCCTGACCCTGACTAACATAGTATGATCAGTAAATTTTGCCTCACGCGACCTTAGTCTCCTCTTCCCATCTTGTGATTGGGACAGATGACAAGTGTCCATGTGGGGAGCATGCCATGACCGTGGAACACGTCCTACAAACCTGCATGCTCACGCAGGAAGAGAGAGAACAATACTGGCCTTGCAGGACAGATTTGGGACAAAAGCTGTATGAAGATAAAACAGACTTGCAAAAAACGTTGTCCTTTGTAAGAGAAACCGGGACCTTGATCTTGGCTTGGCTTCGTTCGTTCTCAATCTCCCGCTAACAAACCCTGAAATGGCTTAAGTAGCAGAAATGTAGTCCAGAGAACGGAATGCGTTGTGTCGTAGTTTACAGCTTGACTGCGATATTTGCACCTTTCGGTCCAACACATCCGACTTCAGCAAGCATTTTTTGAGTACCGGATTAGCATTCCCTCTTCGATCTATTCTCTTTAGCCAGTCTGCCATGCTGCAGAATGTTATCCAGGATCTACGCGTAGAGGTGTAGAAGGGTCTTGGCAGCTCTGGTTCGCTGGCCCTGACGCTAGCAGTCAGCTATGGGTCGCTGACCACTGCAGTTCAAGCGCTGCTCAACATCTTCGTACCTTGATCTGATGATGAAGGTAGAAAAGAAGTATATAAAGTGTATATCATATTTAAAACGTATGATGTATATAAAAGCAGCTACGCGAATTTTCTGCTGAAATTCTCGCCTCCCAATGTGTTTTCCAAAATAGCAACATTTGACGAATGGGACACGTTACAACAGACAGGACAAAGATGACGCACACCGGATGTATGCTATGACTCAGCTGTGAGTGTTTCAATTGGTTGACTCAGGTGTTGTAAGGCGGGGTAATTAGTTCCATTTCTCGCTGGACTGTCTTCTCTAACCGTAAGTTATGTTAACATTTACAGATGGGAGACTCAAGCGTAACGTAATCGCGAAAATCTTGTCCATTTGTAGAGCTAAGAGGGGACATCAAATAAAAACATTAGAAATGGTTTAGAAATTAGAAAAAAAAACTATGCCTTTGTATTGTAACTTGTTGCTCTTTTTTCTTCGTTTGTCCTCAATCTCCGGCTACCAAGCCCTGAAAAAGCTTTGCGAGTAGCAGGATGTTGTCCAGAGAACAGGATGTGTCGTAGTTTACAGATTGACTGTGATATTTGCACGATACATCCGTCTTCAGCAGGCATTTTCGAGTTCCGGGTTGCCTTTCCTCTTCGATCCCTTCTACTTAACCAGTCTGCCTAGTTGTAGCCTGTTGTCCAGGATCACCACGTGGAGGTGTAGAAGGGTCTTGGCAGCTCTGGTTCGCTGGCCCTGATGCTAGCAGTCTGAAATAGGTCACTGATCGCTGCATCTCATGCGCTTCTCAGCATCTTGATCCTTGTTTTGTAACTTATGGTTGCTGCGGATTTCAAAAGTTTCCTGCTCGTGCATCACGGTGTAGACAAACAACATGGTGTTATAACTGCAGTTAAAAGATGACTACCCCACTATTGACATGCATCAAAGTGAAGCAGTGTTCTATTATCCGTTTTTTTTAGCAGCGAAGGAATGAAACCCATAGAAATTCTTCGGCAAATGAAAGTCCAGTACGGCGATGCATACATTTCACTCCAGCAAGTGTATGCGTGGAGTAGGAAGTTTCAAAACGGCGTGGGTTCTGTGACAGACTGTTCAGGTCAGGTTATCCCATAACCGGTGAGGTCGCTGGGACACACATGAAGCACACAACACCACGCCACCATTCTCTGTCAGCAGCCGCTGCCTGTGCCTCTTCTGGTCGGAGATTGTTCTATTCTTTTACGTTATCCTCCCGCCTCTTTATGGGACGGCTTCTTTGTCGTCTGCATTGCACCTTTCTATGGAGAATCGTATTTGCAAGATCATTTGATCTCGATATGTGACCGTACCAAGCGAGTTTCCTTCTTTTGACAGTTGCCAAGAGGTCTGAAAATTAAACTGGTTGTATACAAACTCTGCAAAGTCTTCTAATTCAATATAAAGACGTCAAGCTAGCTAGTTAAGTTAAGAGAGCGAACATCCCCCCCCACCCCCCCCCCCCTCACCGACACCGAAGAAGTTTCGCAAGGGAACAATCTGCAGGAAAATTTACGCTGACTCTACTTTGGGATGAACGAGGCGTTATTTTAGAGCAATACATGTCCAAGGGGACACTGCCACCAGTACCCCGTATTCCGATCTTCTCAGTTATCCTCTTTGACCCGCAATCAAATCCAAACGACATGGAAATCAAATCCAAAACGACATTGTTGTCTTGTTTGTTTCTTAAGCGTTTGCCTCACTAGTTTCTACTGGCGGAGGCGCGCCCATTCCACCCCAGACTGTAGTCCATTGGACGATATCAGGACGCATAAACCCGTGCTTGGATGCACATGTGCGTCTGTATGTACCTATGCTAGGTTTGTGCGCCCTCGGAAGCTAGCCCAACCAAAGTGCAATGGAAGGGCGTCACCATGAGGGCTCGTGGAAAGTTGTGCAAGAGTGTGACTGTGGGAAAGAGTCAAATGAAACAGGGGGAGGTGAGAGAAGCGATCATGGAAATCAAATCCAAACGACATGGAAATCAAATCCAAACGATATGCAAATCTGAGTACATGTATCCCTTTGCAACATGGCAATGCTCGACCCCATACTGCCAGTGCAACGGCTGTAACCATTGAGGACTTCTACTTTTAGTGTCTACCACATCGCCGTACTCAGTAGACGTACTAGCCCCAAGTCATTTCCACGTCTTCGGACGACTAAAAGAGGCATTCAAAGAGGATAGACTTTCCGATCAAGAGGTCCAGCAGGTAGTGCATGAGTGGTGACACCGGCGATCAAAATAATTTTTTTCTACTTTTCTGAATTAGTGCCGGGCGACTTGTATCGAACACATTAGTGACTTCGTGGAAAAGTGATACAGTTGTTTCCCTTTTTAAGAATAAATCTACCGAAAGAAATGTATTTAAGGTTTTCAATTGAACCCCATCGTACAAACGGTGAAGTTACTTTTCAATTTGGGCCCTATTATCAGTCATTAAAAACCGTTCAGCTCCCATTGAAGCACAGGTTTTCAACACATACACATGATTTGTTACTGTCCTGTCGCATCAGTTCCAGCTCTGTCCACGTCTTCGCTGCTTCATTTATCTTTGTCTAGAGCTCGCTTCTCAGTGTGTTTTTTGGTCAGCCTTTACCTCTGTTGCCTTGTGTATTCCACAACAGAGACTGTTTTGTGGTGCTATAGACTGGTTTCATTTATAGGTGTCATATCCAACGACAACGTTAAAAGTCATGACCTGTTGGGGAATAAACGGAAAACAGAGCACTGCTTCACTTTGTTAAACGTCACGTCATGTTCAATTAATATCTGCCTGGATATTTCCAACAGTTCCACGTTAGTTATCTACATATTGACCAAGACCACCCCCTAACTTTCACGCAGTTCTCCACGGAAACGGGATGCTTTCATGCCAGCCTGGCTAGCGATGTGGGGATTCGACGTGATTCCTGTAATAGTGAACGATACACAGATGAGGCCAACTATAGCACAACCGTCAGGGGGACCTCGGCATACCTTCATCAACACGCTCTGGATATGAGGTAAGCTACTGCAACTCGCCACTTAACGCTCTTTTCAGGGCGCATAAAAGTCGTTGTGGACATTCAACCACCGCAACTAACCACACGAGCTCAACCAGCCGACCACCATTCAACAAGATCGATTCGCTAAGTATGTTTTGTATGTATTCATTACCCGTTTTTAAAGTATTCATCTCTTCTTCCATGATGTGTTAGTTCATACGTGTGCAATTCGTTTCCTAGATACAGTTCTTTTGGTAACAGCCTAGTTGTTGCTCTTGTTTATGTTCCTAGCACGGTGTTTCAACCATACTTATATATGCTTTTATTCACTTTATTATAATCTACAGCACCACTGCAGCATCGATTTGTTTTGAAAATTATTATCAGTTTAATCAATATTTTCTACGTGGGCACCGGGGGGGGGGGGGGGGGGGACAAAAATCTGGTCAGGCAAAATAAACTGATCAGACGCTTTTCGGGGAGCATAAAAAGAGTGAACTTGCTTAACTGGGCATTCAGCAACGACACTATCCTTCCTTGTCTGTGTTGCTGCGGAGATATACAAATATTTCCACATTATGTAGAAGTGAATCTACCAACACAATCTGATTTCTGTTTAGTTGCATTTATTCTCTTAATCTTAGTTTTCTTTTCTACGTGTATTCTCAGTGCCAATCTATGTGACCACTCATGAAGTACACTTATGCCATTTTACAACAGATTATTAGTAGGAAGACTGGTTAGGCAAAATATACTGATCAGACATGTTAGTCAGGGTCAGGAAAAATATACTGATCAGACATGTTAGTCAGGGTCAGACAAAATATACTGATCAGACATGTTAGTCAGGGTCAGGCAAAATATACTGATCAGACATGTTAGTCAGGGTCAGACAAAATATACTGATCAGACATGTTAGTCAGGGTCAGGCAAAATATATTGATCAGACATGTTAGTCAGGGTCAGGCAAAATATACTGATCAGACATGTTACTCAGGGTCAGACAAAATATACTGATCAGAAATGTTAGTCAGGGTCAGGCAAAATATACTGATCAGACATGTTAGTCAGGGTCAGACAAAATATACTGATCAGACATGTTAGTCAGGGTCAGGCAAAATATACCGATCAGACATGTTAGTCAGAGTCAGACAACATATACTGATCAGACATGTTAGTCAGGGTCAGACAAAATATACTGATCAGACATGTTAGTCAGAGTCAGGCAAAATATACTGATCAGACATGTTAGTCAGGGCCAGTCAAAACATACTGATCAGACATGTTAGTCAGGGCCAGTCAAAACATACTGGCCAAGACCCTCACCTCGGCTTCCTAATAGCGCTCCCTGGAAACCGGCTGTTTTCATCCCAGCCTGGTTAATGGGTTGAGTGATCGACATAATCCCTGTGGTAGTTAGTAACACACAGATGAAGCTAAGCATACCACAACCGCATGGAGGACCCTGGTTGACCTTCATCAACACGTTCGGGATGTGAGGTAAGTTGCTGCAACCCGCCACTTAACGCCCTTTTCAGGACGAACAAAAGAGTAGCTAGCCTATACATTCTGGGCATTCCCAAACAACAACATAGGCACCAATTTAATAAAAGTTTATCTTTTTCAGTGTTGCTTTTGTTGTTTTCCCTGTTTCAGAGACATACAAAATAACTTACTTTACTACATTGAAGTTAGAAAGTTATATTTTTGTGTTAGACTCAATTTAATTTCTTCTTCTTCTTCGTACGCAGTCAGACAGTAACCATTATTTTTTCGAAAAAAGCGGCGGTCATCCTGAGGCTGTCGACACTGCCATAGAGCTTCTCTTGTGGTTCCACTGGTGATGGCCACATCTGCTCTCTCTGATCCTTGTATGTCGGGCAGTTCTGCAGCAGATGCTCAGCGGTCATTTTCTCGGTACCACACGGGCATTCGTCGGTACCACCTATCTTCAATTTGTTGAATAGGTGGTACCTCAGTCTATTGTGGCCAGTGCGAAGTCTGAAGACAACGACCTGCTCTCTTCTGTTCAACTGGTAATAGGCATCGTTTTTGGTGTAGCCGGTATGTTCAGTTTCCCATTTGGTCATGTATCTGGCTTTAATAAGCCGTTTTGACTCTTCGTACGTCATACTAGACTCAATTTAATTTGATTTCTATAAGTACCATAGTTCAATGAAGGATCCTCTTGCCATTTATATTCTTATTTTGATATCTGTATTTGTACATCCTACTTGCGAGAGAAGAGACTAACAACTGGTCAGGCATACTTCTTTGGGGGATTTTTGTTGTTGTTTTTTTTGTTTTTTGTTTTTGTGTTTGCCTTATTTTCTCTATTCCCCAATGCGGTGTGCGTTGCACTACAGTTTTTATTTTGCCTGTCGGCCCAGTGCATCGGACTTCAGCATGCATTTTATGTAAGGGTCTGCTTCCTCCTGCATTTTCTAAAGGTTTGCTTGCCCGGAGTAACGGCCGGTGCTGTGATGGGGATCGAACCCAGCACTTTTGGGTTGTGAGCCATGTCACTTAACCACTAGCCTACGCCGTCTCCGGCCAGGCATACTGGAAAGGACAATGTGAGTCAGGCGAAATATATTTCTAAACCAGTATAATGAAGTTAGTTAAGTTAAATAAAGTTAACATGCTTGGGATGTGAAGAAAGCTACTGCATCAAGCAACCTAAAGCGCTTTTCGGGGCGTATGAAAGAATAGACTTGCTTATGTGGGCATTCAATAACAACAACATCAATAATAACAACAAAAACAACAACAACAACATCCTACAGTTTATTCCAGCACTTTCAGTGTAGAAAATAATGTTGATTTTATTCCACTTGTGATGTCCTCTCTGGCAAGTCGCATTATCCAATCATTAACAGGAAGAGACTGGTTGATACAGGTCATCTCTACCCTAATCCTGCTTTCATCTAAAAAATGTGATCAATCTTTCCAACACTGCATGTAAAATATGTATATAGACTTTTGATGATTGAAACAATGATGCTCGGGATGCTGTATACTCTTAGTATTACCCACAGCAAGAGGCATGGTCGGACCATATAAGCAGCAGACGCAGTGCTTGTCTTTCTCTCAGTTCAGTTCTGCTGCCGAGGACGGATGTGTCAGACCGAAAAGGTGCAAATATCGCAGTCAAGCTGTAAGCTAGCAACACAACACATTCCGCTCTCATGTCTACGATCTGCTACTTGCAAAGCCCTGTTCAGGGCTTGGTAGCGAGAGATTGAGAATCTCTCATTGGATCTCAAGTGTATATCTCTTGCTGTAATGGTGCAATCTGACTGGCTTTTTCCAGTCCATCTCCTGATGTTATCCGCCGACTTATATCATTTTCTGCCTCTTAGATGACTTCCTTTCCCGCTACCCTCTAGTGTGGTCTTCATCAAGGAAGTATATCTTGCTATTTGGCCAAAATAACTAACCTTGATTTCTGTCAATTAATTCTCTTTTTACCCCAAATTTTTCAATACCTCCACAGTTGTTTTCTTCTCATTCCAAGAAATACGACCCAATCTTCTATATATCTACATTTTGAAGGCTTCAATACTCTTTCCCAACTTGTTACCCAGTATCCAATTTTCTGCGGCATAAAGTAATGATGAGTTTACATAACACCTGACAATTCTCATTTTGAATTGAAGGTTTATCTGTTTGGATGTCAGTATGTGTCACATGTTGCTGAATACTATGTTGGCTATACCTATTCTTTTTCTGAAATATTTTTTTCACAGCCGTCCTCTTCCGCGTAGCGCAGTGGTTAGCGCAATGGCTTTGCATTTGAATGGTACTGGGTTCATTACCCAGTTGAGGCAGAAATGGTTTTTCAGACCGCAATGGCTTTGGGTCGACCCAGCCTTAAATGGGTACCGGTTTTGTCCTGGAAGTAAAGGCAGCCGACCGTGATACTGACCACATCATCCACTAAGTGCCATGGGTTACACAATAATATGAGCCTAACACCATATTTCCTATATGCTACATGGCACAACGGGATCTTTTACCTCTTCTGTAATTATATGACCTAGATAGGAGAAAATCTGTACCAGTTCCAGCAGTTGATCTTTTATTTTTATCCGCATACATGGTTTCTTGTCACTTTTCCCAAGTGTCATACTCTTTGTTTTCTGTATGTTTTTCTCTAATCCAAACTCTTGACTTCTTTTGTATTTTGTTGTCACAAGCTCCTGTAATTCTTGCTCACTTTTTGTCATCCAAATTGTATCATCCACATATCTAGTTATTCATTGCCTCTCTTCCAATGACAAACCCTGGCATCCCGGCTGTCTGAATATTTGTTCTTTGTAGATATTAAAGACAAGGGGATAATACACATCCCTGTCTCACTCCTCTTTTTACATCTATACTTGGAGAGTATAACTTTCCTGATTTTACTGTGGCAGTTGTTTTCCCAGTACAGATTACGGAGCAGTCTTTACCATCTAGAAATATTTCTTGTAGACATTTAATTTATTTCCCATGTCAAAAGTCTTGTGAAAGCATATTAAGGAAATAAAAATGTAATTATGTATTTCTATGTATTTCTCTGTCATAGTTCTCAAACATAATATTTTTCTGTAGCAATGAATCAATACCTTTTATTAGTTTCTTGAGCAAAAAAATATGATTACAAAAATTGTAATAACAAAACTCTTTAAAGGAAAAACCTCACACATAATGGTATATGGTAATACAAAATTGAAATTGGGGTAAAAAATATGAAAAGCATGTTGTAAAAATTGGCCAATGTTCTTCTACAGATGTAAATAACTGTCAAAATACAAACAAGACGAAAATTCAATTATATGTTTTCATATGTTCCCTCCATGATAAAGACCTATCTGGGTTACAGTATTCCATATATGTCATTAAACAGGTGGAGAGATCACTTGGTAGGTAGATAAGTCATTATGGTGTAGATGAATGTCTGCAGCATTTTTGGGCGCAATGATGTTAGTCACTTTTACTGGTTTTCCAGCCTGTGCGACCAGGCATTCCATTATGTCCACACGTAAATAATGAAGACTGCTCAGGTGTTCAGATTCAATTTTGTCCGATGCTATCTTTGTCTACAGAAAAGAGAAAAGAATTATGACTGCTTAACCTAGAAAAAACAGAAAAATAAATGTCTCAATTATCATCTATCCATACAACCTGTCTAAGGAAAATTTCCCATGAAGTGTACAGACTAGGTTTCTATTTTAATCTTGATAGAATAATTCTATGCCATAGTGGTGTTTTGAACCTGTGTCTCTTTAGTCAGGAGACAATTTCCATGCTGCAAAGGCCACCTGCAAATCTATCAGCCATTTAGAACACTGAAACTCTTAAAATGTAGATCGTTCAAATCTTAATTAAACTTAACCTATTTATACTGCTTTAACTTAAATTAACTTAACGTCTTTATACTGGTTTAGAAGACTCTACAGTCTGTATACTGCCAGTTTCTTGGAGGGTGGTTTAAACGATGTGCGAGTCCATCTTAATATACTTAAAAATTAGAGCAAAGCAGACTCGCAGTAAGTTAGGCGCCATCTATAGCTGCTCTTAACAAACCACCTGGGGAAAAGTACAAATAACAGGTAGATTTTAAACGTGAATTTTGCCTGGCAGCAGCCATTAAGCCTACTCTTTTTGATTTCCAACTGCCAAGGAATTTTCAATGTGCTCATAACTGAACACAAGAGTCCAATCTCACCACATTGGTTTGGAAGAATCTGCAGAGTCTGTATACAACCAGTTTCTTGGAGAGTGTTAACAGATGTGCGACTCCATCTTAATAGACTCAAATACTAGAGAAATGTAGACCCCCATCCTGTTAAGTACCATCTATGCTGCTCTTAACAAAACACCTAGTCATGGCTGGTGTTATACCAAGTCCCACTGTTAGTCACTTCTTTTGACATGCTCTCTGTGGGACAGTGGTGCTATTCTTGTCTTTGTCATAAACAAAGACTCCAGCAGACCCTTCGGGAACCATGACAATGTTTTTTTTTAAATTCTCAACACAGAAATATTTATTAGATAACATGCAATGGTTAGTCAGTAAGAAGAGTTAAAAATAATAAAGGATAGCTGAAATATTTAATTTGTAGTTTCTAAAGATGTCATTAGGTGGCAGCAACATCCAGTTTTGTGATTTCTGAAAGTAGTAGCTGGTAGGTGTTACATGCATGTGTGCAGCTAAGATACAAAATGTTATCCGTGCTCACAGAGTGTACAACAAAACACAGCTTGTTCTTCTGTCTTTTTGGGGACAAAAAGACTCTTCTATAAAGGATGTTTAAAATGATATTATTCTTGTTTATAGTGAAAAGTGTTCATTGTGTAAAGTGGTGCATAACTGGGTTGCTAAAAAATAGAGGCTAAAAAATTGCGGATGAAGCAGAACCTGGTCATCCTGTTCGTATTGCAGCAGTAGCATATGTGCAGGTGCTAATGGAAAATTATATATACTTGACTACTGGATGACCCGTTCTTCACCAGCAGATACACCGTTGCGGGTCCCAACTTCTCCTCCAACGGTCTCTGTCTTGGGCCACAGTAGACAAGTGAATAAGGAGTTGCCCATCTGTGGCATCATGAATGTTATTGTGGGATGCAAGGGAGTCAGACCAATGTGTTGGTGGTCATCCCTGTGGTTGTTTCTAGTCTCTGGGGTACCATGTTGCTGTTACTGTGCCCCATCAATCGTCCGTTCTTCACAGTAAATGACCCCTCCAGCAATGTTTCATCTTGTTTTCATAAATAACTGCATCTTCCACTAGGTACAATTGACATATGTCTGAGTTATGAAGACCTTTAGTGCGCTGGCTATGAAGCGTGAGGCCGACCATGTGTCTCTTGAAGGAGGCTTGGGTAAAAACGACATATCGCTGATGGAAAATCAAATGCAACGTACTTAAAATATTTGGACATGCAAACAAAATCTTATAAAGTGAATAGAGTTGCAAAGATTGATTTTGAAAAAAAATAATTTCTTAAAAGATCAAGACAGACAGTAAGAGTTTTTTTTTCTTGTGTTAGACATAAACAGAGAACGAAAGACACTGTAGGCCCACTCCAAGATAGTACAGGAAAAATAATAAGTAACAATATTGAATCTGCAAATCTTCTACGTAATCTACACTTTAGCTCAGTCTTCACGAAAGAAGACTGCTCCAAGATCTCAGAGCCCTTAGATATCTTCCAAAGGGACATGAGCACTGTAGAAACAGAGCCTTCTAAACCAGTATAATGAAATTAAGTTAAATTAAGTTAAGGTGGTGGGAGAGATGATTCGAGCTGAGAGGTGAGTAATGACAGACAGTGTAGCAACTCCAATAAGGTGTTTGCATGGTTTAGTTTACAGCAAAACATCATCATCATAATCATCAAGTGCCATCTTTGCAATGGAGGTTGACGGTTATGGACCACCATGTGTGTCTCTATGCACCAAGCTGGTACGCAGTCAAACTGTGTCCCGACCACATCCTGATGTTGTCTGTGCATTTGTATCTCTGCTGATCTTTAGCTCTCTTGCCCTTTACTCTGCCTTCAAAATAACCTTTAGCAGAATGTCATGGCGCTTGACATTACCAAAATATTTAATTTTTCCACTTTTTATTTCCTTCAGAAGTGTCTGTTCCATTTGGAGTTGTTCCAGAACCTCATTGTTGGTTTTCCTATCTTTCCAAGAAACTTGTCCAAGTGGTCTGAATACAGCATAACACATGATCCCATCGTAGTGGAAGACATTTTGTAATTGATGAAGAGGTTAACAACAAAGTGCAAATGTGGCTAAGACAGCATGCCAAAGACTTCTATGCTGCAGGTTTTGGTGGCTGAGACAGCAGACCAAAGACTTATATGCTGCAGGTTTTGGTGGCTGAGACAGCAGACCAAAGACTTCTATGCTGCAGGTTTTGGTGGCTGAGACAGCAGACCAAAGACTTCTATGCTGCAGGTTTTGGTGGCTGAGACAGCAGACCAAAGACTTATATGCTGCAGGTTTTGGTGGCTGAGACAGCAGACCAAAGACTTCTATGCTGCAGGTTTTGGTGGCTGAGACAGCAGACCAAAGACTTCTATGCTGCAGGTTTTGGTGGCTGAGACAGCAGACCAAAGACTTCTATGCTGCAGGTTTTGGTAGCTGAGACAGCATGCCAAAGACTTCTATGCTGCAGGTTTTGGTGGCTGAGACAGCAGACCAAAGACTTCTATGCTGCAGGTTTTGGTAGCTGAGACAGCATGCCAAAGACTTCTATGCTGCAGGTTTTGGTGGCTGAGACAGCAGACCAAAGACTTCTATGCTGCAGGTGTTGGTGTACTGATAAAGCATTGGGATAAGTGTATCGGTAAGAATTATGTTGAGAAATAACGGACAATGTGAGGGCAATAATAAATGGTTTTCATGGGGGATCTAGATGTTGAGCAGCACATGAGCTGCAGTGGTCAGCAACCCATAGCTGACTGCTAGCATCAGGGCTGGCGAACCAGAGCTGCCAAGACCCTTCTACACCTCCATGCGGTGATCCTGGATAACAGGTTGCAGCAGGGCAGACTGGCTAAGGAGAAGAGATCGAAGAGGGAATGCTAACCCGGTACTCAAAAAATGCTTGCTGAAGTTGGATGTGTTGGATCGAAAGGTGCAAATATCGCAGTCAAGCTGTAAACTATGAAACAACACAATTTGTTCTCTGAACTACATTCTGCTACTTAAGCCCTTTCAGGGTTTGTTAGTGAGAGATTGAGAATGAACGAAGCCAAGCCAAGCCAATGGTTTTCATCTTTGAATCTCATTTTGGATGCAGCACAGTGATTGAGCTGACAGTAGCCAGCAACAGATAACTGGCAACTTGCATCATGGTCAGTGAACCATAACTGAATAAAACTCTATTCTGCCTCCCAGTGGTGGCCTTGGAAACAGGTTACACTAGTGTAATCTGGCTAAGAGAATAGAGATAAAAGCAGGAAGGCAAACCCAGTCCCAGAAATGCCATACTGAAACTAGATGTGTTGGGCCAAAAGGCACAGATGCAGCAGCCTTGCTTCACACTACAATGCCATTACGTTCCTTTGAAGATAAACGCTGAAGAAGAAGCTAAAGAAAAGTATCTCATTTAGGTTTTTCAAATAGCCATTTGTGACCTATTTATTGACTTGCCTTCGTATAATTAAGATAAGTTTAACTACCTAGAGAAATTGTTAGCAATGTGTCACCTTTTTATAAATACACAAATTTACACTTACAATTGGATCATCTTTTAGCCACAGTTCCCATTATGGGCAAAAAGTGTTCATTATGTATTGTGTTTTCTTTCAATTAATTTTAAGGCCTACTGCCTTGTTTGCTTCATTGACGTCATTTAAGCATTGCTTAGCCTCTCTGTGACTGAGGTTGACTATCTCATCATCAAATCTTTTGTGAGTGAGCATTTCTTCACCTATTTGGATGTCTTTATCTTCTAAATTTAGTTTCCTGAAGTCTTCTTCAAGGGCCGCAGTAAAGAGTTTTAGGGGAGATTGCATTGCCCTGATGAACATTGCATTGTGTTGGCATTTTGATTGGCTGGTAAAATAGGGTAATCTCGATTGAATAGCTCTTATTTATCACTTCTATCAAAAGAGCATACTTTTCTTCAATGCCAGGATTTCTCAGGGCCTTGACCACTGCAATTACCAATGCCACACAGAGAGTATGTCATAATAGATGACTAACTGTGTGACATGGCACAACACTTGCCATGGTTAAGTGGTTTATTAAGAGCAACACTGATAGTGCAGAACAGGCTGCGGGTCTACTTTGTTCTAGTGTTTGAGTCTACTAAGATAAACTTGCACATTGGTTAACAACCTTCTGCGGCACTTGTCCCAACGTAGAGGAGTAAAAATTTGCTCGAGCCTAGACAAATAAGCAGGAAATCCATCTCCCGGCTACATCCAGCTCATGCCAAAGCTGGGACCTGCACAGGGGCATCTGCCCCTGCATTTTAAAAAAATACAACCACCTACAAGAACAAGAGGGCATAGCTACAAATTAACTAAAGAAAGGTTCAGATTGGATTTTAGGAAATATTGTTTAGTCAGAGAATGGTGAATGATTGGAATGCATTGCCACAGGAAGTAACAGAGGCAGGGGCAATTAATGCATTAAAGAATAGATTAGATGCACATAGCTTTTAGAGCAAGAAAATGTAACTGAAACTGTTTTTATACAGGCTCTACAGTTTTTTAAACCAGTATAAAGACTTTAAGTTAAGTTAAGTTAAGACTAATACTTTAAAAATGCAGAGCTTACAATACTAGTCTGAAATACAATGTCGTTGTTCCACCTTGAAAACATTTAAGTTATATCACAACTCACATTCAGCCTTGCTTTATTTTCCTTCCTTTGATTGCTCATTTCTTTCTCATGTCTCTCTTTCTCTAGGTTCAGAGCATGTTGAAGAGCATCTCTAGTGATTTACAACAAAGGATGAATGATGTCAGTATAAACGATGAAGCAAAAAATTTAACTAGACATGGACTGGATTTGAGCCCACAGAGGAAGAAAAGATTGATGAAGAAAAAGAATATCTGATAAAATGAAAGAAAAGTGTAAATCAGGCAGCAGAAGTTTTGTGGATGGAGCTTGAGAAGACGACCCCCAAAGAATAATTGGTCGAGAGCAACCATTGGAATCTGATGTTCCTGAGGAAACCATATTGAATAAATCAAATCAAATGACATGTCAAAGTGAGATTAACTAAATTTTTTGTTGATGTCAGGGGACGGAATGGGCTAGTGGTTAAGTGACACGGCTGACAAGCCGAAGGTGCTGGATTCGCTCCCCATCACAGCACTGGTGTTACCCTGGGGAAGTAAACTCTTAGAAAATGCAGGAGGAAGCAGACTCTTAAATAAAATGCATGCCGAAGTTGGATGCACTGGGCCACCAGCGCAACATAAAAACATAGTGCAACGAACACCGTCTTGAGAATAAAGAAATAAAAAAAATTGTTGGTGTCATTTAGATCTTGAAATCCACATGGATTTTCAATGACCGAAAAACCAGAAAGGAAATCGACTATATCCTGGTGAGAAGTCTTGACCAGGTGACCTGCTGCAGTGTCCTTTGAGGCACGAGGTCCCATCTAACACTGATGACCACCTGCTGACAGCTATGTTCTCCATCAGTCCGTATGATTCTTTAAAACCGGCGCATCCTGACAAGATTAATGTCCAACTTCTCAAACTTGACTCAAGTACTGCAGAGAAACACCTCGATGCTGTCAGGTGTCATCTCACTGCTGCAGACCCCCTCCCAGATGACCCGGAGGCAGCATGGTCTACCATTAAAGACACCATATGCAATCCGGCCAAGTTTATCAAGAGATCACAACAACCAAAATGTCAACCGTGGCTCTCTGGCAACACCTACGACTTAATACTTAAAAAGAAAGCTGCCAGGCTCTGCAATGACCTTGTCGATCGCCAACGGCAACAATGCCGTTTCCGCGCTGCAGCAAGAGTCGACATGGAACGTTTCTTCAGTGACGTTGCTGGTTCGGTCGAAGTTGGTCTCAGATCTAACGACCTCAGGCCCACCTACCAGGTGATAAAGCTTCTCCACACTGGAGGTAAGAAGAAGGCCTACGACAGTGCCGAGTTTCTGAACAACTCAGATGGCTCACCCTGCACAATGCATGAAGAAGTGGTGGCTAGGTGGAGTGAGTACTTCACACTTGCCTTGAACCATCCAGCAGCCACGGCCTGCCTTGACCTGGATGATGAATCTGTAGCAACTCCTCCCAATCCACAGACTAGCACTGCCCCTCCAACTCCTCCTGATCCACAGACTAGCACTGCCCCTCCAACTCCTCCCAATCCACAGACTAGCACTGACGCTCCAACTCTGGCAAGAAGTCCAGGTAGCCATACGCAAGCTTAAAGATGGATGTGCCGCAGGCCTTGATCTCATCCCGCCTAAACTGCTAAAATATGCATTTGATCCCATCAGTTCTATTCTACACCACCTTTTCCTTCAGGTCTGGAGGGCGGGAAGTGTTCCAGCCGATTGGCGTGATGGGATAGTTGTTGCCCTTTACAAAGGAAAGGGTAGCCGCAAGGACTGCAACAATTATAGGCCAATAACGCTACTTTCAGTTCCAGGCAAGGTATTTGCTCACGTGCTGTTGGCCCGACTGAAATCGCTGCTGGTCTCAAATCGTCGCCCACATAAGTCAGGTTTCATGCCAGGTCAATCACCAGTGGATGCCATCCTCACGCTCCAGTCTCCTGGCAGGGTTACACCTTGCATTTACTAGCCCCCTTTGCGTGTACGTGGACTTAAAGGCAGCATTCGACTCAGTGGACAGATCAGCGCTGTGGAAAGCCATGCAAGGCATTGGAACTCCTACTCTGGTTCTAGACTTGATCATTGCAAATGAATACCGGTGCCAGAATCCGTCTCGGGGACACTCTCTCTGAAACATTCCCAACATCTACAGGGGTCAGACAGGGCTGCATCCTTGCTCCCAATCTGTCAGGCTACAGGACCGCCTCAGCTCTCAGCACCATGGAATCACTATTGACCAAACTTGCATCACTGAACTCGTCTATCCGAATGACATAGTCCTGCTAAGCTCAGATAGCACAGCAACAGTCTCTTGAGTATCTGGATAGTACACCTCAAAATATTGGACTATCAATCTCATGGGTGAAGACCAAAATTCAGTATCTTGGCTCTGATACAAGGTCCCAGAACATAGTAGTTCGCGGTTACACAGCGGAGAGAGTAAATGAACTTTCTTATCTCTAAAGCACAATGTCATCTGACAGATGCAGTAGCCTAGCTATGTCAAGACGGATTGGCTTCGCTGCTTTTGTGATCCTCCGCCACGTGAGGAACAATAGTAGATTATCCCTGAGTTCAAAGCTGCGTATTTACCAGTCGTGTGATTTCAGTGCTAATGTAGGGAGCCGAAACCTGGACTCTGCTGAAAAAGGACATTTCAAGACCCGAGTCCTTTCACATGCGCAATCAGCGGCGTAGTCTTGAAATTCATTGGTACAATCTCGTATGAGATGTCGAGGTCTCTACTATAACTAACCTCTCAACTGTATCAGAAGTCCTGGACCATCGTCACCTTTCCCTGTTTGGACATGTTGTTCGACTGGATCAGGAAGTTCCAGCTCACCAGATCCTTCTCAAGGCAGTTCAAAGTGCTAAGGGTATCCAACCTGCTAGTTGGAAGCGCATGAGAAGCCGTCCTCAAAACACATGGCATCAACAGATAGCAACTCCCCCCCCCACTTTTCTGCTATAGACGAGGCCTGTCAGAGCGCCGTTTTGACTGGTCATGGTTGCATTTAACCCACGCAACAGGCCTCAGATGCCTAGGCGGACATTATAGGTAGACTGTTTTATGATGTCTCAAGTCACATTAGTGAAGTAACAGTTTGTGAATCATCCTATTTGTGAGCTGTTTTCTGCAAGCAACATGATTTAATCCTTCTGGTTCGTTCCTATTAAAACATAAGGCAAAAACAGAGATTCTCCCCCAATTCTTTGGGTCTGTATATGATCTGATTTGACACTTCTGGTTCCCCTTTGAACATAGGGTTGCAACAGTGGCCCTTGACCAATTCTTACTTTGGGTCTGTATGTGATCTGACTTGAACCTTCTGGTTCCCCTTGGAACATAGAGTTGCAACAGTGGCTCTAGAGCAATTATTATTTTGAGTCTGAATGTAATCCAACTTGAACCTTCTAGTTCCCCTTGGAACATAGGGTTGCAACAGTGGCTCTAGAGCAATTCTTCAAGCCATTTTTCTGAGTTCCCCGAATGAGACTCCAGCTGCCCTGTTGTATTGTACGTTTTATTAGAATAAATTAATTCCTGACAGACGTTTTCATTATCCACCCAGAAAGCCAAAAAACATCAATGTTAATATAAACCATTGTTACATCACATATAGACAACCTCAAGCTGATGGGGCAGATGTGGCCCGCAGTAACTTTTTATGGGGTTCACAGTCAATAATAATAATGTTTGCTTAGGCATCTGAGGTGTTGCGTTGGTCGGCCACATCCATGATTCAAAGATGTGACGTGGTTCCAGTCCTCGTCCAGAGCGGAGGAGGAGGTTAATATTTGCTCGAACCATTTTGTGCAGGGACGGCCTCTTCTGTGCCTCAAGCCAGTTGGGGTAAGAATTTTGTTGCTGAGGAAGGACTTGTGTAATATCTTGTGGGCCGGTGTTTCCTGGTTCAACATGATCGTATAACTGAATAAAGAAACTCACGTCCGTCAAATGTTTCTGAGATTGGGTGGAGGTCTGTTTTAGCAGAGACCTCTATGTTGCAGATGTAATCATGCCATTGGATGCCCAGGATATGCCACTGGTTGCACATAAGGAAGGTTTCCAGTCTTGACATGTCATGGTTCAGCAATGTCCAGGTTTCGGAGCTGTAAAGCAGGACTTCGACCATGCAGGGCTGGTAGATGCAAATTTTTGTCTCAAGAGATATCTTGCCATTACTCCACACACGTCGGAGAACGTGCATAGCAGATGTAGCTAGCCCAATTTGCTTTGACATATCGGGACCACTTCATCTATTAAATGATATCATGCTACCAAGATAGATGAATTCGTTGGTGCCCTCTGCAGTGTGACCTTGAGTATCAATACCCTGGGGTGCTGTGTCGGAAATGAGGCTCTGAACTTTGGTCTTGGTCCAGGATATAGATAGTCTTAGGGACGACGTTTCACAGTCAATACAAACAATATATTTCTTCTTCATCATTTGTCATGAAAAGAATGTTCTGTTACAAATTGCGCTGCTGTTGACAATAAGGCCGCAAAATTTGCGTCTTTCGGCATAACACAACTGGTTTCAACACAGCACATTACTGGGGTCTGGTTTGTTTTCCTTATTTCATCCTGATTCTTTAAGCCAGGCTTATTGGTTGCCGCCTGTCTTGAGGGCCATCGCTTAGAGTCAGAATAGGGTCTTGGGTAGCTCTGGTTTGCTGAGCCTGATGAAAGCAGTCAGCTGTAAGACGCTGACTGTTGTCTTCCTATTTGGTTCTGGTTAGCTATTGCATTACATTAAATTCATTGGTCTTGTTGTTTCTTGCTTTCATTAGCTCTATATAATAACCATCTAATTTTTTAGACGTTTGAAAAATGAATAGGCATTTGGCACAAAACCTTGTCTCAAGCAGTGAGAACAATAATTGTGGCATTCAGTGCAGAAGTAGACTAACCCCAGAATACCTCATCATGTAGCATGTCCTTTATAAAACAGTGCTCCCCTCACAGTCTGTCTGAAAAAAACTCATTCCCTTGCCTAAACTCCAGCCTTCGCCACAGTCATTTTTAGGCATTCCTGGATATCTTGGTGGCATCGTCTTCTTGGTCTACCACTGCCTCTTTTGCCTGGTACCATACCTTCCATCACTATTGTCTCAAGACCTTTGTGTCTCTTGATGTGACCAAAGGATTTAAATTTTCTAGTCAAAATGCCTTGACTATCACCTATCATCACACCTTGCCGGTTGCTGAGATATCTAAAACTTAGTGGACAATGTTTTGTATGGTTCACTTAACAAAAATGGTTGCTCATGCCTGGTTTATATGAATGCATATGACACTATCTTACTTTTCTAATCTCTGGTCATGCAAGAGTTTCTCAAGCTCCATCTGTTGTTCTGAAAATAGAAAAAAAACAAAATTAAATCTACTTGAAATAAATTGAATCCTCGTTTTCATGCAAAGACCTCAATGAACATAAACTACCGTGATCCTTCTATTATTATCTTCACGAGAAGCACGGGACCATAGATGCAATTAGCTTCCTTGCAAATATGATGCCCATCACGAAGTGATGATGGCCACAGCATCAGACAGTTTTGTCTTAATAATGTGATGAGGACTGTATTTGGATTATAGTGAGCAAAAATATGTGCTGGTCATCAATCTCACTCTTATCCCGAGTTATCTTGGATCAGTGGCAAGACTATTGGTCAAGATGACTGAAGGTAACTAGGATACAGGCACTCTGGTTTTACTTTCCTTAAGACCAGGGGTTGCTTGAAACTTGCGGGATTCAATCGCCCACAGTTTCCGTTCATCACTGTGAGAGGTGAGTGCCGTAACCTCTAGACTACAGCAACCCCCAGCTTTCTTGCATAAGAACTGCATAAATGTATTAATTCTTTGCAGTTTTCCCCCCAGATAGTGTCTGTAAACTTATTTTGCTATGAGAATGGTTGTTTGTAGTTTTGTAGAATGGATTATCTTGTTGTCTTGAAAAAGGTTGTCGCCTTGAGAAGGAATTTGAATATATTTGGTGTGTGGTGTGATTTTTAAATATGGAACTATGTTGCTTCTTATGTTGTGGTGAGAAGGTTCATTTGCCTTTTTTGTCCACTAAACAGATGCTGATAACACACTGATCATCTCTACATTATGTTATCAGGGTAAAACTTTGGCTTCAACACAAAAATATGACATGACAACGAGGAGATCATGGGGAGGAATGGAGTCCTAAATAAAAATGGAGCGGTTTGCAGATTTTTGTGCAGGAATCAAATTGGTTATGGGAGGAAGTATGTTTGCACATAGAGCTATTCATGAGGCAACATGGGTAAATTCAGACCAGAAAACAAAGAATCAGATTGACCACATCTGCGTAAACTACAAATTTAGATGATCATTAGTAGATGGCAGGGTCTACAGGGGGGGCAGATGTGGTCTCAGACCACTTTTTAGTGATTGCGAACATACAGCTGAAGTTAAGGATAAACTGAACGATGCAAGTCAGCAGGCCACGGTACTGTGTACAATACCTGAAAGAAGATGATAAGAAAAACGAGTTCCGTATAACACTCAGGAATAAATATTAAGCACTGGAGCAGCTAAATGAAGGGGCCAGCATTGAGGATAAATGGGAACAAGTACAAAGTACATGGAAAACTGCATGCATGGAATGAAGAAACAGCAGCATAAAGAATGGATAACAGCAGAAACAATCACTAAGATCAAGAATAAATTGAGAGGAAAATAGTGGGGACTACATCAGTTAATTACTATATTGAAGCACAGAAAATAAAGTGGTTTGGACATTTAGCAAGAGTGCAGCATGATCAACTTGCAGCGTAGTATACTAATTGGGCTATGAGCAGCAGATCGGCCTTGGTGATGATGATGGTATATAGAGGGATCAAATATACACTCCAAAAGTTCAACATATCAGCAGCACAAGCCTCCCACCTGGCGGAGACCAGAAGGCTACACATACCTCCTCTCTGTGATGCCACAGGGCAAGAGCAGTAGGACAAAAGAAGAAGAGATAAAGAGTGATTGCAAAACCTGAACTATTAGTTTGTGAACCTTGAAATTAACTTCTGAAGCATTTCATGAGAAATTTATAATAACATTGACACAAATGGCTAAAATTCTTCTTCTTTCTCTTCTTCTTCCTCATCCTCTTCTTCTTTTTCTTCTTTTATCAACTGATGCTATGCTTCTAGTCCGGTGAGGTTCACGAAGGAGACTATGCGTTTCATGTCTTCACCGGTCCCCCACAGCTTTTCAAGTATGGTCGCTTCCCCAGGCTAAACTTTCTTTCTTTGGTCTGTATAGGTGGTGCAGTCCTGTAGGATATGTTTTGGTATTTTCTTTGGTGCTCCGCAATCGCATGTGGAGGTGTCTCTAAGACCCATTCTATGGAGGTGGGCCTTGAGTATTCAATGTCTTGAATCTTTGTCTGTCTATCTCTGTCAAGTTTGTCTATGCTGTCATTTTCTGGTATGTATTATTTTTGCTGGTCTCTCCATTCCATCCTCATGAAACGTTTTATGAGAGTCTTTGTTTATTTATAGTGCCTGTGGATGGCAAGTCTGTATACCAATGTTATAACCAAAAGATCATCAGGGACAAATAAAACTACACAAAGACTTGGCTAGGCTTCGTTCGTTCTCACTCTGCTGCTACCAAACTCTGAAAGGGCTTAGATAGCAGAATGTAGTCCAGAGAACGGAATGTGTTGTTGTAGTTTACAGCTTGACTGCAATATTTGCACCTTTTGGTCCAACGCATCCAACTTCACCAAGCATTTTTTGAGGACCGGGTTAGCATTTCCTCTTCAATCCCTTCTCCTTAGCCAGTCTGCTCTGTTGCAGCCTATTATCCAGGATCACTGCGTGGAGGTGTAGAAGGGTCTTGGCAGCTCTGGTTCGATGGCCCTGACGCTAGCAGTCAGCTATGGGTCACTAACCGCTACAGCTCATGCGCTTTAACTACACAAATGAATCATCATCATCATCAGCACGTAGCATGTCCTTTGTAGAATGTTGTTTTTATCACAGCCAGTTTATATGAATCTTGGTCTGCAGTTAATCTTCCCAAATAGACTAACAAATCAAAACAACAATGATGTCAAATAAGATTAGCTACAATTCTTGTCTAACAGAGAAAATCCTTGCTACAGATCCAAGAAACAAACAAAACACAAAAATATGATGGCCAAGTAAGATCAACTTACCTTGTTCAAGTCTGTCCATCTCTGCATGAAGCTTCTTGTCTGCAAGTTCTTGTTCCTGAACTTCTTTTTCATACTGAAGCAAGATGTTGTCACAAAAATGGCAATCAAGAAAGTAAAACGGAGATTGTAAATATTGAAATAACAACAAACAAATAATTTAGACAAAACAAAGCTAATCAGAAAAATAAGACTAAACAGCAAATGTCTTTACATTAAAAAAATATATTCTTAAACGCAAATCCTTGACTTCATTGAGTCCCAATCAATCAATCAATGCCTGTTATTAATTTCAAGCATAGGCCATTAACAACCCTCCTCTAGCATTTGATTTTGTGCTGTTCTTTCTGCCTCTCTCCAGTTGAAGTCTAGGAACCAAAGTTCATTTTCACAGCCAATTCTCTATTTTGGTCTACCTCTCTTCCTATTCCCCTGAGTACTCCATGCCAGGAACTGTCAAACCTTGTTTGATGATGATTTCTATAGCATTTATCCTCTCTAGCCGAATTTCCTACATTTGATTTGAGTTTAGATACAAGGAAATAGTTACAATAGGTATACAGTTTGTCCTGATTAGTATGTATATTTGTGCTCTTAATGTATGCATTACAATACAATACCATATTACTATTGATTAGTTGATTCTCCTACATCTGTTCCAATTTTGGTCTTAGAATCAACATGAAGAAAACAGAAATCAACCAGCTCCTGGCAGTAGTTCTACAGAGCCAATTATCAAGGTCAATGGTGAGAAATTGAAAGTTGTGAACAGATTCATGTAGCTTGATAACACATTATTCCAAAATATCATACACTGCCTGCATTCTGCGATGAATTTCAACTGGTCGACATCTTTCAGCTGTCAGAAACTGAATCATCGCTCGCTGATCAACTCTGGACGGATTCCGTATCACACCCGCCATGTTTTCAATGGTCTGCTGATGAAACTATGAGTTGGACGATAATGAAATTTTGCAAACTTGAATGTTGGTATGTGCTGTTTACATTAGAAGTGACATCATCATGCGCATCGTACATATGTTCACTTGGTGCAGTTAGGTCCGGTTTCATTTGAACATGCTTTGTATATGGCAAATTATGTTCTAATGCAGGTTCTTCTTTGATCTACATCCAACCTTCACCATTATTTTGGCACCACGGTTTCTCTCAGAGCTCTGTTTTGAGGGTTGTACAGTCCGCAGTAAACATTTCCTTGATGTCAGTCATATTCTTTCTGTTGTATGTCTAAAAGAGGGTGTCTCTAGTCACATGACTGCTTTGTCATTTGCAGATGGTTATTGTTTTAAATGCCCACAATAAGTAGGTTTACTCATTTGTGTACCCTGAAAAGTGTTAAGTGGGGGGTTGCTGTAGCTTTCCTCACATCATGAGCGTGCTGATGAAGGTGGACCGGGGTCCTCCAGAAAGTTGTGCTATGCTTGTCTTCATCTGCATGTCACTCACTACTACAATGATCACGTCGATCCCTTACCTCGTTAGCCAGGCTGCCATGAAAACAGCCCGTTTCCAGGAAGGGCTACAAGGAAGCTGAGGTGAGGGTCTTGGCCAGTACATTTTTCCTGACCCTAACTAGGATGTTTGATCAATACATTTGCCTAACCAGATGTTAGTGCTATTTCCCATTGCAGCTGGTAAATGATGTTAAATTAAAATGTTGATAACGTTCACAAATATTGAAAATTATAAACTTCCATAACTGTTTCATGCCTCCTCATCTCAAGGGGTTCCACTTGTGTGTGGATTTCGCAAGCTGCAGTTGGTGTTGTCCTAATTGCTCCACTAATGAAGCATAGAGTTCTATTTTGCATCCTGTCCAGTAATTCAAAGTCAGATTTTCAACAAGTTGTAAGAAGAGCCCTATTATATTCTTTTGCAGAGCGCACATAACCAAGGTAAAAGCCTCTCAAAGTATCCTTGTCTGATCCCCATGATGTACTAGCGAGCCTCTTTAAGAGCTGTAGATGTCTCACAGCTTTATTCTTCACATTCTGGTTGTGATGCTTGAGGCTGAGTTGTCGGTCAAACGTGATTCCAAGATATGTAGGGTGTTTTTCTCTGATCAATTGGCAACTTTGTGTAGATGGTATACACTGTCTTTTGACAGTTGATTTTTAGTTTCTATGTTTGGCAGTAGTCATGCAGTTCCCTAAAGTCTCCATTTAGTCTAATGATGTTTATATCACTATTTGTATTACTATTTCCACAACTCACCTTCAATCTTAACTCTGTTCTTCTAGTAATCATCACATCATGCATCTTCTGAAGTTTGTCATGAGCAAAATAGCCTCTGAAAACCACTTTTGACACAGTGTAGCCAATGGTAACACTGCGCTCCATTAACAGTGGGAAATTTTCTAATTTATTCAAATCACTTGCAGTCTCAATAAATTCCTCATATCTGAAACGTAATAATAATAGCTGTCCATCATTGTCGATGAGAACGGCCGACATCATCCTTGTCATAGCTTATCCTGATGGATAGGTGTGGGTGCGCTTGGGGCTGAATAAGCCAATGCGGGCACAATAATGTAAGATGTGCAAAAAAATACAGGTTTTCTTTTATGGTTCTTGAACCCACCTTGTGCATCTTCGTTAGAATACTTGGAATAATGGTATTCAAACAGGCATGTCAATGTCTGTTGCCAAGTAGCCAAAGGCTTTGGCTGTATGTAGTAGGTATTAAACAAAATTTCCTGCAGATTACTAGGCCTGGGGGAAGATACAAATAATTTGGATAGATTTTTAACTAAAATGTTTAATTTTGTCCACACAGCGGCCATTAAGGTTACTATTTTCTATTTCTAACTGCCAAGGGAATTTTAACATGCTTGACACTGAACACTGAAGTCTGATCTCACTACCCAGAGATCAGGGACATTTTTACCAGATGATCCACGTGAAAAAATCCCGGTCTTCCCCGTGATTCGAACTCACGACCTCCAGCACCCAAGGCGGACACTGTACCTTGAGACCCCTGAGCCCATTTGAGAATCTTCAGGCTTCTTATATCTTGCTGCTGTTAGAATCTTGTTGTCAAGATTCCCAGCTAATTTGCTACAAAATGTGTGGATTCAGACATCCTGATCTGTGTCCCGGTATCTAATACAAGAAACTTCTGAGCTTCGCTACCTGGCCTCCAGATATTATATATAAGTAGAATGAGCCAATGAAAAGCCCAGATCCATCAGCCCAGACCTCTACAATGCCAGCATGATTGCGCTGGGGTGACTTCGAGGGACATGAACGTGCCAATCATACGCTGGTCCCTTTTGGGCCAAAATACACAAATGGAATGCAGCACTGGTTGTCTACAGACTCTGCAGACTCTTTTGAGGTTGCTGTGGTTGAAAGGTCAAGCACTTGCCTCCCAAATCGATAAACAGAAACGGTGGACTTTTGAATCTCACAAGTATCATATTGAACTCTAGTCTCACGAGAGACGAGACCAGAGTGCCTGCATCCTGAGTTGCCTCCAGTCATCTTGACTAATGTCTTGCCACTGGTCCAAGGTGGCTCGGGACCAGAGAGTGAGGTTGATGACAAGTGCAGTTTTTCCCTGGAAAATAATGCTGGAGAAAACCAGAAACTGTTCTACAGGAACTTAAAGAACATGAGGAAGGAAAAGTAATGCCCCATAAAATTTGGTAAAGATAAACAGGGTGCGCTGTTGACTGCCCCAGAAGAGGTAATCAACAGATGGAAAGAATATTTCTCAAATCTTCTTGGAGTGGAGGAAAATTAAGCTCTGGAAGTAACAGTCCCAAATCAAGAAGAGGGAGCCATGGAGGGAAACGATAATATCACAATGGAAGAACTAAAGGTAGCATTGGAGAAAATTAAGATTGGTAAAGCAGCAGGACATGATGGTATAACACCAGAAATGGTTAAATACATGGGAACGGCAGGAAAGATACTATCCATGAAGATTCTCAAGGCAGCTTGGCGCCACAAGAAGATACCAAGAGATTGGGAGGTTGCCATAATAATACCAATATTTAAAAATGGTGACAATCGACAATGTGAAAATCACAGAGGTATTTCCCTTCTCAGTGTCCCCGGGAAAGTCTACTCTAGGATTCTAGAACGGCGATTAAGAGATCTAGCAGAGCCAAATATGGATGAAACTCAATGTGGATTTAGGGCAAACAGAAGTACTCAAGACCTTATCTTTACACTCAGACAGCTAAGTGAAAAGGCTCTTGAATATGATAAAGAGATGCATCTCTGCTTTTTGGATTTAGAGAAAGCATTTGATAAAGTTCCTTGGGACAAACTCTGGGAGTGTCTGACAAGGATGAATATCTCAGGACCCCTGATCTCTGCCATACAGAGTTTCTATAAAACATGCATAAATTATGTGCGGACATCGAATCAAAAGTCAGGAGAGTTCAAGACCACTAGCAGAGTAAGACAGGGTGACATTCTATCACCGTACCTTTTCATACTCCTCATGGATGAAGTCATCAAAGCCTGCAAGGAACGGACAAAAAAAGTATGAAGTAAGGTACTGGAAGATGAGACCAAGTTACATATCGGAACTAGCGTTTGCAGATGACGTGGCCCTGATCACGAAATCCAAGGCACATCTCCAGATCAACTTGCAGGTTTGGGAAGAAAAGTTGAAGAAGAGAGGAATGCAAATCAGCAACTCCAAGACAAAAACCATGGTGATTGCAAGAGATGAGAAGAGACATCAGATAACCCTTGGAACACGAGCACTGGAGCAGGTCAGCAACTTTAAATATCTAGGAGTGGTAATAGACAGCAGGGGAGGAATCAAAGAGGAGTTAACTGCACGAAGGGCAGCAGCAGGTAGACTTTTCCATGCAATAAACAGAGGATTCCTTAGCAAAAGAGAACTAAGCAGGAAAACAAAGATGGATGTATACCGCTTGACATATGTGGCTGTCCTGACATATGGATGTGAGTCATGGGCAATGACTACAGCCCAAGAAAGGCAACTACAAACTTCAGAAATGAGGTATCTCAGTAAGGCGGTTCAGGTAACGAAAAGGGACAAGATCCGTAACCAGACAATACGTAGCAATCTCGAAGTTCAACCCCTGCAGACACGAGTGGATCAGTCCCAGCTACAGTGGTTTGGCCATGTCTGTAGAATGGAAGAAGACCGGATACCAAAGCGGTCATGGGAGATAAAAAGCTTAGGACGCAGACCTCCAGCACGTTCCAAAGTACGTTGGGAAGACAACATACGAAAGTCCCTAAGTGATCAAGGGCTGGATTGGAAAGAGGCCAGGAAAAAGACGGCGGATAGAGCAGTGTGGCGTTCTCTCTGCGAAACTCTACACCTCACGGTAGAAGAGGAGCGACTAAGTAAGTAAGCAGTTCCTTCCTCCAAATACAGCGCAAGTTACATTAAGACAAAACCGTCTGTTGAAATGGCTATCCTCACTTGTGATGGGCAATTAATAATAATAATAATATATAAGCGGAACTATGCATGTTTATGTTCTTCTACTACACAGGCATTTATGGAACCTTTAAATTTATAATAATTTCTATGAACTTGTCCCTACTGCAGAATCATTTTGGTTACATAAATATAAACTTAGAACATAGATCATATACTTAAAAAATCATTAAAATCTTCCATGCTAAGATGCTGTCTATGTACATGGCAATACCTTGTTGAAAATTTGGTGGCCTCAGAGTAAAATCTTAATGGACCAGGTTTGAATCATATCGTGTTCAGTTTGACAAACCAGGCATGTCGCTGGTTTTTTCATGGTATGAACACTTCATCCAGTCAACCCAACTGTAAATGGGGAACATTTCTGGTTTGTTGAGGAAGCTATGGAGTTTGTGTGCTGTCATCGGCACTTTCAGCAATGAAAGGAACTGAGCATATATAGGGGCACCCAGGTGCAATGAAGTTCGTTCTATGAACCATTTTTAATTTTACCTTCAATAGAAAATGGTCTTGCAGAAGATTGGAAGTGGTGTTTTGTTTGCTCTATAAAAAGAATTCTTAACTCACGAGTGTGCTCATATTCGTAGAACACAAGGATACTACAGACGGAATCGAATCTCTGATATTTAAGGCTCCCATTTTGAGGGTCATTGACTTTATCGATTTACGTGTTCTGATAATAGATGATGAATCATTTTCTAAACAGATTACTATTAATAATTTTGTCAGTAGCTGTTCGTCCACTGCCTTGCAGGTTGCCGATTCACCGAAATAGGAGTAAACCATGAAGAAAAATCTGCACATTCGCTATCTCTAGTCGTCTCAACTATGTCTTGCCACTGGATTGAGGTAGCTCAGGATGAGAGAGTGAGATTAACAACAATGCAAACCTTCCTTACTGAAATCTAATTAAGTACAAGTCGCAGCATCAGACAACTGTTGAACACCAATGTCGGTCCACAACCTGTAGTATTTCTTACAGATGCACAATCAGCACTCCAAGCACTTAAATTTGAGAAACTGCCAGATCTACAGGCTCTACTGTCTGAACTGAGCAACCAGCGCAAGATTGTCATGCAGTGGATACCTTCTCATTGTGGAATACCAGGAAACGAGAGAGCAGATCGACAGGCAAAGGAGGGTGCTGCAGACGAGCAACCAGATGTGCCAGTTACATACGAACAGAAGATAAGAATGATCAAATCAATCAGAAAGCCACCAACAGTAACACCAGATGATTACCATAACATGAACAAACAAGAGCAAACTGTTGTGTTGCGCCTTAGAACAGGACACAACTGACTCCGCAGCCACATGTACACAAAAATAATGAAGATTGGCAACTCAGCCATGTGTACATGCGGACAGGCGCCCCAGACAGCAGAGCACATACTGCAAAACTGCCCCGAATATGATATACAGAGAAAATCTCACTGGCCCATAGAAACAACACTGGAAGAGAAACTTTATGGACCTGTATGTGAACTACAAAAGACAGTGAAGTTTATACAAGAGACAACATTGCAGATATAGACAATATTTTAAAGCGAACGAAAGAAGAAGAAGAAGACAGCATCAGACCTACCAGTTGGCCAAAGATACAGCACAGTAGATGAGATGACAGCAACAAACAACTCATAGCTAGTTGCTTGCATCAGGATCAGTGAGTCAGAGCTAACCAAGACGAGCACTGGAGCAGGTCAGCAACTTTAAATATCTAGGAGTGGTAATAGACAGCAGGGGCAACCCTGGAAACAGGCTGCACTAATGTAGTCCGACTATTAGAATAGGGATCACGGTGGGAAGGCAAACCCGGTATCCAAAAAAAGTCAGCTAAAACCGGAGGTATCTGGTTGAAAGGTGGGGATATCACAGCCTCGCTGTAAACTATGACACAACGTCCTTTTCAAGACAAAGATAAATACAAATAAAAACAAATCATTATAGTTGTAATATTCAAAATGGAGTGGGGGGTGAGTAGTATAATAGTGGTTAGTAGCTGACTCACAAACCAAGCTTGCATGTATTCAAATTCATTAACCATCAAGGTCACTCCTCAATGTGAAGTTAACCCATTAAAAAAATGTTTCAGCTGAAGTCAGATCCACTGGGCCGTAAGGCATAAAACACAGTTGTTGTTGTTACGGATCCAGCAGCATCTGGGCTCTCGCTCTTCTGCGAATGCCATGTAATGATATCTGCATGTGTTTATCAGCTGTTTTCTAGTGCCATACAAAGTGTTTCATGCATCTTACCACGGAGGAAGAAGCATTTTCCTAAAAGCATTGAGCACTAAGAGCTCAAAGAGATATTGATCAATGGTTTTATACGGGTGTGTACACAGCTGGCACTCAGGAGTATGTTGTGGTTGGATTCTGTTCAGGTATTTGTTTAGTGGGATGTGTTGGGTTTTCAGTCAGAAAATGGTGCTCTGATCCTTCCTTGTGAGTTGATTTACACTGTCATTTGGACTGGGGCTTGCCATATGTCTAGATCTCTCTTCCCGTATTTCCCATTACTCATCTGTTCTTCTTCTTCTTCTTCTTCTTCGTTCGTTCTCAATCTCCCGCTACCAAATCCTGAAAGGGCTTAAGTAGCAGAATGTAATCCAGAGAACGGAATGCGTTGTGTCGTAGTTTACAGCTTGACTGCGATATTTGCACCTTTCGGTCCAACACATCCAACTTCAGCAAGCATTTTTTGAGTACCGGATTAGCATTCCCTCTTCGATCTATTCTCTTTAGCCAGTCTGCCATGCTGCAGCATGTTATCCAGGATCTACGCGTAGAGGTGTAGAAGGGTCTTGGCAGCTCTGGTTCGCTGGCCCTGACGCTAGCAGTCAGCTATGGGTCGCTGACCACTGCAGTTCAAGCGCTGCTCAGCATCTTGATCCTACTCATCTGTTCAATCAAGTTTCTTTGTTTGCTGATCTTATGACCTGTTTGGCTGTTTGTAAAGTTGTTGCTGTGTGTGGCTGTTCTTGTCTTGATCCCTCCTTTGCTAGTCTGTCTGCCTTGTCATTGCCTGGTGTACTTGAATATCCAGGGATCCACTGCAGAACTATTTTGACAGCACTGGAAATGATGATGTGGTTGATGTCTAGAGATATTTGGATAAGGTCAGGTCTACAATGCCTAGCAACTTCTAATGCTTGAAGAGCTAACATTGAATCTGTGAAAATAAGTGTTTTGGGTCTTTGAAGAAAAGGCTGCAAAAACTATTCTCAGATGGCACAAAGCAGCTTCAAGTGCAGTGATTTCAGTTACATAGGTGGAGCAAACCTCTCCGGAAGCATCAGACAGTTCATCAGAGGATCCGTTCTGGTATTTTATATAAACGCCATAACCTGCTTTTATGGTGTCTTTAAATGCTGATCCATTCAGTATATACATGTATCCATTCATCAGGATAGGCATTAATAGTTCTTTGAGCTGCTAGATTGAGAGTATTTGAATCTGAACTTTTGGTTGTATCATCTATTAATTTTGCCTGTATTTTTGGTGTTTTAAGGAATGCTTGTGGAGGTATGTCTTTTACTACTCTCTGTAACTCTTGTCTTCTTTCTGGTAGATGGTATCTGTCTTGGATTTCCCTAACATGGTGAAGTACAGACTTTTGTTTGATTTTGTCTTTTGGCGGCCAGTTTTCCACAAGAAGTCTGTTGAGATGATCCTATTTCATTCTGCTACTTCGCTCATAAACTTCCATAACTGCTTCATGCCTCCTCATCTCAAGGGGTTCCACATGTGTGTGGATTTTGCAAACTGCGGTTGGTGTTGTCCTCATTGTTCCACTAATGAAGCATAGAGTACTATTTTGCACCCTATCCTGCAAAACTGCCCGACATATGAGGATCAGAGAGAGCAGATGTGGCCATCACCAGTGGCAACACTAGACAAGCTCTATGGCAGTGTCGACAGCCTCAGGATGACGGCTGCTTTTTTCGAAAAAATAATGGTTACTGTCTGACTGCGTACGAAGAAGAAGAAGAAGAAGCACCCTATCCAGTAATTCCAAGTTAGATTTTGAACAAGTAAGAAGCGCACTATTTTATTCTTTTGCTGAGCGCACATAACCAATGTAAAAGCCTCTCAAAGTATCCTTGCCTGAACCCCTTGATGTACCAGTAAGCCTCTTTAAGAGCTGTAGATGTCTCACAGCTGTATTCTTCACATTCTGGATGTGATGCTTGAGGTTGAGTTGTCGGTCAAGCGTGACTCCAAGATATGTGGGGTGTTCTTCTATAATCAGTTGGTGTTCCTCTAATCTCAAAATTCTATTTTGTTTGGCAACTTTGTGAAGATGGTATACACTGTCTTTTCACAGTTGATTTTTAGTTTCTATGTTTCGCAGTAGTCATGCAGTCTCCTCAGGTCTCCATTTAGTCTGTGTGCCCCACTACCAAGGTCTTCATGGCTCAGCCATATTGCCAGGTCATGAGCATATAAAGCTTTATCAGCTTTGATCTGGTCAGCCAAGTCATTGATATAGATCAGGAAAAGAGTACAGCTTAGGGATGAGCCTTGTGGTAATCCTTCTTCTAAAACTTCTTTAGAAGAAATCGCATCCTTCACCTTTTTCTGGATCGTTTGCTAAGTTTGGAAGTACTTTATCCATTTGTAGATATTAAACATCTTTATCAGATAAAGCTCAGTACAACACACTTTGCCTTAAGAAGCATCGTGAACAAAAAAAATAAAAAAAATGAATACAAATTATAACACACAAAGTTAATTGAAATTCAGACTGCCGCAATGAAACAATTGCATCTTATTGAAAGTGACAATAATGACATTAAAGGTACTTCTGGCAGAAAGCAAGAGAAAAATGAAAATTTCTTAACTCACGTCCTTTTTGCTGTAAATGCAATAACATCAGCACACAGGCAACTGAAGAAGAAGGATATCAATCAAAATTGTCGAAATTAAAAGGTTATATTAAAATATTAAGAATGAATAAAAAATGTCAGATCTGCAATTCTTTTACTGGTAAATGAAAAAGAAGAAAGGTTACGAAACAGTTTTACTTTTACCTGTTTGTAAGCATATTAATCATTCAATTCTGCCGAAGACGGATGTGTTGGACCGAAACGTGCAAATATCCCAACCCAAGCTTTAAACTAGCGACATAATGCAATCTGTTTTCTAGATTACATCCTGTACCTTGCAAAGCCCTGTTCAGGACTTGGTAGCAGGAGATTGAGAACGAACGAAGAAGAAGAAGGAAGAAGAATCATTCAATGATGTACTCTGTTTCTACAATAAACTAAGCTTTCTCTGAATGTAAAAGAAAACTTACACTATGTTTGTCTCTTTTCTTTGTGTTCTACGCCACTCCATTCTGTACATGGTGTCCATGGCCATGGGTTTCTTTGATGTTCTGTCCCTCTTTTCTTATGTCTACTAACCGTTACATTTATATTTTTTTTTAAATCATAAATTCTATAAGCTCTAGCTCCTTTCCACCTAGTCCTCTAACATTTAATGTTGCTATTTTAGTTAACTTAACTTAACTTAATTTAACTTATCTTTACTTAACTTAACTTAACTTAACTTAACTTAACTTAACTTAACTTAACTTAACATCTTTATACTGGTTTAGAAGACTCTACAGAGTCTGTATACAATCAGTTTCTTGGAAGGTTGTTTTACTGATCTGCGTCCATCTTAATATACTCAAACACTAGAGATAAGTAAACCTGCAGTCAGGTAGACCCCATCTGTAGCTGCTCTTAACAAACCAGTTGGTGGAAGGTAAAATTAACTTTTAAATTTTGTCTAGGCAGTGGCCATTAAGCCTACTCTTTTAGATTTCCAACTGCCAAGGAATTTTTAACATGCACGACACTAAACACAGGTGTCCGATCTTGCTATCCAGAGATCAGGGGAAAATTTACCAGAAGATCCACGTGAAAAACATCCCGGTCTCCACCGGGATTCGAACATGTGACCTCCAGCACCCGAAACGGACACCTTACCGTGAGACCACTCAGGTCACATGTTTTTCATATGTTGTGTGCATATTCCATAGTCCTTTACCGTTCCAAGTCTAGATTCCGTTGAGTTCTTACCCTTCAAGAAACTTAAATGTCTTTGTAGCGATAGTGTACTGCTTGTTAGAACAGTCATAGCAGAGACGTTTAATTACAAACAATTTCTTATTTACACCTCCTATTTAGTGGACATGGGGTTGAAGTTTAGAAGACAATATGCTGATCAGACATATTAGTCAGGGTCAGGCAAAACATACTGTCCAAGACCCTCACCTCGGCTTTCTATTAGCACTCCTTGGAAATGAACTGTTTTCATGGCAGCCTGGCTTACAAGGTGACAAATCGACGTGATCCCCGTAGTGGTGAGTTACTTGCAGATGAAGCCAAGCATAGCACAACCGCTTGGAGGACCACGGCCAACCTTCAACAGCACGCTCATGAGCATGTGAGGAAAGCTACTAAAACTCGCCACTTAACATCCTTTTCAGTGCTCACAAAGAAGTGACCTACTCATTGTGGGTATTCACAAACAATACATTAACAAAATATTTTTTAAAGGGTTAACTTTTGCTTAATAAAATTGTTTGTTTTTGTTAGACAAATGAACATTTTACTATGCTGAAAAAATAACCAGTATGTAAATTCTGTAATTTCTCATCTCTTCGTCTATCTGTATCGCCTTGGTTTGCTCATCTTACGAATGTTTTTTTGTTGTTGCTTAGATGTTTGCCTCACTAGTTTCTACTGGCGGAGGCGCGCCATTTTCCACCACAGACCGTAGTCCATTGGGCGATATCAGGACGCATAAACCAGTGCTTGGGTGCATGTGTGCGTCTATGTGTGCGCCCTCAGAAGCTAGACCAACTAAAGTGCAATGGAAGGGCCACACCATGAGGGCGCGTGTGAAAGTTGTGCAAGAGTGTGACTGTAGTACAGAGTCAAATGAAACAGAGTGAGGTGAGAAGAGAGCGAGCCCAGCACTCAGACCCTCATCTTACGAACACATTCCAACTACCGACTTTGGAGCTGTGACTAAGTGAAATTGCTATGTTGTTGTAATGTGATCATATCGTCTGTTTTCAGTTTGTCTATGTCCATTGAGGGTTGCTGTAGTAGAGAGGTAAGATACTTGCCTCTCAAAGTGGTGATTGGAAATGGTGTGTGATTGAATCCTACAAGTTTCAAGTGACTCCTGGTCTCAATGGAGGTAAGACCAGCATTCCTGCATCTTGAGTTCCCTTGAGACGTCTTGAATGATTGTCTTGCCACTGGTTCAAGATAGCTCGGGACGAGAGAATGTGGTTGATGACCAGCACAGTTTCTTCCTCATGATAATCCAAATACAGCGCAAGTTATATCATCAAGATAAAAGTACTGTCTCATGATGTCGCTATCATCACTTGCGACAGGGAAATAACTGTGAACTTTTACTCTTTATACACTTGTCAGTGCCGGTTGAAGTTTTATTGGTCAAAGATTTCTGCTGATTGAGGAAGCCAGCTCCATGCCAAATCCTTGTCTATCATCTACCACAACATGCATGGTAGGTGCATGATTGTACCTCTCTCCTCTCTGCCATCCTCAGTCAAAACACATATCCAAACCAAATGAGCTAAAATAATATGTAAAGAGCAAACGTTACGGTCATATGGAAGTGCAACTAGTAGAAATAGATCAAAGGAAGTCAAGAATGAGTCTTCTTCTTTTTCTTTTGTTTGCTTGAAAATTGCTCGCAGCCTGAGATAATTGCCAGAATAACACAGACAACAGTGGCGCTTGCGCGTTTGAAACCCATATGGCAGGATAAGTGGCTCGCCCTCAGCATAAAAGTTAGACTAATGCCCTCATTGGTGCTCTCAATATTTTTATATGCCTGTGAGACTTGAACCATTACTGCAGATATCCAGTGCAGAATACATGCAATGGAAATGAGGGGCTTTAGAAGACTCTTAAATGTTACATATAAGGATCGTGTCACAAACATAGAAATATGACAAAGAGTGGAAAGATGGCTTGTTATGGGCATGTCACGAGGTCTAGCGGAATTACAAATTTGATACTGCATGGTTCCGTACCAGGAAAGAGAGGGTGGGGTCATCTAAGGAAGAGATGGACAAACAAGATCACTGAGTGGTCAAACCTTTGTCCCGGTGAGGCTCGACTGGCAGCAGCAGACAGAGAGAGATGGTGTGGGAGTGTCTTCAAGTGTGCCATTATAACTTGATGGATTACAGGATGAACTGAAACTGATCTGCAATGTTGTCTTTTGCATAAAATTCATTGTCTTTTGTAGTTCACATACAGGTTCCTAAAGTTTCTATTCCAGTGTTGTTTCTATGGGCCAGTGGATTTGTCTCTGTATATCATATTATGGGCAGTTCTGTAGTATGTGCTGTCCAGTAGCTTTACTCTCATGCCTTTTGGCTCCACAGGGCAACTAAGAAATATCTCCAGTATTATTGTTTAGGCTCTTTGGAGACGATGGACTCATCACTGTACCTGCCTGATTGTCCATCATAGGCCAAATGCTATAGTGTTTTGCAAACGTAGACATATCTGCAAAATGTGCATTTATGTGACATCCTAATTGCTGTGGTTAGCATCTTGGCTGGTTTCCTCCATCGTCAAGTGGCATACCACAGCAATCAGGATGCCCCGCAAATACACAATATGAAGGCATGTCCAATCTATAGACAACAAGAACAGAAAGGGGGAGAGCAGAAATTCTTGTCTCCCCTCTGTTTGTCTGCCCCCGAAGCTGTCAGTCCGTGCTTCTTCATGTATCACTCTATTAACTAAATCTTCGTACATATTCTGTATGAGGGTTATTTACTTCTCTGGTATCCCATAGAGTCTCAACAGTTGCCATAAACTTCTTGAATCTATACTGTCAAACACCTTTTCATAGCCTATAAAATATCTGTATATGCAGGCTGATAATAATTATTTTCAGAATGACGTTAAAGTCAACACTTTGATAAATGGCAACATTTTGAAGTTCGCTTTAAATCACAATAAGTTAACTTGACAACATCACTTACTTTATAAAATCAGCCATGGGATCTTTGGTTGAATTCAACTGCAAAAAGAACACAAAATATGTATTTTTCTGTTGTCAAAGAAAATTCATGAATATATATTTATTCCATCGTTGATTCATGCCCAGACAGCATTTACGAGGTAGCTTCAAAAAGTTCCTGGAATAGTCAACATATTTGAATGAAAGATGATATTATGGAGAAAATATATTTATAAGTTGGTAATGACCTTGATGAAATGACATGGCAGACGTGACCTTCACATATACTCTCGACCAGAAGTTACAGAATTTTGTTTGTGTATTGTGCTCGTTGCGTCGTCGGAGTTGAAAATGTCCTTGATTGAACAACGCACAAATGTCAAATTCTGTGTTTTGCTTGAGAAGTCATGTTATAATAGAAGTTTTTTTAATTCCCAGGGTATTGTCTACCATGATTTCATTCCTGAAGGCCAAACGGTTAACAAGGAAATGTACGTTGATATCCTCCGTCGTCTAAGAGATGCAATCAGAAGAAAACGGCCAGAAAAATGGAGAACAAACAGTTGGATTATGTGGCATGACAATGCGCCAGCATATTGATCCATACTGGTAAAGCAGTACCTCGGAAAAGACAATGTAATTACCTTGGAACATCCTCCACATTCTCCTGACCTGGCATTGGCTGATATTTTCTTGTTCCCTCGACTGAAATCGGCACTGAAAGGACAGCAATCCAAGGATGCCGAGGACATTATCACCAATGGGACAAGACAGCTGAGAGAGGTGTCAATGGGTTCCACAATGTTTTCAGCAGCTGTATGCATGTTCACAAAAGTATGTAGTTGCTGAAATGAACTACTTTGAAGAAAATGTAGTGTAGATAATTCTATTGTTACTTAATTCTATACAATCCACTAATTCCAGGAACTTTTTGAAGCTACCTTGTATATCTCAATACGGTAGTTTAAATTTTAGCTCTGTTCTTCACGTGATCTTCTTGTATGATTCTTCACCCAGCTGTTTTCAGTTAGGCTTTTGTCATGAAGACCAAAAAACGCAGGTATCATAACTTTGCTGTAAACTACGACACAGCATAACAATGTCCTTTTCAGGAATAACACTGAAGAAGATGAAGATTGCCAACACATTATGTTTGCAATATATGAATTTAGCTTTAGCCGTTATATCACACTATAGCTCTGGGAGTCATTCCGTGTAAGAGAGAGAAATCATGATCCACTGAATAAAGTACGTGGAGATAGAAAAGGCTCTGTGCACATAATGATTACAGTGTAGCAAACTCACAAAATAGTTTAAATCACTTAAATCACGTGTCACCATAGTTACAGACAATGTTAAAAGTGTCCCCCGCCAATTTCCAGACATTTCTTGACTCACCAAACCTTGTTCTCGAAGACTCCAATATTGCATGGTCTCTATTCATGCACAGCTATAATTTTATAAGAGTGTAGGTCTACGCATGTTTAATAATCTGTATGCACCGTACCATATTAGACACCAACTTGCTGGGATAATTTTCTGATGGACTTCTTTGGATATTAGAGCATGAAGCCTGAGAAAACCAAGACTTTCTCCTGTGTTAGTATTGATGGCTTCCACATCTGCTAGTGTCCCATACGCACAACCGGTTTTTCGAAATTTCAGAATCAACTGCTGCCCCGCATTACGATGTAACATCATGGTATCTAGAAACTGTCTGGAATTTCATTGAACATCTTGTGTGTATTCTCAATCACACAGAAAGACTTGTTCAAGCTAGGAATGTCCTTTCCTCAACAGATTCCACAATTATCACAGTATCTGGCTTGACAGCCAACCTCCAGGGGGACAGAACTCTGGGGAATATTAGATGCATAGAGACTTTTTGATCATCCTGTATAAATCTTTTACCATTTTTTCAATATTTGTCAGCTCATAAAACATCATCAACTTCACCCTCAGAATGGCATCATCTGCTGTCCTAACTTCATCTACCTGCAAGCAAAAATATAAATACATTTTATAAAGTAGTTTAACACACACAATTACCAAGTCTTCAATCAATCAATCAGTCAAAGCCTGTTGCTTCTCCTGGTGCATAGGACATTGACAACATCTTGCAAGCATGCCCAGCCCTGAATTGCTCTTTCTGCAACTCTCCAGGTGTAATCGTTTAATCTTAGTTCCTTCTCTTCTCCTTGTATTTTTGGGTCTATCTCGCTTTTTCTTCTCCTGAAGATTCCACATAAGAGTTTATCTGGCTATGTTGGACTATGCCTTCAGTAGCGTATGTTCTATCTAGACCCATTTTCTTCACTTAATTTGTTGTTCCAGTGCATGCTGTTGGCTCTTTTACCATAGGTCTTCATAGGTCTTCATAGCTCACCATGTCCTGCCACTTTATGCTCATTATCCTTTGTAGCATCTGGTAATAAATGAAATGAGTCTTTGTTGTATGGACTTGGTTGTTCGCCATATCTTCACTTCATAGAGCAGCACCGACTTGACACTGATATTGAATATTCTACTTTGGTGTGAATCTTGATTTCTCTGGATCTCTAAATGTTGTTTAGTGTCAGGAATGCCCCTCTTGCCTTTCCAATTCTGTTCTTTGCATCTGCATCTCTTGATGTGTCAATTGTGCTGTCCAAATAGGTAAATGTATCCACTTCTTTCAACGGCTCTCCCGCATGATTGATTCTTTGTATTATGCCTAGTGTTGAGTTTAAAAAGCTTGGTTTTCTTCTTGATGTTATTCAGTCCCAATTCGGCTGATTGTTCTTTCATCCTATCAAGTTTCTCTTGAATTTAGCTATGACTGTGTGACAAAAGTGAATGACCAAGACTTGATGCTACAATTTTCTTGTTACTGATAAATTGGCACTTCTGCTTTTACCCTCAGTCAAACATTCAGTTGCATTATTATGTTTATGAGTGGTTGTAGGTTGTAAAAGTAGTTCCATAGCACTGATGAAGTGTTACATGATTCATTTAGCAAGGTCTTAGTTTTTATGAGATGAGATTAAAATTTCCTCTTCTGACTATAAGTTTGGTATCCATTTACACTTTGGTAGACTGGAGAATTGATAACCTCACCATGTTGTTGGTTTTGTCATTTACAGTTGGTTGTTGTTTTGAAGGCCCACAATGAATAAGTTTACTCTTTTGTACGCCCTGAAAAGGACGTTAAGTGGTGGGTTGTAGTAGTTTTCCTCATATCCCGAGCATGCTGATGAAGGTAAGCCGTGGTCCTCCAGGCAGTTGTGCTATGCTCAGCTTCATCTGTGTGGTGCTCACAACTATGGGGATCAAAATTCATCAGCCAGGCTACCTTGAAAACAGCCTGTTTACAGAACTCGCTACATGGAAGAGAGATTGTGGTCTTGGTCAGTGTATTGCGCCTAACTCTGACACGACGTCCTGGTCAGTGTATTGCGCCTAACCCTGACACGACGTCCTGGTCAGTGTATTGCGCCTAACCCTGACACGACGTCCTGGTCAGTATATTGCGCCTGACCCTGACACGACGTCCTGGTCAGTATATTGACCCTAACCCTGACACGACGTCCTGGTCAGTATATTGCGCCTGACCCTGACACGACATCCTGGTCAGTATATTGACCCTAACCCTGACACGGCATCCTGGTCAGTATATTGACCCTAACCCTGACACGACGTCCTGGTCAGTATATTGCGCCTGACCCTGACACAACGTACTGGTCAGTATATGTGCCTAACCCTGACACGACGTTCTGGTCAGTATATGTGCCTGACTGGACTAGCATTTCAGTTCCCCTCCTTACCATGTAATAACCATTGTTATGAAATAGCACTGCAAATGATTGGAATCAGGTTTTCCTAAATGCTGGTTAGGGGGACCAAATGCAGTATTGGACCTTTTCAGTTCTTTTAACAATCAACGTCCTTGAATACGGAACAGTTCCATGTGTACTTAGTTGCCATAGCAAAGATACTGATTATTCCTGCAGCAGTTCACTGGTTGTACACACTTCTGTCTGCTCTGTCCTCTCAGTATAAAGACGTTAAGTTACTTAAGTTAAGTTGTGCTGCTGACATGTTAAACTTTTGGAGTGTTTATTTGATCCCCTCTATTCATCATCACTGGAATGAACCTCTTGCTTGTAGACCTGAAACCTTCATGTAGTATGACCTCTCTGTATGTTGATCATACTGCAACTTTGTCAGTTGTCCAAAGCACTATATTTTCTGTACTTTAATATATTAATATATCAATATAGTCTTCACAGTTTTTCACAATGTACTGCTGTAAATTTTGTCATGAATTGTCTTTACTGCTGCGCTTCATACACAGCGCATCCAACAGGTCTTAATCTTACGTTTGTGCCTATCTAATAATGTCTATGTTTGACACTGATAACATAACATAAAGTTAATCTATGTGTTTATCATCTATTTCATGTCTATACTGATGGATCTGATTTTAAGGCCAACATTAAAGCAGGATATGGAATCTACATAGAGTATGTAGACAGAACATCTGATGAGCTGTTTGATGCCTGTGGGGAGATGTGTTCAAATTATGAGGCAGAAATAACATCACTGGAAGTAGCTCTGCGCCACTTGAGGACTGTATTTAATGCTTTCCCATCAAAAACCCAAAGCATCGTAATCTTTACAGACTCATTATCTGCCCTTCAAGTTCTAGAAGATGGTGGTCACTGTAGGCCTGAACTTACCCAAATATCCCTAGATGCCAACCAACTTCTCACATCCCATGAAGTCAGAATAGTTATACAATGGATCCCTGGTCACTCAAATACACATGGCAGTGACAAGGCAGACAGACTGGCTAACAAGGGAGCAAGTCAAGAACAACAATACACACCAACAACCCTACAGACAGTCAAACTGACTGAAGACTGTGAACAAAGAGGCCTGGCTGAATAGATGGGCAATGGGAAATACTGGGAGAGAAACCTACAAACATATGGCCCTCCCAAATCCCAAAGACAACATCAACCTCCTGAAAAGGAGAGATCAAAGCACAAATTTCCGACTTCGCACTCAATACATACAACTTAACAGTCGCTTGAACAGAATCCAACTAGAACATACTCCAGACTGCCGGCTGTGCACACATCACTATGAAACTTTTGAACATCATCTTTTTGAATTTCTGGCCCTTGCAGGTGTTAGCAAAGAGCTTTTTCCTCAGAGGCCAGACAAATGGAACACTTTGTACAGAACTAAACAACAGGTTACAAACACTTGCAAATACTACTATATGGCATTGGGCCAGAGGGCAGGAGCCCAAAGGCCGCTGGATCAATAACCAACCAAACCAAACCATCATCTATTTAGTAGACATAGTGATACTTGATGTTTGAGCATCAGAGTCAACTGGTAGTCCACCTTATTTGCCTTTTGAATTATATTTTCTATCTCTTTCTAGTCTGACGTCATCAGTGAAGACACTTCTCAGGTATGTAAAATCCTGTACCTGCTTTAGGGTTTTGATAACCGCATTGTGTCTGTTGACGGTTAATTGTTAAAGTTTCTGTTTTGGCGCTGGTTAAAATATTGTTCATTGGAAAATGAGGGAAAATAAATCTTACATTGTAGTAAAACTGGTCAGCTATAACTTTCAGCACAGTAAAGATGTGTCCATTTGCAATCATCCGAGTTTTATTGTCCGGATCTACTCCATGCCATCTGAAGTTATGAAGCCTTGGAGGTGAAGCAAGATATACCTCAAATTAAATAAGTGTTCTCAAAGAGACATTTAACTACATCATTTTATAAGCACATTTATTTTGGCCATGTTAAAATCTCTTTTCAATGTCAAGAGCTTTAAACCTATTTATTTTCAGCAAAATTGTACAAGTTGTATGCTTGCATGGAGCTAGCAATCACATTAGGCAAAACAAATTGCTACCAAAACTACCAAAATGGGGGTCTCTGTGGCAAAGTGGTCAAGCCATTTGCCTCGTGTTCAGACGGACGAGTTCGAATTTGAGCTGCAACGGTCGGTTCATGATGTAAATTTTTCAGAAGATCCCTGGATTCACCCTTGAAGCTATTGAGTATGTGCTTTGTGCGATGCTCTCTGCAGCCAAGGATACCTTTCTGCTGAGAAAGACCGAGCATATGGTTAAACTCGAGGCGATGAAGTCGAGCCCTTGCCTTTAACTTAACTTATCTAACTTACCAAAACTACAACCGTAAAAAGATTTTGTAAAGTTTTGGTGCAGTTTTTCTACAGAAGGCCACCTGTAGTGGTGGCTTTATACTCTGGCTGGAGGGGAAAATGGACAAAAAGAATACTTTATGGTGCTTCACTAATATGCTGTCTATGTGGCACATTGCTGTTCACTGTTTTGGCAGTTTTTCACGATCATGCCCTCAACAGCTGAGTCAGAGAAGTATGACAACATCTATACCAGCTAAAGATCTCACACAACAATGAATGCCCATGTGGAACAGAGGGCCAGCATTCTGAACACATTCTACACGAATGCTCACTCTATAGAGAAATAAGATACGAGATCTGGCCAGAGGGTGTGGAATTGAGACAAAAACTGTGGGGCAGCCGCCCCGACCTGGTGAAGACTGCAGATTTCATCATGATGACTGGCCTGCAGATATAGCATGACCAAAGACTGAGCGCAAAGAAAGAAGAAAAAGAGAGAAGTACGATATATGCCATTTTGGATTTGTAGTGTAAATCTATATACAGTATTCTATTTATTGCTTTATCCACCAATTTTTCAAACTTTATGGTTATCAACATCTCTAAAATAAAATCATAAGAAGAGAAACTAGATTATCTTGAGAGAACAGATCCTGGATGAGGCTAATCAGTTGAATCCCTTGGAGCTGTAATAAACTCTAACAGAAGAATGAACAATTAGTTGATGGCATGAAAAGCTGCGGCTGGGAGACTTTGTCAAGTTATAAATAGAGGATTTAATGCTATGGTAAAGGCTCTCAGAAACCAGGGCATCTCAAAAACCTATATAAAACTGATTGAGGAAACCGACAAAGACTGAAAAATAGTTATCGCACTATATCCCTATCTAGTATATGTTCTGATAGCAGGAGGAGTCTGACAGGACAATACCATCTCTCCAAAACTATTTACAGCGGCTCTCAAAGAGATCTTCCAACAATTAAATTGGATTGACAGAGATGTAAAAATAAATGGTGAGTGGCTCATCCATTTATGATTTGCAGATGAAATTGTGCTCATTAGTCATACCCTTGAGGAAACTCAATAATCCTCAAATGACCTAAATGGGGTCAGCAGAGCTGCTAGTCTGAATATAAATAAAAACAAAACACAATGCCTCAGAAACGTCTACTGTTTGATTCAGGACAACAAACTGGGAAAGAAAACCTTTGAGTATGTCAACTCATATCTACCTAGGTCAAGAATGAATGTAAACCACAAAATCTACCACAAAATCTTGACGCAACGCAGCTAGGTTGTTCTTTAACTCAGTTAAGCTAATAGTCCAAGAGATGAAAGACACCATGGCAAGAGCACACACTTTCAATTTCATGGTCATTCCAGCAATGATTTACGGATGCAAAGTGTGGAGCTTGTGTAAAACAAATGCTGAGAAGATCAGAATCACTCAGAGAGCAACAGAATGACATGTACTGATATTTCAATAAGGGATAAGATTCGAAATGAAGAAATCCTACGTCAAACTTTGTTTGGGGACGAAGTGGAAGCAGCTATATTATGTAATATTGTTGGGCTGGACACGTAGTGCTCATGCCTGACAAGAGATGGACACGTAGAACATAGCCTGTACCCATCCATTGGGCTGCCCACCTATGCATGGCAAGATTGACCAAACAAAGACCTAGGTCTGCATTGGTCCAGCATTGCAAAATATTGGGGCACATACAGAATTATGTTGGTTTCCACACATACTGATAACACGGACAATGTGAATGTGAAATAGAGAATTCATCAGCGAAATAGAAATAGAATGGAGGACAAAGATATGATATCTTCTTCTTCTTCGTACGCAGTCAGACAGTAACCATTATTTTTTCGAAAAAAGCGGCGGTCATCCTGAGGCTGTCGACACTGCATAGAGCTTGTCTTGCAGTTCCACTGGCGATGGCCACATCTGCTCTCTCTGATCCTCGTATGTCGGGCAGTTCTGCAGCAGATGTTCAGCGGTCATTTTACCGGTACCGTATGGGCATTCGTCGGTACCACCTATCTTCAATTTGTTGAATAGGTGGTACCTCAATCTATTGTGGCCAGTGCGAAGTCTGAAGACAACGACCTGCTCTCTTCTGTTCAACTGGTAATAGGCATCGTTTTTGGTGTAACCAGTATGTTCGGTTTCCCATTTGGTCATGTATCTGGCTTTGATAAGCCGTTTTGACTCTTCGTACGTCATACTAGTATCTGTTTGTGGTAGTCTTGCACCTTCTTTTGCCAGTCTGTCTGCCTCCTCGTTGCCTTGGATGTTGCAGTGTGATGGGACCCACTGTACCACTACCCTTTTTGGTGCGGACTGCTGGCACAGTTTGCAGAGTGCTGCTCTTAAGTCATTAAGCTCAGTGTTTTTCTGGCTTTTTAGCGCTGTGACTACGGCGAGTGCATCTGTAAACAGGACTATATGGCTTTCATTTTCTTTATGTGTCACCATTTCTTCCACTGCCGCCCTCAGTGCCTCTGCCTCCGCTCTGAAATTGCTTGTGTACTTACCAGTAGCGAATGACAGTGTTATTTTTCTGCCATTTGGTAGGTTCAGGAATGCTCCTGCCCCTCCATTCTGTGTAGTGTTTGTTACAGAACCGTCGGTGTATGCATGGGTCCAGTCCATGCTTGGGTAGTTTTTCGATATAAAGCTTAGGGTAGTATCTCTCCTTTCTTTTTCAGTCTGGCCGTTTTTGTTTCAAATACCTGGTATATTTTCTACCACCTCTGGAAATATATCCTGCCTCCAGGTAGGTTTTCGTAGAGTAGTGATGGGTTTTGGTGTTGTTAGTGTGTTTATGTGATCTTCGTGCATCTTTGCTTTGGCTATTTCTGCAAAGTTTCTCCGCTTTAGTTTCCCATTTCCCAAATTGTTTAGTCTCTGGTGCATTGGATGGTCGGTCAGTCTTCGGAGTTTCTCTGACTGCAGCTGGGCTCTGCAGTCTCTTCTGCCGGTCATGGATTGCAGTTTTGTAATCTTTTCAAGTTCTACAATTGGCATTGACTTCATGCCTCCTGTTATAACTCTCATGGCTTGGTTTTGAAGTTTGCTAACTTTATCGAAGTTCGCCTTTGCTGCTGTTGTCCATGCCGCAATGCCATACTCGAGAACTGGTCTCACTCTTCCAGTGTACAGTTTCTTTAGTATGCTTTCGTCTGCTCCCCAGCTTGTGCCAGCAAGTTTCCTCATGATTGCCATTCTTTCTCTGGCTCTCATTCAGTTTCTCTCGATCTGACTTTTCCATGTCATGTGCCGATCAAATGTGACTCCCAGATAGTTTGGGTTGTCGTTTGGCTGCAGGAATTTGCCATTTAAACTTAACTTGGTATTTTGGGGTTTGATTGAAAGCGAGAATATTGTGCATGTGGTTTTCTCCTCGTTTATTTTGACCAGCCATGAGTTCGCCCACTCTTCCAGCGATGTTAGGGCCTGCTGCATCCGATTTCTTGCTATGGTGAGATTCTTTTCAGAGGTCCACATAGCCAGATCGTCTGCAAACATTGAGCTATGGACTCTTCTTGGTATATTCTCTGTAATGTCGTTTATATACACCAGGAAGAGTGTGGGTGACAGTACTCCCCCTTGGGGTACTCCCTGCTCGAGTGTCACCTTTCTGCTCATCTGCCCTTGTACTTGGACTCTGGCCGTTCTGTTTTTGAGGTAGTGGTTGATCCACTTGTACATTTTCCCACAGACATCACTTCTTCTTAGCTTGACTCTAAGTCCATCTTTCCAGACTATGTCCAATGCCTTTTCCAGGTCCACCCAAACCGCTACTGTGTGTTTCTGTGCCTGGTAGGCATCTTCTATTTCCTGGGCTATGAGAATGACCTGGTCCTCAGTGGATCTGTGCTGTCTAAAGCCGGCTTGCTGTGGAATTAGTATTCGTTTTTCTTCCAGATATGATAAAATACTGAAACACCTCTAACTTACATAAACGGGTCATGGGTAAAGATCAAACAACAAACACAAACTCCAAACCCCAGAAATGGGATAACTAAGGAAGTTAGTTCAGTTAATTTGAAAAGTCCGCAATGTCACAATATGACAGGGTCCTGAACCAGTGGGAATTTGAACAGCTCTCGTTAGTTAGTTGTCTTGCCACTTATACCATTGAGCATCGTGGGAAGCTTAAGTCGTCTGTCCGACACCAAGTTCGTTGTGTCGGTCATTGATGAGCCAGTGTTGTTGGACAATCACTCTAATGTCATCTATCCACCTGTCTTGTGGTACCTTCTTGCCCTGTAGTCACATATTTGTAAGCATAGATGAAAGTTGATGAATGTGCATTCTCACAAGATGATTGAACAAGCATTTTTTTGTCCTGGAAATGTACACCGCACAAGCTGTAGTGCCGCTCATATTTCAAATGTCTATGTTTCACTGTTTGTATTTCCTGGTAACACTAATGACCCTTCTGAAATACTTAATTTCACACGTCAAAATTCTACTCTTGCGTTCCTTGGCACTGGTAGTACAGAGTAGGCATAAATATACTGTTTATCAGCTATTGTCTTGTTGCCAAACTGATGCTCAGGTACCTAAGCAATGGTGAAAGCTGATTAGTCATAACAGATGCTTTCTGACACCTAGTCTCGATTTCTCTGCTGAGCCTACCGTCTGCCAAAACATACTTTCCAAATACCTGCTCATGGGTCTGTTAAAGAGCGATATCATTTACTCGTATGTTGAGTGGCCCAGGTGTTCTACTGATCCTCATAGTTTCTGTCTTTGTCTCGTCATTTCGCATTTTGTATGCTCTGGTTGCGATAATTAGGTTGGCAAAGTGACAGAAGACTGGCCGCCTTAGAAAACCAATGAGATGAAGCGCCAGTGAAACACACCTCCAGGACAACCCAGAATTACATGGAAGAAGATCCTTAGACATTCTCTTTAGTACCAAAAACATGGCTCAAGCTATACTAAATAGAAGACAACTGATAGGATAGGATGGCTTTCTTCATGGCCAGCCTCTACACTCCAAAATAGAATGGGAGCAACAAAGTAAAATACACGAACACACATTTTAAAATTTGCCTCACCATTCATTGTCTCTCAGCATGAATAGAGTTGGGCCATACTGGATTCTTCTCAGCACTTCTTCAGTTTTATCAACTTTACTGTACACTACCAACACCTCATTAGCATCCAGTGATATTAAGTCTTTGACTTTGACACTTTTGTGAACAGTTTCATTCAGGTGTTTTGTACAAGGTCTGAAAAATATGCAAATATTGGTTGAAATATAAGCAAGGAAAAATCTCAAATTTGCCATGGGAACAATAACAAAAGATCCACACATTTAAACCTATGTAAGTCTTTAATAATGAAAAGACAAATGAAAACATAAAATGAAGTTAAAAAAAAATGTCATTTTTAAAGGCAAAGAAAATCAGTAATAAAATCCAATCATTTCTGCAAACAATCTTATTTGAGTATATATTTTTTTAAATAGTCCTAGTAGTGTGCCGGGGTCTTTGTGTATCACATGGAAAAGTACCACTGCCTCACAGAGAACATGTCGTAAGAGGCGACTAATTGTGTGACATGGCATAACATCAGCCATGGTTAGGTGGTTTGTTTAGAGTAGCATAGATACACCTAACAGACTGCGGGTCTACTTTGCTCTAGTGTTTGAGTCTATTAAGATTGACTCGCACATCGGTTGACCGTAAGCTCTTGTCCCAATGCAGCGGAGTATTAAGCTACTCGAGCCTAGCCCACTAAGAAAGGAAATCCTTCTCCCAGTTACATCCAACTCATACCAGAGCTGGGACCTCCACAGGGGCATCTGTCCCTTTAAAAGTACAAGTCTATTAAGAACTAAGAATTAAGATTATTAATTAAACCATCACTGCCAGAATGGAATGCACAAAAATACATTACTAGATGTTTCTTGTAAGAGATAAGATGCAGTAGTTGACTTGAACTTTGTACGAAACAAAAAGAAGAAAAGGAAAACACAGACACAAAAATACACAAACACGTCTATACTATATTTCTGAAAGTTTGTTTATTTGTATATCTGAAGATGCCATAACTAGAGAATGTAAAGACATACATATCAAGCTGAAATTTTAATTGAACATTCTATGTATAATTTATAGATCAATACAATACATACAATACAATACAATATTCTCGACTTCAGTCCGGCGGGTGTGCTGTATGTGAGGTAACCATCAATGTCCTATATGCAATTCGATCTTTCCCTGTGTTGTACCATTTCGGACCTAGGTCTCTCAGCAGACCATCTTGCCATCGCGTGGGTGGGCCGCCGCATGGTCGTGTATAATCATATGGCCACCAAAACATCATTCTGAGTGTCCATCTGTTATTTGGCATGCCCAGTGGTATTTGCGAGACAACGCAGTCTCCATGACGTCTCGAAATAGAGTGCGTTCTCAGATTTCAGCGTTGTGGATTCGATCTGTGATAGAGATCCTGAGGATGTGTCTTTCCATCGCTCACTGGGTAAATCGTAGTTTCTCTGCATCCGTGTTGTGTAGATTCTTCTTCTTATTTTTCTTCGTACGCTGTCAGACGTCAACCTGTATTTGTTTGAAGACAGCAGCTGTCATCCTGAGGCTGTCAACACTGCCATAGAGCTTGTCCAGTGTTGCCACTGGTGATGGCCACATGTGATTTCTCTGGTCCTCGTATGTCGGGCAGTTTTGCAGCAGATGTTCAGCGTCATTTTCCCTGTACCACAAGTGCATTCATCAGTGCCACATATCTTCAGTTTATTGAATAGGTGGTACCTCAGTCTGTTGTGGCCTGTGCGGAGTCTGAAGACCACGACCTGCTCTCTTCTGTTGAACTGGTAATAGGCATAATTTTTTGTGTAGCCAGTATGTTCTGTTTCCCATTTCGCCATGTATCTGGCCCTAATAAGCCTTTTGGACTCTTCGTAGATCACACTAGAATCTGGTTGTGGTAGTCTTGCACCTTCTTTTGCCAGTCTGTCTGCCTCCTCGTTGCCTTGGATGTTACAGTGGGATGGAACCCACTGTACCACTACTCTTTTTGGTGCGGACTGCTGGCATAGTTGACAGAGTACTGCTCTTAAATCATTAAGTTCAGTTGTGTAGATTGATTTCACATCTATAGATCATGGCTGGCATGACCACAGAATTTGCAGACTTATTTCAAGTTGCTATGATCATTTGTTTATATATATGTGGAATACAATTTTTTTACCTAATAAGCCACATCATCAAATATATTTCAAAAATAGGCAGTTATCTAACAAACAAATTTGGCATCAGGGGCTTCAACTTGGCCACTTGAATATTTCTTCATGAGTTATGGGCATACAGTTATATGGTTGCACAAAGATATTATTTACCATCAAATACTGACATGATGATATGGCACCATGAACATTATCGATTTTGATTACAAAAAAATTTCAAATTTTCTTCTATTCATGAACTGTTAATAAAAAAAAATGTTGTTTTTTAGGCAAGGCCAGGTAGTATAGCACTTGTATGTGTATGTATATACACATAAATATATATCCTTATGGAGGAATATAGAGAAACATGTGTTTTAATTTTGTTGAATGACCAAAATAAGAAGGATCACCCTTTTTATGCGTCATTAAAGACATTTAGTGGCGGATTGCTGTAGCTTTCCTCACATCCAAAGAGTGGTGATGAAGGTGGACTAGGATCCTCCAGGTGGTTGTGCTATGCTTGACTTTACCTGCGTGTCGCTCACTACAACGGGTGTCTCATTAATCCCCCACCTCGTTAGTCAAGCTGTCATGAAAACACCTCGATACCAGGGAGGACTATGGGGAAGTCGAGTTGAGGGTCTTGGCCAGTATATTTTGCCTGACCCTGACTTTCATATTTTATGAACTTGTTTTGCCTGACCAGACATTAGTCTTCCTCCCAAAATATGTGTTTTAAATGTTATATTAGCAACTCTGAAATTCTATTGCATTTATTTATTTGTCTAATTTTGCTCCTAAAATTATCCTTTGACATAAGAATAACAAATTATTACATTTCTAAATCCTTGAATATTTTATGCACCCAAGTAAATTGGCAATGCAGTGATTTTTGCATTGGAGACCATTGACCAGAGAATGACAACTTCATAAAAATGGAGTAGGTGTTGCTTGCCTTTTTAAAATAAGAGTGTACTAACGTGATAAAGAAAAGATATATTAAATACGAGGCATGTTCAAATGAAACCAGAATTAACTGCACCAAGTGAACATACATACAATGCACATGATGACGACAATTCTGGTGTAAACAGCACATACCAACTGTCACATTTGCAAAATTGAATTATCCTCAGACATAGTTTCCTCAGCAGACCGTTGAAAACAGGGCGGGTGTGATTCGGAATCTGTCCAGAGTTGATCCATAAGCAGTGATTTGGTTTCTAACAGCTGAAGGTTATCAACTAACTGACATTCATTGCAGAATGCAAGCAGTTTATGGGGACAAAAGTGTGTAGAAGACAACAATGAAGAACTGGACAACGATGTTCAAAGGACGTGAGTTAATGAAAGATCTTCCGAGACCAGGTCAGGCGCATATTGTTGCGTCAAATGATGCCATCACCAAAATTGATGCAGCAATTCGGGTCACCACACACTGCCGGCATTCTGCAATGAATGTCAACTGGTCGACATCTTTTAGCTATTAGAAACCAAATTGCAGCTCGCTTATTAACTCTGGACGGATTCTGAATCACACCCGCCATGTTTTCAACGGTCTGCTGAGGAAACTATGAGTCAGAGAAAAATGAAATTTTGCAAACTTGACGGGTAGTATGTGCTGTTTACACTTGAATTACTTCATCATACGCATCGTATATATGTTCACTTGTTGCAGTTTGGTTCGGTTTAATTGAACATGCCTCGTAGTAAAGCTATAAATGATCACTTATTTAATTTGTTACTAACCCATTCTTGTGCTTTGTTTTGCCATTTTTATATTCAATTATCAGATATTGTTTTTGACTTGCTGAGTAGCAGATCATCTTCACGAACACTTCTTGAAACAGGAACAGCTGACGAAATAAAATTTGGCACACAATGGTAACAAAAAAGTCATAACCATGAAGAGCTTGTCAACAATTATTATCTAATTTAGTTCTAGTGCTATTGTTTCAGATACAATTAAAAACTCTATTTTGTCTCTTTAAATGTGATCTTATTTTTTACAAACTCTTATTTAAATTGACACAGATGTGACTGCTGTACGTTTGCAAGGACTTCTATTTCTCCTATTCTAATCAACTTCCCTATAACCTGGAGAGCTGAAATTGTGTACACAGTATCTACTAGTGTGACCTCTTAATTTATCAAATTTTGACAGATTCTGGACATGTCATTCAATATTGTTTATCAAAAGACATAGTTTTTGTATATTTACTTATGGTAAATTCCACTTGTGGTCTACCAGGGTCTTTGTGTTTGACAAGGACAAAAATAGCACCACTGTCCCACAGAAAACATGTCGTAAGTGGCGACTAACTGTGTGACATGGCATAGCACCAGTTATGATTAGTTCGTTTGTTAAGAGCAGCATAGATGGCACCTAACAGGCTGCGGGTCTACTTTGCTTTAGCGTTTGAGTCTATTAAGATGGACTCGCACATTGGTTAACCACCTTTCGCTATGCTTACCCCAGCGTAGTGAAGTAATAAGTTGCTCAAGCCTAGCCCACTAAGCAAGAAATTCTTCTCCCGGTTACATCCAGCTTATACCAGAGCTAGGACCTGCACAGGGACATTTGCCCCTGTAGAAGTACAGGTCATCAAAGAAATAAGAAATTCCACTCATTTATAATCTTGTGACCCTAAATCATGCTGCATTTTCAGAAGATTTTGAGCCAAAACTCATGGTACATTTGCCGGTAAAGTCCACAAAGACCCAAAAACAAGAAAACATATCTTAAAATAAATAAATGCTTGTACTGAAAACTTAGTTAAAAAAATATTTACATGTAATTAAATAGTTTCTTCACCATCCAGAACATCAATGAATATTATGCAAATATTATTTGATATAAGTAAAGAGTTTTTGACTTATTAAATGGCACTTTTGACTTATTAAATGGCACTTTTGACTTGGGACGTTTACCCGGATTTTTTTGTTTTTGCGTTAACCTTATTTCTCTAAATCTCTGAGGCGATGTGCGTTGCACTGTGGTTTTTATTTTGCGCCTGTCGGCCCAGTGCATCCGACTTCAGCATGCATTTTATGTAAGGGTCTGCTTCCTCCTGCATTTTCTAAGGGTTTGCTTCCCTAGGGTAATGGCCGGTGATGTGATGGTGATCAAACCCAGCACCTTCGCATTGTGAGCCTTGCCACTTAACCACTAGCCCATGCCTTCCCCTAAATTAACTAGTGTAGAAACCTTACCCTCTGTGGGCCTTCTTCAATCCTTGCACTGCCGTCTTTACTGTAGATAAGAGCCTGGAAGGATAACAAATGATGCAGGCTGATACAATCACAGTATATATAGTAGGAAAACTAAACTCAGGCTATGTAATAGTAATGTCTTAACCATGCCTCTATTTGGTTTGGAATGCTGGAGAATGACAAAAAAAGATAACCAAGAGATTAAAAACCTTTCACCATGCATGCCTTCACAGAATTATCAGAGTGTTATAGCCAGACAAAATATCGAATGACAAACTCCTACAGGACAACATCCAAGAAGATGTGGACAACATTACAAGATAGAGAACATGGAGATGGCTCTGGTATGTCATAAGAATAAGTCTGGACTTGCCCACAAAAACAGCACATAGTGGATGCAAAAAAGGTAAGAGAAGGAAAGGTAGACCAATAACTACTTGGAGACGTACAATGGAGGATAAGCTGTGCTGTGCATCCCTGACATGGGGCACTGCATAAAAAAGTTGCCAAGACAGAAAAACATGGAAAGTTCCTGTAGAAGTCTTATGTGCCCCAGAGTATTAAGAGAATTAGATACAAAAACCAGGTAATGTTTTCTGACGTCCTATTCCTTCAGGTTCATTTTGGAACAAATCATTCATTAGTTTTTTTGGGCTGCCATTAACAACAGGACTCTAGTTGACTTAGATTCCTTGTCCACCGTTCTTTGCCAGGTATTCTTGACCTCCCCTTTGTTCTCCTCCACTGTAAATTCCAATTCAGTACATGTCTAGTTATATTGTTGGCTTTCTATCTCTAATCTGTTTGGGATAGAAGACTCTGCAACTTATGACGTTGAACACCTTACAGTTTATAAAGGAAAGAAAAGAAACTGCTGAATGCCATTTTCTTCTGGTTTTGAAAGAAAGCCTTAGATACAAGAAGCAATGCCCCATATAGGCCAATGATATAGGAATAAGAAAAGAAAAAAGGTTTCTTCTTCATTAACTCTTCTTACTCTCTAGCTGCACTGGTTGCTGTGTTCCTTGTCACAGATCTGTATTTGCTTTTACATATGGCCAACTGAGACAAAGCATTTCATAGGAACATCTGTTTGTGAATGCATGCAGCCTGAATTTCTTAGTTGCTTGGACAGTGACTGACATCAATAAACTCCCTCCATTTCATCTTGCATACAGACATCCTTTGTACAGTGCCCCAACTCTGATTCATGATTATCATTTTGTTCTCTACGGTTCTTTGCCACATTGCCTTAGGTCGACCTCTCTTTTGTCTTCCTTCTGAGGTTCATACCAAGGCAGTTCTGGCGATGGAGTCTGGTTCTTTTCTTAGGACATGACCTATCCATTTCTAGCAGTTGACAGATCGTGATAGAATTCACATCTTTCTGATTGCTCTGGGCATGCAGCTCTAGGTTGATGATAGTGTTTGGCTTGAAAATTATATGAATCTTTCTTAGGCAGGTTCTGTGAAAAAATGACAACTTGGATGGGCTTTATTCTGTTATTCTCTAACACTTTGCCCCATATAATCATGCAACTCTTTTATAATCTTAGTTTGGTGTTCTTGATGTACTGTGATGACTTTGTTTAAGCTAGCAAAGGCTGTTCTGGCTTTGGTCATTCTGCTTTTGATGTCTTTATCTGTCTGAATGTTATACTCTTAGTAATATACCATGTTTCTTGCTGAAGTTGGATGTGTTGGACTGAAAGGTGTAAATATTGCAGTCAAGCTGTAAACTATGACACAACGCATTCCGTTCTCTGGACTACATTCTCCTACTTAAGCCCTTTCAGGGTTTGGTATCGGGAGATTGAGAACGAAAGAAGCCAAGCCATATACCATGTTTCCAAACCACAAAGGACATTATGTTGATGCATAGCTATTGAACCTTGTACACCACTTACAAAAGATTCATGGAACAGATTCTCTTGAGGTAAATGTGCCATAGTAGCAGTCCCGAGCAGAGATGAGGACAGAATCAGACATGCTGCAAGATGTAATCTCATTTGACTTTGAAGTCTAAACCTGCCATGGCAGATTATGCTGCACTTGGAACATGCATGTAAGAATTTGATTATGTGGCTGTTGTGCATTCTTTTCATTCAGGCAGCTTGTTTTCTTTGAGCCCCAACAATGATATTCCCCTCTGCAATCGGTAGTGTGCCAGATGGAGCAGTTCTGTACAAACGTCTCGCAGGAAGTGACATCAATGATTAAGCGCTTCAAGTACATATTTATGTAGCATTTCTTCTGTTCTCCTGACTAAGACCTGCTTGTTCTGAGCTTGCTGACGTAAACTGCATAATAGTATGGATGTTGCATAAGAGTATGGATGTTGCACAAGAGTATGGATGTTGCATAAGAGTATGGATGTTGCATAAGAGTATGGATGTTGCATAAGAGTATGGATGTTGCATAAGAGTATGGATGTTGCATAAGAGTATGGATGTTGCATAAGAGTATGGATGTTGCATAAGAGTATGGATGTTGCATAAGAGTATGGATGTTGCATAAGAGTATGTATGTTGCATAAGAGTATGGATGTTGCATAAGAGTATGGATGTTGCATAAGAGTATGGATGTTGCATAAGAGAATGGATGTTGCATAAGAGAATGGATGTTGCACAAGAGTATGGATGTTGCACAAGAGTATGGATGTTGCATAAGAGTATGGATGTTGCATAAGAGTATGGATGTTGCATAAGAGTATGGATGTTGCACAAGAGTATGGATGTTGCATAAGAGTATGGATGTTGCATAAGAGTATGGATGTTGCATAAGAGTATGGATGTTGCATAAGAGTATGGATGTTCTACATGTTTGATCATAGATGCCATCTTGTATGTACATATTGCGGTGAAATCAAATGTGTTGGGCCATAGGGTGTAAGCTAAGACACATGATTTCAACCCTTCACTGCTAAAAAACGGATAACAGAACGCTGCTACTCTTTGGTGCATGTCAATAGTGGTGGACCTTTTAACTGCAAACATAACGTTATGTTATTTTTCTGCACCATGATGGCATGTGCAGGACACACTTGACATCCTTAGCAACCATATTAACAAGCTGCAATACAAAGGCATGGTTTTTAAAATTTCTATTCCACATTTAAGGTTTTCATTTGACGCCCCCTCGTATAAATGGGGAGCGGAAACTTACGTCTCGCCAGGCAAAACATACTGGTCGGACATGTTAGTCAGGGTCAGGCGAAACATACTGGTTGGACATATTAGTCAGGGTCAGGTGAAACTTACTGGTCCAGCCCCTACCTCACTTTCATGTAGGTCTCCCTGGAAACAGGCTGTTTATATGGCAGCCTGGCTAATGACGTGATCACCGTAATATGGAACGACATGCAGATGAAGCCAAGCATAGCACAACCAACTGGAGGACCTCAATCCAACTCCACCAGCACGCTTGGGATGTGCGAAACGCTAGTGCAACCTGCCACTTGACACCCTTTTCAGGGCCCACAAACGAGTCATCAAACTCCTTGTGGGCATTCAAAAACAACAATATATGTATGTATATACATACATCATACATGCATACATTTCCCCCACAGACACACGCTTAACTTATAGTCTAATTTAATCTTTTCTGTGATTATCTTATAAACCTGTATTGTCCCCTCAATTCTTCTTTTTTCTAGACACTGTAGGCTGGTTTTTCTGAGTCTTTCCTCAACTGTAATTCTAGAATCCCACTATTAATTTTGTTGTTCTTCTTTGTGTCATTTCCAGCATGTTTACATCTCCTTATGATAAGGACTCTACACCTGTACACAGTACTCCAATCTAGGTCTAACAAATGCTGTTTACATTTGACAATCACTTCCTAACTTCTATATTTAATATTTGTTTTTATCATTGTTCACATAGTATTTGCCTTTTTCACTGCTACCTGGACTTGCTCACTCACTTTATCTGTATGTTCTATTATAACCTTTAGCTCCCTTTCAATATCTATCATTCTTATATTGTTCTTGCCCACGCCTGTTCGCTCGTACGCACACACACATACATACTTATATATCTTAGTCTTAGTTGACCTACACTTCTACAGTATTGGATGCCACTATGCAGGTCCCAGCTCTAGCGTGAGCTGGATGTAGCTAGGAAGAAAATTTCCTGCTTAGCTGGCTAGGCTCGAGCAGCTTATTACTCCACTGCGTTGGGATAAGTGCTGCGGAAGGTGGTTAACCGATGTGTGAGTACATCTTAATACTCTCAAACACTAGAGCAAAGTAGACCCGAAGCCTGTTAGGCTCCATCTTTGCTGCCCTTAATAAACCACCTAACCACAGCCCAGTGTTATGCTATGTCACATAGTCGCCTCTTACGACATGCTCTCTGTTGTACAGTGGAGCTTATTCTTGTCCTTGTCACATACACAAAGACTCCGCTGAACCACTTGCAAGAATATATATATATAAATTGTCAGTTATCAAATGCTAATTGAAACTAGTCTTGACAACTAATTTAAGTGAAATTATCAATGATTATAACCACCTTTTCACCAACATCAAGAACTCTCCAACCAACTGTCATTGCTGCATGTGTCTGCTACTGTCTTTATGAAGTAATATTTATCTGTAATAAAATAAATAAAAGAAGAGTTACTTATTTTTTTATATGTACTGAACTCCCTTCTATATTCTACGAAGACAAGAATAGCTCCATTGCCTCATAGAGAGCATGTCGTAAGAGGCGATTAACTGTGTGACATGGCATAACACCAGCCATGATTAGGTGGTTTGTTAAGAGCAGCATAGATGGCGCCTAACGGACTGCAGGTCTACTTTGATCTAGTGTTTGATTCTATTAAGATAGACTCGCACATCGGTTAACCACCCTCTAAGAAACTGGTTGTATACAGACTCTGCAGAGTCTTCTAAACAAGTATAAAGACGTTCAGTTAAGTAAAATCAGGTCACTGGTATGAGCATATGCATGTGAAATCTCCATAGTAAGCTAGTTTGATCTGTTCTGTTCAATATCTATGCAATAAAACAAATATAATGTTCAATCCACTAGACAATGCTAATGTAAACATTTGCAGATCACATCCTCATTTCTAAGACTAGTCAGTTCAAGCATATAATTATCTAACCATTATATGTAGTATCAATTTTTAGTTTAGTTAGTTTTTACCTAAACCACAAAATGCACATTATGACAGTCAATGTGGTAACTAAAGGTCTTAACTTAACATCTTTATACTGGTTTAGAAGACTCTATTGAGTCTCAATACAAGTAGATTAATTTACATTTTCTTTCTCTAAAAACTATGCGCATACAATCTATTCTTACATGTATTTTTTGTACCTGCCTCTACTACTTCCTGTGGCAATGCATTCCAAGCAATCACCACTCTCTGAATAAAAAAAATATTTCCTAATATCTAGCCTGGATCTTTCTTTAGTTAATTTGTAGCAATACTCTCTTGTTCTTGTAGGTGGTTGTATTTTGAAAAACTTGTTATAGTCTAATGTATCCATTCCTTTAATTTTCTTATAAAAGAGCGGTTACAGCCCTGTTGTTTTTTTGGTGTGTGTTTTTTTAAGTTGGCAGAGTTAAATACCGTTTCCTTTTAATATATGACCCTTGCATTTTTTTTGTAGATGTCCTTGGCATATTTTTTTTTTTTTTTTTGCGTTCGCCTTATTTCTCTATTCCCCAAGGCGTGTGTGCGTTACACTGTGGTTTTTATTTTGCGCCTGTCGGCCCAGTGCATCCGACTTCAGCATGCATTTTATGTAAGGGTCTGCTTCCTCCTGCATTTTCTAAGGGTTTGCTTCCCCGGGGTAACGGCCGGTGCTGTGATGGGGATCGAACCCAGCACCTTCTGGTTGTGAGCCGTGTCACTTAACCACTAGGCCACGCCGTCCCCTGTCCTTGGCATATGTAGGATTCATCTCAAGAATCACATTTCTGTCGCTGCAAATGATGTTTCTGTTTTTTATTCATTGCTGTGGTCAAAGATCCATAAAGCAATACTGGTACTACATAAATATACCAAACTCCCTTTTTCACATGTGTATTGCAAGAAATGTGTTTGTTAGCATGTTTCTTAAAACAAACTTTCCTAAATGTTGGTCTTATCCGATTCGATTCTGTTCTTTATTCTGTTGTTCATCTTTCATCTTTTGTTATGATATGTTGGTTCATCATCATCAAGTGCTATCTCTGCATCAGAGGTTGACGATAATGGATATCCAGCTGTCTCTATTCCGAGCCAGACTGTGTGCCAACCTCCTAATGTTGTCTGTCCATTTCTACCTCTGTTGCCCTCTAACTCTCTTGTCCTCTACTCTTTCGTCCAATATAACTTTCAGCAAATTGTCATGTCGCTTGACATGGCCAAAATATTTAATTTTTCTGCTTTTTTATTTATTCTTTGGAATTTGTGTACTTTGAAATCGGTTATCCTGTTTGTTATGCTGCATTTCATGCCTAGCTTAAACTGCAGGAAATCAGTCCACGATAGCATTTAACATTTTGCTTAACTGCACCCCAGTATACAGCCAAGATTATCATTACTCAAGAACCTTCCTTCTTGGACTGAAGTCGTTTTCCTCCTGCTCCCTCCACCAGAGGTCACATTATTATTATTATTATTTTTGTTTCATTCAGAAGTATCTTATCCACCTTGAGCTGCTCCAGGACCTCACCATTTGTTTTTCAATCTTTCCAAGAAACTCATCCAAGTCTTCTAAATACCCATATTACAAAGGCCCCACTAAGCTTCTTCTGTTTCTTGGTCAGGGTTCAGGTTTCTACTTCATACAATAAAACTGAATTAATTTCATTTTTAAGTTCTGAGATATCTGCCTGGACAGAAGTGTATTTTTCATGCTATTAAGTGTACTCTTTGCCATTGCAATTCCCTTATTGATCTCTCTTTTACATATGCCATCTACTGTTATTAGCTGACCAAGATAACAATAGCGTCACAATTGTTCCAGAATTACTCAATTTATGTGGGTGTAGATTTTTAGACCTTCTTTTCTTTTGGTGAACACCATAGCTTTAGTCTTTTTTATTTTCATTTCCAGCCCACAATGCTGGCTCTTGCTGTTTATCTTATCCTTTAGGTTCTGCAGATCTACTGGATCTTCAGCCAATAACCCTGTATCATCAGCATATCTGATGTTATTGATATTTCGTCCTTCTATATTTAATCCAGACATTTCTTCTATTTCATTGAACATTTTTTCTGTGTATACATTAAACAGACCAGGCAACAGCACACATCCCTGTCTAACTCCTTTTTTAAAATATTTATACTTGGTGACGCCTCATCTCTAATTCTCAAACATACAGATTTATCCCAGTACAAGTTTGATATCCTTACCGTCCAGATTTATATCCTCCAAACATGTTATTAATTGTTCATGCTTCATGTTATCAAATGCTTTAGTGTAATCAATGAAGCAAGCATAAACTTCCTTTTCCCTCTCCAGGTCTGATTCCACAACCATTCTCATACAGAAAATTCCTTCTCTTGTTCCCCTGTTCGGCTGGAAACCAAACTGCTCCATGCTGACTTTGATAAAGGGGAGCCAGTGGATGTTATTTATCTAGAAATAGCAAAGGCCTTTGATAAAGTACCTTATCAAAGATTATTTCAAAAGTTAAAATCACATGAAATAAGTGGGGAAGTTGCCAAATAAATTGGGACCAATTTTGTTCTTGATATATATATAAACGATTTCGACATTGATATCAGATTCATGATTGCAATATTTATGGATGGCACAAAAACTATTCAGTAGTGTCTCATCTAAAGCACAAGTGGATATATGGTGGTCAGATTTAGATAAAATTAGAGAATGGTCTCTGAGCTGGCCCCGGGAGTTAAATGTAAATAAACGTACAGCCATTCACATGGGTAGATCCAATATGGAACATAATAACAGAATGAGTGAGAACAATATTAGAAAGAAAAGGAAAGGGAGCTAGGGATTATAAGGTATGATAATGAGAAAATGATAACAAGAAAATATTAAAATTAAAAGCAAGGAAGTGATTGTCAAACTATATCAAGCATTAGTTAGACCTAGATTGGAGTACTGTGTACAAATCTGGAGTCCTTATTGTAAATGAGATATAAAAAAAGCTGGAAAGGATTCAAAAAAGAGAGGCAAAGGTGATAGTGGGATTTCAGAATTAGAGTTATGAGGAAAGACTCAGAAAAACCGGCCTACAGTGCCTAGAACAGAGAAGAATTCGAGGTGACTTTATACAGGTTTATAAGATGCTAAGAGGAATGGATAAATTAGACTATAACAAGTTTTTTTTTAATACAGCCATCCACAAGAACAAAAGGGCATAGCTACAAATTAACTGAAGAGAAGACCAGATTAGATATTAGAAAATATTCTTTTAGTCAGAGAGTGGTGAATGCTTGGAATGCATTACCACAGGAGGTAGTGGAGGCAGGGATAATTAAAATATTCAAGAATAGATTGGATGTGCATAGCTTTCAGAGCAAGCAAATATAAATGAAACTGGTTGTATACAGACTCTTCTAAACCAGTTAAGTTCTAAACGTTAAGTTAAGTGAAGTTCCCTTTAATTATTTCTTGTATGATTTTAAGTAGCTTTTCAGTGACATCACTCATCAACCTTATCTGTCAAAGGGCAGGAGCGCACATGCCACTGAACAAACCAACCATCAACCTTATTGGGCCAAAGCCCACATGCCACTGAATGAACCAATCATCACTCTTATTGGACCAAAGCCCACATGCCACTGAATGAACCAACCATCACTCTTATTGGACCAAAGCCCACATGCCACTGAATGAACCAACCATCACTCTTATTGGGCCAAAGCCCACATGACACTGAATGAACCAACCATCACTCTTATTGGACCAAAGCCCACATGCCACTGAATGAACCAACCATCACTCTTATTGGACCAAAGCCCACATGCCACTGAATGAACCAACCATCACTCTTATTGGACCAAAGCCCACATGCCACTGAACGAACCAACCATCACTCTTATTGGACCAAAGCCCACATGCCACTGAACGAACCAACCATCAACCTTATAGTTTAAACATCTGTGCAATCTACTGCTTTGGTCTTCTTTGACATCAATTTGAACTCTGAAATTGTTAGGTCCTGTCATTGTTGGTTACTAGATGTATACTGTGAATAAAACCATTCTAGAATAGAATACTCCCACACACTTGGCACTTCACACCTTGCCGAAAGCTGATAGTGATGTTCTTCTTCATTGACATTGTTGGCTTTCAAACATCTTTTTCCTTCATTTCAATTAATCAATCAAAACCCGTTGTTCCTCTCTGTGCATATGCCATTGACAACATCCAGCCATCATTTACAGTCGTGATCTGCTCTCTCTCCTTGCCTCTCTCCAGGTGTAATAATTGAATCTTTCTTCTCACATTTTCTTCTCAATGTATTTTTGGGTCTACCTCTCTTTCTCTTCCCTAGAGGATTACATGTAAGAGCATGTCTGTCTATGTTAGACGATACCTTCAACAGCGTATATCCTATCCAATCCCATTTTCATGTGCTGTTTAACTGGCTGTTGTTAATAATGCAATAGCAAAGACGTGCATGCTCCAGATGCAGCTGTAGGCCCATACAGTCTGTGGGTGGAATAGCAGTCACCGTCGGCTCAAGCCAATCTTATTATCAATCTTATTATGATCTACAAAAATACCAAAGTACTAACTTAGACACTGACAGTGACATTCTGCTCGATGGCTACAACCCGAGTTACCCATCCGTTATGAATTAAACAGAATATGAACAATCACGTTTATATTTTACGGTTTCTGGTTGTCAGTCGTGCAAGAGAAAACTTGTTTGCACAGAACTTCATACAAATAAATCATACTTGGAGCAGGATGTACATTAGAACAGTATAAAATCGATGGATTTGTTTACCTTGCGAGGACACGCCCACTACATTACTCAGTTTCTATTTAAAAATAGTTGTACGGGTGGTTTCCGGGCGGGTGAACACAATATAGTTTCATCCATACTAAGAATATGCAGTCATTCTATTAATAGTGCGGTCTAATACGGTAAAATGGGCTGATCAACACCCCGACTTTCGAAAAGAAGACAGCTACTTTAACTTAACTAGAGAAGAGCAAGTCATCATCTTCAGACTGGGAACTGGACATAACAGACTCAAGGGTCATCTTTACAACAAAATGAGGATTGGGACAGATGACAAGTGTCCATGTGGGGAGCATATCATGACAGTGGAACACATCCTGTAAAGCTGCACGCTCATGCAGGAAAAGAGAGAACAATACTGGCCTGAGACAAATATGAGACAAAAGCTGTATGGAGATAAAACAACCTTACAAATAACGGCGCCCTTTGTAAAAGAAACCAGGACTTTGATCTGAGGATGAACGAAGAAGCAGACGAATGCAAAATCCATGAAGTGCAGACAGGCTTTAGAAAAGACAGTGGGACCAGAGATCACACACATATATTTATGAGGAATATCTAGAGAGTATAACGTAGATATGTAAACTTGCTTTATTGATTACAGCCTGTGGCATTCATATGGAAAAAGAGTTCGACGAGAGCCAGGGACGACTATCATGAACGGCGCCGCAACAAATTCTGGGCTCCGGCCATGAAGGACCTTGAATACTATTACAACACCATAGCTGACAGTGCCGAGAAAGACCTAGTGGGCATCGATATGAGAGCGACATACCGCGCGATAAAGGCTTTCAGCTCCGACCCCTCCCAACGTACTTCCGGATCCCCTTGCAATCAAAAGCTAGCAGGTGGGTCGAATTTAACAACGCAGTATTGAACCACCCTACCATCACCCCCTCGGCCAGATCTACTCGATGAGTCTCTCACAGCAACTCCCGATGCTGAAACCAGTCACGACGCCCATAGCATTGCCAGGGTAAAGGCAGTTATAGAATAACTAAAAGATGGCCCCCGACAATATTCCCCTTGAGGTTTTAAAGTACGCCCTGTGCCCGATGACCACAACCCTGGATCCGATGGCCACAACCCTGCACAATGACCATCGCCCTGGACCCGATGACCACCACCCTGCATGACGACCACCACCCTGGACCCGATGACCACCACTCTGCACGATGACCATCGCCCTGGACCCGATGACCACCACCCTGCATGACGACCACCACCCTGGACCCGATGACCACAACCCTGCATGATGACCACCACCCTGGATCCGATGACCACAACCCTGCACGATGACCACAACCCTGGACCCGATGACCACCACTCTGGACCCGATGACCACCACCCTGGACCCGATGACCACAACCCTGCACGATGACCACAACCCTGGACCCGATGACCACCACTCTGGACCCGATGACCACCACCCTGGACCCGATGACCACAACCCTGCACGATGACCACCACCCTGGACCCGATGACCACCACTCTGGACCCGAAGATCACAACCCTGCACAATGACCACCACCCTGCGCCAACTCTTCGCAACGGTTTAGAACACTGGCCATGTGCCCGCGGCGGAATAATAACTCCCAACTGAAATGTAACAATCACAGACCTATTACCCCACTGTCCGTCCCCGGTAAGGTCTTCGCACATGTGCCCCTCTCCAGACTGCAGCCCATGTTAACGAGGTATCGTCGTCACCAACAGTCAGGGTTCACAGCTTCTCGCTCCACCATTGATGCCATTCTGACCTTCCGTCTGCTCACAGAACCGCGAGTTTAACCGCTCTCTCCCCCTCGCCTACGTTGATCTACGGACTGCCTTCGATTTTGTGGATAGACACGGTCTGTGGAAGACCCTACAATGCGTGGGTATCACAACCACCATGCTGATCCTAATTGAGGAGCTCCACAGTTGCACCAGCGCTAAAATACGGCTCAGAACTGCAGGCTGCCTGGGACGCGACCACTTGGTCATAGACATGGCCATTCGACGCGATGGGCCCCTGATCGTCTAAGCGTAATATTGATTTAAGGTACAGAAGTAAAAAACTAATTCCATTTTAATTTTAAGCCTCGGCGATGTTTGTTCTGTGGGTCAGCCCGAAGTGCAGTGACGTCATTTATCGACAGCAAAGAATAGTTTTATATTGTTTCTGTATTTATCTCTTACCTTAATTTTAAACTTCTTTATCTTTTTCTTGTCGTCTTCTTTCTCCTTCTCGTCGCCTCCTCCTCCTCCTCCTTCTTCTTCTTCTTCTTCTTCTTCTTCACCCTAGTTCTCCACCTTTTCAAAAGTTATTTGAGTATATTTTATTCTCCAAATCATTCTTTTGTTTTATTCATATTTCCTACTCATTTTTATTCAAAACTGTCAGCCATGTTGCTTCTCTTTACTCTCCAGCAGTAAGTCTCTCTCTCCCACCTCTCTCTCTCTTCTTCTCTACTTTATTATCTCTGGTTCTGTGCACTCTTCAACAGTTACACCTCCATTATTCTCCTTCTTACCTTCAAGCATTGCAGTGGCAGAGTTCTAATTATTCACGGTAAAGTAAACGAAAATTGATCCTAGTTTCAAAATCTATCCTGTTGTAAATTGGTACCAAGCACACTGCAAATGCAGTTAGTAAGGGAACTAACCAGCATGCATGATAAAGGCGAAACCTATTTCAGTTGATCCCCTAACACTTCATCCACGATGACAATGACTGCTTACCGGATTACCTTTAGCTTTTCTCGACATCATTATTTATTTACATCTTCTTCAATCCCTGGAACAATTAATATTTTTAACAGTGTTCATCTCTCTCTCTCTCTCTCTCTCTCTCCCTCCCTAGTTTCCACTCCCTCTATCGCCTAGTTCCTCCAACCCTCCCTTCTCTACTTTATGCTTTCTATATCCCTGTACTCTCAACAGTTAGGCCATACTTCAAGCTAATTGGTGAAAAACAAGAATAGATGTGGTCATTTAGAATAATGAAATGCTCGCCGCCCACTACTAGTTAATCAACAACATAAAAGTACAGACGAGCAAAGCTCACGAACAACAGCACGGCTTGACACACTACCAACCGTAACGACTATCGACCCAACAAACAACAATTGGTTATATTTGAAATATATGTCAAAGAAAAGATTGTAGGACTATAAGCTTGGCCAACTCGCTGTTTCTGTTAATTAATTAATCAAAAATAGTAAAAACCGAAGACGGAGATGCTCAGTTTTTGTGTAGTAGTTGTGACCAGTTTCCCTCCCTGGTGTTTTGTCTTACATATCACAAAGAGGTAAATCAAATCAAATATCAGTCACTGCAGTCAGGAATGAGGTACTCTAAACTTCATTGTTAGAGACACAAGAGTTTCGGAGAATCACTTCCTTTCCTCTATGTCATTCCATCCCTAACAATGAATCAGGTTCAAATTTACAATTGAATTGGCTGGAACATGTCGCGACTGGAGAGCGAACCGTGTGCACTTCGTGTGAACAGCAACCGCTCTAACAACATTACATCCTGCGCTCTCTATTTGTATGTACTGTGGTCTTCGAATACTTCCCATTGATATTTGATGTATAGCTATGTTTTCATAGTCATGTCTACATGGGAAAGACATTTTTTGGTCTTCTTCGCGTGGGACAATTTTTTTCTTTGTGATAGTTAGTTTATTTGCATGTAAGTCCAAGATGTTAATAGTTTTAAATGCAATAACTTCAAAATGTACGCCCCTAATTTTTTACAACATAGCAAGGGATGCAACCAAATAAATTGTTAAAACAAAAAGGAAAATAGGAGTTATCTATCCCATCATAAACATTTCGCGTGAGAGGTCCTGACTTGGGCGTCTCCCTTCTATCCAGGCAACAAACCTAGAACGAGTGAGCTATGGCCCTACACCAGAACCACATGGACGTGTACATTGGCATCTGTACACTGAAGGCGAAAGGTGTTAATTCTCAACCAGACCAAATTTCTAATGCTTGTTTTCGTCCTCGTACACAATATATGGGGAGGAGCAGCTCGCGACCCCGGGCGACGATTGTGACTGCAAGCCGTGCTGACACAAGAGCTGAACCTTGAACCTTGACCGGCGTCGAAGTCTTGGAGCGAACTAGACATGTAACTGACAAAACTCAACACTGGCTGGTCCTGTAGCTTAAACCACTTTGTTTGTTTATTTCTTAAGAGTTTGCCTCGCGGAGGTGCGCCCATTTCACCCCAGACCTAAGTCCTCAGGACGCATAAACCAGTGCTTGGATGCCTGTGTGTGTCTGTATGTACCTATGCTAGGTTTGTACGCCCTCAGAAGCTATCCCAAACAAAGTGCAATGGAAACAGAGTGAGGAGAGAAGAGAGAAGAGTTACCTTAAACCACCCTTTGTTGTTGCTTAGATGTTTGCCTCACTAGTTTCTACTGGCGGACGCGCGCCATTTTCCATCCCGGACCGTAGTCCATTGGGCGATATCAGGACGCACAAACCTTGTTTTTCACCAATTAGCTTGAAGTATGGCCTAACTGTTGAGAGTACAGGGATATAGAAAGCCTAAAGTAGAGAAGGGAGGGTTGGAGGAACTAGGCGATAGAGGGAGTGGAAACTAGGGAGGGAGAGAGAGAGAGAGAGAGAGATGAACACTGTTAAAAATATTAATTGTTCCAGGGATTGAAGAAGATGTAAATAAATAATGATGTCGAGAAAAGCTAAAGGTAATCCGGTAAGCAGTCATTGTCATCGTGGATGAAGTGTTAGGGGATCAACTGAAATAGGTTTCGCCTTTATCATGCATGTGTGCGTCTGTATGTTTGTGCGCCCTCAGAAGGTAGCCCAACCAAAGTGCAATGGAAGGACCTCACCCTGAGGGCGCGATAGAGTCAAATGAAACAGAGTGAGGAGAGAAGAGAGACGAGTTACCTTAAACCACTTTTGTTGTTGCTTAGATGTTTGCCTCACTAGTCTCTACTGGCGGATTCGCGTCATTTTCCACCCCAGACCGTAGTCCATTTTACCTTAAACCACCTTAGTTACAATTTGTATATATGCCGCAATATGTGAGCCTCGGCCCCATGTGATGGTAACCTAGTTTTTGCATAATGCTTTCAAATAATTTCAATTAAGTTTGTGAAAATGTTTTAAAATGTTACAATGTACATTAAAACACTTCATGTTTCATAAAGAGAATTTTAAATTTGGAGTTTCTTCTTCTTCTTCTTCTTCTTCTTCTTCTTCTTCTTACGCTGTTAGACGTCAATCTTTATTTTTTCGAAATCAACGGTCATCCTGAGGCTGTCGACACGGCCTTAGACCTTGTCTAGTGTTGCCACTGATGATGGCCACATCTGCTCTCTCTGATCCTCGTATGTTGGGCAGTTTTGCAGCAAATGTTCAGCAGTTATTTTCCCGGTACCACACGTGCATTCGTCAGTGCCACCTATCTTCAATTTGTTGAATAGGTGGTACCTCAGTCTATTGTGGCCAGTGCGAAGTCTGAAGACCACGACCTGCTCTCTTCTGTTCAACTGGTAATGGGCATCGATTTTTGTGTAGCCAGTATGTTCTGTTTCCCAATTGGTCATGTATCTAGCTCTAATAAGCCGTTTTGACTCTTCGTATGTCACACTAGTATCTGGTTGTTGTAGACTTGCACCTTCTTTTGCCAGTCTGTCTGCCTCCTTGTTGCCTTCGATGTTGCAGTGGGATGGAACACATTGTAGCACTACTCTTTTTGGTGCGGACTGCTGGCATAGTTGACGAGAGTACTGCTCTTAAATCATTAAGTTCAGTATTTTTCTGGCTTTTTAGTGCTGTGACTACGGCCAGGGCATCTGTAAGCAGGACTATGTTGCTTTCATTCCTTTTACCTGTCACCATTTCTTCCACCGCCGCCCTCAGTGCCTCTGCCTCCGCTTTGAAATTGCTGAATTTTGAGTTTAATAAGTAGAAATTTGTTTTGAATAAACATTCAACAATTTTGAAATTAACATTTTTGTTATTCTTCTCTGCTTTAAAAAAGAGACACATCTGCTTACTAAGATAGACAACTTTATTGATACATAAATAACGCGAAATTGCAAATATAGTAGGGTTGAAAAATGTGAATATTGCTAACAAAAAATAAAATAATATTAATGTTGCACATCCCATGTGAACACCACGACTCAAAATGTATTTTGAATATTCAACAAAAATGCAGTTTTAGGCATTATAGAAGCAGGCTTTGTTTTTATATACATATTCTACAATTTATTGTTTTTTGCAAAAGTAGCATTTATTGATTCCCTTTATTGTATTGAATGCATCGCCCTTGTGACGAAGTCAACATTGTCAATGTGAACACTGCTCACGAATAGGCTGTGCAACTATTAACTGGCTACTCGAATGTCATGTATTGGGTGATCTGTTATGTGTAACTTTAAAGTTCTTATATTAAAGAAGTGTGTGTTTATTGATTGCTCCAGTGTTGGTCAATAATTGGATGCCAAAATGAAGTACGTCAATTGTTTTATTATCCTTTTTAAAAAATAAATAATCTATAACGCAATTTTCTTTCCATTAGTCTGAACATTACCCTGACCCATTTCAAGCACATACGGTACTTTACCATAAATATAATAATAACAGTCATGGGGAATCTTGCTTGCTTACTGCTAGCTGAATAAATATGATCTTAATTTTTATAGTTCGACATTTTAAACATGAAACTGCACCTTAAACTAGTGTGTATCTGTTGGTTTATTGCTCTGTATCATTGCACGTCTCAAATTGTCCTATTCATGAAAATAAGCAAACACCTTGAGTAGACATTCTTACACTTCAGTTTTTTTAGAAAAAACAAACACTTCACTGTCCATGTTGTACACATCAGGTTTATTGAGTCAATGACATAATTAACTCACACCAGATGTAAAACACGGTAGAGATGCATTCCTAATTGTTGAAAACATATATGTTTACATTTATATTTGTGTGTGTGAATGTGTAAAGCTCTCTGGGAAAGAAGGAATATCCAATACTTATTAATGCAACTAACGTGCTGCTCTTATAGGCTTTATAAATTGCACTCCAGACACACTAACCCAACTATTTTTTGTTGTTGTGTTCACTTATTTATCCATTCCCCAAGGCGTTGACCCAACTATGATGTGTTAGAAGAATTTCAAGCATAAATCAACTCACTTTTTATGTAGGAAAATGAAGGATGGAGCATTAAAAAAAATGAAGTGAATGCGTCTAACTGTGTATGTTTGTGTATCTAAGGCCATATTCCCTACTTCTTACAAGTGAGGCACTATACAATGTAAATGATAGCATCAAACACTAACTTGAGCCAAACTGTTATGATGTCACTGCTCTTTTCGGCACGGCTACTACAAATCACAATGCAGCAGTTGTTCTAAACCTTTTACAGATCTCACTACAAGAAGACAACGCTAATTAAATTACAAACCCTTTGCACGTTGCCTTCTCATCTCACCCTATTCCCACCAAAAACAACAAACCAACAAACATTTACAGTATTTTACGTAACCAATTTCATATTAATAAAATGCACCAATAGTAATATACTGTATTATTGTTAAACATCGGTTGTTTTAAATAGTATGTTTTTGTCAAATGGTTTTTCTGAGAGAGTAAGTGTAATAGAAGCTAGAATAGCACGACTGCCACACAGAGCATGTGGTAAGACACTATGAAAAATGTGTCTAGGCCCACACTCTAGATGATTCATCTTTGTATAGTTTAATAGTCCAGTGAAATTACAATTCTAGAAAAGATACTTCTGATATAAAAATACTTCTGCCTTTGATGTAGGTTGGTGAACGAGACGAGAAACAAATATTGTCAGCAAATCAACTTGCCTCATGAAGAGAAATGACTTTGTTTGGGTTCTGAAAGCGAACAAGGGTTATGACGGCGTCATCTCATGTGTTACATAGGCAGGGGTTGCTCCACTATTACATTTAGAGCATGTGGTTAGAGCAAATAAATATGCCTAGTAACGGATCTACAGTAGAATATGACACATCTCATATATTTGCGCACAACACCATTCACGTATACTAAAAGTCAGCTGAGAGCCGAGTTTTCTACAGCGTTTTATCAAAACTATGCAAACAATGTCCCATAAATGAAATGGGAAAACAAAGTGAATGATTTACTTTCCTACACTAATAATATGAGCTGAAAGTAAGACATCTATAAAAATGTCTGTTTCTGTATGTATAATGTATCTATGTACACAAGCTGATAACAACAACGTTTTACATACTTAGTTGACTCTACTTCTACCATGGAGTGTAAAGGTCTTCTTTGTTTATCTTCTGGCTTATAGTTCCTACCGCCAGCCATATCCTCTAATCTCCTCACTCATCACTTATGACATGCTTAACAGACAACAGTGTAACCATTCTTTGCTCCCCATTCGGGTACTGGAAGCACATGAGCTGAGAACATTGTCTCACACAGGTAAGTGGAAATAAAATACATCAACTAGTTTTCGACCATTTTGGGGCCATCATGACATTCATTGATAAAGTATGAAATCAAATGATCAACAACATTTAAAAAACTGCCATCTTTAATGTTGAATGCATGACAATTTAAAATGTTGGTCTTCTTCAACGGAATAAAGTTTATTTTCGTTGAGTAAGAGATTATTTCTTCATGCCCAGTATAGGGTTTCCACAGATCACTGCTGTCACTGGAAGTATTGCATATCTTGTGTGCCAGAGTCCGTACATTTTAACAAGTTGGTAAAAATATTTGCAATTTAAAAATGTAGGTGTTGTTTTTTGAGCCCAAATAGAACACTTTGCGGACCCCAAAATGGAACTTCATATACCCCACCATAACATTAAATGAATCCACAACAAGACAGAGCATGGATCCCCCAACAGGATACTGCATGGATTCCCAAAAGAAAACTTCATGGATCCCCCAACAGAACACAATGAATTCTCACAAAAACACTTCCTTGATCCCCAATAAGACACTTCCTGGATCCACAACATGACACTGCATGGATCCCCACCATGACACTTCATAGTTCTCTAACAGGACACTTCATGGATCCACAACATGATACTGCATGCCTCTCTAACAGGACACCTCATGGATCCACAACATGATACTGCATGGATCCCCACCATGATACTTCATGGTTCTTTAACAAGACACTTCATGGATCCCCACCATGACACTGCATGGTTCTTTAACAAGACACTTCATGGATCCCCACCATGACGCTGCATGGTTCTTTAACAAGACACTTCATGGATCCCCACCATGACACTGCATTGATTCCCCCAACAGGACAATTCACACAATCCAAAAGGACTCATCATGAACCCCAAGATACTTCTCGGATCCAAACAGGACAGTTCCCGGACCTCAGAATAAGAACCACTGTCCGTCACAATTACTGACCACCATATTTAACAAAAGCACACAACAAGCCCATTGACCTTTCTCTTTGTCAAACATGCAGGGCAAGCTTAACCAGTCATTCAGGTTTGACTTACTTGGACGCAAAACGGACGCTGTGTCCTAGTATTTACTGTCCATTCTGCAGCCTTTTGGTTTGTATTTTGTATTGTTTTGTTATAACTGTCTATCAAAGCTGCTCGATGAGTTGACTGGAGGGATGTGTATGTGATAAGGACGAGATAAGGACCACTGACACGCTGACTGCATGAGTTAAGAAGTGACTGACATTGTAATTCAACCGTTCAGAATTTATGTGTGTTGCAATCACGAAAATAGTGTTACTGTCATGCCTTTCTGTTCTGTCAAGCAAGAAATAACGTAAGTGCACTTCAAGCAAACCAATAAATGGTAAGTCTCTTCACGAAACGGCGAAGAGTGTGGGTACTGATGGTTGCAGTAGTCCGCTGGTTACACATACTTGTGCTCCGTCCTCTTTTGTGACAAAAGTAGCAACTAACAGTGCTGGCTAACCTATATTTGGGTAGAAAACGGTATGTGTATGACAGGGCATAGAACAATACTACTACCACACCGACATCATGTTGTAGGAAAGGGCTAAGAATACAGGTTTTGCACAGATTAATTAGGTGATCAGTTACTCCATAGTTGTTCATAAATGACATAGCGGGAAAAACTCCCAAAGAAAGTATCCAGTGTCCTACACGGTGACCACTTCGCAATGTGGAGTGCTGCAGAAAAACTACCAACAGCTGAAAATAGAATACAGATAGCACTAGACACTGTTGGATAATGGGTTACAGATTGGGGATTGCAGATTAACATCTCAAAGACAGTTACAACATGCTTCTCACTGTCCAACACCAAGGAAGTAACAAAACTTATTCTAAATGGCAAAGAGATTGTAAAAGAAAATACCCCTGTGTATCTCGGAATTAAAATAGACAAGAGACTCACATGGAGGGAACACATACAGGAGATAGAACAAAAAAGCAACCAAAAAAATATCCCTCATGAAGAAGCTGGCCGGAACAAGCTGGGGTGCAAATAGCAACATCCTTAAAAATGTATACACTGGCACTGTCAGGCCAGTACTTGAATACGGCATGACAGCCTGGACCACAGCATCAAAAACAAACACGGAACGCCTAACCAAAATTCAAAATTCAGGCTTAAGGATAATAACAGGAGGAATGAAGACTATACCAATCCAGAAAATGGAAACATATACAAATATAAGACCCCTAAATACTAGACGAGAGGAAAGCGTGCTGACACATAGTGAAAAGATGCTACACATGCCTGATCCTCCCATACATATCAAACTGAAATACCCAGTTACAAATAGGCTAAAGAGAACCAGCTTCATTCATATATCCAACCACCTACACCAAAAATATGGAGAACTAATTCCCAACCAACCTACAGAAATAGAAATGCTTATTAACTATGAAGAGCCAAGCTGCAACATAAACAACATCGAAATAAGTACAGAGATCCCAGGAATAAGAAGAAAAGACCAACAGTGTCCACGAGCTGAATATTTTAGCACAAACAATGATTGAGGAGAAATATAATACCAAGGAATGGACACATGTGTACACAGATGGTTCAGCAGAGGGAGCAGGCCGAAACGGGGAAATATAACAGAAGAGGCGCTCCCAACAGGAAAGTTGTCCACATACCTCAGAGCAGAATCGATGGCCCTCCTGCAAGCACTCAGAATACTTCAAACAGAAAGGCAACCTCCAACAAAAATAGCTGTATTCACGGTCTGCAGAGTACTATTAGAGACAATACAAAAAACAAAAAACGAACCACTGTTATCAGAGATCAGAGCAGAACTGGGAAAACTCCAGAGATCCTCAACAAAAGCGCTCCAGTGGCTACCCTCCCGTGTGGAATCACGGGAAACGAGAGAGCTGATGCTCTGGCAAAAGAACGCATCAAAAAGGCACAATTTAATCATCGAGTACCATACAGAGAAATCAAGAACATCATCAGAAATCAGTAGATACACCAATGGAGAGAAGACAGAAACAAAAGCAGTACACCAGACCCAATTCACCAGCTCAAAAGAAATAAAAAACTACCTTATTTCGCCTGAGAACTGGACACTGCAGACTACAAGAACATCTATACCGACTGAAGATCTCACACCCAGATGAATGCCCACGTGGAGCAGGAGACCAGTACCCTGACCATATTCTACAGGAATTCCCAATCTATAGGGAAATGAGATGTCAGGCCTGTTCTGAGGGTGCGGAGCTGAGACAAAAGCTGTGGGGCAGCCGCTCCGACCTGGTGAAGACTATAGATTTCATCGTGGCGACTGGCCTGCAGATATAGCATGACCAAAAGATCCTGAACGCAAAGAAGAAACTCTATAGTGTGACAATATTTTCCATAGATGATATATATCTACCCTGTCAAAAGCTTTTTCTTGATCTACAAACGCAACATACAGTTCCTGATCGTATTCAATTGTTTTCTCCATCAATTGTCGGAGTGTAAAAATTGTATCAATGCAGCTTCTGTTCTTTCTAAATCCCATCTGAGTATCGTCGAGCTGAGTTTTGATAATGTAGAACAATCTTTTTTTCCAAGATGTTACCAAATATTTTGTTCTGCATTAATGTTGAACAGACATGGCGACAGTACTCATCCTTGTCTCGAACCTCATCTTAAATCTATATATGGGGAGTGAATCTTTCCAGATTTTTTTTCCATGCCAATTTCCTCACAGCACAGGTTGCTGAGTAATCTTGTGTCTTTCCCATCCATACTTAATTCTTCTAGACATTTTCCTGCTTGGCTTCGTTCATTCTCAATCTCCCACTACCAAACAGTGAAAGAGCTTAAGTAGCAGAATGTAGTCTAGAGAACGGAATGCGTAGTGTCGTAGTTTACAGCTTGACTGCGATATTTGCACCTTTCGGTCCAACACATCCGACTTCAGCAAGCATTTTTTGAGTACCGGTTAGCATTCCCTCTTCGGTCTCTTCTCCTTAGCCAGTCTGCCCTGATGCAGCCTGTTATCCAGGATCACCGCATGGAGGTGTAGAAGGGTCTTGGCAGCTTTGGTTCGCTGGCCCTAACGCTCATGTGCTGCTCAGCATCTTGATCCCTTCTAGACATTTAATCAGTTTCTTATGATGGCCTATGTCAAATGTCTGTTTGTGATATATAACTGGTAAAAACAATCGGTAACCTGTATCAAAATAATAATGGGCACTCTTACAGTAGTTGAATATGTGGGAATTTATTTTTCATTTTGAGGTTGCTAACTCAATACACAACTCTAAGAATTACTTTTTATGACATATGTATAAATCTCACTGTCCTTAATTCTTCTTTTCGTAGGGGCAATATCATGTATGATGTACATGTTATCTTAAAGAAAAATTTCTATACAAGGTAGCTTCAAAAAGTTCCCGGAATAGTCGACTCGTGTTTGAATGAAAGATGATATTATGGAGAATATATATTTATAAGTTGGAAGTGACCTTGACGAATTGACATGGCAGACGTGACCTTCACATATGCTCTCGAACAGAAGTTACATAATTTTGTCTGTGTGTTGTGCTCATTGCATCGTCGGAGTTGAAAATGTCCTTGATTGAACAACGTACAAATGTCAAATTGTGTGTTCTACTTGAGAAGTCACCATCAGAGACACAACCATTGCTTAATAAAGCATATGGGGATACCACAATGAAGAAATCGCAAATATTTTAGTGGCACAAGCGTTTCCGTGAAGATTGTTAGGAGTCGATGATGGTGCACGTAATGAAAGACCGTCAACCTCGATCAACAATAAAAACATTGAACGTGTTCAACACGTTGTGTGTGCTGATAAAATACTTTGTGTCGAGAAAATAGCCTCAGAAGTTGGAATATCAGTTGGAAGTTGCCACATTATTCTCCACATTGCCCTTCACTTGGTTTCACTAACGCACATAACCAAGATATAAGCCTCTCAAAGTATCCTTTTCTGATCCCCACGATTATATAGCAAGCTTCTTTAAAAGCTGTAGACATCTCACAGCTTTATTCTTCACATTCTGGATATGATATCAATGTCTTTATGGCTCAGCCATATTGCCAGGTCATCTGCATACAAAATGTTTTCGGTTTTGATCTGGTCAGCCAAGTCTTTGATATAAGTCAGGAAAAGAGTACAACTTAAAGATGAGCCTTGTTGTAATCCTTCTTATAAAACTACTTTAAAAGAAATTGCATCCTTCACCTTCGTTTTGATAGTTCGCTAAGGCAGGAGATACTTTATCCAATTGTAGACCTTGCCATGAATTCCCATGTTAAACATATGTATCAGAAGATCTTTTCTCCAAACACGATCATAAGCCTGTTGTAGGTCAGAAAAGATGACCCCTGTTTGCTTGTTGTTTTGGAAACCATCATTTAATCTTTGTGTTAGCCTAAAAAGCTGATCTTCTGTGCAGCTGCAAATTCTGAATCCTGCTTTTTTCGTGGCATAAGGTGTTGCATTTCTTCAGGAAACAATAGACGTGTGTTTATCATTCTCTCTGCTAATTTGCCCAGGCACGATGTTATGGAGATGGGCCGATAGCTATTTGGTTCATTGAAAGGTTGTTTTTTTAAAAAAAATATTGGCACTATATGAGCATTCCTCCATGTTTTGGGGAGTTTGCCACTTCTTCATGACATGTTGACCAATATGAGTACAGCTTCTTTATCTCAAGTCCCCAGATGAAGCAGCATTTTATTGTGGATCTTGTCTGGTCCTGAAGCCTTTCTAGGTTTGAGTTTCTTCGGGGCCTGTTGGAGCTCTTCCATGTTGACATCTTTGAGTCATTGACTTTTGGAGCTTTGTCTTGGCACTTCAGGTAGTGCAAATGCTTCCTTGCCTGTTCTGTAAGTTTTCTTGCTCTATTCACTGATGCGAAGTAGCGATTAAAGTGCTCTGCTTTTTTTCGGAACTTCAGTGATTGTTCTCTCTCCATCTATCACTGGCGTTGGGTTCACTCTCCTGTTTTCCCTGAACAGACTGTCGACCAATGACCAGGATCTATTTCCATTATGCTTAAGATATAATTTGGAGCAAGTCTGACCATTTTTCACTTTTGGCTTTCTTGACTGGCAGCTTTATTTTGGCGCACGCTTTGTATTACTGAATCTTTGCTTCTAGTGATGACATCGTTTCAAGGGTTTTTCTTGCATTCTTTCTACCATGTATAGTACTCTGTTTTTCTCTATTCCAGAATGGTCTATATGATTTACAACAGTCCCTTGGGATGCACTGTGATGCTACTTCCAAGATTGCCTTTGTAATCTCTTCGTTGAGCATTTCAACACTATTGGTTGTGTTTGTAAGGATACAGTCTGATGATTCTTGAAATAACTGCCAGTTAACTGTTCGAAAGTTCCAGCGCTATTTTTTGTTTGTTTGAAATATGCTCTTGGTGGTGTTCTTATGGTTGTAATGAGTGTTTGTGATCACTTCTAATGTCATTAAGAACATGCAGATTGCAAGAGTCTATCCAATCAGATGAACAGATCGTCAAATCAGGTCGACTGAGAGAGAGGTGAGGTAACGTTTGGGTAGAGTCTGCATTCTGCAATACAAACAAGTTGGTTGTATCGCAAAGCTCTTTGGTGAATTTGTCTGTACTGGTGTGATCAGTGTAACTCCAATGATGCGAGTATTCATTGACGTCACCTGCAAGGAGGGTTTTATAATAGCCTGTTCATGCAGCTTGTCGGGGGAGGGGGGGGGGGGGGCTGTATATGCTGTAAATAGTATATTTTGATCCAGTGTCCAGAACTTTGGCAAGCTCAAGCTTCTTATTTCTCAAGCCACAAATATTTTATTGTGAAACATTAAATGAAAGCTTGTTATCTTGTTTCTGCACGTGCTTTCTCCGATAAGGTTTTCTCCTGTTACTATGTTTATGCTTGTTTCCAGCAGTCCATTTTTCACCCACTGTGGCTTGGTCACCCACTGCGGCCTGGTCACCCCCTGCGGCATAGTCACCCACTGCGGCTTGGTCACCCACTGCCATCCGCGGACCTTGATGACTGAGGCGTTGTCCGAGCTCGTTTGTAAAATTTGTAAATGTTGTACTGTCCATATTTTGTCGGGCTGGTGAGTCTGAATTTTCTTCCTACAACAGGCAGAAGCCCAGAAATGTGCCCGTCCTGACATTAAGTAAATGAGAAGGTGCATTAGCAACGCTCCAAGATTCCGAAGCCACCGTAAGGTTCACTGTACTCATTCCCTGTCACCAATTGTCTACTGCTTATGCCGAGTTCTCCTAAGCTCTATACTTGTGACTAAAAGATCCAGACAATTGGATCGTCACGTCCTGGATCACTGTGCCTTTACGGTTGGCCTAGATTGTCATGGTGCGGCGAATGCAATTTCTCTTGATGTGACCTCGTACAATGAAGTCTCGAACACTTCATCGTCGACTACCTTTACCTTTCAATGTAAGACACAATTTTACAGTGTTTTACATAGAGTTTGTGTAGGTTGAGATTCAAACGAAGAGTTACAGATGGCTCAAAGTAACCCTATATGTGGTCTATACAATTATTAAACACATAAACACACTCTAAGAACACTCACTATAAAAACACTCATTATACAAATATAGTAGCTATTAAAATCACAATAAAAACAGTTTCGATCGAACAGTCAATATTGTATTCATTATAAAACACCCACTATAAAAAAATCAACTATAGCAAATCACTATAAAAACATTCACTTTAAAAACATCTATTTTAAAAATATCAAATATAAAAAGTCACAATAAACACATCAACTGTAAAAACAATCCCTTTAAAAACAGTTACTATATAAACAATCACTAAAGGACATTCACAATAACAACATTCACAATAAAAACATTCACTACAAAAACATTCACAATAAAAACATTGACTATAAAACAATCGCTACAAAAAACAGTTGCTATGTAAATAGTCACTATAGAAACAATCATAATAAAAACAGTCACTACAGAAACAGTTGCTTTATAAACATTCACTATAGAAACAATCATAATAAAAACAGTAACTACAGAAACAGTTGCTTTATAAACATTCACAATAGAAACAATCATAATAAAAACAGTAACTACAGAAACAGTTGCTATATAAACATTCACAATAGAAACAATCATAATAAAAACAGTAACTACAGAAACAGTTGCTTTATAAACATTCACTATAGAAACAATCATAATAAAAACAGTCACTACAGAAACAGTTGCTATATAAACATTCACATTAGAAACAATCATAATAAAAACAGTAACTACAGAAACAGTTGCTTTATAAACATTCACTATAGAAACAATCATAATAAAAACAGTCACTACAGAAACAGTTGCTATATAAACATTCACAATAGAAACAGTCAAAATAAAAACAGTCACTACAGAAACAGTTGCTTTATAAACATTCACAATAGAAACAGTCACTATAAAAACATTCACCACAACAAACTAACATTTGTGGATGATCTTATGTCACCACAATATGATATGTTATGGTATGTGAGTTCTGTTAAGTAATGTTGTGGTATGCTATGTCATGGTATGCTATATTATAATATGGGAGCTATGTTAAGTTACGTTGTCATATTGTTATGTGGTATCATGGTATGATATCTTTTTTGAGTCAGGTCAGGTCATCCCGTAACCGGGGAGGTCGTTGGGGCACACATGAAGACATCCTCACAACCCCACGCTACACCTCTCTGTCAGCGGTCGCTGCCTGTGCTTCTTCTGGTCGGAGATTGGTCCATTCTTTTATGTTGTCCTACCACCTCTTTTTGGGACGGCCTCTTCGTCGTCTGCCTTGCACCTTTCCGTGGATGAACGTATTTGCAAGACCATTTGATCTCGATATGTGACCGTACCAAGCGAGTTTCCTTCTTTTGACAGTTGCCAAGAGGTCTTCAAAAGGCCCTATTGCGGTTGTAATTCTATCTCGTATTTGTGACTCGATCTTTGTACGTGACGTTTGAAAGTTCGGAAACATCTCATCTTCAAGGCATGTATCCTTCGTTGAAGGTCAGCCGTAACTGTCCATGTTTCACGGGCATATAGGAATATTGACAGGACCAGTGTACGCATTAATCTGATTTTCGTGCATAGTGCTAACCGTTTATCTTGCCAGATTTTGTTAAGCCGTGCAAGCGCCGCTATTGTCTGTACTATTCTGGCCAACACCTCACATTTTGATCCCTTTTTTGAGTAGTTATCGTAATGTGCGACATGTTGTGTTATGTTATTAAGTGGCATAAATATAAATTATGTAAAGTTATATTTTAGTGTGTTATAATTATGCAGCAGCAATATTGCTGCACGTTGGTTATCCAGACTCAGTTTCTTCCAGAAATTGGCAAAGGCTATAGTTCCTTACGTTCCTCGTTGTTCGCTAATTCTACTTTTCTTCTGTGTCCTCTCATGAGCACGTCTCTTCCCGGCGCACACGTTTGATTATAAACTCATGCAGGCTGGGTGTTATCATCTGCAATGGCATCATCTAACAAGTGCTATAAAATACTTGATGCGAAAATGGTGACGAGATCCATATCGGCGCAGGAGAGAGCTAATATCACAAAGGTGGAGTTTGTTTCATTATCTCAAACTGCCATGTAAAAAACTTAATCTCTGTTAAAATCATAACATATCGACTTGCCACGTTGGAATTACAAGTCCCTGGACAAAAGAACCCCTTCCTTATACAAACCTACGCACCCCATAACGTCTATTATGATAACCTCGAGCAACTATTACACCGCCCTGCCTACAAGAAGTTCGCCCTAGGCGATCTGTATGCCAGGGTGAGCCCCAGACGGGCAACGGAACAATTTATAGGCGCGTTCTACGAAGACCAGCGTAACGATCAGGGAGATCGACTGACTGTCTTCTCGGAGACCCAGAAATCGTTCATAACAAATAACGTTCTTTAAGAAACCAGCGGGGAAAAGATGGATGTAGCACTCTCCAGATTGAAACATGCGGTACGTGTTGGGATTATTATTGGTGGCATCAAGACATAAACTGGAACGAGTCAAAGCCTATGCGTGTCACCACAGACACGCAGCACCCTCTGTACAGTAGTAGAGGAGCATCATGGATGGCACAAGCAGAGACAACAATCGGACACGTCACTCCAGCTGAGACGATCGCCAATGGGGAATAATAGGTCACATTGGTGATATAATGATAGAGAATGGAGCAACGGGAGAGCAGAGCACGAGGTGAATCAGCTGATAATTGAGAACACGCAGGAGAGTGATGTCGTCATATACACCGACGTATCAGTGCTTCGCAGTGGGACATCAGGTTGGGGCCTCTCTGCTAGAGTGAGAAGACATGTCGTTGCTGAGCGTAGTAGGGCATACATGCCAACCACCTCCAGTATGAGAATGGAAACAGAAACAGTGACCTCAGCCTTAAAATGGACATCTCTCTCAATACAACTGTTCGCTGTTTTTCCAAAATGCAGAATGGCAGGCCACTCGTTCTTGTGCCCTGACACTACTTGAGTGTAACACATGATGCTCATCACTCTGGTATTCATCCTCTTCTCTCCATCGTGTTTCACTCAGACCAACTAGATCTAATTTAGCCTCCTCGTACAAAATAGTACAAGTGGCAAATTTCAAATTATATAAAAAATAATCATCGCCAAGGAAACGTCAACAAAGCCAAGAAAAGTCGATCATTGGATTTGATGGCCTTCACAAGCTGCTAGTACAAAGTGCTCCAGAGGGGGCGTTACTCTAGTTTTATTTAGGAGATCAGTTCTGCATCAAAATGGCTTCCAGTTTTGTAAACTGAGAGTATACTCATAATAATTTAATATAGTGATTCAAATAAAAAGGAAATTGTAAAATATCGAACAAACACTCTGGATCTGATTTTAACTTATAACGTTTTACGAGACATGATGATCTACTCGATATGGCGACCAGATACAAATTGAAACCAAAGCCGACAAAGGTAATCATGACAACATGCAAATAATGAAATATTAATATTAAATAATAATATATTAATATAATAGAATATTATTAATATTAATCTAAGATAAGACTAGACTAATTCAATTTGAGTAATTCACTAAGATAAACAACACAGTTAATGCCGCGGTCACGGTTAAGATAGTTCGGATCCAAGTTATTGGACATTCCAGATGATAATATCATCTTATCTACAGCAAAATATCGAGCGATTTAGCAATCACGTTGTAGTTATACTATATATATAGTTAAGTCAATATAAATAAGTGGCATAATCAAATCTGTGATGTAGCGGTAAAAACATGTTGATATTAATTATTATAGCTATAACTATTAATAGACTAAGACTGCCACTATAGCCTACTAGAAAGCCTAATCACTGAGTAATCAGGCTTTGCTTTTAATTTATTCGTGTGTTACTACTAATTACTAGTAATACTAGTTCTCACTGGGACTCGAATGTTCGAAAAGGGGGTAAAGATTAAAGAATAGTGTAAAACTATACTATAACTTTCCAAGTGTAATAAGATGCAACCAAGGAAGGTTGGCATGGAACTGGCTACCCCATCCTGTAGACATTTTAAGCCACAAATATTTCAATAGATATGGACAGATCAACAGTTTGTCTATTTGTGGGAGACCTATGTTCCATACGGAGATGAAATTGTCTTGATTGGTGTAATCGGGCTTTTGTTAGTTCAAAACGTGTGTTATTAACTTATCAGCAAGTGGCAACAGGAACACGTTGGAAACAACTACAAATCACACAAATTGTAATTATTCATGATAAATGTTCAACATATGTGAGCAATCAGTAATCTTCAGATTCTGCACAGGCCACAACATATTATTGGGATCCAGTCTATTTAGAAAGTTAAAGATATCAGCTACTGAGTTCAAATGTGTCACAGATATAATTTTCTGCTGAACCACTGCTGCAAAAATGACAATGTTACAAAACAGAAAGACATCTGAGCATGACCAGTATCATATATGGAAAGGCAATATAGAGACAAAAATACTCCCAGTCTGTCCACAACTTTCCTTAGATATCATTCAAAGTAACATCTGAAAATGTACAAAAAAATATATAAAAAGATATAAGATTGCCAAAAATGAAAGCAAATTATTTTTTAACTATAATGAAGATTGACTTTGTTCCTGTTAATTTTAGTACTCTGGTGTATTGGAACGTTTGATATGTTGTTTCATGTTAATAGCTTTCTTGGGATCTTCAATAAATGGTCTATACACTAAATTGCATCAATTTGTATTATATTATTCTTTCAGAATGTATTTTGTTTTAAATGTTTCTGCCTCTTACCAGATTTCTTTATCCAATGGGCATTTGGCATCCTTTTTCACTTTTATTTGGTGACTTTTATTTTTTTTAAACTTGAAAATTGACACAAGAGTCATTAGATATTTGCTACAAGAGACTAAGTGCTATTTTTCAAATGTACTTTTCTGTCCATTTTGCTGCTAATGTCCTGAGGAGCTGACATATCTTTTCTTGGTCCAAATATGCTGTTTTTGTTGCTGTAAACCAGTATTGCCGGATTCTGTTATATCATATATCCATCTTTGACATGGTCTTCCACGTGTCTTATAACTTGATACTCCTTTGTTATAGTCACACTTTGGTAGTTGATTAGGTTCAATTCTCAAGAGATAGCCTAACCATTTTTGTCATGCTGTGTATTTGTGCAGAGAAAGTAGTTCCCACAAAATTTATGATATCATTTCTCATTCTGTATCATCTGGTGACATTGATGCTGTCACAGTCAATAAAGGTTGACATTTTAAATGTTGTTTGTACATTGAATATAACATAAAGAAAGAAGAACAAAAAGAAGTCTTTAAAAAATGTTTTGCAGCCGCATTTATCACTTTTAAAAAAAGCCAGGCCTATACCTATGTGGTATAATATAAATAGCAGTTGAAATAAGAATTGAATTGTTGTCAGATGGTTGAAAGAAGTTAGTCACTCATACCACAGCACATGTAAAGGTAGTCTCATAGCAGACAATGCTATTGAGGTTGAAGTGTTAAGAGACTTGATTTTATGAGACCACAACTTGTTTGTGTGGTGGGATGGCCAGTTCCCTTCCTTATTGCCTTTCTTTCTCTAAGTCTAGTACACATTTACAGTTTGGTCAACTGGGCATGACGGTAACGAGATTTGAACACCAAATCTTTTCTGTATAAAGGAAGTGCTCTGCCACTATGTTAATCAAACACATAATAGTGTCTTTATTTAATTGTTCGGGATAGCAGACTAATGTTTGGTTAGGTAAAACATAGTGATTGGACGTGTAAGTCAAGGTCAGGTGAAATATACTGGCACCACCTCACTTTTACACAGATCTCTCTGAAAATGGCCTTCTTTCATGACAGCCCAGCTGAGGTGGGGGATCATAATTCTCCCAGTAGTAGTGAGCGACAGTCAGATGGAGTCACGCATATCACAACTGCCTGGAGAACCCTGGTTCACTTTCATCATAAGCATGCTAGGTATGTGAGGAAAGCTACTGCAACCCGTCACTTAACACCATTTCAGGGGGCACAATTCTGCCGAAGACGGATGTGTCGGACGTGAAAGGTGCAAATATCGCAGTCAAATTGCAAACTAGCGGCACAACGCAAATCCGTTCTCCGGACTACATCCTGCTACTTGCAAAGCCCTGTTCAGGACTTGGTAGCGGGAGATTGAGAATGAACGCAGAAGAAGAAGAAGAGGGGGCACAAAATAGTAATCTTACTCATTGTAGGTCTTCAATAACAACATCATATTTAATAGTTGTATCGGAGCTTCAGCATTATCATTTTATTGTTGGTGTTAGCCCTGCTGAAATTGGATGTGTTGGACTAAAAAGTTCAAATATCGCAGTCAAGCTACAAACTGTAATACAACCCATTCCATTCTCCGGGCAGCATCCTGCTACTTGCAAAGCCCTTTTCAATGCTTGGTAGGGCAAGATTGAGAATGACCAAAGAAGAAGAAGTTGGTCTGAGCTATAACAAATGATGTCAATAAAATCACTAAGTAAAACCAATTTAAATCTGATGCTTAGAAAATTATGTTTCTCTTTTCTGATTTTCTGCCTGCCTTTATTGATATGAAACCAACTTTATTTGATTTTTATTTGTTATGCAGAATCAAGATATTTCAGCAACTACTTGGACAGAACCTTGGCCTTCAAAGATGTATGAGAGATTGAGAAGGCTGAATAGTTATGATCTGAAAACTCCTGTCAATCAAATCAAACCTCAATATCTTATTGAAGATTATGTAGAGAAACCAGTGCAAGTAAGTTATATGTATGTGTGTGCTTAGAGGCTTATATTAATGTGTTGTCTCTATAAATTGTCAATGGATGGTAATTGCAGTTATGCATGAATTTAATGTGCAAAAGCAGTTCATCTGTGCCATCTTAAATATTATGCCGAAAAAGTACCTAAATCAATTTGACGGCCAGCATAGAAAGCTAAATTAAAATCATAAACCACCGTACGTCCAGTGCCTTGGGAACAGGATAACGAAATCCTACAAATTAAAACATCAGTCAGTGTCCTCTCAACTGCATATGAGTATAACAATCTTCAAAAGTGAACTGCTACACACACTGAGTATGATCAAGGAAAAGTACCCAAAACAATTGTGAATAAATGCTTACACAAATCTGTCAAGAATGGAGGAAATGGTATCTTTGTCTCTCATATCCCGATAAACCATTGTGAGAGAAAGACTGCTCTCACTGGTAACTTCTGCTCTAACTATACAGCTGAGGCTCAGGCAATTGAACTGCACATCGGTTAAACCACCCTCCAAGAAACTGGTTGTATTACAGACTGCAGAGTCTTTTAAACCAGTATAAAGACGCTAAGTAAGCTGTCAATAGGGGCAAACTCTCGCATCTAAGGAATGAACTGAGCAAGGTAGCTGGCAGAATAAAAAAAACATTTTTCAGTGGGTACAATCTCATTGTGGCATACCCTGGAATAAGAAGACAGATAGGCTTTCAACACGGGTACAAATTATGAACAATAAGGCACTGAAATCACATACTTTGAGAAAAAGACAGCTGTTTGGTATGACACAAAAGAACAGAACCAACAAAACGACAGCTATAAGAATTAACAAATTGCTGAGCATGAATTACAGAACTGTCCTCTATGTGGCCAGTTAAGGAAGGTACACTGGTCCAGTAATTTAACAGTTGAGGTCATCATGGAAGCTCATCTGACGGTGTGAACATAAAAGATGCGATCAGAAGAAAAAGTCATACATAGTTTTCATTTGTCTGCTGACTGGCAAAAGAAGGCGCAAGACTACCACAACCAGATTCTAGTGTGACCTACGAAGAGTCCAAAAGGTTTATTAGGGCTAGATACATGGCCAAATGGGAAACAGAACATACTGGCTACACAAAAAATGATACCTACTACCAGCTGAACAGAAGAGAGCAGGTCGTGGTCTTCAGACTCCGCACAGGCCACAACAGACAGGTACCATCTATTCAATAAATTGAAGATAGGTGGCACTGACGAATGCACCTGTGACACAGGGAAAATGACCGCTGAACATCTGCTGCAAAATTGCCCGACATACGAGGATCAGAGAAAGCACATGTGGCCATCACCAGTGGCAACACTAGACAAGCTCTATGGCAGTGTCGACAGCCTCAATGACCGCTGCTTTCTTTGAACAAATTCAAGTTGACGTCTGACAGCGTACGAAGAAGAAGAAGATTTGTCTGCTAAACATGTTTTCATCTGGTGCAGTTGACAGGTATAGATCAGCTGAATAGGGCCAGGCTGCAGCAACGAATGAGCTGACAGTAGCTAGCGACTCATAGCTGGCTGCTTACATCAGTGTCAGCGAACCATAGCTGACCAAGACCCTATTCCTCCTCAACATGGGGCAGCCCTGGAAACAGGCTGCACTAGTCACTAGTGTAGTCTGGCCAAGAGATAGGGATCACAGTGAGAAGACAAGCTCAGCACTAAAAACGTCTGCTGAAATTGAACGTGTCAGATTTGGATGGCATGAAATTACGACAATGTCACAACATCCCTTTCAGGACAAATGCTGAAGAAGAAGAAGAAGATCAGCTGAGTCTTCCTCATAAAATTCTGTCTAAGTACTTCAATTCATCTACCTGCTTAATTTTGATTTTATTCATGTTATATAATACTAACATACAGGTGATCTTCGGACTTATGGCAGGTGCAGTTCTAGTCCAGCTGTCGTAACTGATTTATTTACTGAAACATTATAAATGTACATGTAAATACTGTCTTCTTTTTTTTATTTCATTCCCCGGAATAATGTAAGTGTAATAATCAACTGCCATTCTTTTGAAGATAGGGTAAAACATATTGGAACATGTAGCCTAGTCGACAGTGAGTTAGCTTGCTAAGACTGGGATTACACCCTGCCAGGGTTCAAAATCACGGACGGACAGAAAAAAATGTCTGCTTTGTTTGCTCCTGGTACGACCGCTCCTCCAGTCGACCCAGCTGTGAATGGGTTCTTGATGTAAGAGTTGGAGAATGTATAAACAGCAAGGAAGGGAACTGGCCGCCCCGCCTCACATAGGCTGCAGCTTAGCCCATGAAGAGTTATCTTCATCCCCGATGGCAATTGTTGCCATGGTACCCACCTTTACATTTAAAGCATATTAAAGACTGTATGCTACTGTACTGTCTCACGTTGGACCAGTTATACAGACTACCTGATAAGAATATGGTAAATAGTGTAAAAATAAATGTATCTGAGCTGTTGAATTTTTGATACAACTGCTGCAGTTCAACTAGTTATGTCAACACAAAAAGTGTTATAAATGAGAACGTAGTAACCCAAAGATCCTAACTCAATGATTGCCTTTACTGTTTTATCTGAATGACCAAATATAAATCATGTTATATTTTGCATGTTTTATGAAAACTCCAGTTGTGTATTCATTGTTTAACTTTTTGAGTTGTTTTTAAATAGTTTGCTGGTGAAATAGACGGGGTCTCTCCAGATTTGGACATCACAAATCGAACAGATGTACTGAGAATTATAGACAAGGGCAAGGTAAGGTATTAAGTGGTTCCCACACCTTTCTGTTTTCTCTTAGTTTGAGAACACCTCTGTAAGACACACACAGACACACAGTTGTTATATATATTGTATAAGGACTGCACTTTCATGTCTCCGCCAAGGGGTAGAGGAAGTTGTGTGTTCTTATGACCTCCCCAAGAGTTGTGTTGACAGTGGCATAGTTGCCAGTGGGGTCTCCAAGGTAGACAGATTCAAAAGTAAGGTTAGACAAAGACAAAGAAAGACACAACCCTGTTTCCTGTAGACAGACTTGAGGACTGTCGTGGCTAATGAAAATCAGTGAGAGAAAATAGTTGTCGAAATCGAATGCACTTCATTTCTGGACTGGATTACTGGATGACCTGTTCTTCAGCGGCGGTTACATCATTGTGGGTCCCAACTTCTCTTCCAACGGTCTCTGTCTTGGACCAGTGGATAGCGAGTCGCCCATCTGTGATCGTGAATGTTGTTGCGAGATGCAAGGGCATTTGACCAACGTGTTGGTGGTCGTCCCCATGGTCGTTTCTTGTCCATGGGGTACCAAATTGCTGTCGCTGTGCTCCATCGATCGTTTGTTCTTCACAGTAAGTGCGAGCGACCCCATCCCCCTCAAGCGATGTTTTCATCTTGTCTGCTTAAATAACTGCATCTTCCACCAGGGACAATTGACGTATGTCTGACCATTTTTGCGCTGGCTATGAAGCGTGAGGCTGACCATGCATCTCTCAAGGGAGACTTGGGTCACTCTGAGTTTGGACTCCATCTCCTTTGTGAGTGTCCATGTTTCTACCGCATAGCATATTGCAGGTAGTACTGTGAAGTTGAATAGAGAAGTGCCCATGCTCTGGTCGTGGATGTTGTCCAGTAGTGGTTATAGAAGAGAAAGCCGCGTGACTCCGTCTTATCAACTCTGGGCTTAAGTCGTTCTGCATGTTGAGCAGGCGTCCAATGTAGATTGACTCGTCCACATCATCGTCTCTCTCCATCTAGGAAGACTGAGTCGGAGGAAGCAAGTCAAGTCCCGCTTTCTTTCCCTCTCGGTGGAGCGCTGCTAGCATTTCATTCGCGTCTGTGGCTGTCTCCGTGATAAGTACTAGATCATCTGCAAAGCGAAGGTGATTTAGTAGCCTGCCATTTATGATGATGCCAAAGATATCCCAGTCGCACCTACTGATGATGGATTCCAGGCATGCGGAAAAAAGGCTCAGTGAGATGGTGTTCCGTTGGTATACTCCTCACTGTATAGATACTACTACCAGTTTTTAGAAGGGTTGTAAGGTAGTTGTGCAATCAGTGTAGCAGTCAGCAAGGATTCTTGTGTATCCCGAGTCAACCCCTTGATCTACAGGCCTAGCAAAACAGTACATTGTTCTGCTTGATACTGTAAGACTGTATACAACTGCTTTTATTAAATGTCAAATATGAAACTGAAAGTAGATCTTATAAGATCTTAAAGACATACTTAAATAAAACGGTAACTAAAAAAAGGAGAGGTTCATAAGTTTTAATATACAACTTGGCACAGCAATTAAACAGATAGAAACAGAATAGCAAAAAAAACTACACATGAAGCACTTGAATGTAATGTTGAGTTGTCTATTTTGTGTAGTCAAACTGGTAGATCTTTTAACACATGCATTGGACTTATTATTTGCTTGTATTAGTTTAAGATCAATTAAAACCTTTTAACGTTTAGTACTACATAAGTTAAGAGTGTCTGAGTAGCACAGTGATTAGAGAGCTTAGATATTGGATTCAATCCCCACTCTTGATATTTTTTAGTATACCCAATTGTAAACAGGTGCCTGAAGGTAGGGGTGTGAGGTAATTAACTGATCACCCACATCAAGGTACTCACATAGTGCTTTGAATATCGGTTTTGAGGTTAACATCAGGATTGCAAAGGCGAGCTCTGCGTTTGGGAGGCTGCAAGTAAATGTCTGAAACCGACATGGCATCAGTGTGACCACTGAGGTTAAAGTATGTCATGCTGTAGTGTTATTCACTCTGCTGCATGACAGCGAAACATGGACAGTGTATAGCAGACACGCCAGACAGCTTAATTGTGTTCACTTGAGATGTTTGCGTAGGCTGCTCAGGATTGGGTGGCAGGACAAAGGACCTAATTCTGAAATTCTTAGAAAGACTAACAGGTTGAGCATCCATGCTCTTCTGCAAAAAACCCAGATGAGACATGTTGTTCCCATGTCCGATGAGCACATTCTCAAGCAGCTGTTATACGGTGAGTTCAGAACAGACAAATACTCATTAGAAGTACAGAAGAAATGCTACAGAGACTCCTTGAAAGTGTGTCCGAAAAGTTTCAACATTGATGTCACCTTCTGGGAGTTGCTTGCACGGAACTGTTCCACCTAGCGCAGAAGCCTCAACAAAGGTGCTCAGATTGCAGAATGAAACTCCATCGTGGAGGCTCAGAGTATGTGTATCGCCCGTAAGAGCTGAACACATGGTAACACCACAACTGACTCCTCACATTAGTGCCCAGATGCAGTAATGTTTGCCGTGCCAGGATTGATCTCTGTAGTCATATAAGAACACATCTTGTAGCAGAAATCTGATGCTGTCACCATCTTCGCTTGTGACGGGCATCTATTATTCACCTAGTACAATGAAGTCTCTAACCGCTTCATCCCTGAACCACTTTGTCAGCATTCACTGTTCACACAAGTTCGAAGATGACTAAATAAGCCAATCTGGGACTTGAATTGTCTGTTGCATTTAGTACAGGGAAATAGGACACCTGCTTCCACCGGGGTTGAAGATGGGTTGATGTGAGCCGACTTGTGGACCGATCGTCTCTGGATAGCTTCATCTATTCTTGATACCTCATGTCTCTGAACACCCTCAGCAATAGTGCTCCACCAGTCTGTGCGATTGGTGGTGATTCTTTCCCAGTCATTGTGGTTAATACCGCACTGGATCAGTATTTGTCTTTGTGCCTTTTTTGCTGCCCACCACTTGATCCCTTGCCATTTTTGGAGTTCACCATAGAGCAGGCTTTCTATGAGGAGTACAACCAGTTATGATGCTTCAAATAAAGCAAAAAAATGGAAGGATGAAATGTTTTTCCAAGGGAAGAACTTGGAGAGAAAGACACGTAACAAAATTACAGCTATTTACATGTGTCAGCAAGCCAGTATAACTTTGAGTTTGTCAGTAAATGGGTATTGAAAATTGCTCATAGAACTACCTTAACTATACCTGAGCGCTCCCATATGTACTCAGAATCTTTCATTGCTGATAGTGTCGACAACAGAGCATGAACTCCATAGCTCCTGTGCCAACTTCAAATGTTCTCCTGACTTCATCAAGTACCCATTTACAACTGGGTTGACTGGAAGTAGCGGTGATGCTATGAAAAATCCCCCATCACGCCGGATTGTCAAATCGAGCACAACATGATTTGAACCTGATGCGTTGGGTTTGTGAACCAAGCTCACAACTCCTTGGCCACATGCTCTCCTAAAGTTGTTCAGTAATATATAGGTAAATGTGTCAGATATTGAAATGAATCAATCACCACCTGATATGGCATGACACTTGCATAGGTAATTTAGCAATATACAATCAGTAAACAAGCCCGTCGCTCCTCGTGGTGCAAACGCCATTGACAACATCCTGCCAGCATACACGGTCCTGGATCTCTCTTTCTGCCTCTCTCCAGCTGTAATCATTTAATCTTAGTTCCTTCTCACTCTTCTCCGTGTATTTTTTGGTCTATCTCTCTCTCTTCCCTCAAGGATTTCATGTAAAACCCTGTCTGACTATGTTGGATTGTGCCTTCCGCAGCAGATGTCATATCCAGTCCCATTTTCTTAATTTCTCTGGATCTGCGCATGTTGTTTAGTACCAGGAAAGCCGTTCTTGCCTTTCAAATTCTGATGTGAGATGTTTCGGGTAAAAAGGTTTGTAGATATCGCAGTCTCACTGTAGACTATGACACTGTATCCATTTCAGGGCGAATTCAAAAGAAAAAGAAGAATCCCTTATCATTTGCTGAAACATCGATCAAGTCACGTTCCACAAAAAAATGGAGTTTGGTACCTTAAGCTGGGATCTTATAGGCAGAACTCAATAATCAAATATAAAATTAATTGGATAGCATCCAATTCAGTCCACTGTTTCAAAGTTAACCAGATGGAGTAGGTCAAGTAAATAAATATGTCACTATTGTCATGCCATGATTGACTCAGTATGTTCCCTGTCAATTTTTACAGAAACAAGGTGTGGTTCCAATGCATGTATCTCATGAAAACTATGCCATACTCAGCCTCAGTGTATTCAACATCAAGATCAGCAAGTACAGTGCTAATGAAGTAAGAAGAAATAAATAGATAAAAGCCACAACAGTTCTGAAGGTTAAAAGTAAATAAAAACGTGTGTGTTTTTCATTCATTGTAATCGATGAGGAACACTTTGTCAGTGTTCACTGTTCACATGAGTTCAAAGATGGCTAAATGAGCCAATTGGAGCCTGGAATTAGTACAGAGAAATAAGACGCCCCATGTTCTGTAACCATTTTCCTTCCCAGTGATACATAATATTATGTTTATCTATATTAAGGTGCAAAGATGTAACATAAAAAAAGGCATGCAGCGATTTTTTTTTCAAAACTGAAAATTAATATGGTCCAAACCTAACAAAAATCAAGCCCTGAAAGCGTTAACAACCTAATCGTATTTTCCACTGAGAATTTTGTTGAGATCCTTGGTACATTTTATGGCTATAACTAAATTATATTACATTTCACTACAAAGCTGCTGTTTTTATATCTTCAACAGGAACTTCTGCTGAGGATTCCTGTGCCTGAAATAGCTGCCATTTGTTACATCAAAGATGATCAACAACACATATTGGCCATTAAGTTTGGTAAGAATTACACTTGGATTAGCGGACTTGAAAAATAAATGAGCCAAGTTTGACGGGTAATAGAAGAATGATGAACATTTTGGTAGTAGAAGGTTTCCTAATTGCTTGGGCAGATGAGAAAAATCACAACTTTGACCAAGTACTTAAGAAAGCCAAATTTCTTGTACTGGCTAGTATAAGTCTCTATTGTCATTGGGTTTCTGTGATGCTTCTTCTTCGTTCATCTTCAGATCGAGGTCCTGGTTTCTTTTACAAAGGGCACCGTTATTTTTAAGGCTGTTTTGTCCCAGTACAGTTTTTGTCTTATATATTGTCTCGTATCAGCTTTGTAAGATGTCGTCTACATACAGTCGTGGTATGCTCTCCACATTGTCTTCTGTCCCAATCCTCATTTTCTGGTAAAGATGATACTGTAGTCTATTATGCCCAGTTCTCAGTCTGAAGATGATGACTTGCTCTTCTCAAGTTAAATCATAGTAATTGTCCTGATTGTTGATCGGTCAATTTTCCCCTGAAGTTGGCTTTAATTATGGCCTCTTTATACGTGATGCTCCATTCTGTGGGGAAGCTCCCCCACACTTAACTAATCTGTCTGCAGCTTCATTGCTTTCGATGTTGCGATGGGAGAGGATCCACTGAATGACCAACCTTGAGTGTTCTGTTGAGAGCTGTGTCAGGAAGTGCATGCATTGCTCGAGATGTCCATCTTTATTGGGTTTAAGCATTGCTAATACTGATGAGACATCAGTAAGGAATGCTATGTTTTTTTTGTGGATATCTTCATCTTGGATTACAAGCTCAGCAGCAACCTCCAGTGCCTCTACTTCTGCACAGAAATGATTGGGGTATATGTTCCCATTATTACAAGGGCGATTTGAAAAGTTTTGCCTTTGAGAAGATAATTTCATGAATCTCCAAGATTTACACACGAACTATACATTTTCTTAAAGCTTGGAATGTCATTTAGGTTATGTGTCGCGGTCCACACAAATGCCAACATCGGACAAGTTGTTGCATCTCATCCGAAAAATCAGACGTCTTCTCCTAAAACTAGGTACGCACAGCTGCTTGCACCTCCTCGTCAGAAGCATAATGGTTTTCCTTGAGATGTTACTTCAGCTTTGGGAAGAGGAAGAAGTCACAGGGAGTCAGATCAGGGCTGTACAATGAGTGCAGTAAAATGTCATCAAACTTGTGTGTGGCCGAGCATTGCTGTGCTTGTCTACATAAACATGCAGCAATCGTCTTCAAATTTTCCGCAAAAGTTTTCACATATCGATAGGGGTTGATGGTATTGCTGTGCTCCAAAAATTCAGTGTGAACTATGCCCTTGCAGTCCCAAAAGATGGTCATAATCACTTTTCCCGCCGGGCTGACGACTAACATTTTTTGTTTATGGTAGATGAGTTCCTATGCCTGCACTCCATAGACTGGCACTTGTTTTCTGGGTCATAATGATTTGCCAGTGTCAATTTGGCGGATATGACATCACCTTCCTGTTCATATTGTATCAGAAGATTTTGACACACACTCCTGCTGTCGGCGCTGTTTCATATCCGGTGTCAGTATGTGAGGCTCATCTCGCACGCTTTCCTATGCTCAAACAAGGCAAGGATAATGTAATGAACTTGCTTAGGCAGTGGCGACAGCCTCAGGATGACCGCCGCTTTTTTCGACAAAATAATGGTTACTGTCTGAACTTGCTTAGTCTAAATCATAAGGATTGCGCCAATATCTTTCTGCTTGACATGGCGATTGGCATGAATCATTTCCTCCTCGTGAGCTTGGTGCTGTGCATCCACAACTCGGATCGTAAGTCTGCTGCGAGCCTTTACTTGCAGGTTTGTTGTAGCTGAATTGTCGCCTTTTCCAATCCATGCCCCCATCTCCTGACAGTACTTACATCCACACAGGCAACACCATATACCGCAGTGAATGCATGTCAATGGACACACAACCAGCCGCCATCAGGAATTAAATCACAACACGTTGTTTCAACCATATTTCCATGTAGGCTGCCAGTTTACTGTATGCTGTGTGCAAGCGTTACATTCCAGGTTCATACCACTACATTTCCCTGTAGTCACTTCATTCCTCACCATTATCATAGGCATCTCAGTCTCTGTAGACCATGCGCCTAGCATACTGTGAGTTTTGTCCAGCTCTGTCTCCTGTATTTCGACACTGTCTGCTATGATTGTAAAGGCCGATCCGCAATTGACAATCACTGTCACAGATCGTACAACTATGCTGAGAAGGCTGGCTTTTCCGTGATGATCCATGATCTCTTCATTTTTTCTCTTTTCTCTACAGCCAGAATGCCTCTACGAGCGTAGGCAGCCACTATGCCATCTCCAACTGTCTCTAAACAGCTCAATCCTGAGAAATTGTTTCCCAGCCCTCGGATGGGATGTTGGATGACTTTATGTTCCTTTTGCATACGTCCTTGAATTCCAGTGTGGAACGGCTGATTTTTATTACTCTAAAGGTCAACATAGAATATCCTTTGGCAGCCTCTCATCTTCCATGCAGTCAACATTCCCCAACCATCGAAGATGTCTCTGGCTCAACAGCGAGTGCATGCTGTGAATATTTGCTTGCTGTAAGACCACATTATGTGGCACTCTCTCTTGCCACCCAAATCCACAATATACACCGAAGACACTTCATGTGAAAGATGTTGAGCCACCGTTTCAGCTTAGTATAAGTGCTCCAAGTCTCGCTTCCAGTTCCATACATGAGAGTGCCAGGAACGCAGGTCTGATAGACCCGGACCTTGGTGTAGTGAGACAGTGCCTCGTTGACTCTCTTTGTCAGGCGGGCCATGACAATACTCGCCTTGCCAAGCCTACTGTCTATCCCATTCTCGAACGCGAGAGTGTTGCTGATGGCAGACCCGAAATAAGGGAAGCTGTTGGCGACCTCCAGAGTAACGCCAGCAATCTTTATGGCGGGGGAAGTAAAAGGCTGTTTCGGTAGTGATTATTTTCACATAGGTGTCGCGTGGCTGTGAGCGCTGTTGCCATAGTTATAGCGCTGGAGGTAAAACTTTTCAAATCACCCTTGTATATTCTGACTTTTGCCTCTACATATTTCAAGTCTGCATTAATGTTAATGGAAGCAACAAGTAATCAGGGTCACGTGAGACATACAGATGAAGACCTCCTTCAAACGTTCTCGTTCGTTGTTCCAGGAAACAGGCTGTGCTACGGCAGTCTGGCCAATGAGGTGGGGATCGACACTGTGATCCTCATAGTGGTGAGTGTACTGAGGAGTCTCACATTGCACTACAGCCAGGAGAACCACTGTTCAGCTCAGGATGTAAGAAAAGCCACTGTAACTCGCAACCAAAAAAACTTTGCCAACTCAGAATAAGTAGCTTCAAGCATCTCAAGATGATTTATATTTGTAATTAACACCAGATGTCAATTTGAGGACTAGTATTTCAATAAAGGTAGTTGAATCCTCCATTGAGAAATGTGTTTGAAGCTTTGTTATGCAAGATCTCAGCCTCTTTTTTACATGGCGAGACTAGTTTCTTTACTAAGTGAACTGGAGCATGACATGGCTGGAAATTGCACTCATTCAATTTTGTAATGATAGACAAGCACTATAGTCACTGTGGCGTTATAGAGACTAGCATGTCATGTAAAATAAAAATGTGCTTACATATAAATTACGTTTTCTTTACAGGAAGTCAAGAATCTTGTAAGCTAGCACTTTTATTCTGCGAGAACAAGGTGAGACGATATTCAATTATTTTTTTTCTATGTATAATACGGGGCATGTTCAAATGAAACCAGACCAAACTGCAACAAGTGATCATACTTACGATGTGTATGATGACATCACTTCTGGTGTAAACAGCACATACCAACTGCCAAGTTGAAAACATGGCAGGTGTGCTTGATCAGCCAGCAGGGATTCGGTTTCTAACAGCTGAAGGATATCAACCGTTTGACATTCATCGCAGAATGCAGGTAGTGCATGGTGATAAAAGTGTGTCGAGGACAACAGTGAAGAATTGCAGGACGATATTTAAAGAAGGACATGAGTTAACACAATGATATGCGCCTGACCTGGTCTCGGAAGACTTTTCGTTAACCCACTTCTGCTCGCTGATCACCTCTTGGCGGATTCCATTTCACACCCGCCATGGTCTGCTGAGCAAACTATGAGTCGGAGGGTAATGAAATTTTGCAAACTTGACAGTTGGTATGTGCTGTTTACACCAGAAGTGATGTCATCATGGGCATCGTACATATGTTCACTTGTCGTAGTTTGGTTCGGTTTCATTTGAACGCGCCTCGTATTTTACCATCGTAAGCAAAGATGGTGGGAGCATCAGACACATGCTGCGAGATATGATCGTATATGACTGTAAAGACCAATACTGGCACAGCAGATTCTGCCCCACTTGGGACACACATGTGATAAGTCTGCTGTGGGGTCATCTAGTGTTCTGTTCTTTTAGGCAGTGCACTTTATCTGAGCATCGGTGATGCTATTCCACTCAGTGATCTGAGCGCATTCTGTAATACTAGCCTGCCAGACTGAAGGGTTCTGTGCAAGCTTCTCCCAGGATGTTACATCAATGTTGAAGTTCCTCAGAGACATTTTTACATTTTAAGCAGGGGAGGAAGACTAACGTCTTGTCAGACAAAATATACTAATCAGACATGTTAGTCAGGGTCAGGCAAAGCATACTGGCCATGACCATCACCTCTGCTTCCTAGTAGCCCTCACTGGAAATGACTGTTTTCATGGCAGCCCGGCTAACGAGGTGAGGGATCGACATGCTCCCCGTAGTAGTTAATGATACGCAGATGAAGCCAAGTATAGCACATCTGCCTGGTGGACCCCGGTCCACTTTAATTAGCTCGGGATGGGAGGAAAGCTACTGTAGCCCGCCACTTAACGTCCTTTTCAGGGCGCACGAAAGAGTAATCCTACTCATTGTGGGCATTCGCAAACAACAACAGCAACATTTTAAGCAATCTCCCGAGTTTTTCTGTCACTCTGTTAAGCGCCTTTACACTCTGACAAATGAACAACATGTCCTTTAGACATCAAGGAACAAGAATTAAGAGATGGATGCCACACATGCAGAGAGAACAATTGGATAGGGACTTCAGTTGAGGCCATAGTCAAGTCAGAAGAATAGGTCCACAACGACAAATCAGCACACAGTCGCCATAATCCTAGACAGGGAATGCAGAGAGTGGGGCAGCAGACAAGCAGTGAGGTTAACCACCAGCTAAATGCCAACACTCAAGAGGGTGATGCCATCATATATATCAATGGATTGGTGCTATGCAATGGGAAATCAGGTTTAGGTTTCTCTGTTAGTATGGAAGGTTGTTGTTGTGAATGCCCACAATGAATAACTTTACTTTTTTTGTGCACCCTGAAAAGAGAGTTAGGTGCCGGATTGTATTCGCATTTTTCACATCCCAACCATGTGGATGAACGTGCACCGGGGTCCTCTAGGCGGTTGGGATATACTTCATGTGCGTGTTGCTCACTACTATGGAGATTACATTGATCCCCCACCTCGTTAACTAGACTGCCATAAAGCTGACTGTTTCTAGGGAGAACTGCGTAGAAGCGAGGTGGGGGTCTTGGCTAGTGCATTTTGTCTGACTCTGACTAACATGTCTGATTAGTTAGTCTCCATTCCCCAGAGGGAAAGGTTAGGTTATTGCTGAGCGGAGTGGGGCATACAGTACAACAATTTGCAGCATGAGTGACCTCAGCTTTATGTGGACTATCTGATACATCTTTAACAAGGGCAGTCATCATGCCAGACTTCAAATCTATCCTTTAGAAAGTACAGAACGGCTGACTAAGGCACGAGTGGATGGCAACTGTAGAGGCATCTGGCTTCTCAAGCAGCCCTTATAGATCTGCTGTCCTGGTCATGCTGGGCTCCAGCATCTTGATCCCATATGGAGCTCTAATTTAGATACAAACCTTCTTAGTGCTCCAGTCTGGGATGAAAGTTTGGTACGACTGCCAAATCTGTGTAGGGATTAAATAAATAAGTTAAAGTTTAAATAGGGCATCATCCTTAATCATATACTTTTCCTGTCTTGTTAGCCCGCGGCTGAAGAAATCTGTGCCTTAATGAATCACTGCTTCACCTTGGTCTACACTGAGGCAACCGTGAACTCAATAGAGAGGCTTATTAGCCCGACTGAACACTCAAGTAGCACTTCTATAGGAACAGGTAAGTGTGGTAGTTTTACCTAGATGTATACTTTAGCAACTACCTATGTGAATCTTGGGAAGAAAGAGAATAGAAATACTATAATCTTCTTAACATGTCGGGAAACTTAACAAAATAAAGTTGTGTCAAATAATTTTCGCAAAGGCATCTAAGGCCTGTTGTGAGGCTTGTTCATGCGTAGTGTGTCAACCGAAATCCCTACAGACTCCCCAAGTGGAGCTGAGTACTCCACTGAGGGCAGCGAGGAGTGTGTTAGACCAATGTTTCAATCAGGCTTTCTTTGTTCGTGTTTGACTCCCTGTTTTTTCTGATTTCGCACCTGAGGCCTCTGGATTGTGTCCACTTTTGGGTCAGCATGATCCATACTGTGTTGAGAATACGGCGCTGGGAGAGGTATAGTGTAACCTCCTGTGGAGTGGGCAGGAGAAAGGCAACTTCAGTCCAAACAGGAAGGTCCTTCAGCAATGGGGTCGACAAGGTTACAAACTAAATCTTATGAGAATGAGCAGAACAAAGATGTGTGGAGCAAGAAATCTTGGAAAAAAGGTGGCGTTGGCTAGGCCATACACTGCGAAAGCCTCAAACCAGTATAACCATGTGAAGTGGTTGGTTTCAAGACTCACAGCCCAAACATAGGAAGCGCATGCTTTAAAAAAAATATTGCTGAAGTTTGATGCACTAGGTCATAAAGTGCAAAACACAGTACAAACCACACTCCATTAGGACATTAGGAGAAAGAAGATAAATAAAAAGGACATTTTTGAAAACTAGCAAAATACAATGAAGTTCATAGTACTTCTGGGACATCCCCAACAACAATCTTCACTATGGGACTGCCTTTAGACTATTAGATATCTTCTTATTCTTCCTCGTTTGTCTTCAGACCTCAACTTCAATGACTCTAATGACGGCAGCAGTTGACACAAGACTATGTGCACTTCCATACAGCTTATCGTGGATGATCACTGGCTGTTGTTAAATGCTACTTATTTTGTCGGTAGACCGCAAAATATGTTCTGCTATCATGGGGGCTGTGCCGCAGGCACAAAGGTCCGTAGTGCCAATCTTGAACTTGTTGTACCTAATGACATCTCAGACTATTAGATATGATCTAGGGGACTGAGTGGTCTCAAGGTAAGACTTTGGACTTGGGTGCTGGAGGTCACGTGTTCAAATCATGGTGGAGACCAAGATTTTTTCACATGGACTTTTTAGTATTTCTTCCCCGGATCTCTGGGAAGTAGAGATTGGATGCCTGTGTTCAGTGTCACGCATGATAAAAATCCTGCGGCAGTTGGAAATAGAAAAGAGGAGACTTAACGGCCGCTGCATGGGGAAAATTCAAAATTATGTTAAAAATCTACCCAATCTTTTACGGGATCCTCGCCGGTACTAAAAAATTAATGCATTGTGCTGAGATTCTACAAAAACACGGAGAAGAACATAGCACATGGGTTTAAACCATGTGCAATGACGTTGATTCTTCGACTAAACTAAACTAGATATGATCTGCTCAATATAGCTAGACCTACCAAAATGATTTGAAAGTTAAATGAATACACAGAGCACACATTCTTCCTTTTATTGTCACCTTCTCACTCCATCTAAAGCAAAGGGGGTAACGCCGTAGGTGAAACTTACTAATCAAAGCGCTTTTATGTGCTCTTCTTTTGGTGGTTACTGTAACAGTTTGTTTTCCATGATGAGGTTGCTAGATCTAGGCACATCCCTCTTTAGTAATTCATTATAGCACACTTTGAAGGTCACAGTAATCCTCAGCATCGCTGACCTCAAGATATATATATATATATATATATTTGTATATGTAGTTTATAGTGACAGACGAATGTATAAAACCAAATGGTTCGGCCACGTGACTCGCCAAACACCAGAAAGCAATGCTATACAGATACAATGTGGATACAAAGTCAAGGGCTGACCATGCAAAAGATGGATAGCAGAAATAACAGAAGCAGTAAAGCTCCTCATGTACGAAGCAGATACTAGGGCCTGGTCAAGAAACCTCTTCATAACATGACGCTGAAAGGCACTAGCAGGACAAACAGCGAAAAGAAGAGAAGACACTTATATAACTTTGTAATTAATGAAGAAAAAAAAAGAAATATTTAAGTATTAATTTTTAAAAATTAATTTGTATGCATTATATAAAGGGTTAATAAATGTTTGGGGCTGAAAAATATCTGAGTTTAATTTCGATGCCCAATAGAAATCTTACTGAAGCCAAATATGCAGTACAGGGAATGAGCTGACAGGATCAGCAAACTAGAGCTGACAAAGACCCTATTCCACCTCCAAGCAGTAGTCTTGGAAACAAACTGCACCAGTGTAGTCTGGCTAAGAGGATATGAATCTTAAGAGGAAGGCAAACCCAGTACTCAAAATAGTAAGCTGAAATTGGATGTATTGGGCCGAAAGGCACAGATATCGCAGATTTGCTGTAAAGAACGACACAACATCATACATCCTTTTCAGGATGAATACAGAAGCAGAAATTTTACTGACGCAATCCTCTTCTACCATGGGGGTTTAGAGGTCTCTTTTAATTTATCATCTTAGTCATCTCTTACAGAATGCCTGACAATCTACAGTGTTCATCATCATCATGCAGCCCGTCCTTAGTAGAACGTCGCTCTCATCATAGCCATTCGATATGAATCTTGATCAGCAGTCAGTCTGCCCACCTGTTCCATGTTCATGTTTAGGGAATGCTTGGCGTCTTATGTTCATCTACATATTGGTCGGTCTCTGCCTTGTCTTCTTGGGACAATGCCCTCAGGAACAGTTTTTTTTCCAGTTTGTCATAGCGCTTGATATGGCCGAAAAACCCCAGCTTCTGAGACATACTTACTTACTTAGTCGCTCCTCTTCTACCATGAGGTGTAGCGGTTTGCCAGAGAACGCCATACTGTTCTATCTGCCGTCTGTCTCCTGGCCTCTTTCCAATCTAGCCCTCAGTCACTTAGGGAATGTCGTATGCAGTGTTCCAAATGTACGTTGGGACGTCCTATTGGTCCCCGTCCTTGAATTTTTGCCTGCCATGACCGCCTTGGTATCCGATCTTCTTCCATTCTACAGACATTGCCAAACCACTGTAGTTGGAACTGCTCCACTTGTGTCTGTAGGGGTTGGGCTTCGAGATTGTTACGTATTGTCTGGTTACAAATATTGCTCCTTTTCGTCACCTGAACCACCTTTCTTAGGTACCTCATTTCTGAAGTTTGTAGTTGCCTTTCTTGGCCTGTGTTCATTGTCCATGACTCACATCCATATGTCAGGACAGGCACATAGGTCGAGCAGTATACATCCACTTCTGAGACATAACATGGTTTATAAGTCTTACAGTGTTGCTATTCTTTTATCCCAATTTGGTCCATGTAACAAAAGACCTTTTTTTTCCCCCAGTTGGTCAATTAAGAACCGTCAAGAATATTATATTCTAAAAAAATGTGCGTTATTGTATTGCCAATTTATATGTACATTTTTCTTGAATTTCAGCATCCACTCTTGTCCACAGACAGGAAATAAGAGACATAATTTCCTTGTGAGTGTTTAGTTATGCTATAAAAGTTTAAATTAGTTATGCTAGAAAAGTTTACATTAGTTATGCTAGAAAAGTTTACATTAGCTATCCTTTAGCACATCACACAATTTTTGACGAAAATTTGACCTAATTAATTTACTTTATTTCTCGCTATGGTAGCGACTTTTAAAATTTGTAACTTTTCTGTTTGTTTGTCAACAAATATGATTTTCTTGTGTGTAGAGACACAATTGAATAACAAACATGTGGGTGTTATTGTTTTTGTTGTGTGTTTCTTAGTTTCTGAGATACAAAAAGATGAAGTTGAAAATTTATGAAAATCTCGGAAAAATTTTGACTCGACCAGTAGGCCTAGTCGCTCCGATAGAAAACCATGGAAACCACAACAATGTATCAATACTGTGTTTACAATATCAACACAACTGTTAGTTTCCAATTTAAGCGTAGTTCTTTTATCTAAACAAACAAACAGATCTACTCGATAAAGATCGTTCCCAACAACCTACTTCACCTTTCGCAAAAAGTCGGCTTGCTCCAAACGGCGTATACAAAATTAAAACTGTTCAAAAGCCATTTGTAATCTAACATACGATACTTTAACCGGCAAAAGGCCATGTATATATGGTGACGTATTCAGCATTGAAAAAATAGCTGTCGGGAGTTCAAACAAAAAATTTTTTTTTTTCCTACATCGTTTTTGTAGGCCGAGTTGGTCCACTAGGATGTTACAAGGGCGTGCTAAAGGTTATGCTATAAAAGTTTACATTAGTTATGCAATAATAAACTTAAGTGCCTCTGATACAAGCCGGTCTTAACAAATCTTTATTTGTTTCATCTTTGTCTTAGTCGAACTGTACTTCTACAGGGGCAGATGCTCCTCTCGTGTAAGCTGGATATAGCCAGAGGAGGATTTTCTGCTGGGGGGGGGGCTAGGTTCGAGCAGCTTATTACTCCGCTGCATTAGGACAAGTGCCGCAAGAATGGTTAACCGATGTGCAAGTCCATCTTAATAGACTCAAACACTAGAGCAAAGTAGACCCACAGCCTATTAGATACCATCTGTGCTGCTCTTAACAAATCGCCTAACCATGGCTGGTGCTATGCCATATCACACAGTTAGTCGTCTCTTACGACATGCTCTCTGTGGGGCAGTGGTGATATTCTTGTCCTTGTCATACACAAACACTCCGGTGGACCACTGAGTATTTATATTTCAGCAAAATTGTGCAAATATTGAATACAAAATTGAAAACAGCAACAGCTTAACAAAATTATTATTCATTTGTTAACAGTCAATCTGCTTCAGTTCATAACTTTCGTGTACCTAGTGGTACAGAGAGTGTGAGAAACAGCACTAGTGACATAGGGACTGGCAAGGAGTTACTGGAAGATTACATGGCTAAGGTAATTCTATCATTTGATTTGTGCATGCTTTTGGAAAATAATTTTCTGTATGCTAGAATGAAAAATGGAAAATTGTAGAAGCTGGCAGGGAGTTACTGCAAGATTACCCAGCTACGGTAATTTTATCTTTTGATTTTTTTCTTGCTTTTGGAAAAGAAATGTTTTCTGGAAAATTAAAAGAAAAATTGTAGTTAAGTGATTATTTTATTTTACACTGTGAAAGCATATATTTAGTGCCGTGTTGGGGATTAAGATACTGAGCAGTGTATGAGCTGCAGAGGTCAACGACTCATAGCTGACTGCTAGCATCAGGGCCAGCGAACCAAAGCTGCCAAGACCCTTCTACACCTCCATGATATGATCCGGGATAGCAGGCTGAAACAGAGCAGACTGGCTAAGGAGAAGGGATTGAAGAAGGAAGGCTAGCTCAGTACTCAAAAATGCCTGCTGGAGTCAGATGTGTCGGACCGAAATGTGCAAATATTGCAGTCAAGCTGTAAACTACGACACAATGTACTGCTACTTGCAAAACACTCTTCAGGATTTGATAGCGGGAGATTGACAACGAACGCAGAAGAAGAAGTGCTGTGTTAATAAATGAGATGTAATCATTTGCTAATCACAAGTGGTGATAGTCTCTGGATAGTGAGATTTTCACAACTGCCTAAAGTCCGACACTGTGACTTGCACTTTAATTTGATATTTGTAAGTGAGAAAAATTTGCGCTATCATCGACCACAGTCTCTCATCCTGAGCTACTTTGGTTCAGTAGCATGATTTGTTAGTCAAGACATCTGGAGATACATGATGAAAATTTGTTACTTTATTTTGGGGGTTTACTCCCGGTCATGTGCTTGAGTAAGAATTTCATTTGTGTATCCATATGCTTGCTATTTTAGCTGACTACCAAGCTAACACCAGAGGAGCTGCGTTTATTTTTGCGCCACCTAAATGACTGGAAGAAGGACAACCATTTTAACGAGTTCTGCGATGAAGTTTTGCACTTGTTGGGGCCTGAGAGAAAACAGCTTTTATCAGGTGAGATCTTTTAATCTCTCTATTCTCTTCATCTGTCTCTTTCTTGTGTTTCGTAATTTTTTTTCCCTCACATTTCCTCATTTCATTAGACACTGTCATCGATTTTTTTATTCATTTTGTATTCTTTTTTTCCCCACAGAAGATATATTTATCCTTTAGCACGCTAATGTTAGAAGAAAACCACCCTTCCTGGCCAACAAAAATGGTGTGTGGAAAAAAAAAATTTTTTTTTGAACGGAGTCACTCCCGACAGCCATTTTTTACTGCTGAGTACGTCCTTCATATATACACGATATTTTGCCGGTTAAAGTATCGTATGTTCGATTACAAATGGCTTTTGAACAGTTTTAATTTTGTATACGCCGCATGGAGCAAGTCGACTTTTGCGAAAGGGGAAGTAGGTTGTTGGGAAAGATTTTGATCGTGTAGATCTGTTTATTTTGTTTGTTTAAATGAAAGAACTACGTTTGAATTGGAAACTAACAGTTGTGGCGATATTGTAAACACAGTATCGATACGTTGTTGTGGTTTCCATGGTTTTCTATCGAAGCGACTAGGCCTAGTGGCCGAGTCCAAATTTTTCCCGAGATTTTCATAAATTTTCAACTTCATCTTTTTGAATCTCAAAAACTAACAAACACACAACAAAAACAATAACACCCACATGTTCGTTATGCTATTGTGTATCTACACGCCAGAAAATCATATTTATTGACAAACAAACATAAAAGTTACAAATTTTGTAAGACGACTACCATAGCGACTAATTAAGAAAATTAATTAGGTCACAAAAGACTGACATTTTTTTCAAAAATATATTGGAGTGCTAAAGGTTATAAAGGATTATTGATTTCATTTTGTAAATCTCCTCTCCCCCATCAATAATTTCATCATATATTGTAAATTATTCTTGTGGATTTATCTTATTTCTGAGATTTTTGACCATGTTTCTACCATACATTGTTTGTGTTTCTTGTTATTCTTCTACTTTTCCAATGATTTATTGCCATGTTTCTATCATAAACACATTTCTATGATTCTTGTGATTATCATTTTCTCATAATTTTACATTAATGTAATCAAACATTGTCTATGGCTCTTTCAATTATTTTGTTGGTTCCACCTCACATTTTTGGGCTTTATTCCATCAGACATTGTTCACTTTTCTCAAACATTTTCCATCATTCTGTCAGACTTTGACGTATATGCGTAAAATTTTGCACCTCTAAGAATTGGTTAATTTTAATTAAAATTTATACAGTAGTCTGCCGGGGTATTTGTGTATGACAAGGACAAGAGTAGTACCACTGCTCCACAGAGAGCATGTCGTAAGAGGTGACTGTGTCACATGACAAAACACCGGCAATGGTTCGGTGGTTTGTTTAGAGCAGCATAGATGGCGCCTAACAGGCTGCAGGTCTACTTTGCTCTAGTGTTTGAGTCTATAAAGAAAGGCTCGCACATCGGTTAACCACCCACCATAAGCGCTTGTCCCAACACAGCAGAGTAATAAGCTGTTCGAGCCTAGCCCACTAAGCAGGAAACCCTTCTCCCGGCTACATCCAGCTTACACGAGAGCTGGGACCTGCATGAGAGCATCTACCCCTGTAGAAGTACAGATCAACTAAGAACATAATTCTTATGTATATATTTTGGTTCTTTTTCTCCAGAATTGCTGCCATTCATTCCATCAGACAATTATCAGTTCTTTGAGGAGTTTTTGAGGAGAAACGACATTCATTTATTGGAGAACACAAGCACCTTTTCCAGCTCCCGAACTGACTTGGTCAATTATTCTACGTGAGTCTGCTTGTTACTTTGGTTTTTTTTAATTTTGCTTTCAACCACGTCTTTTTCTTGCATAAATTTGATAGTCCACTCAGGCTTCTCTCATTGCCATACAGTTTACCCCTTAAAACCTTTAACACTGCACATAATTTTTTACGAAAAATATGCATCTCGCTTTCGTAGTTGACTTTCAAAATTTGTAACTTTTCTGTTTGTTTGTCAATAAATATGATTTTCTTGTGTGTAGAGACACAATTGAATAAAGAACTTGTGGGTGTTATTGTTTTTGTTGTGTGTTTGTTAGTTTCTGAAATACAAAAAGATAAAAGTTGAAAATTTATGAAAATCTCGGAAAAAAATTTGGACTCGACCGCTAGGCGATAGAAAACCATGGAAACCACAACAACGTATCAATACTGTGTTTACAATATCGACACAGCCGTTAGTTTCCAATTCTTCTTCTTCTTCGTACGCTGTCAAACGTCAACCTGTATTTTTTCGAAAAAAGCAGTGGTCATCCTGAGGCTGTAGACACTGCCATAGAGCTTGTCTAGTATTGCCACTGGTGATGGTCACATGTGCTTTCTCTGGTCCTCGTATGTCGGATAATTTTGCAGCAGATGTTCAGTGGTCATTGTCCCGGTACCACAAGTGCATTCGTCAGTGCCACCTATCTTCAGTTTATTGAATAGTTGGTACCTCAGTCTGTTGTGGTCTGTGCGGAGTCTGAAGACCACGACCTGCTCTCTTCTGTTCAACTGGTAATAGGCATCATTTTTTGTGTAGCCAGTATGTTCTGTTTCCCATTTGGCCATGTATCTGGCCCTAATAAGCCTTTTGGACTCTTCGTAGGTCACACTAGAATCTGGTTGTGGTAGTCTTGCACCTTCTGTTTCCAATTCAAATGTAGTTCTTTCATCTAAATAAACAGATCTACTCGATAAAGATCTTTCCCAACAACCTACTTCACCTTTCGCAAAATGTCGGCTTGCTCCAAACGGCATATACAAAATTAAAACTGTTCAAAAGCCATTTGTAATCTAACATACGATACTTTAACCGGCAAAATATTGTGTATATATGGTGAAGTATACAGCATTTAAAAAATGGTCGTCTGGAGTGTCTCCGTTTAAAAAAAAAAATGTTTTTTCCCCACACGCCTTTTTTTTGAATGCCAAGTGAGTCCAAAAATTCTTGACTGTCACAGCCAAACTTGACTCACTGTAAAAAAAAAATGTTTATAATGTATTTTCACTAAGTACAGAGACTTTACCAATAGTCGTTTTTTTACTGCTGAATACATCATGTCCATTGACACAGGCTTTTTGCTGGTAAACGTATCGCATGTTAGATTACAAATGGATTTTGAATGTTTTATTTTCTTATTTTGCCGATTGGAGCAGGCTGACTTTTTGGAGAAAGGTGAACTAGGTTGTTGTGAAGGATCTTTATCTGGTAGATCTGTTTGTTTAGATCTAACAACTACGCTTGAATTGGAAACTAACAGTTGTGCCGATATTATAAACACAGTATTGATTCTTTGTTATGGTTTCATGGATTTCTCTCGGAGCGACTAGGCCTAGCCGGGAAAGTCCAAATATTTTTATTTTTAAAAAAAAATTACACATTCATCTTCTTGAATCTCAGCCACTTACAAACACACAACAAAAACATCAACAACTTCTTCATTCATTTATGTCTTTACACACAAGAAAATCATATTTATTGACCAACAAACAGAACAGTTACAATTTTTGAAAGTCAACTACCATAGAAAAATTTTAAGTTGCGAAATGTTTTCAAAAACTTATGGCAGCATGCTAAAGGTTAATTAACTCAAATGTGCAGGACTAAATTACTGTGCTCTGGTTCTCGGCTCTCCCAAGTAAATATTACATCTGCACATATCCACTGTCTTCCTATGCCATCTATTCATTATTTCGCTCCCCTTCATGGATCTGGCCAGGCAAACACCCAGGTTAAGGTCGTGGCCCATGTTCTTCCTCTAAACTTAATAAACGAGGCGTGTTCAAATGAAACCGGACCAAACTGTAACAAGTGAACATACGTACGATGTGCATGATCACGTCACTACTGCTGTAAACAGCACATACCAACCGTCAAGTTTGCAAAATTTTATTATCCTGTCTTAAAGTTTCCTCAGCAGACCGTTGACAACATGGTGGGTGTGATACGGAATCCTTCCAGGGTTGATCAGCCAGCGGTGATTCGATTTCTAACAGCTGAAGGATGTCAACCAGTTGACATTCATCGCAGAATGCAGGCAGTGTATGGTGACAAAGGTGTGTCGAAGACAACAGTGGATAACTGGATAGCGATACTATTTGTTCAACAAACTAAGAATAGGACATACTGATGAATGTGTCTTGCGGCACTGACAAAAGGACTGCTGAACATCTGCTACAAAGGTGTCCAACATGTGAGCAACAAAGATGACACATCTGGTCATCACTAAACCATTCCTGGACAAACTCTATGAAAGTACAGATAGTCTCAGGCTAACCATTGCTTTCTTTAGATATATTCAGGTTGAGATCTGAAAGTGTTTGAAGGATAAACTCTATGAAAGTACAGATAGTCTCAGGCTAACCATTGGTTTCTTTAGATATATTCAAGTTAACATCTGGAAGCGTGCGAAGAAGAATGGGGAAATACCCATATGAATTATGAATAGCCCATTCAAGTTGACATCTATGGCATAATTCCTTCCTTATTTTTTTATTTTTCTTCCATAGGCGGGGCTCACTAAGTGAGGTTTCGACCACTAGCAGTCTGAGTAACAATGCAGCCAGCAGTGATGTCCTCGACCACTTCCTTGACCTAACAAAAGCTGAGTACAACAGCGTTGATGTAGATGTCCCCGAGGACTACTGAAGATGGTTAATACATTCATTCAATCAATCAATCAATCAAAACATTTCAGGTCTCCTCTTCAGAGACAAGTTTTCGACAATCACACGCCAAGTCCACCAGCCAGAACCAACTGCTCAAGCTGTCTCCACTTCTTCCATATCTATTTCACACCTTTCCCTAACATGTATATTTTTGTCTGCCTCTATTTTCATTGTCCAGGGAATTCTAAAGCAGAGACTGTCTTGTAATACTATAATCTGACTGTTTAATTGTGCTATTTTAATAAACTTGTATTTTCTGTCCAATTCCAGCATCATGTCCTCCCCTCACATTCTACTATTGTTTGTCTGATTCTTTTCAAGAATTCCATATTAGTGACCTCATACAGTATCTAAGTGTCTTCAGTCAAACTCAATACCAATCTTGGCAGAAGCAGAAACAAGGTTAAAATGCATTTTTTTTACATGAGAACAAAAGGAAATCAGAAAGAGAATAGGTATGGCCAAGATGGAATGTGACACATGCTGACATCCAAACAGATAAATCAGAATTTGAAAATGAGGATTGTCAGGTGTTGTGAATACTCGTCACTACTTTATGGGGCAAAAACATCGACAATGAATAACAAGTTGGAAAAGAGTATTGAAGCTTTCGAAATGTGGGTATATAGAAGATTGGGTCGTATTTCTTGGAAAGAGAAGAAAATAAATTTGGTGGTATTGAAAAAGTTGGGGGGTGAAAAAGGAATTAATGACCGAAATCAGGGTTAGACAGTTACGTTATTTTGGTCGTATAACAAGACATACCTCCTTGTTGAAGACCATACTGGAGGGTACAGTGAAAGGCATTCGTTCAGGAGGCAGGCAACATTTTAAGTGGGTGGATAACATCAGGAGATGGACTGGAAAAAACCTCTCAGATTGCACCATTATGGCAGGAGATAGAATACACTGGAGATCATTGCAGCCAACCTTCGATACAGAGATGACACTTGAACTGAACTGAACATGAGAACAGTAATGAATGAGTACTGACTTACAGACCTACGTAAGCCTTAGTCATTATAGCTGAGAGATAAGACGAATGAACGAATGTTTGAAACTGACACATTTCAACCATCCCCTGGTCTCAAGGGAGGTGAGATCCTCATGTAATCTCATTGGAGATGGACAATAAACTCAGAGGTCCTGTGTACACAATGTGCATGGGAAAGAACCCTTGGTAGTTCATCATCATCAATCTCTTTCGTAACTTGAAAGGTCGTTGGGCATCAATACTAAAATTTATTGAACCAGTTCCACCACTCACTTCAGTTTTGTGCCAGGATATTTGTTTTTTGCTACAGACTCTCCCATTCACTCTCTAATGTCTTCCAATTTCTTATTGTGCTTCCCTCTCTTCCGCTTCCTAGGCACCTTGCAGGACTGTCTTGGTCAACCCAGACGATCAAAATACAAGCCTATACTATAAAAAAACTTTTGGTGGTTTAAATATTTTAAAACAGGCAGTTGGCGCTGTCAGGAGAAAGTTGTAGCGGTAACTAAATTCCTACCTAATAGCCAATAGTAGCCTGCAAGAAGGTCAAAAGGAGGCAGCTTCTCCATGGTGAAGAGACACAACAAGCCAATCACATGTTTGTCTGCGCACTCGATTGCAAGTATATACGAAAAAACCTCTACACCCTCGGAGGAGAAGAATGGGTGTCTAAGAAGAATAGACCTGGGGGACTCATGGTATCGAGGTAAGGTATCTGCCTCGGGTGCCGGAGGTCGTGTGTCCGGGATTTTTTCACGTGGACCTTCTGATAAAAATTCTCCAGATCTATGGGCTGTTGTTTGCAAATGCCAACAACGAGTAGGATTACTCTTTTGTGTGCCCTGAAAAGGACATTAAGTTGAGGACATTGAGGTTGTAGTGGCTTTCCTCACATTCCGAGCGTGCTGATGAAGGTGGTTCAGGGTCCTCCATACGGTTGTGCTATGCTTGGTATCAACTGCGTGTTGCTCGCTACTATGGGGATCACGTCGATCCCTTACCTAGTTAGCCAGGCTGCCATGAAAACAGCCTGTTTCCAGGGAGGACTGCACGGAAGTCAAGGTGAAGGTCTTGGCCAGTATATTTTGCCTGAGCCTTACTAACATGCCTGATCAGTATATTTTTTCTGACCAGACGTTAGTCTTCCTCCCACAGATCTCTGGGTAGTGAGATCGTACTCTCGTGTTCAGTGTCGAGTACGTTAAAAATTCTTTGGCAGTTGGAAATCGAAAAGAGTAAGCTTAATGGCCGCAGCCTGGACAAAATTCAAAATCTACCCAAATTATTTGCACCTTTCCCCAAATGGCTTGTTAAGAACAGCTATAGATGGCGCCTAACTGGCTGCTGGTCTACTTAGCTCTGGTGTTTGAGTCTATTAAGATGGACTCGCACATCTGTAAAAACCACCCTTCAAGAAACTGGTTGCATACAGACTCTGTAGAGTCTTCTAAACCAGTATAATAGCGTTAAGTTAAAAGACATTTACGGACAACCATTGACGGAAAAAGACATTTATGGACAACCATTGACAGATAATGCACAAAATCATTGCTGACACTAATTATTGGATTTTTATTCAGGGTCTGTTTGATCTAAATGCTGATATTCATTAACTTAGTTTGGTGTTTTTATATGCCTTGTTTGTGTTTGTCCAGTCCCTGATAAAGGTATATTTATGTTGAAACATTAGAAAATGTTCTCGTGTTAACCTGTTTTTTTAAAGCATTTATTTAGCTTTTAATGACTGTCATCCCGATTCATGGCCTTCTATTTCTCAAATTTTAACCAACTTCCCGATAACCTAAAGATATATATATATATATATATATATAAACCACTAGTAGGAATTGTTAATCTATCAAATTTTGATGACTACTGGGCAGATCTTTCAAAAGCTTTTACCGAAAAATGCAGTTTCTTTATATTTCATTTGTTCGGTCACATGACCACGTTTCGGTTGAATCCCGGTTATTTGCCACCGATGCTTGTCACTGAATTCTTCATCACAGCACAAAAGACCATTGTCAAAGTGCCAGTAACGACAAGGTGCTTGTAAAAAGTAAGACCCCCCCCCCCCCCCCCCCCCCCAACATGTCTAAGCATAAATAGAAGCTATACCGAAAGCATATTTTAAAAAATATTTGCTTGTTAACCTTGTTCTTGTCAAAACCATTTTAATCCTTCTGATCTGTAATTACCATTTATAAAATTGTGTCTTTTTTGGTTGTTGTTTTTTATTGTTTACCATGTTGATGATCACCAGAGTAGTACCTGGGTAGAAAATAATGAAACCACTTTAACCTTACAAGCGTGTTGTAAAAACAGATACAGAGGATTGTAGATGGGGCTAGCAACCTGATCATGTAAACCTATAGACATTGAAACCACTACAGCAAATGCTCAGATACAGGCTTCCTGTGAAAGGGCCAGCTGAAGTAGTGGTCATATGCTTCACCTGGAGCAAAAAGGCGAATCTTGTTGATGATAACATTCAATCAGTTAATTTGTTTGCGTTCGCCTTATTTCTCTATTCCCCAAGGTGGTGTATGTTGCAGTACGGTTTTTATTTTGCGCCTGTCGACTCAGTGCATCTGACTTTGGCATGCATTTTATGTAAGGGTCTACTTCCTCCTGCATTTTCTAAGGGTTGCTTCCTTGGGGTAACGGCCGGTGCTGTGATGGGGATCGAACCCAGCTCCTTTGGGTTGTGAGCCGTGTCACTTAACCACTAGCCCACAGCGTCCCCTAATCAGTTAATCAAAACCAACCTTTTTTTATGTTTCCTGTGGAGCATAGGTAGGTCTTTAAAACCTTTACCACACCAGCACAATTTTTCGTAACTTCATATTTCACTGTGGTTGTTGGCTTTGAGAGCCTATAACCTTTCTATTTGCTGGTCAATAAATATGATTGTGTTGTGTGTAGAAACATAAATGAATACAGAACTTGTTGATGTTATTGATTTTGTTGTGTGTTTGTTAGTTTCTGAGATACAAGAAGATGGAGGGGAAAGTGATGAAAAACAGCACAAACATCTCACCTTATTTTGAGGTGTTGTAAATTTTTTTAAAGTGCCACAGAGGATGGATAATCAATGTTTACAAGATGGACATATTTGTTAGTTTCCGCTACAAACATAATTATTATATCCACATAAACGGGGACGGCGTGGCCTAGTGGTTATGTGACACGGCTCACAACCATAAGGTGCTGGGTTCGATCCCCATCTCAGCACCGGCCGTTACCCCGGGGAAGCAAACCCTTAGAAAATGCAGGAGGAAGCAGACCCTTACATAAAATGCATGCTGAAGTCGGATGCACTGGGCCGACAGGCGCAAAATAAAAACGCAGTGCAATGCACACCGCCTTGGGGATTAGAGAAATAAGGCGAACGCAAAAAAAAAAAAAAAAAAAAAATATCCACATAAACAAACTAGACAGATCTACCTCCGAAAAATCTGTTGCAAAAAATTAAGTTCCCCATTCTCAATAATGGGCAAATCTTCAAATCCAAGTGAAAAACCGAAGAAATTATTTCTAAATGTCTGCCAGACAGAACAGAAGTGGAACTCTCCTCAATCGAAAGAGTACAATTATCAGCCGATTTCTGGCTTTGTTATCAATCTATGATTAAAAGCGCTCTGAAAAAATGTGAAACGTAAATTAAGTCAGATAAAAGTGACAATGCTCTAGGTAAATTTTTTCTCCAATGATTTGGTAAAAGTTAACAAATACATGTGAAGTTATCTTGTTCTGTGACAGGTTTTTGTTGACTTGTATATGATTGGGTTAATGGCCCCATGCAGAGCCCTCCGAAGTCACCTCTTATGATGTCCCTTGCATGTTACAATGCTAGTGTTCTTGGCTCCTCTTGTGAGCCTTACAAACACACTGGGGGGACACATTAATAATAATATACATTTAAATTCATTGTGGTTTGTGTTTGCATTCAATATGAAATACACATCTGGAACCTGCTTACATCAGGGTCAGCGAGCCCCAGCTGACCAAGACCATGTTCCGCCTTTAATATGTGGCAGCTCGAGAAACAGGCTGCATTAGTGTAGTCTGGGTAAGACAATAGGGAACGCAGTAGAAAAGCAACCGGTACCCAAAAAAGCTGGCTGAAATCGGATGTGTCTATCTGGAAGACGCAGCTTCAGTGTAAACTACGACACATTTTTTTTTCAGGACGAATGAGGAAGAAGAAAAAATACATATCTAATTACATGCAAAATGATTGTTTTATTATGTTTGGGAATATCTGTTATGAGTTGCCTATAAGGGATTGTTTTAATCTGTTTGGAGTTTCCCATAAATGATTGTTTTAATCTGTTTGGAGTTTCCCATAAATGATTCTTTTAATCTGTTTGGAGTTTCCCATAAATGATTGTTTTATTGTTTGGGAATATCTGTTATGAGTTGCCTATAAGTGATTGTTTTAATCTGTTTAGAGTTTTCCATAAATAATTGTTTTAAGTTGCTCATTGGGTATATCTGTTAGAGGTGCCCATGCCCAGACAAGAACACACAAGACGAAACCATTATAGCGCAAATCTACTTAATTCCATAGTACTGTAATTATTGCAGTCCACGACTGGAGGGGAACATGTGGCCCATACGGAAATAAAGAAACCAATGACCGGAGCCTCAGACTCCTAGAATTTGCAAGATGCAACCAGCTGTTGGTGGCAAATACGTTTGGGTTAAACAAGCCATCGAGACGCTGGACATGGCATAACCCAAGCAATGAAGTGCATAGCCAGATTGACTATATACTGGTCCGGAGGAGGTTCCGATCGAGCATCAACACAGACAAAACAAGAAGTTTCCCCGGAGCTGATATAGGAAGCGACCACGCTCTGGTTATGATGACCATGCGTCTGCGATTGAAGGGAGTCGCAAAGAAGGAAGCGACCACGATCTGGTTGTGATGACCATGCGTCTGCGATTGAAGGGAGTCGCAAAGAAGGAAGTGACCACGATCTGGTTATGATGACCATGCGTCTGCGATTGAAGGGAGTCGCAAAGAAGGAAGCGACCACGATCTGGTTATGATGACCATGTGTCTGCGATTGAAGGGAGTCGCAAAGAAGGAAGCGACCACGATCTGGTTATGATGACCATGCGTCTGCGATTGAAGGGAGTCGCAAAGAAGGAAGCGACCACGATCTGGTTATGATGACCATGTGTCTGCGATTGAAGGGAGTCGCAAAGAAGGAAGCGACCACGATCTGGTTATGATGACCATGCGTCTGCGATTGAAGGGAGTCGCAAAGAAGGAAGCGACCACGATCTGGTTGTGATGACCATGCGTCTGCGATTGAAGGGAGTCGCAAAGAAGGAAGCGACCACGATCTGGTTATGATGACCATGTGTCTGCGATTGAAGGGAGTCGCAAAGAAGGAAGCGACCACGATCTGGTTATGATGACCATGCGTCTGCGATTGAAGGGAGTCGCAAAGAAGGAAGCGACCACGATCTGGTTATGATGACCATGTGTCTGCGATTGAAGGGAGTCGCAAAGAAGGAAGCGACCACGATCTGGTTATGATGACCATGCGTCTGCGATTGAAGGGAGTCGCAAAGAAGGAAGCGACCACGATCTGGTTGTGATGACCATGCGTCTGCGATTGAAGGGAGTCGCAAAGAAGGAAGCGACCACGATCTGGTTATGATGACCATGTGTCTGCGATTGAAGGGAGTCGCAAAGAAGGAAGCGACCACGATCTGGTTATGATGACCATGCGTCTGCGATTGAAGGGAGTCGCAAAGAAGGAAGCGACCACGATCTGGTTGTGATGACCATGCGTCTGCGATTGAAGGGAGTCGCAAAGAAGGAAGCGACCACGATCTGGTTATGATGACCATGCGTCTGCGATTGAAGGGAGTCGCAAAGAAGGATGTGACCAGGCTAAAGTTTGACCTGGACAAACTAATGGACCCAGAAATCACCGAAGTGTTCCAAGCAAGGGTGGGAGGGAGATTTGCGTTACTGTTGGCTCTCAGAGAGGGACTGGATACAGATACAGAGTCTCTTAACGTAGCTCTCATAGATACTGCAACAGAGATCCTGGGATGCCACCAAACAAAAAAGAAGCCATAGGTGACCAAAGACATTCTAGACCTTTGTGATAAAAGAAGGTCACTTAAAAAACACAATCACCCACCGGAGGAGGTCGGCAGCTATAAAGATGTCAAGAAAGCCATACAACAAAAGATGAGAGAGGCGAAAGAAGCGTGGATATGTGAGCAATGCGCAAACATCGAAGAGAGACTAAACAGAAATGATGCTAAAGGAGCATACAAGGTGGTCAAAGAACTGGTAACACCAAGACAAAGCAGGAACCTTATGATCCATGATAAAAACGGCAAGTGTCTCATTGAGGGAAATGACATACTGGCAAGATGGACAGAGTACTGTTCCGAGCTATATAACTATGAAGGGTGAAATAAACCTGAGAAAACATTCCCCCCAACACCAACAAATATAGAGGATAACCAACTGATAACGAAGGAAGAGGTAATTGCAGTGGTAAAGACATTGAGAAGAGGGAAGGCGGCCGGCGTGGACAATATACCAGCAGAGCTCTTACAAGCAGGTGGAGAGGTAGTGGTGGAAGGCCTGACACACATCTGCAACAAAATATGGACGACAGGAAACTGGCCGGACTTATGGACGAACTCAATAGTTATACCGTTACATAAGTCTGGAAAGCTAAAGTTGTGCCAAAATTACAGAACAATAAGCCTCATTAGCCACCCTAGCAAGGTCATGCTTAGATTAATCCTTGACCGATTGAAACCCCAAGCAGAGAACATTATTGCCGAGGAGCAAGCAGGGTTCAGACAGGGAAAAAGCACTACAGAACAGATATTTAATTTAAGGCTGCTAAGCGAGAAATATCTAGAACAGCAGCAAACACTGTATCACGTGTTTGTGGATTTTAAGAAGGCATTTGATAGGGTATAGCATAAAGCGCTTTGGGCAACTATGAGGATGTATAATATCAACGAAAATATAACGGTCCTTGAACACCTGTATAACAAGATGTCTAGCGCAGTTCTTGTGAATGGGAGGCGAGGAGACTGGTTTCGCACATCAGTTGGTGTGAGACAGGGGTGTATACTCTCTCCAACTCTTCAATATATTCCTTGAAGGTCACGTTGGTACTGTCAAGATAGGGGGCCGAACGATTACCAACCTTCGTCTTGCAGATGATATCGACGGGTTGGCGGGTTCAGAAGCAGAACTCCAGGAATGGGTCAGAAGGCTCGATGAAACAGCTCTTGACTATGGTATGGAGATAAACGCTGGAAAGACAAAATTAATGACCAACAACGCTACGGGCTTCAACAACAAGATAAAAGCTAACGGTTAGGAACTCGAAGTGGTTGACCATTTTAAATATCTTGGGTCGATTGTCAGTGATGAAGGATCAAAATGTGAAGTGTTGGCCAGAATAGCACAGACAAAAGCGGCGCTTGCACGGCTTAACAAAATCTGGCAAGATTAACGGTTAGCACTAAGCACGAAAATCAGATTAATGCGTACACTGGTCCTGTCAATATTCCTCTATGCGTGTGAGACATGGACAGTTACAGCTGACCTTCAACGAAGGATACAGGCCTTGGAGATGAGATGTTTCCGAAAACGTTTAAACGTCACGTACAAAGATCGAGTTATAAACGAGGAAATACGAGATAGAATTACAACAGCAATAGGGCCTTTCGAAGATCTCTTGGCAACTGTCAAAAGAAGGAAACTCACTTGGTACGGTCACATATCGAGATCAAATGGTCTTGCAAACACAATCCTCCACGGGAAGGTGCATGGCAGACGACGAAGAGGCCACCCAAAAAGAGATGGGAGGACAACATAAAAGAATGGACCAGTCTCCGACCAGAAGAGTCACAGGCAGCGGCATCTGACAGAGAGGGATGACGTGGAGTTGTGAGGATGTATTCATGTGTGCCCCAACGACCTCACCGGTTACGAGATGATCTGACCTGACCTGACTGTAATTATTGCAGAACCAAGAAATATGCCATGTATGATAGCATGTATAAGTTGTATGTGGATAAATGACTATAATGTTGTAGTGTGACCCGCTTACAAGACGATGTGATTCTTTATAGACGAAGCACTTTGTTATAATGGCTGGAGCTGTATTTGAACATTCTTGTTGAAAGCTTTATTCACATAGTACATCATCATCATGTCCTTTATAGAATGTCGCTTACATCATAGTCTGTCTGAAAGAAACTCGTTCCCTTGCCAAAACTCCAGCCTCCGCCACAGTCATACCTAGACATTCCTGGATATCTTGGTGCCATCGTCTTCTTGGTCTACCCCTTCCTCTTTTACCTGGCACCATACCTTCCATCACTGTTCTCTTGAGACCGTTGTGTCTCTTTATGTGACCAAAGTATTTGGATTTTCTAGCCAAAATGGAATTGATAAACCAGTTCTCCTCTATGCTCAACTCTTACCGAATGTCTACATTTGTCTTTTTCTCCATCCAGGGTATTCTGAGGATCTTTCTGTAACATTTTGATTCGAAGGATTCGATTCTTTGTCTGGAAGTTTTGGTAATTGTCCATGATTCACATCCAAAAGCTGCCATAGGAAAAACACAGGCTCTCAAGACTTTTACTTTTATTGTTTTGTTGGTGCTCTGCCATAATTTCTTCAGTCTGTTCAGTCTCTGCATTGTCATGGCTAGTCTTCTGATTTCTTTTGAGCAGTCGCAATTTTTGTCAATTCTGGAACCCAGATATTCAAAATGCGTGAACTGATCTATTTTTGCACCATGCACTGTAAATTTATACTGACTGTGTTTTGTCGGTGGTCATTATCTTTGTTTTGTTTATAAACAGGTTTTGATCTTTACTGTGTCCATTTACGGCTGAAATTAGCTGCTTTCAGGGGACAGCGTGGTTAAGTGACATGGCACATTACCCGAAGGTGCTGGATTCGATCCCCATCACAGCACCGGCCGTTACCCCAGGAAAGCAAACACTTAGGAAATGCAGGAGGAAGCAGACCCTTACATAAAATGCACACCGAAGTCAGATGCACTGGGCTAACAGGCGCAAAATAAAAACATAGTGCAACGCACACCGCCTTGGGGAATAGAGAAATTTGGCGAACGTAAAAAAAACACAACCCAAAACAGCCTATTTCCAGCGCTTTTATGTCTCTCTTGTACACATCTTTAAATCTCAACTGTGGTCTCTCTGCTGTCCTCTTGCCAGCCGCCAGTTGCCCATAGAGAATATCGTTGGGAATGCACCAATCGTTCATGCTTCGAACACGGTCAAGCCATCATGGGTGTAATTAGTATTGAAAAGATCTATTTCCAGGATACTGAAATTGGATCTGTCACACATCCTTGAAGCCGAAATTAAAAAGTGCAAAGTACTCATTTTATAACCATGGATACGGAGCCAGGACCAGTCCAAAATAGTCTTGGAGGTTCCAGGGATAGCGAAGAAAAGTGGGCAGTCGGTAACAGAACAAAAATCTACGTTTTACATGACCTCAAGAGACAGTACCCTAGCTACTCCTAGACACATGTGTACACAGATGGATCGGACACAGAGAGCACAGAAAGGGGAGGCAGTGAAATCTACATTGCATACTCCAACAACAACATAGAAAACCACTTCATAACAGTAAGAGAGACTTGTACCATTCAGACTCGCCATCCACAGAGCTATAAAAAACCAAAGACACTCAAAAAACGATCAATGAGGACGGAATGGAGAGACCAGCACAAAGAATACAAGCTAAAAATGATAGCATAGACAAACTGGGCAGAGATTGATAGACAAAGATCTTCAGACTCATAACAGGAAATTCAGACTCACTGCCAACCTCCACAAATTTAATCTTAAACACTGCCCAATGCGATTGTGGAGCAACCAAGCAAACACCAGAACATATCCTGCAGAACTGTCCCACTTATGCAAACCAGAGAGGCAGTCTGGCTCGAGGGAGCGACCACAACAAAAATCGGGGGGGGGGGGGGGGGGCCACGAACACAGTTACCTTTGTGAGCCTCACTGAGCTAGAAGCATAGCATCAGTTGATCGAAGAAGATCTTCCACATCCTCAGAAGAGAACACAATACCACAACTGTGCAATGGACTCGTGAAGGGAGGCCGTCAGAAACAATTCTTCTTCTTCGTTCGTTCTCAATCTCCCTCTGCCAAACCCTGAAAGGGCTCAAGTAGCAGAATGTAGTCCAGAGAACAGAATGCGTTGTGTTATAGTTTACAGCTTGGCTGCGATGTTTGCACCTTTCGGTCCAACACATCCAACTTCAGCAAGCATTTTTTGAGTACCGGGTTAGCATTCCCTCTTCGATCCCTTCTCCTTAGCCAGTCTGCCCTACTACAGCCTGTTATCCAGGATCACCGCATGGAGTTGTAGAAGGGTCTTGGCAGCTATGGTTCGCTGGCCCTGACGCTAGCAGTCAGCTATGGGTCGCTGACCACTGCATCTCATGCGCTGCTCAGCATCTTGATCCCAGAAACAATTCAAATGAGAACTATCATCATCAGGTCATTCAGTCCTAAGACTGGTCAACAAGCTCATGGATTTTGTCCTTCCATTTCTGCCTATGCTCTGCAGCTCAGCATACGTCTTCACAGCCATATCTTCGAAAGATTGAGACAAAAAGGTATTTCTAGATCTTCCCTTCCCTCTCCTTCCCTGCATAATGTCCTCTAAGACCTTTTTGACAGCTCTCTCTCTCCATAGATTATGTCCTAATCATCCAAGTCAATTTCTTTTTATCTTTCGTATCAATTTTCTCTCTTCTCCCATCTCCGCCAATACCTTTTCATTTGATTTCTTCTCGGTCCAGCTCACTCTTTCCATCTTTCGGTAACACCACATCTCAAAAGCTCCAAGCATTTTTCTTCTCTTTTATTTATAGCCCATGTTTCAGAGCCATACATTGCCACGGCCCAAACATATGTGTATAAGATTATTTTCCTTAGACATACTAATGTTATTGGATGTAAGGGTTAATTGTTTCTCTCTAAACACTTTCTTTGCCATTACAATTCTAGATCGTATTTCTCTATAGCATCGTGCATCTTCTTTTATGATTTGACCAAGATATGGGAATTGTAATACCTGCTCGACTTCTTTCCCTTTTATGGTTACTTTTACACTGGTTGGTTCTTTGGCTATGATCATTGTCTTCTCTATGTTCACTTTCATATCATAAATATCTGCAGTGTTGCTAATTTCATTGAGCATTTTTTGTAGATCGTCCTCCGTCTCTGCTATAATGGCTTGGTCATCAGCGTATTTTATTGCCTCCAGTTGTTTGCCCTTCACCTTTACCCCCAGATTGTATTTCTTCAACTATCATCACCTCTGAGTACGCATTGAACAGTCCAGGTGAAAGTGGACATCCCTGTCTTACTCCCTTTCTTATGGGTACCATGTCTGTGGGCCCTTCTCTTATTGACATGATGGCCTTTTGGTTTGTGTATAGGTTCTGCATCAGCTGGAGGATCTTTCAACAGCCTATCTATGTGGCTTGTTATTCTTTTTCTGATTATTGCCAGGAGGATTTTGGAAGCATATGATATCAGGCTTATTATTCTGAAATTTTTGCATTCATTCGCATTGAATTTCTTTGAGAACTACAGAAGCCGAAATGGTAATCATGAACTATGGCCACAGACCGATTGAAGTGGAAAGAGGTTGTTGCTACCATGACAGGTGTCATGTTGTTGTTGGAAACCACTCGTATTGAGTTAATTTAATTCTTGACAATGTTTCTTTGATGACAGGCTACAGTGGCTCTTCTTACATCCGGAGATGTCCTTGATAAGGTGGGCCGGGAACCTCCTAGCTGTAATGCAATCTTGACTGACATGTAATGCGAAACTTCTCAGCAAGCTTACCACTATATGGACCTCAGAGTCAATCCCCACTTCGTTGATCAGAACACTTGAAACAGCAAGTTCCCAGAAGTTTCACATGACCCTGAGGCTACTCTTCGCTACCGTGAAATATATCATTAGGCATGCGGTTACTAATGCCTGAATCCAAGAAATAGAACTGATAAGCTAATCACTAAGCTCCTGACCCATAATCTCTATGACTGAAGGTAAATATAGTCCCATAATAGTCACTGCTGTCGAGGATGAAGCGTTAGAGACTTCATTGTACTTCTTTTTTGTTCATCCTCAGATCAAGGTCCCGGTTTCTCTTGCAAAGGATACCTTTGTTTGTAAGGCTGTTTTATCTCCATACAGCTCTTGTCTCAGATCTGTCTCTCTCTCTCTCACTCACTCTCGAGGCCAGTATTGATATCTCTCTTCCTGAGTGAGCATGCAGTTTTATTTATAGGATGTGTTTCACGGTCATGATATGCTCCCCACATGGACACCTGTCCCAATCCTCATTCTGTTGTAAAGATGACCCTTGAAATGTCCAGTTCCCAGTCTGAAGATGATGATTTGATCTTCTCTAGTTAAATTAAAATAGCTGTCTTCTTTTTGGAAACCGGGGTGTTGATTAGCCATTGTACTAGGTCTCTGCGTTCTACGAGTTGGGGAAGGTTATTTCCCTCCCTCGCTGTTTTTTCTTCCTTAACAGCAAGCTAGGTATCCATTTAACATCTGGGTTGACTAAAGCTTCTTGTTAATGGGAATTGATCCCAGAAATAAGCACTTTACTACTCTTCTACTCAGATATTCTGACTACCATTTCCAAAATCTGAAAAATTCCACTCCAAGACGAGCCTAGTTCGAGGGATTTAAAAAAAGATGTACTGTTCCTGGACAGTGTAGTAATTGTGTTTTTTGTTGTTCAGACTTTCATATACTTTTGTATAGCATATGTATTCTTCCTCTGAAGGGTAGGTGTTTGAAGCGTGTTTTTCTTTCATTCCTCACATCCCAGCATGCTGCTGATAAAGATGGACCGTGGTCCTCAAAGCGGTTGTGCTATGCTTGGCTTCATCTGTGTAACGCTCACTGCTACGGGGATCACATTGATCCACATCTCATCAACCAGATTACCTTGAAATATTCTGTTTCCAGGGAATGCTACATGGAAGAGAGATGGTGGTCTTGGTCAGTATAGTGTGCCAGACCCTGTCATGATGTCCTGGTCAGTGTATTGTTCCTGACCGGACTAGCATTTCAGTTCCCCTAAAATGGTGGTTGCTGTTTCGAATGCCCACAATGAGTAGGTTTACTCTTTTGTGCGCCCTGAAAATGATGTTAAGTGGCGAGTTGCAGTAGCTTTCCTCACATCCCATGTGTGCTGATGAAGGTGGGCCATGGTCCTCCAGGCGGTTCTACTATGCTTGGCTTCATCTGCGTATCGCTCACTACTACGGGGATTATGTCGATCCCTCACCTCGTTAGCCAGGCTGCCGTGAAAACAGCCCGTTTCCAGGGAGGGCTGAGAGGAAGTATAGGTGAGGGTCTTCGCCAGTATATTTTGCCTGACCCTTGCTAACACGTCTGATCAGTACATTGTGCCTGACCATACGTTAGTCTTCCTCCCCAAAATTTTGGTAAACTGATGTTAATTTTTTAAATATTTTGTTTGTGTTCGCCTTATTTCTCTAACCCTTAAGGCGGTGTGCGTTGCACTGTGGTTTTTATTTTTGCGCCTATCAGCCCAGTGCATCCAACTTCAGCATTCATTTTATGCAAGGGTCTGCTTCCTTGTGCATTTTTTAAGGGTTTGCTTCCATGGGTAACAGCCGGTTCTGTGATGGGGATCGAACCCAGCACCTTTGGGTTGTGAGCCGTGTCATTTAATAACTAGCCCATGCTGTCCCCACACTGATGTTAATGAAAATGTTGGTAAACTGATACTTCATGGTTTTGATCAATGTAATATAATAGGATTGATGTAGAGCAGTGATTCCTAAACTTCTCAATGTGTCGAACCAGCAGGAATACCCATCGCATCAGGGAAAGGTACCTAATTTATTGATCTTTTTCGATCATAACAAATTTGTGTTAAAATATTAGTAATTTATATATTGAAAAAATTCCATCGTTTTTGAATGAAATGAAACTTATGACTGACATCATATTTTTATTGTGCGACAATTGTGTTTTTGAAGATCGCTTCAAGCTGTGACCTAAGCATGAAAATGTCTACAATTTGATCCCAGTTTCTTGATTTCAGTGCAAAACACAGCATATAAGGCAGAACAATGCTCTCCAGGTATATCAGTCTTCTTCTTCTTCGTTCATTCTCAATCTCCCACTACCAAGCCCTGAAAGGGCTTAAGTAGCAGAATGAAGTCCAGAGAACGGAATGCGTTGTGTCGTAGTTTACAGCTTGGCTGCGATATTTGCACCTCTCGGTTCAACACATCCGACTTTAGCAAGCCTTTTTTGAGTACCGGGTTAGCATTCCCTCTTCAATCCTTTCTCCTTAGCCAGTCTGCCCTGCTGCAGCCTGTTATCCAGGATCATCGCGTGGAGGTGTAGAAGGGTCTTGGCAGCTCTGGTTCGCTGGCCCTGACTCTAGCAGTCCGCTGACCACTGCAGCTCATGCGCTGCTCAGTATTTTGATCCCGTATATCAGTCTGATGTCCATCATTGCAGTTCATGTGTGTTAACTTAGCGTCTGCAGACAACCAGTTTCTTAAAGGGTGGTTAACCGATGTGCGAGTCCATCTTAATAGACTCGAACACTAGAGCAAAGTAGACCAGCAGCTTGTTAGGCGCCATCTATGCTGCTCTTAACCACCTAACCAGTGGTGTAATGCCATATCACACAGTTAGTTACCTCTTATGACATGCTCTCTGTGGGGCAGTAGTGCTATTTTTGTAGTGTACAAAGATCCTGGCGAACTCAACACAGTGCAACTCTAGAGATTGTCCTGCAGTGTCTCTCTTGACCTTCCTTTTGTTCTAGTGTCACTTGGTCTCCACATAATCACTTGAGCTGGATGAATGTTGTTGTTTATTCTAAAGACATGTCTGATGTACGCCCACCGTTTTGCCCTTTTGATAATTCAAACATATAGTTTGGTCTCCAATCTTCTTTGATTCTTCATCTTCTTTGATTCTTCATCTTAAATTCTTTCCAGGAAATGTTCAATCATTTTCTAAGACATTTATTTTTAACTGCATCCATCCTATTTTCAAGAGTTTTGGTGATTTTCCAGCTAGGCTTCATATTAGCAAATATGTAAAAATTAAAGAGATTGGTATTATTTGCTAGGAAGCACTGTAGTCAGATATGACACATCGGAATAAAGATAAATTGCATTTTTGGTGTAATTTGTAATAGTTTACAGCAAGGCTGCGATTTCAGCTGACTTTTTTTCTTTTGGTACTGGGTTTGCCTTTCCCTATCCCTTGGTCAGATTACACTATAGACTATTGCAGCCTGTTTCCAGAGCCACCATGTTTAGGCAGAATAGAGTCTTGATCAACTCTCCCCCCCCCCCCCCCCCCCCCCCCCCCCCCGTGTTTTGCAATCACGATGTAACTCATGTGCCTTTTCGGTTGTGTAAAATCAGTTATTGATTTATATTTGTCTCTTGTATTTGTTTGTATAGCTCTTTCATATGTAAATAAAGCTAAGATGTGTCAAACATGTGTAGTAGTCCTGTCTATTTTTTGTCATGTAATGAATGATAGGTGGTTGTTTTTGTTGTGTGTCTGTGAGAGCGAATGAAAATATTTAACTCTTTGAGGATGGGAGGCCACTGCCAGGGGCCAGTGATTTTAAGATTTTGATTATGATACATATATATTTTTTCTGCGAGGCATAGACTTTTTAGAAACTTCGATTCCTTAATTACTTTTCTGTCATCAAGCATAGACCATGTTTAGGCTGTCTCTCTGGTCTTGTACCATAACCCTTTGCAGTCTAAATTGTCCATTGCAGTCAACTTGTGTACCACTTACAATCTTGTGTTCGTTCTCAAGCCCTGAATAGGCTTTTGCAAGCAGCAGGATGTTGTCCGGAGAACGGAATGTGTTGTGTTGCTAGTTAACAGCTTGACTGCGATATTTGCCCATTTCGGACTGACACATCTGTCTTTGGCAGCAGGCATTTATTGAGTACCAGGTTAGCCTTCACTCTTCGATTCCTTCTCATTAGCCAGCCTGCTCTGTTATCCAGGATCACCGCATGAAGGTGTATAAGGGCCTTGCCAGCTCTAGTTCACTGGCCAGGACGCTAGCAGTCAGCTATGGTTGCTGACCGTTGCAATTCATGCGCTGCTGAGCATCTTGATTCTACTTACAAACTGATCGATTTGAAACAACATGAACCATATCAATCTTATCTTGTTCTTTATCTAAATTTGATTTATAAACAAAAAGATGTATCTTTAAATTTTAAAATCATAATTTTCGTTTTATAAGTTTCTTGGCAAGTGTGCAGTACGGTATGTTGCCATTACTTTCCGTACATGAAGGAGCAATCACCTGAGAAAAAAACCCAGTGCCTGCCAAACTGGACATGGTGGGAATCGAACCTGGTATGTTGGGATTGTGAAAACCAAGTTTCGCCCTTAGATCACGACTTTTTTGTTTGTTAATCGTTAAACATAAAATGACTGTTCTGTCTTGGACATTAAGACTCAGTTCAGCTCAAGTGCCATCTTCGCATCAAAGGTCGGCTGTAGTTAATCTCTAGTGTAATTTTTGCCATAATAGTGCAATCTGACAGACATTTTCCAGTCCATGTCTCGATGTTATCCGCCCACTTATAATATTGTCTGCCTCTTGGGCGACTGCCTTCCAACCTACCCTCTAGTATGGTCTTCAACAAGGAGGTATGTCTTGTTTATATGACCAAAATAACATTTTCAATACCTTCACATGTGTTTTCTTCTCTTACCAAGAAATACGACCCAATCTTCTATATGATTAAGACTAACATCTTGAAAATTATGTTTGACTGCAAAGGATTAACTGATCTCTCTCTCTTGTGGCAAGGTGCTTCTGTCATCCGGAGCTTCAATTCCAGACTGACCATTACTTCAGTTTCTTCTCTGTTGTTCACTATATATATATATTGTTTGACTGCAAATAAATACTTCTCTTGTCATCTTTGTCACGAAGAAACATACTTTATATTCAACTCACCAGGAAATTTTTTACATATTCTCCATCATAACAAACAGATGCAATGAAATCTTTTGAAACGGGATCAAGATGCTGAGCAGCACATGAGCTGCAGTGGTCAGCGACTCATAGCTGACTACTAGCGTTAGGGCCAGCGAACCAAAGCTGTCAATACCCTTCTACACTTCCACGCGGTGATCCTGGATAACAGGCTGCAGCAGGGCAGACTGGCTAAGGAGAAGGGATCGAAGAGGGAATACTAACCCGGTACTAAAAAAATGCTTGCTGAAGTCGGATGTGTTGGACCGAAAGGTGCAAATATCACAGTCAAGCTGTAAACTACAACACAACTCATTCCGTTCTCTGGACTAAATTATTCTGCTATGTAAGCCCATTCAGTGTTTGGTAGTGGGAGATTGAGAATGAACTAAGCCAAATCTTTTGAAACAAAAACTCAGTTTATTCACATGTTATTGATGATCCCGATTCTGTTTATTAACTAAAGACAAAATTGTGGTTAGATTGTAAAGACACAAGAAATTCATATAGAGAAAATGTATGTCTTGTTTTGTAGTTTCCCACTAAATTTTGACAGCATATAGAAAGACTAATCAACTACTGACCACATCCAGACAATTCACAGTTAATGTCAAATACATATGTGGGCAGCTCAAAAGGAAACCAAACTTTGCAACAACAACAAAATTGTTTCTTTACTTACATTTGATTAAAATTTGCCTCCATCTAAATAGTTCCCTTCACTGCTCTCAAAATATTTTCACATTTTTAATGCGCCCTGGAGCTCGTTTTCTGGGATAGTGTGCATGTCTCGCAGCAAATTTTTTTGGATTTCCTCCATGGTCTGAAATTGACGATCTTTAAAGGTGGATTTCAACTTTAGGGGGAAAAAAAAGTCTGCAGGGGCCAAACCCGGACAATTGGGTGACTGTGGGGTAACAGTCATCTCGTGTTTTGCCAAACAGTCATGATATGCAGTGACATGCCTTTCTGTTTCGACAGATACCTATAGCCCCATCTTTCTTCACCTGTTATATTTTTCATAAAGTTTCCATTGGCATCCAGTCAAAGTTTGACCTAATTTGAGGCAGAACTTCAAGCAAACATCTTGCTCTTCATTACCTCAATTAAAAACAAATTGCCAAGTGCACTACACGTGCATTCACGTCAATAGATGCACATCAAAGAGTAAAGGTTGTGGCTTGATGTGGTTATTATTAAATTACGGACTATGGAAAAGCCTTCAATAGCATTGAAAGGACTGCAGTTCTTAGTCCTAAGCAATCAAGGCATCGAAGAACAATGAACACATATGATAGAGGAAATAAATGAGGGTTGTTCGACCAACATTACCCTTTTTACCGGCCCATTAACGTACCAATTCATCGTGCCGTTCAGCAGGGGGGGGGGGGGGGGGTAAAATCTTCCCTAAACGTTTCATGGCAGCCCTTGAGGAAGCTTTCACAAAACTCAATTGGGAGGATAAGGGAATTCAACATGCTTCAACAGTTTGCTGCTGACAAAGTCATCCTTAGTCATAGCATTAGGGGGGCTGAGCAGTGCCAAAATAATCTTAACAAAGCAAGCGTGGAGGTCGGCTTAAAAGTTCAGTTCAAGTGCCAGCTCCGCATCGAAGGTCGGCTGCAATGGATCTCCAGTGTACTCTTATCTCTTGCCGGAATGGTGCAATCTGACACTTTTCCCTGTCAATCTCCTGATGTTATCTACCCACCTATAACATTGCCTGACTCTTAAACAACTGCCTTCCTACCCTTAAGAATGGTTTTCAGCAAGGATGTGTGTCTTTTTATTTGAACAAAATAACATAACTGTCTAATCATGATTTCGGTCAGTAATTCTCATTTCACCCCCAACTCTTTCAATACCTCCCCATTTGTTTTCTTCTTATTCCAAGAAATGCTTAAAAGTAAATAAACAAAGTAACTAAACACATGCTGAACACTTTTCACCCACTAGAGAAACTGTGGCTAGGAAGTGATCACGTCTAAAACAGGAATCCATACATTTGTCTAGACCAAAAAATTACAAACTAAGGCAGAATAACTTGTGAGCCCTCATAAATGATAACAGCTGGGTGGTTCAAATTCAATAACATAAAGGCCATACCTCAACAGATAAGAAACAAAGCAATCACTCACACCCTCATCAGCACAGTCATCTCAACCATGATATATTACTACATGATAGTGAGCATACGAAAGACAGAAGCAGAGGCAGCAAGTTTACTTCCTTACTTCCTTTGTCCTAGCACCACGTCATTTAACGTTCATCCAGTGTTCAGCGACCTGAATTTCCCTGTCATTCGCCTTCAGCATGTTGCTTGCGGCACATGTATCCGTACGGTTGGGATAAATCATCAGATGACCTGGATCTTGTACCACATTGCAGTCACATGTACCGTCGTCCGAAAGACCCCATTTCTTCATGTTCCTACTACATCGTGATATGCATGTTCGAAGTCTAAGTATTGTCTTTCAAAGTGAGTTGGGTTTGGGTAAGTGATATCCAGGTTCATCCTGAAGCTCGATACCTGGGTCCTGTACCATTTCATACCATAATTCAGTGCAACAACTTTCAGGGCGTGGCTGTATGGGCTTTGTTGATTTAAAGAAATTATGCCTGGATCAAGCTATTCAAAGGTCAATAAAGTGAAAAACATTATCAACTCCATTACAGTAAGTTATTAATGATTTTATTCCTACTTCATAAATTGGAGCATTCTATTTAGCGCTATCTTTCAAACCTAGAAAAATACTCCACGCTCGGAAGACTTTTAAATTTACAACTAGTGGGTGAACACCCCATGAGGGTCTTCTACGATAAAGACTTGATTGTCTTAACATTGCCCAGTTGACTACAATCTAGGGTGGAATAGGTGCACCTACGTCAGTAGAAACTAGTTAGGCAAACACATAAAATTAAAAAAATAAAAATATCTGAGCCATTCAAATTTATGTTGTAATTAACTTCTGACCTTCAGTGTTGCTGCAGCTTCGATTTACATGTACACTAGAGAGTAAACTGGTCTGCCATGAGAACAAGGATAAACGCAAACCCCTGCTTGCTGTAAAAAAATATACAGATCACTACGCAAGCATTAAAATAACACTGTTTCCGATGAGTTACTACCACAGCTTTGCTGACTGCTCAGTTTACTTAAAGTATCTGCATATTGGAACTGGCCACTGTTCTCATATTCACTCATGTCCAGGGCCACTACACAGCTTTCCCGCACCACCCTCTCCGTGTCCATGAGGTACTGTTGAAGGATCTGGGTGGCTTCTGTCGTGGCTATTGACCCCAAAGCTTCAGCACACTCATGTCTCACCATTGGGCTCTCGTTTACATCCTGCAGGTTTTCAGACAACTGTTTCACGCAGGCATCACTTTGAATCTGGCCTAAGACGTATGCAATTTCGTGGCGGAACAAGGCACCTTTGCATTTGAGCCCTGAAAAAAAAGACGATTTTTCAGATGTTTATGTTGTATGTTTACTCTTTTGTGCTCTCTGATTCTGACACACCTTTCATATGTTTGTAATAAAGCAACGGGGACAGATATAATTTGATTACACCTCGTAGTATAATTTTTAAACACAATTTTATGTTGTTATTTAATGCCCACAATGAGTAAGTTTACTCTTTTGTGTGCCCTGAAAAGGACATCAAATGGCGGGTTGCAATAGCTTTCCTGACATCCCGAGCATACTGATGAAGGTGGACCGTGGTTCTCCAGGTGGTTGTGATATGCTTGTCTTCGTCGGTGTAACGCTCACTACTACGGCAATCACGTCGATCCACATTTTGTCAGATAGACTGCCTTATAAACAGTCTGTTTCCAGGGAACGCCACATGGAAGCGAGATTGTGGTTTTGGCCAGTAAATTGTGCCTGACCCTGATGCGATGTTCTGGTCAGCATGTTGTGCCTGACCGAACTAGCGTCTCAGTTCCCCTGCAGATGCACACAGAGAACTACATCAAAGTAATGAGCATGCAATAAGGAAGATGAACAGCATTTGTGTTGAGTAGAGGTAGAGCACTCGCTTTTCATGATAAAGGTAAGCGGTTCAACTCCCACGTCACACTCCCGTCAACCCAGTTGTAAATGGGTACCTGGCATATGACTAGGGAAGTAAAAGGCAATGAGGAAAGCAACTGGCCACCCTACCTTATACAGGAGTAGGCATAGTATATTTCATTCCCAGACAGTAGTCTTCTATGGAACAAACCTTTATTTACTGTAAGGATGAGCAGAAACAGTTCATTATGAACTTCAGGAAAAAAAGCAATCACATTGCTGCAGAGATAATTAACACACAGCAAGTTAATGTCTGCAGGTTGTATTCCTTACAGATGTAATGTCTGCAGGTTGTATTCCTTACAGATGTAATGTCAGCAGGTTGTATTCCTTACAGATGTAATGTCAGCAGGTTGTATTTCTTATGGATGTAATGTCAGCAGGTTGTATTCCTTATGGACGTAATGTCCGCAGGTTGTATTCCTTACAGATGTAATGTCAGCAGGTTGTATTCCTTATGGATGTAATGTCCGCAGGTTGTATTCCTTATGGATGTAATGTCAGCAGGTTGTATTCCTTATGGATGTAATGTCCGCAGGTTGTATTCCTTATGGATGTAATGTCCGCAGGTTGTATTCCTTACAGATACAATATCTGTGCTGCTGACCTCAAAAGCAATAAAGTGTCAGATATTGGGATAGTCTTAAGTGAACTAAAAGCCAACAGACGGGTAGTGATAGAGTAGATACCATCACGCTGTGACATACCAGGAAACGAGACAGCAGACAGGTTAACAAATGAGGGTGCAACACGAGAACGAAAAGAACAAACAATCACCAACCAGGAAAAGGAGACACTTATCCAAACCATAAGGAAAGTTGACCAAATGAGAGACAACTATCACTGTCTTGATCCTGCGGAGCAAGTGCTCCTGTTCCAAATTAGACAATCCCATAGCATTGAATAGACTTTAACTGGTCCTTTCACACATGTGTGGACTAGCAGCCGAGGCCGGCCAAACATATCCTACAAGAACCTTGTCTGTTTAGGCAGCTGCGTACTGAGCAGTGGTCAACGGAGAAAAACCTCTTCACAAAGCTATTTATGAGTCCTGAACAAGTTTCATTATGGTAACCTTTATCCACAGTACTACACTTCACATGTAGACATAACGAAAGGCATGCTCAACGAGAAGAAGATGCCAGTCATTTTTAGTACCTTAGTATTTGGCTAGGGCGTGTAATTTTTGGCCCCTCTTTATTTGGCTTTGATTTATAGCATTTGTACTTTCAACACCTTCCACATGAGGTGCCTACGAAGAATATTGAAGATTGGGTGGCATGAGAGAGCGTCACGTGTGATTTTACAGCGAGCAAACACTCCCAGCATGCATTCGTTGTTGTGTCAACAAAGCCTTTGATGTTTGGGCATGTTTACCACATGGATGATGAGAGGCTGCCAAAGAAAATCCTATTTGGACAGCTGGCCACTGCTGGAGCTAGAAGAATCGGCCGCCCCCACACTGTGATTCAAGGATGTATTCAAGAGAGATATGACGTTAGCGACATCCCACCTGAAAGCTGGGAAACGATTGCTCAGGATCGAGCCGTTTGGAGACAGTCAGTTGGAAGAGGCATAGTGGCTGCCAACGCTCGCAGAAACCTTCTGACTGCAGAGAAAAGGGAAAGATTGATGAGATCAGGGGACACCCTGGCAAGTCAGCCTCCTCAGCATGGATGCACAATCTGTGGCAGCGACTGTCACTCGCAGATCGACCTTTACAGTCATAACAGATTGTGTCGAAATACAGGAGACGGAGCTGGACAAAACACACAGGATGCCTCGGACATGATGATGGGCTCTTAAATTATCTGGTTTTGGCATGTGGTATTTTTTGCAGTTTAGCATTTAGTATGTTACTAGGGGTATTAAAGAGGAATAAAGAATAGTAACACTGTAATCTGCCAGGCAGGTCATAAGAAGTGACTAAGGAGGGCTGGACAACCTCATCCTGTTGAAACTATAAGCCACAATTGATTAGTCAATAAATCAAAACAAGTCACTCATCTCGGTACATAGACCATTGATCACATCTCTTCAGCATTCAGTCATGAGCTATTCTTCCTGCCTATCTCCAGGTGTAACCATTTGATCGAAGTTCCCTCTTGCATTGTCTCCAGGTGTAACCATATAATCAGAGTTCCCTCTTGTGTTGTCTCCAGGTGTAACCATATAATCAGTTCCTTCTTGCATTGTCTCCAGGTGTAACCATTTGATCGAGGTTCTCTCTTGTGTTGTCTCCAGGTGTAACCATTTTTTTTTCTCGTTTGCCTTATTTATCTATCCCCCAAGGCGGTGTGCGTTGCACTGTGGTTTTTATTTTGCGCCTGTCGGCCCAGTGCATCCGACTTCAGCATGCATTTTATGTAAGGGTCTGCTTCCTCCTGCATTTTCTAAGGGTTTGCTTCCCCGGGGTAACGGCCGGTGCTGTGATGGGGATCGAACCTAACACCTTCTGGTTGTGAGCCGTGTCACTTAACCACTAGCCCACGCCGTCCCCCGTATAACCATTTGATCGGAGTTCCCTCTTGTGTTGTCTCCAGGCGTAACCATTTGATCGAAGTTCCCTCTTGCGTTCTTCATGCCTATTATCCACCGTAAGCATCTGTTAACGGCTGACTGGTGTCTTTGTTGTATCGTCTTGGTCGTCCTCAATGTTGCGGCTACATACAATAGTAAAAATTGACACTGGATCTCCATATGTTGTTTAGTGTCTGTCATGACTTTCCGATCCTGGTTTTTACATCTGCATCTCCTGACAAAAATCTGGCAAAGATGGCGCCATAACTGGCTGCGAGTCTACATTTCTCTACTGTTTTGGATCATTATGGATGCCGCCAGACCATGGATTTGCCTGGAATTCACACTAGTCGACGACTTATCCTTGTGTTCACGGAAACGTGGTGTTTTCCGTCTGGACTTGTTATTTCGTTCTTTTTTTGTGATTTGTTCCATCCGTTTATCCTGGTCTGGACGCCGGCTGAATGCCACTACGCTTATACCTGTGTCGTATTTCACGGGTTAGTTCTGCCGGTTCACCTTCACGAATTTGGCGTGTGGGAATTTTAGATGCTACTATGATGAGCTGATTACAGCTGGGGAGAGATGCCAGAGTCACTCACACGCTGAGTGTTGTCCATACGACCTCTTATGTTTATCGAAAAGGCACGACAAACTGCGTTAGATGCCTTCCCACCTTTCTACCCTGCGGGTTACATGTTTACGGAAAGGCTTCAGTGTTAACCCTGAGGCAAAATCTGCATCCTATGCTATCTCCAGTCGTCTCGATGAATGTCTTGCCACTGGCAAAAGGTAGCTTAGGCTCTGTGAGTGAGGTTGACAAAAGGCGCAGTTTCTTCCTCACTTTAATCCAAATCACCGCGCAAGTCACCCCTTTCAGCGGACACAGCAAGTGATACAACTGTCCACACGGCTGAACAAAGCGAGTGGTCTTCATCACTTGTGATGGACAAACTAAAAAACTCCTGACATGTCAATTGTGCTGCCCAAATAGGTAAAGGCATCCATGCCTTCCAACAGCTCTCCCTTCACCATGATTGGTTTGTTGTTGATTGGGTTAATTTTAAGGAACTTGGTTTCTTCGTGTTGATATTCCGTCCCAACATGACTGATCATTCTTTCATCCTGTCAAGTTTCTCTTGCATTTGGCTATAACCACATAACAAAAGAATAAGATCATTTGGAGATGGAATAGGGTCTTGGTCAGATGTGGTTCACTGACCCTGATGCAAGCAGCCAGTTATGAGTCACTGACTGTTGTCAGTTCACTCCCAGCATATTCATCCCTGTGTTCTTCTTCTTCGTTCAATCTCAAATTCCCAGTACCAAGCCCTAAAATTGGCTTTGAAAGTAGCAGGATGTTATCCAGAGAACGTAATGCGTTGTGTTATAGTTTACAGCTTGACTGCGATATTTACACCTTTCTGTTCAACACATCCAACTTCAGCAGGCATTTTTGGGTACTGGGTTAGTCTTCTCTCTCCGATTTCTTCATCTTAGTCAGTCTACTTTGTTACAGCATGTTATCCAGGAGGTAGAGAAGGGTCTTATCAGCTCTAATTCGCTGGCCCTGACGCTAGCAGTCAGCCATGGGTCACTGACCATTTCAGCTCATCCCCTCCTCAGAATCTTGATCCTCTACCCTTTGTTGTTTTCAGCCAGGTCCGACTAGAGTGGATTGAATTGCTCCCTTATTTGAACTGTGAATTTTAAAAAATGATTTATTCTTACCATCTGCAAGTGCTAATACAGATTCGGTGGTTGAGATATTCCGAAGAGTGAACATGGCTCTGTATCTCTGGAAAAGAGGCAGAGCTTCATCTAGTAATATATTTCTTAGTTTCTCAACAGGTGCCATTTGTGCAGGAGGAGCAGGGTCGACCGAGCAATATGGGTTTGTGGGCAGGTCAGTCTCTGCTTTGGCCTTCTCTGCTAGCCACTGAAATCGGCCTAGAGCTAACTCACAAGTCTCGGCAACCTGGAAAGAGAAATGGTGTCTTTTATTAGTAAATCTCTTATGTATTCTGAGTACCATTATTGCTACTTAAACATTAAGCTGCCAGCTGTCACAATGTGTACTAATGTCTACCTTGTCTATCTCTCAGGAGCACAGGGGAATGGGATTTTACGTAATAGGTGGCAAGGGTTCAATGGATTAGAACTGGCCCATTCCCACGAGCATGTGCCGACAAGCAAAACAAACAGCCAAACATATCCTGCAAGACTGTCATATGCTTAGGCAACTGCAAAATTAGCACTGACTCATGGAGACGAACCTTCAGACAAAGTTATTTCGGAGCCCTGAAGAACTCTCCATCAGTGCAATTTTATCCATAGAACTGGACTACAGGTAGACAATGTAGATAGGTAAAACAATGGCAAATGAATAGAAGAAGAGGAGTATGACAGAATTGGGTCCTGTTACTTTTATGTGCAAAACAAAGAACTTACTTCAACAACAGGATCATGCAAGTGTTTCTGTAATATTTCTAAACAAGAGGCATCTCCAATTGCACCTAGTGCCTCACCTGAAATGAAATAAACAGTTTTATTATATTTTTAAAACTGATAGTTGGTCATTGATCCAGCAGCCTGTGGGCTCCTGCCCTTTGACCCAATGCCATATAGCGATATTTACAAGTGTTTGTAAGCTGTTGTTTAGTTACGTACAAAGTTTTTAATTTGTCTGGCCTCGAATGGAGAAGCTCTTTCAATACACCGGCAAGCGCCGGACATTCAAAAAGATGGTGCTCAACAGTTTCATAGGCATGTGTGCACAGCCGGCACTTTGAAGTATGTTCAGGTTGTATCCTCTTCAAGTGACTGTTATGTTGTATGTGTTGAGTACGAAGTCAGAAAATGGTGCTTTGGTCTCTCCTTTTCAGGGGGTCGATGTTGTCTTTGGGATGGCCATATGTTTACATTTTCAACTGATAAATGATATTGCCAGGAACAATGCTGCCATTATATACACATATAGGTATGTGCTGCACAGGATGAGACTGCCCTGCTAGAGTGTAAGGCAAGGTCATCAGTCAAGCAGACCCTACACGACAACATACTACAGCATAAGAACTAAGCAGTTAATAAAGACTGTTGGTCCGTTTCTCCACTCTGAATTCTGGAAAGAATATGCAGGTCCCCTTCTGACCTGCACTCACAAATTGATGTTTGATTTAACGATTTTGAAAGAGGAAAGGACACTTACATCCTGACCTCAAGGGCACTCGCAGTGGGGACATTGGCAATGGACAGAGGTGACATTTTGAAGTTGATCAACTACCGTCTTTTGTATAAAGACACTTGTGGTCTATGCACAGAGAGGAGCGATGGGCTTTGATTGATTATGGGACCTGCATCAGGGTCAGCTGAAACATCCTGACAAAGACTCCACATCTTGTCCATATTATGCTTCGTTACAGCAGTTTGACCAATGAGGCGGAGATCAACACTGTGATCCTTAAAGTGATGATCCTACAGAAGAGTCTCACATTGAGTTGCCAGAAGAGCCCAGGTCCACCTTTTTTCTGTACACATTGGATATAGGAAGAGCCACTGTTACCTGAGAAACATTGGTAAGAATAAAATTAGGTAAAGATGATCCCAGAGCATATACTGCCGTTGAGGGTGAGGCGTTAGATTGTACTAGGTCTAAGCTTTCTGTAAGGTGAGGTGACCAGTTCCCATCAATGCTAACATTTCTTCCCCAGCAGTAAGTCAGGTACCCATTAACAGCTGGGTAGACTGGTTTGCGTCAAGACCAAGAATTGAACCCCTTGTCTGCCGAAGATGGATGTGTCGGACCGAAAGGTGCAAATATTGCAATCAAGCTGTAAACTAGGGACACAATGCATTCCCCTCTCTGGACTACATCCTGCTACTTGCAAAGCCTTGTTCAGGGCTTGGTAGTGGAAAATTTAAAACGAATGCAGAAAAATAAGAACCTTTTGCCTTGAGAATCGGGTTCTCTAACTACATTACTGCCCAGATGTTCTTCTGATGTAGCAGTGTTGGCGTTGCTCGAAACAACTCCTGAGTTCAGTTAACTATATTTTTTTGGTAGCACATCTACAGTGGCTCTTCTTACATCCCAAGGCGCAGTTAAGAAGGTGGGCATGGTCCTCTTAGCTGTAGGGCAATGCGTGGCTCCTCAGTAAACTCACCCCTATGGGGATTACAGTGTCAACCCCCCACCTTGTTGGCCAGACTGCTGTAACAAACATTTACTATTCCCTACCTCTGAGGAAGTAATATTGAAAAACAACAATTTGCTCAAGATGGCATCATTACAACAGGTTATTCAGTCCGGAGATTGGTGTTGGAGTCTTCTGATCCTGTCACGCCACTGTCCTCTGTTATTCAGTCCGGAGAGTGGTGTTGGAGTCTTCTGATCATGTCACGCCACTGTCCTCTGTTATTCAGTCCGGAGAGTGGTGTTGGCGTCTTCTAATCATGTCACACCACTGTCCTCTGTTCCCTGCAGATCTCTTCAGTCAGTACGAGTCTGCACCTCTATGTTCTTGCTTACCTGTGTGATATAAATGTTTCTTGGACATCCCCTTCTTTTCCTCTGCTGAACTCTGCCTTATAGTATTTTCAATAATAGGCCTCTGTCTTTCTGTATAGCCATTAGTTTAAATAAACATATAATTACAAAAATTAAGATATAATTAAGACACATACCAGCCTCATGTCGAACTATAGCCTCCTGAGTCTTGTCTTCAAGAACATTTATCAAGTATGGAACAGCATAAGTATTCTGCATCTGACCCAGACAGTAAGCAAGTTCATGTTTCAATAAGGCAGACTCATCATCAAAGCAGCAAGCAATGGCATCCACTGCTTCCTCTCCACCTAGGTTGCGCAAGGTAAATAGAGCCCTAAATCTGTCTTTCAGAGGTTGCCGTTTGTTTTTCAATATATCACCAATTTCTTTGACCGATGACATTATGCACCTCCTATAGCTGAATCTGTAAGCAAACAATGAATTTGTATAGAGCACGATATAGTACAAATAAATATATTTACTGAATGGTCATTAAAATTTGGTCTTGGTACGGCATGGTTTTAAAAAAAAATCAGATGTAAAATGTGGATGTCTTTGTATGACACAGGCCGATGCACCCTAGACAGAGATGCATACAGATTCTGGAAAAAACATGCCACATCATAGAAACCTTGTCTGCACAATGTGTAGCGGCTGCAGGGTCAAGTCAAGTAATTTGCCTAGGCAAACATGGCTCGTCACGATGAATTGATATCCATTACCAAGGTTGATCCACTGCATACATGGCAGATGGAGCGGAGGTGGTGTGTCATCTTTGCCAAGCATTGTGCAGGCAGCCCCTAGGACGATTCCATGAGAGGTGCAGTTTTCCCACCCCTGGTTTCCGTGGACAGATGTAGAAGCTGGTGGGCTGGGATATTTTGAGAGGTGGGCAACTTGGCCAAAAGTAAAGAATTAGGTCGTATCAATATCCGCAATTAACCCATAGGTTCTTACTAAAAGAAGAGCAGTAAGGCTTATATTAAATTGATCATGAGAAACAGAAAAAGGAAACCATACCACAGTTTTACAAGTAACCAGGGTTACATAGACTGCGTCAGAAGATGGTCCAAAATAGGATTAATTCAGACAAGCAACATGTAACTGTTAGACGGACTATAAGTAAGTAACATGATGTAGACTATTAATATTAATTATTCATTGTTTACGCTTTTGTAATACCGAATAGTACTAGTGACTAGTAGTATGTTGATTGTTAAAAGTAAAGTATGTATTTTATTTTTTTAAAGCATGTTTTAATTTTTCATTTTGATTTACAATGTCTCTGTCACTAATGAATCTACAAACAAGTTTCAATGAATTAGTATATTACGTTACGTCGTCTCAGACTAGTCTAGTGTTCTTTCGGCTTATACTTAATTTAACGTCTTTATTATCATAATCAGTGGTTTAGAAGACTGCAGACTGAGTCTGCAGAGTCTGTATACATTTACCAGTTTTATTTACATTTCCATGTTCTAAACGCTATGCGCTTCCATACTCAGTATAGACTCAAAATAATATTACTTTTATTTGTATTATAATATTACTATTACTACTAGTATTTAGTACTAAGTATTTAGTTTAGACTAGTCATTACAATTCTATTAGATCTTACTCAGTATTACTATTACGATAGTTCGTCTTTTAATTCATAAACAAGGTCTCAAGCAATTTTCTACTAAACTGCATGTTAGATCCAAATGATTTTTTGCATGTAGCTTTAGAATACCCATGACGTTAAGTAAATATTGTTTTCTCTAAAAAATGTTGTGTATTTTGAAAATGTATTCATTGAGCTATATTAAAAGCAACCTCACTGAATTGGACATAATTGTAACATGTTTAATAAGGTACACATTCGAGGTGTTTTTAAAATAGATGTTTTGACATTCAAATACGCTGAGTAAAAAGAAATTCATGATTATCTTGTGCAAAAATTAGACACTTTGTCAAGTGCGGAAAACACACAAAGTCATTTATGCAAAACTGTAGTTCAGTAATAAGTGTATCATAATTTATAATTTGTGGGTCGCTATTGTGACATTTAATTTGCTTTTTTCAAAAGTTACATTGATTTCAATTTCAAAATGAGTTTGAAATGTACATTTATAACAATGCAGAAGTTTACTGTTTTACTATATAAGTTTTCCCGCAGGGAATCTAAGATGGGTCATTTATTTTACGATATTAATGACTCAGAGAAACGAACCCAATTCGCGCTTGGCCTGGATAGACATTCCTTTTACCGTTGTCATAAAACAGAAGTTTTGAAAATGTTGACGAAAAATCAACTTGTTACTCTTCGGAAACTAAAATTAACACTGCAATCCGACTGCAGTATTGAAATTTTCAAAAGTATTCTTTGGAAAATTGTAAGAGCCGCCGGCTTTACATTGAGGAAAATTTCAGGGGGCAGGAATATTATATGTGAAAAGCCACATTTGATTGCTGCCAGAAGCAAATACCTGAAATAGATACGTGAACGGTGTAGGCAAGGCTATGATATTGTATACCTGGACACTAAAGAAACTTTATACTGGAAGAGTGAGACCAGTTCTCGAGTATGGCATTGCGGCATGGACAACAGCAGCAAAGGCGAACTTCGATAAAGTTAGCAAACTTCAAAACCAAGCCATGAGAATTATAACAGGAGGCATGAAGTCAACGCCAATTGTAGAACTTGAAAAGATTACAAAACTGCAATCCATGACCGATAGAAGAGACTGCAGAGCCCAGCTGCAGTCAGAGAAACTCCAAAGACTGACAGACCATCCAATGCACCAGAGACTAAACAATTTGGGAAATGGGAAACTAAAGCGAAGAAACTTTGCAGAAATAGCCAAAGCAAAGATGCACGAAGATCCCATAAACGCACTAACAACACCAATACCCATCACTACTATACGAAAACCTACCTGGAGGCAGGATATATTTCCAGAGGTGGTAGAAAATATACCAGGTATTGCAAACAAAAACTGCCAGACTGAAAAAGAAAGGAGAGATACTACCCTAACCTTCATATCGAAAAGCTACCCAAGCATGGACTGGACCCATGCATACACCGACAGTTCTGTAACAAACACTACACAGAACGGAGGGGCAGGAGCATTCCTGAACCTACCAAATGGCAGAAAAATAACACTGTCATTCGCTACTGGTAAGTACACAAGCAATTTCAGAGCGGAGGCAGAGGCACTGAGGGCGGCAGTGAAAGAAATGGTGACACACAACGAAAATGAAAGCCATATAGTCCTGCTTACAGATGCTCTCGCCGTAGTCACAGCGCTAAAAAGCCAGAAAAACACTGAGCTTAATGACTTAAGAGCAGCACTCTGCAAACTGTGCCAGCAGTCGGCACCAAAAAGGGTAGTGGTACAGTGGGTCCCATCACACTGCAACATCCAAGGCAACGAGGAGGCAGACAGACTGGCAAAAGAAGGTGCAAGACTACCACAAACAGATACTAGTATGACGTACGAAGAGTCAAAACGGCTTATCAAAGCCAGATACATGACCAAATGGGAAACCGAACATACTGATTGCACCAAAAACGATGCCTATTACCAGTTGAACCGAAGAGAGCAGGTCGTTGTCTTCAGACTTCGCACTGGCCACAATAGACTGAGGTACCACCTATTCAACAAATTGAAGATAGGTGGTACCGACGAATGCCCGTGCGGTACTGGTAAAATGACCGCTGAACATCTGCTGCAGAACTGCCCGACATACAAGGATCAGAGAGAGCAGATGTGGCCATCACCAGTGGAACTGCAAGACAAGCTCTATGGTAGTGGCGACAGCCTCAGGATGACCGCCGCTTTTTTCGAAAAAATAATGGTTACTGTCTGACTGCGTACGAAGAAGAAGAAGTATACCTGGACGAATCCTGGGTCAATGCTCACCACACCTATGGTAAAGAATGACATTCAGTTGACAGTGAACAGAAAAGACAAATTCCAAGCAGCAAATGGCAGCGTATTATACTAACGTATGCCAAAAGCAGTGAAAAAGAACTTATCCATGACGCTGAACTTATTTTCCAATCAAAAAGTACCGATTGTAGAGACTATCACACTGAAATGAATGGACACATTTTCAGGCACTGGATGACGAATGATCTGCTTCCAATTCTGGATAGACCGCCCTGCCTAGTAATGGATAATGCATCCTATCACAATGCAGTATCAGAGGAAAATAAAGTACCAACTACATCAAATTCAAAAGCTCAAATTAATACAAGCCATATGGCTAGCTAAGAAAAAAAGTGAATTTTGACGACGCGTATTTGAAGCCCAAGTCGTTGCAGCTTGTGAGGAAGACAAATAACACAAAGGTGTATCATACTGACAAAATCATTGAAGAGTACGGTCGCACTTCTCTGTGACTAACTGCATATCATGTAGAGCTTGTGTGGGCTAAAGTCAAAGGACTAATCGCTGCACAGAACAGGACATTTAAAATGTCTGATGTTGAAGTGCTGACATGTGAGTACCTTTCAAAAACAGACATTCAGTTCTGGAAAACGTGTGTTGAACATCTGCTCCGGTAAGAAGATCAGTACTGGCATCAAGATGGATTACAATTTGTCCAGCCAGCAACAATTCTCAACCTCTTTAAATTGACAGATTCGGAGTGATTAATATAATCTTTTGTAGACATACTGATTAGCAGACTTCGATGAATTAGTGTATGTTTATCAAATCAATTAAGTGTAGCCTACATATAATGAGTTCAAATACATTTCTTCTTCTTCTTCGTACGCTGTCAAACGTCAACCTGTATTTTTTTTTAAAAAGCAGCAGTTATCCTGAGGCTGTTGACACTGCCATAGAGCTTGTCTAGTGTTGCCACTGGTAATGGCCACATCTGCTCTCTCTGATCCTCGTATGTCAGGCAGTTTTGCAGCAAATGTTCAGCGGTCATTTTCCCGGTAGCACACAAGCTTTCGTCAGTGCCACCTATCTTCAATTTATTGAATAGGTGGTACCTCAGTCTATTGTGGCCTGTGCACAGTCTGAATACCACGACCTGTTCTCTTCTGTTCAACTGGTAATAGGCATCATTTTTTGTGTACCCAGTATGTTCTGTTTCCCATTTGGTCAGGTATCTAGCTCTAATAAGCCTTTTTTGACTCTTTGTAGGTCACACTAGGGTCTGGTTGTGGTAGTCTTGCAACTTTTTTTGCCAGTCTGTCTGCCTCTTCATTGCCTTGGATGTTACAGTGGGATGGAACCCACTGTACCACTACTCTTTTTGGTGCGGACTGCTGGCATAGTTGACAGAGTACTGCTCTTAAATCATTAAGTTCAGTATTTTTCTGGCTTTTTAGTGCTGTGACTACAGCCAGCGCATCTGTACACAGGACTATATGGCTTTCATTTCTTTTGCCTGTCACCATTTCTTCTACTGCAGCCCTCAGTGCCTCTGCCTCCGCTATGAAATTGCTTGAGTATTTTCCAGTTGCCACTGACAGTGTTATTTTTCTACCATTTGGCAGGCTCAGGAATACCACTGCCCCTCTGTTCTGTGTTGTGTTTGTTACAGAGCCGTCAGTGTATGCATAGGTCCAGTCCATGCTTGGGTAGTTTTTCGTTATGTACCTCAGGGTTAAGTCTCTTCTTTCTTTTTCAGTCTGGCTGTTCTTGTTTCCAATACCTGGTATATTTTCTACCACCTCTAGAAATATATGCTGCCTCCAGGTAGGTTTGCGTACAGTAGGGATGGGCTTTGGTGTTGTTAATGCATTCGTAGGGTCTTCGCTCATCTTTGCTTTGGCTATTTCTGCAAAGTTTCTCCGCTTTAGTTTCCCATGTCCAAAATTATTTAGTCTCTGATGCATTGGATGGTCTGTCAGTCTTCATTTCAGTCACATTTCAAAATTCAAATGCTTTAAGCAACATAAAATTAGCTGCATATTTGATACAACCTTGGGGTCTAATGGTGACAAAAGGGCTGTACTAACTGTTGCATATTGGTGTCATTTTTACGATTGTACATAAAGGGCAACACCAACAATCAATTGATCTATTAAGACATTAATGAGATATGGCAGCCTATGAAAAAAAAACCAACAAGTACTGTAAAATCTTAAAATTGTATGCTATTTCTTTGCAATGTCCTAAAAAGGAATTTGCTGATGTGCAAAATTCTTAACATCTATGGACTAAATAATATCAATGTTTTAGCATCATCGATATTCTAAGGCTGCCTGCGAAAAATCATTTTGTATCTGACATGCAGTTTAGTAGAAAATTGCTTCGGACCTTGTTTATTTATGAATTAAAAGAAGGACTATAACTATACTATAACTTATTAATTAATTATAACCATCTTAATAGTTAGTTTTCTTTCCACTTGTGCCGTTTAGCATCGTGGGGAGCTTGAGTCGTCTATCCTGCGCCAAGTGCGTTGCGTCCTGTCAATGTGAGCCCTTGTCGTTGCACAATCACTCTAATGTCATCTATCCACCTACATTGCGGCCGCCGCTTGCCCTGTAGACAGATCTACCAGCGCTGTAAGCCATCAGTGGAAGATGATGAGGGTGCATTCTCACGAGATGACCAAAACAACTTATATTCTGCCTGGAAATGTATTTGGCACAAGACGTAGTGCCGACCATACTTCGAATGTCGTCATTCCGCATTCTGTCTCGTCTGGTAACACTGATGACTTTCCTCAAACACTTCATTTCACAAGTCGAAATTCTGCTCTCGCACGCCCTTGACAGAGGCCATGTTTGGCACTGGTAGCACAAAATCGGCATAAATATACTGTTTATCAGCTGTTGCTTTATTGCAAAACTAATGCTCGAGTGTCTAAGCAATGGGGACAGCTGATAAGTCACAGCATATGCTTTCTAACACCTTGTCTCAATTTCCATGTTGATCCTACCGTCTGCCGAAAAAATACTGCCCAAATACTTTAACTCATGGACCTGTTGAAGAGCAATATCATTTAGACTTATCTTGAGTGGCCCAGCAGTTCTACTGATATCATAGTTTGTTTTGTTCTTGCTAATTCGCATTTTGTATTTAGCACAGGTAGTCGCAAGCGCGTTCATGTGGTTTGCAGTTTGATTTCATCGTCGTACAGCAGGCACTGATCATCTGCAAAGAGTAATTCGTGTACTGTATTGAGTTATGTTCTGCTTCATATGTCTCAATTTGACCAGCCTCTGATGCGATTTTGTCCATATAGATGTAGGTACTTTAGTGGAATTTTCAAATTAACTCTACAGCATTATAAATACAACTGTTAGAAAGCCCCAGAAAAATGCAATCCAATGATATATCAACCAAGTCTCTATACTCTATGGCGACAGTGAAGAGTTGTATAGTATTACAAAGTATAGATATACTGATTATATCAATTATTTATATCACAGTATGATAGTTACTTACTTCTACCGCCTACTTACTAACTTACTTATGCTACTAATTTTACAAGACACCGAATGATTGTATAGAAAATATCGCACGCACTTTTGTTGTCAGACCATCAGGTAGTGGAAATCTTCAGTGAAGAAAAGCAAAGAAAGTAAGCGGATCTATCGCTACGGATTCATAATAATAGTTGAAGGTGGCAAGGATTGAACGAGCAGAGAGAACGACAGATGACTTCAGTCGTGGCGATTGTAACCCGCGAAAAATGGGTCCACTCTGGTGATGTAATGATAGATTACAAGCTGAAAAGGAATAACACTAAGTAGAGTGATACCATCGTATATACCGATGGCTCGATTCGATGTAATAGGAAATCAGATTGGGGTTTCTCTGCTACAAGCCTACAGTGAGAAGTCAAGTTGTTGCTGAGTGGAACAGGGTATATAGGACAATAACCTAGAGTATGAGAACGGAGACGGAGGCAGTGACTTCAGCTCTAGTCTAGTCTAGGATGACTATCTGAGACAACTTTTTAACAAGAGAAGTCATTGTGTCACATTATAAATTCTTACTTTGGGAAGTACATAAGGGCTGGCTAAGGCATGAAAGGTAGTCGTTGCATTATGCCTCAAACGTCCATGTGCTGGTGTGAATATCCTGTCCCGTTAATAATGGCTTCCGGGCAATGAAAGAGTTGCCATCTTTGCTACACAAGCACCCACAATGGGCACATAATCGAAATGAATGATCCTCCATCCGAACAAGAAACAAAGGCAGCAATTGACCTCCTCTCAAACAACAAAGCTCCGAGAGCGGACGCCATCTTAGTAGAGATCTGTAAAGCTGATAGTCAAAAGATGGTTAAGAAGCTTACTCATTTGTTTGTCGAAATGTAGAAGACAAAAAGCACCCTACATGATTTTAAAGACGCATTCATTGTTCATATGCATAAGCGTAAAGGTAGTAAACAAATATGTGGTAACCACAGATGGATATCTCTGCTGTATGGGAGAGGAAACGTTCTGGCAAAAATACTTTTCCGCAAACTAAATCTTCACCTGGAGCAAGGGTTGCTGCCTGAGACTCAGTGTGGCTTTAGGTAGCAGTGAAAAAGGCAAATGCAATGTTAGGTATGATAAAAAGAAATAATAAACATAGAAGCAAGGAAGTGATAGTCAAACTATATAAATCATTGGTTAGACCTAGATTGGAGTACTGTGTACAGGTGCGGAGTCCTTATCATAGAGGGGATATAAACTTGCTGGAAAGAATACAAAAAAGAGCGACAAAGCTGATAGTGGGATTCCAGAATTACAGTTATGAGGAAAGAATAAGAAAAACCGGCCTACAGTGTCTAGAAGAGAGAAGAATTCGTGGTGACTTAATACAGGTTTATAAGATGATCAGAGGAATGGATAAATTAGACTATTACAAGTTTTTTTTTTTTTAAAATACAGCCACCCACAATAACAAGAGGGCATAGCTACGAGCTGACTAAAGAGAGGTCCAGATTAGATATTATGAAATATTTATTTTGGTCAGAGAGTGGTGAATGCTTGGAATGCGTTGCCAGGGGAGGTAGTGGAGGCAGGGGCGGTTAATGCATTTAAGAATAAATTGGATGCGTATAGCTTTTAGAGTAAGGTGATGTAAATGAAACTGGTTGTATACAGACTCTGCACGGTCTTCTAAACCAGTATAAAGACGTTAAGTTAAGTTAGGGTAAGAATGGACCGTGGGACCATCGATATTATTTATGCTTCAAATCAGATCTAAGAGAAATGTCAAGAACATAATATTTCTCTCTATACGACTTTTGTGGACCTCATCAAGGCCTTCCATACCATAAATCGTAATGGCCTGTGGAGAGTTAATATCAAGTTTGGACGCCCAGCAACATTCGTTGCAATGGTGCTACAGTTTTATGATGAGTTATAGAGCAGGGAAACTACTCTGTCCCCTTTACTGTCACTAGCGGTGTGACGTGTGCTTGCCCCGGCTCTTTTCGGTATGATGTTTTCTGCCGTGCTTTGTTGTGTGTACAGTGGTTGGGACTTTGGAGTTGAATTTCACTACCGCACTGACGGCCGGCTTTTCAATCTGAGAAGGTTACAGGCCAAAACCAAAATCCACAAGGTAACGGGATTTACTTTATGGGGATGGCAGTGCCTTAAATTCAAATATGGATGGTAACATGCAGACATGTAATGATCGGTTCACTACAGCTTGCAAAAACGTCGGTCCCGCCATCTCTATCACAAAAACAGAGGTTCAACACAACCGGTTCCAGATATTACCTATTCAGAACCTTCAATCACGGTACACGGCCACTGTATAAATAATGTTAACAGATGTACCTATCATGACGGCAGTACTCAGTCTCATGTTATTCACATATGTGATGTGTGATGGAGTGAATACAAGAATAGCTAGGTCAAGTGCGGCATTTGTTAGACTTCATAGTAAGGCGTGGGTTAGGCGGGGGAATCAGGATTCAAACTCAAGTGGGGGACGGCGTGGGCTAGTGGTTAAGTGTAACGGCTCACAATCAGAAGGTGCTGGGCTCGATCCCTATCACAGGGAAGCAAACCCTTAGAAAATGAAGGAGGAAGCAGGCCCTTACATAAAATGCATGCTGAAGTCGGATGCACTGGGCCGACAGGCGTAAAATAAAACTACAGTGCAACTCACAACCCCTTGGGGATTAGAGAAATAAGGCGAACGCAAAACAAAATTAGAAAAAATTACGGTGTACGCTGCAGTTGTTCTGCCTACCCTCTTATATGCGTGTGAGACCTGGGCCGTATGTAGTCGTCGTGTCGGAAAATTAAACCCCTTCCATGTGTACTGCCTGTGGAAACTACCGAGGATTAGATGGCAGGACATGGTGCCAAATACAGATGTGTTAGAGCGGTACAGCTGAGATGGGCTGGCCATGTAGTACGGATCAACGTCCGTCAAAATGGCAAAAGAACAAGCGGTGGGCAGAAGAACACCGACACACTTAAGATGTCATTGATCCAGGGACTGGGAAAGAACAGCCACCAATCACGCGGATTGACGCAGCACTGCTCAGAGACATGATGTAGCAAGAATAAATGAGAATATCCAGAGACGATTACTCTGAAAGTCTGCTCCCAGCAAAACATCCTCCATCTTGATGTAAGTGGGTGTCCTTGTATTAAGTGCAGCAGACAATTCAGGACCCTAGACTGCCTAGATGAAGCGGTATTCCTTGTTGCGCTTTCAACGCATGCTACAAATATTTAAAACAGGCGGGGATCAAGCTTTGACGAACGACTTCCAGTGGAAGCAGGACATGTTCTTTCCAGCAGAGGTACTACTTTTTCCTACCACCCTATACATCCTAATTAGCACGCGGAGGACTGTACTTCATTAAACTGAATACCAGTTGTGACTGAACGACACGTTTTACAGAGGAACTAACGATGGTTGCCAAAGTATGCACATATAAGGACTCAATAAAACCGATACGCCCATACAGCTAAGAGGAAACGTTTATGTTTGCACTTCGCCGAAGACATACTGTAGTCTCAATGAATTAATCAATCAAAATTCACATTTAGCTCCCCACGGAGCATAGGTCTTCAACAAGTACTCGCCAAGTCGTCCCGTCATGCGTCATCTTTGCCAGCCCTGCCCATGTCTTTCATACCATTTTTAAGTTTGTGTTGACTTCCCTTTTTCATGGGTGTTCAGGTCTGCCCTACATCTTTTGCCTTAAGGATTTCAGAACAGGATAGAAGTGACATTTTGAAATCAATCAATGACCGCCTGCTGAATGAGGACATCGCAATAGATGAAGCAGCAATCCACAGACTGCAAAGTTTCGACATTAAACGAGGTTCGAGCGGAGTGGGGCGCATGAGAGGACGGCACAGGAGAGTGTACAACCAGCGAGCTACAGGGACCATCATCATCCATACCTTACGCCATCTGATGAGAGAGACTGAGCACCTATGGGTATGCCCGTAGTGCAGTGACGTCGATTCGTAGAAACAGAAACAGAACAGTGACCGTATTGTAAAGCTATCAGCTGTTTTCCTTAATGCATGTCTTATCCCTCGACAGCGCCCTCTCTTTACGTCCACTGTGTAGTTAAATTACAGTTACTATTCCTTGCAAGTAATTACCCTCTTCTGTGTAAAACGTCGACTTGAATTTGTTCAAAGAAAGCTGCTGCAGTCATCCTGAGGCTGTAGACACTGCCAAAGAGCTTGTCTAGTATTGGCACTTGTGATGGCCACATGTGCTTTTTCTGGTCCGTGTACGTCAGGCACTTTTACAGCAGATGTTCATAGGTCGTTTTTCCAGTACCACATGTGCACTCGTCAGTATCACCTATCTTCAGTTTATTGAATAGATGGTACCTCAGTCTGTTGTGGCCTGTGCGGACACTAAAGACTGATATATGCTGTTAAACTAGTAATAAGCATAATTTTGTTGCGTAGCCAGTATGCTCTGTTTTCCATTTGTCCATGTATCTGACCCTAATAAACCTTTTGGATTCTTCACAAGTCACATTTGAGTCTGGTTGTGCTAACCTGCCATCTTTTTTCGTCAGTCTGTCTGCCTCTTCGTTGCCTTGGAGGTTACAGTGGAATGGTACCCACTGTACTACGACTCTTCTGTGTTTACGTCATGTTCTCGTTAGCTCTACACACTATCATCAAGTGAAATACATGCTGGTGTTGCCGATCAACACCTTCCACAATCACATGTCCTTTATGTTAATAATAGCATACTTAAGTAAAGTTCAAAACGTTTATTTCTACCATCACATCAAATTAGCATTTCAATCAAAAACCTGTCAGTTCCCTGTGGAGGATAGGTCACCAACAAATTGATATCCTCCCATGCCAATATTTTCTCTCTTTGCCTCCCTCTGTCATTCTTGCCAGCAATTCTGCCCGCTGTCAGTATGTGTTTCAACCCCCCACTTCTCACGAAGTGCCCGAAAAAGGATGACTGCCTTGTCCTGGTTTTTGCCATAATCTGTCTCTGTGTCTATGCTTCCTCAAGAACCACGTTATTCCATTTCTTTGCAGTCCATGGAACTTTCAACATTCTTCTGTAAAACTACATCTCCATTGCCTACAATGATCACTGTACGTGCCTACTGATTGTCCATGACTCGCTGCCGTATGTCAGTATTGGTTTCACGCAGCATCCAAGAACTCTCTTCCTTAACCTAAAATCCAGTGACAGGTTTTTGTTGCACAAGGCCACACACACCCCCCCCCCCCCCCCCCTCCATTCAAGCTCTGGAAAACTGATTTTGCCTTGTCTATTCTGTTCTTTATTTCATAAGTGCATCTACCATCAGAATTGATGTGGAAGCCCAAGTATTGCAATGAGTGAACTTATTCTAGTTCTGTCTCGTTCACCTTAAACAGCTATTCGGAGATTTGTGTTTTTTAGTTACCAGCATTACTTCTGATGTTTTTCTTGATTCTAGGACCCAACAACATCACACAGGGGACATTCCTATATGTGCTCAGTTTTCTGTCCAAGCAGCCAGCCAGGCGTATATATATATACAGGTGTTGATTTCGTGTTCTTCGGATCTTTCCAGACAGAACATACTTTCTGCCCTCAGCCCCAAATCTATCATCCTCTGCACATATGCATTTTCGCCACCTTCTGTCTCTTCATCATTCTGTAGAGTGTCCATGACTGCCCTTATCAACTCAACCCCGTCTCTCGTCATCACTACATCAGCTCTTTCATTGCCCCAGACTCCTGCATGTCCTGGACAGTAGACCCATGTGGCACCTTGTACACCAGAGCAGGATCAAGACGCTGAGCAGCGCATGAGCTGCAGTGGTCAGCCACCCATAGCTGACTGCTAGTGTCAGCGAACCAGAGCTGCCAAGACCCTTCTACACCTCCACGTGGTGATCCTGGATAACAGGCTGCAGCAGGGCAGACTAGCTAAGGAGAAGGGACAGAAGAGGGAATGCTAACCCGGTACTCAAAAAATGCTTGCTGCAGTCGGATGTGTTGGACCGAAAGGTGAAAATATCGCAGTCAAGCTGTAAACTACGACACAACGCATTCCGTTCTCTGGACTACATTCTGCTACTTAAGCCCTTTCAGGATTTGGTAGCGGGAGATTGAGAACGAACGCAGAAGAAGAAGTAGTACACCAGAGCTGCTCAGAAGAGAGACCCACTCCCTTCTTAGCATGCACCTTTCTACCTTAACGAGCATGCCCTGCGAGTCTGTCAGTATCACTGTGTGTCACCGGTTGCGTCCCCTCACACCTTCTGATTTAGTTTAAGCTGCTGCCTTTATTTTCACTTTGAAGAACTACGATCTTGACCAGTTCTTGTAAATCTGACTCACTCTGCGCTATCAATACAGTGTCATCAGCATAACGAAGCTGTTTATGTTCTGTCCACCAATTAATATTTCAGGCATTGCCTCTAGAGATCGCAATATAATCAGGGGACTTCTCGAGTATGGCATTGCGGCATGGACAACAGCAGCAAAGGCGAACTTTGATAAAATTAGCAAACTTCAAATCCAAGCCATGAGAGTTATAACAGGAGGCATGAAGTCAACGCCAATTGTAGAACTTGAAAAGATTACAAATCTGCAATCCATGACCGACAGAAGAGACTGCAGAGCCCAGCAGCAAGCAGAGAAACTCAGAAGACTGACAGACCATCCAATGCATCAGAGACTTAATAGATTTGGAAATGGGAAACTAAAGCGGAGAAACTTTGCAGAAATAGCCAAAGCAAATATGAGCGAAGACCCTATGAACAACATAACAACACCAAAGCCCATCCCTACTGTACACAAACCCACATGGAAGCAGCATATCATTCTGGAGGTGGTAGAAAATATACCAGGTATTGGAAACAAGAACAGCCAGACTGAAAAAGAAAGAAGAGACATAACCATGAGGTACATAGCGGAAAACTACCCAAGCATGGACTGGACCCATGCATACACCGACGGTTCTGTAACAAACACAACACAGAATGGAGGGCAGGAGTATTCCTGAGCCTACCAAATGGTAGAGAATAACACTGTCAGTGGCAACTGGAAAATTCTCAAGCAATTTCATAGCGGAGGCAGAGGCACTGAAGGCTGCAGTAAAAGCAATGCTGACAGGCGAAAGCAATGAAAGCCAGATAGTCCTGTTTACAGATGCCCTGGTTACAGCACTAAAAAGCCAGAAAAATACTAAACTTAATGATTTAAGAGCAGTACTCTGTCAACTATGCCAGTAGTTCGCACCAAAAAGAGTAGTGGTACAGTGGGTTCCATCGCACTGTAACATCCAAGGCAACGAGGAGGCAGACAGACTGGCAAAAGAAGGTGCAAGACTACCACAACCAGATTCTAGTGTGACATACGAAGAGTCCAAAAGGTTTATTAGGGCCAGATACATGGTAAAATGGGAAACAGAACATACTGGCCACACAAAAAATGATGCCTATTACCAGTTGAACAGAAGAGAGCAGGTCGTGTTCTTCAGACTCCGCACAGGCCACAACAGACTGAGGTACCACCTATTCAATAAACTGAAGATAGGTGGCACTGACGAATGCACCTGTGGTACAGGGAAAATGACCGCTGAACATCTGCTGCAAAATTGCCCGACATACGAGGACCAGAGAAAGCACATGTGGCCATCACCAATGCCAACACTAGACAAGCTCTATGGCAGTGTCGACAGCCTCAGGATGACAGCTGCTTTCTTCGAACAAATTCAAGTTGACGTCTGACAGCGTACGAAGAAGAAGATCAGGGGACAGCACATAGTATACAGATATGATGCCTGGTTGTTAATGACTTAACTTAATGTCTTTATACTGGTTTTGAAAACTCTGCAGTCTGTATATAACCAGTTTTTTTTTTAATACTCACTTGATTAAAAAATACCTATGCACATTCAACCTATTCTTGAATTAATTAATTGACCCTGCCTCCCCTATTTCCTGTGGCAATGCATTTCAAGCATTCACCACTCTCTTGACTGAAAAATATTTCCCGGAATCTAATCTGGATCTTTCTTTAATTAATTGTTCTTATAGGTAGTTGTATTTGGAAAAACAAGACGTGTTATAGTCTAATTTATCTTTTCCATTGATTATCTTATAAACCTGTATTAAGTCACCTCGAATTCTTCTCTTCTCTAGAACACTATAGTCCGGTTATTCTGAGTCTTGTCTCATAGCTATAATTCTGGAATCCCTCTGTCAGTTGTGTTGCTCTTATTTGCATCCTTTCTAGCATGCTTAAATCCCCTCTAAGATAAGGACTCCACACCTGTACACAGTACTCCAATCTAGGTCTAACTAAAGCTTTATACAGTTTGATGATCACTTCCTTGCTTCTATGTTTAATATTTCTTTTTATCATACCTAACTTTGCATTTGCCTTTTTCACCGCTACCTGGACTTGTTCACTCACCTTACTTGTATGATCTATTATAACCCCTTTTCCTTTTCTATCTTTCTAATATTGTTCTCTCCCATTCTGTAATTATGTTCTATTTTGGATCTACCCATGTGGATGACTGTACATTTATCTACAATAAACCCCATTTGCCAATTCTCAGACCATTCTAAAATTTTATCTAAATTCGACCTCAATATATCCACTTCTGCCTTAGATGAGACACTTCTGCAAAGTTTTGTGTCCTCTTCGAATTTTGCATCCATGGATCCGTTATCGTTGTCCAAATCATTTATTTATATCAAGAACAGAATTGGTACTCCACTTTTTACCTCACATCACTCACGATACTCATTTATCACCACTCTTTGTCTTCTTCCCGTTAACCCATTATGAATCCATTTGGCACCTTCGCCACCTATTCCATGTGATTTTAACTTCCTAAACAATCTTTGATGATGTACTCTATCAAAGGCCTTTCCAAAATTAGGAATAATTCAATAATAAATTATACCCAGTGGTAGAGATACTGTTTAATATAAAATAGAAGCGTGAAATAAGAGAGACAAAAGAAGCAGCAAGATAGCTGACAAGGTCTATTATTTCTATATTCACGAACAAAAAGAAACAAACACACACATAAATATCAAGTCAGCATTCTAAACAAATATGTCATAAATTTATTTGACTGTTCTATAACCATTACATACATTATAAATTTATAACTTATTGCACTGTCCATTGCCACATGTAAAAACAAAAGTAGTACAGTAAACATTAAAATAATCTCTACCTGGAAAAAAAAATCCTGAGCAACCAGACTCGAAAGTTGAAAACTTTAAAAGATTTTGTTTTAGACATTTCTAATTGAAGAAACTATAAACGAAAAACAGCAACTTAATGATCTAATTTGGTTGATTAATATTTTCTATGAAAGTTGTTACAACAATACCTCAACTTACATCCATCCTCTCTTATGTCTGATTTCAATTACAACCTCTCATCTTGACTTAGTCAAGGCCCATTCCACTTATGTCTGAATCTGATTGCAGCAGTCAAAAAACACGCACTTCTGACTCAGACCATCATGCAGTCTTACAATAGAAGTTGTTCTATTAACAGTATGAGATATACACTTCTCTTCAAGCAGATATTTCAGAAACTAAAAATGAGAATCATTAAATACCATGTGCATGCAGTTTTATTGTATGGAGTAGAAACCAGCACACTGACAAATAAATTGGAGAAGAGTATTGAAATGTGGATCTTCAGAAGACTTGGATGAGTTTCTTGGAAAGATAGGAAAACAAATAGTGAGGTTCTGGAACAAGTCAAGGTGGAGAAGGTGCTTTTAAAAGAAATACACAAATAAAAACAAAATATTTTGGTTATGTCAAAGAGACATTTCAGTCTGCTGAAAATTATATTGGGGGGTCGTTGTGGTTGAGAGGTAAGGCACTTGCCTCTCAAGGAGATGAAAGAAACGACATGGGTTCGAGCCCTGCAGGTTACAAGTGACCTCTTGAGGTGAGACCAGAGTGCCTGCATCCTGAATTACCTCCAGTCGTCTTGACTTATGTCTTGCTACTGGTCCAAGGTAGTTCAGGACCAGAGAGTGAAGTTGATGACCAGTGCAGCTTCTTCCTCACTATAATACAAATACAGCACAAGTTACATCATCAAGACAAAAAAAACTATCTGATGGTGTCGCTATCATCGCTTGCAATGAGCAACGACCTTTTATATAGCAGGGCACGAGAGCCAGAGGTGCAGACAACATCAAGATGTGGTCAGAACACAGTCTGACTGATTGCACCGACCTGGCAGGACAGAAACAGCTGGAGATCCACTACCATCAACCTCTGATGTAGAGACATGATGATATTCAGTGTGCTTAGCCGTTTAAAAAAAATTATCATACTATTTTCGTGATTAAAGACATGTAAAGTGGTGAATGCTTGGAATGCTTTGACACAGAAAATAACGGAGGCAGGGTTAACTAATGCATTCAAGAATAGATTGAATGCACATAGGTATTTTTAGATCAAGTGAATGTAAAAGAAACTGGTTGTAAACAGACTCTGCAGTGTCTTCTAAACCAGTATAAAGATGCTAAGTTAATGCAGCAGAGTAATAAGCTACTTGAGCCTAGCCTGCTAAGCAGGAAAGCTGGGACCTGCACAGGGGCATTGGCAACGACACCTGATGAAGTACAGGTCAACTAAGACTACGTTATGAAAAACTATTTAACGGATTACTGTATTTCATTGCAAATCTGTTTTGCCTTTTATTTTTGTGAATATTTTTTTTTTTTACTGTAACAAATTTTAGTTTTTATGAATAGTTTATAAAATAATTCTGTAATCTCTATAAATCCTCTCGGTTGATCCCTGCATTGGGATTAAACAACTTAATGAAATGTTTTCTTAAAACAAATAACATTTAAATTTATAGTACAAAAGTACAAATTTAGTTCTTTTGCTTATTATTATTAAGCTATTTATTTCTTAGATTTGAATTAAAAAATTACTGCCTGAGAATATTAAACATCTTGAAATGCAGACCTTCTTCTCATTCAGAGCAGTCTGAATTTTATGACTCTTACTGCAAAAAGAATGCAATGATCATACAACTGCCATCTTTACTTGTGACGAGTAAATATTGCTACACATAATTAATGCTTGAAAATGAACCAATCATGCAGTTGATAACAAGTTTATAAAAAACAGTTTTTGCCACTTATGATATAGATCACTAGCAAAAACATGACATCAAAATAAAAGGCATTGCAAAATATATACAAATGTACAGACATGAAATGGTAAGTCCGAGACAAATTTGTACAGCCCTGACCTTGTAATGAATGTGGAAATTGATGGCAAATCGGACTAGGATTATTAATGCTGCACAACAAATATAAAATGGCATATTTAAAAACACATTCATATAATTGTATATACACACAAGGATAAGTCAATAAGTAGGTCACAAACTGAGAAAGGATAGCTGATAAACAGTTTATAAAAGTGTCACTATGTCAGCAACATCCAGATTTGTGATTACTGTAGGTATCGGACGCTAGATTATGTTTGCAAGTGCACAGCTCAGATAAAAAATTGTGTCTGTACTCAGAGTGTACGGGGGCGCGTTAGCTCAGTTCATAGCGAGCAATTCGTTATTTTCTGTAATAACAGCGCGCCTTGGTTCGAATCGCGTCCTGATACAAACAAAATCAGGGCCGTGATTTTAATCGGGGACCGCTTCTCCAGTGAACCCAGCTGTAAATGGGTTAAATGTAAATAAAAACAGCAAGGAAGGGCATTGGCCACCCCACCTCTCACAGGCTGCGGCTTAGTATAATAGTCTTCAAAATTCCATTTCCAACCAGCTGTTAATTCTGCTGAATTTCTACTTACTTACTTACTCAGAATGTACAATCAAAGAACAGCATGCTGTTGTGCAGTGGGGGGAAGAAGAGATACAGATTTCCTGTAAAGGGTATTCGTAAGAAAATGCATCCTGTTTTTGATGAGAAGTGTTTGTTATGTAGAGCTATGCATAATTGTGTCGATAAATTTTCTAAAAATTGCTGACGAAGCCTGACCTGGTCGTCCTGTTCAAATCTCAACAGAAGTATCTGTAAGGTGGGTGGTGGAGATGATTCAAGCTGACAGTCGAGTAACGATATACGGTGTAGCAACTGCAATAGGGTGCTCGCATTGATTAGCCTGCAGCATAATGCATGACTGATATAAGTCTAGAAAGTATGCACATGATGGGTACCCAGACAATGGACGAACACAAAATGAATCTAATGGGCGTGTTCTTGCAGCATCTCTATTGGTACACAGATAAAGGAAAGAACATGCTGAATAGGATTGTTACTAGGGACGAATCATAGGTGCATCACTACCCACCCAAATCAAAGCAAGCTTCACTGCAATGGAAACGTCCTGCTTCAAGTTCTGCCACGAAATTAAAGGTTATACTTTCAGCAGGGAAGGTCATGCTTATGGTGTTTTGGGACTCTCACAAAGTGCTGTAAACCAATTTCCATAAGACAGGTAACAATGTGAATACTGTATCATACTGTGAAGTTATGTTGATGCTTCAGGATGCACTTGAAAGAAAAGATCCAGGCCTGCTGACTAGAGTACTGCTTCATCCCAACAATGTCAGACTAGATTCAGCTCGATTAAAAATACACCAGCTAGAGTGGCAACTTCTTGAACATCCACCTTACAAACTTAGTCCCAAGCAATTTTTACCCGTTTGGTGTCCTTAAAAACCAACCTTGATGGGAGACGTTTCCGCAGATGATGAAGAGTTTCAATGTAAAGTGCCAATATGGCTGAGACAGCAAACCTATATGATGCAGGTTTTTGGTGCAATGATAAAGCAATATGATAAGTATCTATATTGGTGGAAATTATGTTGAGAAATAAGGGACAATGTAAATGTAACAATAAATTGATTTTCAAATGCATATCTTAATTTTTTTTAAATTTAAAAAAACAAATAGCCATTTGTGACCTATTTACTGACTTGCCCTCAAAGAATAAGAGAAACAACGAAAATTCCTTTCAAGCTAGCAATTCAGCTGAACCATCTATTCCACGTGAATAAACCAAAATCACTACAACAATTGCAAAGTTTTTCTAAACACTCAGAAAACATATACACTAAACAACAGAAAACTTCATGACAACTTAGCACTTGCAGAAAACCATGCTAAAGTCTAGACAAGAGTTTTCAACCTCAGCAGGCCGGTCCCGGAGAGTGTTGGCTTTGAGAAATGGTGCAACAAACAACAGAACCCATGGATAAAGTTGCAGGAGGAGGCTGTGCCAAGAGCACACCTACCATATCCAATATGTAGAACGCTAAATAGACTTCGGTCAGAGGTCACTCAATGCAGAAAAAAGCTAGATGAGATAGGGGTTACAGCGATGACGATATCTGTGCATGCTGCACTGTCCAGGACCAGAAACACTTCCTGGCCTGTCCATATATACTACACACATGTAAAATGGATGACCTGCTTGAGGGAAACGACAAGGCGGTCAGTGTGGCAGAACACTGGACCTCTGACATGGTGCTATTGGCACAGAAAGTAAGTAAGTACGAATCTGTCCAATATGCAGTATCAGGTAGTGAAAGAAGTGATGCTTGCAGCTTGCTTTCTCCCACAAGAGACTGTAGGGAGATATCTGGAACTTCGTGCTGACTATTTCCTTGATTAGTCATAGATGTTCAAGTATCTCAGAAACACTGGACCGCCGTCAAGTTTTTTGTTTGGTCATGTCATGTGGCTGGACCAGGAAACCCCAGAAAACAAGATACTTCACAGGTCACATTCCTCATCGTGGTATCAAGATGCTGAGCAGTGCATGAGCTGCAGTGGTCAGCGACCCATAGCTGACTGCTAACGTCAGGGCCAGCGAGCCAGAGCTGTCAAGATCCTTCTACACCTCCACGCGGTGATCCTGGATAACATGCTGCAACAGAGCAGACTGGCTAAGGAGAAGGGATCGAAGAGGGAAGGGAAAGTTAACCCGGTACTCAAATATTTCTGCTGAAGTCAAATGTGTCAGACCGAAAGGTGCAAATACTACAGTCAAACTGTAAACTACGACACAGCACAATCGGTTCTCCAGACATCCTATTTGCATAGCCCTGTTCAAGGCTTGGTAGCGGGAGATTGAGAATGAATGAAGAAGAAGATTTCTCAGTGCCAAAAGACTTCCCCCAACCGCCTGAAGGGGCAGAAGAGGCCCTCCCCACACATTATTGCTCCAAAAGATAGCAGCCTCCTCCTCTGCTCTGGACGAGGCCTGGAGCTGTGCCACAGCAGTGGGTCACATATTTGGCCAATCAACGAAACGGGCCTCAGCGAACTTATTATCACTATTGTTGGGGGTGGTGGTGTGGGCTAGTGGTTAAGTGACACAGCTCTCAATCTAAATGCTGGGTTTGCTCCCCATCACAGCACCAGCCGTTACCCCGGGGAAGTAAACCCTTAAAAAATGCAGGAGGAAGCAGACCCTTACATAAAATGCATGCGGAAGTTGGATGTACTGGGCCGACAAGCGCAAAAATAGAAACCGCAGTGCAATGCGCACCGCCTTGGGGAATAGAGAAATAAGGCGAAAGCACCCAAAAAAATATATTACTATTGTTCAAGTGCGAAGAAGATATAACAGAAAAGAAAGTGATTTCTTCTTCTGCGTTCGTTCTCAATCTCCCACTACCAAGCCCTGAACAGGACTTTGCAAATAGCAGGATTTAGTCCGGAGAACAGAGTGCGTTGTGTCATAGTTTGCAGAATGACTGCAATACTTGCACATTTTGGTCCGACACATCTGTCTTTGGCAGAAAGAAAGTGATGTAATAGGCATGCCAGATTTGAATCTGGTCTGCCCGGGTTGACTAGGTGAGCGAAGAGTAATCAAAGTCAAATGAAACATACTGGTGAAGATCTCACCTCATGTGCTTGTCTGTGCTCCTGGAAACAAGTTGTGTCACAGCAGCGTGGCCAATGAGGTGGAGGGTCGACACCGTTATCCGCATAGTGGGAGGCTTATTGAGGAGCCTCGGATTGCACTAAAACTAAGAGGACCCAGATTCACCTTCTCAAGTACATGTAAGAAGAGCTAAATGTAACCCGCTACCAAAAGAAATACTAGCACAAGTAGCTTCAAACAACAATACGTGGTTGAAGATGCAACACAGTGAATGACCTGACAGCAGCCAGCGACTCACAGCTGGTTGCTTTCATAATGATCAGCGAACCAGAGATGACCAAAACTGTTTCGCATCTAAGTGGCGGCCCTGGATGCAGGTTGCAATAGTGTAGTCCGGCTAAGAGAATAGGGTTACAGTGGGAGTGGCCAACCAGGCACCCAAAATATTCAGCTGAAACCGGCTGTGTCTGGCTGAAAGACGCAGATATCACAGCCTAACTGTAAACTAAGACACAATATCATTTACAGAACGAATGCCAAAAAAGTAGAAGAAGAAAACTACAACCAGATTAAAAAGGCAAGTTGTTGTCGTTGGCGGGGGATCCGTTTAAGGAGCCTTAAAGCTTCAGCGCAGTACCCACCGGCATGTGGAATATGCTCTAGCTGTTACCAGCCCAAACCCCACCCACGGGTTAAATGTTCTTTACATCTGTAGTCCGCCTGTCTACACAACTTTTCTTTGTCTAACCTACGAAAACTCTACCAATGGGTCACATTAAAAAAATCAGGAATGATTTTAGCATAACATTCTGAAGGATGTTGTATAGTTTTTGCTAATTGCACATAAAAATTTATGGTTTCGTTACAGTTGTAGCTATACTGCTTTCTTTCCAAACCTGGAGTTTCCCCCTACTTTATTTATGATTTCCCATATGTGGGCCTCTCTTCTGAGCAATTCTGGTGTACAAGGTGTCACATGGATCAACTGTCCAGGATATGCAGATGTATGGGGAAACGAAAGAGCTGATGCAGTGGTGGGACAAGCTGTGGTGAATGGCGCGGTGATGACTAAAAACAGGTTTGAGTTGATCAGGGAAGTTATGGGTACTTTACAGAATGAAGAAGAGACAGAAGGTCATGAAAATGCATATGTGCAGAGGATGATAGATTTTGGAGTGACTAGGGGAGAGGAGGGAAAGTGTGTCCTATCTGGAAAGATCCAAAGAACACAAAATCAACACCTGACTGGTACTCTAGAGTATATACACGCTTGGCTCGCTGCTTCAACAGAGAACTTATGGGAATATCCTGTTCATTCCTAGAATCAAGGATCAAAAATTCACACATTTGTAAAAACATTTTTCTGCCACACTTGCATACTGACGCCAGTCTAAGCAAGCATGCAAGTCCAGACAGATCATTAAGTAACATTTTCACACAAAAATCTGTTGTGCATGTTTTCAGAATTGTAGAAAAATAATTCGTTTTACATTGCCTTACTAATCTCTGCATTTTTTAACCATTAAACATATTTATATTTATAATAATGAGGAAAAAAAAAAATCAGCCTACAGTGCCTAGAAAAGAGAATTCAAAGTGATTTAATACAGGTTTATAAGATTATTAATGGAAAGGATAAATTAGACTATAACAAGTTTTTCAAAATACAGCCACCTACAAGAACAAGAGAGCACAGCCACAAATTAATTAAAGAAAGGTCCATTTTTATGTTTAACTCAGAGTGATGAATGCTTGGAATGCATTATCACAGGAGGCAGGATCAATTGGTGCATTCAAGAATAGATTGGATGTGCATAGGTATTTTTAGATCGACTGAGTGTAAAAGAAACTGGTTGTACACAGACACTGCAAAGTCTTCTAAACCAGTATAAGGACGTTAAGTGATGTTAAAAGTAGTTAAACATCACTGCTGCACTGGTGTCAGATTGAGCAAGCCTAGTTGGAACGTGGAACGGTAAGTAAAGCTTCCAGAAGGATCATGAATTGACTAGAGATAAATAATTGTAAACTGTTTTGATGCCATAAATTTTAAATCATAACAGAAGCTAAAAATATCTTTCAGATTAAATCAGACAGTTGGACTAAAGCTAAGTCGGATCATGAAAATAAAACAGCTGACACGATTAGTGACTTACTGTGGTTTTTGTACAATAATTAAATATGACTCAGTAGTCTTGAGGTAAGGTGTTCACATTGGGTGCTGGAGGTCGTGTGTTCAAATCACAGCGGAGACCGGAGTTTTCTCATGTGGATCATCTGGTAAAAATTTTCCCTGATATCTGAGTAGTGAGATCGGACACCTGTGAGCAGTGGCGTGCACATTAAAAATCCCTTGGCAGCTGGATATCTAAAAGAGTAGGCTTAACAGCCGCTACTCTGGCAAAATTGAAGTAAAAAATTATTCTAGGGGTACCCCCCAGAGAATATGTTGCAAAAAGAGGACTGTTTGGCTATAACATCAGGTCTTGGTTATGTGGTTAGTGGAGCGGCATAGAAGGCGCCTGACAGGCTGCAGGTCTACCTTGCTCTAATTTACGCTGTAGCACCAGCAGACCCAAAAATGGCGATCGTATATTCCAGGGGCAACTAACCTAACATTTGGTAATAGATACTGAGATTGATCTTGCAAGTCACCAGCAGATTTTCGCCTGCCAAAAATAAATGCAACAACGGAAGTTAAACTTCCCCAAGACGTCTAACGACATAAGTAGACTGAAGATAGATAGTAAATATGATTTATATACACACTGCACATAATATATCTAGACAAATAATTAAAACTTTTATTTCATGACAAATTTATTCTCTGTCAATTGGAAGAGCCAGCAGATTATTTATATATCAGATAAAATATTTCACAATAAAAGATCACTTTCTCATTATTTGTTGTCTAGTTAATCCTTGTAGATCTCCACTCGACGGCCCACAAATCAAAAATTTTGAGAAACATGACCCAAATAACCATTTTCATTACTGTTTTGCCATTTTGTTTACAGCAATAAAAAATTAGTTATATAGCATAAAGTGCTGTTGCGGATGAAGTGTTAAGACTTCATTGTACTAAGTCACAGTGAGTGTGAGGTGGTGTATATATATACATGTCGGTAGCAGGAGTTGTATACTACATCTTTGTATTGAAAAGCGAGTGCTCTACCACTACATTAATTATTTACTCATTTTAGAGCGAATGTTTACAAATTTAGACTGTCCTAAGGATGGTTGACCATCTGACACATGCACATCTTTCATTTAAGAGCTACTTCCATCAGGTTCATATTTATGAACAAGGTGAATTTTCAAAGCTGTCCTGTTTGGACTTCAATACCAGAGAAATTATTTATTATTTAATCAGACCAATGATCATGCATCTGGATCACAGATGGATATTCCATACATGTTTGATCCAGACTGACTGGCACACACAATACAAGTCTGATCCAGACTGACTGGCACACACAATACAGGTCTGATTCAGACTTACTGGCACACACAATACAAGTCTGATCCAGACTGACTGGCACACATAATACAGGTCTGATTCAGACTGACTGGCATACACAATACAAGTCTGATCCAGACTGACTGGCACACATAATACAGGTCTGATTCAGACTGACTGGCATACACAATACAAGTCTGATCCAGACTAACTGGAACACACAATACAAGTCTTTTTCAGGTCTTCTTCTTCTTTTTCTGTGTTCGTTCTCAATCTCCCACTACCAAGTCCAGAACAGGGCTTTGCAAGTAGCAGGATGTAGTCCGGAGAATGGAATGTATTGTGTCACTAGTTTACAGCTTCACTGCGATATGTGCAACTTTCGGTCCCACATCAGTCTTCAGCAGAGATACAGATCAGTAACAGTATCACTATCGCTGATCAAGTGCTTGAAAGAGTTACTCAATTAAAATATTTGGCATGTCGTTAACGATATTGGGTACCAGAGCTGAACTATATACGAGGAATGATCAAACTATGATAAGTCTTACCTCACTGAAACAAGTCAATTTAGAGAGATAACATATCTCTTATCACTCATATTAATTTAATGTGGACATTGATCTTCTCTGTGTACCTGTATGCTTGTGAAACATGGACATTACATGCTGCATTTGAGTGAAAAATCCAAACTAATGTGCTTCAGAAAGATCCCTGGAATATCATATACAGATTATGTGATGTATGTCAGTTTAAGCAATACTGTCCAACAGTCTATTGGACAGTATCCGGATCTACTTTGAATTTTCAAACCACGAAAGTTCTGCTGGTACTGCCATGTGATACGTTCTCATGGTTTGCCCAATATGATACTCCGAAGCACAGTTCCTGGCAAGAGAAGGGAAGGTCGCCCTAGAATGCGCTGGACAGATGATATTCACAAGTGGACAGGCATGACATTAATTGAAACCGCAACGCATGCAATAGATTGAGTACAATGGCAACGGACATTGATGTACTGAGATGTGATCTGCTCATGACCACCTAGGTTACGGGACAGACGAGACAAGAGAATCATTCCTGTGTGTCAATAGGGCACATGTGAACATTTTTGCCATTTATACGAAAGGCCTACAAATGAAGACCTTAAAAGTGGGATAGAAATGAGAAAAACCATGCTTTTGTATTGTAACTTGTTAATATGGTTGCTGAGGATGCCAAGAGTGTCTTGTATGTGCCATCATGGTGCAGATGAACAACATGATGTCATAATTGCAGTTAAAAGGTGGCTGTCCAACTATTGACATGCACCAAAGAGAAGCAGCGTTCTGTTATCCGTATTTTGATCAGCCAAGGGGTGAAGCCTACATAAATTCATCGGCAAATGAAGGTCCAGTATGGTAATGTATGCCCTTCATTCCAGCAAGTGTATGAGTATAGTAGGAAGATCCAAAAATGGTGTTGAGTTCTGTGATAGATTGTTCATGACCGGGTCAGGCACACCGAGCAGTGACACCAGAGTCGATTCCAGCCATTGATTGCTTTGTGAGGAAAATCACTGATTGACTGTGGGTAAAGGGCATGCATCCCTATACTAGGCCATTCGTCTATTAATTTCTATAGGTTTTACTTCTTCGCTGCTCAAAATATGGATAACAGAACAATGCTACTCTTTGGTGCATGTCAATAGTGGGGAAGCCATTTTTTAACTGCAATTATGATATCATTTTCTTCATCTGCGCCATGATTGCACATGCAGGACACTCTTGACATCCTTAGCAACCATATTAACAAGTTACAAAAAGAAAGCATAGTTTTTCTAATTTCTATTCCACTTTTAAGGTTTCCTTTAGACGCCCCCTTGTACATTATTTAATGAAAGCAATTTATTACTCTTATCCCTACTACAGTATATGCGCCACACTGGTAAGACTTATTATACTTAATAGTCTGTATGTCTTTAGCCCTTTACACCCTAACATGCCTGAAACCACCAGCAAAAAGGCATATGCACTTTCCCTTTAACCAACCAGCCAGGGCAGACGGACCAAAAATGTGAGGAAAGTGATGGTTTTGATGAAGAAAATTACCCTGAATAATGCATCTACTCTGAAACAAGGTGTCATCACTGATAAAGATGATTCCTTTAATGCTTAGGGTGTAATGAGTTAGATAGATTTTGTGAGTCAACTAGAAAATCACTACATATCAGCAGGAGAGACTTGTACTCATTTCAGAGCTGAAGCAAGAGCTGTTCATGCAGCAACTCAGATTCTTAACATTCAAAACATAACTACAAGGACACACACACACAGTAATTCTAACAGACTCCAGGAGTGTACTCCAAGCCATCTCAAGCCCCAAACAAGATAGACTCTCACATGAAATAAAATACAACATAGGATGTCTCAAAAAACAGATTTAGTCCTACAGTGGATTCCGGTCCACTGTGGGATCCCTGGAAATGAGAAAGCAGATGAGCTCACAAAAGCTGGAAACGGAGGCACACAGACTCTATAGCCACAGAGCTATAAAGAAGCAAAGACACTCATCATACGATCTTTGAGGATAGAATGGAGAGACCGGCACAAAGAATACAAGCCAGAAAATGACAACATAGACAAACTTGGCAGAGAAAGATCTTCAGACTTAGAACGAGACATTACAGACTTAGGGCACACCTCCACATAATGGGTCTCAGAGACAATGACATGCAATTGTGGAGCACCCAAGCAAACACCAGAACATATTCTGCAAGATTGCACTACCTATGCAGACCAAAGAGAGGCAGTCTGGCCTGGGGGAGCGACCATGCTCGAAAATATGTGGGGGACCGGCAAGAAACTGAAACGCAGTCTCCTTCGTGATCGTCACTGGACTTAAAGCATAGCATCAGTTGATGATGACGGAGAAGAATGTGACTAAATGAAATATCAAAGTTCTACAGTTACTCTCCTGCATGGACTCCTTTATGTATCTTTAAAGCACTTCTAAGTGGAAACACAGCACCACAGGTGTCGCACTCATAGCGTTTGTTTTCTGTATGTTTTATTGAATGTGCTTTTAGGTGGCTGCTCTGAATAAACCCTTTACTACAAACACTACACTTGTAAGGCTTGTCTCCTGTATGTCTTCTTTTGTGCATGTTTAACCTACACTTGTATGAAAATACTAAACCACAAACATCACACTTGTATGGTTCTTCCCCTGTATGTTTTATTTTGTGCGACTTGAGTTGGCTAATCTGTGAAAACCCTAGATCACACACATCACACTTATATGGCTTCTCTCCAGTGTGTACTCTTTTGTGCTTGCTTAGATCATCATTCTGGGCAAATCCAGCTCCACAAACATCACACTTATAAGGTTTCTCTCCAGTATGCCTTCTTATATGCATCTTCAGCTTACAACGATAAGGAAAGCCTGCGCCACAAATATCACACTCATATGGCTTCTCTCCAGTGTGTTTCATTCGGTGCGACTTCAAATGACCACTCTGTGAAAATGCTACATCACAAATGTCACATTTGTACGGTTTCTCACCTGTGTGCACTCGTTTGTGCTTGTTTAAGTCACTGATCCGAACAAAAACTATACCACAAAAGTCACACTTGAAAGTATTATCCCCTGCATGTTTCAGTATATGGGCCTTTAGCTGAATACTTTGATAAAATTTCACACCGCAAAGGTCGCATCTGTAAGTCTCATCTCCTGTGTGTTTCATCATGTGCGTCTTCAGATGACTGCTCTGAGAAAATCCCGAACCACAAACACCGCAACTGTAAGGTTTCTCTCCTGTATGTTTAAATGTATGTGATTTTAGCTGACTACCCCTAGAAAACCCTAAACCACAAACATCACACTTGAACGGCTTCTCTCCTGTATGCTTGATTTTGTGTCTGTGTAGAGTACCATTTAAAGTAAATCCCATACCACAAATATCACACTTGTAAGGCTTCTCCCCTGTATGTTTCAGTCTGTGTGATTTGAGTAGCCCACTCTGAGAAAAACCTACACCACAAACATCGCACTTGAAAGGTTTATCACCTGTATGAATTATTCTATGCGTCTTCAGATGGCCACTCTGCGTAAATCCTGCACCACAAATATCACACCTGTAAGGTTTCTCTCCTGTATGTTTCCTTTTGTGTATCTTTAGTTTGCAACTATAAAAAAAACCTAAACCACAAAAATCACATTTGTAAGGTTCCTCTCCTGCATGCTTTATTTTGTGCCGATACAGAGTACTACTTAATGTAAATCCTGCATCACAAACATCACACTTGTAAGGTCGTTCACCTGAATGCTTCATTTTGTGTGATAGCAGAAGATTGCCTTGAGAAAAGCTCATGCCACATTCCTCGCACTTAAAAGGCTTCTCTCCTGTATGTATTGCCTTATGTCGTTTAAGATGACCACTCTGAGAGAACCTGATCCCACAGTCCTCACATTTGTATGGCTTCTCTCCTGTATGCTTTCTCTGATGTATCTTTAACCTACAACTATATGAAAACTCTGCTCCACACTCCTCGCACTTATAAGGATTCTCTTCTGCATGTTTTCTTTCATGCCTCTGTAGATTTAATAGTTTAGCAAACCTCATACCACAAAGATCACATGCATGGGGTTTCTCTCCTGTGTATAAAGAGGATTTTTTATGTTTGTCAAGGTAGCTACTTTGACCGAACCGAAACCCATATATATCATAACCGTAAGGCTTCTCTTCTGCACTCTCTATTGCTTTATGTGACAATAAATTACTAATTGTATCTGAAACCGTCTCATGCCCACTGTGTTGAGTACTTTTCTGAGAGACAAATAATTCTGTTTCTGAATCTCTGCTATATTCTTCACTTTGTGAAGCTACACTGCAGTCTTTTGAATTGTCACTGATGTTTGCTGTTCTTTTTCGACAGTCCAGAACATCTGGTGGCTCTTCATTCAGTTCTGACTGGGTACTGTCTTCTTCATCCGCAAAAATGGGTTCTGCTTTTATGTTGATTGTAGCATTCTCATTAATTACGTAGTGATGTTCCAATCTATTTGAATACACATTGTTCATACCATCACAGTGACTGGAAGCACATAAATTTTTCATTTCTGAGTTACTACCACTATAGGACAAGGCATTGGAGCTGTAGGATAAGGCATGGGAGCTGTCCTCACATGAACGAATGCCTGAAACAAGAAAACATTCATTAATAATATACTGAATGGTGAACACATGCATGCCTGATGTTGTGTTTTAAAAATTGCTGAAACATTTGACTGAAAGAAAAATATGGCTCACACATAACAGATCAGAAGGGTAACTTAACATCTTTATACTGGTTTAGAAATCTGTGCAGAGTCCATGCCTTGTAGGGAAAACCAGTTATTCATTCTTCTATTTCCTGTTTCATGGACGCTCAACAAACATGAAACACAACAGAAAGGTTGGTCAAGTTATTGAGGAAAATACAAAGTGAGTACCTAGAACATGCTTTTGTCAAATTTTGTTCTTCTAGACTGATGACATTTAGGGCTGAAGATTCAGCAGTGAATGAGCTGACAGCAGCCAGCAGATCATAGCTGATTGCTTGCATCAGGGTCAGTGACCCATATCTGACCAAGACACTAATTTGCCTCCCAAGCGGCAGCCCTGGAAATAAGCTGTACTAGTGTGGCCTGGCTAAAAAAAAAGGGATCAAAGCGGGAAGGCAAACCCGGTACACAAAATAAGCCGGGCTGGGCCGAAATGAAAATACATTGCAGCCTTATTTTAAACTTTAACAGCTTGTCCTTTTCAGGATGAAATATGAAGACGATAAAAAAGAAGATAGTATTTAACACTTCAAACTAATACATAATTTTTGTCATTATAATACATGTCATTATTTAACCGTAACCAACCAGCATAACAATTTTCATCACGTCACCTAAGACCGCAGTATATTTAGCATGTCATGTTTTACTACAGTTGTTGACTCTGAGTCTGTAACCGTTTTGTTTGTTTGTATAATAATTTTTTGTGTGTGCGTTCGTCTTATTTTTCTAATCCCCAAGTCGGTGTGCGTTGCACTGTGGTTTTTATTTTGCACCTGTCAGCCCAGTGCATCTGACTTCAGCATGCTTTTTATGTAAGGGTCTGCTTCCTCCTGCATTTTCTAAGTGTTTGCTTCACCAGGGCAATGGCCGGTGCTGTGATGGGGATCGAACCCAAAACATTGAATTTTAATAAAAACCATATGGCATACACAGTTCAGGCACTTGCTCCAGACTGAAAGACATAAATCTGCAAAACTTTCCAGGACTGGAAAAGGTTCAGGAAAGTGGAAAGTTATGACAACATCTATAGTAACTCCATTTCAATATATAAAGTAACCCCGTAGGGGTGTGAGATGTTAGCAACCTCATATTTCAAAAGCTCGGCTATATGAGGGCGGTAGCCATCTCCTCTCCCTCGCCACTTTTACTTCCCGGACTGAGCCGGTACCCATTTAAGGCTGGGTAGACCCGGGAGCCGTTTCGTTCTGAAAAAAACATTTCCGCCTCAACTGGGGAATGAACCCAGGACCACTCAGATGTGAAGCCAGCGCGCAAGCCACTGCGCTATGTGGCTCCCTTCAATATATATATAAGCTAAAATTTATCGAAGTTAAGCACCGAACGTGATTTGTAAATTTTCCAACATATTACCTGGTAACTGTCTGAAACCAGTTTACAATGTGTAGAACATGGAATTCCAGAAGTATGAACTTTTACTGAACCATTGGCGAAACAATTTGCCCAGGGCATTGTCTCTGTATACTCACTGGTATATTTACTGTGTTAACATGGGTTTTGCTATAAAAGAGACCATTTCCACCCAACCTGATTATACAATGGCAATTTTGACTTTAGATAATTTTTTAACAATTTTTTTCTGTTTCCCATGAATTTGGAAGGGTATCCTGTTATTGACTGTGATGAAGTTAACCTTTACAGTCCGACCTAATTGATTAGATTCGTGTCTTAAGACCTGGTCAAAATAAACGAGGAGAAAACCACATGCACAATATTCTCGCTTTCATTAAAACCCCAAAGTACCAAATTAAGTCTAAATGGCAAATTCCTGCAGCCAAACGACAACCCAACCTATCTGGGAGTCACATTTGATCGGCGCATGACATGGAAAAGTCAGATTGAGAGAAACCGAATGAAAGCCAGAGAAAGAATGGCAATCATGAGGAAACTTGCTGGCACAAGCTGGGGAGCAGACGAAGGCATACTAAAGAAACTGTATACTGGAAGAGTGAGACCAGTTCTCGAGTATGGCATTGCGGCATGGACAACAGCAGCGAAGGCGAACTTCGATAAAGTTAACAAACTTCAAAACCAAGCCATGAGAATTATAACAGGTGGCATGAAGTCAACGCCAATTGTAGAACTTGAAAAGATTACAAAACTGCAATCCATGACCGATAGAAGAGACTGCAGAGCCCAGCTGCAGTCAGAGAAACTCCGAAGACTGACCGACCATCCAATGCACCAGAGACTAAACAATTTGGGAAATGGGAAACTAAAGCGGAGAAACTTTGCAGAAATAGCCAAAGCAAAGATGCACGAAGATCCCATAAACGCACTAACAACACCAAAACCCATCACTACTGTACGAAAACCTACCTGGAGGCAGAATATATTTCCAGAGGTGGTAGAAAATATACCAGGTATTGCAAACAAAAACTGCCAGACTGAAAAAGAAAGGAGAGATACTACCCTAAGCTTCATAACGAAAAGCTACCCAAGCATGGACTGGACCCATGCATACACCGACGGTTCTGTAACAAACACTACACAGAACGGAGGGGCAGGAGCATTCCTGAACCTACCAAATGGCAGACAAATAACACTGTCATTCGCTACTGGTAAGTACACAAGCAATTTCAGAGCGGAGGCAGAGGCACTGAGGGCGGCAGTGGAAGAAATGGTGACACACAGTGAAAATGAGAGCCATATAGTCCTGCTGACAGATGCTCTCGCCGTAGTCACAGCGCTAAAAAGCCAGAAAAACACTGAGCTTAATGACTTAAGAGCAGCACTCTGCAAACTGTGCCAGCAGTCCGCACCAAAAAGGGTAGTGGTACAGTGGGTTCCGTCACACTGCAACATCCAAGGCAACGAGGAGGCAGACAGACTGGCAAAAGAAGGTGCAAGACTACCACAAACAGATACCAGTATGACGTACGAAGAGTCAAAACGGCTTATCAAAGCCAGATACATGACCAAATGGGAAACCGAACATACTGGTTACACCAAAAACGATGCCTATTACCAGTTGAACCGAAGAGAGCAGGTCGTTGTCTTCAGACTTCGCACTGGCCACAACAGACTGAGGTACCACCTATTCAACAAATTGAAGATAGGGTGTACCGACGAATGCCCGTGCGGTACTGGTAAAATGACCACTGAACATCTGCTGCAGAACTGCCCGACATACGAGGATCAGAGAGAGCAGATGTGGCCATTACCAGTGGAACTGCAAGACAAGCTCTATGGCAGTGGCGAGAGCCTCAGGATGACCGCCACTTTTTTCGAAAAAATAATGGTTACTGTCTGACTGCGTACGCAGAAGAAGAAGAAGAAGAAGTGTCTTAAGACATGAAACTATAAAATTAGGTAGGACTAAAAAGCGTTGTTGTAACTGATTTTTCGAAGGTAGGTCTGTTTGTTTATGTAGATATAAATATATTTGTAGTGGAAACTAACAGACATACAGATCTGGTTAGGAACACTTTCAGTGCTTTGCGACAATTTCACGAATTTATAAGAAAACTGGTGTACCCAAAAATTGGTAAGTCTAAATGTTTGTGTCGTAATAAAATAAAATGTGGAAACTAGAAAGTTAACGGAAAGGAAGAAAGCAAAAGTGAATATCTTGGCATTCATAGAGGAAGACAGCAGATATAACAGACTGGCATTTCTGAAGTAATAGTGGATAAACAACGCCATCAAAGAATTTATTTTGAATGCCAAGCTGCCATTTAGCAAATCCACAGCTTAATAAATAAATTACCATTCGCACATTCACAACTATTTCATAAACTCCACTAGATTTACAGATGTCATATATTGTACATGCTTACTTTCATTTTCTCCACATAAGCGACACTGTTCTACATCGTTATTATCCAACATTTTCTTGTCCTCAATTTCCACTTTTGGCATACTCAAGTCTTCAGGAATACTGTTCCTACGACATACCTAAAATGAAATACACATGAAAAAATGTACACAGCAAAAAGATTCTTCATTCTTTTTCACTGTCAACCCTGACAGTTTGTTACGCTGTGGCATAGCTTCCTGGGAGGCTGCACATTCTGCGTCTTTTAGTCTGGCACATCTGGTTTCTGCACTGCACATTTTCGGGGCCAGGTTGGCCTTTCCTATTTCAATATTTTCTGTCCCAATATTCTAGGACATGAGAAAAGAACTGTCCCAATATCCTAGGGCATGAGAAAAGAGCTTTTTGTCCCATTATTCTAGAACATGATAAAAGGACTTCTGTCCCATTATCCTAGAACATGAGAAAAGAGCTTCTGGCCAAATATTCAAAAAGACATGAGAAAGGTGTTTCTGTCCCAATATCCTAGGAGATGAGAAAGGTGTTTCTGTCCCAATATCCTAGGAGATGAGAAAGGTGTTTCTGTCCCAATATCCTAAGACATGAGAAGTGTTTCTGTCCCAATATCCTAGAACATGAGAAAAGAGCTTCTGGCCAAATATTCAAAAAGACATGAGAAAGGTGTTTCTGTCCCAATATCCTAGGAGATGAGAAAGGTGTTTCTGTCCCAATATCCTAGGAGATGAGAAAGGTGTTTCTGTCCCAATATCCTAAGACATGAGAAGTGTTTCTGTCCCAATATCCTAGAACATGAGAAAAGAGCTTCTGGCCAAATATTCAAAAAGACATGAGAAAGGTGTTTCTGTCTCAATATCCTAAGAGATGAGAAAGGTGTTTCTGTCCCAATATCCTAGGAGATGAGAAAGGTGTTTCTGTCCCAATATCCTAAGACATGAGAAGTGTTTCTGTCCCAATATCCTAGAACATGAGAAAAGAGCTTCTGGCCAAATATTCAAAAAGACATGAGAAAGGTGTTTCTGTCTCAATATCCTAAGAGATGAGAAAGGTGTTTCTGTCCCAATATCCTAGGAGATGAGAAAGGTGTTTCTGTCCCAATATCCTAAGACATGAGAAGTGTTTCTGTCCCAATATCCTAGAACATGAGAAAAGAGCTTCTGGCCAAATATTCAAAAAGACATGAGAAAGGTGTTTCTGTCTCAATATCCTAAGAGATGAGAAAGGTGTTTCTGTCCCAATATCCTAGGAGATGAGAAAGGTGTTTCTGTCCCAATATCCTAAGACATGAGAAGTGTTTCTGTCCCAATATCCTAGAACATGAGAAAAGAGCTTCTGGCCAAATATTCAAAAAGACATGAGAAAGGTGTTTCTGTCTCAATATCCTAAGAGATGAGAAAGGTGTTTCTGTCCCAATATTCTAAGAGATGAGAAAGGTGTTTCTGTCCCAATATCCTAAGAGATGAGAGAGGTGTTTCTGTCCCAATATCCTAGGAGATGAGAAAGGTGTTTCTGTCCCAATATCCTAGGAGATGAGAAAGGTGTTTCTGTCCCAATATCCTAGGAGATGAGAAAGGTGTTTCTGTCCCAATATCCTAGGAGATGAGAAAGGTGTTTCTGTCCCAATATCCTAGGAGATGAGAAAGGTGTTTCTGTCCCAATATCCTAGGAGATGAGAAAGGTGTTTCTGTCCCAATATCCTAAGAGATGAGAGAGGTGTTTCTGTCCCAATATCCTAAGACATGAGAAGTGTTTCTGTACCATTATCCTAAGATGTGAGAGAGGTGCTGCTGTCCCAATATCCTAAGACATGAGAAGTATTTCTGTATCATTATCCTAAGACATGAGAAGTATTTCTGTATCATTATCCTAAGACATGAGAAGTATTTCTGTATCATTATCCTAAGACATAAGAAGTATTTCTGTACCATTATCCTAAGACATGAGAGAGGTGTTTCTGTCCCAATATCCTAGGAGATGAGAAAGGTGTTTCTGTCCCAATATCCTAGGAGATGAGAAAGGTGTTTCTGTCCCAATATCCTAGGAGATGAGAAAGGTGTTTCTGTCCCAATATCCTAGGAGATGAGAAAGGTGTTTCTGTCCCAATATCCTAGGAGATGAGAAAGGTGTTTCTGTCCCAATATCCTAAGAGATGAGAGAGGTGTTTCTGTCCCAATATCCTAAGACATGAGAAGTGTTTCTGTACCATTATCCTAAGATGTGAGAGAGGTGCTGCTGTCCCAATATCCTAAGACATGAGAAGTATTTCTGTATCATTATCCTAAGACATGAGAAGTATTTCTGTATCATTATCCTAAGACATGAGAAGTATTTCTGTATCATTATCCTAAGACATAAGAAGTATTTCTGTACCATTATCCTAAGACATGAGAGAGGTGTTTCTGCACCAAATATTAATGAAGAATATATAACACCTGAAGACCTATATTTAACAAGTAATAGGGAACAAAGAGTAACCAGTCGTCAGGGGGAACAAACTGATCAAGACATCTACCTCACGTTCTCATTTGTTCTTCTAGAAACAGGCTGTACGACAGCAGTCTAGTGACCAACAAGTTGGTGATCGACACTGTCATCCTCATAGTGGAGAGCAGCTTACCTAGTAGTCTCCCATTGCACTATAGTGAGAAGGACCCTGGTCCACCTACTCAAATACTTCTCAAGATGTAAGAAGAGTCACTGTGACCCACCACCAAAGAAACACCATCAAGAGTTAACTCAATTCAGAATAAGCAACTTCAAACAAGAACAACTAGTGCGAGATGTGCTCCAAAAGTAAAGCCTCCTAATTTATTATGCTGTCCCATGATGACAGAAGTGGATTTTGGTAGTACAGCAGTAAAGTGTGAACCTTCCTGTTAATATCAATAAAATTGTGTTTCTGCCCAACAGGTGGCAGTGGAGGAGCAGTTTTACAAAATGGCGTATGTCACTGAAGTACGTTACAAACAGAGGTGTGTTATTGAATTCATCCATGACGAAAAAGTTGCATCAATTGACATTCATCGACACTTGTTAGCACAGTGAGGCGGTGGGTTCTGCATTCAGCAGTGGCGAAAGCAACATGAAGGACAAGCCACGTTCCGGATGTCCACGCACAGCTCTCACACCATGCAATGAAGAACATTTTGATCAGCTCAGCCCCGCAAATCGGAGGATTACGGCCAGGGAACTGTCTACTGAGCTGGATATCAGCTTCAATGCGCTGAAAATGTTGGAATATCACAAGGTTTGCGCCCGGTGGGTCCCACGAATGCCCAGACAGGAACAGAAAGAACATCGCATGCAAGTTTGTCATGACATCTTGATGAGATGCGGTGCCACCCCTAGGATCCTAAGTCAAAGCGGCAGTCCACGGAGTGGAGACATGTGAATTCACCATTGAGGAAAAAGTTCAAGATGCAGCCATCAGCAAACAAAATAATGTGCACTGTCTTTTGGGATAGGAAAGGGGTAATTCTTCTTGATGTCCTGGAACCTGGACAAACCATCAACTTTGACAGTTACAATGCGACACTGACTAGCTGAAGGCTCTAATTTCCAGGGCCAGGTCAGAGAAGAAGACAACCTGTCTTTTGCAACAACATAAAACCAGCCCAATAACCAGTTTGAAAACCGTTGAGCACATTGTCCATCTTGGCTTGACTGTCCTACCCTACTCACTGTAGTCCGGATTTGGCACTTTATGACTTCCATCTGTTCGAGTCAATTAAAGCTGGAATACACTGGCAACATTTTCCTAGCAACGATACCGCCATAGCAGCTGTGAAACAGGGTCACCTCCGCTGGTTAAGATTTTTGCGAGTGCGACATGTATGCTCTTGTTGATTGATGGAGAAAATCTATAGCCAAGGGTGGTGACTGCTGAAAAATAGTTTTTTGAAGGCAAGACATTGCTCTATGAAATGGTGTTATTGTGCTCGTTTTATCTGTTATGGATTTCATGAAATAAAATAGGAGGCATTACTTTCAGAGCGTCCTTCATCCATAAGTCCATCTACAACAGGCAATGTAGTTACAAAAATAATTAAAGAAGATCTCTACAAGCCAGTTTTAGGAAAGGAGCGACTAAGCAAGTATTACTTTGTGATATTTAATTTTAATCAAATAAAAAAACAATGTATATAATCAGTGAAGTGTGTTCCCTTACCTCAGCATTATCAACATAGATACGTTCTCCATGCTCAGGACACTCCCCATAACATTCCAACTTGCATTTTACACAATCTGAAGGGAAAAAAGTGGATGGCTATGCTTGATAGATAGTACTACATCTTCAAATGACAATCTAGTAACAAAAAAACTGATAGTGGGATTCCAGAATTATAGTTATGAGGAAAGAATCATAAAAACAAGCCTACAGTGTCTAGAAAAGAGAAGAATTCGAGATGATTTTATACAGGTTTATAAGATAATCAACGGAAAAAGATAAAATTAAACTATAACAACTTTTTCAAAATACAGCCGCCTACAAGAACAAAAGGAGACAGCCACAAATTAATTAAATAGAGGTCCAGATTAGATACCAGGAAATATTTTTTTAGTGAGAGAGTGGTGAATGCTAAGAATGCATTGCCACAGGAAATAGTAGCGGCAGGATCAATTAATGCATTCAAGAATATATATTTTTAGATCAAGTGAATAGGGGACGGCGTGGCCTAGTGGTTAAGTGGCACGTCTCACAACCAGAAGGTGCTGGGTTCGATCCCCATCACAGCACCGGCCGTTACCCCGGGGAAGCAAACCCTTAGAAAATGCAGGAGGAAGCAGACCCTTACATAAAATGCATGCTGAAGTCGGATGCACTGGGCCGACAGGCGCAAAATAAAAACCACAGTGTAACGCACACACGCCTTGGGGAATAGGTAAATAAGGCGAACGCAAAAAAAAAAAAAAAAAAAAAAAAAAAAAAAAAAAAAAAAAAAAGATCAAGTGAATGTAAAAGAAACTGCTTGTATAAAGACTGCAGAATCTTCTAAACCAGTATAAATAACTCTAATGAAACTGGCATGGCTTACAACAAGGACACAAGCATCATATTCAGGTAGGATCAAGTGTCATCTCCACATTGAAGTTTAGCTGCTTCTGATCTTGGTAAAATTAAAGACGGGGACTGAAGATGCAGCAGAGTGAATAACTGACAGCAGCCAGCAATTCATAGCTGGCAGCTTGCATCAGGGTCAACGAACGAGACCCATGCCCTATTCCACCTTCAAGTGGTGGCCCTGGAAGCAGGCTGTATTAGGGCAGTCTGGCTAAGAGAATAGGGATCTCAGTAGGAAAGCAAACACGGCACCCAAAAAAGCCAGCTGGAACAGGATATATCGGTGCAGATATCGCTGCCTCGCTGTAAACTCCGACACAATGTCCTTTTCAGGATGAACGCAGAAGAAGAAGAAAAAAAAACTAAAAGAAGTGTTTGTCAACTTCTTGATGTTTTATTTCCCCCTATAGTACAGTCTTGCTATTGCCCATTTATGTTTAACTTTTCCATTTCATGCAACTAAGTGAAAGTGTCACGTGTCCTTACGTGTCTTTAAGTATGTCTCTTTTCATGCAACTAAGTGTAAGTGTCACGTGTCCTTACGTGTCCTTACGTGTCTTTAAGTATGTCTCTTTTCATGCAACTAAGTGAAAGTGTCACGTGTCCGTACGTGTCTTTAAGTATGTCTCTTTTCATGCAACTAAGTGAAAGTGTCACGTGTCCTTACATGTCTTTAAGTATGTCTCTTTTCATGCAACTAAGTGAAAGTGTCACGTGTCCTTACGTATCTTTAAGTATGTCTCTTTTCATGCAACTAAGTGAAAGTGTCACGTGTCCTTACGTGTCTTTAAGTATGTCTCTTTTCATGCAACTAAGTGAAAGTGTCACGTGTCCTTACGTGTCTTTAAGTATGTCTCTTTTCATGCAACTAAGTGAAAGTGTCACGTGTCCTTACGTGTCTTTAAGTATGTCTCTTTTCACAGTTACTTTTTTTCCAGGACTTCATTTGTTGACTTTTGCTTCAATGAAATATGTCCTATCATTCTATATGTTTTGCAGACGACATTGTGGTCTTCAGTCACAGTATTACACAGGCCGAACAAAGCCTAAACGAGCCAAATGAAGCAGGCAAGGCAAATTACCTGAATATAAATAGGAAGAAGACTACATTTCTAATGAACACTTTCTGCCTTACTGAAGAAATTTACCCTTAAAAAATGTCATTGTGTATTTCTACCTTAGTTCTTAGTTGACTTGTATTTCTACAGAGGCAGATGCTACTGTGCAGGTCCGAGCTCTGGTATGAGCTGGGAGAAGGATTTCCTGATTGGCGGGCTAGGCTTGAGCAGCTTAATACTCTGCTGTGTTGGATGACCAATGTGTGTGTTCATGTTATTAGACTCAAACACTAGAGAAAAGTAGACCCACAGCCTGTTAGATGCCATCTATGCTGCACTAGACAAACCACCTTGCTATAGCAGGAGTTATGCCATGTCACACAGTTAGTCGCCTCTGTGAGGCAGTGGTACTATTCTTGTCCTTGTCATACACAAAGACCCCGGCAGACCACTCGGGATCTATTTCTATAACGACATGAAATCAACCACAACAAGAAAATTGGTAAGGAGATCTAAAGTAGGAGAGCGGTGGTTTGGCTTAGTTTCAACCGCATTAAACTGGTACTCTAGCAGATGACGATCCTAATGGCCAGGGCTCACACCTTCAATAGCATGGTTATCCCAGCAATGGTATATGGGTGTGAGGTTTAGAATCTACCCAAATCAGACGCTGAGAAGCTCCCCATAACCAAAAAAGCAATGGAGTGAAGAGTCCTAAATATCTCCCTAGAAGACTATATCAGAAATATGGAACAGAAATCCAAAACTGTGCAGAGTTCCGTGATGTCCTTGACTCTGCATTAATGTGAAAGTACAGATGGGTCTGTCATGTGGTCCGCATGACCTACGATAGATGGACAAGGAGGGTGTCTTTCCGGTTGTCATACAACTACAACTGCCTGACATAGAGAGATGATCTGCACCAGACATTTGGACCATCATGATACTCCAGGGTGTAGGACAAACACGGATTCAGCAGATTTTGGCTACCTGGCGGCATCAGGCAACTTTGCCCAATAGAATAATAATAATGTTCGCTTAGGCATCAGTGGTTTGTTGCATCATCAATCACTGCCATGGCAACACGATGGAGCAAAAAAAGACACTCCAAGTTGCAACTTTCATTGAATTTCTAATATCCGGATAAAGCTCTGGCACCTTGCGGTTTCGTGGTGTGTTGATCGAGGTCCTTGCGGACTCCTTGAGGGGAGCTGAGTACTCATCATATATGCTAGCCCATATCTTGGAAAACGTTATTTTTTTCCGACAACAACTTTTCCAGTGTTTAGTTATTATAACAACAAAACTTTTTCAACACCACCAAAGGTATTCATTTGCCGCTATTCAGACAAACTGAAAAGGGTGGTCATTCAAAGAAAAGGTCAAACTCAAGAAGAGTGAAATTAAGTGCATTAAAGAGGAAATTTGATTGCCACTAAATAACAAGACAAGTGTCTGTTTTGTCAATGAATTATTGCGCAGAAATGTCTTCTGTTTCGCGTCGTGCAAAGGCACAAGAGACAACATACCCCTGTCAATCGATTACTATAACCAACATATGGGTTGTGTTGGCAACGCAGATCAACATAGATCATCATACTACCCACTTGGTAGGAAATCTTGGAAATGGTGTCGCTATTGTCTTCGGTTTCTGATGTAGGCCTGGCAACTGTCAACTCCTTCATGCTGATGAAGTCATCTCGAATGCCACAATGCAGAAATGAGACATCGTCATTTGTAGTTCTGTCTTAAGGTTCTTGACGACTTGAATGGAGTGTCTCACAGATATTTAGAGGGCTGCTAATGAGATGCCTCAATCGTCCAAAAGCAGCATCAAACACAATCTAGTCCAAATGCAAAAACGCAAGAAAAGGTGTTTTGTTCATTACAAGAACAAGTCAAAGACTGCTCGAGGATATGGTATTGAGATTTGGATGCTTAATTTGCAAAATTCACCTATGCAGAGTCACATTGTTTTTCTTCGTGTTAATGATATTTTTTGTTCATTTTGCAATTTTATTTTTGCACATGAATGATGTACTTTATACATAATTCAATTTTCTTTGTTTAAGAGCAGCAAATATGGCGCTATAACTAGCTGCAGGTCTACATTGCTCTTCTGTTTTAATACATTTTAGATGCAGCCAGACCATGGATTTGTCGGGAATTCACACTAATTGACGACTTACACTTGTGTTTATGGAAAACTTACACTTGTATTCACGGAAACTTTTTTTGTTTTCCATTTGGACTGGTTAATTTGTTCATTTTGTGTGTTTTCTTCCGTCCGATTACCTTGGAATGGACATCAGCTATATGAATGGCACTATGCTTAAACATGTGTCATATTTCACGGTCTAGTTCACACGGCTGAACTTCGTGAGATTGGCGCACTTCGCCCTAGCTGAAGACAGTGTCAGTTTTATTGTATGAAATTTAGACAACTATAATGAACCGCCAACTGGAGAGAGATGGGCTCCGTCAGGTGTGTAGCGGCCCAAGACACACCATTGTTGTATGGCGGGAGCTGGTACTACAAACTGCAATAACGGTGCCTCAACAACCTTCTAGGTTATGGGACTAATGATGATGATGTTTAATATCAAACATCATTATTTTAGCAGTCCCTGTATTTTATATATGAATTTTAAAAGTTGAACTCAGTATGAAAAAAAAAGACGGAGCTACTTCCCATGCGTTTGACTTCGGGTACAAATTACATAAACAAGGCTGGAGTGCAAACGGTTAATGAATGGAACTTACATACAGATTTGGCCTTCATATAACACCTAGTAGACATATTCTTTCCATCAGAGGACTTTTCATTATAACCAGCACATGTTTTGTGACACCAAGTTTTATCTGTATGTTCCTGAAGATGAAACAAAATTCAGTTTTTAAGATTTTTCATTTACATAAAAACCTAAGTGAAATACACTATTTCATCATGAAAAAAATGGAACATATTTATACAGTTTCATTATCTTGTTTGTGCTATAAACATCTGTAGCTGTTTGATGAAGACAATGCACTCCCTTTGTCAAAAATAAAACATGGTAAAATGATCGATCAAACACCAATTTAATCATATTCTTGTTTTTGAATGTCCACAATGAGTAGGTTACTCTTTTGTGTGTCCTGAAAAAGGACGTTAAGGCGTGTCATTCACTACTATGAGGATCACGTGGATCCCTCACCTCATTAGCCAGGCTGCCATGAAAACAGTCTGTTTCCAGGGAGGGCTACTAGGAAGCCGAGGTGAGGGTCTTGGCCAGAATGTTTTGCCTGACCCTGACTAAAATGTCTGATCAGTATATTTTGCCTGACCAGATGTTCGTCTTCCTTCCCCGTTTTAATCATATAATGACACATTTTTAACCGGTAAAAGTATTTTGTGTTTGATCACAAATGGATTTGAAACGTTTTATTTTCTTTTACATGGATTGGGGCCAACCCATTATTGAGAATGAAGTTAAGTTGCTGCAAAAGATCTGTGTGAGGTCAATCTGTTTTAGTTTATGTAGATGTTATTAACCTTCACCAGGTAGTACTAAAAAAATTGACATAATTTCCCCTGCAGGTGCACTAATTTTCAGCACGTCATGTTTTACTATGGTTGTTGACTTTGAGAGTATGTAACCTTTTTATTAATTGCCCTTTAGATATGATTTTGTTATTTGTAGAGACATACATTAATAAAGAACGAGTTGGTATTATTGTTTTTGTTGTGTGTGTGTTAGTTTCTGAGATACAAAAAGATGAAGGTAACAATTTATAAAAATAAAGCACAAACATTTGGACTCACTGATTTGAGAACGTCACTCCTCATATAATCCATCAAAATCACAACAAAGTATCAATGTTGTGTTTATAATATCAGCACAACTGTAAGCTTACACTAAAAAAGTATTTATTACATCTATATGAACAAACTAAATAAACTGAGTTACCTCATTAAGATCTTCTACAACAACTTACTTCCCCATCTCCAATAATGGGCCGTGTGCACTGATTGAAAAAGAAGAATATATCCTTTCAAAATTCTATTTTATCAAAGTCAATCTACACTTTTGCTGCTAAAGTTGGTAGTAAAGGAAGTGGTGATTGTGTACTATCAAATCAGCCGCATTTTTATATGGCACACACCGGCTGGATTATATGATATCATCATCGGTCAATGTCGATCAAATCGTGCTTCCAGTGCGCAAAGTAGGGTTTTTTGTTGGCAAAAATAAGAGTGCAGTAAAGGTTAATAGTAAATCTCCTAACTAAACTTACTTCAAAATCTTCCTCTCGTTCTTGTTTTATCTTTACATAAAGAAATGAGTGTTTATCTTCACCATCACTTGCAACCTGAAAGAGAAAATAGTTACAAATGAAAGATAGTACAGTCTAATACATTGATGATATCCTGACAATTGTGAAAGATGGCTTCCACAGTCCCATTATTTGGAAAGGAATGAACAGGGCCTTTGAATCCTACTATGTAGGTCACAACAGGCAATTAACCTTTACTGCACGCCCATCGCCGTTTTACATAGTTGCTGCATAGCGACGGCTGTTCTAATCATATATAATCAAACCGGCTACATAGAAATCGTCTGAACATACTGCTGATTTCTTCTTCTTCTTCTTCATCGTACGCTGTTTACAGCGATATTTACGTTGCACTGATTTAATTTGTTAGCCAGTGGCTCAGTGCATCCGATTTCAACAGGCGTTTCTGTAGGGTTGCCCTCCTTAGCCTTTGGCTGTCCCCAGCCTGACTGCAAGGCAGCAGTTGTTTTTGGTCAGAGTTGTCTCTCTTGGGAAGTTGTCTTGCAGGACTATCGAGTCTTCCCTACTCGTGTCTATAGCGTTTGGCAATGATACGATGGACTATGTACTAGTTTGTACTATCCCGGAAGAGATGCAGTCCAGTGTGACTTTTTCCCAGGATCGTCACGTCCTGCCAGAAACGTAGCATGTGCATATGAGTGAGGTATCTTTTTGCTTGCTTTATTTTCTCGGCTCATCTGCAGTGATGGTACGCCTAGCATTCCCCGCCACCCGGGAGCTTGTCACCATAGGACAGGAGGTGCAATGTCTGCTGGACTGCATCTCTTCTGCGTCCATTGGAATGACTGATAGCAGACAGATGCAAAGAGCGAGGAAGGAGTGCATTTTACCAGGTGCATTCCTGCGGCTCGATCGGGCCGGGACACAAGCCCCAGCCATGTCGTAGCCTCCCATCTCAGCGGTGCTGAGATTTTGGGCGGGATTCTGGCTTAGAGGCGTTCGGCCGTAATCCCTCAGATGTTAGCTTATCAGCCAAGCACGTGGACCAAATGTCAGCGACCTGTGATTCCTCTCTAAATAGTGCATTTGACCAGGTGACAAGCCTAGTCTTGCACGGAGATGTTGTCCGCCTAGGGAGCGGACATATCTCATGGTCAAGGGTTAAGTCTCAGCAGTTCGCAGTGAGGTAGCTGATCTACTGCTTAGGGCACCCGACCGAGAACTAAGTCTCCTACAGATGATTTCATTCCTCATCGCCGTATGGGGTGAATATCGAACAGCTTCCCGCCCGCTTTTATCAGCGGACGGCAGAGACCTCATTCTGCGGCTTGACCGGGCGGGGCTGGAGCATGGCCCCCAGGTCCCCACCATGTCGAAGCCTCCCTTTGCATTCGTGCTGGGCTGCTTTTGGGCGGGATTTTTGGCTTAGAGGCGTTCGGCCGTAATCCCTCACCTCGCACCGTTGGCTTATCCGCCTAGTACGTGAACCAAATGTCTGCGGCTCCTCTCGGGCTTAGCAGGATTACCGTAGCAAAGCCCTGTCATTAGTAGATACTGCTGATTTGATTATAGAGAGTTTGACTTTCATCTTGTCTGGTTTAAAATTAATTGCAATTTCAACATTTATTTTAGGTTTTTGGAGGTGATTTCTTTTGTTTTTCACTTGGATTTGAAGATCCATCCATTATTGAGAATGAGGAAGTTTTTGCAACAGATTTTTCTGAGGTAGATCTGTTTAGATTGTTTATGTAAATACACTAATTATATTTATAGTTGAAACCGACAGATATGGCCATTTTGTAAATATTGATAATCTATTTCCTGTGGAATTTTATTTTTAACCATTGAGTCTGTATGTTTGTGCTGCTGTTCAACACTATCACCTTCATCTTCTTGTATCTCAGAAACTAACACACATACGACAAAAACAATAACACCAATAAGTTCTTTATTCATTTATTTATCTACAAACAATTAAATCATATATATACAACAAACAAAAAAGTTACAAGCTCTCAAAGTCAACAACCTAGAAAAACGTGCCAGTGCTGAAAAATAAGGTAGCTGCAGTAGAAATTGCATCAATTTTTACATAGGCTGGTAAGGGTTAACAAGTGTAGTGTCATCTAAAACAAAGTGCTACATACACCACAATTGTAAGAACACATCACTACTTTTGTATATGCTTCCTGCAAGGAGGCCATCTGCTGTAGTAGTCCTACTGGAGCAAAATAAGAACAAAGAGGCAGAAATACCTATTTACTTTCGTCAAATTGTTCGCCAGGTTTGTTTAAATGACAGCTGCATGTGACGGCCAGTGGATAAAGATTGCTGTAGTGGAGAGTTCTTCAAGGATTCCAAACAGTTTTGTGGGGAGGTTCATCTTCACGGGCCAGTGCTCAGTATGCAATTTGGTTAAGCATATAGGAGTCATCCCAGAAGAATAAAGGCCAAAACCAAAGTGGTTGGAAACATAATCAGGGAACTTGTGTTTGCTGATGACTGCGCTCAGAACAGCAACTCAGAACTGAACATGCAAAGTGGGAATGGACTGGTTCTCGGCCGCATGCAAACATTTTGGTCTGACCATAAATGCCAAGAAAATCAGAGATTGTGTACCAACCAGTACCAGGCATGCCGTACACAAAACCAGAGACTACAGTCAGCGGGCAGATGCTGAATGTCGTAGATAAATTCACGTATCTTGGCAGCACGATGTCGAGATCTGTCAGCCACGATGATGAGGTGGCAAGTAGAACAAGGGTCAGCACAGCCTTTGGTAGAATGCGTTTGATGGTGTGGAAACGTGGTGGCATCAGTGTCAAGACTAAACTCAAATTCTACTGTGCCACCATCATTCCAACCTTACGAAAGCTGACTGTATACTCTGGACATACAAGGAGGTTAAACCACTTCCACACAGGTTGCATGAGAAGAATATTCCACATCCCATGGCAAGGATGATATCGGCGGTCCTCATTCACAATGATGGATAGCTATTATAGGAGTCTTAAAGGTTACGTTCAGGTGTCTGTGCTGCTTGCCTGCATATACACATGAGTGATGGAGCCAATGTAAGTGGCCATTCAATCTGTTATGTTCTATTCTCATGCGGAACAGGATCACTAGCTCTGCTTCATCAAGCAAGTAATAGTTGTCTCACGACTGTCTTTATGGCTTGGATAATGATCTTATTTTCTTGGAAGGTGATTATTTGTTCTTCTTGTTTTCATTTTGCTCCCAATTAGTTTATCATTGAGGGCTTGTAGAACTGACATTACATCTGTAAGGAATATAGCCTGCTGGCATTGCTTTCAAATACACTTATTTCAAAATAATTTATCTGTATTTTTCTTTCGTAAATCCAGTTAATGCCTTATTTTCAGACAATACATATCAGTTTTAACATTGCAAACCTCAATTGTCTACTTTAAGAATATCGGTGTGACAATTTACAAAATAATTATTGCTTAAAAATAATTTACCGTATAATCCTGTTCCTGCTTCATTTCTACAGTCAACTCTGTAAGATTATCTTCAGCATCTTCTTGATCCTGGATACACCCAAAATAGATAAGATAAAATCAATTTAAAAGGACAGAGGCAGTAAAAAAGAACAATTTAATCATCGAGTACCATACAAAGAGATCAAGAACATCATCAGAAATCGTACATGCACCAATGGAGAGAAGACAGAAACATAAACAGTACACCAGACCCAATTCACTAACTCAAAAGAAACCAACAAACTACCTTATTTCAACTGAGAACGGTTACTGCAGACTACTAGAACATTTATACTGACTAAAAATCCCACTTACAGATGAATGCCCATGTGGAACATGGGGCCAGAATCCTGGAAACATTCTACAGGAATGCCAACTCTATAGGGAAATTAGATACCAGACCTGGCCAGAGCGTGTGGAGCTGATACAAAAGCGGGCAGCCGCTCTGACCTGGTGAAGACTACAGACTTCATCATGGCGACTGGCCTGCAGATATAGCATGACCTAAGATCCTGAACACAAACAAAGAAAGAAAAAGGATAGACATTAAGGAAACCAGTTGACAGCCTAACAAGACAGTCTTTTTCTTAAATCTCCAGGGCAAAAGAGGTAGAGGAAGATGGAACACAAATGGAGAATGCTCGAGACAAACATAAAGGAAACAGGGAAGACTTTGACAGAGATGAAGTGGATGCTCAGGATAGGAGGATTGGCTTGTGCTTGGTGAAGAACTGTGCTCCACATAAACCTGAAAAGGTTTTGATTTTGAGTAAATATAAAGGATCAAGACGCTGAGCAGTGAATGAGCTGTAGTGGTCAGCAATCCAAAGCCGACTGCTAGCGTCAGGACCAGCAACCCAGAGCTGCCAAGATCCTTCTCCACCTTCACGTAGTGATCCTAGATAGCAGAGCAGACTGGCTTAGGAGAAGGGATCGAATAAGGAAAGCTAACCTGATACCCAAAAATGCTATGGTGAATTCAGATTTGTCGGACCGAAAGGTGCAAAAAGCGTAGTCAAGAGGTAAACTACAACACAACACATTCCTTTGACTACATCCTTCTACTTGTAAAGACCTTTTCAGGACTTAGTAGCGGGAGTTTGAGAATGAACAAAGAAGAAGCAGTGGGGATAATGATACACATACAGATCCGAAAATGCAGCAGTGAATGAGCTGACAGCAGCCATCGACTCATCAATTTGATACGTACCTGTCTCACTCCAATTAATCCTTACTTCTACAATATGCTATGGGTCAATGTAATCTTCAGTTTATCCACAGTTGCCACACATTACAATGAACATGTAGAATGTCACTGCAAAGTTCTATTTAGAAACCCATCCAATGTGGAATGTCACTGCAAAGTTCCGTTTAGAAATCCATACAATGTGGAATGTTGAGGACCTACGATTGGTATAAATCAATAATAAGAATCTAACCTACCTCATTGTAGCCATTATAACAGAGGAAGATCTACAAACACTGCTAAATAAAATCAGCGAAATGGCAAAAGCCTATGACACAAAAATAAATATAGAAAAGACCAGGACAGTGATCATTGCCAAAGAACCAATAGAAGTAAAGGTAACCATCGAAGTGGAAAATAAAAATAGAGTAAGTAAACCAATTCCCATACCTGGGTCAAATCATAACAGAAGATGCTCGATGCAATAGAGAAATAAAAAGAACTAGAATTGCGTTGAGAATAATGCCACTTACTCCCCCTGAGAGTCCTGGTATCAGTATGATACTATGGAAAAGAATCCTGACCACACATGTCTGGTCTGTGATGTTATACGGATCTGAAACATGGACAATAAATAAGAGAGGAGAAATACTTGAAGGCTTTTTGGGGGGGGGGGGGGGGGGGGTTTGCCTTATTTCTCTAATCCCCAAGGCGGTGTACTTTGCACTGTGGTTTTTATTTTGTGCCTGTTGGTCCAATGCAACCGACTTCAGCATTCATTTTATGTAAGGGTCTGCTTCCTCCTGCATTTTTTAAGGATTTGCTTCCCCGAGGTAACGGCCGGTGCTGTGATGGAGATCGAACCCAGCACCTTCTGGTTGTGAGCCGTGTCACTTAACCACTAGCCCACACCGTCCCCCTTTGAAAGCTTTAGATTTGTACTACTGAAAGGTGAATAAAGTGAGCTGATCAGAGAGGAAATCCAACAAAAGGGTGTCGGCGAAAGGGAGAGAGAAAAAGAAGCTGGGCCATAACCTACGTCATGATGAGAATCCTGTGATGAAAGTCGTGAAAGACAGGACACAGGAAAAAAGAGAAAGGGACGGACCAAGAAAACATACACATGCAGAGAGATGACGGTGAAGACATGCTGAGCCGAAGAAGGCGGCAGGTAACAGGCAGAAATGGAAAGACAGAATCCTGAGCTTGCCAACCAGTCCCAGGACTGAATGACTTGATGATGATGATGAACTTACCTCTAAGTTAAGCTCTTGTTTTACTCTAACAGGCACGTCTTGTTCGCTGGCTCCAATATTTATTATCCTCTGGAAAAACATGAGAGATGTCATTTATCAGTACGTTGAATAGTGCTAGCTGAAGCATCTCTGATGCTCACAAAATATATGTTATGAACTCAGCAAAAGTGCCAGCATTTTTCTAGCAACAAGCCCATAGTCAATATCTCAAAATAAAATATGGTTAACAGAACCGATGTCTTTGCACCTGTGGGCCCCACATGTGTTCAGCCCCTTTCATTGCAAAAAGTGCAGATGACATAGCACAAACTCCGCAGAGACACCTAAATTTTCCCCTGACTTCAGCAGGCACAGGTATGGGGGTGGTGGGGGTGTGTCCTGGTCGGGCAAAATATACTGAGCAGATATGTTAGTCAGGGTCAGGCAAAATATACTGATCAGACATGTTAGTCAGGGTCAGGCAAAATATACTGATCAGACACGTTAGTCAGGGTCAGGCAAAATATACTGGCGAAGACCCTCACCTCGGCTTCCTAGTAGCCCTCCCTGGAAATGGGCTGTTGTTATGGCAGCCTGGCTAACGAGATGAGGGATCTACGTGATCCCTGCCGTAGTAGTGAGTGACACACAGATGAAGCCAATCATAGCATAGCCTCCTGAAGGGCCCCAGTCCACTGTCATCAGCACGCTCGGGATGCAAGGAAAGCTACTGCAACCCACAACTTTACATTCTTTTCAGGATTCACAAAAGAGTAACCTACTTATTGTGGGCATTCGCAAACAACAAACAACATCAGGTACCATTTACAGCTGGGTTGACTGGAAAAAGCAACCATACCATAATAAAACCCATGACCTGTCTGTGAAACTGAGCACGACATGATTCGAACCTCGAACGTTTGGATTATAAGCCAAGCTCGCAACTCCTAGGCCATCGAATCTCCAATATCTCAAGATCTCGGAGTCTACCATTATCACATTTTCTTTCATACTCTAAAATATGGGTTCCCAACCCATGGGTGGCGACCCCAGATTGCCAAATGGTTTCTGTGGGGTTGTCGGCTGAAACAGTAAACTAATAAAAAATATTTGATTTTTAAAGCAATTTTCATTTGTAATCGGTGTTCTTCTTCTGCGTTAGTTCTTAATCTCCTGCTAACAAGTCCTGAACAAAGCTTTGCAAGTAGCCGGATGTAATCCAGAGTACTACTCTTCCCTCCATGTCACAATTGTCAATAATTTATAATTATGGCTGAATTTTTTTTAAAATATAACAGCAATGGAATAATAGAGATATACTAACAAGACAAGACTAACAACATTTCTTCTTCTTCTTTTTCTTTGTACGCTGTCAGACGTCAACCTGTATTTTTTCTAAAAACGCAGCGGTCATCCTGAGGCTGTCGACACTGCCATAGAGCTTGTCTTGTGTTGGCATAGGTGATGGCCACATCTGCTTTCTCTGATCCTCGTATGTCAGACAGTTTTGCAGCAAATGTTCAGCGGTCATTTTCCCGGTACCACACGGGTATTCGTCAGTGCCACCTATCTTCAATTTGTTGAATAGGTGGTACCTCAGTCTATTGTGGCCAGTGCGAAGTCTGAAGACCACGACCTGCTCTCTTTGTTCAACTGGTAATAGGCATTGTTTTTTGTGTAGCCAGTATGTTCCCATTTGGTCATGTATCTAGCTCTAATAAGCCTTTTTGACTCTTCGTATGTCACACTAGTATCTGGTTGTGGTAGTCTTGCAACTTCTTTTGCCAGTCTCTCTGCTTCCTCGTTGCCTTGGATGTTACAGTGGGATGGAACCCACTGTACCACTACTCTTTTTGGTGCAGACTGCTGTCATAGTTGACAGAGTACTGCTCTTAACTCATTAAGTTCAGTATTTCTCTGGCTTTTTAGTGCTGTAACCACGGCCAGGGCATCTGTAAGCAGGACTATATGGCTTTCATTCCTTTTACCTGTCACCATTTCTTCTACTGCAGCCCTCAGCTCTGAAATTGCTTGTTGTATTTTCCAGTTGCCACTGATAGTGTCATTTTTTTGCCATTTTGTAGGCTTAGGAATACCCCTGCCCCTCCGTTCTGTGATCTGTTTGTTACAGAACCGTCGGTGTATGCATGGGTCCAGCCCATGCTTGGGTAGTTTTTTTGTTATGTACCTCAGGGTTGTATCTCTTCTTTCTTTTTCAGTCTGGCTGTTTTTGTTTCCAATACCTGGTATATTTTCTACCCCCTCTGGAAATATAGGCTGCCTCCAGGTTGGTTTTCGTACAGTAGAGATGGGCTTTGGTGTTGTTAGTGCGTTCATAGGGTATTCGCTCATCTTTGCTTTGGCTATTTCTGCAAAGTTTCTCCGCTTTAGTTTCCCATTTCCAAAATTTGTTAGTCTCTGATGCATTGGATGGTCAGTCAGTCTTCAGAGTTTCTCACAACATTTAAAACAAAGACATTTAAAATCATGCACCTTTCCTTCTATAAATGTTGCATCTTCACGTCTCATAAATCTTTCAACTGTTACTTGAACACCTGCTGCTGGGGTTTCTTCTGTTGACCTACAAAGAAAATGTTAAAAATAAGTCTGGCTATTAACCCTTTACACCCTGAGCCTCAGAAAAGAAAATACATCCCCTACTACCAAGCAAAGGAATATAATTCTTTTCCGTATATACATATCATTTCTTAGAAAAAAGTAATAAAATATCATAATACATTTTAAAATATAAATGGTGCCAAAATGCACCAATGCATGAGATGACTCATAGCTGGCTGCTTGCATAAGGGTCAGAGAACCATAGCTGACCAAGACCCTATTCCACCTCCATGTAGCGGTCCTGGAAACAGCATGCACTAGGCGCTAGTGCTCTCTGGCCAAGGGATATTGGTCGCAGTGGGAAGGCAAACTCGGTACTAAAAAAAGCCTGCTGATATTGAATGTTTGGCGCAGATATCACAACCTCGTTGCAACTATAACACAGTGTCCTTTTAAGAATGAACACAGAAGAAAAAGAAAATACAAATGTCAAGTTTAATTATATAGAGAAATGAGGAAAATTTTTGAGGAAAATATTACCTTATAGTTATTTGTGATAAATAATGAACATTAAAAATAGCTGAAAAACAGAAAAAACGTGTATCAGAAAATTGTATACAATTTTTTGTTTTAACTTTTTCCTCACACATGCATCACATTTGACGTCTTTTCTCCAACCTTTACAAGCTTGAACAAAATGGTAAATGACAATGTCCCTTGCACAAATGGACAGAACACAGTAAACATCCACAGACAGTTTTTACAGAATGTCTACAGTGGGTTTTCACATGCTTTTTAGAACACAGAAACCAGGCTTTATTTCTGCCTGGGAGGCAAATTTGTCTGCGTTTTCTGAAACAGGAGATGTTTATATAGAATACCCAGACAAATCCTCTGCTGAACTGTCTGATAATTGAGTAGATGTTTGCTCCAACTATAAAGCTGATATCAATGTACTTGACGCCACGTTGTACAATCTGAGGATAGCTTTGCCTTTCTCTCAAAGGCCCAAAACATTATGTTTTTTTTCCAGGCTCGATGTCCGTCCTTCAAGCATTAAAAGATGCTGGACTTTGTAGACCTGATTATATTCAAATATCTTCACACGTTGACAACACTATCACATCCCATGTCGTCAAAATAGTTTTGCAGTGGATCCATGGACACACCTGGCAATGACAAGGCAGACAGACTAGCAAAAAAAGAATCAAAACAAGAATAGCTACACACAGTAAAAACTCTACAAACATCCCATAAGAACAGCAAAGAAGCTTGGCTGAACAAATGGGCCATGGGAAACACAGGGAGAAAAGTCTACAGGCATATGACAAGCCCCAATCCAAATGACATTATCAATAAACTCACAATGAAGGATCAGAATATCCTTTTCTTGATAAGAACCCAACACAACCAACTTAACAAGCACCAGAACAATATACAACCACAACATACTCCTGAGTGCCAGACGTACACACCAATACAAAACCGTTGATCGTCATCTCTTTGAATGCTCAGCGGATAACGATGTTAGGAAAATGCTTCTTCCTCCGAAAAAGAAAAATGGAATACTTTGTATGGCACTAAACAACAAACAAACATGTGCAGATACCAATACATGGCATTGGGCGGAAGGACAAGAGCCCAGATGCTGCTGGATCCATAACAACAACTGAAACAGGATCCAATCTTCCAGAAACACTTGGTGAGTCCCCAATGTTTAATGTTGTTCTAGTCTCTTGTTAAAATGCCCAAAGTAAAGACACGGTGAAAAAAAAGCAGATGGTTAGGGGCAGGCAAATATTTGCTCGCACCAGAGTGCGGTGCGTCCATTAGCAAAAATGTAATAACGGTGTAAATTTGAAGCAGGAACCATACACCATACCTCCACCCCTTTTGTTCTGCTCTACCAATATTGTAGGGGAGAGGAGATTTAACGCTTTGCCAGGCAAAACATACTGATCAGACAATTTTAACACTTAACACCCTTTTCAGAACATACAAAAAAGTAAACTAACTCATTGTGGGCATTAAATCACGCAACATCATTCATTTGGTACAAACCCCAAAATGTAATTCGTATAACGACATACTGATACTCGAGCAAGAAGACAGAGAGGCAATTAGAAGAATCCCTAACTACAAGGTCCCAGGTGTAGACAACATATCGACAGATACCATAAATGCTTGTCATGATGTTGAGGTAAGATGGCTCACAACGATCTTTCATTAGGTGTGGATTGAAGGGAAGGTGCCTGGTGATTGGCAAAGAGTGGTGGAAAAACAAGGGCAGCAGAAAGAATTGCAGCTCTTTCAGGTGCATATCTCTCTTTAGCCACGTTGGAAAATATTTTTTGCACAAGTCCTTGAGCAGCGAGTACGAGCTATTGTAGAGCCACTGCTACATGCTTCTCAATAAGGATTCTGGAAAAGCAGGGAATGTACAGATGCTATATTTACTCTCAGGCAGTTAAGTGGAAAAAAACAATAGAATACAATAAGAAACTCCAGGTGGTCTTCATTGAACAGGAAAAGGAATTTGACCTGGTAAAAAGATGTAAGCTATGAGAAGTAATGGAGGAAGATGGTGTGGAGAGTCAATTGCTGGATGACATTTGTGCCTTGTACGTAAACAGCGAAGGTGTAGTACAAACAAATGTCGGCATGATAAATTGGTTTCCAGTGTTGAACGACAAGGGTGTGTTCTTTCTCCACTTTTATTCATAATTGAAATGGGAAAAATTACATAGTTGGCTAACCCCCACAAGGAGTCTCTAAATAAACTGTATTTTGATGATGATCAGGTCATCTTTTATCAAAAGAAGACCTACAACACAACCTAACCTATCTCAATTTCGCTTGTAATGAATTTGACATGAAGATCAACACAGACTATGATGACAATATTGCATGAACACTTGCAGAGAAGTTTCCACAGTAGTGACATAATTATCAAGCAAGTACAGGAGTTCAAATACCTAGGCAGTATGTTCACTGATGATGGCAGTTTATTCCTACATTGTGTTACCAATGTCAATCTTGGTCCTTACTAGAAACACATAAGAGTAAGATCCAGAGCTGTGAGATGTGCAGCTGGAAAGACAATCTGTGACCATGTCTGTAACACCACTCTGAGACAGAAAGTGGGGACAAACCCAGTTAGTGCCTACATTGACTCCCAACAAACCCAGTTAGTGCCTACATTGACTCCCAACAAACCCAGTTAGTGCCTACATTGACTCCCAACAAACCCAGTTAGTGCCTACATTGACTCCCAACAAACCCAGTTAGTGCCTACATTGACTCCCAACAAACCCAGTTAGTGCCTACATTGACTCCCAACAAACCCAGTTAGTGCCTACATTGACTCCCAACAAACCCAGTTAGTGCCTACATTGACTCCCAACAAACCCAGTTAGTGCCTACATTGACTCCCAACAAACCCAGTTAGTGCCTACATTGACTCTCAACAAACCCAGTTAGTGCCTACATTGACTCCCAACAAAATCAAGTGGTTTGGTCATTTAGTCAGAATGTACTATGACCAACAAGCAATGTGAGCATATCATATGCAGATATCCAGTTCCCGAGCAAGGGGTCGACTTTGACGTCAGTGGATCGAGGGTGTCTCTGACACTCTCAGGAAGTTACACCTAACAACAGCACAAGCCTCCCACTTGGCAATAACAAGAAATCTACACATTCCGACTCTCTGTGACGCCTCATTGCAAGAGCAGTTGGACAAAACAAGAAGTCAAGGTAGCAAACTGACTCAACTTCGATATCCATATCAGAATCTCCAACACTGTCAACATTATCATTCACAATAATAAATCAAGATGCTGAGCAGCGCATGAGCTGCGGTGTTCAGCGACCCATAGCTGACTGCTAGCATCAGGGCCAGTGAACAAGAGCTGCGAAGACCCTTCTACACTTCCAAGCGGCGATCCTGGATAACAGGCTGCAGCAGGGCAGACTGGCTAAGGAGAAGGGATCAAAGAGGGAATGCTAACCCGGTACTCAAAAAATGTTTGCTGAAGTCGGATGTGTTGGACCGAAAGGTGCAAATATTGTAATCAAGCTGTAAACTACGACACAACGCATTCCGTTCTCTGGACTACATTCTGCTACTTAAGCCCTTGTAGGGTTTGGTAGCGGGAGATTGAGAACGAACGAAGTCAAGTCATTCACAATAATATATATGTCCAATTCATAATCACTTTCTTCATCAATAATGGGATTTATGTCACCATTAGACGGATGTTACATATACTGCATTTGTTGAAAATTGCAAAAGCCATGAATTTGAACAAATGAAAACGAACTTGGAAAACTTAGTGCTTTCCTAGAACTCTTGCACATGTCGTTTTGGTTTCAAATGAAACTAATATACCCAATGAGGCTGTTAGAAACACAAAAGTTTTTTCATTGCATGGTGGAGGAGCTGCCACCTTACAGTTCTATGCCTGCCAGACTACTTTTGTTCACAGTTGATTACTTAATATTCACAGCTGACCTCAAAATTAGGGGACTAATAACTAATCCGCAACCTTTCTGACGTGCATGGTAGAAGGGTAAGCTTCTATCCCAGGCAATAATAACATATTGCCAATATTAATTAGTTAGGAGGAAGTGAATTACCATTCTCATTCTAAAAAGTTATACTGTCATTTATCTGATAGGCTTAGAATATTTGCTAATATGTCTAATATGTACCTGGAACAATTTTGACCATTTTCATAGCCTGAACTCATTTCAGACTCGGACATTCAAGAAAACTCTGTGATATGCTAGATGAGACCCTCAGATGGACCTGCAGGATGATAAACAAAAACATAATTGGTGAAAAACATATTAATCACTCAAAACTTTGTCAGCGCTCTGCAGATACAAGTCCTCATGTTTTGAGCCATCCACTGTCTTGGATGGTTGTTTTCTTTCCTTTTGATTGACAGACATGTCCATATTTGTTGAAATTTGAAACTTCAGAGATCCTCAACAGTAGCGCTCCAATGGTTCTTCCCACTGCGGAATCACAGGAAATGAGAAAGCTGACCCTGTTGCAAAAGATGGCAGTAAAAAGGCACAATTTAATCATCGAGTAGCATACAGAGAGATTAAGAACATCATCAGAAATCAGTATATACACCAATGGAGAGAAGACAGAAACATAAACAATACGCCAGATCCAATTCACCAACTCAAAAAACAAACCAAGATCCTACCTTATTTCGTTTGAGAACTAGCCACTGCAGATTTTGACACTACTAGAACATCTTTATTGACTAAAGGTCTCACACGCTGATGAATGCCTATGTGCAACAGGGTGCAAGAATCCTGAAAACATACTGCAGAAATGCCCACTCTATAGGGAAATTAGATACCAGACCTGACCAGAGGGTGCTGAGGTCTTTGTGTATAACAAGAAGATCCAATAATCATAATAATGAATATAATTACAGGATGGGAGAGAACAATATAAGGACAGTAAAAAAGTAAAGAGACCTAAAGTCATAACAGATCATACAGGAAAGGTGCAGGAGCAAGTCCATGTGGCAGTGAAACATGGCTAATGCCATGTTGGGCATGATAAAAAGTAACATTTCACATAAGAGCAAGGAAGTAATAGTCACGTTATATAAATCATTAGTGAGACCTAAATTTAGAGTACTGTGTTCAGGCGTGGAGTCCATATAATAGAGTGGATATAAACATGGTGGAGCAGGAAAGGGTACAAAAAAGAGCTACAAAAATGATTGTGGGGTTTCAGAATTATAGTTATGAGGAAAGATTACAAAAAAAAAACTGGTCTTCAGTGGCTCGAACAAAGAAGAATTCGAGGTGACTTAATTCAAGTGTATAAATGAATAAATGGAAAGGATAAATTAGACTATAACAAGTTTTTCCAAAGTACAACCGACTACAAGAACAGGAGGGCACAGCTAAAAATTGTTTAAAGAAAGGTCTAGATAGTAGATTAGATATTATTAGTATTAGGAAATATTTTTTTAGTCAGAGAGTGGTGAATTATTATAATGCATTGCCGATTGCCGCAGGATGTAGTGGAAGCAGAGTCAGTTTATGCAATCAAATATAGATTGGATGCTCACAGTATTTTCGGTATCCCTGGAATGAAATAAACTGGTTGTATACAGACTCTGTAGAGCCTTCTAGACCAGTATAATGAAGTTAAGTTAAGAACAAGAATAACACCAGATAATGAGATATCATGTAAGAGCCTAAGAGGCGACTAACTCAGTTAGTAACTGTGTGACATGGCATAACACTGAAACTGAAAGATATATCTATCGCCTTTATTAAATTTTTATGAACTATTATTCTACACTTACTTACATAATTACTAAACTTACAATTTACATTGTAAATTACAATTACAATTGAACAATGCCGATGCGCAGCGCACGTAATTTTTTGGTAGTCTATATAAACTAAATAGTATATTATATATTTTTTTTTAAAACTGTTTCAAACATAATAGTAATAAATACATCCTATAAAAATGCTTTCCATTAACACTTGGTGCACAGTTGTGACACTACACATATAAAGTATTACTAACTAAACACTTCTTCTTTGTTGAAAAGCGCACTAAAAAAAAAAAGAAATTCAATTGTTGATACATTTTTGATTTTACTCAGTAAAATTTACTGCAATGCAACCTCACTCACAAAAAAGGTACGACTCGTAATTTAGATGCACTGCATACTATTTCAAAAGTACTTACCACTGTTCGATTCCTAGGACAGCATTTGTCAGTGTTTACAGATCCACTTAATGCACATGCCTACAGCATAATCGAATTGTTCCTATGCACTCATCATATTAATATTCAAAATGGCTGCGTCCGATTGTAATTTGACGTTGTTGGGAAGTATTTTAATAGTCAATAGTGAACGGTCCCAGTTGCATCTGTAAGATGTTTTTATATTTAATAGTATAGATAATTAATATAATTATAATATTAATGCAAACAAAGTGTATGCATAATTGCTAAAGAAGTTCTGACATTGCACATATATCACTGTCTCATTTACCGGAAGACAGGTGTAGAAATCTTCACTAAATAAAATAAAGAAAATGGTGTTGTACATGAAGAGTACCGCGTCGCTAAGCACGCTGTAACTATAAAGCGTGATTCCGTGTGTTTGGCTTGTCTTGTCTTGTATGACGGACACCAAAATTACTCAAAGAGATGGTGCTTGACCCAAGGAGTTTCACCAGGTGAGAGTGCCGGACCCACCCAACCCCCCACCTCGAAAGGGTCCACCAAATGCTAATGGCAGTAATGGTGATCCCCTACCTTCGTGCCGTGGAGCTAGCGGGCACGGACAGCAATTAATGGCAACTTTACTATACCGACAAAAGAAGTAGCATTTGGAACAGCCAGTGTCCTTCCACGAGAAGCTGTACGGAAGTGCACGGAGCCTCAAGTCGACTGCTGCCTTCGTTAGAGTCATTGAAGTCGAGGTCTGAAGACGAACAAGAAAGAAGAATTCTTATCCGCTTGTGCCGTGGTTTTCTGACCAGTGCAAACGCGTTGCTGAAGAAGTCCGTCATCCATGACGATTTAGAATATCTGCAACATGTCCTATCCATCTCGTTCTTGGTCTGCCACGGTTGCGAAATCCCGATCGCAGTGCAATATAGGCACACATGGGTAGTTGGACAGGTTGCACTTTCATTAGGTGACCGAAACACTTGATTCTCTCAGCATCAATAAATTCAGTGCAGGGTTTTCCTTCAACGATGTTTCGCACATTTTCTTTGAGGATTCTGTCTCTCCTAGTTATTTTGATGGGTTTCATGGGGCATCTCATCTCACATGCCGTGATCTTTCTCTCTAGAGATTTTGTTATCCACGTTTGGCAATGGTAACATAATGTTAGCATGAATATACTGTTGATCAGCATTCGTTTTGTGATAATTTGTATGCTAAGGTGTTTCAATAATGGTGACAGCTGGTATGCAATTGCATTAGATTTTTGGCACCTAATCTCAATTTATCTATCTAAACATCCATCTTGCATGAATACACTGCCCAAGTATTGGAATTCCTGCACTTATTTAATTTTGGTCTTGTTTACCATAATGTTCATGTCTTAGATGATCTATTTATCTTCAGAGTTTTTATTTTGGGCGTATTATTTTTCATACTGTATATTTCGCACACAGAAGTGAGTGCAGTCAGATGTTGCTGCAGATCGTCTTCACTCTCGTATAGTAGACATTGATCATCTGCAAAAAGGAGTTAATTTAACTGATCAAGCTCTGTCCTTTTTTCCTCGGCATTTCTTTGTCTGCGTTTTCTGCATTTAACCTGGGGGAGAACGCCCCCCCCCCCCCCTCCAGGCGAGCCATTGTCTCGTTAGCCTAGAGCCTCACGGTTCTAGTTGCCCAGTGTGTACCACGAGGAGTTGAGGTTGGCTTGTGAACTCACTTAATTGGCAGGCTACTACATTTCACTTTTCACTCTTCCAGGGAAGAGCTAGCCGACCTCAGTACCACTGGAATGTGGTGCCGAGCATGAACACACCTTACACAGAGTATCAACAACAACTCTACCATGCCTTTATTGACTTAAGATATGCGTTTGACAGAGTGTGGCATGCGGCGCTGTGGTCAACAATGAAGCATTATAAGTTCAACAGTAATATTGTGAGGGTAATTGCAAACTTTTATGAGCAGACGACAAGCGCAGTCTCTATAGAGGGAACGCTATGCGATTGGTTCCGCACGACGGTGGGTGTGAGACAGGGCTGCATACTCTCCCCAACACTCTTCAATATATTCTTGGAGAGAATAATGAAGACGACCTTAGAAGGACATGTTGGGGCGGTTAAAATAGGTGACAGGCTTATCACAAACTTCCAATTTACAGATGATATTGATGTATATACAGAAAGGGAACTCCAGGAGTTGATTGGTAGATTGGATAGAGCGGCCCAGAGTTTTGGTATGGGAATAAATGCAGATAAAACAAAGCACATGACTAATAACATAGAAGGGTTTAAATCTGTAATAGAGGCAAATGGTCAGGAACTTGAGGTGGTAAAACGTTTCAAATAGCTGGGATCATTGATCAGTGAAGACGGATCGAAGTCAGAGGTAATTGCGAGAATAGCATAAACAACAGTGGCGCTGACTCGGCTGAAACCTATATGGCAAGTACATAAATAATTATGGATAAATATAAAAGTCTTATGAGAACACTTAAGGAAAAAAAGTTTAGAAAGGTCACAATGATGGGCATTTTAGACAGAGCAGATGGGTCAGACTATCTAGATAACAAATAATATGTATCAACCTTAGGTTACAGGTGATGTGTGCGGACATGGGAATGGAATTTATTGATGTTAAAGTAAACAAAAGTCAAATGTTAGATAGAGGAGGTTTACATCTAAATGAGATAGGACAGCATGTTGTAGCAAAGTATATGTTCTATCATTGTGTTAGAAATTTAAACTAGTAAGGCCTATGAAGTATGAGACTAAAGATAGGCCTACAATAGGGTGCTATAGAGGATGTGGTCAAAGGGGTAAGTTGGTGTCAGGGAAGTGTGAAATACATAGTGGAAAAGCAAACACTAAAATGATAAAGCAGAAGCAAAAAGAGGAAAACCAACAACATTACAAACTAAAATGTTTTTATGCAAATGTGAGAAGCATAGTAAATAAAAGAGAAGAATTGGAACTGTATGTAGAAGAAGAAAAACCAGATATAATAGGGTTAAGAGAATCATGGACATATGAGGAGATTGCAGATAGTGAACTTGAAATTGAGGGATATACATTGTTAAGGAAAGATAGGATAATTGGAGACAAGACTAAGGGAGGTGGCGTTTTATTATACTGTATAAATTCTGTTAATATAACGATCAAAGATTATTTATCATGTGGCAACAAAAATGAAAGTGTATGGGGAGAAATAGAAAGTGGGGGTGAAAAAACAGTGATTGGAGTGTGCTATAGATGTCCATCAAGTCAAAAAGAGGAAGATGAGGAGCTGATTAGTAGCATAGCAAAGGCAAGTGAAGGGAAATTATTATTAATGGGAGATTTCAACTATCCAGAAATAAAATGGGATATGGCAGAAGCACTTGTAGAGTCAAAACCTTTTGTTAAGTGCATAACTGACACTTTTTTAATTCAACGTAGAAGCAGCCACCTGAGGCAAAAACATACTCGACCTAGTTTTTACTACAGAGGAAAATATGATTGAAAACGTTACCGTTGGGAAACTGTTCGGCTCAAGTGACCATCAAATCATCCGTTGGGATCTTATTGCAGGGAAAGAAGTAAACATAAACACGCGAACATACGACTTCTCTAAGGCAGATGTTAAGAGGATGAAAGAGGCAGCGAACCACATCATCTGGAAAGATATTGTCGTAGGAACAGATGTTGAACAGAAGTGGGAAAGTTTTAAAACAGTTCTAGAAACGCTAAAAGTGGAATGTGTTCCATGTAGGGAGGTAAACCCCAAGCGTAAAAAGGGGATAACTAGATTTGTAGTGAAATGTAGAAGAGCAAAAAATAAAGCATGGAAAAAATATATAGAGGCAGGTAAATCAAAAGAAACATATGTAAAATATTTGGACAAGCAGAACATATCTCAGAAAGCGAATAAAACAGTAAAAATAGACTTTGAAAAAGCTTCTTCTTTTATGTTAGAAATAGAACAAAGAACGAAAGACAAAGTAGGCCCTCTTATAGACAGTACAGGGAAAATAATAAGTGAGAATAGGGAATTCAGCTAATCTGCTCAATCAGTACTTTGGCACAGTCTTCACAAAAGAGGACTGCTCCAAGATCCTAGAGCCTATAGATATTTTTCAAAGAGACATGGATACAGCGGGATTAAGATCAATCTGTATTACAGAGGAAATGGTTTTTAAAAAATTGGAGGGGTTAAAAGTGAATAAATGTCCAAGTCAAGATGGTATTCATCCAAAATTGCTGTATGACATTAGAGACGAACTAGCAAAACCATTGGCTATATTATGTTCTCAATCACTTACAAAAGGGATTGTTCCACTGGATTGGAAAGATGCAGGAGTGATCCCCTTATTCAAAAAAGGCAAAAAATCAGATCCAGCAAATTATAGACCGGTGAGTTTAACAAGCATAGTCTGTAAATTGTTAGAGTCAATAATCAAAGAAAACATTGTAAGGCATTTAGACAAATTTAATCTAATTAGAAATAGTCAGCATGGGTTTACTAGAGGGAGATCATGCTTAACAAATCTATTAGAATTCATGGAGGAGGTTACTAAAATCATAGATAAAGGGGAGCCAGTGGACGTTATTTATCTAGACTTTGCAAAGGCCTTTGATAGAGTACATCATCAAAGATTATTTCGAAAGTTAAAATCACATGGAATAGGTGGGGAAGTTGCCAAATGGATTGAAAATTGGTTAACGGGAAGAAGGCAGAGGGTGGGCATAAATAAGGAGTACTCTGAGTGGTGTGAAGTGAAAAGTGGTGTGCCACAGGGCTCGGTTTTGGGACCAATTTTGTTCTTGATATATATACATGATTTGGACATTGATATGAGATCAATGATTGCAAAATTTGCTGATGACACAAAACTATGCAGTAGTGTCTCATCTAAAGCGGAAGTGGATATATTGATGTCGGATTTAGATATAATTCGAGAATGGTCTGTAAGCTGGCAAATGGAGTTTAATGTAGATAAATGTACAGCCATCCACATGGGTAGATCCAATATGGAACATAATTACAGAATGGGAGAAAACAATATTAGAAAGATAGATAAAGAAAGGAACCTAGGGGTTATAATAGATCATACAGGAAAGGTGAGTGAGCAAGTTAAGGTAGCAGTGAAAAAGGCAAATGCAATGTTAGGTATGATAAAAAGAAATATTAAACATAGGAGCAAGGAAGTGATCGTCAAACTGTATAAAGCTTTAGTTAGACCTAGATTGGAGTACTGTGTACAGATGTGGAGTCCTTATCATAGAGGGGACATAAACATGCTAGAAAGAATACAAAAAAGAGCGACAAAGATGATAGTGGGATTCCAGAATTACAGTTATGAGGAACGACTCAGAAAAACCGGCCTACAGTGTCTCGAAGAGAGAAGAATTCGTGGTGACTTAATACAGGTTTATAAGATGATCAGAGGAATCGATACATTAGACTATAACAAGTTTTTTAAAATACAGCCACCTACAATAACACGAGGGCATAGCTACAAGCTGACTAAAGAGAGGTCCAGGTTAGATATTAGTAAATATTTTTTTAGTCAGAGAGTGGTGTCTGCTTGGAATGCATTGCCAGGGGAGGTAGTGGAGGCAGGGACAGTTAATGCATTTAAGAATAAACTGGATGCGCATAGCTTTTAGAGCAAGGTGATGTAAGTGTGACTGGTTGTATACAGACTCTGCAGGGTCTTCTAAACCAGTATAAAGACGTTAAGTTAAGTTAAGTTAAGACAAGGGCCTCGCCCTCTACATAAAAGTTAGACTAATTCGCTCTTTGGTAATCTCAATATTTATGTATGCTCGCGAGACCTGGACCATTACAGATATCCAGGGCAGAATACATGCAATGGAAATGAGGTGCTGTAGAAAAATCCTAAATGTTATATATAAATATCGTGTCACGAACGTAGAAATACGACAGAGTTGAAAACGCAATTGGCTTTCTTGAAGATCTGTTCACAACAATCAAAAGACGAAAGATGGCCTGGTGCGGGCACGTCGCGAGGTCCAACGGAATTACCAACTCGATACTCTTTGGTTCCGTACCGGGACAGAGAGGGAGAGGACGTCCAAGGAAGAGGTGGGTGGACAAAATCACTGAGTGGTCAAGCCTTCGTCCCGGTGAGATATGACAGGCGGCGGCAGACAGAGAAAAATGGCGTAGGATTTTGGGAGTGTCTTCAAGTGTGCCCCAACGACCTGATGGGTTACGAGATGAACTGAACTGGTTGATTTCTTTGTAGCTGCTCCATTTTAGCATCCAACATTTACACATGCAGGAAAAAAAACGTCGAATTTGGACCGTCAATTACAGCGGGATTAGCAATTAATGAATTTGCACAAAGCTCACGGAGGTTACTGTTCCATTTTATGGCAGCATTATTGGAAATTCCTAACTCTGATTTACAGAAAGCAATGCTAGCCATCTCTTTACTCCAACAGTAAATGAGGAGAATAATCTCCCTATAGGACAGACGTGTGCCCTCTAACCATGTGCCAGAACGAACAGGAATGTCCTGCTGACATGTGTGACATCTCTAACGATCTTGGCGAACTGTGAGAGACAAAGTCATAACATGAATTTTAGCACACAGTCGGACGGTGTGCATAATTCGTCTTTCCTGCAAAAACTGCACACAATTTTTGTTCTTGCGTGTCAAGTGTGACAAGTGCAAAAAATCCATCTTCCACGTACGGTGTTAGATCTGAGAATGACATGGTGATAGGCTTACAGCGCGAATTCAATACGCGCGAATTGAAAAGTATGGTGCTTCGTGTGGCTACATTCTACTAAATTTGACCTATTATAATCCGTTGGTGAATTAACGCACAAGTAACCAACATTATTCTTGAAAAGTAGTGCCGACAACACACATCCTTGTCTCACCATGGTTATTATGTCCATTGCTCCTTCAGGCCATCTGTTGTTCTTACTACACTTTGGCACCCTTGGTATAGAGCACTAATATTCTCTAATAGCTGGCCCTGCACTCTGTAGTCGTTTAGGATGGCTCATAGTTTATTTGTGTCTACTCTATCGAAAGCCTTTTCTCGATCTACTTATATGAAATCCACATTGAGTTTCAGATCATATTCAATGTTTCCTTCGCGTGAATGTCTCATGGTGAATAAAGCGTTTATGCAGCCCCTACTCCGATGGAAACCGAAATGAGTCTCATTCAGATGTGGTTCGAGGATCGGCCGAATTCTCTGCTTCAAGATTTTTGCGTAGTTTCCGTGTATGTCTTAATGACGAAATCCCCCGTTAGATTCCGTACTCTACTTTGTTGTCTTTGTTTTTCCATATTGGCAATATATGCTAGTTTTTTGTCAGTCTTCAGTGACTCTACTTTGCTGCCAAGTCGCTAAAAATATATGTAACCATTTTACTCTTAAGAATCTACAAGTTTTAATTGCCTGGCATGTTATATCCGGTGTGCATCCGCTGTGTATCTCCTTTATCAGCTGAGGGTATTTTTCTGCAATTCCCTGATTTCTCAGGGCATTCAGCACCGCAGTTATTTCTATGCTATAGAAAACCTTCTCATAATCCACGAACAGAAGGCACACATACATCTGTACTTCATGCGCCCTCTTCATTAATTGGTTGATTGTGAGTAGATGGTCAGTGGTTGAGAAGCCTTTCCTGAAGCCTGCTTGTTCTCGTGGTTGGTTCTCATCTAATAGCTTCTCTATGCGGTTGACGATCACTCTGGTGAAGAGTTTATACAAGGGGGAGAGCAGACAGATTTGCCAGCTTTTCCTTATCCCACTTTTTATGGATTAGGATGTTCGTTAACATTGTCCATTGGTCGGGGATTTGGCATTCGTTAAGACAGATGTTGAACAAAGTAGTCAAATGGTGAGCACGTGTGTCCTCGCCTGGCTGGATTACGTCATTTGTGATTCCGTCTTGTCGTGGGGCTCTGGTTGTATACATACTCTGCAGTCTTCTAAACCAGTATAAAGACGTTAAGTTAAGTTGTCCTGGGGCTCTACCTGGTTTAAGTTGTTTGATTGCTTGTGCCACCTCATCTGATTCGATCTTTGGTACCGGCACAGATTCGTTGTTGGGTGTCAATTTGGTGACATTTCAGCAGTTCGGTAAACCACCATGTGTGACGTTGTCCCAAGTTCCAGAGTAGCCGGTTTCCAGTTAGCAGTGACTTCAGGTCGGTTTTTGTGTGTTGTAAATACCTTGCCCAGGCATAGCGAGCCGCACGGTAGAAATCGACCTTGTCACCGCTAATTTATAGCCAAACAAATCGAGTAAAACTCCTTATTCATTCTAGCTACAACTGAAAAGTCGGATTAGCGAAGACACTCTACAACTTCTACATACAAGGAGAAGACTTAAACATAATGGCATGCACAACATCCTCGAGCTATGCTAGCTGAACAACTTGATCATCATTAATTATCACCATTAGCTCTTTTCGTCTTGTCAGACGAAAGTAATTGTGCTTTGAAAAGGTATGCAACTACAGTCAATGACGGTAACGAATGTGATTCGTAAGACCAATCCGGGCAGAGAAGCATCTTCCACAGTGTGTGCAAGAAAAATCAGGACCGTTTGCGGCATCGCATGGTGTGGCATGTCTTTTCAAACTATGATTCTTAAGCTTATCAGCAATCAGTATCTCCTTTGTCTGTATTCCATGCTTAATCATGCCCGTCCATGTAACACGGTCCATGGCGTCCTGTTCCCATGATTCCAAATCGATGCCTGCGTCATTCATATCCCGCTTGCATACATCCTTGTACCGAAGTAATGGCCGACTCCGAGACCGTTTCCCCAACTGTAATTACCCATAGAGAATATATTTTGGTATTCTGCCATCATTATGCCTGTGTTTTTTCCTGTGGCAGATTATGTCTGTGAATCATGGACGATTACCAAAACTTCTAGACAAAGAATCTAATCCTTCGAGTAAAAATGTTACAGAAAGATCCTCAAAATACCCTGGACAGAGAAAAAAAACAAATGTAGACATTCGGCAAGAGTTGAGCATAGAGGAGAACTGGTTTATCAATTCCACTTTGGGAGAAAATGCAAATACTTTGGTCACATCAAGAGACACAACGGTCTTGAGAGAATGGAGATGGAAGGTATGGTGCCAGGCAAAAGAGGAAGGGGTAGACGAAGAAGACGATGGCACCAAGATATCCAGGAATGCCTGGGTATGACTGGCGGAGGCTGGAGTTTTGGCAAGAGAACAAGTTTCTTTCAGACAGACTGTGATGGGAGAGACATTCTACAAAGGACATGCTACATGATGATGATGATGCCATCATCCATCCTCCGAATGTTTCCCAGACAGCGGAGCCTTCGATGGCTAAACATGGAAAAGAATGTGACGGTGCCTGTTCTCTCCAACACATCTGCGTTGGTGATCTTATCTTGCCACCCAACGCCCAGGAACAACCTGATCAGAAGCAGACTAAAAGAGGACTACGAACAGCATAGTCTGAACAAGATGATCAGAGCAACTGAGACAAGATAGAAAAAACCTTCTTCAATCAAAGAATATTATGACCACCCTAAAGAACGCAGACGATGTCAGCGTGACGGATAGATCAAATGTAAAAGCAGAATGTCAGAGGTACTACACCGGCCTCTTTGTATCAAAGGCGATATGCACCCTCTCTATGATTAGACTAACATGTCTGATCAATATGTTTTGCCGGACCAAACATTAGTCTTCCTCCCCAAATAAAAACCTTTAAAGTGGAATAGAAATTAGAAAAACCATGTCTCTGTATTGTAACTTGTCAATATGGTTGCTAAGGATGACAAGAGTGTCCTGCAAGTGCCATCACGGTGCAGATGAACAAGTGAACGCCTCACTATTAACATGCACCAAAGCGCAGCAGCATTGTTTTATTTGAGTAGCGAAGGGTGAAACCTATAAACATTTATCTTAAAGGTTGATGCCACGCCAGCTAACTCCAGAATTGAAACACGTTGATGCCTGTCAGGAACTTTTTGGGGCTTTTAAGCAGAAGTTGATGGTTTCCTAGCAAGAATTGTTACTGGAGGTGAAGTCTGGGCTCACTACCATGAGACTGAAATGAAGAGAGTGAGCAAAGAATGGCACTATCTTTCCTCACTAAAACCTAAGAAGTTTTGTATGCAACAATCTGCAGGGAAGGTTATACTGACACTCTTTTGGGATGGAAAGGCATTATGTTAGAGCACTACATGCCCAAAGGGAACGCTATCACCAGTGTCACATATACAGACCTTCTCATGAATCATCTTTAATCTGCTATCAAATCCAAACCCCGTGGACATGAGGAAAGGTGTGTATGTGCAAACGTGACAAAGGTCGACCCCATACTGTCTGTGCAACAGCTGCAACCATCGAGGACCTCAACTTTCAGTGTCTACTACATCCGATGTACTCACTAGACCTAGTCCCAAGTGATTTCCATATCTCTGGACGACTAAAAGAGGTACAGCAGGTGGTGCATAAGTGGGATCAAAATGCTGAACAGCGCATGAGCTGCAGCAACCGCAGCTGACTGCTAGCATCAGGGCTAGTGAACCAGAGCTGCCTAGACCCTTTTACACCTCCACAAAGTGGTCCTGGATAACAGACTGCAACAGAGCAGACTGGCTATGGAGAAGGGATCGAAGAGGGAAGGCTAACCCAGTACACAAAAATGCCTGCTGAAGTCGGATGTGTTGAACCAAAAGATGCAAATATTGCAGTCAAGCTTTAAACGACGACACAACACATTCCGTTCTGTACACAACATCCTGCTACTTGCAAATTCTTGTCAAGGCTTGGTAGCGGGAGATTGAGAATGAAGAAGAAGAAGAAGAGGGTGCATAAGTGGTTACACATGTAGGCAAGATAATTTTTTTCTGCAGGAATCCATGCACTTTATAGGTGCTGGTTGAGGCCCACTTGTATCAAACACAATGCGCCCCGAAAAGGACGGAACTTTTGGCCGAATGCAGTAGCTTTCCTGACATCCCAAGCGTGCTGATGAAGTGGACCGGGGTCCTCTAGGTGGTTGTGCAATGCTTGGCTTCATCTGCATGTCACTCACTACTACGTGGATCCCATCGAAGCTCACCTTGTTAGCCAGACTGTTGTCCTCGACAACAGCCCGTTTCCAAGACAACCAACAAGGAGGTCAGGTGATTGTATTGGCAAGTATTTTTTTCCTGACCTTGGCTAGCATTGTCTGATCAGTGTGTTTTGCCTGACCAGACATTAGTCTCATCTTTTCACGATGTTTAGATTGTATTTGTAGATCAATTTATTCAATAATTGCTTGATGAAGTCGGGTGAAAAGGTGCAAATATTGCAATCAATCTGTAAGCTACTCATCATCAACATGTAGAATATCCTTTATAGAACGTCGCTCCCATCACAGTCTGTCTGAAAGAAACTCTTTCACTTGCCAAAACTCCAGTCTCCGCCAGTCATCTCAGTACCATCGTATTCTTGGTCTACCCCTGCCTCTTTTGCCTGGCACCATACCTTCCATCACTGTTCTCTCAAGGCCGTTGTCTCTTGATGTTACCAAAGTATTTTCTGGCTATGATAAACCAGTTCTCTTCTATACTCAACTTTTGCTGAATGTCTACGTTTGTCGTTTTCTCCGCCCAGAGTATTCTATGATCTTTCTGTAACATTTTGACTCAAAGGATTTGATTCTTTGTCTAGAAGTTTTGGTAATTTCCATGATTGGCAGCCATAAGCTGCCACAGGAAAAACACAGGCTCTGAAGACTTTTACTTTTGTCATTTTGTTGGTACTCTGCCATAGTTTCTTCAGGCTGTTCAATCTCTGCATTGCCATGGCTATTCTTCTGATTTCTTACGAGCAGTCGCCATTCTTATCAATTCTGGAGCTCAGATATTCAAAATGCGTGACCTGACCTATTTCCTCACCACCCACTGTAAATTTATGTTGACATTGTGTTTTGTCTGTGATTATTCTTCACTTCTTGATAGCATTACGGTGTCATCTGCGTATCTTAACTCTGGAATCTCGTACCCGCCAATCGTAAATGTATCAAAACTGTCAATGTTCTTGTTTTCTCTAAAATTTCTCATTATACATTCCAGGAGACAGTCTTATTTAACGCCACATTGAATATTAAATTAAGGTGATTTATTACCGTCGAATTGGACTGTTCCTTTTATATCCTCATAAAATGACACTATAAGCTGCAGCAGTTTGTTAGGACACCCCCCTATTTTTTAAAGGATTTTGAAGAGTCCAGCACTGTTAACAAAATCAAATGCTTTTGTCAGGTTGATGAAAGCGACATAAAAAGGTTAGTTCTGCTCGCATGATTTTTCTTGTAGCTGTCATAGAGAGAAGATCATGTCAATTGTTGATCTTCCAGATCGGAATCCACATTGCGACTCTGGGTACACGCGCTCAGCCAGTTTGTGTAGCTGCAGTAAGATCACTCTGGCAAAGTCTTTGCCAACAACACTGAGCAGTGAGATGCCTCTGTATTTATTACAGTCACTTCTATCACCTTTATTTTTGTATAAGGTGACAATTTTAGAATTTCTCATATCTTTCCAACTCTGGCATAGCAACAAAGGAAATAAACACCGCAGTGATAGTTTTGTGTTGTTTATTTCGAATGCCCACAATGAGTAGGTTTACTCTTTTGTGCGACCTGAAAAGGACGTTAAGTGGCGGATTGCAGTAGCTTTCCTCACATCCAGAGCATGCTGATGAAGGTGGACCTGGATACTCCAGGCAGTTGTGATATGCTTGGCTTCATCTGCGTGTCGCTCACTACAACTGAGATCATGCCAATACCTCAGCTCGTTAGCCAGGCTGCAATGAAAAGAGTCTCTTTTCAGGGAGGGCTGCAGGGAAGCCGAGGTGTGAGTCTTGGCCAGTATATTTTGCCAGATCCTGACTAATATGTCTGATCAGTATGTTGTACCCGACCCTGACTAACATGTCTGATCAGTATGTTGTGCTTGACCCTGACTAATATGTCTGATCAGTATGTTGTACCCGACCCTGACTAACATGTCTGATCAGTATGTTGTACCCGACCCTGACTAACATGTCTGATCAGTATGTTGTACCCGACCCTGACTAACATGTCTGATCAGTATGTTGTGCTTGACCAGATGTTAGTCTTCCAATCCATGTGATAATTTTATAAAAAGTTTTTAAAGTATGACAGAAGTAAAATAAAATATTAACAAATGAACAGAGAAATGAGTAGATATCCCTTTTCAGTTCTTAGAAGATGAAATCAGTTGTAGAAATCTACAAAATACCACATTACATGACCAAAACTGACCCCTGAAATATGCATTTGTTTTCGTGATTTAGTTTGCGGTATTTCTTTTTTAAATGTTATAATACTCCACTATGGCTGCATCTGCGCATGCGTAATTGACGCTTACTTAAATTTTATTTCCGATAGCCAGACATTTGCAAACGTTTTTGATGTTTGAAACTCAAATCATTTTTAACGAGTACAGTTGGGCTTCGAGACCTGAGAAGTGATTTATTATTTAATCAGTCCAATTATCACGTATCTGGATTACTCGTAGATATTCAACACACGTCCGATTCAGACTTTGACTGGGACACATACTATGAAAGGCAAGTGTAAAGGAATTGATGGATATATCTGCGAAAAAGACGATGTGGTAGGTACCAAAACAATTGTTCCGCTCAGATTTCCATCTGCACATTCACATCATTAAGCGCCTCACAATAATACATAATCTTTTCTATGAATACTTCATGTCATAAATGTGTCCTTTTTTTAAAATTTAAATTTTTTTTGCGTTTGTCTTATTTCTCTATTATCCAAGGTGGTGTGCGTTGCACTTTTATTTTATTTTGCACCTGTCGGCCTAGTGCATCCAACTTCGGCATGCATTTTATGTAAGGGTCTGTTTTCTACTGCATTTTCTAAGGGTTTGCTTCTACGGGGTAATGGCCAGTGCTGTGATTGGGGAGCGAAGCCAGCACCTTCGGATTGTGAGTCGTTTCCCTTAACCACTAGCCCACACCATCCCCACGTGTCTTATGATGTTTACATAGTAAATTTAACTCAAATTGTTCACAATTAATATTTTTTTTTTGAATAAACAAAACGCACAGAATTCCGACATTTTGGCCCAGACGGAAAGACAAATCTGCAAAATTAGCCCGGACTGAAAAGGGTTAAAAGACAACATTTTTCTCTAAGTAAGACTAAATGCATGTCCACTTTAAGTCAGTGGTAGAAGAAATTAAAACTAGTACAAACAAGATAAACTATAATGATATATGAATCATTTAATGCATAGATATTGTATGTGCAACAATCACCAACAATGGAAGGAATTTTAGGCTATATCAATTTACAACTTTGGTGTAAATTATTATATTGTGTGTAGAATTAGAAATATTTTTGTATATATTTGTGGAGTTTTTCCCAGAGGCTTGGGAAATGATGTAACTCCAAACTGTGCCACTGTCAATGGGATCAAGGTGCTGAACAGTGCATGACTGCTAGTATCAGAGCCAGCGACCCAGAGCTGCCAAGACCCTTCTCCAACTCCACATGGTGATCTTGGATAACAGACTGCAACAGGGCAGACTGGCTAAGGAGAAGGGATTGAAGCGGGAAGGCTAACCCGGTACCCAAAAATGCTATGTTGAAGTTGGAAGTGTTAAACCGAAAGGTGCAAATATTGCAGTCAAGATGTAAACTACGACACAAACCATTCTATTCTTTAGACTACATCCTGCTACTTGCAAAGCCCTTTTTAGGGTTTGGTAGCGGAAGTTTTAGAATGAACGATGAAGAAGAAGCTACTGCCAGACATGTCGTAAGAGTGGCTAACTCATCATGTAGAAACTTTCAGTCACTTGAACTTCAACAGATATGGATAAGTTCAATATTCTGGAATTTAGAGAAATAATGAGACAGATACCAGTGGAGTATGACATACAGAGAAAGCACTGGCGCTGAATAGGCCACACACTACAGAAACCAAAATCTCTGTTCTTGAATTCACAGTGCAGGAGGAATAGTGGACAACTTAGACATTAATGAAGGACAGAGCTGGATGCCAATATCAGGGGGGCAGACAAGACATGGACGGAACTGGTTTATGATAGGAAGACTTGGCATGTATTTGTTTGAAGGCCTATCCTTTACAAGGAGTTGTAAGATTTTTGATTGATCAATAATTTCTTACAAACCCAAAACAAGGCTTCTTCCCCATATAAAGATATATGTCTAAATAATATTTAGTGAAGCTAATAAAGTAAACAACACACGTATTATGCTTCTTGTTTCTGTATGTACCATATAAATTGTTTATAAACTCTAAATTTAAATAATGCTTTAAGGATTTTTATCTGTGTGTTTCACTTTATGCCGCTTGAGTTGCTTTTTCTGAAAAAAACCTAGACCACAAACATCACACTTAAAAGGCTTCTCTCCTGTATGCATTCTTTTATGTTCCTTTAGGTAACTTGCTCGAGTGAATCGCCCACCACAGACTTCACACATGAAAGGTTTCTCACCTGTATGTGTCATTTCATGTGTCTTTAGCTGCTTGCTGTCAACAAACCCTACACCACATATATCACACTTAAAAGGTTTCTCTCCTGTATGTGTTCTGTTGTGTATCTTTAGATGACCACCACGGGTGAACTTGGATCCACAAATGTCACATTTGTAAGGTTTCTCCCCCCCATGTACTCTCTTGTGGATGTTTAAATCGCCACTACGGGTAAAGTGGACACCACACAGATCACACCTGTAAGGTTTCTCTCCTGTATGTTTTCTTTTATGAGATTCTAGATGAGAGCTTTGAGTAAATTGAACTCCACAAACATCACACTTGTAAGGCTTCTCTCCTGCATGTATTCTTTTGTGTATATTTAAATCCCCATTCCGCGTAAACCCTGCACCACAAGAATCACATTTAAAAGGCTTCTCCCCTGTGTGTTTTCTTATGTGTGTCTTCAGGTTATCAGCTTGGGCAAACTGCATACCACAAACATCACACTTGTAAGGTTTATCTCCAGTGTGTATTCTAGTATGTGTCTTTAGATGACCTGCTCGTGTAAAATGAACACCACAAATATCACACTTATAAGGCTTCTCACCTGTATGTGTTCGTTTGTGAATGTTCAAATCCCCATTACGGATAAACCCTGAGCCACAAATATCACACCTGAAAGGCTTCTCACCTGTGTGTATTTTTTTATGCATGTTCAAATCACCGCTACGAGTAAACCTTACATCACAAACTTCACACTTATAGGGTTTCTCTCCTGTATGTATTCTTTTGTGTCTGTATAAATCCCCATTGCGAGCAAAATAAGCGTCACAAATTTCGCACTTGAAAGGCCGCTCTCCTGCATGTATTTTTTTGTGCCGTTGTAAATCCCCATTACGTGTAAATCCTACATCACAATCCTCACACCTGTATGGCTTCTCACCTGTGTGCCGAACTATGTGCATCTGTAGTTGAATACACTGATTAAACCCAACACCGCAGATATCACATTTAAAAGGCTTGTTTCCTGTATGTAGTACTTTGTGTCTATTTAAACAACTTTTCCAAGAGAAACCTACACCACAAACATCACACTTGAATGGTTTCTCTTCTATTTGTATTCTTATATTTCCCTGAAGTGTATCATTTTCATTAAATTCTAAGTTACAAATATCTTCTTCTGTACATATTGTTCTATTTATTTGTATATTACAAGCATCATCCACATAATGGGCACTGTATTCCTCGTAGAAATAAGGCTCTATTTTTGTCTGTCTGCTACAATCTGCACTTTCAAAAGCCAAGTTAGAATCTTTGGAAATGTAGCTATTATCTAATGCTCTCATTTGACAGTCCGCAAGCCCTTCTTCCTTCAGTCTTGATTGGGAATTATCTTTCCCACCCCTGGTTGCATATTTCATGTTTACAATTGTCTGGTCATGAAGTTTGTCTGGGGAAACAAAAAGCATGTCTCATTAGTTTACAGAGTTTGATAATATGTATGTGTATGTATACATTCTTCTTTGCAGTTATCACATTGTGGTGCATAATCCCATCAAACAATCCTCTCCCAACAGACCTTTCGTGTACTATTTTCTCAATTTCCACTTTCTCCCCATTGTTCTTGTGTCGACCTCTCTTATCCGTGTTCTTTCACCTTCCTTTGCCTTTTTATTTCGTGGTATTTTCCCTCTCTATTGCAAATTGAGTTGATTTTCCCACCTCTCACATGGTTCTAAAATTTTCGATGCTGAGTCTAAGGGTTTTCCTTGTTGTAAGTAAGGAGATCAGAAAACCAATTTGTTTTCTTGTTTAGTTGGTCCATATCACAGATGCTGTTGAAGGATCTTTCTCCTACAAGAACGACTCCTTAGATAAATTAATTGACATTTTGTACCAAAGTTTGTATGGGACGGAGGAGCTAGCCACATGCCAAAACCTATCCCTTTCTTATTGAGTAAAGTAAAAATATGCAAGCTCACATGGTATGGGCATGTTTCAAGATTGTCTGAGTTGACCAAGAAAGTACTGTAAGGTACTGTGCCTGGGAAGTGTAAGATAGGGAGGCAGAAAAAGAGATGTGAAGACAACATCAGAGCATGGACTTAAAGGTCCATAGCTACAACAATTATCCTGGCACAAAATCAAGTGAAGTGGCGAGAACTGGTCCAGCAATCTAAAGTACTGGTGCCTCAATGACCTTTCAGGTTATGGGACTGATGATGAATCATTGTTTCATATTTTATTGACTTTTTCTAATCCTGCCATTGCCGCATGCACAAATGGATTGTTGTTTAATGCCCATAATGAGTAAGCTTACTCTTTTGTGTGCTCTGAAAAGGGTGTTGAGTGGTGGTTTTTTAACACCCTGAGCAAGCTGATGAAGGTGGATCACAGTCCTTCAGCAGTTGTGCTATGCTTGACTTCATATGGGGGGGATCACATCGATCCACACCTCGTCAGCCAGACTGTCTTTAAAACAGCTTGTTTTCAGGGAGAGCTACATGGAAAAGAGATTGTGGTCTTGGTCAGTGTATTGTGCCTGACTCTGATGCAACATCCTGGTCAGTATGCTGTGACATAACCATTCATTAACAGTTCCCACAGAAAGTTCACAGAACTTAAATAATCAGATATTCATTGTCATTTGTTGATACTTGTTCTGGAAAAGTGACCCCAGTTTGTCTTAGTAGTCACGCGGCCAAGATTGTCAGAGTGTCTATGCCAATCACGTTTGTTTCCATTCACAAAAACATATATGCCTCATTCAGTTTTACTTTTTCCACCAATAGTCCTTTTCAACAGTATCAATCACATTTACCCTATCCTTAAACCAGCTTCTGAACATGGTAGCAGCAATGGTGTTTTTATACTGGTCATCTCTTTGAAAAATACTAGCTTGTCTCACATATAACAGTGAAAATGCCACGGTAGCCATTTAACCATTTCGTTCTGAATCATTTTTTCAATGTGTATCTCTCAATCCTGGACAAGTGCTGGAACTCCATATGGCAAATAATTTTATTTTCAAGATAAAATAAAGTAATATTAAACAAATTGAGCTAAATTTGCAATCTAAGGATCTTAAGACACATAATTAAACTATGACAAAGTATTCAAAATTTAAAAAAATATATTAGTATGAAGCTTCAAACAGCCTTATTGTAGAAGGAAAAATAAGCCTCTGGGTCCTGAGCTACCTTGGACTTGTGGCAAGACATAAGTCAAGACGACTGGAGATAACTCAGGGTACAGGCACTCTGGTCACACCTCCCTTGAGACCAGGGATTGCTTGAAACTTGCGGGATTCAATGATCCACCATTTCCAACAATAACTTTGAGAGATGTGTGTCTTACCTATCTACCAGTAATCCAGCAGCAACATCCTTATATACGTGTATATTTAACTATCTATTTGTGTGATAAGTCTTTTAGATCCCCTTACCGCGGCATAGTGGTAAAACTCGCTTGGTTTCACAATCCCAAAACACCGGGAAAATATCCCTTCTTGGTGTGATTGCTTCTTTATATATAGAGAGGAATGCAAACCTACCATACAGCACGGGGAGGAAGACTAATGTCTGGTCAGGCACAACAGGGTCAGACAAAATATACTGGTCAAGACCCTCACCTTGGCTTCCTCGCAGCCGTCCCTGGAAATGGGCTGTTTTCATGGCAGTCTGGCTAACGTGGTGAGGGATCGACACGCAGATGAAGCCAAGCATAGCAGAACCACCTGGAGAACCGTGGTCCACCTTCATTAGCATGCTGAGGATGTGAGGAAAGCTACTGCAACCCGCCACTTAACGTCCTTTTCAAGGTGCACAAAAGAGTAAACCTACTCATTGTGGGCACTTGAAACAACAACACCATACAGCATACCTGCCAAGAAACTTATAACAGCCAAATAGGTTGGCAGTTGTGAGAGCAAGATTCTACAAAGAGCATGATCCTTACTTACTTACATCAGCTATAAGCCAAGAAGACATGAAGAAACTACTTTGTTTTTTACATTTCAATTTTCAAAATACATAACGTGACTATCAGGATAATGCCTGTGTGTGACTAAGACAATAGTAGGACCACTGCCACACCTACAGGATGCTGTAAGAGGTGACAGAGTGTGCATCAACCCTTCTAAGGTAGAAGAATCTCCAACGCATAACACAACATTAATTGACAAAAATCAACTGAGTAGACTTCTGGACTTGAAAGAAATCTCAAGGAACAATACCCGTGCATTTTAGGACTCATAAATAAATGATAAATAACTAATTTTCCGATGATCAGAAGTAGAAGACGTTTAATTTACAATGATTTTCTTGTCAAAAACCCTGGGGTAAATAATAACTAGACCCGATGCCACATCAAAGTGGAAGAATTTCATAGTTTACAACATAAATATTGGATTTAACATCCTCCTATTCTTACCTTTGTCATTATCCAATAATTCAGATTCTTTTACATCATCCTTTCCTGTCATTTTCCTGTTCAATTTTTTAATCTGAGTGTTGGGCAGATCTTCTGTGAAATTTTTTCCACCATATGCCTTAAATAAATTGCAAACACGTTTATTAAGTTTTCTCAATGGACAATAAACTTGACATTTGGCTTCATGAAAAGCCATTAAAATATGAAAACAAAAATGTTATTTAACCTTTAACAAACCACTGCCACTTTAATCCGACTAAAAATAATTTCAGCGCAACGGGCAAAGTCAAATCAAAACAATGACCAAATACACATCTTTTAAATCATGTATTGACACCCGTCCTACTGTAGAAATCGGATGAAAATACTGCTCTTTCGATTGTAGAGAGTTCCACGTCCATCTTGTTCGATTAGACAATGAATGATGATTTTGAAATTTGTTTTAGACACTTGGAAATGATTTCTTATGATTTTCCACTTGGAGTAGAAGATTCACCCATTATTGAGAATGGGCAAGTTAAGTTTTTGCAATGGATTTTTCTGAGGTAGAAAGATCTGTTTAGTATCTAGTGGAAACTAACAGATATGTTGATCTTGTAAACATCGATTATCCGTCCTCTGTTGGACTTTTTCATATACACCTTGAACACTAAAAATAGATAAGTCAATATGTTTGCGCTGTTTTTCAACACTATCGCCATCTTTTTGTATCTGAGAAATGAACACACACACACAACAAAAACAATAACACCAACACGTTTTTTTATACTAACTTATGTTTCTAGACACAACATAAACACATCTATAGACAAACAAATAAAAAAGGCTAAAGGCTTTCAAAGTCAACAACCATTGTAGAATGTGATGCGCTGAAAATTTTGTGTGTGGTCTTGTAAAGATTAAAAGAATCTCCATAAAACACAATATTAGTTCTATATTTTTTTAATGCAAGGAAAAATACAGCAACCTTTTTTTATACAGAAAACATACATTTGATTGCGCAGTGCAGATTTCCATTTGTATTTTAAATGCAATTAATATATTTAACACTTACAGCGGGGAGGAAGACTAACGTCTGGTCAGGCATGTTAGTCAGGGTCAGGCAAAATCTACTGGCCAAGACTCTCACCTCAGATTCCTAGTAGCCCTTCCTGGAAACAGGGGCTGTTTTCATGGAAACCTGGCTAATGGGGCGAGGGATCAATGTGATCCCCGTAGTAGTGAGTAACACGCAGATGAAGCATAGCATAGCACAATCGCCTGGAGGACCCCAGGCTACCTTTATCAGCACGCTCAGGATGTGAGGAAAGCCACTGCGACACATCACTAAAAACTGGACAACAATGCTTAAAGAAGGACAAAAGTTAACGAAAATTTTCTGAGACCAGGTCAGGAGCATATTGTTGCATTAACTCACATACTTCTTTAAACATCGTTGTCCAGTTCTTCACTGCTGTCTTCAACACACTTTTGTCACCCTACACTGCCTGCATTCTGCGATGAATGTCAACATCCTTCAGCTGTTAGAAACCGAATCACAGCTTGCTGATCAACTCTGGATGGATCCCATGTTTTCAACGGTCTGTTGAGGAAACTATGAGTCGGAGGATAATGAAATTTTGCAAGCTTGGCGGTTGGTATGTGCTGTTTACACCAGAAGTAATATCATTGTGCGCATCGTACATATGTTCACTTGTTGCAGTTTGGTCCGGTTTCATCTGAACACGCCTCGTATATAAGATATTAATATTTGAATCAATTTGAAATGTTAACATTTACAAGACCCAACAAAATAAACGAAACATAAACCCCTCACCTCACTCTCATGTTCTTGCTCTTGTTTTATATTTTCAGCTACAAACTGACGTTCAGTATCAGTAAATTTGGTATTCTGAAAATAATGAGCGAGGATAAATGCAAGCTCATAGATAATCAATAAATGACATATTCAAGAGGTTTACAGGATCAAGATCCTGAGCAGCACATGAGCTGCAGCCGTCAGCGACCTCATAGCTGACTGCTAGTGTCAGGGACAGCGAACCAGAGCTGCCAAGACCCTTCTACACCTCCACGCAGTGATCCTGGATAACAGGCTGCAGCAGGGCAGACTGGCTAAGGAGAAGGGATCGAAGAGGGAATGCTAACCCGGTACGCAAAAAATGCTTGCTGAAGTCAGATGTGTTGGACAGAAAGGTGCAAATATCGCAGTCAAGCTGTAAACTACGACACAACGCATTCTATTCTCTGGACTACATTCTGCTACTTAAGCTTTTCAGGGTTTGGTAGCGGGATATTGAGAACGAACGAAGCCAAGCCAGCCAAGATGTTTACATTTACACACTTTTAACTTTTACGTAACCATTGGCGAAAAATCAGTCTGTGGCATTGTCTGTCACTTTTATCCGACTCAATTTACGTTTCATGGCAGGCGTTTCTATCAATTGGGCTTCTGCCGAAATCGGCTGAAAATACTGCTCTTTCGACTGTAGAAAGTTCCACTTCCACATCCTGCGGTTTAAAACAATGGTGATTAAAAAATTTGTTTTAAATGATTTCTTCTCTTTTTCACCTGAATTATTATGTAGCAGAGCAAAGGTTAATCAGTTAAAAACAATACTGAGTTTAAACCTTTTTGCTACACTTCTTTGACATCAGGTTACAGTGACTTCTAAGAGTACTTAAGAGGGTACTGAGAAAGAGAATCTTCAAGTTTACAAGTCAATCAGAATAATCATGGAGTATGCCTCTTGCACTTGGGCAATATCGACTAAAACAACACAGGAAAACTTGACTAAGTCCAAAGTATGGGTCTCAGAATTACTCTTGGAAGCACTGAAAAGCACTTCTATTACAGAGCTAGGGAAAACAGCAAATATCGAGCCTCTCAAATTAAGGAAAAAAATAAATCCTTACTCGGTTCGAAAAATTAAAAAGGCTACCTGATCTCCCTGTACAACAGAAGTTCCAAGAGAAAACTAAAATAAAAATGTGTGAAACACTCATTTCAGAACCATGGATACCATGTCAGGACCAGTCAAAAATAATCTTAGAGGTTCTAGGTATAGCAAAGAAAAGTGAGCAGTCAGCAACAGAACAAAAAAATCCACGTTCTGCAGGAGTTTAAGAGACAGTACCCTAGCAACGCCTGGTCATGTGTACACAGATGGATCGGCCACGGAGAGTTCAAAAAGGGGATGCAGTGGAACCTACATCACACACCCCAAATGCGACATAAAATAACCACTTCATACCAGCAGGAGAGATTTTTAGCAATTTCAGGGCTGAAGCAACAGCTGTACTTGAGGCAGCTCAGATTCTTATCAGCTAAAGCTCAACTACAATGAAAGCGGTCATTCTAACAGACTCCAAGCCAAAAACAAGATAGACTCTCCCACGAAATTAAAAAAATTACATCGGATTGCTGTCCCAAAAAACAGAGATAGTCACATAGTGAATTCCGGCCTACTGTCTGATTTCTGGAAACGAGAAGGCAGATGAGATTGCAAAAAGTCTGTAGTGACTTGCCATCAGCAGAGTTATAAAGAAGCAAAGACACTCATACAATGATCCATGAGGATGGAATGGAGAGACCAGCACAAAGAATACAAACCATAAAATGACAGCATAGACAAACTTGGCAGAGATAGACAGACAAAGATATTCAGACGCCAGAACACATTGTGCAGGACTGCTCTACTTATACAGACCAAAGAGAGGCAGTCTGGTCCAGAGAAGTGACCATGCTCGAAAAGACCTGAAATGCAGTCTCCTTCGTGAACCTCACTGGGCTAGATAGCATCAGTTGATCAAAGATGAAGAAATCTTAGTGAAATGTAAAGGAATTGACGGATACATCGATGAAATACTTGAGTAGACGATAACAATATTTTCATCTCCAATTGCCACCTGTGTATTAATGTTATTTGAAACTTCATACTAATATATCATATTTATTGTGAATACTTCATGTCATAGATAGTTTAATTATGTGTCTTACGATGTTTAGATCATCATTTTAGGCCAATTTAATTTATTTGGAATAAAACTTTTAACGCACAGAATTCCTGCATTTTGGCCTGGACATTAAAACATAAATCGGCAAAATTAGCCTCAATTGAAAAAGGTTAAAAACACACTTACTCCACAGCTCAATTCTTGTTTTATTTCCACATCTTGAGCCTGTACAGAAATTTCAATATCTCTTCCAGCCTGAGAAGAAAAGATGTTTCAGCTTATGAGATGTTTTGTATTATTATGCAGCAATATGCACATCTGAACAGATACAAAGAACACCAGTTTCATATAGATACACCTGACTGAATGTCACAATACAACATACAGGCCTTTATTTCTACATTCAATACCTTAGTTCTATTATACACGATGGATGGAACTATACAATATAGATGGACACAAAACTAGGGCCATGAGATTATTGGTAAAATAATACAAAAATCTTCATGTTCTGAAAATGAGGGGGAAAAAAAAGAAGAAATTTTACAAATCTAACCAATCAAACAAACAAAAAGTACCATCTCGGACTACATAGAACCAAACAAAAATCATCAATAAATCTGAATCTAGCTCACAAAGTAATACCATGACAAGGACTACAGCTTATTTGATCAAAAGGACCAAATTTCTTGCAGCAATACAAAGTTTATTTCATTCGAAAATTTAGGTCAGCGACTCAAGTTTTAATATTACTTGCAGCCAGGTAAAAATAAGTGATGAGTTATGTAAACATACAGTATTGAGTTTTACGTGTCTTTAATGTAAGTAGAATTTACTGTTATGCAACTGACTTTTTCTACCAAGATATCCTCTAAGTATAAATTAATTAGTTTTTATGCAAGATAGTAAAGATCCCGTTTACACGTGAATGAGGCATATTGGAAATATGATGTTAGGTCAATATTTCTCTTGACCAAAGGCACAGTACGGGTGATGTGGTCAGCATCACAACAGCTGCCTTTACTTCCCAGATTGTTCTGGTACCCACTTCTTGAGGCTGGGTCGACCCTGGGAGTCATTTTGCAATCAGAAAAAAAATCCTGTACCAACTGGGAAGTTTAATGTAGATAAATGTACAGTCATCCACATGGGTAGATCCAATATGGAACATAATTACAGAATGGGAGAAAACAATATTAGAAAGATAGATAAGGAAAGGGACCTAGGGGTTATAATAGATCATACAGGAAAGGTGAGTGAGCAAGTTAAGGTAGCAGTGAAAAAGGCAAATGCAATGTTAGGTATGATAAAAAGAAATATTAAACATAGGAGCAAGGAAGTGATAGTCAAACTGTATAAAGCTTTAGTTAGACCTAGATTGGAGTACTGTGTACAGGTGTCGAGTCCTTATCATAGAGGGGACATAAACATGCTAGAAAGAATACAAAAAAGAGCGACAAAGATGATAGTGGGATTCCAGAATTACAGTTATGAGGAACGACTCAGAAAAACCGGCCTACAGTGTCTCGAAGAGAGAAGAATTCGTGGTGACTTAATACAGGTTTATAAGATGATCAGAGGAATCGATAATTTTAAACTATAACAAGTTTTTTAAAATACAGCCACCTACAATAACACGAGGGCATAGCTACAAGCTGACTAAAGAGAGGTCCAGGTTTGATATTAGGAAATATTTTTTTAGCCAGAGAGTGGTGTCTGCTTGGAATGCATTGCCAGAGGAGGTAGTGGAGGCAGGGACAGTTAATGCATTTAAGAATAAACTGGATGCGCATAGCTTTTAGAGCAAGGTGATGTAAATGTAACTGGTTTGTATACAGACTCTGCAGGGTCTTCTAAACCAGTATAAAGACGTTAAGTTAAGTTAAGAATCCTGATCGCTCAGCCAAGAAGTCGGTGCATTAATCAGTGCGCAAGATAGGGTTTGCAAATTTATAGAAAGAGAAATACACAAACAGTTGTATTTTGGGCCATCGTCAGCCAACAAAGATTTGCTCTGCATTCAGCCAGACACTTGACACTGCAATTTTGGAATCTGCTCTACTTATGACCTATCTTTACTATTCATTCCTATTCTTGCCATAGGTGCTGACACGGTTATTGAGAAATGTCCAACAATTTCATCAACGTCACTAGAGAAAGAGCTGTTGGAAGAAGTTGATACTTTTGCCTTTTTTTGGCAGCACAAGTGACCCACCAGAAGGTACAGATGTAGATGTGAGGATCAGAATTGGAAAAGCAAGAGTGGCATTCCTGACACTAAACAAGATAGAGAGATCCAGAGAAATCAAGATTCACACAAAGGTTAGAATATTCAATGACAGTGTCAGGTCGATACTGCTGTACGGTGAGGAGACATGGAGAACGACCAAGGACATACAACAAAGACGCCAGTTAGTTAGTTTTCTTTCCAATTGTGCCGTTGAACAGCGCGGGGAGCTAAAGTCGTCTATCCTGCGCCAAGTGCGTTGCATCGGTCAGTGTGAACCATTGTCGCGGCACAATCACTCTAATGTCATCCATCCACATGCCTCGCGGCCGCCCCCTTACCCTGTAGCCAGATATATCAGCGTCGTAAGCCATCAGTGGAAGTTGATGAGGGTGCATTCTCATGAGATGACCAAACCAACTTATTTTCTGCCTGGAAATATATTCGGCACACGACGTAGTGCCGACCATACTTCGAATGTTGTCGTCCACATTCTGTCTCTCCTGGTAACACTGATGACCTTCCTCAAACACTTCATTTCACAAGTTGAAATTCTGCTCTCACACACCCTGGACAGAGGTCATGTTGTTTTGTTGCCAAACTAGTGCTTGGGTGTCTAATCAGTGGGGATATCTGATAAGTCACCACAGATGCTTTCTGACACCTGGTCTCAATTTTCCTGTCGATCCTACTGTATGCCAAAAAAAAACAACTGCCCAAATACTTGAGTTGGGCACTCTATCTTGTCAGCCGATAATGAGCAGCCTTGTGGAGACAGCTCACGTGGAAAAGGTTGAGTTTTCTGACATCTCTGCTATAGACTGTTTTTGTTTTGCATGTGTGTAGAAGGCAGCCTGAGTCAAAGGGTCCATCAGTGATATTATCAATAGCTTTAACACAGTGTGGAGTGTGTAGCCCAGCCAACAGTAAGCTGGCTTGCTAAGACTGGAATTACACCGCTCAAAGGTTCTAAATTACGGACGGACAGAAAAAAATCAGGGCGTGATTCGTTCCTAGCACGATCGCTCCTCCAGTCGACTCAGCTGTAAATGGGTACCAGATGTAAGAGTTAGGGGGGGGGGGGGTGGTATAAACAGCAAGGAAGGGAACTGGCTGCCCCCACCTCACATAATAATAATGTTCGCGCAGGTGTTGCGCTGATCGACAACTACCTTGTGTCCAACTGCTGAAGCTGTGTTCATACGTAGCATGTCAACCGAAATCCCTACAGACTTCCCAGACGAAGTTGTGTACTCTGCTGCCTTGGTATGAGGGCCACGAGAAGTGTGTTAGACCAATGTTTGTGTCAGGCTTTCCGTGTCTGTCCATGTCAAATTCCCTGTTTTTCCATACCCCGCTGCCAAGGCTTCCGATTGTGTCCACCTTTTGGCCAGCGTGACCCTTGCTGTGCTGAAAATATGAAGTTAGAAGAGGTATCGTGTAACCTCCAGTGGAGGGAGGGACAAGCAGGAGGAAGTTGGCTTCAGTCCGAGTAGCAAGGTCCTTGAGTAGTAGTAACCTTGACCGAATTCTAGTGTGCAGTTAAGTGGAACATTGAACTCCATCATGGACTGGTCTCCCGCAGCTTAAGCCAGGCATGAAATGCAGCATATCAAACAGGATAACCAATCGAAAGCACATCAATTCCACATAATAAAGTCCCTGGTACCACCTAGTGAAGGAGTTGTGAAATATAATCCGAACAGAAACCACCAAACATAGAAAAACAACACAAACACTGAAACGAGTCAAAAGCGCAGTCATTAAGGCACCGCACCGCCATCTTACTTTTTATCCTCACCTAGGCTGTGGCTTAGTCCACAAAGAGTTATCTTCATCCCTGGCTGCAATTGTTGCCATGGGACCCACCTTTACCTTTAACACAGTAATCTCAAGAGTAGAATAAGATTGTGGTTTTATTCTAACAATCTTACCTCTCCACAAACTGGCTCCTTCATCATTCTTACAGTCTGACCTGGAAAATTAGCTTTAGTATTTCTTTGTATCTGGTAAAAATTTGAAAAGATAAAAGTGCAGAGATAAATTTCAAAAATTCTAGTTACAACTGTGGGAAATATTTGCCCATCATGACATCTTACATTACATTCACTGAATGGCTAATATAACAATTGGTTGCTAATAAAATGATAACAAAATGAATAAACAAATGTAAAAATAATACTTACATTCCTCATTCTTATATAAAATTTAGCTTTTCAATTAGCTTGCAGATGTAAAGACCAGAATTTGAAAGTCAAGAATGCCATTCTTGACACAAAACAACACCGAGATCCAGAAAAATTAAGATCTACACTAAAGTTATAATATTTAATGCCAGTGTCAAGTCTGTGCTGTTATATGGTGCAATTTTCCAGTCTCTGCTGTTATATGGAGCCAAAAAATTAAGAACGACTAAGGCGATACAATAAAGACTCATGCCCTTGAACAGATGACTATGAATGATAATTGGAATAAAGAGGCAGGACATTGTTAGGAATGAAGACTTATAGGAAAGGATACAACTGCCGCTAGAACAACGAATTAAGAAAAAAAAAATGGGGATGGTTCAGACGTGCACGAATTAAGTCACCATAGCTAGGCAGGCTCTCACATGGAATCCTCAAGAGATGATAATGAAAGATTGACAGACAAGAAAATGTGAGAACAAACGATGACTAAATGGCTTACTAACTTACTTACTCGCTCCTCTTCTACCGTGAGGTGTAGAGGTTGATTAAATGGCTACAGCTGGAAATAGGCAGAACGAGTATTCCTGGGCCATGCATGCTTGTGAGATGTGGTCAATGACCTAATCAGCAATTGGCTATGATTGACTCATTTAGCTTTCACTACCTCCTTACATGTTTGTAATAATTTTATTTTTTCTCTGGTCTGTTGAATTAATTTCATTACTATATTTTTCCATCATTGTATAGCTTTTCCTGTTAATCGTAAGACTATGTTGAGGGTGAACTCAGTGGTCTCTAGGTAAGGTGTCTGCATTGGGTGCCGGAGATCGTGGGTTCAAATCATGACGAAGACCGGGATTTTTTTCATGTGGCTCATCTGGTAAAAATTCCCTGATCTCTGGGTAGTGAGATCGGACTTCCGTATTCAGTGCCGAGTACGTTAAAAATTCCTTGCCAGTTCGAAATCGAAAAGAGTAGGCTTAATGGCCGCTGCCCAGGCAAAATTCAAGTTAAAAATCTAAATTGGACTAAATTAACCCAAGTTATTTGTACCTTTCCCAAGTTGGTTTGTTAAGAGCAGCTATAGATGGTGCCTAACTGATTGTGTGTCAACTTAGCTCTAGTGTTTGATTCTATTAAGATTGACTCGCACATTGGCTAAACCACCCTCCAAGAAACTGGTTGTCTACAGACTCTCTAGAGTCTACTAATCCATGATAATTATATTAAGTTTAGTTCGTTAAGTTTCTTTTTTAATTGTACCTGTCTTGTGTAAGCGTCTGGTTGTTTTGTCTTCCCCTTTATTATTTTTTTTTATTCTCTTAGCTGTTCCTATATCATAATCCTGGAGGGCTGTTTGATGAAAGTATACTTATGTCCTTTTCTCTCTCATTGTTTTTGAAAACTGATGCAGCCAAAACAACCGTTGACTATGGAATAAAGATTAGACAGAAATTGGATGGTGACATGGCATGTTTCCTACCCTTACATTTGGAAATTTTGAAGATTTTTGAACCACTGTGCTATGCGGCTCCCTAGAAACCATAGAGGGAATAGGAAAAAAGGGACAGATTTAGAGAGGAAATTTATTACAGAAGAATATCTTAGGAAAGTATACCCATCAGAAATATGGATACACGTATATACAGATGGCTCATCTAACAAAGCCACATCCAATGGAGGTGGAGTGGTCTATTACAGACTAAGGAATGGAGAAGAAAAAATGCAAGTATTAATAACGGGAACATATTCCAATAATTGCCATGCAGAAGCAGAGGCACCGAAGGCCGCAGCTGAGCTTGTAATTCAAGATAAAGATATCCACCAAGAAAACATAGTATTCCTGACTGATGCCGCGCCAGTATTAGCACCGCTAAAATAACACAAAGATGAAGATCGCAACCAATGTATGATCTTCCTGACACAGCTCTAAGCAGAACACCGAAGGTTGGTCATACAGTGGATCCCATCCCACTGCAATATTGAAGGCAATGAAGCTGCAGACAAACTAGCAAAGTGTGGAGGAGCATCCTCACAAACAGACCTGAGTATCACATTTAAGACCACAATTAAAGCCAACTTTACGGGAAAAATGGGCTGATCAACACCCCGACTTCCGAAAAGACAGCTACTTTAACTTAACGAGAGAAGAGCAAGTCATCATCTTCAGACTCAGAACTGGGCATAACAGACTCAAGGGTCATCTTTACAACAAAATGAGGATTGGGACAGATGACAAGTATCCATGTGGGGAGTATACCATGACCGTGGAACATATTCTACAAAGCTACATGCTCATGCAGGAAAAGAGAGGACAATACTGGGTTTGCGAGACAGATACGAGACAAAAGCTAAATGGAGATAAAACAACCTTACAAACAACGGCATCCTTTGTAAGAGAAATCGGGACCTTGATATGAGGATGAACGAAGAAGAAGAATATCAGCCAGGCATAAGGCGTAATGACAAGGTGAATTTTGCATTATTGAAAGTGTTCAAATCATTATACTGAGGTGCAAAATGCAAGGGAAAACTACCCATCAAATACTAAATGCATGTATTTATTATTTGTTACTTTTCCGACACGTTTGATTGGTGGCTTGAACTGTTTTATAAAAGATCATGTAAATTGTAAAATCACACGATTTAATATTATTGGGAAGGTTTTGAATTACTTTCAGATTTAGCTGTCGATTGTCAAAACAAATAACCAAATGCACACAGAAGTCAAAATATTCAGGGAATAATGGGAGAAAATTATAACAGAAAACATGGTAATTATAAATTGTTTTTTTTTACTAGTCTGGAAATCCCAAATCAACCATCTTTGTTTCAGAAGTGAAATTTTGACATTTCTGCCAGCTGTTTCAACTTCTTATATGTGGCACATTTACCCCAATATTGTCGCAATATGCCGATTTTTGGGGGGATTACGATGTTTGTTGATAGAAATGTGCCGATTTTACTGTTAGCGATATTTTTCGTGCCATTTCAGATGTTTTTCTGATGCTGTGCTTCTATTATTAGCTTGAGAAATTTTGTGTGTTCATGGTTAAACAAAATAATGAAGTGTGCTTCAAATATAGTACAGTAATTGTGCTAAAACTTATAGAGGTTAATCCTTTACAGTCTAAGTTGTCCATTGTAGTCAATTAAATTAGCACCACTTACAGTCCGATTGATCTGAAACATGTCGCATTTCAATAATTTCTTGTTATTTAGCTACATTTGATTTATATACAAAAGCTGCATCTTTAAATTTAAAAATAACAATTTAGGGTTTTACTGACTGTTTTTGTGTGTTAATCTTGAAACACATAAAATTACTGTTCTTGTTTTGGACATTAGGACTAACATCTTGTAAGTGAGAGTAGTAGTACTACTACTACTACTAGTACTACGTAACTAGTAAGTAGTAGTAAACTAGCAGTCGTCGAATGAGAGTAAGCAGAGTAACAATATAAAACTAGAAGTTCGAATTACTTAACAAAAATGGCAATGAATGTTAGGTTGAGGACTAAAAAAATACTATTAATTATTACCTTCTTTAGGTTGGCCGCCTAGTGCAAATCCACAGAAGTTCTTTTAGGATACAATGCCGAAGTACAACAAAAATATGCGACCTTCCGACATGAGCCCTTTACCTGCAGCATAGAAGCTTGTTGATAGAGGTCGCTGTCAGCTAGAATTGCAGCTCTTCGTTGAAAGAAAGCAAGAAAAATAGAAATAGCTATCGGTAATGCTCCAGTATTCAGATAAAACATCACCGGACAGAACTAACATCAGCTCTACTGTTTATGTTTCTTTGAATCGACGTCACTGCACTCCGGGCATACCCACAGGTGCCCAGTCTCTTTCAGCAAATGGTGCATGGTTTGAATGCTGAGGGTCAATGTAGCTCGCTGGTTGTATACTCTCCCGCTGCGTCCTCTCATGCGCCCCACTCTGGTCGAACCTCGTTTGATGTCGAAACTTTGCAGTCTGTGGATTGCTGCTTCATATATTTCGGTGTACTCATCCAACAGACGGTCGTTGATTGATTTCAAAATATCGCTCCTATTCATCACTAACGTGCCCATGATGAGAACTTGTGAAGCCAACTCTTTCGTTGTCCTGAACCACAGTATGACCAGGGCAGTAGATCCATGTCAATTCCGGGAGGTTTGAGGTCTCAACAGCTAATATGCACTTGTACCTAAGCCATCCCTTCTGTACCTTCTGGAGTACGGCATACGTGTCAGTCACGACGATTGTCCTTGTTATAAGGGTCTCAGATAGCCATCTTAACGCCGAGGTCGCTGCTTGCACCTCCATTCTCAAACTGGAGGTTATTGGTGTGAATGCTCCACTCCGCTCAGCAACGATCTGTCCTCTCACTCTATCCGAGAAGTCCCAGACTGATGTTCCGCTGCTCAGCACCGATCCGTCGGTGTATATGACGGCATCACTATCCCGTGTGTTCTCGGTTATCAGCTGATTTACTTCTAATGTTACTATGACACTCCGTTATTCTACCACCAGTATGGACCCATTCTTCTCCCTTGGTTATTGCCTCAGCTGGTGTGACATGTCCGATTGTTGTCTCTGCCTGTGCCATCAATGACGCTCCTCTCTTGATTCTTGATATCCTACTGTACAAAGGGTTCCGTGTGTCTGTGGTGACACGGACATAACGTTTCTAAATGCTTGATTATGTCTTAAAGACAAAAGTAGACATTATTAAAAAGGCATGTCGAGGGTCGAGATGAGCCTCGTACGTAAGGCAGCTATGGGAAGATTCTTTAATTGTTAAACTGCTGCTGTTGTCTCGGATACATATTTTTATAGCATTTCATCCATCAGTTCTGTTCTGTTAAGAATTGACGTGATTGTACTCCGGGCAGACCCATAGGTGCTGATTCCCTCTCAGCAAATGCACATGGGGAAGATAATGATGGTTCACGTCGCTCGCTGGTTGTACACACTCATCCTCCGTTTCTCAGGTAGACCCTTGTATGATTTCAAAATCTTGTAATCTGTACGTTGCTGGTCCATCAACAGCAGTGTCTTCATTCAAAATGTGGCCATTGATAAACTTCAGAATGTCACCTCTATCCATTGCCAGTACACGCTGCGGGTGCTCCTGACTACATGACATCTGCTCTTTCATTCCCATTAGCCCAAGTATGACCAGGACAGTATATCCACACATGTTCCCGGATATTCGATGCCTCTATGTCCACTATCCACTCACGCCACATCCATCCTTTCTGCGCCTTCTGAAGCAAGGAATGAAAGTCAGAAACGATTACATCCCTCATTAAAGAGGTCGTAGATAGCCACATGAGAGTCTACATCACTGCCTCAATCTCAATTCTGATACAGAACGTTGTTGTCAGGTATGCCCCACTCATCTCAACAGCGACCTTGCCTCTCCGCCTAGCAGAGATGCCCCAACCAGCTTTCTTTCAATGTAACACATACGACAGCTGCAGAATCATGGACTATTTGACTTATTAGTTGCTTAGCCTCGGGATTCACTTTCTCACTGCACCAGTGTCTACATTCTTCCCCCAGAGTGATAACGACTCGATGGTAGTCTGCCATTTTATCTCCAATGTTAATTCATTCTTTCCCTTTGTTTATAGTCTCCCCCTGTGGTTACATGACCAATCGTTCTCTCTGCCTGTACCATTCATGACAAGGTATCTGGAGTCTTTTACTCTTGATAAATGCAATGTTAACTTACAGTGAGCGCTTCTGCTTTGCGGCTCTTCGTATACAGATTTTTACCTGGGCCAGTGCTTATCTAAATTTGACAGACAGCAGTTTAAGATTGAATCTTATCTTCTCGATGGAGGTGTCTCTGACGCACCCATGGACCAGTCGCATTCCTTCATTCTGGATGCGTTTCAACCTTTTGCAATGTGACCTTCACAATGTGTGGATGTCCAGCTCATAATCGATAGTTTACAGAACCAACTGATTGTATGTGATGAAAATCAGTTGCTGGTACATGTTACCAGCTGTCATTGTCTTTAGTGCCGCCAGACCCTGCTTGCGTCTCTGTATGGTTTGATCAAGGCGGTACTTGTAAGGCAGGTTGCGATCAAAGGTCACTCCAAGATATCTCAAGTTATCGCGTCTCTCAATGATACATTCATCAAGAGTTATGATAATGTAGATCAGCCTTTACTATTGAGTTGATCAAGGAGCACCACTTCACACCGGCCTAGTCTGGGTTGATCTGGGAGCTTGACTTCCCGCATGACTGCTCGAAATGTGAAAACAGGATGGAATGATTTTGACTTTAATGGCTGCACGCTGGTTATCGATAAAACAGGAGACAAAAATATGTATTTCATTCAATGTACATGAATAACACAGCACAATGATAGATGAGGTGCACAACACTTATCCAAATATGACCCATCATTAGCGGCCAGCCATAGATATAGTAATATGAATCCACACCAGGTGTTGGGGAAGATAGATAGAATAACACAAACAACCGCACGACTGGTTAATTAACCAGCTGCTTTGTTGACTATGAAATCCTCATATAATATCTAAAGCAGGTATTGTCGAGGGCATTCATGTATCTGCTTGATATTTGTCGTTAATAATATAACGTTATTTACATGCTGAAGTTGTGGCTGTCCCAGCGTTTTGGATCTCAGCTTTCTGATCTTAACTTAACATCTTTATACTGGTTTAGAAGACTCTGCAGAGTCTGTATATAACCAGTTTAATTCACATCACCTAGCTATAAAAGCTATGCGCATCTAATTTATTCTTAAATGCATTAACTGTCCCTGCCTCCTCTACCTCTCGTGGCAATGCATTCCAAGCATTCACCACTTTCTGACTAAAAACATATTTCCTAATATATAATCTGGGCATTTCTTTAGTCAACTTGTAACTATGCCCTCGTGTTCTGATAGGTGGCTGTATTAAAAAAACAAAAAAAAAACTTGTTATAGTCTAATTTATCCATTCCTCTGATCATCTTATAAACCTGTTTTAAGTCACCACAAACTATTCTCTGTTCTAAACACTGTAGGCCGGTTTTTCGGAGTCTTTCCACATAACTGCAATTCTGGAATCCCACTATCAGCTTTGTCGCTCTTTTTTGTATTCTTTCCAGCATGTTTATATCCCCTCTATGATAACGACTCCACACCTGGTCACAGTACTTCAATCTAAGTCTAAGTAATGCTTTATACAGTTTCACTATCACTTCCTTGCTACTATGATTAATATTTCTTTTTATCATACCTAACATTGCATTTGCCTTTTTCACTGCTACCTGAACTTGCTCACTCACCTTACCTGTATGATTTATTATAACCTCTAGGTACCTTTCATTATCTATCTTTCTAACATTGTTCTCGCCCATTCTGTAATTATGTTCCATATTGGATCTACCCATGTGGATGCCAGCTCACAGACCATTCTCGAATTTTATCTAAATCCGACCTCAATATATCCGCTTCTGCTTTAGATGAGACACTACTGCAAAGTTTCATCTCAATGACATACGTTCAGAACGTCGGTGTGGTGTATTGTTTTTCCTTCCAAGTCAAAATAAAAACCTAGCCTGTATTGGACGTAGCGACTGCAGGGATAAGTGACCTTTTTTCATCAACCGTATAAATCGTTCCCATAGACCCCAGCAATGAGAACAAACACAAAATGAGACCTGCCGAAGACAGGTGTGTCGGACTGAAAGGTGCAAATATCGCAGTCAAACTGTAAACTAGCGACACAACACATTCCGTTCTCTTGACTACATCCTGCTACTTGAAAAGCCATATTCATGGCCTGGTATTGGGAGATTGAGAATGAATGCATTTTATGTAAGGGTCTGCTTCCTTCCTGCATTTTCTAAGGGTTGCTTCCCCGGGGTAACGGTCGGTGCTGTGATGGGGATCGAACCCAGCACCTCCTGGTTGTGAGCCGTATCACTTAACCACTAGCCCACGCAGTCTGCGAACGACAAAAGTAAAAAGAGAACTAACCAAACTTAACTCTCTGGTTTAACTTCTAGACGTAAGCGTGTGCATTAAATATAATATAGCAACGTTTTTATACTGGTTTAGAAGACTCATCAGAGTCTGTAGACAACCAGTCACATCTGCATTACCCTGCTCTAAAAATTATGCACATAAATCTATTCTTAAATGCATTAACTATCTCTGTCCCCACCACCTTCTGGGGTAATGCATTCCAAGCATTCATCACTCTCTAAAAAAATATTTCCTAATATCCAATCTGGACATTTCTTTAGTTAATTTGTATCCGTGTCCTCTTGTTCTCGTTGGTGGTAGTATTTTGAAAAAAAACTTGTTATAGTCTAATTTTACCTTTCCTGTGATTATCTTATAAATCTGTGTTGTCACCTCGAATTCTTCCCTTTTCTAGACACTATAAGCCGGTTTTTCTTAGTCTTTCCTCGTAACTGTAATTCTGGAATCCCACTATCAGTTTTGTTGCTCTTCTTTGTATTCTTTCCAGCATGTTTATGTTTCCTCTACCATAAGGACTCTACAGCTGTACACAGTACTCCAATCTAGGTCTAAATAAAGCTTGATACAGTTTGACAATAACCTCCTTACTCCTATGTTTAATATTTCTGTTTATCATACCTAAACATTGCATTTGCCTTATTCACTGCTTCCTGGACTTGCTCATTCATTTTTCCTGTATGCTCTATTATAACCCCTAGGTCCCTTTCCTTTTCTATCTTTCTAATATTGTTCTCTCCCATTCTGTAATTATGTTCCATATTGGATCTACCCATGTGGATAACTTCATTTACATCATTCATTAAACTCCATTTGCCAGCTCTCAGACCACCCCTAAATTTTATATAAATCTTACCTCTCCTTCTTCTTCTGTTCTAAATCTCCAGCTACCAAGTCCTGAACAGGACTTTGCAAGTAGCAGGATGTAGTCCAGATAACGGAATGTGTTGTGTCGCTAGTTTACAGTTTGATTGCGATATTTGCACCTTTCGGTCCGACACATCCGTCTTCGGCAGGGTCTTACCTCTATATATCCACTTGTGATTTAGAAACCCGTGTAATTTCAATCCTTATGTATGGCCTAGACACTCGGATGGCCTTACTTATAGATAAGAATAATCTTAAAGTTTTCTATATGAAGTCAGAGGCGTATTATTGGAATCCACTGGTATGACCTGGTTACTAACACCAAGGTTTGTCGATCTACACATCTCAAGAACATTGTTTCCATGATTGACCATCGTTGCCTTTCTTATCTTCGGTCATGTGGTTTGCCTTCCCCAGGATGTCCCAGCTTGCCAAATCCTGTACCTGGCCGTTGAAATCATTTCAAAGGAATCAATTCTGTTCTCCAGCTGTTTGATCATTATCCATGTTAAATGGCCGTATAGTAATGATGAATATACACAACACCTTGTTTCTATCAGTTTTTTTATTTGTTTGGTTGTCAATATATGACTCATGCTGCACATGAAAACATTTTTAAAATAATGTATGCAAGAAAGAAATTGATCCTATTTATTACAAAATTATATGGGAAACTGAGAAACTAGTCTGGGCAGGCACAACATACTGATCAGGATGTAGTGTCAAGGTCAGGCACAATATCCTACCCAAGACCACTATCTCTCTTCTATGTAGTGTTCCCTGGAAGCTGGCTGGTGAGATGTGGATCAGCATGATCCCCGTAGTAGTGAGCATCAAGCAGATGTAGCCAAGCATAGCACAACCGCCTGGAGGACAACAGTCCACCTTCATCAGCACGTTTGGGATGTGAGGAAAGCTACTTCAACCCACCACTTAACACCCTTTTCAGGGAGCACAAATGTGTAAACTTACTCATTGTGGGCATTAAACAACAACATAAAATTGTATTAAAAGATTATATAACGAGGTGTGATCAAATACAATCTGTCCCAGAGGCTTTATTACAAACGTATGAAAGGTACATCAGCAGGTGTGGCAGAATTAAACAAAGCAATTGTTAGGAAGAAAGCACACACCGGTGGGGTCGTTAGAAGAAGTCGTCATAGGCATTCAATACAGGCATCTCACTGCTTGTAGAAATGACGAACAAGGTATTTAGTCGATCACTGAACCATCGGAGTGGAATTGTTGTCCCTTTAAAGTTTTTTTTATAGGCCTAAACAAATGAAAGTCACACAGTGACAGATCGGGGCTGTAAGCTGGGTGTGTCAGAACTTCCCACCTTTTTTGTGCCAATGCTTCCTTCACAATGTTCGCGAGATGCGGGTGAGCATTGTCATACAACAGAATCACTCTTCATGAAAGCATGTTGGGTCGCGTATTCTTGATGGATTTATTCAGCTTGTCTAGTGTGTTTTTGTAGCATCAATGGTCATGCCAGGTTCTTTAATGTCCACCAACAAAAGCCCTACATGGTAAAAAAATATGGTCAGTATAACCGTACCATCGGAAACCAGTGACTTGAATTTTCATGTGTTTTGTGGTCCTGCATATCTCCACTGCAGGCTCGCTGTGTTGCTGCATGGCTTCTTCTTTCTTCTTTGCATTCAGGATCTTTTGGTCATGCTATATCTGCAGGCCAGTCGCCATGATGAAGTCCCCACAGCTTTTGTCTCAGCTCCGCTACCCTCTGGCCAGGTCTGGTATCTCATTTCCCTATAGATTGGGCATTCTTGTAGAATATGCTCAGGGTTCTGGCGTCCTGTTCCACATGGGTACTCATCGGTGTGTGAGATCTTCAGTCGGTATAGATGTTCTAGTAGTCTGCAGTGTCCAGTTCTCAGGCGAAATAAGGTAGTTTGTTGATTTCTTTTGAGATAGTGAATTGGGTCTGGTGTACTGCTAATGTTTCTATCTTCTCTCCATTGGTGTATAAACTGATTTCTGATGATGTTCTTGATTTCTCTGTATAGTACTCAGTGATTAAATTGTCCTTTTTGCTGCAATTCTGAATTTTGGTTAGGCGTTCCGTGTTTGTTTTTGAGCTGCATGGCTAAAAGTAGTGCCACCACAATTCACTTTGCACAACAAATGTTTCACCCTGCACTTCATTATGCAGAAAGTGGTTCAAACTCCACCCCATGTGGTCTTCCTTATGGTGGTCGGTCAGCACCTGTGGGACCCATTGTGAACACACCTTCTGATACTTCAGTTTCTTCTGAACCACCATTTGAACTGTCCAAAACAACACAGTAAATTCGCCTACTAACAAACGTAAGCTCCGACAACGGTCCCTCTGTATTGCTGCATCAATCTCGCTGAGGGCTTCTTCTGTCACAACAATATTTATATAGATATTTTGTTAACTCAGGCCCTTCCCTAAACATTTACACCCAGTCCTTCACTATTTTCATCGACACGTATTTGTCCCCATTCACCACCTTCATTCTGCAATGAATGTTGACTGGTTGACATTCTTCGGCTGTTAGGAACTGAATCACCGCTGGCTGATCAACCTAGGACAGATTCAAATTCATACTAGTCAAGTTGTCAGCGATCTGTAAGGTGAATGAACATATGCTTGCTTGTTCATTGATCTGTGCTTATAACGTGAACTGCGACGTAGCATGGACAAGTTTCATTTGATCATGCCTCGTATATTTGAACCATTGTAGAAAAATTTGTCTGGGGCATTGTCTTTGTATACTCACTGGTGTATTTGGTGTGTTAACTCCGATTTTGCTATAGAAACGGCTCTATTGAAAACGAGACCACTTCCGCCCACCCCGATTACAATACAATGGCTATTTTGACTTTGGCCACTTTTAAACAATTTGTTTCTGTTTCACATGGATTTGAAAAATTATTCCATTATTGAGGGTAATTAAGTTAATTTGTTGCAACTGACTTTTCTGAGGTAGGTCTGTTTAGTTTGTTTATATAGATGTTATAAATATGTTTGTAGTGGAAAACAACAGATATGTCGATCTGGCTAAGAACTCCTACCAATGCTTTTTGACAATTTTGGGGATTGACAAGTCATTTGGTGTACCCAAATATGGGTAAGTCTAAATATTTGTTATGCAATAAAAATAATATGGAAACAAGAATGTTAAATATTATACAATGAAATAATTTGACTGTAGTTCACAGTATAACAATTTTCATAGCTTAAATTTCCTAGTAAAAAAAGAACCTGATGTATGTTTGAATCATCACCTCGTAATTTGTTTGGCTGGAAACAAACTTTGAGAACATGTATATTGTAACGTAAACCTCTTCAGAAGGAAGACCTCAGACAAGTCGATCACATACATCCGAACCCTTCTCCTTCCGTTTATCTAACTTTGCAATCTTTGAACCAAATTGTATTGCACGTTTTGGTTGTGCTGCGGTCTTCACCAGGCCTAGTTTCAATGCACACAGGCGGAGCAAGAGTTTGTCTCCGACCCCACGCGGCAATCGAAGGTCAGTCTGGTAATGGAAACAAGATCTTTTATTGTTAAACCGGCTTGCCGTCCTTAAATAATTTATACTTAATGTAACTGGGATGTAGAGGTAAGGATTAGAATTGGAAAGACAAGAATAGCATTTCTGATACTAAACCACATATGGAGCTCTAGAGAAATCAAGATTCACACATAAGTTATTATATTAAATTCCAGTTTCAAGTCAATGCTGCTGTATGGAATAGTAACATGGAGAATGACCAAGGTCATACAACAAAGACTCAAGTCCTTGCTTATCAGATGCCTACAAAGAATAATGGATATAAAGCGACAGAACATGGTGAGGAATGAAGACCTATGACTAATCGTAGGTCTCCATTTAGTCTTTGTACTGCACTTTCAACATCTTCATGGCTCTGCCATATTGCTAGATCATCAGCATACATTACTTTTTCAGCTTTGATGTACTTGACTAGGTAATAGATGTAGATTAGAAAAAGAGTGCAGCTCAAAGAGGGGCGCTGTGGTAAGCCTTTCATTAAGACTTCTTTAGAGGAGACTACATTATTTATTTTTGTCTAGATTGTTAGGTAAATAAGGAAGTACTTGAGCCAGCTGCACAACTTTCTGATAATCTCCACATCAGTCATCTTCATCAGGAGACCTTTTCTCCATACTCAATCATAGACCAGTTGTGTCAAAGAAGATGGCTACTGTTCAGTTCAGTTCATCCCGTAACCCATCAGGCCGTTTGGGCACACTTGAAGACACTCCCACGCCATCTCTCTCTGTCCGCTGCCACCAGTTTTACCTCACCGAGACGAAGGTTTGACCACTCAGTGATATTGTCTGCCCATCTCTTGGACATTCCTGCCGTCTCTTTCCTGGTACGGATGAGCGCAACTTTTATTCTGAAGGCGAGCCGCTTATCCTGCCATATGGGTTTCAAACATGTAAGTGCCGCTCTTGTGCGTGCTATTCTGGCAATTATCTCAGGCTGCAAGCCCTTGTCACTGATCAGTGATCCCAGATACTCAAACCGATTTACAACTTTGAGTTTCTGATCACCTGCTTTTATCACAGATGTAAACCCTTCCATGTTATTAGTCATCAACTTTGTTTTCTCAGCATTTATCTACTAATCAGCTCCTGGAGTTCCAGGATGCTAGACCATCTATATCATCTGCAAATTGTAGGTTTGTAATTGTCTTGTCACCTATTCTAGCCATACCAACATGTCCCTCCAGAGCCCCTCCGTTATTCTTTCCAAGAATACATTGAAGAGTGTTGGAGATAGTATACAACCCTGTCTCACTCCAACAGTAGTGCGGAACCATTCGTCTAGTATTCCATCTACAGAAACTGCACTTGACGTCTTCTCATAAAGGTTCTCAATTACCTTCACAATATTACTGTTGATCTTTCATTGTTGTCTATAGCACCACATGCCATACTCTGTCGAACATCTTTTTGAAATCGATGAAGACATGACACTCTAAGTATTTCTCATTCAGTATCCGCAGATTAAATATATGTTCAGTGGTACTTCTTCCCACTTGGAACCCTGCTTGCTCTTCGGCAATGATATTCTCTGACTATGGTTTTAATCTATTGAGGATTATTCATAAGAGAACTTTGCTAGGATGACAAATGAGGCTAATTGTTCTATAGTTCTGACACATCTTTAGGTTCCATAATTTAGGAAGCGGTAAAACCACTGATTTCGTCAAGATGGTTGGCCACTCTCCTGTATGCCAAATTCTGTTACAGATGTATGTCAGAGCCTCAATTATTACCTCACCTCCCACTTGTAGGAGCTCTACTGGGATATTATCCACACCCAAAGCGTTCCTCTTTTTTAGCATCTTCACTGCTTCAGTTACTTCCTCTCTTGTTATCGGTTGATTCTCCTCTAACATATTCATTTCGGGAACCATTGCATTTTCCAGGTCACCTTGACCTTCATGCTTATATAATTCAGAACAGCACTCTGTCCAACGAGCCCAGAATGTTTATTATTTTGGAACCCATTGTGAATTTTCTGTATCAGCCTGAATAGCTGATCATCTGTGCAACTGCCCTTTCTGAAGCATGCATGCTCATGGCAAAGAACTTCTAAGCTCTCAAAGAACCAGGCATGCATTTACCATTCTTTCGGTTAATTTGCCAAGGCCTGATGTTAATCAGATGGGTCAATAGTTTTTGGGTTCATCTGGGAGTTTGTTGCCTTTCAGAATAATATGTGCATTCTTCCAGTGTTTGGGAAGTTGTGCCTTTCTCCAAGTCATGTTGATTAACTGGAGGACTGTTTCTTTCCCCAATGGACCCAGCTATAACATACATGTCAACTTCACCCTTTGAAAACCAAAACACTAGACTCCATGATAACTGTAGGGGAAATAACCAATACATGACAAAATACATGTCTGTAAATTAACTTTTGTGGTTGGTGGTGATAACATTGGGGGAGAAGTAGACTTATCAAAGAACAGTAATTCTATAAAACACAAATATACTAAATTATCAGGGGAGGGGATCAAGATACTGAGCAGCACATGAGCTGCAGTGGTCAGTGACCCATAGCTGACTACTAGCACCAGGGCAAGCGAACCATAGCTGCCAAGACCCTTCTACACCTCCACGCGGTGATCCTGGATAACAGGCGGCAGCAGGGCAGACTGGCTAAGGAGAAGGGATCGAAGAGGGAATGCTAACCCGGTACTCAAAAAATGCTTGCTGAAGTTGGATGTGTTGGACCGAAAGGTGCAAATATCGCAGTCAAGCTGTAAACTACGACACAACGCATTCTGTTCTCTGGACTACATTCTGCTACTTAAGCCCTTTCAGGGTTTGGTTGCAGGAGATTGAGAACGAACGAAGAAGAAGATCAGGGGATGAAGACTAACGTATGGTCAGGAAAAATACACTGACCAAACATGTTAGTCAGGGTCAGGCAAAACATACTGAACAAGACCCTCACCCTGGCTTCCTCGTAGCCCTTCCTGAAAATGGGCTGTTTTCACAGCAGCCTGGTTAACGAGGTGAGGGACTAACGTGATCTCCGTAGTAGTGAGCGGCACACAGATGAAGCCAAGCATAGCACAACCGTCTGGAGGACCCAGGTTCACCTTCATCAGCACGCTCAGGATATGAGGAAAGTTACAACCCACCACTTAACTGCCTTTTTAGGGCACACAAAAGAGTAATCCTACTCTTTGTGGGCATTCAACAACAACAACTGCCTCAGATATTTTTGTACGCCACTTATTTTTTGGTCAACCTTTGGCCTTGAATCCATTGTATCCGAATAGCATTGCTTGTAGGCGGTAGTGCTGTGTGATGGTAGCGTTGTTATGTGGCTAAACTATTTTTGTTGCTGTCTTTTGATGTTGTCTAATACTGGTGCTGTTCCCACCAGTCTCCTGATGTCGTTGTTTCTGGACAGTTGTCTGAACAAGATAAAACATATACTACGAGTAATCATTGCAATATTTGCATTATGTATAAGATCTTGCGTAGAAAGATAAATACTTACACGCTTATGGATTGGAATAGAACTCACAAACTCTGTGAATGTTTCGTCTAAGAAAGGAAACCGACTCTCCTTGCCGTGGTCTGTGATTATTCTGAAATGTAATACAATGCTGGTTTTATAATTACTAATTTAAGTGATAACATTCTGATAAGTAGTTTAATTTATATTTCTCTTTCTTGTTCTGTGTTCGTTCTCAATCTCCCGCTACCAAGTCCTTAGCAAGTAGCAGAAAGTAGTCTGGAAAACGGAATGTACTCTGTCACTAGTTTACAGCTTGACTGCGATATTTGCACCTTTCGGTCCAACACATCCGTCTTCTGCGGTATTTATACTCCATTCTAGGAAGGAAGACTAATGTCTGGTCAGGCAAAATAAACTGATCAGATATGTTAGTCAGGTTCAGGCAAAACATACTAGACAAGACCCTCACCTTGGCTTCCTCAAAGCCCTTCCTGGTAATGGGCTGTTTTCATGGCAGCCTGGCTAACAAGATCGATGTGATCCGCATAGTAGTAAGCGCCCCGGAGATGAAGCCAAGCATAGCACAACCGCCTGGAGGGCCCCGGTCCACCTTCATCAGAACGCTCGGGACATGTGAGGAAAGCTACCACAATCTGCCACTTAACGTCCTTTTTAGGGCGCACAAAAGAGTAATCCTACTCATTGTGGGCATTCAACAACAACAATACTCCCTTCTGGCAAAAAATGTCCGTAAACAGTTTTATGGTAAGAGTTAGAAAAATGAAGGTTAAGGTGTATGCCTTTTAATTGTCTATGGTTCGTGAACCATGATGGAAGCAGCCAGCTATAAGTCACTAGCCACTGTCAGCTCATGCAGTGCTGCATCTTGACCCCAAAGTCTTCTACCTGACTTACCTAATCACTCTTTTTCTAACACAGCACGGCCCCCAAATACTTGGGAGTAAAGTTGGACCGCACGCTGTCCTATGCCGCACATTGCCAGGAGACAAAACAGAAAATACATGCGAGAAATGGTATACGAAAACTGACTGGCACAACATGGGGAGCAAAGCTAGATGTCCTCAGAACACCAGCACTCTCTCTGTGTTTCTCTGTAGCTGAGTATGCTGCACCAGTCTGGAGAACTCTGCACATGGCAAACATATAGACACAGAAATCAATGAGACAGGCTGTAGAGTTAATGGATGCTTAAAACCTTCACAAACTGAAAAAATATACACCATAATCGGCATAGCGCCACCAGAGATACGAAGAACTGTCGCGTCAGAGATAGAAAGAGAGAGAAACAGGTAAATGACCCAAGACACTCTATGTTTGGACATCAGGTACAGCGCCTAAGACTAAAGCCAAGACGAAGTTTCTTACAGTCCCTACAGACTGGTCCAGGGAATCGATGCATTGAAAGTTGGAAACATCTGACACAGGTCCCCTTGATAGAGTTATGAGAAGAACTTGCGCATAGATATCTCCTGCCCTACACAACATGGAAGTCACTAAATAGACTTCAAACTAGTGTATCACGATGCAGGAAAGGTGAACGCCAAAAAAAAAATATATTTTCATCCCTCTGGATCTGGATTCTTGACTCTTTACTTGTCATAAATGCTGTGGTAGCTGATCTTCTTCTGCAGACATGTTAAACCACTGAAGTTGAACTTTCTCCACTCAAAGAAACAAGGACATTGTCTCTTCTTGTTACTTGGACCACCTTTCTTATATATCTCATTTCAGATTCTTGCAGTTGGCTTTACTGAGTTACAGGCATTGTCCATGATTCACACCTGCAAGTCAAAACTGGTACATAGGTGAAGCAGTGTACAGATGTTTTCTGACCTCTTCCTCTTAGGAATCCTTTATTTAAAAAGTAAAGTAAAGTATCCTATAGCATTACTGCCGTACGGGTGAGAGGTGTTAGCGATCTCACATTTCAAAGGCCCGGCTATATAAGGGCGGTAGCCATCTCCTCTCCCTCGCCACTTTTACTTCCCGGACTGAACTGGTACCCATTTAAGGCTGGGTCGACCCGGGAGCTGCTGTGGCGTGAAAAAACATTTCCGCCTCAACTGGAGAATTAACCCAGAACCACTCAGATGCGAAGCAAGCTCGCTAAACACTGCGCTACGTGGGTCCCTATATTTATGGCATGACAATGTCTACCAGTTGATGCCCTTTGAGTAACCAACCCTCCTTTGATACCTTCCTTCTTGTCTATTATGGCTAAACATATATATTAAACAGCCTAATTGTATTTCCTTCGGAGAATGATGGTTTCCATAATTTGCAGAAGTTCTAAGTAAGTATGGTGACACATCTTAGCCGACCTGTACTTCTACTATGGTAGATGCCCTTGAGCAGGATTTCCTGCTTAGCGGGCTAGGCTCGAGCAGCTTATTACTCCCCTGCATTGGGACAAGTGCCGTGGAGGGTGGTTAACCGATGTGGGAGTCCATCTTAATAGACTCAAACACTAGAGTAAAGTAGACCCGCAGTCTGTTAGGTTCCACCTATGCTGATCTAAACAAACCACCTAACCATGGCCGGTGTTATGCCATGCCACACAGTTAGTCGCCTCTTACGACATTTTTTCTGTGGGGCAGTGGTGTTATTCTTGTCCTTGTCATACACAAAGACCCCGATGGATCACTTAGGAGACACTATGGCAACACATAACAACCATTACTTGTAATTTTACACCATCAGAGACAAAGAATAAAGCAGCTGAAACAAAGAAATATAACAAAAACGTTCTTTGTTAAAATTACCTGTCGTCTCTGCCAAGATTTCTGGCTGATATTCTCCACATCTCTTCCTGAATCTCCTTCAGCAGTTGATCCCAACCCTTTGTCTTGAAGGTCACACGATGTCGAGAATATCCAGCAAACTGTTCATCGGCAGCCATGCCAGATAGGATCACCTGGCAGAGGTTGGTGAACAATCTTATTTTCAGAGATCAATCACATGTATATAATAAGCTAATATAACAATATAATACACTAAACAACATATACTCCAAACAAAAGAAAACACATAGACCAGACAACAGAAAACAAATACGCTAAACAACATTGATCTACTGTCTTGGTCATAGTGGGGTTCAGGGCAATGAAAGAGCTGACATCTTGGCTTCACAAGCTCTCATAATGTGTGCATTAGTGATGAATAAGAATGACATTTTGAAATCAATCAATGACTGCCTGCTAGATGAGGACAATGTAATAGATGAAGCAGCAATCCACAGAATGCAAAGTTTTGACATTAAACAAGGTTTGAGCAAAGTAGGGCACATGCGAGGATGGAGCAAGAGAGTGTACAACCAGCAAGCTACAGGGACCATCAGCATCCATACCCTGCACCATTTGCTGATAGAGACTGAGCACCTATGGGTATGTCCGGAGTGCAGTGACGTCAATTCTTACAAACAGAAACCAAATAGACCAGACAACAGAAAACATATACACCAGACAATTCCACCTCACAAAAATGAGGTCCCATAACATGGATCATCTAACATCTGCTATGGGATCTAGTCCCCTCAGCCTCCCAAAAATTTGACCCCAAAACACAAAATACTTTATCGCCAATGACATTGTCTCCTATGTGATTATCATACATTTTCATAAACTAGCCAGAAAAATGTCACTAACCCGAGCCGTACTGGCAAACTTGTGACGTCCTTCACAAGCCAACACCCCAGACCCTCTTGCAGCGAACCACACAGCACAGCCAATACTATCATCAAGAACAGTCTGCAGGGGATATATCAACCTTCGTATACGAGACTTCCGTAAATCTTCAAGTTCTGCCTGGGAGATGTTTATTTCCACAAAATTCCACCTTCGTTTTGGATTCAGTTCTGACAGAGCTATCCTTCCAGTCTGTCTGTCTGGGACATCAAATGAGTCTGAGAAACTCACACTGGGCTCAATGCTGTTAGAATCCACTGTCTTGCCATTGGGAATTCTATCAATGCTGGTCTTGCTACATACATGAGAATGTTCTGCCTTGCTTTTGCACGAATCACACGACGATAAACTCACAGAAAGAACTGATTGGTCTGTCGCAACGCATCCATTTAATGAATCTTCCATCTTTGCATAAGGCTCGGCTATACCATAAGACAAACAACCCCTTAAACCAGAAGCCTTATACTGCGTTTTACTAAGACAATCATGGCTGCTTTCAGAGTCCTTAGATCTCGTACTATTTTGCAATCTTTCAGGATTTCTGGTTTTTTTCTTCTTATGATTTTCTTTAGGTTTTTGTTTACTTAGGCTATTCTTGACAGGCTGTTCAAAAGCTACGTTCAGCAAGTCTATAGGTTCACCTTCTGGTACACATCTGAGAATATAAGAACATAAGAAATTCAACAGTAGAACAATGTATAACGTACATGATAAAATACAAACAAGCAAGTGAGATGAAAGTGAACAAAGTGTCTGTAGTCCTGGTTTTCTATAAGGCATTTTTATTTTTTTTAGCCAGCGAGTGGTGAATACTTAGAATGCACTGCCACAGGAAATAGTGGAGGCAGGGTAAATAAATGCATTCAAGAATAGATTGAATGTACATAGTTTCTAGAAGGGGAACTAAGATGCTAGTCCAATCAGGCACAACATACTCACCAGGACGTCACATCAGGGTCAGGCACACTGACAAAGACCACAATCTCTCTTCCATGTAGCATTCTCTGGAAACAGGCTGTTTTCAAGGCAGTCTTGACTGACAAGATGTGGATCGATATAATCTCCGTAATAGTGAGTGCCCCACAGATGAAGCCAAACATAGCACAACCGCCTGGAGGACCACAGTCCACCTTTATCAGCATGTTTGGGATGTGAGGAAAGCTACTACAATCCGCCACTTAGTGTCCTTTTCAGGGCGCACAATGAATAAACTTACTCATTATTGGCATTCAACAACAACAAGATCAAAGAAATGTAAAAGAAACTTGTTGTATACAGACTCTACAAAGTCTTCTAAACCAGTTTAAAGACGTTACGTTAAATGTTTTCTGATGACTGGCAGCAAATTGCTGTTTAAACTCCCTTCAGGCTTGGGTCTTGGAGTATCATGTTGGGCCAAGGTCTTTAACTGGGCCATCTCTCCATCTCAATTTATGCAAATAGTGAAGCAGGGCCCAAATCACATTGTGGGCCACATGAGGTCAAGTATGATAGAGCAGGGGAATCGAACTATGTTGCTGGCTACATGAGGTCAAGTATGATGGAGCAGAGGTCTCGAACCATGTTGCTGGCTACATGAGATTAATTATGACGGAGCAGGGATCTTGAACCATGTTGCTGGCTACATGAGGTCAAGTATGATGGAGCAGGGATCTTGAACCATGTTGCTGGCTACATGAGGTCAAGTATGATGGAGCAGGGATCTTGAACCATGTTGCTGGCTACATGAGGTAAAGTATGATGGAGCAAGGGTCTTGAACCATGTTGCTGGTTACATGAGGTCAAGTATGATGGAGCAGGGGTCTCAAACCATGATAAATCAACAACCATGCTGTTGGCTACATAGGTCAAGTAGGATAAAGGGCGTTTTAAACCTACTTGAGGGCCACATGAAGTCAAGTATGATGGAGCAGGGATCTTGAACCATGTTGCTGGCTACATGAAGTCAAGTATGATGGAGCAGGGATCTTGAACCATGTTGTTGGCTACATGAAGTCAAGTATGATGGAGCAGGGATCTTGAACCATGTTGCTGGCTACATGAAGTCAAGTATGATGGAGCAGAGATCTTGAACCATGTTGCTGGCTACATGTAGTCAAGTATGATGGAGCAGGGATCTTGAACCATGTTGCTGGCTACATGAAGTCAAGTATGATGGAGCAGGGATCTTGAACCATGTTGCTGGCCACATGAGGTCAAGTATGATGGAGCAGGGATCTTGAACCATGTTGCTGGCTACATGAAGTCAAGTATGATGGAGCAGGGATCTTGAACCATGTTGCTGGCTACATGAAGTCAAGTATGATGAAGCAGGGATCTTGAACCATGTTGCTGGCTACATGAGGTCAAGTATGATATAGCTCAGGAATCTCTAATGTATAACACTACTCACTTTCATAGCTATGGACATTTCAGTATATTTTTGTATTCTGAAAATGTTTATGCCCCTCACCACTTTTCTTTTACTCTATGGGTTTAAATCTAGTACATGTCTGGTTACATTGTATAGTTTCTGCCTGGGTGTATGTTCCTCACCACTTTTCTTTTACTCTAGGGGTTTAAATCTAGTACATGTCTGGCTATACTGTGAAGTTTCTGCCTGAGTGTATGTCCCTCCCCACTTTTCTCCTACTTTGTGGGTTCCAATCCAGTACATGCCTGGTTACATTGTACAGTTTCTGCCTGGGTGTATGTTCCTCACCAATTTTCTCTCACTCAGTAAGTTACAACCCAGTGAATAAAAAACCTACAATATTTATTCCCATTGCTGTGGTCTGACTGAGAGGTTCATAAGGCCGAGGAATAAAAGCAGTTATGAAGAATGTACAGCTTAGGTTTTCATTTTACCTTGATGAAAAAAAAAACCTATGCTATACAGAAATCATGTCCCCTTGGACAAGAGTCCTAACCTAATGCAAACCAATGTATGTGCTTCCGTAGTGGTGACTTCTGTGGCACTTTGTTTTTAAAGATGAGGTTGCCAGTCCCATTCACAACCCTACTTAAGTGATCTTTACAACACATTTTAAAGTGCAATTCTCTGAGTGGACACTAGGCCCCTTACCAAGGAGGGAGCGTCATCAGCTTTTGCGATTAAACAATTGAAAATAGATCCGGATACGGTCCAGCAGACTACTGAATAATATTGCGGACATTGACATTCTTGACCACCAGTACACCAATCCCGTCCCACAGCACATTTACAAAAGCCAAGAATGCACCGAAACACGAACCTGTCTGCCAAAGCTGCTAAGATTGTTGAGTCGAGACCACCAGAAAACAGGACTGCAGCTTTTGCACATGAAGTCAAGTCCCCACTTTTGCAGCGGCTAAACTGGCTCATATCACACTCAGGATTTGAGCAGCAAGATTCTTGAAACCGATTAACCGCAAGAAAAGCACAATTTCTTTGATGTTCACTAGATCGATGAAGGCAATCTTGGAAGATACTACATTTACTGGCCATATTGTTCAAGTCCTCACTTTCACAGCAGCTTAGCTTGCACATATTATACTCAAGTTTCTGAGAACCCGATTCTTGTAACTGGAGAGCGGCAGGTGAAGTGTGACAGTTTTGTTTTCCCTCAGGGGGGTGAAGGGATTCTCTGGGTAAATTGTTCACTCTTTTATCTACTGACATTTGTAAAACTTGAATCAGTTCCTCGGCTAATGCATCCAGGTCAGGCCTGGTCTTCAAGATACGGACCAGCATGTCTTCTAAACAGACGCAATCTGCCATATCAAAGTCGTGATGTGCCAAACATGCATTTGTTTCTGACAACTGTTGGTTCATGCCTGTTTCTGACAACTGTTGATTCACATCTGTTTCTAACAACTGTTGATTCACATCTGTTTCTAACAATTGTTGATTCACATCTGCTTTTGACAACTGTTGATTCACATCTGCTTTTGACAACTGCTGATTCCCATCTGCTTCTGACAACTGTTGATTTCCATCTGTTTCTGACAACTGTTGATTCACGCCAGTTTCTGACAACTGCTTATTCACATCTGTTACTATCAACGCTTTATTTACACGTGTTCCTGCCAACTGTTTATTCAGTTCTGTTTCGAGCAATTGTTTATCACCATCTGTTTCTGGCAACTGTTTATTTGCATGTGTTCCTGCCAACTGTTGATTCACATCTGTTCCAACCAACTGCTTATTCAATTCTGTTACTGGCAGCTGATTATTCCAATCTTCTCCTGGCAACTGTATATTCACATCATGAATCCAAGAATCTAATATCCCCCTACTGTCAATATGCACGGAAAAACATGATGAAAGATTTGGGTATAAATATGTCAGGACATCCATATCTTCAGTTCCAATGACTCTCACAGAAGTGCCAGGCCATCTACAGTGCTTCCATGGATACAAGGTCAGAGAGGGATAAGTGGAATCTCCTTTACACATGACAACTTTAGAGAAATTCAGGCAAAAGATCCCCACTGAGGGAATCTCAGTGTAGGTCTAGAGATAAAACATAAAAAAAAGAAGAAATTTAGCTTGCAATTGCATTTCATTTACAAATTCTTTAAACATTCTGGTCATGTTAATTTGCTATAGAAATATAACTGACAAATATGGCTGACATTGCTGTGACATAATTGACAAAGAATTATATTGTAACAGTTCCCGCCGGAGCAAGGGGAGTTTAGGATGCCTGAACATGTTAAAGCCTAAAGCTACCTGAATGCATGTCAAGGTCACTCACCGTTTCAGCAAAGGAGAACAGAGTTGGGTTAAGGAATGTGGACAGGTAGAAACTGACCACTGGCCTTCCGATTTTGGTAGGGGGAGATTGATTGACAGACGAAATTGGCAGCGGGGCTTGCTGCAAGAGAATGAGTGACAGGTGTGCAAAGTGTTTCGGTCCAATGGGACTGAAGATGGCCATCACCTGAGATCGATTGGTCAAGCTCTGGCCTTGCTTGAGGATATATAACTCGAGACAAAGTTTAGCTCGAGAGGCTGGATAGAGAGATGGAGAGAGAGAGGCTGGATAGAGGGATAGAGAGTGAGACTGAATGTAGATAGTATGTTTAACTCACCGACTTAGATAGAGGAGCGATTGATAGACTGTTGGACGAATTTTTAGTGATAGAACATGATCGCTCAAATAGGTGTGTGTTTTGCATTAATAGATAATCTGAACGTGTGTTTGTAAGCAAGGACACATTGTGAACGAGTTATGTCGAGATCGCCCGCCTAAGGGGATTTCAGTGAGGAATAGTATTTGATAAGGTGTGTTGAAGACGCAGTTAAGGCGATGTGTGTGTGATGTAATTGCAAGGCAATAGAACTGGGTTTTTAGTTAGTTGGGAATTCCATCAATAGCTAATGCTTACAATTCCCGTTTTAGTAGAATGTTTAGTTAAGATATGTATTATATTGTGTTTGTAATTTCTCTACTCATTCTATGATATGAGTATGATATAATAAATATGCCACCTGCTGTGTGATATGTCATTTACTGAGTATGGTCATGATGATGTGGATGAGCGTGAGAATGTTCTAAGTTAGAATAACGACCAGGGCAAATAGGGGGTCTATTACAATATTGCTACACCATATAAAGATGTCTGGTATTACTCTAACATATAATTAACAAAGATGTGTGATATCTGTTCAACATATAATTAAAAAATATATACATGTGATATTGCTGCAAAATACAATTGACAAAGATGTCGGTCTTTGCTCCATGACATAACAAAGTCAAAGAAGAGCTGTACAAACACTTGGAATCTTGGTATTCAAACAGACATGTTAATGTCTGCTGCCAGGTAGTAGCCAAAGGCGACCCGTAGGACGTTATTTTTTTGTAAACTTCCTGCGACTTACTAGACCTGGAAGTAACTTGGATAGATTTTTAACTAGAATTTTTTATTTTGTCCTGGCAGCGGCCTACTTGTTTCGATTTTTAACATGCTCGACACTGAATACGGAGTCCTACCCCACTACCCAGAGATCAGAAGAATTTTTACCAGAACATCCACATGAAAAAATCTGTCTCCACCGTGATTCAAACCAGCGACCTCCGGCGCCCAATACGCACACCCTATCTCGAGACCACACAAATAAAGATTATAAAGTCTCTGTTAGCACTAACGAGCGAGTACAGGAAGTCATTCTACCATGCAGAAATGCTCAGGTAAGCTATTGTGTACCGGCCTGCTATACTGTGATGAGATGACTAAGAACCACATCGTGCCTTTTGTGCGGAACCACACACCAGGCATTGTGCTTCAGCAGGACAATGCCCGTCACCATGTTGCCAGAGTCGTGCATAATGAACTGCAAGGCAGAAATATTGCAATCTTGCCCTGGCCAGCAATTTCACCTGACCTGTAATCAATTGAGCATGTCTGGGACGAGCTGATTAGTCGACTTCAGCCACGACAGCATCCACCGCAGATTGTACGGTCTTCTTCTTCTTCGTTCGTTTTCAATCTCCCACTACCAAACCCTGAAAGGGCTTAAGTAGCAGAATGTAGTCCAGAGAATGGAATGCGTTGTGTCGTAGTTTACAGCTTGGCTGCGATATTTGCACTTTTCGGTCCAACGCATCCGACTTCAGCAAGTATTTTTTGAGTACCGGGTTAGCATTCCCTCTTCGATCCCTTCTCCTTAGTCAGTCTGCCCTGCTGCAGCCTGTTATCCAGGATTACCGCAAGGAGGTGTAGAAGGGTCTTGGCAGCTATAGTTCACTGGCCCTGACGCTAGCAGTCAGCTATGGGTCGCTAACCACTGCAGCTCATGTGCTTGATCCCAGATTGTACTGTAACTTCATTAAGAAGTGGTGTAGGCTTGGCAGAACATTCCACAGGATTTACTGAGTCGCTGCATTCGATCCATGACGCGCAGATGTCAAGCCATAATGCGGTGAACACACACGGTCCTGAGCGTTGCAATTTAAAAAAATGACCCCCATGCTCCATCTGCCATCCGAAGAAGACTGTTGAAATTGGACGACAGAAACAGGAAAACGACCCTAGACACCTTATGTTTGGACACTGGGAGCAGATCACAAGAATCAAATCCAGGCATAGTTTCCTAAATCAACAAAGCCCATTCAGTCAAGCCCTTAAAGTCGTCGCACTGAATTATGGCACGAAATGATACAGGACCCAGGGATCAAGCTTCAGAAGGAACCTACCACTGGATATCACTTTACCTTACTCACTTTGGAAGAAAAATAGACTTTGAACTGGCGTATCACGATGTAGGAGGAACATGAAGAAATGTGGTTTCTCGAACGATGATACATGTGACTGCAGTGCAGTACAAGACCCAGGTCACCTGATGATTTGTCTCAAACCTTCCGAATACATGTGATGAGAGCAACATGCAGAAACACGAACGAAAGGTCAATTCAAATCACTGAACACTGGATGAATGCTTAATCATGTGGTGCTTGGACACAGAAAGTAAGTAACATATAATTAATGAAGATATTTGATATTGAGAAAGAAGAAGCCCTCATGGTCAGAAGATACAAGCTGATAAGCCAGATGCTTCAAGATCATAAAAACACTCGCACAAAATCACAATTCACCAGCCATTCCTAGATCACATGAAATCACCACTCATATATGAATGGATATTTAAGACGTAAACACATATTAGATGGGCACTCTTACTTACCATTCCTCCAAGGGCAACTGAAGATAAAACCAGATGGTCATTACTGGAAGCTGGTAAGTGCCACAGAAGGCTTCTTCTTCCAAACATATCTCGACCAAACCACAGCTTCTGGGTGTCAGCCTGGGGTCATAATACAAACTTTAAAAATAGTTATGGTGTGTATGTGTATATATATGTGTGTATATATATATATATGTGTATATACACATATATATATACACACCTGTATATATATATACATACACATATATACATATATATATACATATATTAATACATAGTCAGCCCTGAGACCTTTCACCCAACTGTAATTTCCCATAGAGAAGATATTTGGGTAATCTGCCATCATCCATCCTCTGAGTGTGTCCCAGTCATTGGAGCCTTCGAAGACTAAGCATGGAAAAGATTGTGACAGTGCCTGTTCTCTCCAACTCCTCTGCGTTGGTGATCTTGTCTTGCCACCCAACCACCAGGATTCTGCGCAGGTACCTCATGTGATAGCTGTTTAACCGCCTCTCCTGGAGCATGTAGGTAGATCATGTCTCACTACCATAAAGTATATATGCGGTATAGAAGGAGATAAAATGTACATTACACACTCATACTCCGACTTACATTGCCTCCTGCTTCCAAACATTTTTTTTAGCTCAGAAATAGAATATAACAGTGCACTCATTACAACTTGTGCAGAATAATGCTCTACGCTTCATTAGAGGAGAAATGAGGACAACACCAACTGCAGCTTGCAAAATCCACACACAAGTGGAACCCTTTTAGATGCAGAGAGATAAAGCAGTTATGGAAGTTGCAGAATGAAACAGATCATCCCAACTGACTCCTTATGGAAAACTGGCAGCTAGTAAGAAGACAAGAGTTACATAGAGTAGTAAAAGACATACCTCCACAAGCTTTCCTTAAAACACCAGAAATACAGGCAAAATTAATAGATGATACAACCAAAAGTTCAGATCCAAGTGTTCTCATTCGAGCAGCTCAAAGAAATATTGATGCCTATCCCGATGAATGGATACATGTATATACTGATGGATCTGCGTTTAAAGCCACCATCAAAGCAGGTTATGGCGATTTTATAAAATACCCAGTCGGATCCTCTGATGAACTGTCTAATGATTGCGAGGAGGTTTGCTTCAACTATGAAGCTGAGACCATTTTCCGACTGAGAACCCAATACATCCCACTAAACAAACACTTGAACAGAATCCAACCACAACATACTCCTGAGTGCCAGCTGTGAACACACCCATATGAAACCGTTGGTCATTATCTCTTTGAGTGCTCAGCGCTCAATGATTTTAGGAAAATGCTTCTTCCTCCGTGGCCAGATACATGGAACACTTTGTATGGCACTAGACAACAGCTGATTTACACATGCAGATACTTCTTCTTCTTCTTCATCGTACGCAGTCAGACATCAAAATTAATTTTTTCGAAAAATGCAGCTGTCATCCTGAGGCTGTCGACACTGCCATAGAGCTTGTCTAGTGTTGTCACTGGTGATGGCCACATCTGCTCTCTCTGATCCTAGTATGTCGGGCAGTTTTGCAGCAAATGTTCAGCGGTCATTTTCCCGGTACCACACGGGCATTCGTCAGTGCCACCCATCTTCAATTTGTTGAATAGGTGGTACCTAAGTCTATTGTGGCCAGAGCGAAGTCTGAAGACCATGGCCCGCTCTCTTCTGTTCAACTGGTAATAGGCATCGTTTTTGGTGTAGCCAGTGTCACGTGCAGATACCATTACATGGCATTGGGTTGAAGGGCGGGAGCCCGGATGCTGCTGGATCCGTAACAACAACAAGGAACATTTTTGATTAACCATTGTAACCCTAAGGTTACTTAGTGTCACAATGTCATTGCATCAGTTTATTTTTATAAATACTATGCGATTCACATCTTCTGATGTTCACTGCGTCCCTTTCTGATTAGTCTTAGTCGACAGGGCAGATGTCCATGTGCAGGTCCAAACCCTGGCGTGAGCTGGATGTAGCCAGGAGGAGAATTTCCCGCTTAGAGGGCTAGGCTCGAGCAGCTTATTACTCTGTTGCATCGGGACAAGTGCAGCAGAGGGTGGTTAACCGATATGCAAGCCGCAAGCCCATCATAATAGACTCATTTATGCTGCTCTTAAAACATGTTGTTGCCCTTCGAGCTGTAGAACTTTATAGCAGTATTAACTTTACATTCGAGTTGTTATTGTTGTTTAATGCCCACAATGAGTAAGTTTACTCTTTTGTGTGCCCTGAAATGGGCATTTAGTGGTGGGTTGTAGTAGATTTCCTCACATCCAGAGCGTGTCGATGAAGGTGACTGCGATCCCCCAGATGGTTGTGCTATGCTTGGCTTCATCTACCCGCTGGGTGGTTACAGTTTGTCATTCAGTTCCCCAGGACTTACATAGGTGGGGTGGTCACTTCCCTCAAATGAAGTCTATAACACTTGATCACAAACAGTAGTCTGGCATAGGACCATGCACATCTGGTGTTTCTAACAACATTTCTAGATAGTATTACAGAAAGATCCTCAAAATACCCTGGACAGAGAAAAAAACAAATGTAGACATTCGGAAAGAGTTGAGCATAGAGGAGAACTGGTTTATCAATTCTATTTTGGCTAGAAAATGCAAATACTTTGGTCACATCAAGAGACACAACGGTCTTGAGAGAACGGTGATGGAAGGTTTGATGCCAGGCAAAAGAGGAAGGGGTAGACCAAGAAGACGATGGCACCAAGATATCCAGGAATGCCTGGGTATGACTGTGGCAGAGGCTGGAGTTTTGGCAAGAGAACGAGTTTCTTTCAGACAGACTGTGATGGGAGCGACGTTCTACAAAGGACATGCTACATGATGATGAGATAGTATTAAAAATAATTGCTCCAGTGTTAGCGGGGGCCTGAAATGGGAGTGAAGAATAGTGACACTGTAACCTGTACGGCATGTCGCATGTGGTGACTAAGGAGGGTGGGCATAGGACTGGCTACCTCATCTTGTACACATTTTAACCCACAACAGATTTTGGACAGGTCAACACTTGTTGGCTTAGCATGCATTTGTTGAAGACTGATGATCTGCAGGGAGCTGAAAAGGTTTTGAATGATTAATTGATTAAAAATAATCCTCTTTATTCCTGCGATGATATAAACAAACTATACAGAAGAGAACAGAGACTTGCCTTTCTTCTTCTTCGTTCGTTCTCAGTCTCCAGTTACGAAGCCCTGAAAAGGGCTTTGCAAGTAGCAGGATGTTGTCTGGAGAACAATATGCGTTGTGCCGTAGTTTACAGCTTGACTGCCATATTTCGGTCTGACACATCCAACTTCAGCAGACATATTTGAGTACCGGGTTAGTCTTCTCCTTAACCAGTCTGCTCTGTTGCAGCCTGTTATCCAGGATCACCATGTAAAGGTGTAGAAGGGTCATGGCAGCTCTGGTTTGCTGGCACTGATGCTAGCAGTCAGCTATGGGTCGCTGATCACAACAGCTCATGAACAGCTCAGCAAATTGGTCAAACTCATCTTTCAATAGCCCCCTTAAACCACATCCTCCTGAGTAGACACTGCTTTCACCCTGGTGACACAGTTAGACACCTAGTCATTGAGTGCAAAGTGCTTGCAGACATAAGGAGAATATTCTTACAAGGGCCAATACACTATTCAGCACAGTGAACAATTGAAGAAGACCTGTATTTATATAAAAATGATATTGGGCTGCCAAGAGCCTGCATGTTTCGCAGCAACTGGATAGCAACAACAACAACAACCCGCTAACTATCACTCCTTAACAACAGAATATGAAGAAGGTGTCAATAGAAACAAAGGAATTAACCGTGACAAACCTGCCAGAATATAAAGGCCCAAGGTCCATGTACCTTTTGCAAGGTTTTCAAGATGTCTTCCTCTGTGAGACTGCCGGTTAAATGTTTAAATAAAACTTGTGTGTCATTTTCGTGTTCCTCTACCTGTGTTAGAATGAAACAAAGATACATGAATCCATCCACTTCTTCTTCTTCTGCGTTCGTTCTCAATCTCCCACTAGCAAGCCCTGAACAGGGCTTTGCAAGCAGCAGGATGTAGTCCGAAGAATGGAATGCGTTGTGTCGCTAGTTTACAGCTTAACTGCGATATTTGCACATTTCGGTCCGACACATCCGTCTTGGACAGAGAATCCATCCTTAATGTGCACTACATGTTGCAGAGCAAAGAACCAACACTTCTTTTGATTTACCATAACCAGCTTTTAGGGAATCCTGAAGTGTATCGTGCTGTAGTGTTATCCACTCTGCTGCATGCCTGCAAAACATGGACAGTGTATAGCAGACATGCCAGACAGCTAAATCATTTTTACATGAGATGCATGCATATACTGCTCAAGATTGGGTGGCTGGACAAAGTGCCTAGCTTTGAGCTTCTTAGTAAGGCTATCATGTGGATCATCCATACGAGTCTGCAAAATGCAGAGATAAGCTGGACGGGACATGTTCGCATGCGTGATGAGCACATCCCCAAGCAGCTGTTACACGGTGAGCTAAGAACATCACTTCTTTCCAGACTTGCAAGTTTGACGACAGTCAGATGCTGCCTTTCAACACTTCTTTCCAGACTTGCAAGTTTGACCACAGTATGATGCTGAGTGCAAACATCTAGGTCTACTTCCACGTTGAGGTGGCTATCTGGGATCTCTTTGATTAGGGCATAATCGCCCTGACTCTCAATCCTTGATTTGGGTGGTGCAAAAGAGTTGGTTATGGCACAAGTGAATAGCAGACATAGATGTCTTGGACTTTCGAGAACTTGTGTTCTACTGTTCTAGCCTAGCTGGAGTTTGCAGGAATGAAAGAGCTGACATCATGTCCAGGGGCACTTGCAATAGATAAAAGAGATCAACTTTGGCCTTTTGGATGAAGACCCTGTGATAATTGAACCAGCTATGCAGATTACAAAATTTTGAAATTCTACACAGGTCCAGCAGAGAGGGGTGCTTGACAGGACAGACCGGTATTGTGTACAACCAGCAAAGCTACAGAAACCATTAGTATCTACACTCTTCACTATTTGTCAAGAGGGATTGAGCACCTATGGGTCTGCTCATAGTTCAATGACATCAATTCTTTAAAGAACAGAATATCTAGGTCTAATAAATGACCAAAGAATGATCATTCTCACAAGGTTTTTAACTCTTTCACTCAGGCTTGGCACACAAGGTTTTTAACTCTTTCACTCAGGCTTGGCACACAAGGATTGAACTCATTTACTCAGGCTTTGCACACAAAGTTCTAATTCATTCACTCAGGGTTGGCACATACAGTTTATAACTCTTTCACTCGGCATGGCATAAAATGTTTTAAACACTGACAGTTGGCACACACAGTTTTCAACTCATTCACTCATGGTTGGCACACAATGTTTTTAACTCATTCACTCATGGTTGGCGCACAAGGTTTTTAATTCATTTACTCAGGGTTGGCACACAATGTTTTTTTATAACATTAACCATTAGATAAGTTGGCACAAGTCATACATACATGTGATATCATCATCATCATCAAAACCTTTCAGCTACCTATGGCAAGGTAGAGATAGCACATAGCAGAGTGCTGTTGGGGATGAAGTGTTAGAGACTTCATTGTACGAGGCCACAGCTTGTTTATGAGGTAGAGTTGCTAGTTTCCTCTTCACTACTTTTCCTTCAATAACAAGTAAACCAGGTACCAATTTACATCTGTGTCAACTGGAGTGTGCCATTAACAGGAGTCCAACCTCATACCTTTCACATAAATATAGAAAGCTCTATGACTACATGAATCAGACTTGAAGAATACTTCTTCTTCTTCATCGTTCTCAAATTCCGACTTCAGCAGGTATTTTTGGGTACCGGGTTAGTCTTCCGACTTCGATCACTTCTCCTTAGCCAGTATGCCCTGTTGCAGCCTGTTATCCAGGATTACTGCCTAGAGGTGAAGAAGCATCTTTTCAGTTCTAGTTCGCTGGCCCTGATGCTAGCAGTCAGCTTTGGGTCGCTGCAGCTCATGCACTGCTCAGCATCTTGATTCCTGAAGAATACAACAGAGTGACTGAACTGGCAGCAGCCAGCGACTCATAATTGGCTGCTTGCATTAGGGTCAGCGAACCAGAGCTGGCCAAGACCCTATTCTGCTTCCAAGTGGTGGTCCTGGACAAGACCCTATTCTGCTTCCAAGTGGTGGTCCTGGACAACTCCCTATTCTGCTTCCAAGTGGTGGCCCTGGACAAGACCCTATTCTGCTTCCAAGTGGTGGTCCTGGACAAGACCCTATTCTGCTTCCAAGTGGTGGCCCTGGACAAGACCCTATTCTGCTTCCAAGTGGTGGTCCTGGACAACTCCCTATTCTGCTTCCAAGTGGTGGCCCTGGACAAGACCCTATTCTGCTTCCAAGTGGTGGTCCTGGACAAGACCCTATTCTGCTTCCAAGTGGTGGCCCTGGACAAGACCCTATTCTGCTTCCAAGTGGTGGTCCTGGACAACTCCCTATTCTGCTTCCAAGTAGTGGCCCTGGACAAGACTCTATTCTGCTTCCAAGTGGTGGTCCTGGCCAAGACCCTATTCTGCTTCCAAGTGGTGGCCCTGGATACAAGGTAGAACTGCCATGCAACCTGGCAGAGAATAGGGATTGACGAGGAAGTACAAAACCCTGTCCATAAAATGCTGCAGTGAAACTGGTTGTGTCGGGTCAAAAGGTGCAGATATTGCAAGCTTCGCTGCAAGCTATGACAAAACGTAACAAAGCTTCATTTTCACGATGAACTCAGAAGGATCCAAGAAATATTGTTCACACCTGAATGCCGTCAAAGATTTCCCCATTCCACATAAGCGCATTTCCTTTTACATCCGTCACAGGCTGCGGTGTAATGTGGCCTCGAAGATGAAGAACACAACCTTGCATATATCCATCAAGGCTTTCAGAAAGCGTGAAAGCATGTCTGGTGAAGACATCTGGACCTCGACGGTGCAGCAAAGGGTCAGCAAATAATGTATTCTAATAGACAAAAGATGTAACGTTTTAACAAATTTATTTGTTTAACATACATTTTAGCAAGCTTATTTAAATATTGTAATAACAAAGAAAATTGAAAACATGCAGGCATGTCCACCTTCCTAGCATATGTGAGCCAGACTATAACATGTTTTTTTCTAAAAATAACCACCTACAAGAACAAAAGAGCACAGCTACAAATTAATTAAAGAAAGGTCCAGATTATTATTAGGAAATATTTTTTTTAGTCAGAGAGTGATGAATACTGCAGGAAATAGTGGACGTAGTTAATGCATTCAAGAATAAATTGGATGCGCATAGTTTTTAGATCAAAGAAATGTAAAAGAAACTGGTTATATAAAGACTCTGCAGAGTATTCTAAACCAGTATAAAGATGCTAAGTTAAGATGGCACTTTTAAAATATATCTGTGCGCCACTTCACTTAGTCGATCCTATTCTAGCCTGGGATGTAGAGGTTTCTTTCTATAATGTTTAGAGACAAACAGAGGATTGACCTGTTGTGTCTTTCCATGGTGGAAGGGCTACCTCCTTTTAGCCCTGATGAGAGGAACCTTTTTGGTTCACTACTGTTTATTGGGTATTGACAGTAAACCTCCTAAAAGAAGACCACTCAGCTAACGCGCCTGGAGGAGGTCCTACCATATGGTTCATCTACTTCTTCTGGTATCTATATTTATTTGACCCAAAACTCTTTCGTTTATGTTAATATAAAAATAAAATTTAAGTAATGTCATATATATACAAAATGAGCAAGTAGATTAACAGTAAAACATGCATGTCATGACAGCTTTATTATTTTATGTTTATTTTCAATAATGTAAATTTTACAAATTAAGGTAGCTTTATGAATAAAATTAGTCTAAGATCAGATACATTCATTGGGATGATTGGTGAAACATCTTTATTTTCAATTAGTCCATCTGTAACAGATCTTAGGTGTACAGACAATATATAGGTAGGAGCTTAGACAACCATTTATTTCTTTCTTCTTCGTGGGATTTCAGTCAGTGCAGCTGAACTCAGTCCCGCCAGAATTTGAGCAACCAAATTGAACCACGACGTAAGTTACAGGCCAAATGTCAACACCTGAAATGATAGTAGTTGGAGACAAGTAGACTTATTTCCACAGACAAACCCGTGTCGTCTGGGAACCACACAAATAGGATGGGGGATAATGGCAAGCAGACGGACAAAAATGCGCGCAGTTTTGGAAATCACGTGATCTGGGAGGCAGACCAAATATAAGTCACGGTGTAGAGAGACGTGAAGATCATCACTTGAGAAGACATTCGAAAGAGACGCTCAGTGGAGTGTAGGCGGCGGAGAGAAAAGACTTGACTTCAGAGATGACATGACATAGACACAGAGAGAGAACATTTCACTTCAATCATTACATGAGAAGAGATTTGAAAGAGACGCTCAGTAGAGTGTAGGCGGCGGGAGAGAAAAGACTTCAGAGATTAGATGCGAACACTTTCAAGAGAAACGCTCAGTGGCGAGCAGGTAACAGAGTGAGGCAGATTTGAGTTGAGAACCACAGAGAGAGAACATTTCACATCAGAGACAGAGAAAGAATATTTCACTTCAGAGACAGAGGTACTTTGGAAAGAGACACTCAGTGGAGAGCAGGCGATGAAGATATGCAGTTGTGGCAGATTTGAGTTGATATTTAGGGAGAGGTAGTTGAGATAGACATGCAGCAAGCAAGGTAACTACCCTCATATTATGTAATGGCCGTGATTACAAGTAGTCAGTAGCATATAGAGGCAGTCTTCCAGTCGTTCCATTCCTTATATTGACGCAGTCCCACTGATCACATCGACATCCCCTTGATCATGTGAATGTAAGTGTCAATCGCAGTTAGAGGTAGTTTAACAGTGATCCCATGGATAATATTTCATGCAGTCTATCCTGACCACGTTGATCTACCGCCAACAAAGAACAACAAGACTATAGACGTAATACTTGGGTTCAGACCCTATGAACTTTACCATCAGCAGCAATCCGCAACCAAGTTCGATTGCAGCAGGCCAGATCAGCAGACCACATTAGGAGAGCAGATCAGCAGACCAGATTAAGAGAATAGGGTATTGTGATGTATAAATGGTGAGAGAAAAAGTTAAAGTTTTTAGAGAGTTTATAGTGTTACTTGAACTCGTTTAGAGTAAGTGTACAATGCAATAGAATAGAGCAGACCACTTTACCGTCTGCGACAGAGTTCCATCAAATCAATTGGCTCTGGTACACATCTTGCAGAGAAGGTGGTTACAGAAAACGTAACAGTATTTATGTAGCTGGCGGGTCAGATTCATTGACATTTTTAAAAAGTCTTTGCAGGTCAGATGGTCAGATAAAATCAGGGTGGGGTAGGTCGGATGAGGCCCGCGATCGTATGTTGCAATATATCTATATTAACAGATTTATAACGCATACAAATTATTGGTACACATTTGTGTCTCTCGCAAAGACTCAAGGAAATGTAAAACCTACATATTAACTTTTACAGGTTGGAATTTTTTACCTGTCTTTTTTTTTTAACAAACACATTTCACTGGTTTCACAAATGTAGATATACTTACTTAGTCGCCCCTCTTCTACCATGAGGTGTAGGGGTTTGCCAAAGAGAACGCCACACTGCTCTATCCGCTGTCTTTTTCCTGGCCTCTTTCCAATCCAACCATCTATCACTTAGGGACTGTCGTATGTTGTCTTCCCAACGTACTTTGGGACGTCCTCGAGGTCTGCGTCCTTGACTTTTTATCTCCCATGGCCGCTTTGGTATCCGATCTTCTTCCATTCTACAGACATGGCCAAACCACTGTAGTTGGGAATGCTCCACTTGTGTATGCAGGGGATGAACTTCAAGATTGCTACGTATTGTCTGGTTACGGATCTTGTCCCTTTTCGTCACCTTTCTTAGGTACCTCATTTCTAAAGTTTGTAGTTGCCTTTCTTGGGCTGTAGTCATTGCCCATGACTCACATCCATATGTCAGGACAGGCACATAGGTCGAGCGGTATACATACATCTTTGTTTTCCTGCTTATTTCTCTTCTGCTGAGGAAACCTCTGTTTATTGCATGGAAAAGTCTACCTGCTGCTGCCCTTTGTGCAGTTAACTCCTCTTTGATTCCTCCCCTGCTGTCTATTACCACTCCTAGATATTTAAAGTTGCTGACCTGCCCCAGTGCTCATGTTCCCAGGGTTATCTGATATCTCTTTTCATTTCTGGCGATCACCATGGTTTTTGTTTTGGAGTTGCTGATGTGCATTCCTCTCTTCTTCAACTCTTCTTCCCAGACCTGCAAGTTGATCTGGAGATGTATTTTGGTTTTCGTGATCAGGGCCACATCATCTGCAAATGCTAGTTCTGATATGTAACTTGGTCTCATCTTCCAGTACCCTACTTCATACTTTTTTGTCCTTTCCTTGCAGGCTTTGATGACTTCATCCATGAGGAGTATGAAAAGGTACGGTGATCGAATGTAAATATAATGACTTACTTCCCTTACCCTATAACATTGAATAAAATCCTGAAATGCTGATAATACTAATTTTGTTCCAGGTGCAGTTAGCGATATTAACATTCTTCTGGTGTCAAGAGGTTTCTTGGAAAAGTAATAAGACCGTTCTTTCGGAGCTAATATATTTCAAACTCATACAAATTACCCGTACAGATATGTGTCTTTCCCAAAACTGACAAGAGATGTAACTTTATTATGACATGATCCATTTAGTTGTCTATAAATGAGAATCTGACTATGGGGGAACTGAGATGCTAGTCCAGACAGGCACACAATCCTAACCAGGGCGTCATGCCAAGCACAATATACTGATCAAGACCAATCTCTCTTCCATGTAGCGTTCGCTGGAAAAAGTCTGTTTTTCAGGGAGTTTGGCTGATGAAATGTGGATCGACATGATTCCAGTAGTAGTGAGCGACACGCAGATGAAGCCAGTCCACCTTCATCAGTATGCTTGGAATATGAGGAATGTTGCTACAACCTGCCACTTAATGCCCTTTTCAGAGTGCAAAAATGAGTAAACACACTCATTAAGGGCATTAAGTAAAAACAACTGTAATGAAGGAAGCAGCAACAACTGTAATGAAGGAAGCAACAACAACTGTAATGAAGGAAGCAACAACAACTGTAATGAAGGAAGCAACAACAACTGTAATGAAGGAAGCAACAACAACTGTAATGAAGGAAGCAACAACAACTGTAATGAAGGAAGCAACAACAACTGTAATGAAGGAAGCAACAACAACTGTAACGAAGGAAGCAACAACAACTGTAACGAAGGAAGCAACAACAACTGTAACGAAGGAAGCAACAACAACTGTAACGAAGGAAGCAACAACAACTGTAATGAAGGAAGCAACAACAACTGTAATGAAGGAAGCAACAACAACTGTAACGAAGGAAGCAACAACAACTGTAACGAAGGAAGCAACAACAACTGTAACGAAGGAAGCAACAACAACTGTAACGAAGGCGGCTCTTCACACACAGCCTGTCTTAGAAAGATTAATAGAATTTCTGGCCAAAGACCCTCATCAACCAAGAACCGCTTGTCCGGAACAATAAAAAAGTGATCCACACCATCATTAGAACATGGTATGGCCCCAACAGCGAAGGGAAAAGAAAGGTTGGTCTAAGAGCACTTGGTGGCAAACTATAGAAGCCAAAATATAAATCTTGAATCAGAGCTAGGACACCATACAATGGATGGATGCAGACCGGGTGAAGGGGAGGGAGTTTGTTGCTGCCCTTAATGTCACCAAACATGATTGTCAATGACTGCTTTGGCAGTCACTGACAAAGTATCTAAGAAGAGAAGATGGAGAATAGTGAGGAAGGGAGCCGATGAAATTCCCAATGCCCAAAAAGGAAAAAAAAATGTATAATGAAGATTTTTTACACATTATCTTCAATTTGTTTGCTACAAATCTGTGCTTGTTATTACATCTGGTCACATAGCATGAAGCATGCAATGAAAGCATTAGTAAATACTAAAAACAGACTACTAAGGAAAAGCCTGAAGAATCTGGCCAGAAAAATACACAGTAAATATACAGATATTTTTGAAGTTGAAATAAAAAAAGTGTGAAGTACTCATTCCAGAACCATGGATACGGAGCCAGGACCGGTTCAAAATAATCTTGGAGGTTCCAGGGATAATGAAGAAAAGAGAGCAGTCATTAGCAGATCAAAAATTAGCAGATCAAAAAAATCCATGTTCTACAAAGGTGACATAGATAATTATTCCATACATGCAGCAGAGACCTGTACCAATTTCAGAGCTGAAGCAACAGTTGTTCATGCAGCAACTGAGATTCTTATCAGCCAGAACACAACCACAAGAAAAACAGTCACTCTAACAGACTCCAGGAGCATACTCTGAGCAATCTCAAGACCCAAACAAGATACTCATACAAAATAAAATACATTGGATTTCTGTCTCAAAAAATAAATTTAGTCCTACATTGGTTTCTGGCCCACTGTGGAATCCTTTGAAATGAAAAAGCTTGGAACAACTGGAAGTGGTAGTACGCACTAACCATCCACCGAGCTATAAAGAAGAAACGGCACTCATCAAACGATCGTAGAAGACGAAATAAAGAGACTAGCATGAAGGATACAAACCAGAAAATGAGAGCATAGACAATTTTGGCAGACAAAGATCTTCACTCAGAACGGGACATTGCAGACTCAAGGCCCACCTCCACAGAATGGGTATCAGAGAAACTGCCACATTCGCTTGTGAAGCACCCAAGCAAATATCAAAACATATCCCGCAGGACTGCCCTACTTATACAGACCAAAGAGAGGCAGTCTGGCCCGGGGAACGAACATACTTGACAAGCTGTGGGGGATCGGCGAAGACCTGAAACGCACTTTCTCCTTTGTGAACCTCACCGGACTTGAAGCATAGTTGATTGAAGAAGAAAGAGGCATGTAGTCTGGATATCAATATATCCAAACTAGGTTTTACAATAGCAAATGAAATTACAAAAAAACTGCATTTTGATCTTTCCTCATAGGATTCAGTATATAGAAAAGGCAGTCCCTTAGCAGACTCTGCTATTGGGAATCTTCTTCTTCTTCTTCTTCTGCGTTTGTTCTCAATCTCCCACTACCAAACCCTGAAAGGGCTTAAGTAGCAGAATGTAGTCCAGAGAACAGAATGCGTTGTGTCGTAGTTTACAGCTTGACTGCAGTATTTGCACCTTTCGGTCCAACACATGGGACTTTAGCAAGCATTTTTTGAGTACCGGGTTAGCATTCCCTCTTCGATCCCTTCTCCTTAGCCAGTCTGCCCTGCTGCAGCCTGTTATCCAGGATCACCGCGTGGAGGTGTAGAAGGATCTTGGCAGCTCTGGTTCACAGGCCCTGACGCTAGCAGTCAGCTATGGGTCGCTGACCACTGCAGCTCATGCGCTGCTCAGCGTCTTGATCCCTGCTATTGGGAATGAAGTGTAAGAGATTTTCTTGCATGACATCATAGCTTATTTTCGGCCTTAGCAGCAAATCAGGTACCTACGTGTATTTACAGATTCTTTTACTGGAGTGTGCAGGTATTGTAAGTTGAACCCTGCACATTTGCCATGAAAAGTGAGTATTTTACCACTGCGCAAATTTGAAGCAAACATTTTTTAATTTGTATACCCTTCCCCCATCCAGCTTATTACAGGGGCCCAAAAGGGGAGCAAAGAATAGTTACACTGTAACCTGCCAGGAATGCTATAAGAGACTACAAAAGGAGGGTTTAAGGATGGAGTCAGCAACACCATCCTGCAGAAATTATAGACTACAAGAATAAGTAAAAAAATAAGACCTATAAATCACATGTAGAAGATGAGAGACTAAGTAAGTAGCCTATGTAGCTAGATGGAGAGAGAATGTTGTGATGGATGGAACACACACTCATGTAAAAACTAGAGAATATATCTAGACATAATATGAAATGGAATTCACAGGGAAATAGGAATGTCTAAGAACACTTTGTGAGGAATAGTGGAGTCTCATGCAAGGAGCTCAAGAAGCTGGTTCAAAGAATGAATTAGCAGACTGCAACTGTCGCAGCACCCTGATCCTATTGAATCTGAAGAAATGATAATGAATGAATCAATGTTCATGAAACATGTTTTCAAATGTAGCAATTACAGAAAATTAAGTGCATGCGATATATAAACTGTTTCATCCATTATGACCCAGTCATCCTCAATGGAAAAATCTTCAAAGATGTATAAGAAAACTGCTAGCTTGGGCAACCCTAAACATGCAGAATAGTCTAGATATAGAACAAATAAGGTGGTCTTAGCATCCATCCAGACAGCCAAGAATAGTTATCGGAATCGGTTGTGCTCTCTGCAATGTGCTATACTGCAGAAACATGGACACTTACAGAAGAAATGGAGAACACACTATCAGTAATGATGATGAGTGATACAGTTGTTCATGCAAATAAAGCAAAACTTAGGTGAGCAGGCCACATGCACAAGAAGGATGAAAGTTAGAGCACGTCAACAGCAGTCGGGTAGCTCAGTGGCGGAAGAGATTACCAATTAGTTAGGCAGACGCCCATGGACTCCAATAAAATATTAATGATATGCCAAAGGGAAAGCCTATTACCCACTGGGCCTTCACAACTCAAGATAGAGATCTCAGGAGATGAATTTGGGACCAACGATACAACCCAACCGTTGCTGAGGAATGGGTCATCATATATGCAGTTTATCAAGATTAGTTTAATAAATTCAAAATGGATGAACAGAGCCAGAGAGTGGTCTTCATCACTCATGGTGGACAAACATCATCAACATATCAAGAGTCACATAGATAGCACTTACTGCCATTGTGGATGAAGTGCTTAGAGACTTACACAATACTAACTTTCAGTTTGCTGTGAGATGGAGTAACCTGTTACCTCGCTCTTTTAACAGGCTGTCTTGCAGTCTGAGTCCCTAACACTAAAAGTAACAATAAAGAAAAGCAGGTTTCAGTTTACAGCTGGATATGTCGACGCACATTAATTCATGGGGGCGAATCCAGTATTGCTGCTGCGAGAAGCAAGCCATGTACTGATCTGACCACTTTGCCCCACAACACAATTAACACAGCACATGATCATGGCAATCATGATGAATTCATTGTATTGTCATGCATATTCTCGGTCCTGTAATTAGATCGATGCATAAATTGTGAATTTACTAAGTTGTTAACTTAACTTAACGTCTTTATACTGGTTTAGAAGACCCTGCAGAGTCTGTATACAACCAGTTACATTTACATCACCTTGCTCTAAAATCTATGCGCATCCAGTTTATTCTTAAACGCATTAACTGTCCCTGCCTCCACCACCTCCCCTGGCAATGCATTCCAAGCAGACACCACTCTCTGACTAAAAAAATATTTCCTAATATCTAACCTGGACCTCTCTTTAATCAGCTTGTAGCTATGCCCTCGTGTTATTGTAGGTGGCTGTATTTTAAAAAACTTGTTATAGTCTAATTTATCGATTCCTCTGATCATCTTATAAACCTGTATTAAGTCACCACGAATTCTTCTCTCTTCGAGACACTGTAGGCCCGTTTTTCTGAGTCGTTCCTCATAACAGTAATTCTGGAATCCAACTATCATCTTTGTCGCTCTTTTTTTGTATTCTTTCTAGCATGTTTATGTCCCCTCTATGATAAGGACTCCACACCTGTACACAGTACTCCAATCTAGGTCTAACTAAAGCTTTATACAGTTTGACGATCACTTCCTTGCTCCTATGTTTAATATTTCTTTTTATCATACCTAACATTGCATTTGCCTTTTTCACTGCTACCTTAACTTGCTCACTCACCTTTCCTGTATGATCTATTATAACCCCTAGGTCCCTTTCCTTATCTATCTTTCTAATATTGTTTTCTCCCATTCTGTATTTATGTTCCATATTGGATCTACCCATGTGGATGACTGTACATTTATCTACATTAAACTCCATTTGCCAGCTTACAGACCATTCTCGAATTTTATCTAGATCCGACATCAATATATCCACTTCCGCTTTAGATGAGACACTACTGCATAGTTTTGTGTCATCAGCAAATTTTGCAATCATGGATCTCATATCAATGTCCAAATCATTTATATATATCAAGAACAAAATTGGTCCCAAAACCGAGCCCTGTGGCACACCACTTTTCACTTCACTCCACTCAGAGTACTCCTTATTTATGCCCACCCTCTGCCTTCTTCCTGTTAACCAATTTTCAATCCATTTGGCAACTTCGCCACCTATTCCATGTGATTTTAACTTTCGAAATAATCTTTGATGAGGTACTCTATCAAAGGCCTTTGCAAAGTCTAGATAAATAACATCCACTGGCTCCCCTTTATCTATGATTTTAGTAACCTCCTCCATGAATTCTAATAGATTTGTTAAGCATGATCTCCCTCTAGTAAACCCATGCTGACTATTTCTAATTAGATTACATTTTTCTAAATGCATTACAATGTTTTCTTTGATTATTGACTCTAACAATTTACAGACTATGCTCGTTAAACTCACCGGTCTATAATTTGCCGGATCTGATTTTTTGCCTTTTTTGAATAAGGGGATCACTCCTGCATCTTTCCAATCCCGTGGAACAATCCCTTTTGTAAGTGATTGAGAACATAATATAGCCAATGGTTTTGCTAGTTGGTTTCTAATTTCATACAGCAATTTTGGGTGAATACCATCTTGACCTGGACATTTATTCACTTTCAACCCCTCCAATTTTTTTAAAACCATTTCCTCTGTAATACAGATTGATCTTAATCCCGCTGTATCCATGTCTCTTTGAAAAATATCTATAGGCTCTGGGATCTCGGAGCAGTCCTCCTTTGTGAAGACTGTGCCAAAGTACTGATTAAGCAGATTAGCAGCCTCCCTATTCTCACTTATTATTTTCCCTGTACTGTCTATGAGAGGGCCTACTTTGTCTTTCGTTCTTTGTTTATTTCTAACATAAGAAAAGAAGCTTTTACTGTCAGTCTTGATCCTCTGAGCAAGTTTTTTTTCAAAGTCTATTTTTGCTGTTTTATTCGCTTTCTGAGATATGTTCTGCTTGTCCAAATATTTTACATATGTTTCTTTTGATTTACCTGCCTCTATATATTTTTGCCATGCTTTATTTTTTGCTCTTCTACATTTCACTACAAATCTAGTTATCCACTTTTTACGCTTGGGGTTTACCTCCCTACATGGAACACATTCCTCTTTTAGCGTTTCTAGAACTGTTTTAAAACTTTCCCACTCCTGTTCAACATCTGTTCCTACAATAATATCTTTCCAGATTATGTGGTTCGCTGCCTCTTTCATCCTCTTAACATCTGTCTTAGAGTAGTCGTATGTTCGCGTGTTTATGTTTACTTCTTTCCCTGCAATAAGATCCCAACGGATGATTTGATGGTCACTTGAGCCAAACAGTTCCCCAACGGTAACGTTTTCAATCATATTTTCCTCTGTGGTAAAAACTAGGTCGAGTATGTTTTTGCCTCTGGTGGCTGCTTCTACATGTTGAATTAAAAAATTGTCAGTTATGCACGTAACAAAAGGTTTTGACTCTACAAGTGCTTCTGCCATATCCCATTTTATTTCTGGATAGTTGAAATCTCCCATTAATAATAATTTCCCTTTACTTGCCTTTGCTATGCTACTAATCAGCTCCTCATCTTCCTCTTTTTGACTTGATGGACATCTATAGCACACTCCAATCACTGTTTTTTCACCCCCACTTTCTATTTCTCCCCATACACTTTCATTTTTGTTACCACATGATAAATAATCTTTGATCGTTATATTAACAGAATTTATACAGTATAATAAAACGCCACCTCCCTTAGTCTTGTCTCCAATTATCCTATCTTTCCTTAACATTGTATATCCCTCAATTTCAAGTTCACTATCTGTAATCTCCTCAAATGTCCATGATTCTGTTAACCCTATTATATCTGGTTTTTCTTCTTCTACATACAGTTCCAATTCTTCTCTTTTATTTACTATGCTTCTCACATTTGCATAAAAACATTTTAGTTTGTAATTTTGTTGGTTTTCCTCTTTTTGCTTCTGCTTTATCATTTTAGTGTTTGCTTTTCTACTATGTATTTCACCCTTCCCTGACACCAAATTACCCCTTTGACTACATCCTCTATAGCACCCTATTGTAGGCCTATCTTTAGTCTCATACTTCATAGGCCTAACTAGTTTAAATTTCTAACACAATGATAGAACATATACTTTGCTACAACATGCTGTCCTATCTCATTTAGATGTAAACCTCCCCTATCTAACATTTTACTTTTGTCTACTTTAACATCAATAAATTCCATTCCCATGTCCGCACACATCACCTGTAACCTAAGGTTGATACCTATTATTTTGCTATCTAGATAGTTAAGGTGTTTGACTGTTTGTAACTATGTATTATCGTGTACAGTACAAATTTCTCGGTACTCAACGTTTCAAACTTACTATCAATGCATCGTGTTGTTTCTCTGATGTTGGATCCAGACATGGCGAATTTAGCTCCGGTGCTGTTTGTGATTTCCCTAACAATGAGCAAGTAAAGCATATTCCACACATATTAATATAATGATTATATTGTTTTACTTTTATATCTATTTAAAATGTGGAAATGGTAAAAGCATTCGATAAGTTGAAAACTACTGAAAAGCACAAACAATTTTCCGCGAATGACTGGGAATCTGAGTACGCGTTGTCAATCTCTGTTTACAACACATGAGATTTATCTAAATTATGTACTTCTTCAATGGATTGATTACTAACGGCAGCTAAAAAGGTTGAAAATTACAATCGACTTTTAATAAGAGAATAATTATTTCTCATCACATCAAAGGCGCCTCAGTCTCTATAGAACATGGGCATGGCGCCCTGTGAGTTTTGTCCAGCTCTGTCTCCTGTATTTCGACACTGTCTGCTATGGCTGTAGAGGTCGATCCCTGCAACAGATTGAACAACCATGCAGAGGAGGTAGGTTTGCCTGGTTGTTCCATCTTTTCAGTCTTTCTCTTTTCTCTGCAGCCAGAAGCTGAGAAGGCCTTTACTTTACGAGCGTCAGCATCCACCATGCCCAGTCCAACTGACTGTCTCCAGACAGCTGGATCCTGAGAAATTTGTTCCCATGCTGGGATGTCCCATGACTTCATGTCCCTCTTGCATACGTCCTTAAATCGCAGTGTGGGACGGCCGATTCTTCTAACTCCAATGGCTAGCTGTCCATAAAGGATATCTTTTGGCAGCCTTTTATCTACCATGCGATAAACATGTCCCAACCATCGAAGACTTCGCTGGATCAACAGCGAGTATATACTGTGAATGTTTGCTCTCTGTAAGACCGTATTATGTGGCACTCTCTCTTGCCACCCAATCCTCAATATACGCCGTAGGCACTTCACGTGAAATGTGTTGAGCCGCCGTTCCTGTTTAGTGTAAGTTCTCCAAGTCTCGCTTCCATACATTGAGAATTCCAATAACGCAGGTTTGATAGACTCGGACCTTGGTGTAGTGAGACAGTACAGTTTTCTCCCAGACTCTCTTCATCAGGCGGGCCATGACGGTACTCGCCCTGTCGAGCCTACTATCTCCTTCTAAAGCGAAAGAGTGTTGCTGATGGCAGACCCCAGATACGTGAAACTGTGGACGACCTCCAGAATGACGCCATCAATCTTTATGGAGATCGTAGTAGCAATATCCTGTGCGCCGACCTTTGTCTTTTCAGGGCTTATGGTGAGCCCAAACTGCTTGCATCCCTCGGCGAATCCGTCTCCCAGTCTCTGAAGGGCCTCCTCACTATTGGTCACTAGAACCGCATCATCCGCAAATAGCATCTCCCTAATGAGCACGGCCCCCACCTTGGTCCTCGTAGGTAGTCGGTACAGATTAAACACACACCCAGGGACGGCGTGGCCTAGTGGATAAGTGGCACGGCTCACAATCCGAAGGTGCTGTTTTCGATCCCCATCACAGCACCGGCCGTTACCCCGGGGAAGCAAACCCTTAGAAAATGCAGGAGGAAGCAGACCCTTACATAAAATGCATGCTGAAGTCGGATGCATTGGGCCGACAGGCGCAAAATAAAAACCACAGTGCAACGCACACCCGCCTTGCGGATTAGAGAAATAAGGCGAACGCAAAAAAAAAAAACAACAACCCACCCATCTGACCTGGTGTGCAGATAAACATCGTCCACAGATTGTGTCATAAGCGTAGGATAGGAGCATGTAGAAGTAGATACACATCCCTGCTTACCTTCACGGAAACAGACTTTGAAGATGATCCGTCGTATAGAACTGAACCCTTCATATTAGTGTGAAAAGAAATGATCACGCTACTCAGTTGGCGGGGGGGGGGGGGGGGGGGGAGGGGGGGCAGCCGATCTTCTCGAGGAGTTCGAATAAACCCTTTCTACTAACCAAGTCGATGCCTTGGTGAGGCATAGAAACATCATATATACATCGGCTGGTTCTGTTCTCTGCATGTCTCTTGGATTTGGCGAAGAGAGAAAATCATATAGGTTGTTGATTTACCTACTCTAAAGCCACACTGGGATTCTGGGTACACCCTGTCCGCGACCAGTCTCAACATGTTTAGTAACACGCGGGCGTGAACTTTGCATAGACCGATCAGGAACGAGATCTCTCTATAATTATTGCAGTCCCCGCGGTCACCTTTGTTTTTGTAAATAGTCACAATGATGGCGTCATGCATATCTTGGGGGACTGCGCCTTTCTCCCAGCAGAGACATAGAAGATCAAAAATCGGCTGAGCTAGTGCTCATTTCCCGCATTTGATGGCTTCGGGTGGGATACCATCTCCCTCTGGTGTTTTGCTGTTTGAGAGGTAGTTGATAACCTTATCATGCTCATTCAGAGTAGTTGGTCTGTCGACTTCCTCCATAATGGGCAGGACCTGTAGACTGCACAACGCCTCATCAATGACCACCGTTTCCCGTGAGTAGACCTCAGAGTAGTGCTCCACCCATCTGCTGGTCACAGTCAATGATTCTCGCACCTGTCAGATTTCAGGGTGTCAGCACTGCTCGCAAAAGGGCCCAGTACCATCTTTATTCCTCTATACATGCCCTGGATATTTCCCGCCTCTGCATTTAGCGGAATTTCATCACATATTTCCTGTCAGTACTCATTTGCGCATTGTCTAGCGGTTCGTTGATTGGTGCCTCGGCCCTCCAGGTGGCAGCAAACGTCCTCTCATTTGGGCCTTTTTTATCCTTGATGAAAGCTTTTCGTTTGACCTCAATTACTGGTTCCATTCTTACGGTATGTGCATTGAACTCGTTCTCCCATGCCAAACGTAGCTAATGCTGTGTTATAGATGTCACCTTTCATAACGTTCCACTTAGCTGTGACGTCACAGTCAGATCATTTTTTGAAGAGTAAGATTCAGGTCAGATACAAACCTCTCCACCTTGGAAGGGATCACCACCTGCGCTGTGCGGGAATGCCTCATCTGTTTGAAGCGGCATATTGTACGAAGTTCCAAGAGTACCCTGCCGCCAACAAGAGCAGGGTCGGAGTCACAGTCTGCAATGTGATAGCTTCTAGTGAAGAGGGCCATGTTTAGAGCTGAACGTCTGGTGATAATCAAGTTGATTTGATGCCATCGATGTTACCTTGGATGTTTCCATATATTTTATGTTTCGGCCTGCCCTTGAAGAAAGCATTTGTGACACATAGGATTTTTTGAGTGCACAGCTCCAGCAACCTATGACCATTGTCATTTACCCTGCCAATACCATGACGTCCAATGCCATGATATGTGGTCCCCACCTACTCTAGCATTTAAGTTGCCGAGAAGGATGAGTGCCTCTTCCCTGGTTCTGTTCTTGGTCATTTCCTCCAGCTGTCCATAGAATAGACCCTTCACTTCCTCCGGAGATGTCTGGGTTGGGGCATAGACGCTGAGGATATTAACAGGATTTGTAGCGGTGATGAGGCGAATGGCCAGTAACCTCTCAGAGCCCTCCAAAGGAGGATCGACTGAGGCCATAAGTATTTTTAATAGGAAAACCAACACGATGCTGTCGAGAAGCCTCAGGTTCACGACCCTTCCAGAAGAAAGGGTAGTTTTTCTCTCTTAGTGGGCCACTAAAGGCAAGTCCTGTTTCCTGTAGGGCAGCTATGTCCACATTCGATAGAGAGAGCTCCCTATCAATGATGGCTGTTTTACTGGCATCTCCAACCTCTCGAAGATCATCGGAGATGTCTGTAACGCACGTTCTATCTTGCAGATTGAAGAGCTGTAGTCTTCTTTTTATTTGTGTTTGGGGCAAATTAACACCCTATTGTCATGCGTACAATAAGCTCCATGCACCTACTGGAGGAGGTAGATGTTGACGAGTCGACACCCTACTGACCGGCGGCTGCCTGGCTGAGGCGGGTGATAATCGACCAATCGGATGGGATTATCATGTCCCTCGTCGAAGCTGACTCGTGGCGCCCCTTCGAGCCCGAATTTGGTGGGACTTATTACCCGTAGACTTCCAGCTTCCGTGTTGTGTCCTCTCGTAGCCATGCCCTCTCCCGAGGTTTCCACAAGTCAGTGGAGTCGTTGCCCACAGATGCTAGTTAATCGAGACATCCGATGATACTCGCATCGTCAGGACTAGCCAGCACTCCCTAACACTTGTGGGTTTAAAATCAGTTCCCCCTCTCCTAGGCGAACTGCCTGAACAGGCTAACGAGCTTCGTCTACTCGGGTTTAGAGTCAGAGTTTACCTTCTCTTAGGTTGGCTGCCAACCAATTATAATGAGCCCGATATTATATATATATACATAAGGAAAATCTTCGATTGCGTAAAACACAAGAAACTGTGGGAAAATCATGATAGATGTGGGGTTACCAGTACGTTCATCGTCATCAACAGTCCAGTAACATGAAAGGTCATTGTGGCACCAATACTGCAGATTGTTGGACCAGTTCCCGTCACTCTACTCGGTTTTGTGCTAGGATAATTGTTCTAGCTATGGACCTTCCCGTTCACTCTCTGATGCTGTCTTCCTATCTCTTTATTAGCCTCCCTCTCTTACGCTTCCCAGGCACAGTACATTGCAGGATCGCCTGGTCAACCCAGACGATCTTGAAACATACCCATACCATGTGAGCTTGCGTGCTTTAACCATAGCCAATAGGTCTTTAAATTGGCCGACCTCTCTCTTAACAGTGTTCCGAACTGCCTTATTCGTGATGGGGTCTAGATACGAAATGCAGAGGATTCAAAGTAGACATCTCATCTCCATAGCACAAATTCTTCGCTCTAGAACCGCTGACATAGTCCAAGTTTCGTACGAATGAAGGTACATGGAAGTGACAAGTGCATATATTAAACTCAATTTACAGGGGACGGCGTGGCCTAGTGGTTAAGTGGCACGGCTCACAACCAGAAGGTGCTGGGTTCGATCCCCATCACAGCACCGGCCGTTACCCCGGGGAAGCAAACCCTTATAAAATGCAGGAGGAAGCAGACCCTTACATAAAATGCATGCTGAAGTCGGATGCACTGGGCCGACAGGCGCAAAATAAAAACCACAGTGTAACGCACACACGCCTTGGGGAATAGATAAATAAGGCGAACGCAAAAAAAAAAAAAAAAAAAAAACAAACTCAATTTACATTTCAGGTTTATGCTTTTGTTCCCCCATAGCGACCTCAGTTTGGTCAGAGCAGCAATCAAAACTATAATAATTCGCAAACTAAATAACAACACTCATCCATAGGTGAGAATAAAGGATTAAACATTATAACTTCTACTATCTTCGAAATGTAATAACAAATGGATGAATGTCGCAAAATAGAAGTAAGAAACAGAATGGGGGAAGTTGTCATAATTATCGGAAGTTATATTCAAACAAATAATTTACAAATTAGGAGTGAGAGTGATCGGGTGTTATGTATGCTTGTCTTTAATTGTTGGTGTAGAAACGAGGACAATAAAAAACAGCTGGAGAAGAAAATGTATACATATGGAATGTTGATATATAGAAGAACGGAGGGCATCTAATCGAAATACAAATAAAAAGTATGGCTTGGCTTGGCTTCGATCGTTCTCAATCTCCCGCTAACAAACCCTGAAAGGGCTTAAGTAGCAGAATGTAGTCCAGAGAACGAAATGCGTTGTGTCGTAGTTTACAGCTTGACTGCGATATTTGCACCTTTCGGTCCAACACATCTGACTTCAGCAAGCATCTTTTGAGTACCGGGTTAGCATTCCCTCTTCGATCCCTTCTCCTTAGACAGTCTGCCCTACTGGAGCCTGTTATCCAGGATCGCCGAGCGGAGGTGTAGAAGGGTCTTGGTAGCTCTGGATCGCTGGCCCTGACGCTAGCAGTCAGCTATGGGTCGCTGACCACTGCAGCTCATGCGCTGCTCAGCATCTTGATCCCAAATAAAAAGTATAAGGGCTTCTAGGAGAAATTGTGATAACAAAGAGAAATCAATAAATCAATCAATCAAGCGATCAAGCTATCAGTAAATCAATCAATTAATCAAACCTCGTCACTCCTCTCAATGTATATGCCATTCACGACTCCTTGGCAGCATACACAGTCCAGTTCTGATCTTTTTTCCTCTCCCAAGGTGTAATTATTTAATTGTAGTTACTTATCACATTTTCTTTTTCAATTATATTTCGTCTCTCTGTCTATCTCTCACTTCCTTTGAGGAATCTTGTAAGAGCCTGCCTGGCTATGTTAGACTGTGCCTTCCGCAGCATACGTCATATCCAGCCCCATTTTCTTTGCTTAATTTGACGTTCCAGTGGATGTTGTTGGCTCCTTTCCCAAAGGTCTTCATTCCTCACCATGTCCTGCCACTTTATGAGGATTGTCCTTCGTAGACATCTGTAAATGAAGGACTAGAGCCTTTGCTGTATGGCCATGATCGGTCTCCAAGTTGCCGCTCAACATTGCGGCACTGGCTTGACACTGTCGTTGAATATTCTAACTTTAGTGTGAATCTTCATTCTCTAGATCTCCATTTGATGTTTAGTATCAGGAATGCTACTATTGCTTTTCCAATTCTGATCTTTACATCTGCATGTGTACCGTCTGACGTATCAAGTGTGATTATCAAATAGGTAAAGCTATCCAGGTCTTCCAACGGCTAAACATCCAGCATGATGATTTTCTCATTATTAATAGTGTTGTGTTTAAGGCGCTTGATTTTCTTCAAGTTTAAATTCAGTCCCGATTTCAATAATTGTTCTTTTACCCTATCACTTTTCTCGTACATATGACTATGACTATCTGACAAAAGTACCAGATCATCTGTGTAGTTCAGGTTCTCCAATTGTTAAAATAATGTCCACTGAATATAATTTATTTTTCCCTCGATTGATGTCTTCATTGTTCAATCTATAGCCAACAAGAACATGAAAGGCAAGCGCAGCATCCTTTCCTCACCCCTGTTTGCACCACGAAGCTATCAATCAGTGCTCCTTCATGTACCACTTTACTAACTTGATCTTCATAAATATTCTGAATGAGGGCCAAGGGGAGTTAATGAGCGAATCCAGAGTTAGACCATTTAGATACTTTGGTCACATACATAGATATAACACCTTGCTGAAAAGCATACGTGAAAAGAAAGATAGAGGACAATGGTAGCAGAGGTAAATTACGATATTAGTGTGAAAATAAGAAACAAAATTAGGCTAGAGAAGAACCTGACAGACTGTCATTCAAGACAAGAGGCAAAGGACGTTGGAGATTGCTTGTAGCAGACCTACGATATGAAGACGGTGATTGGACTGCACCAAGCTGAACGTTCACACACTTATATTCTTGTTGTGTAAAACTGCTAACTTAATTTGAACATTTTCTAATGAGATTTTATGTTCGATTTAACACTTTTGTTCGATTTTAAGTTGCCACATTATCTTTAGTCGGCAGAGCGTTCTTTGGATAGAAGATTTTTTCTATTCTTTTTCGACACCGTTGTGAAGACCGTTGTGACTTTGTATCGTAGTTTTACAGCGAGGCTGCATTTTTCGGCATCAACTGGCTTTTTATTTTGATTTCTGGATTTGCCTTTCCACTGCGACCCGTTATCTTTTAGACAAAATTCTCTAGTGCAGCCTATTTCCAGAGCAGCCTCTTGTAAACGGAAGAGGGTCTTGGTTAGTTCTGGTTCGCTGACCCTGATCCGAGCAGCCATCTATGAGTATCTGACAGCTGTCAGCTTATTCACTGTGTTGCAACTTGTGCTCCAACAGAAGACTCCCCAACTCAAGACGTTACACTCTCTACCATTAATCTCACACCAACCTTTCAGTTACGTTATTAGACAGTGTCGAAACACACCATTCTTCCATATGTCGTTTGTGTGACTGCTATGGACAAAGGTTTATAGAACCAGCTTCATGTCACACGGGCGGCGCCATATGTACTGATTCTCTTTCATTGCACACAGGCGCCCCCATAAACGCTCAGTCTCTTTCATTGCACCCGGGCGCCCCCATATGTGCTCAGCCTCTTTCATTGCACCCGGGCGCCCCCGTATGTGCTCAGTCTCTTTTATTGCACCCGGGCGCCCCCATATGTGCTCAGTCTCTTTCATTGCACTCGGACGTCCCCGTATGTGCTCAACCTCTTTCATTGCACCCGGGCGCCCCCATGTGCTCAGTCTCTTTTACTGATGAAAGTACCGGTGGCAGAGCACGAACAGCTTAGCTCCAGCGGCAACTTTGAAATTGTCCCTAAACTTCGTCGTGTACCCATTTATTGCTGGGTCAACGAGGGGAACTAAAATGCTAGTTATGTCAGGCACAACATACTGATCATAACGTCGAGTCAGAGACAGGTACAATACACTGGCCAAGACCACTTTCTCTCTTCCATGTAGCGTTCGCTAAAAACGGGCTGTTTTCAAGGCAGCATGGCTGAGGAGATGTAAATCGACGTGATCCTCGTAGTAGTGAGCGTCACGTAGATGAAGCAAAGCATAACTCAACCGTCTTCATCAGCACACTCGGGATGTGAGGAAAGCTACTACAACTCGTCACTTGACGTCCATTTCAGAGCGCACAAAAGAATAAACTTTCTCATTGTGGGCATTAAACGGCAAGAGCAATAACAACATAGCTGGCTCGACTGGAAGAAGCGTTGATACCATGAAAAAAACCGACACGCCAGGTCTGTCAAACTAAGCATAATGTGATTCGAACATGGTATGTTAGGATTATAACCCGAGCTCACAATCCCTAGACCACCGAATCCTCAATGTATCTACTTTTCAGTGTACCTCCTGACTTGCTCTTAGGCCCTTCTGTCTTGTATTATATTATATTAGATATTAGACAGAGCAGTGAATAAGCTGCAGCGGTCGGCGATCAAAAAGCTGATTGCTAGCTCCAGGACTAGCGAACCAGAGCTGCCAAGACCCTTCTACATCCCCACGCGGTAATCCAGGCTAACAGGTTGCAGCAGGACGGACTGTCCAAGGAGAAGGAATCGAAGAAAGAAGGTTAACCGATACCCAAAAATGCCCGCTGAAGTCGAAAGTGTTGGACCGAAATGTGCAAATATCGCAGTCAAGCTGTAAACTACAACGCAGTGCATTCCGTTCTCCGGACAACATCCTGATACTTGCAAAGTCCTTTGGGGGGGGGGGGGGGGGTCGGGGTGCTTTGGTAACTGGAGCTTGAGAACGAAGAAAATGAAGAAAAAAAAACAGAAGAAGAAGTATTAGATGCACGTGTGGCTGGTAAGATTGGAAACATTCACATATGTCAACAGCCAACTGACGGCGAGCTAGCTTTCATCCAGTAGAAGCAATACTTATGTAATCAATACTCTTGGTGTACAATCATGCATATCAAAAATCAACTAAATTGTGTGTTGGCTTGGATTCGTTCATTCTCAGTCTCCCACTACCAAACAGTGAAAGGGCTTAAGTAGCAGAATGTAGTCCAGAGAATGGAATGCGTTGTGTCGTAGTTTACAGCTTGACTGCGATATTTGCACCTTTCGGTCTAACACATCCGACTTCAGCAAGCATCTTTTGAGTACCTGGTTAGCATTTTCTCTTCGATCCCTTCTCCTTAGCCAGTCTGCCCTGCTACAGCTTGTTATCCACGATCAGCACGTGGAGGTGTAGAAGGGTCTTGGCAGCTTTGGTTCGCTGGCCCTGACGCTAGCAGTCAGCCATGAGTCGCTGACCATTGCAGCTCATGCGCTGCTCAGCATCTTGATCCCAAATTGTATTTAAACTCATTTTTATATTTTCTTTCTTGGAGTACCATGTTGAATTAATCTATTAATCATACCATTCCTACATCTGCCATCCATCTAGCCCTGAAAATTAGGACATTTTACTCGAAAAAATATGAACGAAGACAAGTTTCACTTTTTAAAGGACTTTTATTTTTCTTTTGTGAAATAGAAATCGAATACTTTTTTTTACATTTGGTTCAGTTTTTACATTTAAATTCAATTTAATAATGACATTTTAACAAAATAAATCAGAAATTATGGGAGGAAGAAAAGGATTGAGAATGAGAAATACTGAAGGAAGAAGAAAGAATAAAATGGAGTAAAATAAAAAATTATTTAATGTAAATTGCGTATCTCTAATTAATGAAATACCAGAATAAAAAAAAAAAAAGAAACAGCGAAATTTGCTGTTTAATTTATTTTAAAAACAGTTTTTACGAAAAAGGAGACAAAAAAAGAAAACACAAATGTTAAATTTACAGTATCTAATTACATGTTCAAATATTGTATGTGTTATATTTTGTGTTTCTGTGTGTATATGTAAGTTGAAGAGTTGTGTAGTGTGTATTCTCTGTTCATAAAATGCTTTGCTACTGCATGTCCAAATTAAATATTTAAATTCTGCTAAAAGTGTTAATAATCTTGTTTTGGGTGTTTCTGTCTGTTTTGGGGAAAGTGTTAAGCATAATTGCTCTATACATATTTACTTTCATTTGTGTGTGTTTGTTTATTGTCTGTCTAAGTGTTGTTAAAGTTTGGGATATGGATATACACTGATAAAATAAATGCTCTTCTGTTCCTTGAATATTTTGTCTGCAGAGTTTACACTTTGGCAGTCTGCATGCTATTTTACGTCGAAGTATTGTTATATTAAATAAAATAATGTATGTTACTTCTCTAGTTTTAGGCGATATTGTTAATGTGTGTAGATTACTGACTATGGTTGTATAATCTGTAATACAATAGTTGTATCCTCTTTTGGGATCAAGATGCTGAGCAGCGCATGAGCTGCAGTGGTCTGCGACCCATAGCTGACTGCTAGCGTCAGGGCCAGCGAACCATAGCTGCCAAGACCCTTCTACACCTCCACGCGGTGATCCTGGATAACAAGCTGCAGCAGGGCAGACTGGCTAAGGAGAAGGGATTGAAGAGGGAATGCTAAACCGGTACTCAAAAAATGTTTGCTGAAGTCGGATGTGTTGGACCGAAAGGTGCAAATATCGCAGCCAAGCTGTAAACTACGACACAACGCATTCTGTTCTCTGGACTACATTCCGCTACTTAAGCCCTTTCATGGTTTGGTAGTGGGAGATTGAGAAAGAACGAAGAAGAAGAAGAAGTATCCTCTTTTGATTCTATTTTTAAGGGATGGTTCTTGAGATTGCACCAAATGTTTTTATATAATTTTTGTTTCCTGTTTAAGTAGATGTTCATTACTTTGTATATGTTAATGCATTGTTGGTAGAAGGGGGGTAGACTCCCAAAGAAATGCGTCATATTGTTATTTAATTTACACGATTTACAAAGTCTGAGTCCCACGAAGTAGTGTGCTAGTGGGTACTCATTTGGGTCTGTAACTATTTCAGTTATATATTTAATTCTGAGGGTTTCGATTTTTGTTTCGATATGTTGTAAAGAAATTCCGCATATCTTTTTTTAAAATTCTTGTATTAATGTTAGAATTTTGATACTATACATTATATTTTTTAATGAGCGTGTTAATTTCTTTGATTTCTTTGCCTTTGATGGAAGGTTAAAGATTTTTTTTTCTTTTTTTTTTCGGTATTCGTCTTATTTCTCTATTTCACAAGGTTTTGCACTGTGGTTTTTGTTTTGCGCCTGTCGGTCCAGTGCATCCGTCTTCAGCATGAACGTTAAAGATGTTGGATACGTAAATTAATTTGGGGATGACAAACGTATTCATTATGACACTTCTTCTGAATATTGTCATGGCCTTAAATTTATATTTATCTAATCTATCTTTAATTTGTTCCCCTATTTTTTTGCCACATTTCTCTTTTTTATCTGAGGGTTTGCTGAGTAACCTAAGCCCTAAATTATTAATTGATTAGTTAGTTTTCTTTCCACTTGTGCTGTTGAGCGGCGTGGGGAGTTTACTTCGTCTATCCTGCGTCAAGTGCGCTGCGTCGCTCAATCACTTTAATGTCATCTATCCACTTGCCTACTTGTCCTGTAGCCAGATCTACCAGCACTGTAAGCAATCAGTGGAAGTTGATGAGGGTGCATTCTCATGTGATGACGAAACCAAACTTATTTTCTGCCTTGGAAATGTATTCAACACAAGACGTAGTGCCGACCATACTTTGAATGTCACCGTTCCATATTCTCTCTTCTGGTAACACTGATGCTCTTCCTCAAACACTTCATTTCACAAGTCGAAATTCTGCTCTCAATCGTCGTGTTTCCAAGCAGTGGGGACAGCTGATAAGTCACCGCAGATGCTTTCTGACAACTAGTGTCAATTTCCCTGTCGATCCTACCGTCTGCGGAACAAATATTGCCCAAATACTTGAACTCATGAACCTGTTGAACAGCAATAACATTTAGACTTATCTTGAGTGGTCCAATGAGTTCTACTGATCATTACAGAAGTGTCTGTTTTGTTCTCGATAATTCGCATAGTGTGTTTAGCACAGGTAGTCGCAAGCGCGTTCATGTGCTTTTGCCGTTTGTTTTCTTCGACTTTCAGCAAGCATTTTAATTTATGAACCTGTATTAATTAACTGAAAAGGGAAATCAGTTTTAGATTTCCACTTACTTATTCCAAGGTTTTTTTAAATTTAAGATATTTAATTTAGAACCACTCTGTTTGCCAAAGGTTGTGAAAGTATTGAGAATGTTTTGTATAGATATTTGAGTTGATGGCAAAAATATTGTGTTATCTACATAGGCTATAATTTTTTTCTCTTCCTGTCTCTGGTATATTACTTCCGTTAATGGTTTTATCTTGCCTAATTTTCTCTAAGGTTGGTTCTAATACTAAAACATATAATAATGGAGATAAAGGACAACCTTGTCTCACTGATCTAGTTAAATGTATGCTTTCTGTAAATGTATGGTTTGTTAGTAATTTGCTGATTTATTGTATACAATTCTACCCAGTTAGTAAAGTATTCCCCCATGTTATTTCTCTGTTATGTTTTGTGTAGGTATTCGTGTGAAAGCCTATCAAATGCTTTTTCTTGATCTATGGATAGTATTGCTGTCTGAAAGTTTTTATCATGTGCATATTGGATAATGTCCGTCAAGAAATGTGTGCGTATATTAATGTTTCTATTTTGTATGCAGCATTTTTAGTCTTCGTGTATTATGTGTTTCAGGCTTCTTTAGTCACCTTTTACGGCATGCTTGATGGAAACTGAGACGCTAGTCCAGTCAGGCACAACATACTGACCAGGACGTTGGGTCAGGGTTAGGCACAATACACTGACCAGGATCACAATCTTTCCATGTAGCGTTCACTGGAAACAGGCTGTTTTCAAGGCCGTCTGGCTGATCGATATATCCCCGTACTAGTGAGCGTCACGCAGATGAAGCCAAGTATAGCACAACCGCCTTGAGAACCGCGGTCCACCTTCATCAGCATGCTCAGGATGTGAGTAAAGCTACTACAACCACCACTTAACGTCCTCTTCAGGGCGCACAAAAGAGTAATCCTACTCATTGTGGACATTGAATAACAACAACAACAACAACAACAACGGGACGATGAGGCTAACGTCTGGTCAGGCAAAACACACTGACCAGAGAATGTTAGCCAGGGTCAGGAGAAATATACTGGCCAAGACCCTCACCTGACCTCCTCGTTGGTCGTCCTGGAAACGGGCTGTTGTCGAGCACAACAGTCTGGCTAACAAGGTGATGTAAGTCGACGTGATCCCCGTAGTAGTGAGCGACACGCAAATGAAGCCAAGCATAGCACAATCGCCTGGAGAGCCCTGGTCCACCTTCATCAACACGCTCGAAATGTGAGGAAATCTGCTGCAACCCGTCACTTAACGCCCTTTTTAAGGCGCACATAAGAGTAACCTACTCATTGTGGGCATTCGACGCAACAACAACAAAAACAACAACAACAAAAATATCAGCAACAACAAAAACAACAACAAAGACAGCAACAACAAAAATATCAGCAACAACAACAAAACAACAACAACAAAAACAACAACACCAATAACATCAACAGCAAAAAACAACAAGAACACACAAAAAACAACAATAACCGAAACATAAAAAAACAGCAAAAACAATGACAACAAAAACAATAACAACAAAAAGATTAACAACAACAACAAAATCATCAACAACAGCAACAACAACAACAACAAAAACAACAACATCAACAACAGCAACAACAAAAACAACAACAAAAACATCAACAACAACAAAAACATCAACAACAACACAAAAACATCAACAACAACAAAAACCAAAAACCCACAAAAACATCAACAACAAAAACAACAACAAAAACATCAACATCAACAAAAACATCAACAACCAAAAAAATATCAACAACAACAAGAACAACAAGAAAAACCCAAAAAAACAACAACAAAAAACAACAATAACAAAAACATTAATAACAAAAACAAGAACAACAAAAACAACAACACCAAAAACAACAACAAAAACAACAGCAAAAACAAGAACAACAACGGCAGGCGTCAAAGGATCAGTGTTTCTATTTGCTGTCAATCCGTGTGCATCTCATGCATGTTCTATTCCTTGATTTTCAGTACAAGGTCAGAGGTCAATGCGATCTACCCGAGTGTTCTCTGGGATCAGAAGAGGAAACTGAAGTCCTCAGATAAAAACTTTTTTTCAAATGATAATGGTGACACCTTCACTCATTTATCACAGATGATACGAACTAAACTATCGTAAATGTTTTACATATTTCACGAGACAGAAAACCAGGCAAGTGATCACTAGCCACCCCTTTTTATCAACAAACCTTCATGCTAGTTATCTGCGAACAAAGACCTTCGTCTTTAATTAAGAAACTCATTACAGATCAAGGGGCCAGTGTTCAATTAACGGACCAACTCATACGCCGGTGTCAAAGTTCACTTCCAGGACACGGCACAGGTCGTCCTAGACTAGAAAATAAGCCAAGGGGTCTTTAAACTCGTGGACCGCCCGCTAAGTGAGTGATCCGCAAACATTTTTTTAAAGGGCCGAACAGTAAATATTTAAGTCTTTGCGGGCAAAGAGGCAAACTCGAGAATATTTATGTAGATTGTGCCTACTTATATAACAAGAAAAAATAGGTTTTAACAAATTTATTTAACAGAATGTAACGTAATAATAATATTATTTATAGTAATTATAGTACAAATAATAATAAAACGTACACTGCAAATGTTTGAACTATGGAGAAGACCGAAATTGCTTTTTTGAAATAACATTTCACAAAATTTGGGTTTAAGGTTAGTTCTCATTATCATCAAAATTATTTGCAAATGTCCCTTTGTAAACGCTGTACTGAATTGAGATTTTACAAGAGGCTTGTCATAAATCTTGACCCTGACTATGAAGGAGTTGGAGGAACAAGTTTAAATTTGGCACATATGTAGCTCATTCAATTTGTACTAAACTTGAGAAGTGTGAATTTCCCTCCTCGACGGGTTTACCTGGTATGGTGCATAGTGCAACACACCTTATTGACAGAATCTGCTACTCTAACGGTTTGTCAGAAGAATGGAGAAATTAGAGACTAGAACTGTGATATAATTCTTGATTTTCGCAGGAAAAAACACGTACATAAATGTACAGGGAGATGGAATCAGTGTTTGAGGAATTATGTCCTTCGTATGCTTCTGTAAAACAAACTTGTGTAGGCAGTTTAAGTGTGGCTGTTCCCATGTTGCTGATCTTCCAAGATCAGGAAGACCATCCTCAGAGTGCAGCGATGAAAATACTGCAAGAGTGAACAAAATCATTGACCAAGATAGGAAAATGACATTTGCAGAGATATCTAGGTCAGCAAAACTGAATGAGAGTACAGTTTTACAATTTTACACAACAGACTGAACACGAGAAAAGTGTATGCTGCTAGATCCTGCATCTGCTGACATGTGAACAGAATCAAACGAGGGTTGATTGCTGTGGCCAGTTGCTCAAAATGTGTCGATCGAAAAACATGTTGCCGACCATGGTGACAGTAGATGAGAGAGATTGGTTTACCATTATGATTCAGAATCCAAAATTTCCAGCATGCAGTTGAAAACTCCGGGCTCACCAACATTTGTCAAGCCAAGAGCACAGAAATCTGCAAGAAAAGTGATGCTGACTGTCAATGGTGCCATATTGAAAGATTACCTGCCTCATGGCAACACGCTTAATGGGCAATATCATTCAGATCTCCTTACCAAACTAAAAATGTCTGTAACCAGAAAATGAGGGATAATGCGCACTCCAATTCTGCCTTTGCTTCAAGACAACATGCCTTCCCATAAAGCAAGACGTGCTGCAAACAGCCAACGATTTGAATATTGAAATTCTTCCACACCCACCATATTCTCCGGATTTAGCTCCATCAGACTATTTTATTTTCCCAAAACTTAAAAAAACGCCTGAAAGGAAATCATTTTGACAGTGACGAAGATGTCAGACTGGCTTGTGATAACTGGTTTAGTTCGAAAAATAGGTTACTCTATTCTGAAGGTCTTCTCAGGGTCACGCAGAGATGACACAAATGTATAAATTAAGGTGGCGGCTACATTGAGAAGGAATAAGCACTGTGCCAAATTTCAACTTTCTCCTCCTTCTCCTCCGTAAAGACTTATGACAAGCCCCTTGTATGTATTTCATCTTTGAAAATGTCTTTCCATGCAAGTAGGTGTTGCCAAACCCGAGTGGTTCGCCGGGGTCTTTGTGCATGACAAGCCCCACTGCCCCACAGAGATCATGTCGTAAGAGGTGACTACCCCTGTGTGGCATGGCATAACACCGGCCATGGTTAGGTGGCTTGTTTAGAGCAGCATAGACGGCGCCTAACATTCTGCGGGTCTACTTTGATCTAGCGTTGGATTCAATTAAGATAAACCGGCACATGGGTTCACCATGCTCCATGGCACTTGTTCCAACGTAGCGGAGTAATAAGCTGCTCGAGCCCAGCCAGCTGAGCAGGAAGTCCCCCTGCCGGCTACATTCAGCTCATATCGTAGCTGGGACCTTCACATGGACATCCGAACCTGAAGTACAGGTCAGACTAAAAACTAAGAACTAAGAAGGTGCTGCCAAATACAGATACAAATCCCAAAGCTTGTGATCTTAATTAACTGTATTCATCGCTTGGAAGACATTTACGGAATTCTGTTAGATTTTCCAGTTCAAATGTTGCCATGACACTGCGGATTAATCACCACCAATTGGAGGTTGAGTATAAATTCTTCAATTGAACAAGTATTGAAATTTTAAAGAATTCGTACATGTAAAATCCATTCTTATCTCGCGGGTCGTAAAAAAAAAATTCGCCTGTCGGGTAAAGCGTAAGGCCATAGGTTGGTCGACGTCTGACCTAAGCTTTACCCTTGGATCTCAGCGCAAATGGTAAGTACGAATTGTTTAATATACTTAGGATACTTGAAATCCGGGAAATTAAACAGGCAAGTTAAACCTGTTGTCATGTAGCCCACGAATATCATCAATAGGTTCCTCAATTTGCAATTTTAACTTCCTGCGATCTATTAGGCCCGAGTGAAGGTATGTTACGTATTAGGTAAGAATTTCATTGCTTTTTGAAATTTTGCCCTGTAAGCGGCTAAAAGCTAAATGTTGGATTATGAGATCATACAATATTAACAGAAGGACGTTGTCTGTCTTCTCCTTCATCGATCAACTGGTCCAATGCTTCAAGTCTGGTGAGGTTCACGAAAGAGACTATGCGTTTCAGGTCTTCGCCGGTCCCACATAGCTTTTCGAACATGGTCGGTCCCCCGGGCCAGACTGCCTCTCTTTGGTCTGCATAGTGAGGCAGTAGTCTAAAGGATATTTTCTGGTTTTTGCTTGGATGCTCTACAATCGCATATGGCGGTGTTTCTATGACCCATTCTGTGGACGTGGTTCTTGAGTCTGCAATATCCCGTTTTGAGTTTGACGATCTTTGTCTGTCTATTTCTGTCAAGTTTGTCTTTGCTGTCATTTCTTGGCTAGTATTCTTTGTGCTGGTCTCTCTATTCCGCCCTTACAGATCGTTTGATGAGTGTCTTTGATTTTTCTGTGTGCCACAACAGCCGGCTTTTGCTAGCTCATCTGTTTTGTCGTATGTATGTATGTATGCATGTATGTATGTATGTATGTATGTATGTATGTATGTATGTATGTATGTATGTATGTATGTATGTATGTATGTATGTATGTATGTATGTATGTATGTATGTATGTATGTATGTATGTATGTATGTATGTATGTATGCATGCATGCATGCATGTATGTATGTATGTATGTATGTATGTATGTATGTATGTATGTATGTATGTATGTATGTATGTATGTATGTATGTATGTATGTATGTATGTGTGCATGTATGCATGTGTGCATGTATGCATGTATGCGTGTATGCGTGTATGTGTGCATGCGTTCGTGCGTGCGTGCGCGTGTGTGTGTGTGTATGTATATATGTATATTTGCATGTATGCATGTATCCATGTATGTATATATGCATGTATGCATGCATGCATGTATGTATGTATGTATGTATGTATGTATGTATGTACGTATGTATGTATGTATGTATGTATGTATGCATGTATGTGAGTTTGTGTGTATGTGTGTATGTATGCGTGCGTACATGTGTATATATATGTGTATTTATATGTGTGCGGTTGTTTGTATCTGTGCGTGAATAGGTGTGTGTGTGCGTGTGTATGTATAACATGTATTTGTGTACGCTTGCGTAAAATCAGGGTTCCTTATCAACCATTAGTTCTTGATTGAGCCTGTACTACGATCCTCTATCAACCACCACCCACATCCTCCCTCTCCCACACCGCCCATGGCGATAATTACACCCCCACAAGGAAGCAGTAAGTTCCGACACTTCGGAAACGAAGCCAACACAGCTCGTGTCGTGTCTGCTTTCAGTAGCCTAATCAGTAATCGCGCTGAGACATTGAGAGGACAGAATGACTCACAAATTTCATCAAGTGCCCGTCGAGTTATTCAGCATATTATTCATGTATACCCCTTCCCCTCCCACATTCCAGAATACTTCCTGTTTCCAAGAGAGACGACTGCCCTCCAGTACTCTCTCGGACTAATATGAGCTGTTACGAGATCATTTGTGTCATGTCAGCTATCGGGTCTTAGACGTTTAGATGGCAGAGTCTAAGTGGTGGACCGGTAATGTCATTTTGGTGTATGCGGGGGAAAGGGGTTTTTAAGGATGCTGCTTGACTTTCATTTTTGGTTTGAGCACGGCAGCCGTATCTGTAGCCAAAACAATGAGCGACATTTTCTTTGGTCATCATCCTTCTAAAAGTATTGATAATACCAGATGGTAGTTTCAAGCATTTTAAAGAGTGATGAAATTAAGATTAGCTCTCAATTATTCTTTATGTCTTCTTCTTCTTCTTCTTCTTCTTCTTCTTCTTCTTCTTCTTCTTCTTCTTCTTCTTCTTCTTCTTCTTCTTCTTCTTCTTCTTCTTCTTGATCTGCTTTCACTGCTACTTCAATCGTCTTCTTTCTTATCTAAATATTCTTCTTCTAATACTTTGTCTGTTTGTATTATTTCTAGAGCATTCTTTCAAGTTCTTAATGGTGCTCCACACCAAGTAAGCTTCTGATCTGCGCGAATCTCTTCGTGGTCGCATTATAATGGAACATATTTTAAAACGAGGCAAAATTAAGATTGGCTGTAAATTATTCTTTCCTTCTGCTCTTCTTCTTCTTCTTCTTCTTCTTCTTCTTCTTCTTCTTCTTCTTCTTCTTCTTCTGCATCTTCTTCTTCTTGTTATTCTTATTCTTCTTTTTCCCGTTATGCTGCCAGACGTCGACTTGAATTTGTTCAAAGAAAGCAGCGGGCATCCTGATGCCATCGGCACTGCAATAGAGATTGTCTAGTTTTGACACTGGTGATGTCCACATACGCTTTGTCTGATACTTGTATGTCGAACAATTTAGCAGCAGATGTTCAGGGGTAATTTTCCCTGTACCACAGGAGCATTCGTCAGTAGCACCTATCTTCAGTTTGCTGAATAGATTGTACCTCAGTCTGTTGTGGCCTGTGCGGAGTCTGAAGACAACCACCTTCTCTTTTCTGTTCACCTGGTAATACGCATCATTTCTCGAGTAGTATGCTCTGTTCTGATTGAAGATATTCGAGTTATTAACTGGTTTACTTGGTTTGGCTTCGTTCGTTCTCAATCTCCCGCTACATAACCCTGAAAGGGCTTAAGTAGCAGAATGTAGTCCAGAGAACGTAATGCGTTGTGTCGTAGTTTACAGCGTGGCTGCGATATTTTCACCATTCGGTCCAACACATCCGACTTCAGCAATCCTTTTTTGAGTACCGGGTTAGCCCTCCCTCTTCGATCCCGTCTCCTTAGCCAGTCTGCCCTGCTGCAGCCTGTTATCCAGGATCACCGCGTGGAGGTGTAGAAGGGTCTTGGCAGCTCTGGTTCGCTGGCTCTGGCTCTGGCGCTAGCAGTCAGCTATAGGTCGCTGACCACTGCAGCTCATGCGCTGCTTATTAACTGGTTTATTAACTGATTCCTGTGTCAGAAATGTATTATTTCTAGAGGTTTTTTTTTTTAAACACAGAAAAAACACAATCAACAAGCTTTAGATATGTGTGATTCTATTGCTTTGCACAACCATGTGTTGAAATGTCGCCTGCCCTATAGGATTTAGACTGCACTGTTAGTTACATTTTACAACATGCTCTCAGAGTGGTAGTAGCCTTTTTTCGTCCCTGTAACATATAATCTTCATCAAAAAAAATAACAACAAAAAACACTCGAACAAGATCATTATATTGTAACACTGAATGCTTTTACTGCTAGTCAAAGTATATTTTGCCAATTGTGTCGCAAGAAATAAACATTGTTATTTACGTTATTGTTTATCTGATATCATCGCGCGTCGCTCCTTTCAGGGCATATCCATTGACAACCCTGATCCAGCAAGTTCGTTCTTGCGCTGCCCTTTCTGCCTCACTTCAGTTACAGTCTAGGGACCGAGGTGCATTTCAATACCTTCTCTATATTTAAAATCAATTTTTTAACCCTTTTCGTCTTTCCCATGTGGCTTTAATGTCAGGGCTTGACCGGCAATGTTTGATGGAGATTTCCGTATCTTAAGTCCTATCCAATCCCATTTCCTACGTTGGATCTGTTGTTCCACTGGTTCTTGTTGGCTCCTCTCTCCCAGGTCTTCTTTCCTCGTCATATCCTGCCAACATTTACCTATTATCCTCTGTAGGCATTTATTGACAGACATCTGTATTTTTTGCCTTTGTTGTTCTCAAAGTTTCTGCTCCGTTCAAGAGTACTGATCATCAGATGGTCCTGGTCACGTGTTACTCCAAGTTCGCATGTTTCATCATCCCTGTATCCCCATCTTTTCAGATTTTTCCTGCGTCGTGATACACCCGTTCGAAATCCATTTAGTGACTTCCTTGTTGCGTAGGGCAGGAGATGTCCAAACGCAGGTTTCTCCTGTAACTCGGTCAAGGAGATCTGTGTCGACTGTTTCCATCTTTCGATGCGTCTTTTTCCTGGACTTGTCTGCAGGGGCTGGGTTGACTGTAAAAAACTTCGTCTTGACTTTAATCTTGTGCGCTGCACCTGATTCCGAACACAGAATGTCTTGGGTCATTTACCTGTTTCTCTCTTTCTATCTCTGATGCTACAGCTCTTCGTATCTCTGGTGGCGCTATGCCGATTGTGGGGTATATTTTTTCAGTCGCTGTGTATTTTAGGCATCCAGTAACTATACGGCCTGTCTTATTTATTGCTGTTTTATAGGTTTGTCATGTGCATAGTTCTTCCAAACTAGTGCGGCGTCTCAGCTACAGAGCAATAAATGGTGAGTGCTGATGTTCTGAGGAAATCTGACTTGGCTCCCCATGTTGTGCCACTCAGTTTTCGTATTGGTATTGGTCTTTATTTCCTCGAATGTCCATGTTTTATTAAGTAACAGGAAAACTGTCCCCGCCTTTCCAATTCAAGCCCTTACATCTGCCTCTGTGCTCCTGACATATCAATGATGCTCCTCAAATATCGAAAGGTGTCCACCTCTTCCAGTACATCACTTCCAAGAATGACTGGCTCTTTGCTTAAGGTGTTCATTTTAAACATCTAGATTTTGTTCGCGTTAATATTTAGTCCCAATTTGGCTGATTGCTCGATCACTTTATTAATTTGTTCTTGCATTTTGGTCATGGCAGTGTGACAGCTGCAGTAAAATGTAATCTGTATAGTCCAGATCTCCTGTGACCACAGTGACCATTGTATACTTGTTCTCTCCCCTGACGTTCACATCTTCATAATCTCGGCTATTAACAGCAGGCACAAGAGCAGTGAACATACACAGCTCTGCCTCACTTCTTTTACGCTTCGTCATGATCAGGACTCACCCTGGGGGCCACTCTTCCCCTTCTCCCTCTTCTCACCTCACTCTGTTTCATTTGACTCTGTCCCACAGTCACACCCTTGCACAACTTTCACACGCGCCCTCGTGGTAAAGCCCTTCCATTGCACTTTGGTTGGGCTAGCTTCTGAGGGCGCTCAAACCTAGCATAGGTACATACAGACGCACACATGCACCCAAGCACTGGTTTATGCGTCCTGATATCGCCCAATTGACTACGGTCTGGGGTGGAAAATGGCGCGCCTCCGTCAGTAGAAACTAGTGAGGCAAACATCTAAGCAAAAAAAAAAAAAAAAACTTCTTTTACGCTTTACAATTGTCCGTCAGTGCCCCTTCATGCCCTACTCTCTTCATGTGCTACTTCCTTTGTGTATCGCTCCGTCCACCACTACTTCATGTATCACTCCGTCCACCCCTACTTCATGTATCACTACTTCATGTACCACTCCGTCCACCACTACTTCATGTATCACTACTAAATGTACCACTCCGTCCACCACTACTTCATGTACCACTACTTCATGTACCACTCCGTCCACCACTACTTCATGTACCACTACTAAATGTACCACTGCTAAATGTACCACTACTTCATGTACCACTACTTCATGTACCACTACTAAATGTATCACTACTTGATGTACCACTACTAAATGTATTTAAACTCCGGTACTTGCTTGATACCAATGTTACTGATGTGAAAACTTCTCTGTAATTGTTCTCGTGAAATCAAGTCTCTGTCTTGCCTGTGTTTATCTTCATGTCATATTCGTTACAAGCAAAATGGAGATAATTCAGCTGGGTTTGTAGCCCTTCTCTATTTTGGTAAACGATGATCTATCAGCAAACAATAGTCCATTTACGGACTCTTCATGTGTGGTCTCTTTGTTGTCTTTATTTAAGAATATAAATTTATTGTGAATTTCAGAACAAAGATCGTCTTGTAATGTTATCAATTAGTTTCCCTAATGTGTCTCCAATTCAATGAAAAGCTCCTTATTTTAACCTCTTGTTTCACTGAGATACGAGCTGCTGGTTCTACATTAGTGATCGTATCCCGCAATTTCAATCTCTATATTATTCGCAGGCATCCATTAATAAAAGTCTGTACCTATTTCATTGTTCTTTTTATTGTTGTTTATGTTTCAGCGCCGTACAATACGATGGATTTTATATTGAAGTAGAGGATTTGTATTTTTGTTTTGTTCTGCAATTCCATGCAATGGAAGCTCCTCTCCACTTTTTGTGTTATTATTTTGAAATCTTTATCAGTATCTCCAACTTTGTTTACATTGCTGCCAACATATACGAGGTGCGTTCAAAAAGAATTCGACCTGTGTGTCGGAAAAATGTAATTACTCACCTGGATGTTTGAAACTTTACACCCCTTCAAATTACTCTCCTTCGGACTCCACACACTTTTCTCAGCTGCTCCGCCATTGTTGGAAGCATTTCAGGAAGCCCTCTTTGGGAATTGGGTTCAGCTGTGTCGTTGCATTCCGCATAATGTCTTCTCGTAACTAAAATCAGATCCATGTCACAGGAATTCTCAGCTTGGGTAACATCCAACAATCGCAAGACGCAACACGAAAAGCTGACTGTTAGCGACTAACGCAATCGGCCGGCGGGAAAAAAATTAACGAATGCGCATCACGGTCCCCTATAACTCTCTGCCGAAGGACACCATCCATACTTCATTTCTTTTCTAGGAAAAAAAAAAATTAAGGTCGGCTCCTTTTTGAACACACCTCTGATACATTATGAAACATATGGTAGGAGTGTGTCTCCCATTACAGTTTGATTGTCGCTAGTTGCAGTTATTTCTCATAATCTTCGTGGTTATTTACCTTACATTGTCAGTCACAAATTCTGTAAGACCTTATTAGGTACAGTTGTCAATAATTGGGGAACTCTTTTCTGGCTTAATCTCGTTTCACTCTCGCTACAAAACCAACTTAGACCCAGAAGACGAAGAGATCAACACTGGCTAATCTTTACTCTCATTAACGCTATCATCTTGATTAACATCGTCATTCTCATTACTGTCATCCTCCTTAGCATCATCATTACCGTCATTATCAACACTCTAATCATCAATCATAACCACCATCAGAATCATCATTACTATTATCACTATTATCACCACCATCATCATAACCATTACCCCCATCACCATCATCACCACCATCATCACCGTCATCACACATCATCACCACCATCATCACTGTCATAACACCATCATCACCACCATGATCATCGCACTATCACATCTTCATCCTCGTTATCACCTTTATCATCGCCATCATAATCACCATGATCATCATCATTGGGGACGGCGTGGGCTAGTGGTTAAGTGACACGGCTCACAAGCCGAAGGTGCTAGGTTCGATCCCCATCACAGCACCGGCCGTTACCCTGGGGAAGCAAACTCTTAGAAAATGCATTAAAAATGCATGCCGAAATTGGATGTACTGGGCATACAGGCGCAGAATAAAAACAGTAGTGCAACGCACACTGCCTTGGGGAATAGATAAATAAGGCGAAAGCAAAAAAAAAACTCCAAAAAATAAATTCATCATCATCATTATTATCATTACCATCATCACCACCATCATCATCACCATCATCACCACCATCATTACTACCATTATAACCACCATCACCATCATCATCACCACCATCATCACCACCATCATCACTACCATTATAACCATCATCACCACCATCATCACCACCATCATCACCACCATCATCACCACCATCATCACAACCATTATAACCACCATCACCATCATCATCACCACCATCATCACCACCATCATCACCACCATCATCACCACCATCATCACCACCATCATCACTACCATCATCACTACCATCATCATCCCCATCACCACCCCCATCATTACCACAATCATCACCACCATCATCACCACCATCATCACCACCATCATCACCACCATCCTCACCACCATCATCACCATCATCACCACCATCATCCCCACCATCATCTCCACCATCATCACCACCATCATCACCACCATCATCACTACCATCATCACTACCATCATCCTCCCCATCACCACCCCCATCATTAGCACAATCATCACCACCATCATCACCACCATCATCACCACCATCATCACCATCATCACCACAATCATCACCACCATCAACACCATCATCATCCCCATCATCACCATCATCATCACCATCACCATCATCAGAACGTATGTACATAAAGCAGCCACTGACGCCACAGGTCGGAATAAACGAAAGAGATTCCGAAGGCGGGGGGGGGGGGGGGGGTGGTGAAGAGCAAAGGAAAGACTATATTCACCTACACTGACTTTGCTTTATATCGATTTTGTTGCATTTCAGTTAGGTTGGACGAGAATTTTGGGTGTTGGTCTACTTACAACAAGGACGTGCGTTCAAATCTTGAGAAAGGCATGTTTTTCTCTCTATTGGAGGTAACACAATAACTTAGCATATAATGCATCGCAGCTGCAGGAACAATCTCTTATATTCCTGAGCCATAAAAAATCCTTTTTGTGAATCTCAGTGAAGGGAAAAACGTCACAATAATAGTGCAACTCGATAATTCTCGCCGTCTCCCGGTAACAGTATTCAATTTTACACCCGATATACTTGGATCACTTGAAATTATTGTATTAAAACAGGCAGGTTGTGTCTGCTGTCAGTCAGCCGAAGGCTCTCCGTAGTTCGTTCTTTATTTTGCAATGTTTATTTTCTGCGTCTTACTAGACTTATGAAAAGATATGTTACGTATTGGTTAGGAATTTCATGACTTTCTAGAATGTTATATGGAACAGTCAACTCGTATCGACTTTCTGCAGTCACGGGTTCGTTTACGTGCACAACGTGTGCCCAGGATCTCCGAGTTGTTCGTCAATCTCCAATATGATTAGACGATGATGACGTCCCTTGAGACAAGGGAACGCTATAAACTTATAGGATTCGAAGCCTCACCCGTTTGCACTTTCGTTTCTTGACAGTCAAGCATGTTTACCTGTCAGCTAGAGACACCTCTATATACAACTAATGCAAACATAATGATTTGTCAAACCGGGAATTTTTTTTGGGTAAGGAACTCTAGTTTTTTTTCAAGAAGTAAAATGCCATTTATTTTTCGATAAAGTCTTCTGCAACGTTTATGCACTTATCCCAGCGTTTAAGTAATGCTTGAAAAGCGTAAGCGTAGAAAGATTTGACAGTATGTATGAACCAATCCAGGACCGCCTGTTTCATTTCGCCATCAGTGCTGCTACGCTGATCTCCCAGGAATTCTTTTAGGAGTCCAGACAGGTAAAAATTCCTTGGAGAGAAGTCTAGGCTGTAATATGGATGTGGAAATATCTCCCAGACGAGTTGCTGCAGATGGCATATAGTGCAGTGAGCCGTTTGAGGTCGAGAAGGCTTGAACTCTTCTCTGCCAGTCAAAATCGAAAAGCTGTCTCGGCCCCCAATGTGCACTAACCTTCAGAAAATGTAAATGTTATGGAATAAAAGTATTCACCGTATTGTGATAGCAGTTTTCTGTAAATTTCCGAAGATTTCACACCTTATTTCCCAAGAACCTTCATCACAACACGCTCTTCCATGCAAGCACTAACAGTGTTGTCCGCCATCTTTATTTATCTGTCAAGTGACTGGTCCATGGCAGTACCTAACAGTAGCTGGACACAGTGCTCCTAGCTAATGATAGTAGTTCCGGGACGCTATAACCCATTCAGGTTGTTGTTGTTTCAAATAATCACAATGAGTAGGTTACTCTTTTGTGCGGCCTCAAAAGGACGTTGCAGTAGCTTCCCCTCACATCCCGAGCGTGCTGATAAAGGTGGACCGGGGTCATCTAGGCAGTTGTGTTATGATTGGCCTCATCTGCGTATCGCTCAATACTACGGGGATCACGTCGATCCCTCACCTAGTTAGCAAACCTGCCATGAAAACAGCCCGTTTACAGAAAGGGCTACGAAGAAGCCAAAGTGAGGCTCTTGGCCAGTATGTTGCGACTGACCCTGACTAATATGTCTGATCAGTATGTTTTGCCTGACCCTGACTAATATGTCTGATTAGTATGTTTTGCCTGACTCTGACTAATATGTCTGATACGTATGTTTTGCCTGACTGACTAATATGTCTGATTAGTATGTTTTGCCTGACTCTGACTAATATGTCTGATCAGTATGTTTTGCCTTATCCTGACTAATAAGTCTGATCTATATATTTTGCCTGACCCTGACTAATATGTCTGATACGTATGTTTTGCCTGACCGTGACTAATATGTCTGATCAGCATGTTTTGCCTGACCGTGACTAATATGTCTGATCAGTATGTTTTGCCTGACCGTGACTAATATGTCTGATCAGTATGTTTTGCCTGACCCTGACTAATATGTCTGATCAGTATGTTTTGCCTGACCGTGACTAATATGTCTGATCAGTATGTTTTGCCTGACCGTGACTAATATGTCTGATCAGTATGTTTTGCCTGACCGTGACTAATATGTCTGATCAGTATGTTTTGCCTGACCCTGACTAATATGTCTGATCAGTATGTTTTGCCTGACCCTGACTAATATGTCTGATCAGTATGTTTTGCCTGACCATGACTAATATGTCTGATCAGTATGTTTTGCCTGACCGTGACTAATATGTCTGATCAGTATGTTTTGCCTGACCCTGACTAATATGTCTGATCAGTATATTTTGCCTGACCCTGACTAATATGTCTGATCAGTATGTTTTGCCTGACCGTGACTAATATGTCTGATCAGTATGTTTTGCCTGATCCTGACTAATATGTCTGATCATTATGTTTTGCCTGACCGTGACTAATATGTCTGATCAGTATGTTTTGCCTGATCCTGACTAATATGTCTGATCAGTATGTTTTGCCTTCTTCTTCTTCTTCTGCGTACGCAGTCAGACAGTAACCATAATTTTTTCGAAAAAAGCGGCGGTCATCCTGAGGCTCTCGCCACCGCCATAGAGCTTGTCTTGCAGTTCCACTGGTAATGGCCACATCTGCTCTCTCTGATCCTCGTATGTCGGGCAGTTCTGCAGCAGATGTTCAGCGGTCATTTTACCAGTACCGCACGGGCATTCGTCGGTACACCCTATCTTCAATTTGTTGAATAGGTGGTACCTCAGTCTGTTGTGGCCGGTGCGAAGTCTGAAGATAACGACCTGCTCTCTTCGGTTCAACTGGTAATAGGCATCGTTTTTGGTGTAACCAGTATGTTCGGTTTCCCATTTGGTCATGTATCGGGCTTTGATAAGCCGTTTTGACTCTTCGTACGTCATACTGGTATCTGTTTGTGGTAGTCTTGCACCTTCTTTTGCCAGTCTGTCTGCCTCCTCGTTGCCTTGGATGTTGCAGTGTGACGGAACCCACTGTACCACTACCCTTTTTGGTGCGGACTGCTGGCACAGTTTGTAGAGTGCTGCTCTTAAGTCATTAAGCTCAGTGTTTTTCTGGCTTTTTAGCGCTGTGACTACGGCGAGAGCATCTGTCAGCAGGACTATATGGCTCTCATTTTCACTGTGTGTCACCATTTCTTCCACTGCCGCCCTCAGTGCCTCTGCCTCCGCTCTGAAATTGCTTGTGTACTTACCAGTAGCGAATGACAGTGTTATTTTTCTGCCATTTGGTAGGTTCAGGAATGCTCCTGCCCCTCCGTTCTGTGTAGTGTTTGTTACAGAACCGTCGGTGTATGCATGGGTCCAGTCCATGCTTGGGTAGCTTTTCGTTATGAAGCTTAGGGTAGTATCTCTCCTTTCTTTTTCAGTCTGGCAGTTTTTGTTTGCAATACCTGGTATATTTTCTACCACCTCTGGAAATATATCCTGCCTCCAGGTAGGTTTTCGTACAGTAGTGATGGGTTTTGGTGTTGTTAGTGCGTTTATGGGATCTTCGTGCATCTTTGCTTTGGCTATTTCTGCAAAGTTTCTCCGCTTTAGTTTCCCATTTCCCAAATTGTTTAGTCTCTGGTGCATTGGATGGTCCGTCAGTCTTCGGAGTTTCTCTGACTGCAGCTGGGCTATGCAGTCTCTTCTATCGGTCATGGATTGCAGTTTTGTAATCTTTTCAAGTTCTACAATTGGCGTTGACTTCATGCCACCTGTTATAATTCTCATGGCTTGGTTTTGAAGTTTGTTAACTTTATCGAAGTTCGCCTTCGCTGCTGTTGTCCATGCCGCAATGCCATACTCGAGAACTGGTCTCACTCTTCCAGTATACAGTTTCTTTAGTATGCCTTCGTCTGCTCCCCAGCTTGTGCCAGCAAGTTTCCTCATGATTGCCATTCTTTCTCTGGCTTTCATTCGGTTTCTCTCAATCTGACTTTTCCATGTCATGCGCCGATCAAATGTGACTCCCAGATAGGTTGGGTTGTCGTTTGGCTGCAGGATTTTGCCATTTAGACTTAATTTGGTACTTTGGGGTTTTAATGAAAGCGAGAATATTGTGCATGTGGTTTTCTCCTCGTTTATTTTGACCTGTCTGATCAGTATGTTGCGCCTGACCCTGACTAATATGTCTGATCAGTATGTTGCGCCTGACCCTGACTAATATGTCTGATCAGTATGTTTTGCCTGACCCTGACTAATATGTCTGATCAGTATGTTGCGCCTGACCCTGACTAATATGTCTGATCAGTATGTTTTGCCTGACCGTGACTAATATGTCTGATCAGTATGTTTTGCCTGACCGTGACTAATATGTCTGATCAGTATGTTGCGCCTGACCAGATGTTAGTTTTCCTTATCCCCATTCAGGTGGAACTAGAATAAAAAGTTCCCGTTTGATTTGAAAGCACATGGTACAAGTACTGCAAACTAAGAAACATTTGCATTATCTCCGACATCTCAGTTAATGGGGCCGTAGACTGCACTTGAAAATTTAGAGATCCATATACCGCTAGTTTGAATCCGCATAATGGGAATTTTTTTTCCTTCGAAACTCATTATCAAAACTTTTCACATTATATTTTCAAAACCATTACTTAAGGCGTACACACATTTAATATTTAAAACATCATTTAATATTATATACAATGAATTTGATTCCTCAATTTAAGAACAAAATCCTTGTAAACTGAATCATTTACGCAGTATTATTTTATTCGTATTTTTTTTAGTCAGTGAAATGTGCAACACAAAAATGAACGAACGTGATATGTAAATGTAGAAAAAAAAAATTTGCAACATTTCTGAAAATGTGTGTCATTATTGGTGTGTTACTAGTTAGTTAATTAACTTAGTTTTCTTCCCTCTTGTGCTGTTGAGGGTAGTGGGGAGCTTAAGTCGTCTATCCTGCGCCAAGTGCATTGCTTCAGTCAATGTGAGCCCCGTGTCTCTGCACAATCACTCTAATGTCATCATCCCTTGCCCTGTAGCCAAATCTACCAGCGTTGTAAGCCATCAATGGAAGTTGATGAAGGTGCATTCTCATGAGATGACTAACCCAACTTATTTTGTACCTGGAAATGTATTCGACACAAGACGTAGTACCGACCATACTTCGAATGTCGTCGTTCCGCATTCTGTCTCTCCCGGTAACACTGATGCCCTTCCTCAAACACTTCATTTCACACTCCGAAATAGTGTAGCAGACCCTCTGCTAGCCGTGATCTAACTTAGAACATTCTCACACTCATCCACATCATCATGACCATACTCAGTAAATGACATATCAAACAGCAGGTGGCATATTTATTATATCATACTCATATCATAGAATGAGTAGAGAAATTACAAACACAATATAATACATATCTTAACTAAACATTCTACTATAACGGGAATTGTAAGCATTAGCTATTGATGGAATTCCCAACTATCTAAAAACCCAGTTCTATTGCCTTGCAATTACATCACACACACATCGCCTTAACTGCGTCTTCAACACACCTTATCAAATACTCTTCCTCACTGAAATCCCCTCAGGCGGGCGATCTCGACATAACTCGTTCACAATGTGTCCTTGCTTACAAACACATGTTCAGATTATCTATTAATGCAAAACTCACACACCTATTTGAGCGATCCTGTTCTATCACTAAACATTCGTCCAACAGTCTATCAATCGCTCCTCTACCTATGTAGGTGATTTAAACATACTATCTACATTCAGTCTCTCTCTCTCTCTCCTCCATACAGCCTCTCTCTCTAGCCTCTCTCTATCCAGCCTCCCGAGCTAAACTTTGTCTCGAGTTATATATCCTCAAGCAAAGCCAGAGCTTGACCAATCAATCTCAGGTGATGGTTATCTTCAATCCAATTGGACCGAAACACTTTTGCACACCTGTCACTCCATTTCTCTCGCAGCAATCCCCGCTGTCAATTTCGTCTGTCAATCAATCTCCCCTACCAAAATCGGAAGGCCAGTGGTCAGTTTCTACCTGTCCACATTCCTTAACCCAACTCTGTTCTCCTTTGCTGAGACGGTGAGTGACCTTGACATGCATTCAGGTAGCTTTAAGCTTTAACATGTTCAGGCATCCTAAACTCCCCTTGCTCCGGCGGGAACTGTTACAATAGAATGAAATAAGGAATGATTGATGACGTCACCTTGGAGATCATCACTTATTTAGTGGGAACACTATGACAGACGGGCTATATTATCCGCAAAATCCAGGTAATCCAACTGTTAACTTAACTTAACTTAACTTAACTTAACTTAACTTAACTTAACGTCTTTATACTGGTTTAGAAGACCCTGCAGAGTCTGTATACAACCAGTTACATTTACATCACCTTGCTCTAAAAGCTATGCGCATCCAGTTTATTCTTAAATGCATTAACTGTCTCTGCCTCCACTACCTCCCCTGGCAATGCATTCCAAGCAGACACCACTCTCTGACTAAAAAAATATTTCCTAATATCTAATCTGGACCTCTCTTTAGTCAGCTTGTAGCTATGCCCTCGTGTTATTGTAGGTGGCTGTATTTAAAAAAAAACTTGTTATAGTCTAATTTATCCATTCCTCTGATCATCTTATAAACCTGTATTAAGTCACCACGAATTCTTCTCTCTTCGAGACACTGTAGGCCGGTTTTAATGAGTCGTTCCTCATAACTGTAATTCTGGAATCCCACTATCATCTTTGTCGCTCTTTTTTGTATTCTTTCTAGGTCCACTGAATTTCATTTCTCTCATTTGTTGTTACTTTCGTAATCCAGTCGTAATCCAGTTCAGCCAGAATGAACAGGAAAGGCGACAGTAGGCAGCCCTGTTGTAACCCCAATATAATTTTGAATGGCTTTGTGAGTTGTGCTTCGTGTATAACTCTACATTGCATACGTTCATACGTCTGTCTAATTATGTTTGTGAGCGTTTGAGAAATTAGAAAAGGATATTCTCAACGTAAATCATATTCAAACGTAGCCAGACTGGCCTTGACATTGAATTCACAGGGGAAGAGAAAGAAAGATAGACCAAGAAATACACGAGAAGAGACTATGACAATGAACCTCAGTCCCTGGACCTCATCTGTGGAGAGATAGAAAGGGCAGCTCAAAATCATCGAGCTTGTTGGACGCGGGATGTCAATGGCCTTTGCCCCGAAAGGAGCAACGAGTATGGATGATAATGAAAATATCTTAGGTGGCACACATAATAGCAAATTCTGCTGCTGTTAGGGATTTCTATGTTTCTTTATTCGTTCTAATAAGTAGACGACAGGGGTCCTGTTCTTTGAACCTGGGCTTTTCAACAGTGTGGCGGTCGAACTTCTTCTTCTTTTTCTTTTTCTTCTTTGTCTTCTTCTTCTTCGTTCGTCTTCAGACGTTGACTTCAATGACTCTAACGAAGGCAGCTGTCGACTTAAAGCTCCGGGCACTTCCGTTCAGCTTCTCGTGGAAGGACACTGGCTGTTGCCAAATGCTGCTTCATTTGTCGGTATACAGTGGGCAGGACTGCAAAATGTGTTCTGCTGTCATGGGGGCTGTGTCGCAGGAACAAAGGCCCGCAGTGCCAATCTTGAACTTATTGTGCAGATGACATCTCAGTCTGTTGTGTCTTGTGCGTAGCCGGAGAAAGATCACCTGGTCTCACCGTGTACAGATGACATCTCAGTCTGTTGTGTCTTGTGTGTAGCCGGAGAAAGATCACCTGGTCTCACCGTGTACATATGATATCTCAGTCTATTGTGTCTTGTGTGTAGCCGGAGAAAGATCACCTGGTCTCACCGTGTACAGATGACATCTCAGTCTGTTGGTTCTTGTGTGTAGCCGGAAGAAAGATCACATGGTCTCACCGTGTACAGATGACATCTCAGTTTGTTGTGTCTTGTGTGTAGCCGGAGAAAGATCACCTGGTCTCACCGTGTACAGATGACATCTCAGTCTGTTGTGTCCTGTGTGTAGCCGGAGAAAGATCACCTGGTCTCACCGTGTACAGATGACATCTCAGTCTGTTGTGTCTTGTGTGTAGCCGGAGAAAGATCACCTGGTCTCACCGTGTACAGATGACATCTCAGTCTGTTGTGTCCTGTGTGTAGCCGGAGAAGGATCACCTGGTCTCATCGTGTACAGATGACATCTCAGTCTGTTGTTTCTTGTGCGTAGCCGGAGAATTTTCAATTGATCTCACATGGAAAGTCTATCATAGGCATCGTTTTCTATGTGGCCAGGGTGGTCTTTTTTAATTTTGATTTGTACATGGCCTTGATGGCTGCGATTCTCGCAATCGAATTACTATTTTTTGTTGAGGTCGAAGAGAAATCAAAATCAAGTGAAGCAGACTGATCAAGACTCTGTTCTTGCACCTGGGAACAAGCTGTCACATAAGTACGACCAACTAGGTGGGTATCAACACTACATTCTCCATAGCGATGATCTTACTGAAGAGCCTCGCATAGCACAACAGACAGGAGGACTCTCGTTCATCTTCTCAATAAGGTCTCGGACTGTAGGCAAAGGCCGCCGTCCATCGTAGACGATGATGGCATAATTAATTTTTTTTCCCACTACTTTTTATCCTCACTCTCTCGTCTCGAGCTGCCCGACCCCAGTGGCAAATCAAGGACAGGACGACTAGGGGGCGACTATGAGATGCAGAGGACTCTGCATCAAGCACCCGTGAAAAATACGACGGAGTCCGGAGTCGAACCCACACCCTCTGATCACGAGGTTGACGGCTTAACCACTTCGCCACGGAATCCCTTCGACTATACGAAAAGTTAACTAACTGAGAAGTAGAGCTTCCCACAACGAAAACATATCTCCTTTTGAATTTATGAACTACAGAACGAACGTGGTCGCCATTCTTGCCAAAATACTAGCATCAGGTCTTTAAAATGCCCTATCCTCCCTCAGTTTGTCCGTCGACATAATATGACCTCTGCTCCCTGGTAATAACACAATAAACTCATGAAATTCAATAACAGACAAAGGGCCGGTACCCGTCTCCATTAGTCCAGGGGCTGGGCCTGGTGATTTGCTGGACGACTAATGAGGCCGACATTTCATTAGTAGTTGATGGCATACTCAGCTCTAGGCAAAATCTCAGCAATATGAAAATAGTAGGACCAACAGAGCATGTTCAGCGTGAACGAGTCTCTGCCTGTTTCGCGTGCGATTACGTTCAGTGTCTGTGAACAGAATCTCATCTATATACTGCCTCAAGACCTAATTTGTCGCGTCAGGGCGAGTTCTTCTCTGGGAAAGTTAAGGTGTCAGCCACCTTGGATGGGGCTTTAATAATCTATTAATTTTGTGTTAATAAGGGTGTCGCTAAACCAGGGATGAGTCACGTCGACTTCTTCTAGTATTAAGACCATTTGGACAGCTTTCACCACTCTAAATCTCTATATGTGTCTTCTAAAAGATTATATATATATATATATATATATATATATATATATACATACACACACACAAATATCTCTCTCTCTCTCTCTCTCTCTCTCTATATATATATATATATATATATATATATATATATATATATATATATATTATATATAATACGTATGCATAATGATGATCAGTTTGGACATATAGAAAAAAATATACGGCAATTAAGTGCATAGAGCAGACTCGTATCAATGAAAAATAACATACGGCATTGCGTGGATTGAATATGTGACTAAGAATCTAAGACAAGGAGTTGCACAGTTGGAGTCTTTGACTTGAAATATGAGACAAAAAAATTGCACAGAACGGGTATGTATTATAAGTATAAGGCAAGGAAGTGATCAGTTTAGATATGTAGTAAATATAATATAAAGAATTCTACAGTTCGGGTATATAACATATAATATAATGCACGGAATTGCACAGATCTGACAGTAGTTAATTTGTTTTCTTTCCACTTGTGCCGTTGAGCGCCGTGGAAAGCTTAAGTCGTCTATCCTGCGCCAAGTGCGTTGCGTCGGCCAATGTAAGTCAGTATCGCTGCATAATCACTCTAATGTCATCTATCCACCTCCCTCGCTGCCGCCTTCTTGCCCTGTAGCAAGATCTACCAGCGCTGTAAGCCACCAGTGGAAGTTGATAAGGGTGCATTCTCATGAGATGAACTCATTCTTGAACCAGCTTATTTTCTGCCTGGAAATGTATTCGGTACAAGACGTAGTGCCGACCATACTTCGAATGTCGTCGTTCCGCATTTTGTCTTTCCTGGTAACACCGATGATCTTCTTTAAACACTTCATTTCACAAGTCGAAATTCTGCTCTGTGGACATAGGGCATGTTTTGTACTGGTAGCACAGATTCGACATAAATATACTGTTTATCAGATGTTGCTTTGTTGCCAAACTTATGCTCGAGTGCCTAAGCGGTGGTGATAGCTGAAAAGTCACCGTAGGTGCTTTCCGACACTGAGTCTCAATTTCTCTGTCGATCTTGCCGTCTGCCGACAAAATACTGCCCAATTACTTGAACGCATGGACCTGTTGAAGAGCAATGTGATGTACGCTTATGATAGATCTGATACCCAGCAATAAAATGCAAGGGTATGAATTGTACATGACATGTTTATGACACAATAAGGCATTGTACAGTTTTAGCTCTAACATATGTGTCGATATTTTCAAGAATTATGACTGCATAAATACAAGATGAACTGGATATGATCAAAAGACACAATTTTTGAAAATGCAATTTTACCAGATGTTAATTAACTTCTACTGAGCGTCTCAGTAGCTTAGTGGTAGTGCGCTCCCTCTCACGGTGTATGTACCCGGTTTGATCTCCTTTGTTGACACAATCTAGTTTAACAATCTGTAAATAAGTTACTTGCTTATTGTTAAGAATGGAACGGCTGAATATAAGTACAATGAAGCTTCTGACGCTTCATCCTCGATGACAGTGTATGCAATTGGGGGGGGGGGGGGGCGGCGGCAACCTTTAACTTTACCAGGTCTTCGTCCTCCCCCGTAGACCACAAGACATAAATTACACGTTCCTGTGAATATTCAGTACAGAAGCATTGAAAGAAAGAACATAAAACCAGGAAACAAATTCTATTCCATGCTCATTTTCTAGAAATCTTCCACCTAATTTTTTTTTAGTCCAAACCCACGACGCCGTAGATTATAGTCAAACACAACATTCTTGGTTCTCTGAGCCGTCTTCCATATTCATTCTTCTGTCTCATTAAGTCGTGTACTTCTCCATTAAACGCATCTTCTGTCCAGTTAAGTTCTATAATCTAGCTGTAGTGCCACGGTTAGATGAATATTGAACGATCCTCGCCTTCCTTGTTTCAAGTACGATTTTCTCATTTAGGGGTAATGGCTGTAAGGACACAGCCACTTTTTGTGCGTCTCATCCGTTCGCTTAGTGTGCTCGTTTGGGATATTTATTCTAAGGTTTCATTTTGCCTGGCTGGTTTCCTGGACAGTTATGTCTGTCACAAGGACGTCTTCTTCTTGTAATCACATCTTTGAGGCACATACCGTCAGACGAGTTCCTGTGATGAAATCCCCTGTTGTCCACAGTTCTTCTTTAGCAGCGTCAAGTATTGAGTCTAGTTCCGTACAAATTGACTGACAGTCCACACAGATCCCGTAGCTATTTTGTGTCTTCTTATGTCTGCTTTTTTTTTTGTGTTCGTCTTTTCTTTCATGATGTGTTAGTTCTCATGCGTATTTTCTAGGGGGGTTTTGTTAAAAGTTTGCGTTTTATAAATTCTACTAGCCGTGGAGAAAACACGGAGAAACCATAAGTTATGACGATTGCAATAAAAGAAAGAAAAACAAATATATTTATACAAAATCAACAAATAAAACAGGTGAACAATTTCACGTACCTGGGGAACATAATTTCAGCACATGGCAAAGGAGACACTGCAATCCAACACTTGGCAGCTATGGGTCGCTGACCACTGCAGCTCATGCGCTGATCAGCGTCTTGATCCCTCTGCTAGTTTTGTTGTTGTTTTTTTTTTTGTTTTTTTTGCGTTCGCCTTATTTCTCTTATCTCCAATGCGGTATGCGTTGCACTGAGTTTTTATTTTGCGCCTGTCAGCCCAGTGCATCCGACTTCAGTATGCATTTTATGTAAGGGTCTGCTTCCTCCTGCATTTTCTAAGGGCTTGATTCCCCGGGGTAACAGCCGGTGCTGTGATGGGGATCGAACCCAGCACTTTCCGGTTGTGAATCGTGCCACTTAACCACTAGGCCACGCCGTCCGCTTCTCTGCTAGTTTTATAAATATCCGGTCGCATGAGAACTACCCTGTCCCGACAGGCAGTCAGGTCGTATGGTTAATCGTTGAGAATTATAGAACGGATATCGTACGATCGCATAGTCTCCTGAACCGTTACACAGATCAAACTCGCGGACTCTTGGCTTTGCACTGGCTGTTTTTGGGGCTATGCGGTATGTGCTGCACCCTGTTGTCAAAGGAATGGCTGCAGCAGAAATTTGTGATCTTTTGTAGTGAAAACCCATTCCTAAGGTGCAAATCAGGGGCGTCCCTCAAAGTGCATGAACCTTCGCAGGTCAACGGCTCAGGAGATAAAGCAGTAAGATGTGTAGCACATCAGGGGCGCTTCCAAGACTCTTTATTGGACTGCGGTCGGAAACCGTGGAAGAGATTGGGGGCCTTACCACGTGTACCCCTCTAGTTAGCAGTGCTGAAACGCATGGCCTACTTCAGATAGGCTGTCAGTCTCACGGGAAAAACCCATTGAAACGTCACATTCAACCGCAGACTAAATAACGGAAATCATATTGTGTCAACGTTTATAACCAATCCATGCTCCACACAGAGAAATGAAACAAGTTCACGGTACAAAATACAACAAATCACTGTTTTCGAGTGATCCTTTCACATAATCCTGCCCTGAAAATTACTCATATCCGTCTTTGTTTCCAGAACACGCTATTATAGTTGCAATAATAGTTGACACCGGCAATTTCGTTTTTTAGTCAGCCTTGGAATGTGATGTTTGAAAGGGATTTCTCGGTGTGTCAAAATTCCTCTATCTACATCAGGCTGTGGTGAAACATTACTTAGCATATCTGCAAACTTCAAAACGATATCTCAGAATATTAACACGGAATTCCCGCACTCTACACCAAGATGGTGAACTGGATAATCTGATCCTAGAGGTAATAGCTACATATATGGATATCTTGGGGGGTGGCGTAAGCTAGATGGATAGATAGTGGGTACACACATGCGAGGTGTGTTCAAAAGAAACCGGACCAAACTGCAACAAGTGAACATACGTACGATGACGCCACTTCTGGTGTAAACAATACATACCAACCGTCAAGTTTGCAAACTTTCATTTAAAGAAGGACGTGATCAACAAAATGCGTCTGGCCTGGTCGCGGAAGATCTTTCGTTAACTCACGTCCTTCTTTAAACATCGTTGTCCAGTTCTTCATTGTTGTCTTCGACACACTTTTGTCACCATACATTGCCTACATTCTGCGATGAATGTCAACTGGTTGACATCCTTCAGCTGCTAGAGACCGAATCGCCGTTCACTGATCAACTCTGGACGGATTCCGTATCATACATGTCATGTTTTCAATTGTCTGCCTAGAAAACTGTGAGTCGGATGATAATGAAATTTTGCAAACATGACGGTTGGAATGTGCTGTTTACACCAGAAGTGACGTCATCATGCGTATCGTACGTATATTCACTTGTTGCAGTTTGGTCCGGTTTCATTTTCAACACGTCTTGTACATTCACATCCACTCCGGTAATGACTAGCATGTAAAGCAGGTTGGAACACTACAAATGGAAACATACAAATGGAGATAATGGACACACAACGACTGAATGACGTTATTGTAAGTCGTAGAATAACCATTTAATATGGCCATTGTGCAAACGTATCCACGAACCTCTGATAACAGCGAAGAGGAGTTTGAAGAGGATTTTGAGGATTAGGATAAATTCATTTTTGCATTGAGAAGGATTTGGAAGAGGACTTTGAGGACTTCGATTAATTACCTTTTGGGGATCAAGATGCTGAGCAGCGCACGAGCTGCAGTGGTCAGCGACCCATAGCTGACTGCCAGCGTCAGGGTCAACGAACCAGAGCTGACAAGACCCTTCTACACCTTCACGCGGTGACCTTGGATAACAGGCTGCAGCAGGGCAGACTGGCTTAGGAGAAGGGATCGAAGAGGGAATGCTAGCCCGGTTCTAAAAAAATGCTTGCTGAGGTCGGATGTGTTGTACCGAAAGGTGCAAATATCGCAGTCAAGCTGTAAACTACGACACAACGCATTCCGTTCTTTGGTCTACATTCTACTACTTAAGTCCTTTCAGAGTTTTATAGCCAGAGATTGAGAACGAACGAGGCCAAGCCAATTACTTTTTGTGGGGAGAAGGAGTTTGTAAAAGACTTGGATAAACTACTTTTTACATTGAGGAGATTAAAGAGGACTTTGAAGAGTTGTATCAATTACTGTTTACAGCGAGGAGGAGTTAAAAGGGGACTATTAGAACTAGAATAAAAGACCTTTTACTGTGTGCAGTTTGAAGAGTGCTATGAGAACTTGAATCAATTACATTTTACTGTGAGGAATTGCAAGAGGACTTTGAGGGCCTAGATATGTTACTTATTATTGTTAGGAGGAGATGTAAGAGTGCTATTAGAACTACATGCAACACATTTGGTTAACACCATTCTCGAAACTCTATTAATAAAAAAGTTCCGGCGGCAGGGCACGGCATTGGATTGATCACTTTATGATTAAGCATAGATTTAACAATACTGTTAAGCAAACTAAATTATGCCAAGCAGCCGACATCAATTCAGATGATACTTCTGTTTTATGAAGTTACATATACATTTAAAGTGCCCACATGAAAATATCACTTTGCAAATTTATACAGACATATGGGGATTGAGGGAGCCTTAGACAGACATATCAGCATTGAGACAACCTTAGACAGACATATCAGCATTGAGGCAACCTTATACAGACGTATCGGCATTGAGACAAATTTATACATACATATCGACATTGAGACAACCTTAGACAGACATATTAACATTGAGGCAACCTTACACAGACAATCAACATTGAGACAAATTTATACATACATATCGACATTGAGACAACCTTATACAATCATTTTGGTAGTGAGAGAGCCTTAGACAGACATATCGGCATTGAGTTAACCAGATATTGGACAGAAATACATTGTTGATGTCAAAAACAAAATTGAGTGTTAAATGACAAAAAGCAAGGAGCAGAACAGTGAAAAAAAAACCAAGAGAAAATAAACATCAAATGTAATTGCTTAAAATTCAGTCTACAAACAACAAACGTAAACTTACCAACAAAATTATTAAGAAAATGTCAAGAGTGGATGACAGAAGAAATGTTGATTAAATTGAAAGAATGAATGACGATCAAGGATACCTTAGAATAGGCACAAATAGGTAACGACGTACGAAGGATGTGTAGACGGGCAAAAAAGTAATGGATTGAGAAAAAAATGTAGAGAAATAGAAGATATGAAACAACATACTAAAATAGCAAGAATATGCATGAAGAAATACGATATATGTCAAAGCAGAATAAACCGTGTAACGCGACGAGGCTGCATAAAAAACGTACATGGAGAAATTGTGTTAGATGAATTCGACATGTCAAAGAGATTGGTCGAATATGTAAGTGAACTGTTTTAAAATAATAGAGACGACAAGCCAAAGATTGACAATAATGAAGCTCAACACGTCAACAGATCTGAAATAGAATAAGCAATACAAATAATGAAGAAAGACCAAGCTGCTGGTCCAGCAACATTACAATGGAAGTACTAAAACTTGAGAGGACTTTGGCGTTGAAACAATTATCTGACAGTGCTATGATATAAATTATACAGGATATTTAAGAAAAGGCTTGAAGAATTCCGTTGTTGTCTATTTATCTATCTTCAGTCCACTTATGTCGTTAGACGTCGTGGGGAGGTGTGACCTCCTTTGTTTCCTATTTTTTGGCAAATAAAAATCCACTGGGGACTTGCTAGGTCAATCCCAGCATCTGTTAGCCCCTGGAATATACGATCGTCTATGTTTGAGACTAGTGGAAGCGTAAATTAGAGCAAGGTAAATCCGCAGCATGTCAGGCGCCATCTTAGCCGCTCCGCTAACCCCATAACCAAGACCTGTTGTTATGGCCACCTAGTCCACTTTTTTGCAACATACTCTCTGTGGGGCGAGAATCCCTGGAATAATTGGAGTAGATTTTTAACGAATTAGGCCTACTCTTTTAGATTTCCAACTGCTAAGGTATTTTTAACGTGTGTGCCTCTGAACACAGGTGTCTGATCTCACTACTCAGAGATCAGGGGAAATATTTAACGGATGATTCACGTGAAAAAATCCCGGTGTCTCTGTTTTTGACCCACTGCCTAAATAAAACCCAACCTAGGGCAATGGGTGGGATGTTGAGATTATAGAACAGTCAGCCTGACGAGTCACCTGACCAAGTTATTCCTGAAAATTATGCAAGAGAGAATTATAAGTAAAATAAATTGCGGTTTAGGTGTTGAGCAGTTTGGTTTTCAAAGTAACAATGAAACTGGCAAAGCAATACTTTGTATAAGAATGTTAGCGGAAAAATATAGAGGTCAAAAAAGTTTATACATGTGTTTTATAGACCGCTGTGAGTCATTTGACAAAGATGTCAAACTAATTAACTTAATTTCATTTTAACTAGTTTAGAAGGCTCTACAGAGTGTGTATTCAACTAGTTTCTTAAACTCAGCTCGATCTAAAAATAGCTTAATGCATCCAATCTTTCTTTAATGCATTAGCTGACATTGCCCCACTATTTCCTGTTGCAATGCATTCAAAGCATTCACCCCTCTCTGACTAAGAAAAACTATTTCTTACTATCTGGTCTAGACCTTCCTTTAATTAATTTGTAGCTGTCCACTCGTGTTCTTGTTGTCGGTTGTACATTTAAAAACTTGGTATAGTTAATTTTATATTTTCCTTTGATCATCTTATAAACCTGTATTAAGTCATCTCGAATTCTTCCATTTTCTAGACACTGTACGCCCGTGTCTCGGAGTCTTCCATCGTAACTACAATTCTGGAATCCCACTATCAGTTTTGTCGCTCTTCTTTGTATCTTTACTCTACGATAAGTAGTCCACACCTTAACACATCACTCGAATCTAGGTCTAATTAATGTTTTATACCGTTTCACTATCACTTCCATGCTTCTATGTTTAATGTTTCTTTTTATCATACCTAACTTTACATTTGAAATTGTCACTGTTACTTGAATTTGCTCACTCACCTTACATGTGTGACCTATTACAATCCCTAGGTCCCTTCCATTTTGTATTTTTCTATTATTTCCTCCCAACCTTTGTTTCATATTAGATCTATCCACGTTGATGACTGTACATTAATCTATTATCTGTATTAAACTCCATTTGCCAGCAATCGTACCATTCTTGAATTGTATTTAAATCTAATCTTAAGATATCCACCTCTGCTTTAGATTAAACACGTCATCATTAGTTTGGTGTCATCAACAAATTTGCAATCATGTATCCGATACCATTGTCCAAATTATTTATATATATCAAGAACAATATTAGTCCAAAAATCCAAGCCATTTGGCACTACCCTTTTTAACCACGCACCACTCAGAGTAGTCCTTATTTATGCCCACTGTGTGCTATCAATACCAGAGTTTGACATTAACAAACAAAGATAATAAAAACATCTTAACAACAGAGATGAAATGCCTGCGCAGAATGCTTGGAATAATCATAATGGATAGAATCAGAAACGAAGTTATTCGGAGACAAGTAGATATAACGCCAGTACTAGACCTCATCAAGAGACAGCAGACCAAATGGTTCGGCCACGTGACACATCAAACACCAGATAGTATCACTCATAGAGAAATGTTATACAGATACAATGAATACAAAGCCAAGGACCAACCGTGCAAAAGGTGGATAACAGAAATAACAGAAGCAGTAAAGCTCCCCGTGTGCGAGACACATACTAGGGTCCGGTCAAGAAACCTCTTCATATTCCGACGCTGAAAGGCAAAAGCAGCACAAAAAGCGAAAAGATTAAAGAAAAAGAAGAAAGAAAGACGATTTGTCTTCTTCCCGTTAACCAGTGTTTCTATCCATTTGAGAACTTCGCCACCATGTGATTTCATCTTCCTAAACAATCTTTGATGAGGTACTCAAGCAAAGGAATTAGAAAAATCTAGATAAATAACATCCACTAGCTAAACCCCCCCCCCCCCCCCCCCCCCCAAACCATTTTGGTAATCTCTTCCATGAATTCTAATAAATTTGTTAAACACGATCTCTAAACCCATCCTGACTATTTCTGATTAGATTAAATTTGTCTAAACGCGTTACAATGTTTTCTTTGACTATTGACTAACATCTTAAAGCTTGTTAATCTCACCAATCTATAATTTACTGGATCTGCCTTTTTTTTTTAGCAAGGGGATTAAACCTGCATCTTTCCAATCCCTTGGAACAATCCCCTGTGCAAGTAATTGAGAACATAATATAGCAAATGGATTTGCTAACAGGTCTCTAATTACAAACAACAAATTGTGGATGCATACCATCTTGGCCAGGTAATTTATAAACTTTCAACCCTTCCAGTTATTTAAGAAGCATTGGGTAATTGGTCAAGCTGAAAAATACATTATACTAATTAGAAATGTATATTTGAAACAGGTGGCAACAATACAACCTGGAAAGAATTACTCTGCAGATATTGAAATGAAAAGAGGTGTGAGACAAGGATGTGTAAGTTATCACTTTCCATATTTAACATCTACGCAGAGGCGAATTTTTCATACAGATTGAGGGGATGCCAGAACTAGATATCGACAGCAGGATAGTTATCAAAATCCGTTATGCTGATGATATTTATCGTTAGATGAAAGTGAGAAGGAGTTACAGGAACTTGTAGAAACAGTCAACAACGAAACCAGGGATTATGGTTCGTTCATTAACTTTGAGAAAACAAAAACTATGATAATTAAGAAAACAAATGTAAGCTCGCTGGGAAAATCACACTTAACGGAGAGATTCTGGAACAGGTAAAAAGTATCTTGTACTTTGGACAGATGACAACAGGTGATGGTAGATGTGAGGTGGAGGTGAAGAAGAGAATTAAAATGGCATCAAAACGCATTTAGCAACATGGAGAATATATCGACATCTGATGAGGTTCGTCCATCACATGTGATGAAGACCACTCTCTTTGTCCAGCCGTGTAGACAGTCTTTTCTCTTGCTGTGTCCGCTGAAATGGGTGACCTGCGCGGTGATTTGGATTAAATTGAGGAAGACACTTCTGCTTTTGTCAATCTCACTCTGTGGTCATGAGGTACCCTTGGCAAGTGGCAAGATATTTATCAAGACGACTGGAGATAGCACAAAATGCAGATTTTTCCACAGGGTGCACTCCCGAAGCCTTTCCTGTAGTAAACAGGAATCCCGTAAGGAAGCGGAAGGGGGGGGGGGGGAGGGAAATACCATCTAACGTTGTGTTTCGTGCCTTCCGATAACCGCAAGAGGTCGTAGGGACATCACTCAGCGCGTGAGTGAGCTGGGCATCTCTCCCCAGCTGTGTTCAGTCCATTATAGTAGTGTCTAAATTTCACACCAAACTGACCTTTGAAGCTAAGGTGAAGGGCACCAATCTCGCGAAGTTCAGCCGTGTGAACTAGACCGCGAAATACGACACATGTTTAAGCGTAGTGCTATTCAAATAGCAGATGTCCAGACCAGGATAATCTGATGGAAGAAATCACAACAAACGAACGAATTAACCAGTCCAAATGGAAAATAACCTTTCGTTTCCGTGAATACAAGTGTAAATAGCAAACTAGTGTGAATTCCAGTCAAATCCGTGGTCTGGCGGTAACCAAAATGAACTAAAACAGAAGAGCAATGTAAACCCACAGCCAGTTACGGCGCCATCTTTACATCGACATCTAACAGGATGCCCCTGTGTGTGTCTCAGTTCTAGCGTGAGCTGGATGTAGTCGGGAGGAGGATTACCTGCTTAGTGGGCTAGGCTCGAACAGCGTATTACTCCACTACATTGGGACACGTGCCGAGGAGGGTGGTTGATCGATGTGCGAGTCCATCTTAATAGTATGAAACACTAGAGTAAAGTAGACCCACAACATGTTAGGCGCTATCTGTGATGCTCTTTCAAACCACCCAACCATAGCCGGTGTTATGCCATGTCACACAGTTAGTCGCCTCTTACCACATACTTTCTGTGGAGCATGCGCAGTGATGCTATTCTTGTCCGTGTTTTACACAAATACTTTGCTTTCGGGATGCAAAACATGTTAGATGAACAACGAGCTTCTGCATAAAGCTGGAGTCTTTTGAAATGTGGATATACCAAAGAATGAGTGGCATCTCATGAAAGGAAAAGCTATCAGGTATTGAGGTCATAAAGAGATCAGGAATGGAAGTGAAATGCAGAAGGAGATACAAGTTAAGTAAATATTATATCTGAGACATAACGAACCACGACACGCTGGCGAAAACAATGCCGGTGAAAAAGGTGGATCGTAGGTGGACAAGAGGAAGAAAACGCTACTAGTAGGAAGAAAACAACAAGAGATGGACTGACCACAGTTTTGTCAGAATGTACCAAAAAGGCAAGAAACCGATGATGTTGGAGGTCCATTTTAGCCAACCCTTGAAACTGAGGGAAAGGTGGACGGTAAGTAAGACATAGGCATATATCGCTAAAAGTGGGAAGTAGCCAACTCTTGAAACTGAGGGAAAGGTGGACGGTAAGTAAGACATAGGCATATATCGCTAAAAGTGGGAAGTAGCCAACTCTTGAAACTGAGGGAAAGGTGGACGGTAAGTAAGAGATAGGCATATATCGCTAAAAGTGGGAAGTAGCCAACTCTTGAAACTGAGGGAAAGGTGGATGGTAAGTAAGACATAGGCATATATCGCTAAAAGTGGGAAGTAGCCAACTCTTGAAACTGAGGGAAAGGTGGACGGTAAGTAAGACATAGGCATATATCGCTAAAAGTGGGAAGTAGCCAACTCTTGAAACTGAGGGAAAGGTGGACAGTAAGTAAGACATAGGCATATATCGCTAAAAGTGGGAAGTAGCCAACTCTTGAAACTGAGGGAAAGGTGGACGGTAAGTAAGACATAGGCATATATCGCTAAAAGTGGGAAGTAGCCAACTCTTGAAACTGAGGGAAAGGTGGACGGTAAGTAAGACATAGGCATATATCGCTAAAAGTGGGAAGTAGCCAACTCTTGAAACTGAGGGAAAGGTGGACGGTAAGTAAGACATAGGCATATATCGCTAAAAGTGGGAAGTAGCCAACTCTTGAAACTGAGGGAAAGGTGGACGGTAAGTAAGAGATAGGCATATATCGCTAAAAGTGGGAAGTAGCCAACTCTTGAAACTGAGGGAAAGGTGGACGGTAAGTAAGACATAGGCATATATCGCTAAAAGTGGGAAGTAGCCAACTCTTGAAACTGAGGGAAAGGTGGACGGTAAGTAAGACATAGGCATATATCGCTAAAAGTGGGAAGTAGCCAACTCTTGAAACTGAGGGAAAGGTGGACGGTAAGTAAGACATAGGCATATATCGCTAAAAGTGGGAAGTAGCCAACTCTTGAAACTGAGGGAAAGGTGGACGGTAAGTAAGACATAGGCATATATCGCTAAAAGTGGGAAGTAGCCAACTCTTGAAACTGAGGGAAAGGTGGACGGTAAGTAAGACATAGGCATATATCGCTAAAAGTGGGAAGTAGCCAACTCTTGAAACTGAGGGAAAGGTGGATGGTAAGTAAGACATAGGCATATATCGCTAAAAGTGGGAAGTAGCCAACTCTTGAAACGAATGCGGCACTTGACACCATCATCTTTATCATAATGGATGCCCCCATAAACCATGCTCGGCTGCTTGTTCGTTTAGTCAATACGTACACAGTGGGGAAGCAAGCAGTCGAAGCTGGCACTTGTGTTTATTCAATCTGATGGGACACGTCTTAAGACAAACGATGGTGATCTGTCCCTGTCGGTAAAGGATGGGGTAGTCATCGATGGGTTGATTCTGTTCTCTTATAACATCCCGGATAGCTCCTGTGTTCTTAAAGTCATCACCATCTTATTCTTCTTTTCCTGCGTTCGTTTTCAATATCACGCTACCAGGTCCTGAACAGGGCTTTGCAAGTAGCAGGATGTAATCCAGAGAACGGAATGCGTTGTGTCGTTAGTTCACAGCTTGACTGTGATATTTGCACGTTTCGGTCCGACACATCCTTCTTCGGCAGGATCACCATCTAACATGTCCTTTGCAGAATGTCGCTCTCATAATAGCCAAACTGTAAGAAATTCAATCTTTGGCCAGCTCTACCGCCTCTGTAACCGCCATCCGCAGAACCTCTTGAATGTCATGTGCCCATCTTCTCCTTAACCTGCCTCTGCCTCACTTTTCAAGTGTCACAATCTCCATTATTATTTTTTCTAGACTACGGGGACGTCTGATATCAGTTCAGTTCAGTTCATCCCGTAACCCACCAGGTCGTTGGGGCACACATGAAGACACTCCCAAAATACCACGACACCCTCTCTATCTGTCGCCGCCTGTCGTATCTCACCGGGACGAAGGCCTGACCACTCAGTGATGTTGTCCACCCATCTCTTCCTTGGACGTCCTCGATCTCTCTGTCCTGGTACGTAACCAAAGAGTATCCAGTTGGTAATTCCGTTGGACCTCGCGACGTGCCCGCACCAGGCCATCTTTCGTCTTTTGATTGTTGTGAACAGATCTTCAAATGAACCAATAGCGTCTTCAACTCTCTGACGTATTTCTACGTTCGTGACACGATCTTTATATGTAACATTTAGTAGTTTTCTATAGCACCTCATTTCCATTGCATGTATTCTGCCCTGGATATCTGCTGTGATGGTCCAGGTCTCGCAGGCATACAGAAATATTGATAGCACCAAAGAGCTTTGGTCTGATTTGGCCAAAGTATATTCTTTTTCTAGCTGATTTAGTTCTTTATCCCGCTCTATTATGATTTCTGTTTTTATTTCGCTATCCATGATATTTTGAGCCCTTTCCAGTGAACTTTAGCTAGAAAGATTCAATGTTCTTCCTAATTGCTAGTGTGGTAGTCCATGGCTCACATCAGTACATTGGCACTCTAAGTATACAGTCCTCAACATTTTTATTTTGGTTATATTGTTAGCGTTTATAATTTGATACCTCTGAATTGTTATTCTTCTGGTAATTTTTGGCAATTTATATTGCTGATTATAATTGAGTCGAGATATTCACAACTTGAATCGTTTTTATTTTCTAGCTTAATTAGGATAACTTTAGATCTGGTTTCTGCTTTGCCGGTGATCATTATCTTGTTTTTGTTGATGTTCATTGGAAGGACAACTGTTCTAAAAATATGTTTAAAAAATGTATTTTAGTTTCAAATCTCTACACGGAGAAGAAAAAAACACCCATTGCTACAATACATCCTCATCATCATCATCATCACGTAGCATTTCCTTTATAGAACGTCGCTCCCATCACAGTCTGTCTAAAAGACACTCTTTCCCTTGCCAGAACTTTAGCCTCCGCAACATTTATACCCAGACATTCCTGGATATCGGTGCCATCGTCTTCTTGGTCTACCTCTGCCTCCTTTGCCTCGCGCCATACCTTTTATCACTGTTCTCTCAAGACCGTTGTGTCTCTTGATGTGACCAAAGTATTTACATTTTGTCGCCATAATGGAATTGATAAACCAGTTCTTCTCTATGCTCAACTCTTGTCAAATGTATACATTTATATTTTTCTCTGTCCAGGATATTCTGAGGATCTTTCTGTAACATTTTGACTTGAAGGAATCGATTCTTTGTCTAGAAGTTTTGGTAATCGTCCATGATTCGCAGCCATAAGCTGCCATAGGAAAAACAAAGACTCTCAAGAGTTGTCGTTTTGTTGGTGCTTCCCCATAATTTCTTGCGTGTAATGTAGATAATATATCGTAGACAATGATGAACAGAACGAATTAACATATTTTGGATAGAAGATGCTCTAACTCATGGGTTTGCACACCTGGTCACTCACACACGCAAAGAAAGAAAGAAAGAAAGCTGAACCAATGAAGCAGCTGTGCATGAACTGAGAATAGCCAGCGACTCATCGCTGGATGCTTGCGTCATGGTCAGCGAACCACAGCTAACTAAGACCTTTTTCCGCTTCCACTCGACGGCCTTGGGGACAGGCTATACTAGCGAAGTCTGGCTAAGAAAATAGGGATTCGCATTGGGAAGAAAAATTCGGTAACCAAAAAATATGGCTGAAATCGGATGTAGTAGGCCAAAACGAAAGGCGCCTATATCGCAGCCTTGCTGTAAACTTCAACACAAAGTCAAAGCGTCCTTTTCCGGACGAATGCAGAAGTAGAAGAGAAAAAAGAAGAAAAAAAAAGAAGAAGAAGGAAGAAGAAGGAGAATAATAATAATAATAATAATAATAATAAGAAGAAGAAGAAGTAAAGAAAAAGAAGAAGAAGAAGAAGAAGTAGAAGACAAAAAAACAACAAGAACAAGAAAAGGAACAAGAACAAGAAAGAGAAAAGAAAATAAAAGAAAAGAAAAAGATGCACAAGAATCAGAAGAGGGAAGACAGGTGAACATACAATGTTAGTCGCCTCTTGCCATATGCTCTCAGAGTGGAACAAGCCCGTCGGTGTCTTTGTCACACAGAGCGCCACCTTGGAAACATGTGGAGATGAATTTTGATCATCGAACCGCAAACAAAAACAACAACACCCCTTCCCCCCAAGTCTAAAATTATGTCCCTTTTCTGGACATTACAACTCTGGAATATCGATTGAGATTCAAATCGATCTGACAAATGGACAATTCAAAGTGAACTGTCCAACATATTGGGATGTTTTCTGTTAAATTATGGCGTGAGCAAAATACGAGGTTATGATAAATCCGATTTTGAGCTTACAGTTGGACAAATAAATGCTAGAGGTTATGGCATTCTTGGGTAGGTACGTCAAGGTGAGAGGATGAAATATTTCAATCTGACATCATGTGACACTGGCTGCTCTCAGATTGCACGCTATGTATGCATCATTTGCTATTTTTCATTTATTAAACGAAGCTTTTAAAACAAAACTTTACCGTTTTTTAAAAGATAACTGAAAAGATAGAGATAAATTTAATGTTTATAGAATATGGAAGAGATTCTTTTTCTTCTTTTTCTTTTCCTTCTTCTTTGTCGTCGATTTCTTTATTTTTAATTATTTATTTTATGTGTCACATTGAGAAGGAAAACTAGCGTCTGGTCAGACAGAATATGCCGATCAGACATGTTAGTCAGGTTTGGGTAAAACATACTGGACAAGACCCTCACCTTGGCTTCCTAGTAGCCCTTCCTGAAAATGGGCTGTTTTCATGGCATCCTGGCTAACGAGGTGAGGAATCGACGCGATCCCCGTAGTAGTAGCGACACACAGATGAAGCTAAACATGACACAACCGCCTGGAGTGCTCTGGTCCACCTTCATCAGCACGCTCGGAATGTGGGGAAAGTTACGACAACCCGTCACTTAATATCCTTTTTAAGGAGCACAAAAGAGTAATCCTACTCATTGTGGGAATTCAACAATAACAGCAACAACAAAAAAACTACAACAATGTGTCACAGTTAGTGTATTGTTTCTGAAGATGGGGTGTTAATAAAACTGTCGGGTAAGGCGATCGCCTCTTAAGAAGTGAACGAAAGTGCGAAACGGGAGGTGGTCTGAATTCTTCACGTTTCACCTGATGACCGTTGTATGAGTGACTTATATTTCAACCAATTTTCTCACAACGGTGCTGTGCAGCAGGACATCAGGCTGCGGCTTCTCGGCTAGAGTGAGAAGACAGGTCGTTGCTGAGTGGAGTGGGGCATACACGCCAATAATCTCCAGTATGAGAATGGAGACTGGAAAAGGGCTTCGACGTTAAAATTACTATCTGAGACCTATTTAACAAGGGCAATCATCGTGACTGACGCGCAACCCGTAGTTCAGAAGGTACATAAAGGTTGACTGAGGTACGAGTATATAGCAGCTGTTGAGGCCTCAAGCTTCCATGAGTTGACATGGATTTACTCTCCTCGCCATGATGGGGTTCAGGGCAACGAAATAGCTGACACGTCCCTCCAGCTGAGACGATCGCCAAGGGGGAAGAATGGGTCCACAATGGTGATAGAATGATAGTGTACCATAGAGTCATCCTAACCTTAGGCAGTGAATACAGAAAATGGAGCAACGGTAGAGCAGAGCACGAGGTGAATCAGCTGATAACTGAGAACACTTAGGTTAGGGATGTCGTCATATACACCGACGGGTCAGTGCTGCGCAGTGGGGCATCATGTTGGGGTTTCTAGGCTAGAGTGAGAGGAGAGGTCGTTGCTGAGCGCAGTAGGACATACAGGTCAGTAACATCCAGTTTGAGAATGGAGACGGAAGCAGTGACCTCAGCACCGAAATGGATATCTGAGACTTCCATAGCAAAGGCAGTCATCGTGACAGATCCGCAGGCCATACTTCAGAAGGTACAGAAGGGATGGCTTAGGTACGAGTGGATAGCTGCTGTCGAGGCCTCAAACCTCCAGGCGCTGACCTGGATCTACTGTCCTGCTCATGCCGGGGTTCAGGGCTATGAAAGAGCAGACATCATTGCTTCACAAGCTCCCCTCATGGGCGCATTAGTGATGGATAGAAGTGACATTTTCAAATCAATCAATGACCGCCTGTTAGTGCACCGGAATAGATGAAGCAGCAATCCACAGGCTACAAAGCTTCGTCATTAAACCAGGTTCAAGCAGAGAATGACGCATGCAAGGACGGAACAGGAGAATGTACAAACAGCGAGCTAGAGAGACCATCAGCATCTATACCCTTTCTCCATTTGCTGAGAGAGACTGAACACCTATTGGTATACCTGGAGTGCAGTGACGTCGTTGTTTTTAGAAACATATACAGTTACACTACTATCGGGAAATGAAGTTGTTTGAGATTTCAGTAAAGTTTCGCCCCATAGAATTTAAACTACTGTCGGAGAGTGAAGATGTTCGAGACTTCAGTAGTGGTTTTCCCCATAGTAGTTACACTCTTGTCACAGAATGAAGTTGTTCGAGACTTCAGTAGTGGTTTGTCCCATAGTAGTTACACTTTTGTCACAGAATAAAGTTGTTCGAGACTTCAGTAGTGATTTGCCCCATAGTAGTTACACTCTTGTCACAGAATGAAGTTGTTCGAGACTTCAGTAGTGGTTTGTCCCATAGTAGTTACACTCTTGTCACAGAATGAAGTTGTTAGAGACTTGAGTAGTGGTTTGTCCCATAGTAGTTACACTCTTGTCACAGAATGAAGTTGTTAGAGACTTCAGTAAAAGTCAAATAAACGTATTTTGCACAGTCTGACAATGACGTGAAATGCCGTTTTCACATCGAATGTTGACTGCAGTGGTTCTCCAGCATCTTGTCTCTTGCCTTTGTGGTATACTTCGCCAGGCTGTTGTCAATCCATCTCTTGTGATCAAGATACTTAGTAGTGCATGAGCTATATCGGTCAGCGACCCAAAGCTGACTGCTGGCGGTAGGACTAGCGACCCAAAACTGCCAAGACCCTTCTAAACCTCCACGTGGTGATCTTGGATAATAGATTGCAGCAGGGCAGACTGGCTAAGGAGAATGGATCGAAGAGGTAAGACTAACCTGGTACTGAAAAACGTCATACCGAATTCGGATATGTCAAACCGAAATGTGCAAATATGGCAACCGAGCTGTAAGCTCTGACACAACGCCTTTCGTTCTCTGGACAACATTCTAGTACTTCCTGCTACCCTCTCAGAGCTTGCTAACATGAGTTTGCAAACGAATGATGAAGAAGAAAAAGAATAAGTCCATCTTCTGATCTTGTCTTCCGCTTACAGCGTTGCCTTACTCGTACCTACCTACCTTCCCCCTTTCCCTCCAGTACTGTTTTCAGCAATGTGAATCTATATATCCAAAGAATTTCATTTGCCAAATTTGTATTTTTCTTCACATGCCACATCTCTTCATGACCTCTATATTCGCTCATTTTTACTTCCCAGAAATGCGACCCATCACTCTGAATACTCACATTTCAAAGACAGGTTGACTATGAACTATGAACTAAGCAATGATGGAGCGATTCACAACGGAAGACACGGCGGCATTGACACACGCGACCAATAAGCAATTTTTTGCTACTGAAATCCGTGCACTTAATAGGCGCTGTGGGGACTTGTTTGAAACGAATTGGTGAGTACGTATTATTTTTTGACGTACTCACCAATTCGTTTCAAACAAGTCCCCACAGCGCCTATTAAGTGCACGGATTTCAGTAGCAAAAAATGCTTTTGGTCGCGTGTGTCAATGCCGCCGTGTCTTCCGTTGTGAAATCGCTCCATCCATTGTTAGTTCTTAGTTCTTAGTCAACCTGTGCTTCTACAGAGGTAGATGCCCATATGCTGGTCGCAGCTCTGGTATGAGTTGGATGTAGCCGGGGAAAGGGTTTCCTGCTTAGCGGGCTAGTCTCGAACAGATTAATACTCCGCTGCGTTGGGACAAGCCCTTACGAATGTTCGTAACCGATGTGCGAGTCCATTTTAATAGACTCAAAGTATGCTGCTCTAAACAAACCATCTAGCCATAGCCGGTGTTATGCCATGTCCTACAGTTAATCGCCTCTTTCGACATGCTCTCTGCGAGGCAGTGGTGCTATTATTGTCCTTGTCATACACAAAAACTCTGGCTTACCACTCTATCTAACCTTTCATACACTTTCATCTGACACAACAATCATCACCTGCTGGACCTCTTTATTGGACACGAAAGTCTTTCATGCTAATGCCTCTTTTAGTCGTCCAAAGACGTGGATATCACTAGAGTCTGGTAAGTACGGCACGGCGCATGTGTCAGATACTGAAAATGGAGGTCCTCGATGGTTTCAGCCGTTGCACGGCCAGTATGGAGTGGGGCATTATCATGATGCAGAAGGACACCAGCACTCACGTCGTTTGGATTTCATTGCAGTTGGAAGATGATCCCTGAGAAATGTATATACATGACACTGGTGGCAGTATCTCGCCCCCCCCCCCCTCCCCCGGGTATATAGTGCACTAAAATAATGGCCAGTTCATCCCAAAAGAGAGTCAGTATAACTTTCTATGCAAACTGCTGCATTTGGAACTTCTTTAACTTCGGTGAGGAGGGAAGGCGCCATTCCTTGCCAACTCTCTTCGTTTCACGCTTGTGGTAGTAAATTCTTGCTTAGAAACCCCCACCTACTGCTTCAAAGAGCCGCAAAGTTTCACGACAGACATCAACGTGTCGTTGTTTCAGTTCTGGAGTAAGCTCCCGTGGCCCCCACCTAGCAGAAACTTGGAGGTGCTGTAGCACATTACGAATGATATTGTGTGCTGAACCTTGAATGACGTCTAGGTGTGTTGCAATTTCATTCCCAGTCAATCTGCTATTTTCCAAAACGAGGCGGTCACGGGTGCAATCGACTCTCACTACTCAATGTGTCTGACCCGGTCGTGAACAATCATTCGCAGAACTCACGCCGTTTTGGAGCTTCCTACTCCACTCATACACATGCTGGAGTGAAAGGCGTGCATCACCGTACTGGATCTTCATTTGGTGATGTATTTCTATTTGTTTCACCCCTTAGCTGCTAAATACAATGGATAACAGAACGCCGTTCCCCTTTTGAGCATGTCAATACTGGTTGCGGCCATCTTTTAACTGCAATTATGAAATAATATTGTTCGTCTGCATGGCACGTGCAGGACACTCTTGTCATCCTTAGCAACCATATTAACAAGTTACAATACAAAGACATGGTTTTTCTCGTTTCTTTCCCACTTTTAAGGTTTTTATTTGAAGCCCACTCGTTCATGTAAACAATTTTAAACTTAAAACAAGTTCAAAAGTACGCAACGGACGCAACATTATTGACATAAGAAAGAAAATTATCTCGCGTAGTTTAACGGCACAAATAAACGGAAAAACAAGCAAACCAGTGGAGTAACTGGGATGGGGGAGACACATGGGTGCATGCCATGGGTCCAACATCCTTAGTAGCGGTGAATTTTAAAATATAAAAAGTAGTAGTAATTTAAAATAATAATGAACTTCCTCCTCACACAAAAAATCTCGCAAGGATCGAACGCGTAGCACAGTTTTTCAACAAGAGAGAGTAAATAAGCGTTGCCACGTAACATCATTTTTTAGTTAAAAATTTGCCTTTCTGGCTTCTACTGGTCAAGACATGCCTTTTTCACCCCAGACCGAAGTTCTTTGGGCGATATCAGGACGTATTAACCAGTGCATGTATATGTTTGTAATGTGGATGTATGGTCACTGTATGGATTCGCGTGTGTATCTGTTTGTAATGTGGATGTATTGGTTAATGTATGGATTCGTGTGTGTATCTGTTTGTAATGTGGATGTTTTGGTCACTGTATGGATTCGTGTGTGTATCTGTTTGTAATGTGGATGTATTGGTTAATGTATGGATTCGTGTGTGTATCTGTTTGTAATGTGGATGTATTGGTCACTGTATGGATTCGTGTGTGTATCTGTTTGTAATGTCGATGTATTGGTTAATGTATGGATTCGTGTGTGTATCTGTTTGTAATGGGGATGTATTGGTTAATGTATGGATTCGTGTGTGTATCTGTTTGTAATGTGGATGTATTGGTTAATGTATGGATTCGTGTGTGTATCTGTTTGTAATGTGGATGTATGGTCACTGTATGGATTCGCGTGTGTATCTGTTTGCAATGTGGATGTATTGGTCACTGTATGGATTCGCGTGTGTATCTGTTTGCAATGTGGATGTATTGGTCACTGTATGGATTCGTGTGTGTATCTGTTTGTAATGTGGATGTATTGGTTAATGTATGGATTCGTGTGTGTATCTGTTTGTAATGTGGATGTATTGGTTAATGTATGGATTCGCGTGTATATCTGTTTGAAATGTGGATGTATTGGTTATGTATGGATTCGTGTGTATATCTGTTTGTAATGTGGATGTATTGGTTAATGTATGGACTCGTGTGTGTATCTGTTTGTAATGTGGATGTATTGGTTAATGTATGGATTCGCGTGTGTATCTGTTTGTAATGTGGATGTATTGGTTAATGTGTGGATTGGTGTGTGTATCTGTTTGTAATGTGGATGTATTGGTTAATGTATGGATTCGTGTGTGTATCTGTTTGTAATGTGGATGTATTGGTCACTGTATGGATTCGTGTGTGTATCTGTTTGTAATGTGGATGTATTGGTTAATGTATGGATTCGCGTGTATATCTGTTTGTAATGTGGATGTATTGGTTATGTATGGATTCGTGTGTATATCTGTTTGTAATGTGGATGTATTGGTTAATGTATGGATTCGTGTGTGTATCTGTTTGTAATGTGGATGTATTGGTTAATGTATGGATTCGCGTGTGTATCTGTTTGTAATGTGGATGTATGGTCACTGTATGGATTCGTGTGTGTATCTGTTTGTAATGTGGATGTATTGGTCACTGTATGGATTCGTGTGCGTATCTGTTTGTAATGTGGATGAATGGTCTCTGTATTGATTCGCGTGTGTATCTGTTTGTGATGTGGATGTATGGTCACTGTATTGATTCGCGTGTGTATCTGTTTATAATGTGGATGTATGGTCACTGTATGGATTCGTGTGTGTATCTGTTTGTAATATGAATGTATTGGTCACTGTATGGATTCGTGTGTGTATCTGTTTGTAATATGAATGTATTGGTCACTGTATGGATTCGTGTGTGTATCTGTTTGTAATATGGATGTATTGGTCACTGTATATATTCGTGTGTGTATCTGTTGACAATGTGGCTGTATGGTCACTGTAAGGATTCGTGTGTGTATCTGTTTGTAATGTGCATGTATGGTCACTGTAAGGATTCGTGTGTGTATCCGTTGAAAATGTGCTCCACGATTCTCTTGCTAATTTATTCTGTCCCCAGGGAAGGAAGACTAACGTCTGGTCAGGCAAAATATACTGATCAAGACGCTCATCCTGGCTTTCTCATAGCCCATCATGGAAAAGGGCTGTTTTAATGGCAGGCTGGCTAACGACCTGAGGGACAGACGTGATCCCCGTAGTAGTGAGCGACACGCAAGTGAAGCCAAGCATAGTACAACCACATGAAGACCGAGGTCCACCTTTATCAGCACGCTCGGGATGTGAGGAAAGCAACTGCAACCAACCACTTAACGTCCTTTTCAGGACACACAAAAGAGTAAACCTAGTAACAACTAAACAACAACAGACTGTCATCAAGTAAACCTTATCAAGCGAACACGAACAAGAACATGGAAGAGTCGAAACATCACATTCTGCTCTCCTCTTCTTAACCTACACTCTGTTTCATTTGACTCTGTCCACCAATCACAGTCTTGTTTCATTTGACTCTGTCCACCAACCACATTCTTACACAACTTTCACACACGTCTTCAAGGTGAGACCCTTCCATTGCATTTTGGTTGGATTGACCTCTGAGAGCGCTCAAACTAGCATAGATGCATACAGACACACACACGCGCATCCAAGCACAGGTTAATTCTTCCTGATATCACATAAAAAGCTGAGGCCTGGGGTGGAAAAGTCCGTGCCTCCGCCAGTAGAACACAGAGAGGCAAACACATTAGAATAACAATTTAAAAAAAAATTATCGGTGAATTCCATAATTCCTTTTTATAGTGAGATTTCTTGTTTTCTTGTTTGAAGAGACCGGAACTTTATTAGTGAAAGCTTGCAGCAATGGTCACAGAAATAAATGGCTTCCGGCATCACATTGTCTCGTTTAAGGAAGTCAATCTTGACAAGTACGTTGCTAATTGGACAGCTTTAGATTTGCTTCAGTGGGTGTACATGTGAAAACTGCAGGAGAGTTTGGCTTGACTTGGCTTCGTTCGTTCTCAATCTCCCGCTACCAAACGCTGAAATGGCTTAAGTAGCAGAATGTAGTCCAGAGAACGGAATGAGTTGTGTCGTAGTTTACAGCTTGACTGCGATATTTTGCACTGCACCTTTCGGTCCAACACATCCGACTGCAGCAAGAATTTTTTGAGTACCGGGTTAGCATTCCCTCTTCGATCCCTTCTCCTTAGCCAGTCTGCACTGCTGCAGCCTGTTATTTAGGATCACCGCGTGGAGGTGTAGAAGGGTCTTGGCAGCTCTGGTTCGCTGGCCCTGACGCTAGCAGTCAGTTATGGGTAGCTGACCACTGCAGCTCATGCGCTGCTCAGCATCTTGATCCTGCAGGAGAGTTTGATCAACTTTGTTGTGACAAAAAGAACCGTTTTAACTATCACCGTCTCAACTGCCAGATGTGAAAGAAGTTTTTTAAAACTTAAATGAATCAAAGCGTATTAGATTTACAATGTCCAGAAAGATAAAGTAGTGTAGCAGTACTGTCAAATGAGAGATATTACCAAAAAACGAACCACTGTTATCAGAGATGAGAGCAGAACTAAGAAAAATCCATAGATCCTCTGCAACAGTGCTCCAGTGGCTACCCTCCCATTGCTGAATCACAGGAAACGAGAGAGCTAACGCTCTAGCAAAAGACACAATTTACCATCGAGTACCATACTGAGAGGCCAAGACCATCATAAGAAATCAGTACACCAATGGACAGACACATAAGCAGTACACCAGACAAAATTCACCAACTCAAAAGAAATCAACAAACTACCATATTTCGCCTTAAAACTCGACAATACAGACTACTAGAACATCTATAACGACTAAAGATCTCACACACAGATGAGTGCCCATATGGAACAGGATACCAGAACCCTGAAGACATTCTACAGGAATGCCCAATCTATAAGGAAATGAGATACCAGACCTGGCCAGAGGGTGCCGAGCTGAGAAAAAAAGCTGTGAGGCAGCCGCTCCGACCTGGTGAAGAGTACATACTTCACCATGGCGACTGGTCTGTAGATATAGCATGATCAAAAGATCCTGAACTCAAAGAGAGATATATATCAATGTAAATTTCAATACTATTATTGACAAATTTACATAAATTAAAACCAGACGGTTTCAAATAAAATGAAGTGTTCTAGGATTACATTAATTTTATGAGGGACGTTCAAGTCAAAACCGGAACTTTGTAAAGGCATTTTTTTTCCAGTAGTTAAAATACCGTTTATTTTTCTATATAATATCCTGCAACGTTTATGCAAAGTGATGCTTAAAAAGCTTCAGATTTGTCAGTATGTCTGAACCAATCCAGGAAAGCCAGTTTCACTTCGTCCTCAATGCTGAAATGTTGACGTCCCGGGAATTTTTATCGGGATCCAAACAGTTGGGAATCGTTTGGAGCGATGTCTGGGCTGTAAGGTGGACGTGGCGATACCGTTCCCGGCGAGTTGCTACAGTTGCCACATAGTGCAGTAAACCGTATGAGGTCGAGCAGGCTTGAACTCTTGTCTGCCTGTCAAAAGCGGAAAGCTGCCTTTGGCACCCAATGTGCACTAGCCTTTCGAAAATGCAAATGTTTTTGACTAATAGTGTTAACCGTGCCCAGTGAAAGACTTGTCTCTTATGCAATTTCGTGACAGGTTATGCGTGGATTTTCTAGGATAAGGCGTTCCACAATCTGGATATTCCAAGGAATGACTATGGTGTGTTGAGAGCCACCATGGCCAGGATCATCACTCACGGATATACCTCCTTCTCTAAAACGTTTACGCCATTCAAATATTTTTCTGCGGCTGAATATCTCACCACCGTAATATGATTTCAGTCTTCTGTAAATTTAGCATATTTCACTCATTTTTTCACAAGGAGCTTCATCACAACACGCTGTTCTGTGCAAATATCAACAGTGTTCGCCGTCCTTTTTATTTATCTGACGCGTGACTAGCCCATGGCAAATGGGCCACTTAGCAGTAATAGGATACAAGTGCCCCTAACTGATGATAGTAGTTCCAGCACACTATAAACCTTTGAGGTAGAATTAGAACAAAAAGTCTCGGTTTGATTTTAACGTCTTCGTATTTTAAATACATTAGTATTTTCTAAAATGCAATCCATGTGTTTGAGAGACAAGGAGTTCAGTACTGGACTAGTGAAAGGTACTCAGGGAGAGCTAACAGTCCACGGATTAGGAGGGAGGGACATTCTTGCCTTGCCCCATGTGCGGCCAACCCACGCTACGCCACTGAAAGTAAGTGCCAACAGTTGTAAACAACGATGGATGAGCTAGAAGTAAAACACACTTGCAGTAATACACAGCAGGGGCGTTGGTCTAACATTATAGTTTACGTCTTTGTCAGAAACACAGCACTAAAGCATTTATGAGTTCGTCTATAGGTGGTGTCTATAGCACTCAGTTTTACATTATGAGGTGGGTAATCTTAAGCACGTGACCAACAAAAATCTAAAAAAAATATGCAGTCGCCAGTCATTGTGACCGCACATAATGGCTCTTTAGCAATGGTCCATGTAGAGATTGTCACGATAGAGCAGTTGAACATGAGCAATATAGCGTAAAATATGGCCGCCTCCTACTGGGGAAGAACAATTAGGCGTTTGTGGGTTAATTTAAAAAAAAATTTGGTCATAGGGTGTGAAACTTTAAATCTACTTAAGAATAAAGGTTCAGTTTGGAGATAGTTGTTTGAGTCAGAGGACGGTGCACGAATTGGTAGAAGGATTTCAAGAGTGACAACTGGCACTGGATCTTTATTTACTTACTTTAACTGGCACAGTGAAACAGCAAATCGACTAGCTAGTCCGTGACAACAGGACAGTCACTAATGAGGAAATTTGCCATATATTTCAATATGAATCACGGTTATAGGAAAGTGTGTAAAAGATGAGTCCGAAGACAGCTGGCAACGGAATAATGGAGGATGTAGAAAATTAGATAAAGGTCATCCCCAAACGACTTTTTTCTAGAGGACATCAACGAGGTAGTAGACAGGTTGACAAAGTGTGTTTCCCAGTCACGTGAACTATGTCAAACACAAATAAACAAAATATGTCTTGTTCGCACTTTTTGTAAAATTGTTATTAATAAAATTGATGTTAGTTAATAACTGCCACTCGCATGTATTAACATGTATTTTATAGACTATATTCTGTATTGATAATGTGTTTGAGTTCAAAGGCGTATCAGTAAAGCGTTACGTTTTAGAACAGTTGTTCTTAACCTTTTTTATGATGGCAGACTGCTGGGCCCAATGAAAGTTTATCGCGTCAACTACACAATCCCCCGTCACACGTAGACACTTCTTCATTAGTTATATATTTGGTCATGATAGATTTGCTTCGGGTAAAATTCAAGTTAAAAGTCTACTCAAATTATTCTAGGGATTCTCGGTTCATAAAGAATATTTCGCAAAAAAGGGGAATGGGTGACCATAACAACAGGTCTTGGTTATGTGGTTAGTGGAGCTGCTTAGAAGGCGTCTGACAGGCTGCGGGTATACCTTGCTCTAATTTACGCTTCCACCTCCACCAGTCTCAAAAAGAGACGATCAAATATTCCAGGGGTTAACATATGCTAGGATTGACCTGGCAAGTCACCAGTGGATTTTCCCCTGCCAATAAATATGAAACAAAGAAGGTAGCACCTCCACAGGACGTCTAACGACATAAGTGGACTGAAGATAGAAGAGAGAAATGCAGTCCGGTTGCCAAAAAGTAGTTCGCAGTCTCTCCCATGTGTTGTCTGCAGCTCCATGCCTCATCTCTCCTGCTCTGCTACCTCTAAACAGGTTTGGCGTAGAACGTCATAGACACACTTCTTTTTACTGGTTTAGAAGACTCTGCAGAGTCTGTATATAATCAGTTTCGTTTACTCAATTCTATTTAAAAATATATATTTTAACTCAATCTATTTTAATGTATTAATTTACCCCTGCTCCCACTATTTCCTGTGACAATGTATTCTAAGCATTCACCCTTCTGTGACTAAAAACATATTTCCTAATATCTAATCTGGAACTTTCTTGTATTAATTGGTAACGGTGCCTGCCTGTTCTTGTTGCCGGTTGTACTTTTAAAAACTTGCTATAGTCTAATTTATCCTTTCCCTTGGTTATCTTATAAGCCCTTATTAAATCACTTCGAAAAAATCTCTTTTCTAGACACTGTAGACCAGTTTTTCTTTCCTCATAACTAAAATCCGGAATCCCACTATCAATTTTGTCGTTCTTCTGCGTATTCTTCCCATCATGTGTATATCTCCTTTACGATAAGTACTCCAATCTAGTTCTAACTAATGCTTTATACAGATTGACTATCACTTCCATGCTCTTATGTTTAACATTTATTTTTATCATATCTCATTGCATTTGTTTTTTTCACTCCTACCTGGACTTGCTCACTCACTTTACCTGCATGATCTAATATAACCTATAGGCCCCTTTCCTTTTTTTGAAATATTCCTTAAATTGTTCTTTCCCCACCCTGTAATTATATTCCAAATTGAATCTACCAACGTGGATGACGTTTATCTACATTGAACGTCATTGATGTTTTCTAAGACAATTTCTGCCTATAATGAACACACTCTGTCTTCGACAGGCAGGGCTGCACGAGATGGTATTATAAACGTACTGGCTTTTCGCTTATTCTTTGATGCATTTCGTTGTCAGGTTGTGAATAGATCTTTAGAACGAGGCATACTGTGGTCCTCATGCACTGTAACATTCACGGCCTCAGATATTTCCGTAAACCATCTTTTTCGTGGTCTGCCGTTGGCTTTGAATCCGTTGTATCTAAATAGCATTGCTTGTTGGGGGTGTTGTATGGTAGTAGTCTCATTACGTGGCTAAACCATGTTAGTTGCTGTCTTTTGATGTAGTCTAACACTGGTGTTGTTCCACCTAGTCTCCTGATGGCATCGTTTCTAACCATGCTTCTACTTGTTTCACACAATATTTTCGCAGGCATTTAATTTCTGCTGTTACGATGTGTCGTTTTTCATCTGATGTCATTGTCATGTTTTGATATTAATAGCATAGTGTTGGGATGAAAATCGTGTTGATGGGGACGGCGTGGCCTAGTGGTTAAGTGGCACGGTTCACAACCGATAGGTGCTAGTTCAATCCCCATCACAGCATTGGCCGTTACCCCAGGGAAGCAAACCCTTAGAAAAATGCAGGAGGAAGCAGACCCTTACATAAAATGCATGCTGAAGTCGGATGCACTGGGCCGACAGGCGCAAAATAAAAACCACAGTGCAACGCACACCGCCTTGGGGATTAGAGAAATAAGGCGAACGCAAAAAAAAAAAAAAAAAAAAAAAAAGTCGTGTTGCATAACGCTCTTTTGGTAGTTATTGTCACTGACCTCCAATTAAGTATTAGAGTTAATTGTCCTTTAATCTGAATTGCCTTATTGTATTTTTGTTGGATTTCCGCTGTAATTCTTCCATCTGCTGATAGCGTGCTCCCTAAGTATGTGAGATCTTTCCCCTGTTTGAATTTCAGGGAAGATGTTGGTGCCTCAGGCTCTCCAAGATATTTTTATGATCTCAGTTTTTTTCTACAATAATTTTCAAACTGTATTCGGGATCAAGATGCTGAGCAGCGCATGAGCTGCAGTGGTCAGCGACCCATAACTGACTGCTAGCGTCAGGGCCAGCGAACCAGAGCTGCCAAGACCATTCTACACCTCCACGCGATGATCCTGGATAACAGGCTGCAGCAGGGCAGACTAGCTAAGTAGAAGGGATCGAAGAGGGAATGCTAACCCGGTACTCAAAAAATGCTTGCTGAAGTCGGATGTGTTAGACCGAAAGGTGAAAATATCGCAGTCAAGCTGTAAACTATGACACAACACATTCCGTTCTCTGGACTACATTCTGCTACTTAAGCCCTTTCAGGGTTTGGTAACGGGAGATTGAGAACGAACGAAGCCAAGCCAAGACAATCCATGCTGTATTCTTCCCATGTTGTATTTAATTTATCAATATGTTGTTGCAATTGTGTTTTTTGTACTGACAATTTCTTTAATGAACTACGTAGGTAAGACTCGCTGAAACCTCGCAGGCTCATCGCAAACCTTCGTTGAAATTCAAAGTTGAGGACCACTGTTTTCGAGCAATGTGTATTCGTTACAACTTTGTAACGCCTACAGCGGAGATTACAAATGTTTCTATCTTTCGCTAATTAGGACTTGATGGAAACTAAACTTCTTGTGAAAAAGTTATGAATCTTGGCTTTTCTTTCACTAGGACATCTGTCCTCGGCTTGTGAATAGGCAATTGACGTCAAGGCGATTAAATCACTTGTTTTATGCTCGCCTCTCTCTCGGGGGAGAGATTGACAACCAAATTTTCTAACCGTTCTATTTTTTGGAACTGTTTTAGAACTCTTCGCAGATTAACGCTGCACATTTCTTTTTGTTATCAATCATGTCATTTCTCGAGCTTCTTCTCTACTTTTGTCTCTCACTTCGTTTTCCTTGATTCCTTCAATCGTTGCAGTATTGGCTTCTTAGAGTGAGAAAAATGAGATTATATTTCTTTAATTTGTGCATTAACAAAAATATCTCATCTGTATAATTTGCTTCTTTGAATTCGCAAGCAGAGATACTGAATCATCGTGTGTGTTCAGTAGTTTCAACATTCACATTTTGATCATAATTTTTCAGTGCAGGAATTGTTCACTGGCTAGAGTGATCGTCTTTCATTTTAAAGCTAAGTAACTTAAATTAACTTAACTTAACTTGACTTGACTTAACTTAACGTCTTTATTCTGGTTTAGAAAGCCCTGCAGAGTTTGTATTCAACCAGTTTCTCGGACGGTGGTTAACCGATGTGAGAGAAAAGTAGGCCCGCAGCCTGTTAAGCGCCATCAATGCTGCTGTTAACAAACTACATAACCATGGCCGGTGTTATGCCCTGTCATACTGTTAGTCGCATCTTACGGCATGCTCTCTGTGAGGCAGTGGTGCTATTCTTGTCATACATAAAGACCCCGGCGGATCACTCATTTACCTATTACAGTTGTGATACGCTCCAGTTAACATAGCTGTAAATGAGTTCACTTTTTACGACGTTTCGTTTACTGTAGGTCACAGTGACTCTTCTTACACCATAGGCGTACTTGAGTAGGTGGACCGTAGCTCTTCTGGCTGTAGTGCAATTATAGACTACTCAGTAAGTTCACCACTTTGTGAATTGCAAGACCGGTCCTCACCTCGTTGGCCAGGCTGCTGTGGCACAGCATGTTTCCAGGAGCAGGAACAAGGACGTGAGGGGTGGGGGGTGGGGGATTTGACTGAGATTAGTATGCCTCTCCTGACCTTAATTACTCGTCACTTCTCTCTGTTTTACTTTAGAAGATAGGACTGGAACAGTTAAAACAACAACAATATTAACAATAGCGGTTATTGTGATAATAATAATAATAATAATAAAAATATAGTATGAATAATAATAACAATAAAAATGATAACATTTACAATCATCATCATCGGCGTCACATTCTCTGTAGACCATGCGGGTGGCGCCCTGTGACTAGTCTCTCCAGGGCGTAAGCCTAGGCGCTGAATATGGAGACCCTGACCTGTCCAAACTACAGGATGCCTCCTCTCGGCCTCACTGGTGTAATCCAAAAGAAATCAAAGCATGACAATTTGGCACCAGCTCAGCTGCAGGAGCTGCTGGAATGAGTTCGCAATTTTGAATCCATCCCATAATTGCAAAATTGATAAAAATAACATCTATAACAATAACAATGATTAACAATAATTTAAACAATAAAAAAAAATAACATTAATACAATAACAATAACAACAATAACAATAAGACAGTAACATTAATAACGATCACAGTTTCCATAATAATGGTAGCAATAATATTAATAATAATGATAATGACGATTATAAGAACAACAAACAATAATAATAACAATAAAACATTAACAATAATAGCAATCACTATTGCAATAATAATAGCAATAATAATGATAACAGTAACAATTAAAAACAGTTCAGTTCAGTTCAGTTCATCTCGTAACCCATCAGGTCGTTGGGGCACACATGAAGACATGAAAATCCCACGCCAACCCGCTCTGTTTGTCGCCGCCTGACGTATCTCACCGGGACGAAGGCCTGACCACTCAGTGATGTTGTCCACCCATCTCTTCCTTGGATGTCCTCGCCCTCTCTGACCCGGTACGGGTCCAAAGAGCATCGAGTTGGGAATTCCGTTGGACCTCGCGACGTGCCCGCACCAGGCCATCTTTCGTCTTTTGATAGTTGTGAACAGATCTTCAAAAGGACCAATAGCGTCTTCAACTCTCTGACGGATGTCTACGTTCGTGACACGATCTTTATGTGTAACATTTAGTAGTTTTCTATAGCACCGCATTTCCATTGCACGTATTCTGCCCTGGATATCTGCTGTAATGGTCCAGGTCTCGCAGGCATACAGACATATCGATAGCACCAAAGAGCGCATTAGTCTAACTTTTATGCCGAGGGCGAGCCGCTTGTCTTGCCATATAGGTTTCAGCCGAGTCAGCGCCGCTGTTGTTTGTGCTATTCTTGCAATTACCTCTGACTTCGAACCCTCTTCGCTGATCAACGATCCAAGATATTTGAAACGTTTCACCACCTCAAGTACCTGCCCATTTGCCTCTATGACAGATTGAAACCCTGCAACGTTATTGGTCATGAGCTTTGTTTTATCAGCATTTATTTCCATACCAAAACTCAGGGCCGTTCTATCCAATCTACCAATCAACTCCTGGAGTTCCCTTTCTGTGCCTGCCAATACATCAATATCATCAGCAAAGCGGAGGTTTGTGATTAGCTTGTCAGCTATTTTAACCGTGCCAACATGTCCTTTTAAGGTCGTCTCCATTATTCTCTCCAAGAAGATATTGAAGAGTGTGGGGGAGAGTATACAACCCTGTCTCACACCCACCTGCCCTAAGGCTTGCAGTCAGCTATGGGTCGCTGGCCCTGAAACTTGCAGTCAGCTCTGGGTCGCTGGCCCTGAGGTTAGCAGTCAGCTCTGGGTCACTGGTCCCGAGGTTAGCAGTCAGCTATGCGTCGCTGGCCCCGAGGCTAGCAGTCAGCTATGGGAAGCTGGCCCTGAGGCTAGCAGTCAGATCTGGGTCGCTTACCCTCAGGCTAGCAGTCACCTATGGGTCGCTGTCCCTGAGGCTAGCAGGCAGCTATGGGTCGCTAGTCATGAGGTTAGCAGTCAGATCTGGGAAGCTTGCCCTGAGGTTAGCAGTCAGCTATGGGTCTCTAGCCCTAGAGGCTAGATCAGCTATGGGTCGTTGACCCCAGCAGCCCACGCACTGCTCATCAAATTGATCCGGGTGCTGCAGTATATAACTAGTGATGTCGGAATGCCAGGAAATGAGAATGTTGAAGATCTGGCCAAGGAAAGGCAATGCTACCACATCCATTACCTAGTATCACACTACAGACCTACAGGCAGATTATTCCGTTCAGTTCAGTTCATCCCATAACCCATCAGGTCGTTGGGGCACACACGAAGACACTGCCAAAATCCCACGCCATCCCTCTCAGTCTGTCGCCGGCGGACCTATCTCACCGGGACGAAGGCCTGACCACTCAGTGATGTTGTCCACCCATCTTTTCATTGGACGTCCTCGTCCTCTCTGTCCCGGTTATGAGCCAAAGAGTATCGAGTTGGTAATTCCGTTGGACTTCGCGACGTGCCCACACCAGGCCATCTTTCGTCCTTTGATAGCTGTGAACAGATCTTGTTTATTCTTGTTTATTCTTATTTTTATATCTCCGTCTCTACGTTCTACATTGTCTATATTACTACCAAGATATATTAATGGTTTCATATCTTTTGGTTCTGTAGTGTCTCCCAACGCAATCTGAATATCTTTAGCTGCATTTATTTGTCTGTTAGCAAAACCGTGACAGTTTTCTGTGTTTAAATGTTAAATGTGTAATCAAAGACGGAGTTCAACTCTGGTGACAAATCCTATGACTACGCCTCTGATTCCTTCACTCCCTTATTTTTTTCTCACTCCTTCACTCACATTGCATTCTCACTTCGTCAGACATTTCGACTCTGATGTGATCTGTCCATTCAGCTGCTCAATTTTTTTACTCTGCCACTCCTTCACCAATTCGCTGGGCCATTTTGATACTGACATCTTGTCTCCAGCTTCCGGTGTGTTCAGATGTTGAAAAATGGAATGCTAGTATTTGTCTTCCTCATCCACGGACACACTCGCGTTTGGGCACGCCTCGGTACACACACAGGTGCCCACACACACACACACACACACACACACACACTCACACACACACACTCACACACTCACACACACACACACACAACTATGCACACTCACACACAAACACACACTAACACACAACTATGCACACTCACATTCATAGACACACACATGCACTCATTCATACATTCAATGACACACACACACACATACATGCACACTCACATTCATAGACACACACCATACACACACGCCGCGCAGATATGCAGCCTGACCTCATAAATACACATTAATCTACTCACCAGTCGCACAAGTGACGGAAGACTAACGACTGGACAAGCAAAATATACTGATGAGACATGTTAGTCAGGTTCAGGCAAAATATACTGATGAGACATATTAGTCAGGGTCAGGGAAAATATACTGATGAGACATGTTAGTCAGGTTCAGGCAAAATATACTGATGAGACATATTAGTCAGGGTCAGGCAAAATATACTGATGAGACATGTTAGTCAGGTTCAGGCAAAATATACTGATGAGACATATTAGTCAGGGTCAGGGAAAATATACTGATGAGACATGTTAGTCAGGTTCAGGCAAAATATACTGATGAGACATATTAGTCAGGGTCAGGGAAAATATACTGATGAGACATGTTAGTCAGGGTCTGGCAAAATATACTGACCAAGACTCTGACCTCGACTTCGCCTTATTCATCCCTGGAAACGGACTGTTTTCGTGACATCTGGCTACCGAGGTGAGGGATCCACGTGATCCCTGTGTAGTAGTGATCAACACCCGGATGAAGCCAAGCATAGCACAACCGCAACGAGGACCCTCAGCACGCTCGGGATGTCCGGAAAGCTACTGCAACTCGTCACTTAACGTCCTTTTCAGGGCGACCAAAAGAGTAAACCTTCTCATTGTGTGCATTCGAAACAACAATCGTGAGTTTCTTATAAAAGATTGTCGTCAGAAAAATAATGTCCCATTTATAACGTAAACACATTCTACCCGACACCCTTGGCGGTTACAGACTAACAAAGGAGGCCTGAAATAATGCTAGGACAGTTATATGTTATGTGTATTAAGGTTTCAAGTCGAGGCAGGACACTGTTGCAATCCCTCTAGTCCTTAAATATAAATTCACTTGTAAAACCGGGTCGACTTTGGGACCTTGATGCGCTGTTCGGAGCAATGTGGAATCGTCCTATGGATGGTCTTCTTCTTCTTCTTCGTCGTTCGCTCTCAATCTCCCGCTACCAAACCCTTAAGGGCTTAAGTAGCAGAATGTAGTCCAGAGAACGGAATGCGTTGTGTCGTAGTTTACAGCTTGACTGCCATATTTGCACCTTTCGGTCCAACACATCCGACTTCAGCAAGCATTTTTTGAGTACTGGGTTAGCATTCCCTCTTTGATCCTTTCTCCTTAGCCAGTCTGTTCTGCTGCAGCCTGTTATCCAGGATCATCGCGTGGAGATGTAGAAGGGTCTTGGCAGCTCTGATTCGCTGGCCCTGACGCTAGCAGTCAGCTATGGGTCGCTGACCACTGCAGCTCATGCGCTGCTCAGCATCTTGATTCCATTATGGATGGTCTGATGTATATCAGCAGCCCTAATGGGAAGAACAGTTTGTCTACACTTGGAATATTTTGCACTAGAATTGTTCAACATCTACGCAATAAAGATGGACAACATTCAACCCACAGGACCAAGGATAACACATACAGGTAAAGTGAGTAAGCAAGTCCCGGTAGCAGTGGATAAGGCAAATGCAATGTTAGGTATGATAAAAAGAAATATTAAACATAGGAGTAAGGAGCTGATAGTCAAACTATAAAAAGCATTAGTTACACCTAGATTCGAGTACTGTGTACTGGTGTGGAGTCCTTATCGTAGAGGAGATATAAATATGTTGGAAAGGATTACAAGAAAAGAGACAAAACTGATAGTGGGATTCCAGAATTACAGTTACGAGAATAGACTCAGAAAAACCGGCTTACAGTGCCTTGAAAAGAAAAGAATTCGAGGTGACTTAATACAGGTTTATTAGATAATCAGAGGAAAGGTTAAATTAGACTAATAATTTTTTTTTCAAAATGCATCCACTACAAAAACATGAACTACAAAAGACAGTGAAGTTTAAACAAGAGACAACATTGCAGATATAGCCAATATTTTGAAGCAAATGAAAGAAGAAGAAGAGATGCAAAGAAGGTTTGGAAGCACTCAATACCATGACAGCGGCAATCTCAGAACGACTGCTTTTCACTCTAAACCGGCAGTTGGTACTGTCATTTGTTGATTACCGACTGAGCATCCTCACTCTAATTAAGAGGACAAAGTTTACAGTAAGAGCTCATCCAAAATTAAGGAATGCGACAGGTTCTGGTTTGCACTAGAGATAACCCGTTTTTGAAGAGGCGCTACATGTTAGGACTTCTGTCTGTGACATCCAGATATAAATTGACACATGTCAAAGCCTAAATGCACGTTGCCACAGAAAGGCAGCACCCACTGCACAAAATACATCATACATCAAGGGATCAAGAATCACGTGAAGAGCGTCGTAGATAGCACAGGCAGAGAGAATAATGGGACAGGTGATTCCAGGTGAAGCGATGGTTAAGTGAGACGAATAGTTTCACACTAGTGATAGCATGCCAGATTAACACAGTCGTCATAAACCTAAGTAGGGAATGCAGAGTGTGGTGCAACGAGAGGACAAAGCTTGAGGTTAACCAAATAATAAATGATTACACTGAGAATAGTGATGGGATTGTGTGCACCGATTGATCGGTACTATGCTGTAAGAGATCTGTTTGGGGGCTTCTCTGATAGAGTGAGAGGTCAGGTTGTTGCTGAGCAGATCGGGGCATACATAACAACAACGTCCAGTACGAAAACGAAGATGGAAGCAAGGAATTCAGCTATGAAATGGCTTTTCTATTCCTCTTTAACGGGAGCAGTCATAGTTTCAGACATACAGTTCTTACTTCGGAGGATACAGAAGCGCTTACAAATACACGAGTGGATGGCAGTTGTAAAGGCCTCGTACCTGCAGGGGCTGGTGTGGATCTAATATCATGGGCATACTGGGGCTGCGGGCAGCGAAAGAGTGGACATCCTGGCGCCACAAGCACACGTTTTGGGTACACTAGATGGACAGGAGGGACATTTTTAAGTATGTCCATAACTGACTGGCTATTGGACGTAGTAGTAGATACACGTGACATGTTGTTCGCAAGTGGATTGGTTATTGATCCAGCGGCCTATGGGTTCATGCTCTTTGTTGGTGGTATGTCTGTGGATTATCTACCCACCCAGGTCTAAAGTCAGAAAAGGAAGGTCACATCAGTGTGGGACATAAGTAGCGACTATGCTCCGCTCTGAGATACTGCAGCCAAGATAGCGTTGACTGCGCTCATTCCCCGCCGCCAATTGCCTGCTGGTTATTCCGAACGCCCCTGAGGCTCTATGAGTATAAAAAGAAAGTTAAAGACAAAGGGATGGTTACCTCCTGAGCCACTGTGTATCTATGGTGGGTTTCAGACACAAAGAATGCGGTGCAATTTGCCTCCTCGTCACCAGTGATGTGCAGTGCAATCCTGGTTCCTTCTCAGCCATAGAAGATACGTGCATCTTGCCCAATAGAAATAAGATAAGTGCGGCCTCAAGCAGCTTTTTTACGATAAGAGCAAAACAGGCAAACGCTTACCAGGAGGGCAGAAAAAACGATACAGACTCATTCAAAGTGTATCCTGGGAGATACTTGCACAAGACTATGCCACCTGACGAGCTAGTATCACCGAAGGCGCTCAAATCGCAGAGTACAGCCATGGCGGAGACACACCAAAAGCGTTCTGCCCCCCCACCCCGAAAAAAAAACAAACAACAATACTCACAACGACTCAACAGCAAGCTTCCCTCAGGTGTGTCTTTTATGTGGCAGAATATGCCGTTCCAGGATTGGTCTTTACATCCATCAGAGAACACATTTCGCAGCAAATATCTGATGATGTCCCCCATCTTAGCTTGCGATGGGCAACTTCTACTATTATTATTATTAGTATAAGTAGCAGCCCCTTTCAGTCATGACTGACTATATTAGCCCCTTTCAGTCATGACTGACTATATTAGCCCCTTTCAGTCATGACTAACTATATTAGCCCCTTTCAGTCATGGCTGACTATATTAGCCCAATTAAGTCATGGCTAACTATATTAGCCCTTTCAGTCATGACTGACTATATTAGCCATTTCAGTCACGACTGACTATATTAACCCCTTTCAGTTATGACTGACTATATTATCCCCTTTCAGTCATGACTGACTATATTAGCCCTTTCAGTCACGACTGACTTTATTAGCCCCTTTCAGTCATGACTAACTATATTAGCCCCTTTCAGTCATGGCTGACTATATTATCCCCTTTCAGCCATGACTGACTATATTAGCCCATTTCAGTCATGACTGACTATATTAGTCCATTTCAGTCATGGCTGGCTATATTAGCCCTTTCAGTTATGACTGACTATATTAGCCCCTTTCAGTCATGACTAACTATATTAGCCCCTTTCAGTCATTACTGACTATATTAGCCCCTTTCATTCATGACTGCACAGGATGCCTTAGACAGTCTAGTGGTGGTTCCAACCCGAGTCGTCTGCCGGAGTCTTTGTGTATGACAAGAACAAGAATAGCACCACTGCCCCACAGAGAGCATGTCGTAAAAGGCGACTAACTGTATGACATGGCATTTCACAGGCAACTGCTATATGGTTTGTTTAGAGAAGCATAGGTGGCGCCTAATAGACGGTGAGTCTACTTTGCTATAGTGTTTGAGTCTATTAAGATGGACTCGCACATCGGTTAACCACCCTCCGTAAGCGCTTGTCCCAACGCAGTAGAGTATTAATTATTAGTAAGCAGGAAATACTTCTCCCGGCTACATCCAGATACCAGAGCTGGGACCTGCACAAGAGCATCTGCTCCTGTAGAAGTACAGGTCGATGAAGAACCAAGAGGTGGTTCAATGGCTATTCTGGCAACTCCTGTGACGTTGCTGATGCCAGGCTGTATCAGCTCATGTCGATCGCTTGGACCAATTAGTTACGTGGAGCGGGGAGACATGCTGCACAGGCAATAGCTTGTTTTCCATATTATCTGGAGCAGCCTTCCAGTTTCACACTGCGGTGTCGACACGTTACATTTCCAATTAAACTGGAATGTTGGAATGTTGACTGAGCAGTCTGATAACTTAGATGATACAAGCGATGCCAGAATGACATGCATAATTAATGACGAACTGGAAAGACTGGGTGTGGACGTGTAGCACAACACGCCATTCGGTTAGACGTATCAGGTTCACTGAGTGAGAAAGACTACGTTTTCTACTGGCCTGTTGGTTGATGACATAACAATTACTGAATCAGACAGCATCATTTTGACATTGAACAAGGCTCTGGACTGGGGCGCAAGGTATGACTGAGCAGAAGTGTGTTGTTCGATCATCGTAATTGATGAGAACCACTTTGTCAGCATTCACTGTTCGCACGAGTTCGAAGATAGGTAATTAAGCCAATCTGGGCCTTGAATTGTCTGTTGCATTTAGTACAGGGAAATAAAACCTTCTTTCACCTAGGATGAAGACGAGTTGATGGAAGCTGGCATGCGGTGTGATCGTCTCTGGATAGCCTCATCTATTCTTGATGCCTCATGTCCATGAACACCCTAAGAGATAGAGCTGCGCCAGTCTGTGCGATTGGGGGCGATTCTTTCCCAGTCATCACGGTTATTCCCGCACTGGATCAATGATCTCTTAAGTGTGCCCTTGTACCTATTCCGCTGCTCACTGCTTGCTCTCTTGTCGTTTTGGAGTTCTTCTTCTTCTTCTTCTTCTTCTTCTTCTTCTTCTTCTTCTTCTTCTTCTTCTTCTTCGTACGCTGTCAGACGTCAACTTGAATTTGTTCGAAGAAAGCAGCTGTCATCCTGAGGCTGTCGACACTGCCATAGAGTTTGCCTAGTGTTGCCACTGTTGATGGCCACATGTGCTTTTTCTGGTCCTCGTATGTTGGGCAATTTTGCAGCAGATGTTCATCGGTCATTTTCCCTGTACCATAGGTGCATTCGTCAGTGCCACCTATCTTCAGTTTATTGAATAGACGGTACCTAAGTCTGTTGTGGCCTGTACGTAGTCTGAAGACCACGACCTGCTCTCTTCTGTTCAACTGGTAATAGGCATCATTTTTTGTGTAGCCAGTATGTTCTGTTTCCCATTTAGCCATGTATCTGGCCCTAATAAACCTTTTGGACTCTTCGTAGGTAACACTAGAATCTGGTTGTGGTAGTCTTGCACCTTCTTTTGCCAGTCTGTCTGCCTCCTCGTTGCCTTGGATGTTACAGTGGATCACTGTACCACTACTCTTTTTGGTGCGGACTGCTGGCATAGTTGACAGAGTACTGCTCTTAAATCATTTAGTTCAGTATTTTTCTGGCTTTTTAGTGCTGTAACCAGGGCCAGGGCATCTGTAAACAGGACTATCTGACTTTCATTGCTTTCGCCTGTGAGCATTACTTCTACTGCAGCCTTCAGTGCCTCTGCCTCCGCTCTGAAATTGCTTAAGTATTTTCCAGTTGCCACTGACAGTGTTATTTTTGAACAATTTGTTAGGCTCAGGAATACCTCCCCTCCCCCCCCCCCTCCTCCATCCTTCTGTGTTTGTTACAGAACCGTCCATGTATGCATGGGTCCAGTCCAAACTTGGGTAGTTTTCCGCTATGTACCTCAGGGTTATGTCTCTTCTTTCTTTTTCAGTCTGGCTGTTCTTGTTTCCAATACCTCGTATATTTTCTACGACCTCCGGAATAAAATGCTGCTTCCATGTGGGTTTGCGTACAGTAGGGATGGGCGTTGGTGTTGTTATGGTGTTAATAGGGTCTTCGTTTATCTTTGCTGTGGTTATTTCTGCAAAGTTTCTCCGCTTTAGTTTCCCTTTTCCAAATTTATTTAGTCTCTGATGCATTGGATGGTCTGTCAGTCTTCTGAGTTTTTCTGCTTGCTGCTGGGCTCTGCAGTCTCGTCTGTCGGTCATGGATTGCAGATTTGTAATCTTTTTAAGTTCTACAATTGGTGTTGACTTTATGCCTCCTGTTATAACTCTGATGGCTTGATTTTGAAGTTTGCTAATTTTATCAAAGTTTGCCTTTTCTGCTGTTGCCCATGCCGCAATGCCATACTCGAGAACTGGTCTCACTCTTCCAGTGTACAGTTTCTTAAGTATTCTTTCGTCTGCTCCCCAGCTTGTGCCAGCAAGTTTCCTCATGATTGCCATTCTTTGTCTTGCTCTCATTTGGTTTCTCTCTATCTGACTTTTCCATGTCAAGCGCAGATCAAATGTGACGCCCAAGTAGTTTGGGTTGTCGTTTGGGTTATCTTTTGGAGTTGATCATAGAGCAGCTGTTTTGGTAGACGTTGATCCAACATGCGTACCCCATAGTCAACTCACCTGAGCTGTGCTGTACATATCATATTGTGTATACTGGACATGCCCGATCGCGCTAACACATATGTATTTGGCACCATGTCCTGCCATCTAATCCTCAGCTGTTTCCGCACGCAGTGCATGTGGAAGTGGATTAATTTCCTGGCATGGCAACTTTAAACTATCCAGGTCTGACATACATATAAGCGAGTAGGTAGAACAATTGCAGCGTAGATCTTTATTTTTGTTTGAGTCTTGATCCCTCGCCTATCCGACACCTTATTATTAAGTCTACCAAATGCCACACTTGCCTTAGCTGTTCCGATTGGTTTCAGACAGAAGTATGTACAACCAACGAGCTGATTGAACCATCATTATCCACACCTTCGCTGCCTTGTGGGCTACCAGTTTACGTGAAAAGCTTCAGGGGTAAACCCTGAGTAAAAATCTGGATCCTGTGCTATCTCCAGCCGTCTCGATAATGTTTTGCTACTGGCCAAAGGTAGCTCAGGACGGGAGAGTGAGGTTTACAAATTGCGTAAACCTATATCAGTTTAAGCGCAAGTTACCCATTTCAGTAGATAGTGCAAAAGGAAGGGATTGTTCACACGGCTGAAAAAGAGAGTTGTATCATCACACGCGATGGATGAACATTCCCCACACCTTAAGTAAACTAGTAATACTTTAAAAAACTTAGCACCTATGGGAATGCCCAAGACGTAGTAAAGTCGATTCTCGGAAACTTAACGTCTTTATACTAGTTTAGAAGACCCTGCTGAGTCTGTATACAACCAAATTCCTTTAACCTTTCCTTGATCTAAAAACTATACGCATCCAATCTATTCTTAAATGCATTAATTTTCCTTGCACCCACTACTACATGTGGCAATGCATTCCTAGCATTCGCCACTCCCTGAGTTAAAAAGTATTTCCTAATATCTTATCTGAACCATTCTTTAACTAATTTGTAGCTGTACCCTCTTATTCATTTAGGCGGTTGTATTTAGAAAATCTTGTTATATTCTAAACAGAACAGAACAGATTTCATTAAGATACAAACATTTTTACAAGTTTGGCATTTTTCTTGTTTCGTTTTAAAACTTTTTGGCAACTTTTCAAAAATGCAGAGTTATCCCCCATTTTGAGCACGGACCAAAACAACAATGTCGTCTGGTAATGGCGATTATCGGCGCCAGCTTGCACAAACTTATGAATCGGGAAATCAGTGTACGCTGCATGATAATACTCTTTTTTCAAGCGGCTTAACACAATTCGAAGCATCGTATTTGATCGGATACATATTATAAAGTAAATACATTCGGTAAGTAGATATTACTTGCATCGAGATGTTTTAAAATATGTTTCTATCCTATTTTCGTGTTCTGTGCAACTTTCATTGCTCTATCACTTCCACAGAAAGTAAGTTCAAGATGAACAACATGGTATGGCTTGTCTTTTAATCTGTGATTTTATTCATCAGAAAGAACAGAACAAATTTAAATATCATAAGTGAATTATACTCTTTATTTTACAGTAATGTTTTTATGGTTGTTTTGTTGTGTGCTTAAATTGACATTCACATGACAAGTTCGATCGGAAGTAATCTTCGTTCGTTCTCAGTCTCCCTCTACCAAGCCACATAAAGGGCTTTGCAAGTAGCAGGATGTAGTCAGGAGAACGGAATGCGCTGTGTCGTAGTTTACAGCTTGACTGCGATATTTGCACCTATCGATCCAGCACATCCACTTCAGCAAGGAATTTTTTGAGTACCGGGTTATCCTTCCCTCATAGATTCGTTCTCCTTAGCCAGTCTGCCATGTTGGAGCCTGTTATCCAGGATCACCGCATGGAGGTGTAGAAGGGTCTTGGAAGCTCTGGTTCGCTAGCAGTCAGCTATGGGTCACTGACTACTGCAGCTCATGCACTGCTCAGCATCTTGATCCCGTACCCAGTAAACACTGATTCCTAACCTTTCCTTGCTCGGAGCACACTTGGATAAACAAGTTATTCCTCGGCATAATGGATGCAGCCTATTTTGTAATATCTTCTTCTTCTTCGTAAGCTTTCAGACATCAACTTAAAAATAAATAAAGAAAACAGTGGTAGCCTTAAGCTATTGGAATTTCCATAAAGCTTATTCAGGAATGGTGTTGGTAATGACCACATGTGCTTTCATTGTTCCTTGAATGTTGGACACCTTTGAAGCAGATGCTTACCAGTCATTTTGGTAGTGCAGCAGGCATACTCATCTGTATGTCCTATTCTTAGATTGTTGAATAGATGGTGTCTCTGTTGTTGTCTGTCGGAGTCTTCTTCTTCTTCGTACGCTGTCAGACGTCAACTTGTATTTGTTCGAAGAAGGCAGCTGTCATCCTGAGGCCGTTGATACTGCCATAGAGCTTGTCTAGTGTTGCCACTGGTGATGGCCACATGTGCTTTCTCTGGTCCTCGTACGTCGGGCAATTTTGCAGCAGATGTTCAGCGGTCATTTTCCCTGTGCCACACGAGCATTCGTCAGTACCTCCTATCTTCAATTTATTGAATAGATGGTACCTCAGTCTGTTGTGGCCTGTGCGGAGTCTGAAGACCACGACCTGCTCTCTTCTGTTCAGCTGGTAGTAGGCATCATTTTTTGTGTAGCCGGTGTGTTCTGTTTCCCATTTGGCCATGTATCTGGCCCTAATAAGCCTTTTGGACTCTTCGTAGGTAACACTAGAGTCTGGTTGTGGTAGTCTTGCACCTTCTTTTGCCAGTCTGTCTGCCTCCTCATTGCCGTGGATGTACCACTACTCTTTTTGGTGCGGACTGCTGGCATAGTTGACAGAGTACTGCTCTTAAATCATTATGTCGGAGTCTAAAGAATACCACCTGCAGGCATTTTAATGATTCACTAAAAGTTTAGGAGTCGCATGAACTGAAGCAACTCCCAAGAAAATCATTTGATACTCCAAAAGAAAGCTTTTACTATGATTGAGGCATTAAGATTAACACCAGAACCCAAACAAATACATTTTCTAGAGCAAGCTCTAATTATGAACCTGAAATCAATGCACTTAAAGCCGCTTTGTATCATCTGAGGAAAGTTTTTGATGCCTTTACTTCAAAGGCCTGAAACATTGCAATTTTTACAGATTCAGTATCTGTCCTTCAAGCATAAATGTTGCTGGTTATTGTAGACCCGACCTTATCCAAATATCTCTAGACATTGACCACATTAGCACTTTCCATTTTGTCAAAATAGTTCTGCAGTGGATTTCTGAACACTCAAACACACCTGGTAATGGCATTGCAGACAAAATAGTAAAGAAGGGATCAATACAAGGACATCCACATACAGCAACAGTTTCACAAACAGCCAAACAACTGATAAGAACAACACACAAAGAAACTTAACTGAACAGATGGGCCATGGGAAACTCAGGAAGGGAAGTCTACAGACATATGGCAAGCTCCAATCCAAATGACAGTGTAAATCAACTCACAAGGAAGAATCAGAGTACCATTTTCTGACTGAACCTAACACATCCCACAAAACAAACACCTGAATAGAATCCAACTACAACAGGCTCCTGAATGCCAGCTGTGTACACACCCATATGAAACAGTTGGTCATCATCTCTCTGAATGCTCAGCACTCAACGATTTTATGAAAATACTTCTTCCTAGGCCGCTAGATAAATGAAACACTTTGTATGGTACTAGACAACAGCTGATAAACACGTGCATATACCATTACATGGTATTGGGCCAAAGGACAGGAGCCTGAATGCTACTGAATCTGTAACAACAACAACTAGAGCAAGTTGTTAGAGAGATACTAGACATATCAGAGCAGCAATGTGTAGATCCTGTTGGTACATATGTTGAAATGAAAGTTATAGGGATGCAATGACAAAGACCAGAGGTTGTTAACCTTTTTGTTATCCTGGACCCCCAAAATGTTCGACATATGAAAATGTTCTGGAATCAATTATCTGTATGTTTACAACAATAAACAATGTCTGCAATTACAAATGTTAATGGGAATATCTTGTTAATAAACAATAAAACATAATAAAATGAAAATAAAATATGTTCTTGCTGTCCAATTTGAATGAATCCTCCACATCTGCAGTTCACTCTCCTAATTTATTTTCATTACATATCTTTATTTACACAATCTAGGAAACTATTATCAGTTCTTAAGCACAAATATTATAATTATAGTTTCTAGTGTTCATGGTGTGAGGGCGAGGCCACGCCCACAGTTGTTCATTTTAAATTAAATTATATTTATTTAATATATATCCTTCTGAATGAGTTTTACCTGTACTTAACAATCCATTCTCCCCTATATCTATATTTAAATCCGCTGAGCCTTACAAGACAGCCCTATGTCTAGTGTCAAAATTGGTTATAAATTCAATTGAACTATTGACTTTCTCTAATGAGAACGTTATCACAGCATTTAATTTACAAACTTGTTTTATATAGGAGTTAATAGCTGAAACTTGTATTCTTAGTTTTGACTATGTATTTCAAACAGTTTCTAAACTTATTATTAAGATAAACAAGAGCCAAGAATTATTTTTCACACAAGTATGTCATTACAAAAGGCATTAATACTTTCAAAGTGCTTTGTGATAGTTCTGGAAAATCATTTTCTTAGTGAGCCCATAAATTTGCAAGGGACTGTTAGTTGAACTGTACCATTGTAGAGAGCACCATTGTAGTTTTTTTCTATGAACTTATCTTCTTCAGCTGCTGTAAGCCCCTCTCCTACTTCATACATATTAACTGAAAACGGATTTCTAATCCAGTTTTTGTTTGCTTCAGGAACAAGAAAGTATTATCGGAAACTACGTTGCAAATCTTGCAAGTGTCCTGCGATAGTTAATGTGGCCTTCTTAGATGTGTCGGGCTGAAAGGTGCAGATATTGCAGTCAAGCTGTAAACTGCGACACAAAACATTCCGTTCTCTGGACTACATCCTGTTACTTGCAAAGCCCTTTTCAGGGCTTGGTAGCCGGAGATTGAGAACGAACGAAGAAGAATAAAAAGAAACATTGAAGCCACAAATCCAACTTTTTAATAATTACTTCCATCTTGCCTTTAGCTTGAAGAACTGTAACTTCTTGTCCTTAAAGATTTGAATTGAGTGAAAATATGTAACAGATATGCTAATTTTGCTAACCAATGAAAAATCTGTCAAACGACGCTGAATTGAAATTACTGCTTATGAGAAATATTCTTTTCTCATCTCTCAATTCCCCAAAGCAAGACAAAACTTTCCTTCATCATAGTCAAAGATCTTTACAATACAACAAACGTTGATGTGTTCGCTGTTCACATCTTTACAAAGCTGCTCAAAAAGTCAGGAATTAATGACATTTGCTCTTTACAAAATTGCCAATTTTGACTGAATTATTTAAAGTCATTTAAGTTTTTCTGGTATCGTCTTAACAACTAATGCATTATTTTGTTTGCAGCAATGGTACCAAGTCACCAACAGCATTAAAAATTGTGTGTGTGTGTGTTCTCCTTATTTCTCTATTCCTCAAGGCGGTAAGTGTTGCACTATGTTTTTATTTTGCGGCTGTCAGCCCAGTGCATTCGACTTTAAAAATGTATTTTATGTAAGGGACTGCTTCTTCCTGTATTTTCTAAGAGTTTTCTTCCCCGGGGTAACGGCCGGTGATGTGATTGGGTAGCAAACCCAGCACCTTTGGGTTGTGAGCCGTGTCACTTAACCACTATCCCACATCGTCCTCACCAACAGTATGATTTCCTTAACAAGTGCAGTAAGCTCTCCTGTATGTGCTGATTCGAACACATTCCAACCTGTCCACGTGCAGAAAGTCTTCAAAAAGATTTTGCTGGTGCTCATCTCTATCGTACGACAATAAGGTAGCGATGTTTGTGCGTTCGTCTTGTTTAAGCAAATTAAGGGGACATGCAAACAATTTTTTAATAACTTTACATTGAAATTGGCTGACAAACCTACAATTAGCTTCGTACATGCGTATTTTGACTAAGGTATTGACATACTTTCTCGATGTATCGGCATACTTTCTTGATAATTAAAGCAAAAAAAATATATTTTTGCAGCTATTGTGTGTGGTTTTTCAGTTGCTTTTAGTTGAGCAACTTCAAATGAGGCATTTTCACTGTTGCAACCAGTTGCAGTCTATTTGCAATCTGTTTTTTTTACTATCCCGAAGCTCCCACGTCTGACTTTTGTCAAAAATGTATACCTTTTGAGCCATGTTTTTTCAAATGTTTTTTTATTAATATGGTTTCGCAATTGTATACGGTTTCATGGTCTTGTTTGACAAAATGTAGTAAAATAATACATAGTGAGGTAGTTGATTAATTTCTTGGCCTGCAAATGTAAAGCTAATTGACATATATTCCTTACTACAGCAGTGGCGCTTTTTTATGATGACAAAGAAATTTCATTTTGCATTTAACAGGATGCACTCCTATCATCATTGTCAGTTCTTTCGGTTTTCAAATTCAACCAGTGATCTGTCCTGAGACTCAGCCAATTAGTATTTTAGTGAAATTCAACAAGTTGTTATTTGTCCTCATTCCCAAGATCATCTCCCGGAATTGTCTTATGGAGTTTCATTCTTCTAGCTATGAAGGGCACGATCAATCAAGCCGCTGGCTCTAATTTCTCTGACCACAGGAAACTTTATCTCCCGTTCTGGTATTTTGACTATGTGTGGTCTGCATCCTTTGATATTCGGCTCAGTGTTGGTGTTTTCAGAAGTCTGCTTTCGCGGACGACAGTCCTGTTATGATGCCCAGTCAACCTGACTTACACGCTCAAATTTCCATCGGTATGTCTATTTAATCAACATTTATCTAGGATTCATTCAAATTGGACAGCAAGATGGTCTCGTGGCAGGGTGGTTGCCTCGAGTGCTGGAGTTCGCGGGTTCGAATCTCGGTGAAGACCGCTATTTTTTTACGTGGATTTTCTGGTAAAAATTCCCCTGATCTCTGGGTAGTGAGATCGGACTCCAGTGTTCAGTGTCGAGCACGTTAGAAATACCTTGATAGTTGGAAATCGAAAAGAGAAAGGCTTAACGGCTGCTGCCTGAACAAAAATTATAGTTAACAATCTACCCAAATTATTTGAATCTTCCCCCAGGCCTAGTAAGCCGCAGGAAGTTGTAAAATACCTACTATATACAGCCGAAGCATTCGGTTACCTGGCAACAGACATTAAAATGCCTGTTTGAATACCAGGATTCCAAGTATTCTAAATTATCTAATTTGTGAACATAAAAAAAAATTTACTTCTGCTGGAGTTGTTCTTGTTTCTGTCTTTGTATTATTTATATGTATCTTTTTGATTTTAAATGCAAAAGCTCAAAACATTGCTTAAGCCTGGCGCCATGAGAAGACCTTGCGGACCACAGGTTAAGAACCGCTGGCATAGATCATTTTGGTCCTAATGACTTCTATCATTGATACATGTATTCTGTTATATTACACAGAACCATTATAAATGCACTGGGGGGCGCGTTAGCTCAGTTCGTAGTCAGCAATTTGCTATTTTCTGTGGTAATACAGCGGTTCTAAAAAACTAAAAAAATCCGGGTCGTGATTTTAATTGGTGACCTCTTCTCCAGTCAACCCAGCTGCTGTAAATGGGTACCTGATGCATGAGTTAGGGAAAGTTAAAACAGCAAGGAAGGGCACTGGCTATCCCACCTCTCACAGGCTGCGGCTTAGTACAATGGAGTTTTCAAAAACTCAAACGAGCGGTTAATTCTGCTTAATTTCTACTTTACTTTTCCTTTAGGGCTGGGCAGACTCAGAGGAAGAAATAAATGGAAGCTGCAGCAGTAGTGACGATTGCGTCGATGTAAAAATAAATAGGTAATGGCTCAGTGATCGCACTGTGTTAAAAACATAACGTCACTTACGTTACAGACACAAAGCCTAAATCAGAGACAAATAACGAACTACCAACAAACCAGACTCATAAATGGCCATTAAGCAATTAGCTTCTATAAAATGGCGGTTGGAATGAATACTCATGGTTTCCGCAACACGCTTAGTGTACACACTCCTTATTCGTCAAATGAGCCACACTTCTAAACTCGATCCCTTACTCCTTCTCCGCTCCCCGCCAATTTCAAAATTATGCAGCCGGGTAATCGTGCCCTTATTGGTTGATATCAAGAAGCTCAGCGAAACACTTTTTCACCAGGCCTGTGTCCTCGGCACCCGTTTTAATGGCAGTGAGACATGGTCTACCTTCAGTAATGTTCCGTTATGAGTCTGAAGATCTTTGCCCTTTTCTGCCAAGTTTGTCTTGCTGTCATTTTCTGGTTTGTAGGCTTTGTGCTGGGTCTCTCCATTCCGTCTTTATGGGTCGATTGATGAGTGTCTTTGCATCATTATTAGCTCAGTACATGGTGAGTCTGCATGCCACCACTTCCGACTTTTGCGAGCTCATCTGCCTTTTCGTTTCTGAGGATCCTACAGTTGGCCGGAATCCACTGTAGGACCAGATCTGCCTTGTTGTTTCTGAGGATCCTACAGTTGGCCGGAATCCATTGTAGGACTAGATCTACCTTGTTGTTTCTGAGGATCCTACAGTTGGCCGGAATCCATTGTAGGACTAGATCTACCTTGTTGTTTCTGAGGATCCTACAGTTGGCCGGAATCCACTGTAGGACTAGATCTACCTTGTTGTTTCTGAGGATCCTACAGTTGGCCGGAATCCACTGTAGGACCAGATCTGCCTTGTTGTTTCTGAGGATCCTACAGTTGGCCGGAATCCACTGTAGGGCTAGATCTGCCTTGTTGTTTCTGAGGATCCTACAGTTGGCCGGAATCCACTGTAGGACTAGATCTGCCTTGTTGTTTCTGAGGATCCTACAGTTGGCCGGAATCCACTGTAGGATTAGATCTGCCTTGTTGTTTCTGAGGACCCTACAGTTGGCCGGAATCCACTGTAGGACTAGATCTGCCTTGTTGTTTCTGAGGATCCTACAGTTGGCCGGAATCCACTGTAGGACTAGATTTTTGGGACAGCAACCCGATGTTATATTTTATTTTATGTGAGAGCCTATCTTGTTTAGGGCTTGAGATGGCTTGAAGTACGCTCCTGGAGTCTGTTAGAATGGCCGTTTTCCTTGTAGTTGTGCTTTGGCTGATAAGAATCTGAGTTGCTACATGTTCAGCTGTTGCTGTCTGTCAATATGACTTTTCTCTATTGCTGTGGTAGTCAAGGTTTTTCTTTTTTTTGTGATGAGGATCATAGGCTGCTGCGCCACTGCTGTCGCAACGTCGTGTATTGGCTATGTTTATTTATTTCACCCTCAACAGAAAAACAACACATACAAGCCATACCGGGGAATCGAACTCCTGCCCTTCTTGTCGGCAGGCAGGCATCAAAACCATTTGTCCACGCGCTGTTGTTTCAGCTCTTAAAATGGTACAAGTCTCTTCTGCTGGTATGAAGCAATTTTCTAACAATTTTCTATGTGGTTGTTAGAGTATGCGATGTAAATATGTAAATTCAAGTACATCCCCTTTTTTCGCTCCACATAGCCGATCCATCTGTGTACAAATGTGTCCACGAGTTGCTAGGATATTATCTCTTAAGCTCACGTATAACGTGGATTTTTTGCTCTGCTGCCTACAGCTCATTTTTTTTCATAATCCCCGGAACCTCCAAGATTATTTTGAAACGGTCATGGCTCCGTTTCAATGGTTCTGAAATGAGTGCTTCGCACTTTTCGATTTCCTTATTCGTCCTCTGAGCCACCCTTCCACGCTCGATCCCTTACCGCTTCTGCTCCTCCTGCGCCCCCGTCAATTTCAAACTTGTGCAGCCAGCTAATCATGACGTCATTGGTTGATTTCACTACGTATCTTATCTAATTTCCCAACCTTCATTCAGGAATATGAACAATTTGTTCACTGGCGTGAACAACATCATAACTAGGACAGCAGATTAACTCCAGTCCCTGAAGGTTTGATATGATGCCTTCATTTCTGCTACCCATTCATGGCGCTAAATAAAATTTGTGGAACCAGCAGGAAAGAATAGCTATTGACACAACTTCACTGAAAAAAACTACTAGTTCTTCATGAACGTGTACAAGATCAGATAACTCTACTTGCCCTAGCCATTGCTTTAAAAAACGTCCGTGTTAAGTCCCCTGTAAGAAATTTTAAAAATATAAGTAGCCCGAGTTATTGATGTGTGTTTGAAGGGCCCAGTCTTAGACGAATTTGTACTTCTACATGGGCAGTTTGTAGTTATTATTTTTATATCAATATCTTTTTCTTCTCAGCTGTAGAGCTAGAGAGAGAGAGAGAGAAAGCACACACAGAGAGAGAGAGAGAGAGAGAGAGAGAAAGAAAGGGAAAGAGAAAAAGAGAATAACAATAAAGAAGATATAACAAAATACCAATTTAACAAGGCCATTTTGTATCGAACAAAGACAATTATATGTTTATTTCGTTGTCTCGAAAGTTCAAGCCAGCCAGAGACATTACTTACTGCACACTCGCTATATAGTTCAAGGAACCAATCGGTCAGAATACTTTCCTTTCGCGCTTTGATCTGCCACGACTCCGTCTTCCTTCAGCTAGTGTTTTTGCTTCTGAACTCTGAGCACGCGACGTTCCTTATTGCTAGCAATTTTGCCCCCACACTCCGTTAATTTCTGGATAATTTCTTGCTCTTTCACTTCTAAGTGGAACGCACTTGCACACAGAACAATACAATGGAAAATGGCTCACAGAATCCGCTTCACTATACCTGTGCGCCCCTCTTGTGTGTTCAGTGCCTTTCTTTGATGTATGTGTGACAGAAAACGAATTTCAGTAGCTCCTGTAGCGGCTACAAAATGTCACCCCGACCTCGTCGGGTAACTATATACAGCTGGGTCGACTGGGAGCGTGAAATACCATGGAAAAAAAAACACAAAAAAAACCCCACGAAATGCCAGGTCTGTCAAACGGGAGGTCGAGGTGAGTTGAACTTTCTTCTTTGTTCTTGTTCTTCTTCGTCGTTCGTTCTCAATCTTCCACTACCAAGTCCCGAAAAGGGCTTTGCAAGTACTAGCAATACGATTTAAATATATCTTAGGCAGAAGACTCCCAACCTCGTAGCTATTTCCAACCCGCTCGCCATGTACACATTGCGCACGCCTATTGAGTGTAAAATAGCCTTTTGGGTCTGAAAGAAAACTCCACAATCTGTCATATATAACGCAATGGTAGGCATGTTAAAGATACTGTTGTCGGGGATGACATGGTAGACACCCAATGTGTGTGTGTATGTGTGTGTGTGTGTGTATATATATATATATATATATATATATATATATATATATACATACACATATTTGGAATCCTGGTATTCAAACAGGTTTGTTGATGTTTGTTGCCAGGTAGCCGAAAGCTATCGGCTATCAGTAGTAGGTATTCCAAACTTCCTGCAGCTTTCTAGGCCTGGAGGGAGGTACAAATAACTGGGGTAGATTTCTAACTTGAATTTTTGAATTTTCTCCATCGAGGCGGCCTTTAACCCTACTCTGTTTTGATTTATGCCAAGGAATTTTTAACGTGCTTGACACTGAACACGGGCGTCTGATCTCAAAACCCAGAGATCAGGAGAATCTTAACCATAAGATCCACTTGAAAAAATACCAGCCTCTACCGTGATTCGAACCCGCGACCTCTGGCACCCGAGGTGTACATCTTCCCTCAGGACCAGTGAGCGCGATATATATAAATATATATTGAGCGATGTTTGGTCGGAATCACTTTCAGGAACCAACGTAGCAGAATCTCCACAATTGTATGCGACTATTGTCCTTGGTGAATGACTGTCTTGGACCACAAATGTCCAGCAAATGGTAAGCCCCCACCCCCCACCCCCCAATCAGAGGGAGAGGTGGAGTACACTGCACCATAGATAAGGTCCCAAAGAAAGGGTTACCAGGTCAAGATCCACATAAGCAACCATGGTACAATGCAATTTGTCTGGATTTGTTTGTTGTTTTAGTTGTTGTTTTGAATGCCCATAATGAGTAGGTTTACTCTTTTGTGCGCTCTGAAAAGGAGGTCCAGTGGCGGGTTGCGGTAGTTTTCCCCTCACATCCTGAGCGGGCTGATGAAGGTGGGCCGGGGTCCTCCGGGTGGTTGTGCTGTACTTGGCTTCATATGCATGTCGCACACTACCACGGTGATCACGTCGATCCCTAATCTCGTTTGCCAGGCTGCCATGAAAATAACCGGTTCCAGGGAGGGCTATGAGGAAGCCGAGGTGATGGTTTTCACCAGTATATTTTGCCTGACCCTAACTAACATGTTTGATCAGTATATTTTTCCTGATCCTAACTAACATGTCTGATCAGTATCTTTTGCCTGACCCTAACTAACATGTCTGATCAGTATCTTTTGCCTGACCCTAACTAACATGTCTTCTTCTTCTGCGTACGCAGTCAGACAGTAACCATTATTTTTTCGAAAAAAGCGGCGGTCATCCTGAGGCTCTCGCCACTGCCATAGAGCTTGTCTTGCAGTTCTACTGGTAATGGCCACATCTGCTCTCTCTAATCCTCGTATGTCGGGCAGTTCTGCAGCAGATGTTCAGCCGTCATTTTACCAGTACCGCACGGGCATTCGTCGGTACACCCTATCTTCAATTTGTTGAATAGGTGGTACCTCAGTCTGTTGTGGCCAGTGCGCAGTCTGAAGACCACGACCTGCACTCTTCGGTTCAACTGGTAATAGGCATCGTTTTTGGTGTAACCAGTATGTTCGGTTTCCCATTTGGTCATGTATCTGGCTTTGATAAGCCGTTTTGACTCTTCGTACGTCATACTGGTATCTGTTTGTGGTAGTCTTGCACCTTCTTTTGCCAGTCTGTCTGCCTCCTCGTTGCCTTGGATGTTGCAGTGGGACGGAACCCACTGTACCACTACCCTTTTTGGTGCAGACTGCTGGCACAGTTTGCAGAGTGCTGCTCTTAAGTCACCATTTCTTCCACTGCCGCCCTCAGTGCCTCTGCCTCCGCTCTGAAATTGCTTGTGTACTTACCAGTAGCGAATGACAGTGTTATTTTTCTGCCATTTGGTAGGTTCAGGAGTGCTCCTGCCCCTCCGTTCTGTGTAGTGTTTGTTACAGAACCGTCGGTGTATGCATGGGTCCAGTCCATGCTTGGGTAGCTTTTCGTTATGAAGCTTAGGGTAGTATCTCTCCTTTCTTTTTCAGTCTGGCAGTTTTGGTTTGCAATACCTGGTATATTTTCTACCACCTCTGGAAATATATCCTGCCTCCAGGTAGGTTTTCGTACAGTAGTGATGGGTTTTGGTGTTGTTAGTGCGTTTATGGGATCTTCGTGCATCTTTGCTTTGGCTATTTCTGCAAAGTTTCTCCGCTTTAGTTTCCCATTTCCCAAATTGTTTAGTCTCTGGTGCATTGGGTGGTCGGTCAGTCTTCGGAGTTTCTCTGACTGCAGCTGGGCTCTGCAGTCTCTTCTATCGGTCATGGATTGCAGTTTTGTAATCTTTTCAAGTTCTACAATTGGCGTTGACTTCATGCCTCCTGTTATAATTCTCATGGCTTGGTTTTGAAGTTTGTTAACTTTATCGAAGTTCGCCTTCGCTGCTGTTGTCCATGCCGCAATGCCATACTCGAGAACTGGTCTCACTCTTCCAGTATACAGTTTCTTTAGTATGCCTTTGTCAGCTCCCCAGCTTGTGCCAGCAAGTTTTCTCATGATTGCCATTCTTTCTCTGGCTTTCATTCGGTTTCTCTCAATCTGAACTTTCCATGTCATGCGCCGATCAAATGTGACTCCCAGATAGGTTGGGTTGTCGTTTGGCTGCAGGATTTTGCCATTTAGACTTAATTTGGTACTTTGGGGTTTTAATGAAAGCGAGAATATTGTGCATGTGGTTTTCTCCTCCTTTATTTTGACCAGCCATGAGTTCGCCCACTCTTCCAGCGATGTTAGGGCCGTCTGCATCCGATTTCTTGCTATGGTGAGATTCTTTTCAGAGGTCCACATAGCCAGATCGTCTGCAAACATTGAGCTATGGACTCTTCTTGGTATATTCTCTGTAATATCGTTTATATATACCAGGAAGAGTGTGGGTGACAATACTCCCCCTTGGGGTACTCCCTGCTCGAGTGTCACCTTTTTGCTCATCTGCCCTTGTACTTGGACTCTGGCCGTTCTTTGTTTGAGGTAGTGGTTGATCCACTTGTACATCTTCCCACAGACATCACTTCTTCTTAGCTTGACTCTAAGTCCATCTTTCCAGACTTTGTCAAATGCCTTTTTGCAGATCCACCCAAACAGCTACTGTGTGTTTCTGTGCCTGGTAGGCATCTTCTATCTCCTGGGCTATGAGGATGACCTGGTCCTCAGTGGATCTGTGCTGTCTAAAGCCGGCTTGCTGTGGAATTAGTATTCGTTTTTCTTCCAGATGCCACATCAGTCTGGTGTTTATCATCCGTTCCATCAGCTTGCCGACACAGCTCAGTAGGCTTATGGGCCTGTATCCATTTGGATCTGTTTTGTCCTTTCCTGTTTTTGGTACTGGTACCAGTATTGCATCTTTCCATGCCTGTGGTACAATTCCCCTTTTCCAGCTTTGGTTCAGAACCGATAGCAGTTTCTTCTTCGCTGTTTGGCCCAGCCCCATCAGCATTTCGTTTGTTATCCCGTCTTTTCCGGGAGATTTCCTTTTCTTTAGTGTTCTCATAGCCTCTTCCATTTCGCGCATTGTTAGTTTGGCCATCATGTGCTCTTCAGGAGCCGTATTCATGTTTTCGTGTCCCTTTAGTTCTTCGCTAATGTCTGTATGCTTATCTGCAGGGACCTCGATGTGGTTTGCTCTGGCATTAACTAACATGTCTGATCAGTAGATTTTGCCTGATCCTAATTAACATGTCTGATCCGTATATTTTTTGCCTGATCCTAACTAACATGTCTGATCCGTATATTTTGCCTGACCCTAACTAACATGTCTGATCCGTATATTTTGCCTGACCCTAACTAACATGTCTGATCCGTATATTTTGCCTGACCAGATGTTAGTCTTCCTCCCCTTGTTGTTTAATAAACGAGTTTTAATTTAAATTGACATGGCCGTTGTTCGTTTGCTTGGAGTTCTATTTCTCCTATTTTAACCAACTGCCCACAAATCTAGAGAGCTGACATTTTATACTCGGGCTCTACTAGTGCGACCTATTAATCCAGCAACATTTTGAGGAATCTGGACAGGTTATTTAAAAGCTTGTACCGAAAAACGTAGTTTTAAACAACTGCGAGCGACGTTCAACTCAAACTGGTACATTTGGTTCTAGTTCTACCTGAATTAGTGATAGCATTCTGCAGCTACTTGAATTAGTCAGGGGCACTTATGGTCTATTACTGCTATGGGGCCCACTTGCCAAGGACCAGTCACGTCACGGGTAAATAAAAACGGCGGACAGGCGCGTGTTGAGTGATGTGCATAACAGTCTACAGAAAAAAAATGGTCTGATTTGATCAGACAGGACGTCCTACTCCTGTAAGATAATGATCGACCGCACTATGTGCCATCTGCAGCAACTCGCCTAGAAGGTACTGTCACACTCACCTTACAGCCCAGACCTCGCTCAAAGCGATTGCAAATACCTGCGGCCAAACAACAACCCAAACTACCTGGCAGTCGCATTTGTCCGGCGCATGACATGGAAAAGTCAGATCAAGAGAAACCAAATGAGAGACAGACAAAGAATGGCAATCATGAGGGTACTTGCTGGCACAAGCTGGGGAGCAGACGAAAGAATACTAAAGAAACTGTACACTGGAAGAGTCAGACCAGTTCTCGAGTATGGCATTGCGGCATGGACAACATCAGCAAAGGCGAACTTTGATAAAATTAGCAAACTTCAAAACCAAGCCATGAGAGTTATAACAGGAGGCATGAAGTCAACGCCAATTGTAGAACTTGAAAAGATTACAAATCTGCAATACATGACCGACAGAAAGAGACTGCAGAGCCCAGCAGCAAGCAGAGAAACTCAGAAGACTGACAGACCATCCAATGCATCAGAGACTAAATAGATTTGGAAAAGGGAAACTAAAGCGGAGAAACTTTGCAGAAATAGCCAAAGCAAAGATGAGCGAAGACCCTATGAACACCGTAACAACACAAAAGCCCATCCCTACTGTACGCAAACTCACATGGAAGCAGCATATCATTCCGGAGGTGGTAGAAAATATACCAGGTATTGGAAACAAGAACAGCCAGACTGAAAAAGAAAGAAGAGACATAACCCTGAGGTCCATAGCGGAAAACTACCCAAGTATGGACTGGACCCATGCATACACCCACGGCTCTGTAACAAATACAACACAGAATGGAGGGGCAGGGGTATTCCTGAGCCTACCAAATGATAGAAAAATAACACTGTTAGTGGCAACTGGAAAATTCTCAAGCAATTTCAGAGCGGAGGCAGAGGCCGTGGTCACAGCACTAAAAATCCAGAAAAATACTGAACTTAATGATTTAAGAGCAGTACTCTGTCAACTATGCCAGCAGTCCGTACCAAAAAGAGTAGTGGTACAGTGGGTTCCATCCCACTGTAATATCCAAGGCAACGAGGAATTCTAGTCTGACCTACCAAGAGTCCAAAAGGCTTATTAGGGCCAGATACATGGCCAAATGGGAAACAGAACACACCGGCTACACAAAAAATGATGCCTACTACCAGCTGAACAGAAGAGAGCAGGTCGTGGTCTTCAGACTCCGCACATGCCACAACAGACTGAGGTACCATCTATTCAATAAATTGAAGATAGGTGGCACTGACGAATTCTCGTGTGGCACAGGGAAAATGACCGCTGAACATCTGCTGCAAAATTGCCCGACGTACGAGGACCAGAGAAAGCACATGTGGCCATCACCAGTGGCAACACTAGACAAGCTCTATGGCAGTGTCGACAGCCTCAGGATGACGGCTGCTTTCTTCGAACAAATTCAAGTTGACGTCTGACAGCGTACGAAGAAGAAGAAGAAGCTCAAAGCGATTGCCACCTTTTTGGACCCCTACAAGAATTCTTGGGATGTCAGCATCTCAGTACTGTTGACGGAGTAAAACAGACTGTCCTTGATTAATGACACATCTTTCTACTCTGAAGTTTTTCAGCATAAACGTAGCAGGAGATTATATCGAACAATAAATGACATTTTGACTTCTTGAACAATTTTTTTTTCCTTACACAAAAGGCTTGACTTGAACCCCAGTCGTATTTTCTTATTATATGTTTACACAAAGGTCTCTGTACTTCAGGTATGGAGGAAATTTAAAAAAGCGGTGGAAGACGAGAAATAAGAAGAAACGCTGGTATAGTCTACGTTATTTTCTTTGGGAGGCAAAGATAGAAGAACATTAGATCTAACATTATCGCTGCTCGTGGGATTAATGTCTCCTAGCAATGGGTCTCTGGACATAGAAGGCTACCAGGAAAGTAGATGGCTGACATATTGGCAAAAACGTGACCTCCAAATAACAATTGGATAGACCTTGCAGTAACCGCACATTAAAAGGAATTATTAAGAATAATACTCGGGAAATCTGGATGAACAGGTGGGAGACAGGAACAACGGCAGTGTATTTAGCGAAATGTCGCAGCCAAAAGGGAATGATCACATAAATAAACTACATAGAAGGAATCGAACAAGATGTTGAGCAGCGCATAAGCTGCAGTGGTCAGCGACCCATAGCTGACTGCTAGCATCAGGACCAATGAACCATAGCTGCCAAGACCCTTCTACACCTCCACGCGGTGATCCTGGATAACAGGCTGCAGTAGGGCAGACTGACTAAGGAGAAGGGATCGAAGAGGGAATGCTAACCCGGTACTCAAAAAATGCTTGCGGAAGTCGGATGTGTTGGACCGAAAGGTGCAAATATCGCAGCCAAGCTGTAAAACTACGACACAACGCCTTCCGTTCTCTGGACTACATTCTGCTACTTAAGCCCTTTCAGGGTTTGGTAGTGGGAGATTGAGAACGAACGAAGAAGAAGAAGAACAGGACACACCAGTCAATAGCCACTTGAACCGCATCAACACCCCAGCACCTGCCCTTGTCCAGCCGTTGGTCTCATCCTGGTGAAACTAATGAAACTGTTAGACACTTACTTACTGAAGGCTAGGCACTTTCGGAAATCAGGACACGATTCTTACAAGCACTGCCGACAATTGCCAACACACTGTACGGAGCAGTGAAACAACTGAAGAAGACCTGTATCTGTATAAAAATGGCATTGGGCTTCCAAGAGCTCAGCAGCTAGGAGGTAACAACAACAGCTCTGCCTGTATATTACGCGGCGACTGCGGGGACAAATGGTATTTACTCCTTATTCCTATAATCATCAAAGTGAACTTAGCCACGGAACCGATTGGTGTAATGATGGTATTGAAAAAAAGAAAAAAAAAGAAACAGACTTAAGATAAACATGGATTCGTGGCAGACATCGATCGTCTGTTGCACATTTTCCCGCTCAATTTTTCTATATAAATAAACATACGAGATTACACGCGTGTCATATTTATGCAGGAATGTATTGAAGTGCATACGCTCAATTATTGCCTGTGGGGGAAAAGGCCTAGCTGCTAATTCAGGACTGTCTGTGCAGCTGTTGTGAATGTTATTTTGATAGGCGGCCTAGCCGAAAGATTTATTGGATCAGGTCAATGGTAATTGCCTGTGAGCAGCTATGAGATTGTGCCGGTACGATTGGAGGAATGGATATATCTCTAAGCATATGATAAACTGGGGAGAGCAGGTATAAAGGTACTTAAATATTTGATTGCAAAAAAAAACAAAAAAAACAAAACAAAAACAACAACAACCGGGAGTTGACAGGCAGAACTAATGTTCTTCTGTTTTTGTTACTTTCGATAGAAAAGAACCTGGCATTTAACTCAGTTTCAATTTCTTCTTCTTCTTTTTCTTCTTCTTCTTCTTCTTTTTCTTCTTCTTCTTCTTCTTCTTCTTCTTTTTCTTTTTCTTCACGTTTGGCTTTGCTTCGTTCGCTCTCAATCTCACGCTACTAAACCCTAAAAAGGGCCTAAGTAGCAGAATGTAGTCCAGAGAACGAAACATGTTGTGTCGTAGTTTACAGCTTGGCTGCGATATTTGCACTTTTCGGTCCAACACGTCCGACTTCAGCAAACATTTTTTTGAGTACCGGGTTAGCATTCCCTTCTCCTTAGCCAGTCTGCTCTGCTGCAGCCTGTTATCCAGGATGATCGCGTGGAGGTGTAGGAAGGTCGGTATGGGTCGCTGACCGCTGCAGCTCATGCACTGCTCAGCGTCTTGATTCCCTTCTCCTCGTAAAAAAAAAAAAGTCGTCTACAATCCATAGACTTTTGTGTGGACATATAACAAGTAACTGTTTTAAAACTACGTTTCTCGGTACAGGCTTTTCCTCCACAGAATGGGCCTCAAGAGACACCGCCACGTGCGATTGTGCAGCACCCAAGCAAACACCAGAACATATCATGCAGGACTGCCCTACTTATACGGACCAAAGAGAGGCAGTCTGGCCCAGGGGAGTGGCCATACTCGACAAGCTGTGGGAGACCGGCGAATACCTGAAACAGTCTCCTTCGTGAACCTCACCGGGCTAGATTATGACTGCATGTTCATCTCTGTCTGCCTATGCCTGTATTTGAACCACTTTCCCTATCTGCACTTCCGCACGCACGCGCACCAATCCGTCTGTATGTCTGCCTGACTGCCTAACTCAACGACTCAATCTGAACTACCCACCTAACTGGCCGATTGAATACCAGGATTCTTCATCTTCGTTCGTTCTCAATCTCCCACTACCAAACCCTGAAAGGGCTTAAGTAGCAGAATATAGTCCAGAGAACGGAATGCGTTGTGTCGTAGTTTACAGCTTGGCTGCGATATTTGCACCTTTCGGTCCAACACATCCGACTTCAGCAAGCAATTTTTGAGTACCGGGTTAGCATTCCCTCTTCGATCCCTTCTCCTTAGCCAGTATGTTCTGCTGCAGCCTGTTATCCAGGATCACCACGTGGAGGTGTAGAAGGGTCTTGGCAGCTATGGTTCGCTGGCCCTGACACTAGCAGTTAGTTATAGGTCGCTGACCACTGCAGCATCTTGATTCAAGCATGTATATAAACTCTTCGTATTTGTCTGTCTATTTTATTGGTCGGCTCAACCTTCCTTCCTTGGGTAAATGCATCAATCTAACTCGATATGAATGTTCTTCTGTTTATATGTCAGCCCATTTACTCATCCATCAATGTATCCACATTGGTTCTAAATGTTGTTAGAGTCGGGGGTGGAGTTGAGCATGAACTCTCAACATCAACCTACTGCTCTCATGGCGTGCGTGTCATATAGCCTCAACAAAGTCCATCTCCTGGCCTTCGCGCGGCTGAGCTGTTTTTACTAGAATGAGAATGGGCGGAAGGCGAGCCACTGGCGTCTTAAAACCAGTAGTTTTGGGTATATGGGGTCGAAAGCCTAGGAAGGTAGTTCATCTAGGAAAAGGAAAACTCTGATTTCAAACCATTTGAAGCCTTGTTGATAAGATACTGGCGTAAAGTTGTAGGATATAACTGTTTAACCTGTTGCCTGATAATTCTGAAAGGCGGTCAGCGTCTGCCAACCAACGATGTGCGAGGTAGCACACGCAAGAGGATACATTGCCTTATCCTAGAGCGAGGGAAGGCAACCTCAGCTGAGTGTTGTGGTAGGGCAGACCAGACCCTTAGCCTTGGTTGGCGACTGGTCTAGGAATGAAGCCCCGATAGGTGAACAGATAGAGCATTGCTCTGCTAATTTGTCAGCTTCCAAATGTATTGGTATTACCTTTACCTTAGTTCAACCAAGGGAGACCGAGAGAGGGACCATATTGCATGGGTAACATATGGTCTCTATATTTCTGCCCGGGCTTTGTGCTAAAAACACAATTACTATCGTCTGACCAGACGAAAAGAGCCAATGAAATGTATCTACATTTCTTGCTGTTCACCTGCCTATCTGTCATATGTCTTGTCTATCATTACATCCATCCACCCTTGAATCTATCCATTTATCCACATATAGGAGGGGCGCTCCAAAAGTAATGCCTCCTATTTTACTCCATGAAAACAATAGCAGATAAAAATAGCACAATAACACCATTTGATAGAGCAATGTCTTGCCTTAAAAAAAACTATTTTTTAACATAGTCTCCACCCTTAGCTATAGATTATCTTTAACGATGAACAACAGCATACATGCCGTGCTCGTAAAAAGCTGAACCAGCGGAGTTGACCCAGTGTGTCGCAGCTGCAATGATGGCGTCGTTGCTAGGAAGATGTTGCCCACGCAGTCTATCTTTCATTATCCCCCAACAGAAGGAAGTCAGAAGTCGCCAAATCTGGAATAAACGGTGGGTATGGTAGGACAAACCATCCAAATCTGGAATAAACAGTGGGATTGGTAGGACAAACCATCCAAATCTGGAATAAACGGTGGGTATGGTAGGACAAACCATCCAGATCTGACAATGTCTTCAAACTGTATTAAAACTGGTATGGGGCCTGGCGTTATCGTGTCCCAAAAGACAGGTTGCCGTCTTCTGTGGCCTGGCTTAGTCAGCGTCACAATGTAAGGGTCAGAGTTGATGACTTGGCCAGGTTCCAGGAAATCAAGAATGGTTACCCCTTTCCTATCCCAAAAGACAGTGCACATCACTTTACCTGCTGAGGGCTGTGTCTTGAACTATTTCCTCGATGAGAAATTCACATGTCACCACTCTATGGACTGTGGTTTTGACTCTGGATCGTAGTGGTGGCACCACGTCTTATCGCCAATGATGATGCGATCCATCTCACTCTCACCTTCATCCTCGTAATCGTTCAAGAGCTACTGACAAACTTGCATGGAATGTTCTTTTTGTTCCTGTGTGAGTATTTGTGCACACACCTGGTGCAAACTTTGTGATATTCTAACGTGGCCACCATCGTTTCCGGCCCATTGAAGCCGACTTCCAGCTCAGTAGACAGTTGCCTGGTCGTAATCCTCCGATTAGCGCGGATGAGCTGATAGAGACGTTCCTCGTTGAATGGCGTGACAGCTGTGCACGACCATCTGGGACGTGGCTTGTCCTTCATGTCGCACAACCCACGGCTTCACTGTGCTAAGATCCGCTGTTTGGTGCTCGCAAACGTTAAGCAAGCGTCGATGAATGTCAATTGGTGCAACATTTTCTTCATGGAAGAATTCAGTAACACACCTGTGCTGTTTATAACGCACTTCCATGACAGAAGTCAGACTGCTCCTCCACTGCCACATGTCTTATGGCAATTAAATGTTACGGGTAGTGGCGAAGAGGTTCAAACTTTACTGCCATACTGCCAAATTCACTTCTGACGTCGCGGGCCATCATCATAATAAAATAGGCGTTATTTTCGGAGCGTGCCTAGTATGTTCCAGGTGATTTGGCAAGACCTAGAAGTCTTCTGTAGTATTTGGAACAATCAGCTGCCTATCTATGCCTGCACATTTATTAGATAAAGACCAAGATTAAAAGCCTTGACAGTGGTCAGACTGCGGCGGGCGGGAATCGCTGCCATCGGTTGTTTTTGTTTTTGTTTCGAATGCCAACAATGAGTAGGGGGTTTACTCTTTTGTGCGCTCGGAAAAGGACGTGAAGTTGCGGGTTGCAGTAGCTTTCCTCACATCCCGAGCGTGCGGATAAAGGTGGACCGGTGTCCTCCAGGTAGTTGTGTTATGCTTGGCTTCAAGTGCCTGTCGCTCACTACTACGAGGATCACGTCAATCCATCATCTCGTTAGACAGGCTGCCACGAAAACAGCCGGGTTTCAGGAAGGGCTACGAGGAAGCCGGGGGGGGGGGGAAGGGGGGGGGGGGGAGAAAGAAGGTGTCTTGGCCAGTATATTTTGCCTGACCCTGACTAACATGTCAGATCAGTAAGTTGTACCTGACCAGACCATTAGTCGCCCTCCCCACTGTCAACGGTAATCACGTCAGTTCCACCGATGACTTCATCTACCTTGGAATCAGACGACATATTCACACAGTAACCCTGACTTCACTTGGAGAATCTGCCTTGAATCGTCATCCATGAACTCGCTCCAAAGATTCTGGACCCAGCACAAGCTCTCCCTGGAAAGATCGCATCGTCTCTACAAATACTGTGTCATTCCAATACTTTTGTACTGCTTCGAAACCTAGACGTTCTTTCACGAAAATCCGAACCGGCATCGAGGCCTTGCATATGCGCAACCTACTACGTGTTCTTGGAGAGCACTGGCAGGACAAAGTCATCAACGGGAATGTCTCCTGATACTTCTTTTTCTTCTTCTTCTTCGTCTTCGCTCGCACTCACTCTCCCGATACCAAGCCCTCAAAAGGGCTTTGCAAGTAGCAGAATGCAGTCCGGAGAGCAGAATGTGTTCTGTTGAAGTTTATATCTTGGCTGATATTTGCACCTTTCGGTCCGACACATCCGACTTCAGCAGGCATTTTTTAGTACTGGATTGCCTTTCCTCTTCGATCCCTTCTACTTAGCCAGTCATCTCTGTTGCAGAATGTTATCCAGTATCACCGCGTGGAGGTGTTGAGGGGTCTTGACAGCTTTGGTTCGCAGGCCATGAGGCTAACAGTCAGCTAAAACTCGCTGGCCGCTGCAGCCGAAGCACTGCTCAGCGTCTTGATCCCTAAACTGATCCAACCCGAGACCAGTTTATCAACGCTGGATGGGTTCCGCCCTTTTTGTTTCGGTTAAGGGGCTTGTCTCTCCCAAAACACTCCAGCTCGCCAGCCTCAACATCTGTCCCTGGAAATCGGTAGCGGAAAAGACCGCAGCTCTCACCAAGTCATCCCTTTGGCCACCCGGCCGGCGCAAAGCTTCCACTCCATCTGCATTGTGTGATGCCTGGAACTACAGCCAGCCGTCGTCATGAACGGCAAGCGCGACGGTCCCTGGTTGACCAGGTGGATCACTTCAGTCAATTCAATCAAATCCCGTCTCTCTCATCGGTATATCTATTTATCTGTATGTCTGTAATGTATATCTATTTATCTGTATGTCGCTAATGCATATATATTTATTCATGTGTCAGTTTATTTATTTATCTTTATGTGTTTATGTATATGCATTTATACAGTTGTATAAATGTATATTTATATGTTTGTCTTGGATGACGAGGTTAACGCCTGGTCAGGTAAAACACACTGATCAGACAATGTTAGCCAGGGTCAGGAGAAATTTACTGGCCAAGACCCTCACCTGACCTCCTCGTTGGTCGTTCTGGAAATGGGCTGGCTAACAAGGCGAGGTTCGACGTGATCTTCATAGTAGTGAGCGACACGCAGATGAAGCCAAGCATAGCAGAACCGCCTGGAGAATCCCGCTCCACTTCATCAGCATGCTCGGGATGTGAGAAAGCTACGACAACCCGGCACTTAACGTCCATTTTAGGACGCACTAAAGAGTAATCCTACTCACTGTGGGCAATCAACAACAACAACAACAATATCTATTTGCCTATATATCTGTATGTCAATATTTATCCATCGACATATATTGACAACATCTAGCACACATACCCGCTCCTTGGCTACTCATTTCTGATTCTCTGAAAGTGTAACGATGTGATCTTAGCACCTTCTCAAATTCTCTTCTCCAGGTATTTTCTAATCTACCTCTCATTCTCTTCCCTTGAAAATTTCATATAAGAGTCTGGCTGGTTATGGTGATATGTGCCTTCCGTAGCTAGTCTGGCTGGTTATGCTGGTCTGTGCCTTCCGTAGCGAGAGTCTGGCTCGTTATGGGGGTCTGTGCCTTCCGTAGCTAGTCTGGCTGGTTATGCTGGTCTGTGCCTTCCGTAGCGAGAGTCTGGCTGGTTATGCTGGTCTGTGCCTTCCGTAGCGAGAGTCTGGCTGGTTATGGTGATCTGTGCCTTCCGTAGTGAGAGTCTGGCTGGTTGTGGTGATATGTGCCTTCCGTAGCTAGTCTGGCTGGTTATGCTGGTCTGTGCCTTCCGTAGCGAGAGTCTGGCTCGTTATGGGGGTCTGTGCCTTCCGTAGCTAGTCTGGCTGGTTATGCTGGTCTGTGCCTTCCGTAGCGAGAGTCTGGCTGGTTATGCTGGTCTGTACCTTCCGTAGCGAGAGTCTGGCTGGTTATGGTGATCTGTGCCTTCCGTAGCTAGTCTGGCTGGTTATGCTGGTCTGTGCTTTCCGTAGCTAGTCTGGCTGGTTATGCTGGTCTGTGCCTTCCGTAGCGAGAGTCTGGCTGGTTATGGTGGTCTGTGCCTTCCGTAGCTAGTCTGGCTGGTTATGCTGGTCTGTGCCTTCCGTAGCGAGAGTCTGGCTGGTTATGCTGGTCTGTGCCTTCCGTAGCGAGAGTCTGGCTGGTTATGGTGGCCTGTGCCTTCCGTATCCTATGTCCAATCGAGCCCCATTTCCATCGCTTAATTTGTTGTTAAAATATATGTTGTTAACTGCATCAGAAATGTCTTCATTGTCCACCACTTTATGCCCATTATTATTCACAGGCGTCTGTTAACGAAGGGCTGGAGTCTTTGTCGTATCACCTTATTCTTTTTCCATGTTTCAGATTCATAAAGCAGCATTAACTTAACACTGGAGTTGAATATTCTAACTTTTATGTGAATCTTGATTTCTTTGGATCTCCAAATGCTGTTTAGTATCAGGAATGCCCTTCTTGCCTTTCCAATTCTGATCCTTACATCTGCATCTGTACCTCCTGATGTGTGATTTGCGCTGCCCAAATGGGTATATGGTTGGTTGGTTGATAATGCCCATAATGGGTTGGTAATCTTTTTGTGCGCCCTGAAAAGGATGCAACTTGTGGCAGAATGTAGTAGCTTTCCTGGCATCCCGAGCGTGCTGATGAAGTGGACCGCGGTCCTCCAGAGCGGTTGTGCAATGTGTGGCTTCATCTGGGTGTCACTCACTACTACGGGGATCACATCGAACCCCACCTTGTTATCCAGACTGTTGTCCTCGACAACAGCCCGTTTTCAGGACGACCAAGGAGGAGGTCAGGTGAGAGTCTTGGCCAGTATATTTCTCCTGACCAGGGCTAACATTATTTGATCAGTGTATTTCTCCTGACCAGGGCTAACATTATTTGATCAGTGTATTTTGCCTGACCAGGGCTAACATTATTTGATCAGTGTATTTTGCCTGACCAGGGCTAACATTATTTGATCAGTGTATTTTGCCTGACCAGGGCTAACATTATTTGATCAGTGTATTTCTCCTGACCAGGGCTAACCTTATTTGATCAGTGTATTTCTCCTGACCAGGGCTAACATTATTTGATCAGTGTATTTCTCCTGACCAGGGCTAACATTATTTGATCAGTGTATTTCTCCTGACCAGAAGTTAGCCTCATCGTCCCTTGAATAGGTAAATAAATCCACGTCTTGCAGTGGATCTGTCCTTTTAATTGTGTTGAGTTTATGAAGCTTGGTTTTCTTCACTTTGATATTCAGTCCCAAATTGCTGATTGTTCTGTCATCATATTATATACTTACATCTAAGTCTGTTATTTTCTCAATATGTCATGCGTTTATCCATCCATTCTTCTTCTTCTTCTACTTCTTCTTCTTCGTTCGTTCTCAATCTCCCACTAGCAAACCCTGAAAGGGCTTAAGTAGCAGAATGTAGTCCTGAGAACGGAATGCGTTGCGTCGTAGTTTACAGCTTGGCTGCGATATTTGCACCTTTCCGTCCAACACATCCGACTTCAGCAAGCATTTTTTGAGTACCGGGTCACTCTTCCATCACTTCTCCTTAGCCAGTCTGCCATGCTGTAGCCTGTTATCCAGGATCACCGCTTGGAGGTGTAGAAGGGTCTTGGTAGTTCTGGTTCGCTGGCACTGACGATAGCAGTCAGCTATGGATGCTAACCACTGCAGCTCATGCGCTGCTCAGCATCATGATCCCATCCATCCACTCAAATGTTCTTCCCTCGATCTATCACATATCGATCCATCCCTCCTACCATTCTCTGTCTACCCGGAGGCGCCTATAATCAAAACTGAAGTGCATACATTAAAAAAAAATCACGGATAGGGTTGCTCTTAACATGTTCCATGATCCAGGACAGAAATCAAAACAAACCTGCCCAGATCAAGAAGGCCGGGACGAGAACACTGTTAACACCGTCCGGGGAACAAGTCATCGATGAAAATTCTCCGTTCTAGTGACCCAGAGCGCGCTCGTACGCGAGTGTCGCTGCTTCCGGTAGGGACAATACAAGAGAATTCATGGCGTTATCTTAAAACAAAAACAGAACCAACTTCAAGCATTCCATCTCTCTATTTATCCACGTGTCTGTATGTCGATCTATTTATCTATATATTTGTTTATCTTTTTATCTTTATGTCGATCTATTTATAATTTTGTCTATCTATTTATCTGCACGTCTATTTATCTGTATGTCTATCTATTTATCTATATTTTTGTTTATCATTTTATGTACATGTCGATCTATTTATATGTCGATCTATTTATCATTATGTCTATCTATTTATCTGTATGCCTATCTATTTATCTACATATATGTCTATCTATTTTTCGGTATGTCAATCTATTTATCCATTAATATATATATATATATATATATATATATATATATATATATGTATGCTTATATATTTATCTATAATTATGGTTGTCTTTATTTAACAAAGTATATGTATGTCTATCTATTTATCTATATATATATATATATATATATATATATATATATATATATATATATATATATATATATATATATATATTTACCTTCATGTATATATGTTGACCTATGTCTGTTGGTCGATCTATTTATCTGTATGTCTCTCTATTTATATGTATGTATGTCTCTATAACTATATATTTAAAAGTCTGTATGTCTATCTATATGTGTGTATGCCTATCAATTTAAAAAAAAATTATATTATTTACATGTGTGTGTGTGCGTGCATGCGCACGCACGTGTGTATGAATGTGAATCTATTTATCTAATTGTCTCTATGGCTATCTATGAGGTGTGTTCAAATTAAACCGAACCTAACTGCACCAAGTGAACATACGTACGATGCGCATGATGACTTCACTTCTGATATAAACAGCACATACCAACTGTCAAGTTTGCAAAATTTATTATTATCCGACTCATAGTTTCCTCAGGAGACTGTTGAAAATATGTCAGGTGTAATACGGAATCCGTCCAGAGTTGATCAGCGATGTCGACCAGTTGACATTCATTGCAGAATGCAGGCAGTATCTGGTGACAAGCGTGTCGTGAATTGAAGCTCCGGCGACGGTCAACCCGAATTGCTGCATCAATTTTGGCGATTGCATTTTCTGACGCAACAATATGCGCCTGACCTGGTCTCAGAAGATCTTTCGTTAACTCAGTTCTTTTTTTAAAATCGTTGACCAGTTCTTCACTGTTGTCTTCGACACACTTTTGTCACCATACACTGTCTGCATTCTGCGACGAATCTGAATTGACCGACATTCTTCAGCTGTTAGAAACCCACCGCTCGCTGATCATCTCTGGGCGGATTCCGAATCACACCCGCCATACTCTCAACGGTCTACTAAGGAAACTATGAGTAGGAGGATAATGATATTTTGCAAACATGACAGTTGGTATGTGTTGTTTACATCAGAAGTGACGTCATCATGCTCATCGTACGTATGATCAATTGGTGCAGTTGGGTCCTGTTTCATTTGAACACGCCTCATATTTTTCTGTCTGTAATGTATATTTATTTATCTGTATGTCTGTAATGCAAATATATTTATTCATGGGTCAGTTTCTTTATTTATCTTTCTGCCTTTATGTATATCCATTTATATAGTTCTAAATATGTATATTTATCAATTTGCCTGTATGTCCATCTATTTGCCAGCATGTCTGTATGTCCCTATTCATCCATCCACATATATGTATTCTCTTCCCTCTATCTTTTATACGAATGCCCATAATTCTCCCTACAAATATGCACCTCTTCTCTCACCCCGCCCTCCCCACCCTTCCAATCCACTCATCTTTCAATGTACCATCCTTTTAAATATACGTCTGTTTATTTCTCTATCTGTCATATATCTCCACCATTCCTTACATCCATCTATCAATGTATCCGTCAATGCATCCATCTATCAATGTATCCGTCAATGCATCCATCTATCAATGTATCCGTCTGTTCTTTCCTCTATCTACCACATATTTCTCTACGGATCCACACGTTCATTCATCATTCCACCCATCCGGTCCATCCATTCATCCACGCATAATATTCATCCTCCGATCCATCTTATCCATCCATATATCCGTCTGTTCTTTCTTCTGCATGTCACGCGTCAAACAACCCTTACTTATATTCCATCGATGCGTCCGTCTGTTATTTTATCTATTTGTGACATCTCTGTGATTCTCATACCATTATTGTCTCATGTCTAAGTCCTCAAACCATTATTGTCATATGTCTATGAGCCCTCATACCATTACTGTCACATACGTCCTCATACCATTAGTGTCACATGTCTACGAGTTCTCATACCATTAGTGTCACATATCTACGAGTCATGATGCAATTATTGCTACATGTCAAAGTCCTCACACCATTATTGTCACAAGTCTATAAATCCTCATACCATTAGTGTCACATGTCTATAAGTCCTCATACCATTATTGTCACATGTCTACGAGTCATCATACCATTAGTGTCACATGTCTATAAGTCATCATACCATTAGTGTCACAGGTCTATAAGTCCTCATACCATTAGTGTCACATGTCTATAAGTCCTCATACCATTAGTGTCACATGTCTATAAGTCCTCATACCATTATTGTCACATGTCTACGAGTCATCATACCATTAGTGTCACATGTCTATAAGTCATCATACCATTAGTGTCACATGTCTATAAGTCCTCATACCATTATTGTCACATGTCTACGAGTCATCATACCATTAGTGTCACATGTCTATAAGTCCTCACGCCATTATTGTCACAAGTCTATAAGTCCTCATACCATTAGTGTCACATGTCTATAAGTCATCATACCATTAGTGTCACATGTCTATAAGTCATCATACCATTAGTGTCACATGTCTATAAGTCCTCATACCATTATTGTCACATGTCTACGAGTCATCATACCATTAGTGTCACATGTCTATAAGTCATCATACCATTAGTGTCACATGTCTATAAGTCCTCATACCATTATTGTCACATGTCTACGAGTCATCATACCATTAGTGTCACATGTCTATAAGTCCTCACGCCATTATTGTCACAAGTCTATAAGTCCTCATACCATTAGTGTCACATGTCTATAAGTCATCATACCATTAGTGTCACATGTCTATAAGTCATCATACCATTAGTGTCACAGGTCTACGAGTCATTATCCCATTAGTGTCACATGTCTATAAGTCATTATACCATTAGTGTCACTTGTCTAAGTCCTCATACCATTAGTGTCACATGTCTATTCACCTTTCTATACATGTATCCACCCATCCAGCCCTGTCAACCCACCGTCACACCCATTCCTCGTCCACCCGCTCACCTATCCATCCAAACATCCCTCGACCCTGTCCTCTACCACATTACCCACTCACCCAACCCCCGCCCGTAAACCAAACTGTAGTATATATCTCCGTTGAAGATATGAGAGCTCTTGACATATTCCGGGACAGAAATAAAAACCAAACCTGCCTGAGAATAAGACGACCATGAAGACAAGAACACTATTATTATCGTCCTGGGAACTAGTCGATGAAATCTCGGAGATCCAGTGGCCGAGAGCGGGCCCGTACGTGAGTGTCGCCCCGCTTCTAAAGATTCCAGGCGGGAAGGGACAATGCCAGAGAATGCGTGGCGTTGTCAAGCAAAAAAAAAAAAACAAAAAAAAACTCAGGGGGGAAAAATCCTCCTCTCTTCTCTCCTGTCCTCCTCCTCTCCCCTCGCCATTGGTGGCGAGTGAGACGGTAGCTGTAACGAGGAACGAGCGAGTAGTCGTGTTGTTACGAGAGCGAGGGCTTGTGAGTAGCGTGCACGCCGCTCCGTAGCTGTCGGCTGAGGCCTACACAAACAGTTGGGCTACTGTAAGCATTGTCACTCTTTTGATGTGGCTGGCATCCTTAGCTGTCACTGGTGTTGGAGACAGTCTTGCCGCGTATTCTATTTACAAAAGGAGCGTACTGATGCAGCGTCCGTCATATTAGGACACGATATCGGGGCTGTAGTGACAGTAACTTTTTTTTTATTTCTCCCTCCACGTACATTTCTGAGACAGACCATAGAAGATTCATAGTGTTTTATGAATATTAAAATAAAATATCTCGCAGTTTATCAAATTTCAGGAAAATAATAGAAAAGTGAATCTTGATGCGGCAAGTTAAGTGGACAATTAATCCAACTTTGTGTGCTTGAATATCTTGTGTAGTGGAGTTTATTTTTCTGTGAATGGATACCGCTCGTGCTAACTTTGGATTTAACTTAAAAGGTTTGTGTACTTTTTATTTTATGGATTTATTTTGTACGCAGTTTCTAACTTTGGATTTGACTTAAAAAGTTTGTTGAATAAATACCACTCTTTCTAACTTTGGATTTGACTTAAAAAGTTTGTTGAATTGAACATGACATGAATTTATTTTGTAGACATAACATTTGGGTTCGGACTATTTTGTAATTATTTGACGGACTTTGTTTCTTCTTGTTCTTTTCGTTTATCCTGTTTTGCTGTTGAGCGTCAGTTTATGAAGAGATCTCCAGAACGAGCCCCACTATGTGCCTCATGTACAGTGACATTCGCCATCTGCCGCCTCAGATATTTCCGAAACCTACCTTTTTCTTGGTCGGCCTCTCGCCTTGAATCCATTGTAATGTACACGATTAACCTTCTTAATTTCCTTCTTCTTCTTCTTCTTCTTCTTCGTTCGTTCGTTCTCAACCTCCCATTACGAAGCACTGACACGAGCTTTGCAAGTAGCAGGATGTTGCCCGGAGAACTGAATGCGTTGTGTCGTAGTTTACAGCTTGACTTCGATATTTGCTTCTTTCGGTCCGTCAAATCCTTCACCATGACATTTTTGAGAACCGGGCTAGCCTTCTCCCTTAGACCCCTTTCCCTAAGCCAGTCTGCTTTGTTGCATGCTGTTATCCAAGATCACCATGCGTAGGTGTAGAAGGGTCTTTTGGCAGCTTCGGCTCTCTATCACTGACGCTACCAGTCAGCAATGAGTCGCTGACTATTGCAGCTCATGCGCTGCTCAGCATCTTGATCCTGCAACTTTGCGTGCTTTCTCATTACCTTATAGTGACATATTAATGTTCTTCATGGCTTGTAACCCATCCTTTGTATCTATTATTCCTGTCTTTGGTAGCTGTTTTACTTCGTCGCTCCACCACACTGTTATTAACGGTATTGAACCTCTTGATTTTACAGTTCGACGTTGTTTTTTAGCTGCTTCTATTAAATTACTTTCATACGTTGCCCGTTCTTCTTCGACAGACTAAGTTCTTGTGGACTGTAGCAAAGCTCTCGTCCATTTTCGTAACAAAGCTAAATTGACCTGTCGTACTGGCTGCTTCATGACATCCCATTCGCCTAATTACTACCTTGTGATCAGTATCCACGCATATGTTAGGTATGACTCTTGAACCAATTACGGCTCTGTTCTTCTTGACTCATCTTCATTGACAACTCAGCTACGTGGTCTCTCACCATTCGCGTGGCTCTCTGTGAGTTTATTCCGACTGTCTCCTGTATTTCGACATAAAGTATGAATGTAAAGGCCGATCCGTGAGTAACACTCCCTGCCACAGATCGTACAACCATGCTGACGAGGCTGGCTTGCAGGGGTGTATCCACCCCACACCCTCCCCCCTCTCTTCCCCGATCTCTTCAGTCTTTCTCTTTTCATAAGACCATAAGGCCTCAACGAACGTCAGGGGCCACTTAGCCCCTTCCAACTATCACCAAAGAGTGCTATCCTGAGAAATCGTTTCCCAGCCCTCGAATGTTCTGTTGCAAGACCTCATGTCCCTCATGTATAGTATACAGTCCATCTTCTACAACTGAGGTCATGCCATCCGTACTAGGTAAATATTTGGCATTGACTTTGTTTACAACGGTGTAATATAAACACATTTTACGGCTAGGTTTATATTTAACTATATTTATATTTTGCACCTAATAAAATCTAAATTGAAGAAAATTTCGCGATCGTCCATTGGTTTTTAATAAATCATCAAGTGGCATGTTCTGTACAGAACGTCGCTCTCATCACTGCCCCTCTGAAAGAAACGCAATCTCCTACCCAATCTCCAATCTACTTCCGAGTCATACCCAAGGACTCCTTGACATCTTGGTGCCATCACCTTCTTGATCTGCCTCTGCTTCTCTTGCCCGGCACCATACCTCCCATTACCATTCTATCACGACAGTTTTGTCTTTTGGTGTTGGCTGAAGGATTTTAATTTTTTGTTCATGATCGAATTTCTGAACCACTTCTCCTCTATGTCCAACTATTTTCAGATGTCTCAATTCTTCTTGTTTTCCTGCCCATGGTATTCTGAGAACCTTTCTATAACATTTCGACTCGAAGGAATCGGTTCTTCTTCTTCAGGTTCATGTCCATGTTTCCTACCACGGGAAAAACACAGGTTCTCAAAATTTTCACTTTTGCCGGCTAGCTGGTACTTTGCCATAGTTTCCTCCAATTGTGCAGCCTCTGCATTGCCATAATAATAATAATAATAATAATAATAATAATAATAATAATAATAATAATAATCTTTCTTAAACACAGAATGTAATTATTCTGCTCCCGCCCACCTGAAAGCTAAAATGGCACACTACTGGTCGCTAGCAGTTCTTTCTACTGCTACAGTTCTGTCTTACAGATGTTGTTTCTCCGTGTTTCTACCGGTGATTTTGTTGTTGTTGTATTGAAGGTAGTCATTTTTATTAATAGAACAGCAGCCATCTTAGTTGTACACTCCTTCACATGGGCTACAGTTATCCCTCAACGTTTCTTTTCTCATTTTTAATTTGTAATTTCCTCTTCTTATAAAAATGTTTTTTTCTTTTTTTTGCGTTCGCTCTATTTTCTCTAATCCCCAAGACGGTGTGCATTGCACTGTCGTTTTTATTTTGCGCCTGTCGGACCAGTGCATCCGACTTCAGCATACATTTTATGTAAGGTTCTGCTTCCTCCTGCATTTTCTAAGGGTTTACTTCTTCAGAGTAACGGCCGATGCTGTGCCGCCCTCCCCCCCCCATTTTTTTTCTTATGATTATGTCTCCATTTTATTAATTCTGTCACCATTTTATTTGAAATATGTAAGTGTAATGTACTATTGCATTGTTCTATAAGTCTTTAATGTTCATGATGATTCTAGTAATCATCATGTGCCCTGTCGGTTGAATTTAGTGATCGCGAATATCCATATCTTCTTATCACATGTGTGGCTTATCAGTCCCGCCTTGATCGTCCTCTGTGGCATTCCTTCAAGCAGTCCAATATGTTCTCTGTCCGCCTCCCTCTGCGCCTCTTCCCCGCGATTCTGCCTGTTGCAACCGTGTGTTCCAAACCGACTCGTCTCAGAAAAAGGATGAATTTCTTGGAATTACAGTGATGCTATTCTATAAGTACTTTTCAGAACCACACTCCTTTAAACGGTATCAGTTCTTCTCTGGGCTTCAATCTCTCACGATTAGTTTTTTGCAGGACTTCATTATCCGTTTCCATTATTTTTTTTTCAGGACTACGATATCTCTCACAGCTATTATTTTCAGGGCTGCAGTCTCTCTCACGGCTATTTATTTCAGGGCTGCAGTCTCTCTCACCGCTAGTTTTTTTCCCCATAGTTACCTGTCAAACTGCTAGGTTATTCCCGAGCTGGTCTCTGACGGCTAGTTATTTCAGGGCTAGGGTATCTCTCACGGCTACGGCTATTTTCAAGGCTGCAGTCTCTCCCACGGCTATTTATTTCAGGGCTGCAGTCTCTCTCACGAATATTTTTTTCACACGGCTACAACCTCTATAACTGCTAGGTTATTTCAGAGCTAGTCTCTGACGGCTAATTATCTCAGGGCTACGGTATCTATCACGACTACGGATATTTTCAGGGCTGCAGTCTCTCCTACGGCTATTTATTTCAGGGTATGCAGTGTTTCTCACGGCCCAGCTATTTTCACGGCGACATAATTTTCACGGCTGCATTTATTTTCAGAACTATCGTCTTTCTTACGCCAACAGTTCTTTTCAGAACTAAAGTCACACTTGACGGTTACATTACTTTTCGCGACTAGTCGGCTAGTATCCACACGGCTGCAGTTTGTTTCATGACTACAGTCTCTTCCACAACTGCAGTCCTTTATACTGCTACAATTCTTTGTTACTGATGTTGTTTCTCCGTGTTTATTCCGGTCAGTTTTATTCTCTTTAAGGCGATAGTTTCTATTAATAGAACAGCAGCCATTTTAGCTGTACACTCTTTCACATGGGCTATAGTTAACCCTCAATGTTTCTTCTTTTCTCATTTTTTAAGTTGTAATTCCCTTTTCTGATAATTAAGCCTCCATTTTATTAATTCTTTCACCATTTTATTTGAAATTTAAATTTTTGTCCTTTTTTTTTCCTTCTAATCTGTATCATTCCCCATTAATTTTTTTTCTTTCGAAATTATTTTTCTTTCTTTCTCTACTTTATATTTTCTTTTTCGTTCCCAAATTTATTTATCACTCTCCGAACACAATTTTAAATCAAATTTGTATTTTTCTGTTTCCATTTCATATTTTTATTTTGGGTCTCATTCTCCAATTTGTTTACCATTCTCAACTTAATTTTTTCTTCTCAAATTTTATTGTTCTTTCTCCATTCTATATTTTCTTTCTCGCTCTACAATTTACTTATCATTATTCATTTAATTTAACTTCCGAAGAATCCTTTTTTTTTATCCAATTTATATTATGATGGTTCTCCAATTTATTTATCATTCTCCATTTAATGTTTCTTTCTCTATTAGATTTTATATTTCTCTACTTTTCATTGGGAGTGTTCGTTGGCGCCGACCAAAAGTTTGGACTTCGTATGTCGAATATTTGATGTATGTCCAGCGTGCAGTAATATAGCTAATAGGACTAGTTATGGGGCTGGAAGAAGCGAACCCATCTGAAATTAATTGTAGCCGTGAGGACTATTCCTGATAAGCACATATCATTATCAAGACCCTACTCACTCCCTGGGAAATGTAGATTCTCAACAAATGTTCGACGTCTGTCAAAATCCAGGTTCTCCAACTGGGGATATCGGTAGACCAGTTCCCCTTAAGTTTGACAAGCAAACAGTGGAACATGTTCTGCGGGTCTGCCGGCTCCACGAGAGGAGCAGCGTGACTACGTGGCCCACCCCAACCCAATTTCAAGATAACCTGTATGGCGATGAGACAAGCCTGAGACGGATCGTCAGGTTTATGAGGAATGTAGGTGCAAGGAGCGCGTGGCCGAATGGTTTCGAGGCCGGCCTGTCTGCTGACAAAGAGGGCAGCGGTTCGAATCCCCGGTATGGCATATGTTGTTTTTATGTTGGGGGTAAAATAAACAAACATAGCCATCACACGTCGTGGCGACAGCAGTGGCGAATCGGCCTGTAGTCCTCACCCTTCAAAACCCCTCGACTACCCCAGAAATGGAAAAAATGTCGCATTGACAGATTTTGTGTGTGTTTTTTTCCTACTAGTAAAGTCTGACAAATCCAATATCCTCTTTAGGGATCAAAATGCTGAGCTGCAGCGGTCAGCGACCTATAGTCTATAGCCTATAGCTGACTGCTAGCGTCAGGGCCAGCGAACCAGAGCTGCCAAGACCCTTCTACACCTCCACGCGGTGATCCTGGATAACAGGCTGCAGCAAGGCAGACTGGCTGAGGAGAAGGGATCGAAGAGGGAATGCCAACCCGGTACTAAAACAATACTTGGTGAAGTCGGATGTGTTGGACCGAAAGGTGCATATATCACAGTTAAGCTGTAAACTACAACACAACGCATTCCGTTCTCTGGACTACATTCTGCTACTTAAGCCCTTTCAGGGTTTCGTAGCGGGAGATTGAGAACGAATAAAACCAAGCCAATCCAATCCTCTTTATATCATACTCAACTGATATGTGTCCAATAGGGCACCTTATTTTCTCATCATTGACCTTGTCATACAATTTTTTTTACTTCTTCATACGCAGTCAGACGTCAACTTGAATTTGTTCGAAGAAAGTATCAGTCATCCTCAGGCTGTCCACACTGCCATACAGCTTGTCTAGTGTTGACACTGGTGATGGCCACACGTGCTTTCTCTGGTCATCGTATGTCGGGCAATTTTGCAGCAGATGTTCAGTGGCCAATTTCCCTATACCACAGGTGCATTCGCCAGTGCCACCTATCTTCAGTTTATAGAATAGATGGTACCTCAGTCTATTGTAGCCTGTGCGGAGTCTGAAGACCACCACCTGCTCTCTTCTGTTTAACTGGTAATAGGCATCATTTTTTGTGTGTGTAGCCAGTATGCTCTGTTTCCAATTTGGCCATGTATCTGGCCCTAATAAACCTTTTGGACTCTTCGTAGGTCAAACTAGAATCTGGTTGTGGAAACCTTGCACCTTCTGTCATACAATTTGAGTCACTTTGTTCCACTATTCTGTTGTTGTTGCTAGATTGTGCGCATGTATGTTTATTTGAACGCGCGCGTGATGATGCGTGTAATTGCTTTTAGCGGCTGAGTGTACATGCGAGTGTGGGTGTTTATGGGTGGGTGGGCACACGTTAGCGTGTATGTGTTTGTGTATGTTTAGAGATGAGGCACTCGCTTCTCAAAGCGATGAACGAAAACGGCGTTGGTTCGAGCCCCGCAGGTTTCAAACCACCCGAAGTCTCAATAAGATAGAACTAGAATGCCGCCGAAGACGGATGTGTCGGACCGAAAGGTGCAAATATCACAGCCAAACTGTTAACACAGAGCAGTCCGTTCTCCGGACTACATTCTGCTAATTGCGAAGACCTGTACAGGGCTTGGTAGCGGGAGATTGAGAACACGCGCAGAAGAAGAAGACGAACCAGAGTGCCTGCATCCAGAGTTACTTCAAGTCATATCGACTTATGTCTTGCCACTGGTCCAGGGTAGCTCGGGACTAGACAGTGAGGCTGATGACCAGAGCAGCTTCTTCCTCGCTGTAATCCAAATACAGTGCAAGTTACATCATCAAGACAAAAACTGTCTGATGATGTCCCCATCATCGCTTACCATGGGTAGCTAGCTTTATATATGGGCCAGCGAACCAGAGCTGCCAAGACCTTTCTACACCTCCACGCTGTGGTCCTGGATAACAGACTGCAGCAGGGCAGACTAAGGAGAAGGGATCGAAGACGGAATGCTAACCCGGTACTCAAAAAGGCTTGCTGAAGTCGGATGTGTTGGACCGAAAGGTGCAAATATCACAGTCAAGCTGTAAACTACGACACAACGAATTCCGTTCTCTGGACTACATTCTGCTACTTAAGCCCTTTCAGGGTTTGGTAGCGGGAGATTGAGAACGAACGAAGCCAAGCCAAGCCATATGTGAGAGTATGGGTGTTTATATGTCAGCTTGTAGGTGTTTTGTATGTGGGTGTTTATAATACTCCCGCGGTATTGTGTGTTTATATAAGCGCCCATGTGTTTGACATTAGGCGTGGGGCCAGCAGAGGACGGAGCAGGTAGCGTTTACAACCAGCTAACCACAATAATCCTTAGATATTTGCAAAGATAAATTCTGTACCCATCTGACTGTCTGCAGGGGGCTGATATGAGCGTCGCGTATCATACAATTCCTTGCTGTGTTTGTATATATATGAATCTTTGTGATCAACGCTGTTCCACACATCGGCCGTTGCACTATGTCTCCTGGCGTCAGAGTACACGGCACCAGCTTGGAATGCATCTACAGACATGAAACAGATCGTAATAGCAGTAAATGAGACGTACCGGATTGTGACAGGATGACTTAAACCTACACCAGCGGAAACGGTCTTTGCAATCGCACCCCAGGATATTAGAAGACAAGTCGCATCTGAAGTTGAAAGACTAAAGGAGTTATGTGATCAAAGACACCCTCTTTTTTTGGACATACACCAGAAGGGTTACGACTGCAATCGAGGTAATGTTTTCTGCAGACTGTATAGCAGTCAAAACAGAACCCTGAGAGAAGCCGCATAGAAAAGGTGCAACGAAATGGCGGTGAAGATTGGATGGAGATTAAAGAACAGGCACCAGGACATGGTATGACTAATACTACGTGGAGATCTCTGAACGAGCTGAGAACAGATGTGTTCAGATGTGGGTCTAACCTAAAAAAAGTGGGGAACACCTGATTATATGTCCCAGGATGCAGGAATGAGGAGCCAACCAGGACCCGGAACACCTGATTATGTTCCAGGATGCAGGAATGAGGAGCCAACCAGAACCCGGAACACCTGATTATATGTCCCAGGATGCAGGAATGAGGAGCCAACCAGAACCCGGAACACCTGATTATGTTCCAGGATGCAGGAATGAGGAGCCAACCAGGACCCGGAACACCTGATTATGTTCCAGGATGCAGGAATGAGGAGCCAACCAGGACCCGGAACACCTGATTATATGTCCCAGGATGCAGGAATGAGGAGCCAACCAGAACCCGGAACACCTGATTATATGTCCCAGGATGCAGGAATGAGGAGCCAACCAGGACCCGGAACACCTGATTATATGTCCCAGGATGCAGGAATGAGGAGCCAACCAGGACCCGGAACACCTGATTATGTCCCAGGATGCAGCAGTGCTATACAGTGGAGGACCTGAAGGTGGCAAATGAAAGAGCACTGACGGTGGCGAAAATGAATGAGGCTGCTGGATACGGAAAAAACGTCAGGTCAGGTCATCCCGTAACCGACCGGTGAGGTCGTTGGGGAACACATGAAGACATCCAAACCACTCATCCATCTCTTTCAGCGGCCTTTGCATGTGCCTCCTCTGGCTGGAGGTTAGTCCATTATTTTATGTTGTCCTCTCACCTCTTTTTGGGACGATCTCATCGTCTTCTGGCTTGCGCCATTCTTTGCAGGATCGTATTTGCAAGACCATTTGATCTAAATATGTGCCTGTACCAATCGGGTTTCCTTCTTTTGACAGTTGCCAAGAGGTCTTCAAAAGGCCATATTGCTGTTGTAATTCTTTCTCGAATCTTCTTATTTATAACTTGATTTTTGCACGTGACGTTTAAAAGTCTTCGGAAACATCTCATCTCCAACGCCTATAACCTCTGCTGCAAGTCAGTTGTAATTGTCCATGTCTCGCAAGCATAGAGAAACGATGTTCGTCCATCACATGTGATGAAGACCACTCTTATTGTACAGCCGTGTGGACAGTCTTTTCTCTTGCCGTGTCCGTTGAAATGGGTGACTTTCGGGGTGTTTGGATTAAAGTTAGGAAGAACTGCGCCTTTTGTCAACCTCACTCTCTGGTCCTGAGCTACCCTTGGCCAGTAGCAAGATTTTCTCGAGACGACTGGAGCTCGCACAGGATGCAAATTTTTCCTCAGGGTTTACTCCCGAAGTCTTTCCCGTAAATAGGTATCACGCAAGGCAACAAGGGGGCGGGGGCGGGGTGTGCCGTCTAACATCTAACAATATAGGAATATTGACAAGACCAATGTACGCACTCATCTGCTCTTTGTGCATATGGCTAACCGTTAATCTTTGCCAGATTGTGTTAAGCCGTGCAAGCGCCGTTATTGTCTGTGCTATTCTGGCCAGCACCTCGCATTTTGATCCTTTATCACTGATGACGTGATGAAAGAATGTAAGTGTGTTCAGATTAATTGTAATCTTTTTGTTTCAATTGGGCATCGTGCGTCGGCATCGAATTAACCACACACACAAAAAAAAAATGATTAAAATAAAATAAAATAAAATAGCCACAACTAAGATAAAAATAGCACCACTTCTAATAAATATCAAGCTTCAGCAATTTCGCCGAAACGCGCAACGGCGTGTGCTAAATTCCACAATCGGCAAACTAACCCACGTTCCGGTACAAACACACAGACACACAAATTGGTCCCACAGGAACACACACGTCATTAGGAGAAGGAATAAGCGAAAGAAAGAAGCCCCTCCAAATCCCCTTAAAGGGTACAAAGTTATCAGATTGTCGCTAGTCATTCAATCCCATGGGAACGGGCGCTCCACCAAACACATGCGCAAAACTTTTTTTGGGGTCTCTTCTGTAACATGTCCCGCGCCATTACACAAGGGCAGTAATCTGATGGAACGATAACTGAGTTTTTATTTTTTTTATTTTTGGGTGGGTGGAAAACGGGGAGATCTACATGGCGAGAAACAAATAGGAAAACACGTTGTTTTATTGCTTGTGACGTACTGTAAACAATCTGATGGGAGGTTGTTGATTTAGCAAACGCATTTTGTCAACATAAGAAGAAAACATGCAGAGGTTTCCCTTCATGACGATATTTACAGTGAGGGACGTTCAGCGGCCTATTCCTTGTGGTTTATATCGTATTTTTCGTCTTTGAACCCGAAAAAAACGAGTTATTCGCTATATTATCTGTTTCAGTAGAACAAGATCATGCTTTTGAGGATCATTTCTAAAGTTTGTTTTTCCATCACAGGGTATATGACCTTTCACACACACACACACACACACTAACATGTGCCCTCAGGGTGAGGCCCTTCCATTGCACTTCGGTTGGGTTGACCTCTGAGATCGCCTTAGCTATTATAGATGCACACATGCATCCAAGCACTGGTTAATACGTCCTGATATTGGTGGGGAGGAAAGGACGTGCCTCCGCCAGTAGAATGCAGAGGCAAACATTTAATTTACCAAAACAATATTCGCTGTATGATGTTAGTGGTATTACTTTTTGAGCTGAGGTTGTCGTTGCCCGAAAGAACACAATCTAAATACTGTAACCTGCCAAGATATGCTGTAAGGGACGACTGACGAGTGTTGGGCGTGGGGCTGCAAATTCTATCCGATATAAACTTTGTCTCAAAGTGTCAATAAAGGCAGGGCAATATTTGATGACTTTGTATGTATTTATTGAGGACCTTTTGCTCTACATGAAGCTGACAAGTTTTCGAGAGCTGTCACACTGAACTCCACATTCAGTAGGTTTATGGCTTTTGTGAATCGCGAAGGTATTGACAGTGGAGCTCGATCTGTCTAGATCCCACGATATTAGCTTCAGGGGCGACCCATCTTCGAAAATGGCGTCTGGCTCAGCTCTGCTACTTCTGGTCAGGTTTGGTGTCGAAGGTCTCTGTCATCTGGGTAGTCATGATGGGATTTTAACTGACCTTGATGTTATTCTTCACTCCCACCTTGATCAGTATGTCTCACCTGTCCCTGATGTTACTCTTCCCTCCCACCTGGCGCTGATGTTACTCTTCCCTCCCACCTGGCCCTGATGTTTCTCTTCTCTCCCACCTTGATCAGTATGTCTCACCTGACCCTGATGTTTCTCTTCCCTCCCACCTGGCGCTGATGTTACTCTTCCCTCCCACCTGGCCCTGATGTTTCTCTTCTCTCCCACCTTGATCAGTATGTCTCACCTGGCGCTGATGTTACTCTTCCCTCCCACCTGGCCCTGATGTTTCTCTTCTCTCCCACCTTGATCAGTATGTCTCACCTGACCCTGATGTTTCTCTTCTCTCCCACCTTGATCAGTATGTCTCACCTGACCCTGATGTTTCTCTTCTCTCCCACCTTGATCAGTATGTTTCACCTGACCCTGATGTTTCTCTTCTCTCCCACCTTTATCAGTATGTCTCACCTGACCCTGATGTTTCTCTTCTCTCCCACCTTGATCAGTATGTCTCACCTGACCCTGATGTTTCTCTTGTCTCCCACCTTGATCAGTATGTCTCACCTTACCTTGATGTTTCTCTTCTCTCCCACCTTGATCAGTATGTTCCACCTGACCCTGATGTTAATCTTCACTCCCACCTTGATCAGTATGTTTCAGCTGACCTTGATGTTACTCTTCGCTTACCAAATTTGTATACAAATAATTCCATTTAATTATTTCTTCTTCTTTGCGTTCAGGATATTTGGTCATGCCATATCTACAGTCCAGTCACCATGATGAAGTATGTAGTCTTTAAGACTCGAGTTACTAAACATTATCTTGGAATTAGAGATTTCGTGTCTTTAAATATTACAAGATCTAGCAAAAAGGACATAATCCGAGGATCGTTTATTTGAGTTCAACTGACCAAAACAAGCTTTCAAATATAAAAGAGTTTGCAACTCTTGATAGATTTGTATGTTACTGAGAGTTGCCGGTCGTGTGTCAATTGGATGTCCCTCGCACGCCCAAATGTATCCACTGTTTACAAAATCATTCCATCCTTAGCCTCCATTGACGTCTTTTATGGGTATATCCATTACCTGCTGTTATAGAATTTGTTATATTCGCCGCACAGTTATTGATTATTTTCTCTCATTTTAGCCACCCGACGCAGACCCGAGTTGAAAGTAGAGTTGATATAGCTACTCTTGCGGTTTAAAGCATAAACAAGCTGTTGCGTAGTACAATGAAGTTTCTTAATTCTGTCCGGACTTATAAACCATATAGTGGCTCCTTAACGAAACCCTACTGGACATTTAGCTTCTTTAGTGGATAGACCTAGATAACAAGTTTCTTTGTTTCGCAGAACGGCGATTCAGGATTTTATGTGACCGGATACTTTACTGCTAAGACTAAAATAGTTCTCTTAACGAAATGTTACCAAACCGAGCGCGCTAGGTATCACAAACGTGTTCATTATGCCAACTAACATTTGTTCACTGTTTCTACTACGATAAATTTGTCATATTGTTATTGATTCTAGAGTCATTGAGAAAAAAAAACCATGAAGAAATTTAAGTAAATTACAATACTTCTAAATTTTTGTTTGTTTTTACAACCTATTTATTCTGCAAAATAATCGAATATCAATAATTTACTGATATATTTATTTTGTGTAACCATTTCCTTTCCCAAGGATAAATAATATTAATATGTTTATCTTATTATAGTGTGAAGAAGTGACATTAAAAAAGACAAAACTGAAAAATAATTTTGTCGAAACCTAAAAATAATTAGGTCTTGAAAGAGTTACCACTTCATCCCCGACGGCTGATTCTGATATGTGACTTTAAAAAAGGAAATGTGAATAGTTATGTGTACTTAACTAGATTGAGTTAAGTCAATTAATTATACATCTAGGCAGTCTGGAACCGTCGCGTCGACTGTCAATGTCCACAGTTAATGGCAGAGTCCCAGTCAGCAGATGAAGTTGAAGGTGATGTGTTTCAGCAAGGTGTTGCAGGAGCTACTCCCGGATGGCTCTATGTAGGTGGCGGTCTGTTTCTTGGTTTCCAGGGATATGTGTTGGAGCTGTAGAGCCAGGGTGTCCCGAGAAAGACGTACACTATGACATAAGAACGAGAGGCGACGCCGATCCGGAATTGAGATGATGCTCCAAATGCGTCCGGAGTGTTAATGACCTTTTTCTTACCAGCGAATTTTAAGGACACGACGTTGGTTGTGCCTGTGGAAGACCTGGAGCCACTTCTGATCTTCCTGTAGGACCGTTCCGCTCTAGGATCCGTGCAGGAGAATTGAAATACTGAATTACTTTCCGTGTTAAGCAACACGTCATGTAGCGTTCACCCAGTGCTCAGCGACTTGAATTGCCCTGTCGTTCGCCTGCAGCGTGTCGCTCTCGTCACATGTATCCGGCAGGTTGGGACAAATCAACAGATGACCTGGGTCTTGTACCGCACCACAGTCACGCGTATCGCCGTCTGAGAGGCCCTGTTTCTACATGTTCTTCATACATCGTGATACGCCAGTTCGGAGTATATGGCTTGGCTTCGTTCATTCTCAATCTTCCACTACTAAACACTGAAAGGGCTTAAGTAGCAGAATGTAGTCCAGAGAACGGAATGCATTGTGTCGTAGTTTACAGCTTGACTGCGATATTTGCACCTTTCGGTCCAACACATCCGACTTCAGCAAGCATTTTTTTAGTACCGGGTTATCATTCCCTCTTCGGGGACGGCGTGGCCTAGTGGTTAAGTGGCACGGCTCACAACCAGAAGGTGCTGGGTTCGATCCCCATCACAGCACCGGCCGTTACCCCGGGGAAGCAAACCCTTAGAAAATGCAGGAGGAAGCAGACCCTTACATAAAATGCATGCTGAAGTCGGATGCACTGGGCCGACAGGCGCAAAATAAAAACCACAGTGTAACGCACACACGCCTTGGAAAATAAATAAATAAGGCGAACGCAAAAAAAAAAAAAAAAAAAAAAAAAAAAAATTCCGTCTTCCTTATGCCCTGGACAGATTCCCCCTGAAGCTCGATCCATGGGCCCTGTATCATTTCGTGCAACGACTTTCAGGTCTTGACAGTATGGGCTTTGCTGATTTACGGAAACTGCCTGGATTTGAGTCTTGTGGATATCCACATTGTGTCCTGAGCATTGAATGTCTGTGGTCGTTTTCCTTTTAAACAAAATATAAAAGGATTGGAATGACACCAAGTCCAAAGAGAACTTCTGCTGGGACAAGCTTATGTGCACAGAGTTCACGGATGATTCCCCAAGGCGGTTCACCCTAGTGATTTCCGGGCAGCTGCGTGCATCAGACGATGTGTTGGTATGTAATTATCAGAAACAGACCAAACAACCATATGAGAGAATACAGTATAGCTCGCGGTACTTGCTTCGTAGTTCACCCCAAACAGAGTTACTTGAATTACCATTGTACGTTTTTGACATCTAATGACTGTAGCAGGACATTCCATTTCGGGTTAAGGAGAGGACAGGTCGATATAATTTTATTTTAAATAAATATATTGTTTTGTTTTGTTGCGTTCGCCTTATTTCTCTAACCCCCAAGGCGGTGTGCGTTGCACTGTGGTTTTTATTTTGCGCCTGTCGGTCCAGTGCATCCGACTTCAGCATCCATTTTATGTAAGGGTCTGCTTCCTCTTACATTTTCTAAGCGTTTGCTTCCCCGGCGTAATGGCCTGTCCTGTGATGGGGATCGAACCCAGCACCTTCGGCTCCCCAATAAATAAGTAAAAACTTCGATAGTTATATTTAGGTTTGCGCCCAATCTTCGAGAAGAATGTGGGACCCTAAAATTGACCAGAAGGGTTTTTCCTGGCAGGTAGATTGAAATAATTGTACAAACAAAACACCACGATCTTAATTATTGAGGTCGCCAGAATTCAACAATGTCGACAAAAGTGGCAGTGATAACACCCAAACGCTTTACATTGTTTTGTCGACGCTACATGAACTCACGCATGTAAGAATCAGACATAAGCCTGTCTGTGCCATTTTGACGCTTGTTTCTCTCCGTTATCCTTTTCTAAGAACGTTCGATGCATTAAGCATGTGCACCTGTGGTAGGGGGAACAAAAGTTGACTGAGTCATTTACAGTTTGTTGACTAATTCTCGGTTTATTGGCAATCCTGTTAAATGCGCGATGTTTGACACCCCCACAGTTAAAAGAAAAAGTGGACTATTCTGTGAAGTCACTGCCCGCCTAAATCCGGTGCTAAAAATATATTTGTTTGTTTGTTTGGGGTTAATTAAGACGCAAGTACCAAGCTGGACGTGGATAGACATATATGTAAACAGTCAATTCATAATACAGTCAAATGTGATGCCATGACAACCGTCTATGTATTTGGGGGAATACATGAAAGAAGAATGTTCCATTTATAGACTATCGCGGCACACAGACACAGAAGACGTGGCAGACCGCTTCAGAATCTCTAGTCTATTCCGTTTAGTCCGACAGCTGGTTTTATCAATTTGACTTTTTGAAATACTCAAAGCGTAAACGGCATAAAAAAACACGTACATGATTCGTCTGTTGCCTTTTCTACATTGTGCGAGTTGACAACGAATGTGTTGGTTTTGTTGTTGCTGAATGCCTAAAATGAGTAGATTTACTCTTTTGTGCACCTTGAAAAGGACGTTAAGTGGCGGTTTGTTGTAGGCTTTCCTCACATCCCCAGCGTGCTGATGAAGGTGGACCGGGGTCCTTTAGGCGGTTCTACTATGCTTGGCTTCATATGCGTGCCGCTCACTACTACGGGGAGCACGTCGATCCCTCATCCTATTAGCCAGGCTGCCATGAAAATATGCAGTTTAAAGGGAGGGCTTTGAGGAAGCTGAGGTGAGGGGCTTGGCTAGTATATTTTGCCTGATCCTGACTGACATATCTGATCAGTATATTTTGCCTGACCCTGACTAACATGTCTGATCAGAATAGTTTCTTTGACCCTGACTAACATGTCTGATCAGTATATTTTGTCTGACCCTGACTAACATGTCTGATCAGTATATTTTGCCTGACCCTGACTAACATGTCTGATCAGAATAGTTTCTTTGACCCTGACTAACATGTCCGATCAGTATATTTTGCCTAACCAGACGTTAGTCTTCCTCCCCACCTTTACACTATGATGCATTGGTTCTGGCTTTGTGTCCATTCCCTGAATCGTATTTGAGGGTATTGCTTTTTCTTTAGCTGTTATTCAAACCCATACTCCACACTCTGAACGATTACAGATTTTGTGATTGAAGAAGGTATCTATAGCAGCACACGATGTACCTAGCTCAAGCGATACCACAATCAGTATCGACACTCCTCCCAATTTGCAGACGGAGATAATAATATAATTATAATGTTCGCTTAGGCGTCTGAGGTCCGTTGCGTCAGTCGGCCACATCCATGACCCACAGCTGTGGGGTGGATCCAGGCCTCGTCCAGGGCGGAGGAGAAGGTTACAGCTTGCGATCCATCCTTTTTGGGAGACGGCCTCTTCTGCGCCTCCAGCTGGTTGGGGGAAGACTTTTGGCGCTGAGGAACGACTTGTGTAGTATCTTGTGGGCCGGGGTTTCATGGTCTAGCCGTACAACATGACCGACCAAAGAAACTCGGCGTCGATCAAGTGTTTCTGAGATTGGGTGGAGGCCTGTCGTAGTAGATACCGCCACGTTGCGGATGTAGTCATGCCATCGGATGCCCAGGATACGCCGCTGGTTGTGAATGTGAAAGGCTTCCAGTCTCGACATGTCATGTTTCAGCAATGTCCAGGTTTCGGATCCGTAAAGCAGGACGGGTAAAAGCGGATGTATGTGCCAATGGAGATCTTGCCATTACTTCACACAGAGGTCGTGCATAGCGGGGGCTGCTAGTCCGGTCCGCCTTGACATATCGGTACCACTGCGCCCATCGGATGATATCATGCTACCGAGATAAATGAATTCGAGGGAGACTGAGCACCTAAATGTCTCCCTGGAGTGCAGTAACGTCGGTTCTTGACAGAACAGTGATGTGTCGAGGAGTGGAATGTTGTTGTAAGCTAACCGTGCTGAGTAAATGAAACTCTTGAGATTTTTGTAATATCGGTTTGTAGTTGTTGCTGATTAACCAGGTCTGCTGGAACTGTTTGCTCTTTTGCAGTCAGTGCCAAGTAGAAGAATTTGCAGGTGTGTTGTGGCTAGTGAGTGGAGCCGTATAGCATATTAGTGATTGCTGGGGTACCAGGTAATAACTTTACTCTGTCTGTGGCGAGTCCTAGGCAAGCGTGTGGCACATGTTGCACTGTCGCATATGGATTGATGCAGATGTGGCAGTTAGATTACGTGCACGGGGTCTTAATTTATTAATGGGTTTATTCATTCTGATGTGTTCTGTCCTGAGTTGGAAGTTTATGCTTTGCTCCCTGCCTTACCGTTTGTTGGTGTGGTCATTTTTTGGGTGTGTCATTTCTTTATTCGTGGCACTCCCCGTAGACCCTTCCCTTCATTTGTTCAACCATTCCTCTTTGAAGTTGTTTTGAAGTATTTGTTTTACTGTCTGTATATTGGCTGGTGTGTTTATTTTAGTCATGCCTTCTCCTAGTTTTGCTGTCTGTATATTGGCTGGTGTGTTTATTTTAGTCATGCCTTCTCCTAGTTTTGCTGTCTGTATATTGGCTGGTGTGTTTATTTTAGTCATGCCTTCCCTTCTCCTAGTTTTGCTGTCTGTATATTGGCTGGTGTGTTTATTTTAGTCATGCCTTCCCTTCTCCTAGTTTTGCTGTCTGTACATTGGCTGGTGTGTTTATTTTAGTCATGCCTTCTCCTAGTTTTGCTGTCTGTATATTGGCTGGTGTGTTTATTTTAGTCATGCCTTCTCCTAGTTTTGCTGTCTGTATATTGGCTGGTGTGTTTATTTTAGTCATGCCTTCCCTTCTCCTAGTTTTGCTGTCTGTACATTGGCTGGTGTGTTTATTTTAGTCACGCCTTCTCCTAGTTTTTCTAGTCTGTTTGCTTTCAGATTGTCTGATTTGTCTATGTGGAAGACCCTTCTACACCTGTACGCGGTGATCCTGGATAACACGCTGCAACAGAGCAGACTGACTAAGAAGAGGGGATCGAAGAGGGAAGGCTAAACTCGGTACACAAAAATGCCTGCTAAAGTCGGATGTGTCAGGCCGAAAAGTGCTAATTTCGCAGACCAGATGTAAACTACGACACAACGTATTCCGTTCTCTGGACAACATCCTGCTACGTTTCAGGGCTTGGTTGCGATAGATTGAGAACGAGCGAAGAAGAAGAATCGTATCAGCCAGGTTTATAAAAGCTTTATTAGTTTGTAGTAGTAGCCGGTTACAGTGGCTCGTATAACTTGCCATTGCGTATTAAGAGAATGTACCAGGCTTCTCAAAGCTGTAGTGCAATCCAGGGACAAAATAAGCTAACCACAATGCAAATTTCAGTGTCCATCCCCACCTCGCTGACCCGGCTTCTGAGAACCAAACCTACATTAGTATTCTACATTGCAAATTCAAATGAGAACGCGTACTTTCCGCACTCAGAATTTCCAGCGCGAAGAAGCATGCTCAGGAAGGTTATACAGCCTACAAAGACCATAATAGCGCCTTTGACCGATTCAATGGGAGTATACCCTCGAGGATTCTGGGAAGAATTTGGAATTAATGAAGAGCTACGGGAGAATGCAGTAAGTGCCATTTACAAGAACTGTAACAGTTTTGTGTGAAACGTTTACAAATAAATCGGGAGTGTATTTATCACGAGAGGAGCGGTAGACCGAGCGGCCTTTATTACTCAGCCTTACGAATGCCCCCAGAGGACATCAGCTCTACGAATGCTCAAGAGGACCTCAGCTCTACGAATGCTCCAAGAGGACCTCAGCTCTACGAATGCACCCAGAGGACCTCAGCTCAGTGAGGAATGGTCACTGTAGTGAATGTTTTCATTAACAAATAGTATTTGTCGTCTGGGGCGAGAGATGGGTGTACTCCTATAATCAGAAAGGACTGAAACATCCGTGTTACTTAAAACAAATAATTCCACTTGTTCTTCGTATATAATTAGCCTTCACTCTGAAGCTTCAGTAAGATATTGATTAGGCGTGGTGATGGTGGGGTAAGGGGGGGGGGGGTGGTACGCACAAACTGATATCCATCAATTACTGCCTTTGTATAGGACGACACTATAATACAGTGCTTTTCAACTAGTGGGCGATTTTAGCTTTCAGGTGGGCGTTAGCAGAATAATTACATTCTGTATTTAAAGTATATTATTGTAATGATTATTATTATTTTTGGGACAACGGAGAGGCTATACAACACGAGGAAGCTATGACAGAATACCAGCATACCAAAAAAAGTGACCAGTTTTAAGAAGCCGTGTTTTTCGAGTGATAGCATACGGCTGTGAAACATGGACAGTTAACGACACGTCAAGGAAGAATATCGAGTCCTTCGAGTGGAAATGTTTTAGAACGGTTCTCAGAATACGATGGCTCGATAGAAAGAAGAATGGGGGCTTTCGATAAGGGTTGAGCATAAAGGTGAACTGGATCGTAAATTCCATCATGAACAAAAAAAAAATGAAATGCTTTGTCGATATCAATAGACACACGGTCGTGAGAGAACAGTGATGAAGGGTATAGTCCTGGGGCAAGAGAGGCAGATCAAAAAGACGATGTTACCAAGATGTCAAGGAATGCTTGGTCTTGGCTCTGGAGCAGGTTGGAGATTTGGAAAGAGATAGTTTCTTTCAGACAGACTGTGATGGGAGTGACGTTCTGCAAATGGCATGCCACGTGATGATGATGATGTACTAAAAACATTACAAATACACAGGCTTAGTGGACGTTCGGAACATTTTCTTCAATATAAATGTTAGTGGTTACTACTGCTAGTGGTAGCGAAACCTGGTCTCTAACCAAAGCAGCAGAGAACCAACCGAGAACAGCACGCGCATCTCTCGAAAGACGCCTCATGGACATAACTCTCAGACAACAGCGGCAGAGCGAACTACGCAATAGCGACATCCGGAGAATGTCACACATAAAAAATGTCCTACAGTTAGCGACCCATAGCGGACTGCTAGGGCCAGGGCCAGCGAACCATAGCTGAGCAGCGCATGAGCTGCAGTGGTTAGCGACCCATAGCGGACTGCTAGGGCCAGGGCCAGCGAACTTTCTACACCTCCACGCGGTGATCCTGGATAACAGGCTGCAGCAGGGCAGACTGACTAAGGAGAAGGGATCGAAGAGGGAATGCTAACCCGGTACTCAAACAATGCTTGCTGAAGTCGAATGTGTTGGACCGAAATGTGCAAATATCGCAGCCAAGCTGTAAACTACGAGACAACGCATTCCGTTCTCTGGACTACATTCTGCTACTTAAGCCCCTTCAGGGTTTGGTTGTGGGAGATTCAGAACGAATGAAGAAGAAGAAAAAACCCGCCACCTCCAGAACCCGAGGCCTACGTCTTACCTCGAGACCACTCAGTTGAATAGTGTTGTGGCCTAGGGTTTGCGGACTTGACTTACAAACCAAACGGACCAGGTTTAAATCCCGCCGTGCCCAGTTTAACAGATCCGCCATGTGGTTTTTTTTTTGGTGATGCTATGACCGCTTGTTCCAGTCGACTCAGCTGTAAATGGGTACCTGATAGAGTCTTGAAATGTTTCAGAGCTGCTACTAGAGCTAATTCTTTGTTTTTTAAAATTCTGCGTTCGTCCTGAAAAGGACTGTGTGGCGTTGTTTATAGCGAGGCTGCGACACCAGGACCTGTCGGCCGGGCACTTCCGGTATCAGGTGGCTTATTTTTTGGGGCGCCTTGTTTTTCGCTCCCGCGATCCCTTTTCCTTTAACCAGACCACAAGAACCTAGGCTGTGTCCAGGGTCGCCGCTTGGAGGCTGAGAAGTGTCTTGGTCAGCTCTAGTTTTCTGACCCTGTCTCTGTCAGTTCATTCACTGGGCTATTTTCAGCCCTCTCTGGAGTTCGGGCTGCTATCACCACTTTCAGCAATGAAAGGGACCTATTACAAGTGGGCTCCCTCAGGTGCATAGAAGAAGTTGGTTCTATAAGCAATTACCCATTTCTTTTATTTGTTGTTCTAGTATTGTCAGTTGCGGTCCCACTACTAAAGTGGTGTATATGCTAGCCCCATACACAATCCTCTATCCTTCTCTCTGCGGTTTTTTAATACAAAAGTTTTTTAAATTTCAAATGTTCATTTTGATTTCGCCTCCGCCCTCTTTTTCTTCTTTTTCTTTTTTTTTCTTCTTTTTCTTCTTCGTTTTCTTCTTCTTCTTCTTTTCTTCTACCTATTCTTCTTCTTCTTCTTCTTTTTCTTCTTCTTCTTCTTCTTCTTTTTCTGCTTCTTCTTCTTCTTCTTCTTCTTCTTCCACATTCGTTCTCAATCTCTTGCTATCAAGCCCCGAACAAGGCTTTGCAAGTAGCAGGATGTAGTCAGGAAAACGGAATGCGTCGTGTCGCTAGTTTACAGCTTGTCTGCAATATTCGTACCTTTCGGTCCGACACATCCGCCATCGACAGAAAGCGTTCACATTATTTCTCTATTCCCCAAGGCAGTGTGCGCTGCGCTATGTTTTTATTTTGCGCTTGTCGACCCAGTGCTTTTGACTTTGGCGTGCAATCTATGTAAGGGTCTGCTTCCTCCTGTATTTTCTAACGGTTTGCTTCTTCTGGGTAACTGCCGGTACTGAAATTGGGGAGCGAACCCAGCACATTTGGGCTGGGAGCCGTTTCACCTAACCACTATTCCACGACGTCATTCTCCTCAGTATAAGACAAGGTCTCCACACTGCCAATGTCAAAACAGAAACAGTATACAGACACGCCCCCTTCCTCTCCTTATTACAGAGAGAAAGACAGCTGATGAAGAACATAATGTCAGACATGAAATACGTAAGACATCCACGCATTCACGCCCTGTCAGAGGTAAACAATGCATACGACATCCAGGGACAAAAGAAGCCGTACAAAAAAAAAACCGCCAAAAAAACAAGGATCAAAAGAAATAATGACAGAGGTAACAGCCTTCAAGGCTTTACTTTTAATCTTAAAAGCTGGGGCTGCTCATCAAAATGAAGATATAACCACTTTCGCCACAGCTGTTCTCCTCGTAGCTAACCCATAGATAACAACAAAAATGCCATAGCAATGAAGATGGAATCAAGTGTCACGGTGCCCTGTGTCTCTGTTTAACGAACTAATTGTTCTGTCTATTCGAACCTGGACACGTCCGTGTTAAATTACATGCTGATGGTTTCCAAGGCGGGAAAGGGGGGAATTATTTTACCTAATTTTAGTCTGTGAAATAATTAGTTATGAATATTTGTTTTGTAAAAAAATTGTATTGAAGTTTTAAAATCCATCGCCCATTTTCTGCAATGTCGCAAAAAAAAAAATAAAAAATAAAAATCTAAGTAAATGTTTATGTGCAAATAAAGAACAAATAAAAGATTAAAAAATGTTTATGTATAATTTTCTGGAATGCAGTTTTTGATTAAGACAATCTTGAAAAGTTGGGAACTACAAGAGCAAGGCAGTAAGTAGGTCACAATCGTATGAGGGATAGCTGAAATATGTAGTTTGCAGTTTCTAAAGGTGGCAGGGACATCCTGCTTGTGGTTACTGTAGTTGGCAGACGCTAATATGTCACATGCACGTGCGTAGCTCAAATACAAAATGGTGTCCACGCTCATGGATTGCACAACCAATGAACAGTGTGCTGTTACTCCCCCCCCCCCCTTCCTCCCCCCTTTTATATAGACAAAATGACTTTCTGCAGAAAATGTTTATATGGGAATGTTTCATGTTCACAGTGAGTGTGTGTCGCGTAAAGCGGTGTACAACTGGGTCGATAAATTCTCTCAACGACGCATACACATTGCTGATGAATCCTGACCTGGTCATCCTGTTGAGATTCAAACAGAAACATCTGTGCGACAGATAAGGAAGATTATTCAAATCGACAGACGAGTAATAATGGCCAGTGTAGCATTTCCAATAGAGTTTAGCCTGCAGCTTAATCTGTGATCCCACCTTGGACGAAGACGTTTCGCTAATAGCGGAGAGGTTGAACTTGACGTGCAAGTGTGCCTGAGAAAGCAGACCAAAGACCTCTTTGCTGCAGGTTTTAGTGCACTGATAAATCGATAGGATAAGTGTCTCAATTTTGGCGGAAATTATCTTAAGAAATAAGAGACACTGCAAGTGCTTTGATTCTTAAGTTGGTATCTTATTAAGATTTTTTTCTTCATTTTTAAGTAGCCATTTGTGACATGTATGTTGCTGGTCCATTGTAATCGTTCAAGACCACTTTGTCAAGATTCTCTGCTCGCATGAGCTCGAAGATGGCTAAGTACGTCATTCGGAGGCCAGAGTTGTCTTTCCCATTTAGTACAAGGAAATTGGACACCGAATGTCACCAGGGGTTGAAGAAGGGTTGATGTGAGCAGACATAAAGATTCATCATCTCTGGATAGCCTCATCTATTCTTGATACCTCATGTCTCTGAACACTTTCGGCAATAGTGCTGCGCCAGTCTATGCGATTGTCGGCGATTCTTTCGGAGTCATCATCGTTAATACCTTACTGGATCAGTGATTTCTTCATTGTTATGTATAACATATATTATGTTTATATTAAATATTACATATTATTATGTCACCTATTTGCCTGTTTGTTCTCGTTCATTCTGATAAATGATATGAATGATGCATGGGACAGGATAGTTTGAAGAACTAAGCACTAGGATTCAAGTTTTTCTGTAGTGAAGTTTCTGCGTTCCTTCACAATCTTTCTCCCTTACCAATCCCTGTAAAGGGCTATATTATGTGGGGGGTGGGAAATTTGTTAGTTTTACGGTGGAAGAGAGTCCACAAAGAGCGATATAGGGGATACGCAAGAGTTGTTTGTCTGTGAAGAGTTATTTGGGGGTTTATGAAGAGTTAGATTCTGGGAGTGGAGTGTGTGTGTTGGTTCGTGAAGAGTTATTTGGGGGTTCACAAAGAGTTACATTCTTGGAGAGGGAGTTGGGGGCGGGGGGATACGCAAGAGTTATGTAAGGGTGGGGGGGGGGCGGCCTGTGAAGAGTTGTATGGAGATTCACAAAGAAGGTCCGCACAGAGACATGTGGAAACTGCAAGATGTTCTTAGGGGAGGGTGTCCACGATTAGTTTTGTAGGATGTTCTCTTTCCGACAGTCGACCTAAGCAGAACAGTGTGTCGGTGTATCGTAGTTTACAGCAAGCGACCGGCATGTGCACGTAACTGAAGATTGGCAACCCGGCCATATGTTCATGCGGACAGGCACCCCCCAGACTGTACTACAGAACTGTGCAGAATATCGTCTTCTTCTTCGTTTGTTCTCAATCCTCCGCTACCAAGGCCTGAACAGGCCTTTGCAAGTAGCAGAATGTTGTCCAGAGAGGAGAATGCACTGTGTCGTAACGACATTTGCACCTTTCGGCATAACACATCCGACTTCAGCAGACATTTTTGAGTACCTGGTTAACCTTCCCTCTTTTATCCATTCTCCTTAGCCAGTCTGCTCTGTTGCAGCCTGGTATCCGGGATCACCGCGTGGAGGTGTGGAAAGGTCTTGGCAACTCTGGTTCGCTGATATGACGCTAGCAGTCAGCTATGAGTCGCTGACCGCTTATGATATACAGAGACAATCCCACTGGCCCATAGAAACAGCGCTGAGAGAAACTTTATGGACTTGCATGCAAGAGACAACATTGCAGATATAAACATTATATTTGAAAACGAACAAAAGATGAAAAAGTAGACAGCAAACCTGCGATATCTCTGCCATTCGGTCCGACACATTCCGTTTCGGCACAACCATTTTTAGGGGCATATCTTCCAATGCGATCCGTATCTTCTAAGCCAGACTACACAAGTGCAAACTGTCTGAAGGGCCGCCACGCGAAGGTTGAATATCGTCTTTTATCAGCTCGGTTTCGCTGACCCTAATGCACGAAGCCAGCTGTGACTCGGTGGCTGCTGTCTGCTCATTCACTCCTGCATCTTTGAGCCTCGAACTCGGTAATCAGGTTGGAGTACCCTGCACTCGGAAATAGTGCAAGTCCCAACTAGACATCGGAACGAAGACCCTACCACAAGATGAGAACCACTGAACTGGATCATCAAGGCAGGAGCACTCTGCACTCAGAAATAGTGCAAGACCGAACGAGGCATTGGGACAAAGACCCTATCACAAGATGAGAACCACTGGACTGGATCATCGTGACGAGAGTACACTTCACTCAGAAACAGCACGGGACCCAACCAGACATCGGAACAAAGATCCCACGACAAGCTGAGAACCACTGGACTGGATCATCACGACAGGAGCACTCTGCACTCAGAAATAGGGCAAGACCGAACGAGGCATTGGGAAAAAGACCCTATCACAAGATGAGAACCACTGGACTGGATCATCGTGACGAGAGTACACTTCACTCAGAAACAGCACGGGACCCAACCAGACATCGGAACAAAGATCCCACGACAAGCTGAGAACCACTGGACTGGATCATCACGACAGGAGCACTCTGCACTCAGAAATAGGGCAAGACCCAACCAGACATTGGAACAAAGACCCTACCACAAGTTGAGAACCAATAATTGACGCCGGCTGATGGTACTTAAACACGCAACTAAGAGCGGTAAAACAAAAACAAAACACAAAAAAACCCATTAAAATATTTAAAAAACCCGCTCAACTTCCAGTAACACGCAAACTGTTAAACCAGATTACATGGTATATTAACGGTATTCTATGAACCTCGATACATTATCGTTTTGGATCTACTATACAATAACTAGTTAACTTTAGAGACCTCTTCGGTAAGTATGCTTTATATATAGATACAAATACATTCTTCGCTTTCATCCCCATTCGCTCTCAAACAAGCACATCTGCTTCTCTCATAAACCAGCCGGTAGAATAGGACTTCTCTCATCTCATGACTTAGTTTATGCGCGCAAAAAAGCAATTATTTCCTTCATTGACTTGTCGTTCTGTTTCAAGGATTCCCTTGTCATCGTGCGGTTTATGCTCTTAAAAAAACACTCCTTCTCCAGCAGTGATCCACCCACCAAAAATATGTTTAACTTAACTTAACTTAACTTAACGTCTTTATACTGGTTTAGAAGAGCCTGCAGAGTCTGTATACAACCAGTTACATTTACATCACCTTGCTCTAAAAGCTATGCGCATCCAGTTTATTCTCAAATGCATTAACTGTCCCTGCCTCCACTATCTCCCCTGGCAATGCATTCCAAGCAGACACCACTCTCTGACTAAAAAAATATTTCCTAATATCTAATCTGGATCTCTCTTTAGTCAGCTTGTAGCTATGCCCTCGTGTTATTGTGGATGGCTGTATTTAAAAAAACAACTTGTTATAGTCTAATTTATCCATTAAATTAATATATACTTCTTCTTCTTCTTCATAGTTCGTTGGGCGATTTTAAGACGCATAAACCAGTGCTTGGATATATGTGTGCGTCTGTATGTACCCATGCTATTTTTGCGCTCTCAGAAGCCAGCCCAACCAAAGTGAAAGTTGAAGAAATGATCTCTTTATAGCTGGAAAGTACCGTTAGCTGGAATTGAACCTCGTGGCGTTGCCGTAACACACGAGTGTTCTACCCACCATGGGAGAAGAGACTAGAGGTGTGGTCAGGCTAAGCATACTGATCAGACAAAGTTAGCCAGGGTCAGGTCAAATATACTGACCAAGACACCGACCTCACGTTCCCACATTCCACCCTGGAAATGGGCTGTATTTATGGCAACCTGGTTAAGGAAGTGGGTGATCGACGTGATCGCTGTAGTAGTAAGCGACACGGAGATGAAGCCAAGCATGGCACAGCCAACTTGAGGACCCTGGTTCACCTTCATCAGCACGCTCGGGATGTAAGGAAAGCTACTGTAACCCGCAACGTAACACCCTTTTCAAGGCTCAATCTTAATCATTGTGAGCATTCGACAGCAACAACCAGCAGTTGTTTTACGTTAGCTTGAAAACAAAGAGATTGTGTCCGAGTCTTTAAGGATACTGTTTTCGTAGTTTAGAGACTATGATACTTGGGAGAAGTGACAATAAACCATGTATGCAGATAAAAGGAAAGATTGACTACTGGAACATGCACAGTTTCTCATATCTACGTCATATAATAACGGAAGAATGTCAAGAAATCAGAACGTGAAAAGATATGGCGAAGATGGTATTCAGCAACATACAACACATACTGACATCCAAACAGATAAACTATGAATTGAAAATGAGAATTTTCAGCTGTTATGTATACTCTCCACTACTTTATGGCGCAGAAATATGGACACCGAATAACTCGTTGGAAAAGAGTATCAAACCCTTTGGAATGTGGATATATAGAAGATTGGATCGCATTTCTTGAAGAATAAAACGAATGTGGAGGTATTTAAAACGAGTGGTGAAAAGAGAATAAATGACCGAAATCATGTTTAAGATATTTTGGCCAAATAACAGGACATACCCTGATCAATAATATTTTTATACCAACTCTCTGCTACCAGTGTCAGACATAGACTTACACTAACGCAAAAAAAGGGAAAAATGATTTAATGCGAAATAAGGTGTTTGAGAAAGGCTGTCGGTGTCACAAGTCTGGATAGAGTAAGAAACGAAATAATCAGACAGACGGTTGGTGCAACACCGTGCATGGATTACATATAAAGGCAGAGAATAAAATGGTTCGGACATCTGACAAGAATGCAACCAACGTTACCAGCTCCTAGTATCTATAATACCAGACATCAGAGTTGCAGAGCAAGAGGCAGACCACGTAAACGATGGATAGATGGTGTCAGTGGGACACTAAAGAAACACGGAATGACAACAACATCGGCGACAAAGATGGTACACAACAGAAAACTGCACCTCCCCACGCCGTATAATGACACAAGTAGATAGAAGAAGATGATGATGATTTTAATTTAATTTAATTTAACGTTTTTATACTGGTTTAGAAGACTCATCAGAGTCTGTAGACAACCAGTCACATTTGCATTACCCTACTTTAAAAGCTATGCACATCCAATCTATTCTTAAATGCATTAACTATCTCTTCCTCCACCACCTCCTGGGGTAATGCATTCCAGCATTCAACACTCTCTGACTAAAGAAATATAAAATCTGGACCTTTCTTTAGTTAATTTGCATCTGTGCCCTTTTGTTCTCGTGGGTGGTTGTATTTTGAAAAAAAACTTGTTATAGTCTAATTTGATCTTTACTGTGATTATCCTGTATTCCTGTATTAAGTTACCTTGAATTCTTCTCTTTTCTAGACACTGTAGGCCGGTTTTTCTGAGAATTTCCTCGTATCTGTAATTATGGAATCCCACTATCAGTTTTGTCGCTCTTCTTTGTATCCTTTCCAGCATGTTTATATGTCCTCTGTGATAAGGACTCGACACATGTAGACCGTACTCCAATCTATGTCTAACTAATGCTTTATACAGTTTGACTATCACCTCTTTACTCCTATGTTTAATATTTCTTTTTACTATATCTAACTTTGCATTTGCCTTGTTCACTGCTACCTGGACTTGCTCATCCATTTTTCCTGTATGCTTTTATTATAACCCCAATGTCCCTTTCCTTATCTATCATTCTAATATTGTTCTCGCCTATTCTGTAATTATGTTCCATATTGGATCTACCCATGTAGATGACTGTACATTAATCTATATTAAACCCCGTCTGCCATTTCACAGGCCAGTCTCGAATTTTATCTAAATCCGATCTCAATACATACACCTCTGCTATAGACGAGAAACCCTTACATATTTTTGTGTGATCTGCAAATTTTTCAATAATGATGAACAAAACATACCTAGTTGTTGCGAACTATAACATAGGTTAAGGGTGGAAGGTAGTCATCCAAGAGGAAGACAGCGTAATAAGTGGATGGATAACATCAGGAGATGGACTGGAACAAGTCTGTAAGATTGAACCATTGCGGTAAGAGATAGAGCACACTGGAGATCAGGTTCAGTCGACCTTCGATGCGGAGATGAAACGTAAACTGAACTTGATTTGGAGACGCGAGTTTGAAAGTTTGTAATGTCGGGCCCTGCCACTATCATCATTGCCGAATGAAACATACTTCTACGAGGTAGTACTGGAAACAGGATGCTGTGCAGTAGCTTGGTCAACGAGGTGGGGCTCATCACATCATTATCGTGGGTGAGCCTTCTTTTTTTTCTTCTTCTTCTTCTTCTTCTTCTTCTTCTTCTTCTGCGTTCGTTCTCAATCTCCCGCTATCAAGTCTTGAACAGGGCTTTGCAAGTAACAGGATGTAATCCAGAGAACGGTGTCGCTAGTTTACAGCTTGACTACGATATTTGTTCCATTCGGTCCGACACATTCGTCTTCAGCAAGGGTGTGGCTACTGAGAAGTCTCTCATGTCGGGTACACCTTCCTCATAAACATACTGATGTAATAAGAGCCACTGTAACGTACAACTATGCAATACTTGTAAAAATTAGCAATCAACAACATCCCTCGTATTGCCTACATCGTTAAAGTGTCAAGTCACAAACACGCAATCACCAGTCTGTACATTACGCCACGACTGAGCCGGTAAGAAACCTTAATTCCCTAACCTGGTAAATATCCACCCTGAACTCGACACTGAGCAGAACGCCGAATAGTTGACATATCTACTATCTACATTGCATTAATAATCCGGGACAACTCTGACACAGACACATACAGACAAGAACAGGCACGTTTATGGCTAAACTCCCCTGCCTTCGCGAATTACGAGGCCATTCTAAACCTTATCTCTCTCTATACCTTCAAGTGCACAGAAATTGCACTTCTGCAACTACTCAAAACCATAAATTCTTCACAAGTCAAACTCAACAAGGCCAGGACGAGAGTCTGTGTACTTCTGTGAGTTTGTTTTTATCTGAGGTTGACTTACCGTTGTTTACTGCTGTTGCTGTTTTTTCATTATCTTCGGGTTTTCGTTACGGGATCTACCAAAAGTAGACAATTACTGATGTTTTTTGCCACAACTTGACTCAGGGTGTGCGTTACGCCAACGTCTTGGAATAGTGCCTGGTGTGAAAACTTGCATGTGGCCAACGGGTAGGGAACTTGATTTATAAACCCAACGTACTTGGTTCGAATCACGTTGCGCTCGGTTTGGCAAGCTCAGCATGTTGTTGGCTTTTTTAATGGTATTATCGCTTGTATCAGTCCAGCGAGATGTTGTTTTTTAATTGTTGCGAATGTCCACAATGTGTAGGTTTAGTCTTTTTTGCGGGAGACGAGGACCAACGTCTGGTCAGGCAAAACACACTGGTCATACATGTTAGTCAGGGTCAGGCAAAACATACTGGTCATACATGTTAGTCAGGGTCAGGCAAAACACACTGGTCATACATGTTAGTCAGGGTCAGGCAAAACATACTGGTCATACATGTTAGTCAGGGTCAGGCTAAATAGACTGGTCAGACATGTTAGTCAGGGTCAGGCAAAACATATTGACCAGACATGTTAGTAGGGGTCAGGCAAAACATACTGGCCAGACCCTCACTTTGATTTCTCCCCTCACTTTGATTTTACCGTTGACATCTCTGGTAACGGGATGTTTTCATGGGAGCCTGGCTAACGAAGGGGTAAATCAACGTGATCCCCTTAGTATTGACATACAGACGAAGCCAAGCATAGCTCAACCGCTTGGAGGACCATGTTATAACTATTAGCACGCTCAGGATGCGAGGAGAGCTACAGCAACCCGCCAGTTGACGTCCTTTTCAGTGTAAACAAAAGTGTAATCCTAGTCATTGTGGGCATTCAACAACAACAACAACAACAACAACAACAACAACAACACTTGTGTGCGCCCTTAAAAGGTGGTTAAGTGATGGGTTGCTGTAGCTCTCCTCTCATCCCGAGCGTACTGATGAAGCTCGACTGGGGTCCTCCAGGCGGTTGTGATATGTTTGGCTTCAGATATGCACGCACACGGTTAACGGAACGATACACACCCCACACATCTCTTATCTTATCTTACCTTACCTTACCTTACCTTATCATATCTTATCTTATCTTACCTTCTTGTCTTTTCTTGTCTTGTCGCGTCTTGTTCTGTCCTGCCCTGCCCTGCCCTGTCTTGACTTGTCTTGTTCGTGTCCTGTCCTGTCTTTCTTGTATTGTCTTTCATTGTTTTGCATTGTATTGTCTTGCATTGTCTTGTCTTGCCTTGTCCTGTCCCGCCCCGTCCTGCCCTGCCCTATCCTGTCCTGTCCTGCCCTGCCCTGCCCTGCCCTGTCCTGTCCTGCCCTGTCTTTTCTTGAATTGTCTGTCCTTCCTTCCTTCTTTCCGTTCTTGTCTTGTCTGTCCGTCCGTCCGTCCATTCATCCATTAATACATCTGCATCTCAGACATATATGCATCCGACAGACAAATACACGCACATACATCAGACAGACATATACACGCACATACATCAGACAGACATATACACGCACATACATCAGACAGACATATACACGCACATACATCAGACAGACATATACACGCACATACATCAGACAGACAGACAAGACAGCTGACACACAAGGGATCAACAAGATTAATGAGGTTATATGTTAACATTTAAGAAAAAAACCGCTCAGCGCGTTTAACCATCACTTGACGTCTGCTCTCTATGGAGTCTAACTAATCTTTCATGTCAGCGTTCTCCGAACATCGTTCATAATTCAGATCTACCCAGTCTCGTCTGCTTGTGTCAGAGTGGTTTGTCCTCAAGTGTGTGTCTATGCATTGCCCATTTGTTTTTTATTAAAGAAATACGCCCCTGAATGTCAACCATTCTAGTGTGTTTTTGTTTGTTTTGAGTATCTACCACCCCTTACTTGGAAATGGTAGAAATATTGCCCATGCATGCATACCCTAGATGCACACTAACTTGACTTGACTTAACTTGACTGGACTTGCGTTGACTGGACTTGACTTGACTGAACCGAACTTACTTTAACTTTAAGTTAACTTAACTTAACGGCTTTATACTGGTTTAGAAGACTATACATAGTATGTATGCAATCAGTATCTTTGAAGATGGTTTAATAGACCCAACACTAGAACTAAGTAGACCCGCAGCCAGTTAGGCGCCATCTGAAGCTGCTCTTCACAAACCACCTTGGGAAAGGTACAAATAACTTGAGTCGATTTTTAACTTGAATTTTGTCCGAGCAGCTGCCGTTAAGTCTACTCTTTTCGATTTCCAACTGCAAAGAAAATTTTAACATGCTCGACACTGAACGCGGGAGTCCAATTTCACTACCCAGAGACCAAGTGAATTTTTATCCAGAAGATCCATGTGAACAAAATCTCGATCTCTACCGTGATTCGAATCGCGACCTCCGGCAGCAGACGCGGACAAATTACATCGTGACCACGTAAAACAATTTGCTACATAAATGACCAATAAAAGAATGCACAAATGTTCTTTTGAGCAGGCGCTATGTAATGAAATTGTACTTTCGATTCTCTAAACCTTGTAAAAAGAAAAACAGGTTCTCATAGAAGACAAAATGCGCACGGGGATGAAGTATTAACATAACACAAATTATTAATACACGTCATACAAATGAAATATAGATAATGAAGCGGTTGCCTTACATTTTCTAAAGTAGATTATTTATTTATTTATTATTATTAATGAAGGTTGCATCATGGCATGAGAGGATGTTGGTGGTCCTCATCAGCGACGATGGACGAATTATTATTATAAATTTTATTGTTATTATTATAATTTTATAAATAAGGAAACACAATGAGCACAAATTTGATATAAATTTGATATTCCGTAAAATGAAAAGAGGGAGTTGAGAGAAAGAAGATCTAATGACAATGTCCTCACTGAAGTAAGCGTGTAAAGACACATATTGAAAATCATACAGACACGAAGATTGAGTTGGCTGGGACACAATTTGAGACATGAACATTTTCTGCAGAAGATGCTGAATAAAGACTGATGTCTTGTCAGACACAACATACTGATCAGACATGTTAGTCAGGGTCAAATAAAATATACTGATGAGACATGTTAGTCAGGGTCAAATAAAATATACTGATGAGACATGTTAGTCAGGGTCAAATAAAATGTACTGATGAGACATGTTTGTTAGGGTCAGATAAAATATACTGATCAGACATGTTAGTCAGGGCCAGATAAAGTATACTGATTAGACTTGTTAGTCAGGGCCAGATAAAGTATACTGATTAGACATGTTAGTCAGAGTCAAATAAAATATACTGGTCAGACATGTTAGTCAGGGCCAGTTAAAGTATACTGAGCAGACATGTTAGTCAGGGCCAGATAAAGTATACTGATCAGACATGTTAGTCAGCGTCAGATATAATGTAATTATGTGACATGTTAGTCGGGGTCAGATAAAGTATATTGATCAGACATGTTAGTCAGGGCCAGTTAAAGTATACTGATCAGACATGTCAGGGTCAGACAAAATATACTGGCCAAGACCCCCACCTTGACTTCGTCGTAGTCCTCTCTGGAAACGGATTGTTTTCATGGTAGCCTGGTTAACGAGGTGAGGGATCGACCTTATCCCCGTATTAGTGAGCGACACGCAGGTGAAGCTAAGCATAGCACAACCACATGGAGGACCTCGGTCCACCTCTATCAGCACGCTCGGGATGTGAGGAAAGTTACCACAATCCACCACACAGCGCCATTGTCAAGGCGCACAATAAGAGTAAAACTACTTATTGTGCACATTCGAAAAAAATCACCAACAACAACAACAACATAATATACTAGAGGGCAAGATTTAGGGGAAGAGAAGAAGGAACGACCAAGACTCGCTTTTACATTTCAGGCATGCAGAGACATTTAGTGCGAATCTATGCTGAAATGAAGAGAGTTGCAGGGGATAGGGCCAAATGGAGAGACATGCTCATATTACAGCCTCAGGACTGTTCAATCAGATGATGATGATACGTGTGATTGTCAGAAACCAACGAAAACACGAAGCGGTTGTTCGCCGTTATCGAGGCAAAAACTTTCGAAAAATCATAAAATCCCCTCCAAATGCGCAGGCTACCTTCCCCCAGGGTAGTAATCCGCTGGAAGTAAAATTATAAAAAAAGAACGTACTACACGATAGGCTGCGGCTACCTGATAGTAGGTACACGCCTGCCTGTTGAATACCAGCATTCCAGTCCAGCGGACATTGCACCTCCTGCCCTATTGTGACAACCTCCCGGGTGGCGGGGAATGCTGGGCGTACCATCACTGCAGATGAGCCGAGAAAATAAAGGGAGCAAAGAGATACCTCATTCACATGCATATCCTACGTTTCTGGCAGGACGTGACGATCCTGGGACACAGTCACACTGGACTGCCTCTCTTCCAGGATAGTACAAACTAGTACATCATATCATTGCCAAACCCTATAGACACGAGTAGGGAAGACTCGATAGTCATGCAAGACAACTTCCTAAGAGAGACAACTCTGACCAAAAACAACTGCTGCCTTGCAGTTAGGCTGGGGACAGCCAAAGGCTAAGGAGGGCAACCCTACAGAAACGCCTGTTGAAATCGGATGCACTGAGCCACAGGCTTAACAAAATAAAACAATGCAACGTAAATATCGCTGTAAACAGCGTACGATGAAGAAGAAGAAGAAGAATACCAGCATTCTAAATATTTTAAGATGAAGTACTATAAGATGAAGTATTATAATATGAAGTATCATAAGATGAAGTATTATAAGATGAACTATCATAAGATGAAGTATCATAAGATGAAGTATTTTAAGAGGAAGTATTATTAGATGAAGAATTATAAGATGAAGTATCATAAGAGGAAGTATTATAAGAGGAAGTATTATAAGATGAAGTATCATAAGATGAAGTATAAGAGGAAGTATTATAAGGTGAGACTTCATTGAGTATTATTCGATATAGTGTAAGAGATTTCATTGCTCTAAGCCACAGGTTGTTTGAGATGGGCTGGCCAGTTCCCTTCCTTGCTGCTTCTCATTCCCTAACCGTAGTGCAGGTCTTAGTCTTAGTCGACCTGTACTTCTACAGGGGTGAATGCCCTTCTGCATGTCCCAGCTCTGACGTGAGCTGGATGTAGCCGAGATTAGGATCTCCTGCTTAGCTGGCTAGGCTCGAGCAGCTGATTACTCCGCTGTGTTGGGACAAGTACTGCGAAGGGTGGTTAACCGATGTGCGAGTCCATCTTAATAGCATCTTAGTAGTTCAGGTACACGTTTACAAATCCGACAAAAATAGGAAAAAAATTTGCACCTGCAGTCCGTCTCTTAATCCATGAACAAGGTCCGAAACCATTTTTTACTAAACTGCATGTCATAACCAAATTATTTTTCGCATTCAGCCTTGTAATATTCATGACGCTAAAACATTGATATTATTTAGTCCATAGATGTTAAGAATTTTGCACATCAGCGAATTCCTTTTTGATCTTTTAGGACCATTGGAAAGAAATGGAATAAAATTTAAGATTTTATAGTACGCAGCATAATTTCTCGTCGTGTTTTGTTCATAGGTGTATCTCCTTAAAGACGTGCTAAATCAATTGATTGTTTGTGTTGCCCTTTATGTACAATCGTTAAAATGGCACCAATATGCAACAGTTAGTACAGCCCTTCGGTCACCATTATACCCCAACGTTGTATCAACTGCGCAGCTAATTTTATGTTGCTTAAAGCAATTGAATATTGAAATGTCTTGAAATGTTGTCATTGTATGTACACTTAATTGTTTTGATAAACAAAACGCTTATTCATTCAAGTCTGCTAATCAGTATGTCCGCAAAAGATTATATCAATCATTCCGAATCTGTCAATTCAAAGAAGTTGCTAATTTTTACTGACTGGACAAATTGTAATCCATATCGTTGCCAGTACTGTCCTTCGACCCGGAGCACATCTTCAACACTCTTCTTCCAGAACTGAACGTCTATTTTTGAAAAGTGCTGACGTGTCAGCACTTCAACATCACACATTTTAGATGTCCTGTTCTTTTCGGCAACTTGTCCTTTGAATTTTCCCCACATAAGCTCTATAGGCTTTAGATGCGCGTGATAGGCAGTTAGTCGTAGAGAAGTGTAACCGTAATCGTCAAAATTCCCTTTTTCCTTAGCTAGCCATGTCATAATTTGAGCTTTTATATTTGATGCAGTTGTTACTCTGTCTTCCTCTGACACTGCATTGTGATAGGATGCGTTATCCATTACTAGACAAGAAGGTCTATCCAGAATTGGAAGGAGATCATTCGTCAGTTAGTGCCAGAAAATGTGTCCATTCATTTCATTGTGGTATTCTCTACCGTTGGTTCTTTTTTATTGGAAAATAAGTTCAGCGTCATGGAAACATTCGTTTTCACTGCTTCCGGCATACGTTAGTATAATGCACTGCCCTTTGCTGCTTGGACTTTTTCTTTTCTGTTCACCGTCAACTGATTGCCATTCTTTACCATAGGAGTGGAGGTAAGCATTGAACCAGGATTTGTCCAAGTATACAATGTCATATCGCCATTTACTTATCTGTCTCATGTATTTGCTTCTGGTAGCAATCACACGTGGCTTTTCACGTAAAATATTCCTACCGCCTGAAGTTTTGCTGAATGTACAATTTTCCAAAAAGTACTTGTGGAAATTCCATACTGCGGTCGGATTGCAATGTTAATTTTAGTTTCCGGAGAGTAACAAGTTGATTTTTCGTTAACAATTTCAAAATCTCCCGTTTTATGACATATCTGTCGAAATCGTTAAATTTCCTTTTCCTACGTTGCTTGATATATCATTTTTTTCGCGCTTACCTTATTTCTCTATTCCACAAGGCGACGTGCGTTGAACTATGTTTTTATTTTTGCTCCTGTCAGCTCAGTTCATTTAACTTCGGCATGCATTTTCTGTAAGGGTCTTCTTCCTCCTGCATTTTTTAAGGGTCTGCTTCCCCGGGGTAACAACTATTTATGTGATGAGGAGTGAAACCAGCACCTTCGGGTTGTGAGCCGTGTCACTTAACCACTAGCCCACGCCGTCCCCTTAAACTTTATTTGATATGAGTGCACTCTGAGTCCTGTGCAATCCAACGGTAAAAGGATAATCAATCCAGACTGAGCGCCAATTGCGTTTGTTTCTCTGGGTCATGAATATCGAAATATAAATGACCCGTTTGAGATTCCCTGCGGAAAAAAAACTTGTATAGTAAAACGGAAGCTCTCTGCATTATTATAAATGTACGCTTCAAACTCATTTTAAAATTGATATCAATGTAAGTTTTGTAAAACCAACTATATGTCACAACAACAACTTCGCAAACTATTATATCGGGATACACCTATAACTAAACGACAGTTTCGCATGAATGAACTTGGCTGTTTTTCCGCACTCGACAAAATGTTTAATTTGTGCTCGAGATAACCAGGGATTTGTTTTTAACTCACCATATTTGAGTGTCAAAACATCTATTTTTAAAACGGCACGACTGTATACCGTAAATATGTTAAAATTGTGTCCAATTCAGTGAGGTTGCTTTTAATATAGCCTAATGAAACTTTTTTTTCAAATACATCAAATTTCTTAGAGAAAAATAATTATGTATTTAACGTCATGAATATTCCAAGTCTGCATGCGAAAAATCATGATGATATGGCATGCAGTTTTATAGAAAATTGTTTCGGACTTTGTTTATGAATTAAAAGACGAGTTATAAAAGTCCTGCGTGGTCCTAGCCCTGCCTTATGGCTCCGAAATCTGGACATTGCTGAAACATGACATGTCGAGTCTGGAAGCCTTTTACATGTGCAACCAGCGGCGTATATTGGACATTCGATGGCACGACTACATCCGCAACGTGGAGGTCTCTGCTAAAACAGGCCGGCACCCAATCTCGGAAACTCTAGACCGGCGCTGAGTTTCTTTGTTCGGTCATGTTGTACGGCTGGACCAGGAAACCCCTGCCCACAAAATCCTACTACACAAGCTGTTCCTCAGCGCCAAAAATCTTCTGCCGACCAACTGGAGGCGCAGAAGAGGACGTCCCTGAACAGTATGGCTCAATCGATTATGAACTGACTCCTCCACTCTGGATGAGGCCTGGAACCACCAACATATGTGGATCATAGATGTGGCCGACCGAGGCAACGAGCCTCAGACGCCGATGCGAAATTTATTATTATTGACAAATGAACCCCTTAAACAGCAGGGTCGACTGAATTCAGCGTGCTGTGGCGAGAGGAACCCTATATTGCTTAGCCCTGTACATCCCCCTAGGCAAACCTTTGCAATGGAAAAAACGCCGTAATGGTAGTTAACAAAACAGTAATCCAAAAGCAGAGAATGCTGTCTAGGATTTTTTTTTTCGTCCGCCCTATTTCTTTAATCCCAAGGCGATGTGAGTTGCAATGCGGTTTTTATTTTACGCCTGTCAGCCCAGTGCATACAAACCACATTGATGTTCCTACAGACAGGCATACAGACATTAGTGAAGAACAAAGGAGCAACGACAACATCAATATGGCACCAGAGGAGCACATGATGACAAAACTAACAATGAATGAAATGGATGAGGCCATGAGAACTTTAAAGAAAAAGAAATCGCCCGGAAAAGATGGGGTAACAAACGAAATGCTGATGGGGTTGGGCCAAACAGTAAAGAGGAAGTTACTTTCAGTCCTGAACCAAAGCTGGAAAAGGGGAATTGTACCCCAGGCATGAAAAGACGCTGTACTTGTACCAGTACCAAAGAAAGAAAAAGATAGAACAGATCCAAATGGATACAGGTCCATCAGTCTACTTAGCTGTGTAGGCAAACTGATGGAGCGTATGATAAACACCAGACATATGGCACCTGGAAGAAAAATAAATATTAATCCCACAGCAAACAGGATTTAGACAACACAGATCCACTGAGGACCAGATCACTCTCATAGCCCAGGAAATGGAGGATGCTTACCAGGAGAAAAAACACACAGTAGCGGTTTGGGTGGATTTAGAGAATGCATTTGACAAGGTCTGGAAAGAGGGACTTAAAGTCAAGCTACGAAGAAGTTTGTGGGAAAATGTACAGATGGATCCGCCACTACCTCGAAAACAGAACAGCCAGAGTTCAAGTACAAGGGCAGATGAGCAAAAAGGTAACACTGGAGTAGGGAGTACCCCAAGGGGGAGTACTGTCACCCACAATTTTCCTGGTGTATTTAAACAACATCACAGAGAATCTACCAATAAGAGTCCACAGCTCCATGTTTGCAGACGATCTGGCTATGTGGACCTCTGAAAAAAATCTCATCATAGCAAACAATCGGATGCAGCAGGCCCTAACATCGTTGGAGGAGTGGGCGAACTCATGGCTGGTCAAAATAAATGAGGAAAAAACAACATGTACGAAATTCTCGCTTTCAAATAAACCCCAGAACACCAAAATAAGTCTAAACGGCAAATATCTGCAGCCAAACGACAACCCAAACTACCTGGGAGTCACATTTGATCGGCGCATGACATGGAAAGGTCAAATCGAGAGAAACCGAATGAGAGCCAGTCAAAGAATGGCAATCATGAGGAAACTTGCTGGCACAAGCTGGGGAGCAGACGAAAGAATACTAAAGAAACTGTACACTGGAAGAGTGAGACCAGTTCTCGAGTATGGCATTGCGCCATGGACAACAGCAGCAAAGGCGAACATTGATAAAATTAGCAAACTTCAAAACCAAGCAATGAGAGTTATAACAGGAGGCATGATGTCAACACCAATTGTAGAACTTGAAAAAATTACAAATCTACAATCCATGACCGACAGAAGAGACTGCAGAGCCCAGCAGCAAGCAGAGAAACTCAGAAAACTGACAGACCATCCAATGCATCAGAGACTAAATAGATTTGGAAATGGGAAACTAAAGCGGAGAAACTTAGCAGAAAAAGCCAAAGCAAAGATGAGCGAAGACCCTATGAACACCGTGACAATACCAAAGCCGATCCCTACTGTACGCAAACCCACCTGGAAGCAGCATATCATTCCGGAGGTGGTAGAAAATATACCAGGTATTGGAAACAAGAACAGCCAGACTGAAAAAGAAAGAAGAGACATAACCCTGAGGTACATAATGGAAAACTACCCAAGCATAGACTGGACCCATGCATACACCGACGGTTCTGTAACAAACACAACACAGAACGGAGGGGTAGGGGTATTCCTCAGCCTACCAAGTGGTAGAAAAATAACACTGTCAGTGGCAACTGGAAAATTCTCAAGCAATTTCAGAGCGGAGGCAGAGGCACTGAGGGCTGCGGTAGAAGCAATTCTCACAGGTAAAAGTAATGAAAGTCAGATAGTCCTGTTTACAGATGCCCTGGCCGTAGTCACAGCACTAAAAAGCCAGAAAAATACTGAACTTTATGATTTAAGAGCAGTACTCTGTCAACTATGCCAGCAGTCCGCACCAAAAAGAGTAGTAGTAAAGTGGGTTCCATCCCACTGTAACATCCAAGGCAACGAGGAGGCAGACAGACTGGCAAAGGAAGGTGCAAAACTACCACAACCAGATTCTAGTGTGACCTACGAAGAGTCCAAAAGCATATTAGGGCGAGATACATGACCAAATGGGAAACAGAACATACTGGCTACACAAAAAATGATGCCTATTACCAGTTGAACAGAAGAGAGCAGGTCGTGGTCTTAGACTCCGCACAGGCCACAACAGACTGAGGTACCACCTATTCAATAAACTGAAGATAGGTGACACTGACGAATGCACTTGTGGTACCGGGAAAATGACCGCTGATCATCTTCTGCAAAACTGCCCGATATACGATGATCAGAGAAAGCACATGTGGCCGTCACCAGTGGCAACACTAGACAAGCTCTATGGCAGTGTCGACAGCATCAGGATGACCGCTGCTTTCTTCGAACAAATACAGGTTGACGTTTGACATCGTACGAAGAAGAAGAAGACGCCCAGTGCATCCGACTTCACCATGCATTTTATTTAAGGGTCTGCTTTCTGTTGCATTTTCTAAAGGTTTGCTTCCCCGGGGTAACGGCCGGTGCTGTGATGGGGATCGAACCTAGCACCTTTGGGTTGTGAGCTGTGCCACTTAACCACTAGGCCATGCCGTCTCCGTCGAGGTTGAAGTGTTAAAGACTTCAATTATCTAGGAGGGGTGGCAAGTTCCCACCTATCGGACTTTAATCTCCTAACATTAAACCATGTACCGATTTACAGCTGGGTCGACTGTAGGATGATGATATCATGCGTTTAACCCCGCATCTTATATGGGAATAACCAGTACTCAACCACTACGCCAATCTAGTTGAGATATAAAAAATAAAGGCAAGTAGGTTGTCCTTCTCAGTACGTCGCTTCTCCCAACCGTCAACCTATTTAGGTCGTTTCTCCCAACGGTCAAACTATTTACGTCGCTTCTCCCAACCGCCAACCTATTTGGCTGTTTTAAGTTTCTTGGCATGTCTGTAGGACGCTGGGTTGCCATTACATTGCGTACATGGAGGAGCGTTGGCACCGAGAAAACATCCCGTGTCTGCCAAACTAGACACTGAGGGATTCGCCTTCTTCATACGCTCTCAGAAGTCAACTTGAATGTACCTAAAGAAAGTTGCTATATGCAAGTGAAACATGGGCCGTATTCAGGCGGATGCAAAGAAGCTGAATCACTTTCATACACTTTGTCTCAGGGTAATGAATGTTAAATGACAAGACAGGGTTCAGGACACTGCTGTTCTTAAGAGAGCTAATATCCCTAGCATTGATACCATCATGATGCAATCACATATTCGCTGAGCGGGTCATATGATTCGCATGCCAGGCTATCGGTTGCCAAAAATAATCTTCTATGCCGAGATGCAGAATGGCAAACGCTCCCAAGTAGGCCAAGAAAAAGCGCTTGAAAGACACACTTAAAAAGTCTGTAAAAGACCAGCTTAAACCTCGAAACATAGGAACATGCTGCAAAAGAACGTGCAGCCTGGTGTACAGCTCTCCGCAGAGGAGCAGTGACATGCGAGGCTTCTAAAAAGATTGCAGCAGAGCAACGGAGAAAGGCCAGAAAAGACCTTGAAATATCAGTTTCGCGAAGCGAACTTTCCATGCTCTCACTGTCTGCGAGTATGCCGCTGCATTTGGATTGTGATACAGACGATTCACGCCAAGGTCAAGCTGCCTCACCTAATTTAGATAGTACTTTGTATCACTTATAAATTGTAGTGATAAACTTGACGTCCAGTTTCTAGAAGCTGTAGTGTCTACCACCGATATTAACATATCTATTGCTTACTTATTCCAATAACGTGTCCAATTGTAACTGAGCACGCTTTGTTGATTGTTGTAGAATATTACTATTAATCTGTATTATTCACTTCTTTGTGTGGGCTATTTTTTAGACTGTTTTATTCATGTATTCCTCATTCTCTTTGTACTGTTGAGAAATACATCCATGTTTTGTTTCTGCTTTCTCCCTCTACTAATTATTGTTTTCATTTGTATTCCTTTTTTTTCCTTTTCATTCTTCTCTTCTTATTCTACCACCACCACCACCACCACTACTACTACTTCTTCTCATTCTTCTTCTTCTTATTCTTCTTTTTTTTCTTAGCCTACTTCTTCTGCATCGTCTTTTACGTCGTCTTCTTCTTAATCTTCTTCTTTTTTTCCTTCTACTTGTTCTTTTTCTACGTCTTATTTTTCGTATTCTACTACTACTACTACTACTACTACTACTGCTGCTGCTGCTGCTGCTGCTGCTGCTGCTGCTGCTGGTGCTGCTACTACTTCTACTACGACTACTGCTACTACTACTACTACTACTACTACTACTACCTAATACTACTACTACAACTACTACTACTACTAATAGTACTACTACTAATACTTCTACTACTAGTACCACTACTACTTCTACTATGACTGCAACTAACACTACTACTACTACTACTACTACTAATACTACTACTACTACTGGTACTACTACTACTACTAATGCTACTACTACTACTAGTACTTCTAGTACCACTACTTCTGCTACTACTAGTACCAGTACTACTGCTACTATTATACTACTACTGCTACTTCTACTACTACTACTACTCCCTCTACCACTGCTACTATTACAACAACAACTACTACTACTACTACTACGACCAATACTACCACTACTACTACTACTACTACTACTACTACTACTACTATAATACTACTGTTATTACTAATACTACTATTATCACCACCACCACTACTACTACTACTACTACTACTACTACTACTACTACTACTACTACTACTACTACTACTTCTACCACTACTAGAACTACTACTATTTTTCTACTGTCACTACTACTGCTACTACTACTATTACAATACTAGTGCTACTTTTACTACTATTACCATCACTACCAGCAACACCACTTCTTCTACTACCATTGCTACTACTATGACTACTATTTCTACTACTACTACTATACTACTACTACTAATACTACTACTACTAACACTACTACTACTATACTGCAGGTAATACTACTATTACTTCATGTTCGCCATATTTCTCTATTACGCCTGCACGTCAAGTCCAGTTCTCTGTATAAATGCTGCTGTGATGGATATTTCTTCAAGGTTCCTAAATCACTTTGTATGGAGATTCGTCCCCGTGGGCCAGTGCTCAGAAAGCAGTTGCCTAAACAAATCACAATTGTGTCTGATATGTGTATTCGTCTGCACCGTTTGTCCGCACAAGCACATGGATTCATGTGTCTGTCAGCATTTTCCTTTTTTTTTTGCGTTCGCCTAATTCTCTAATCCCCAATGAGGTGTGCGTTGCACTGCGGTTTTTATTTTGCGCCTGTTGGCCCAGTGCATCCGACTTCAGCGTGCATTTTATGAATGAGTCTGCTTCCTCCTGCATTTTCGAGTTTGCTTCCCCGGGGTAACGGCCGGTGCTGTGATGGGGATCGAACCCAGCACCTTCCGGTTGGGAGCCGTGCTACTTAACCACTAGGCCACGCCGTCCCGACATTTACTTGTGACATTTGATAGCGATTGTGTGGATTCGACGGTTGCCTACTGTAACACTGATTATCTTGTCTGTGATAATTTTCTTCATTTCGTGTGACATTTCAAAGTCAAAGTGGCGCTAATGGTTTACCAGCAACGATCTACTAGTTGGTCACTTGTCATTGTCAATGCTGCAATGTGTGTGACTTGTATCTTTAGTGCGCGAACATCACCTTACTACTTTGGATGGATTACTTCTGCTGGCTGCTGATGGCTTCAGGAAAGCCGGATTGATCATAGTGCGTCTGTCACCATGCTAAAGGCTTTAACTTTCACTCTTTGACAACACTTTCTGAATATCTGGAACATTATTTGATAAATTTTGGTTTCCTGTGCCATTTGTTATGAGCATAGAGATTTAGTTTTGGTCATCATACATTTTCAACTTATTGGATGTCACACCCTCGCTGTATTGCCGGATACATGTTTACAGAAAAGACTTTGAGAGTAAACCCTGAGGAAAAATCTGCATCCTGTGCTATTTCCAGTCGTCTCGATAATGTCTTGCCACTGGCCATGGTAGCTCAGGACGAGAGAGTGAGGTTGACATATTGCGCAAATCGTCCTCACTTTAATCAAAATCGCAGCGCGTCAACCATTTAAGGGGGCAGGTTGAAGGAAAAGATTGGGCATACGGCCTGCAGAGAGAGTGGTCTTCATCATACTTTATGGACGAAGTTTAAGCCACTATTGAATCTGTAACGTCCCTTTCTCGTGTTGAACAAGCTTAGCTGCTCTGCTACATCAAGGATTTTTAGAAGTATATATGTACTGTTTGTCCCAAACTCTGTGTCTCTTTTCGTTACAAACTGTTAGTTTTCCATCTGCTATCCATGGTTTAATCTTTCCCCGTTACTTTCGACGAAACGTGTTGACAGTATCTATAGAAATCTCCTGGAAACCATTTGTCAATGTTTCTTTGTCTAGATCTGCAGTGGCAAGAGAAGTTATCTGTTCTCTTATCATGTCTTTCTTTATCTGTGCCGACACTTCGTCTTTCGCTCGTTCAAGTTGAATCTATGTCAGACTGTGTTTGATGGCTTCGTTATTTTCTTCTTCTTCTTCTTCTTCTTCTTCTTCTTCTTCTTCTTCTTCTTCTTCTTCTTCTTCTTCTTCTTCTTCTTCTCTTTTTTTTCTTTTCCTACTTGTTGTTAATGTTGTAAAGACAGTTATCGGATATAATGGTCTGGCGTTTTTTTCTGGCAAATATGTACACACTAAGGTAGAAAGGAGCAGCTAAGTTATTGAGGTAGGACCCTCTACACGACAGGATAGAGGAGGAGAGACTAATTAGTAAAGTAGATGCCTGGTCACCGGGGTAGAATAGGAGAGGCTAAGAAAGTAAGGTAGAAGACTCTACACCGATTGGTAGAAGAGGAGGAACTAAGTAAGGTAGAAGATTCTACACACCAGGGTAGAAGAGGAGGAACTAAGTTAATGCATTTAAGAATAAATTGGATGCGCATAGCTTTTAGAGCAAGGTGATGTCAATGAAACTGGTTGTATACAGACTCTGCATGGTCTTCTAAACCAGTATAAAGACGTTAAGTTATGTTAAGTTAAGTTAGTAAGGTAGTAGACTCCACACCTCATGGTAGAACAGGAGGTGCTAAGTTAATACGATAGAAGAGTCCACACCCCATGGCTGAAGAGGAGCAATTATGTAAGTAAAGTAGAAGACAACCCAGGATAGAGAATAAGCAATTAAGTAAGGTAGAAGACTATACACCCCAGGATAGAGAATAAGCAATTAAGTAAGGTAGAAGACTATACACCCCTGGGTAGAAATATAGTAACTAAGTAAGGTAGAAGACTATACACCCCTGGGTAGAAATATAGTAACTAAGTAAGGTAGAAGACTATACACCCCAGGGTAGAAATATAGTAACTAAGTAAGGTAGAAGACTATACACTCCTGGGTAGAAATATAGTAACTAAGTAAGGTAGAAGACTATACACCCCAGGGTAGAAATATAGTAACTAAGTAAGGTAGAAGACTATACACCCCTGGGTAGAAATATAGTAACTAAGTAAGGTAGAAGACTATACACACCAGGGTAGAAATATAGTAACTAAGTAAGGTAGAAGACTATACACCTCTGGGTAGAAATATAGTAACTAAGTAAGGTAGAAGACTATACACCCCAGGGTAGAAATATAGGAACTAAGTAAGGTAGAAGACTATACACCCCAGGGTAGAAATATAGTAACTAAGTAAGGTAGAAGACTATACACCTCTGGGTAGAAATATAGTAACTAAGTAAGGTAGAAGACTATACACCCCTGGGTAGAAATATAGTAACTAAGAAAGGTAGAAGACTATACACCCCAGGGTAGAAATATAGTAACTAAGTAAGGTAGAAGACTATACACCTCTGGGTAGAAATATAGTAACTAAGTAAGGTAGAAGACTATACACCCCAGGGTAGAAATATAGTAACTAAGTAAGATAGAAGACTACACACCCCAGGGTAGAAATATAGTAACTAAGTAAGGTAGAAGACTATACACCCCTGGGTAGAAATATAGTAACTAAGTAAGGTAGAAGACTATACACCCCAGGGTAGAAATATAGTAACTAAGTAAGATAGAAGACTACACACCCCAGGGTAGAAATATAGTAACTAAGTAAGGTAGAAGACTATACACTCCTGGGTAGAAATATAGTAACTAAGTAAGGTAGAAGACTATACACACCAGGGTAGAAATATAGGAACTAAGTAAGGTAGAAGACTATACACCCCAGGGTAGAAATATAGGAACTAAATAAGGTAGAAGACCATACACACCAGGGTAGAAATATAGGAACTAAGTAAGGTAGAAGACTTTATACCCCATGGTTAAAGAGAAGTCACTAAGTAAATAATGTAAACTCGAGTCATCATGGTAGATGAGGAGATCCTAAGTAAGTAAGGTAGAAGGCTCTATACCCTAATGTAGAAGAGGAGCGGCTAAGCAAGTGAATAAGTTGTTGTAAAGGGAGGCTGTGATTTCTGTCCAATACATTGAATCTGATAGCGAAGAAATTCAACCAAGACGTCGATAGTAACTATGCCTTTCTTGGAGTGGCCACGCTCTTGTGGTTTCCAGGTTAACCTTGATAATTCTATTGATATATTTCCGCTTTGTCACAAAAGGCGACTAGAGAAGGTTGTGCATAGGGCTGGCTACCTCGCCGTGTGAATGGGGACTCGTGGTGACGTATCACGGTGAAGACCGAGTATTTTTTTCACGTCGATCTTCTGGTAAAAATGTACATGATCTCTGGGTAGTGAGATCGGACTCCCGTGTGCAGTGTTGAGCACGTTACATAGTCTCTGGCATTTGGACATCGGAAAGAGTAGGTTTAACGGCCGCTGCTCGGACAAAATTCGAGTTAAAAATGTACTCGTTATTTTAATCTTTTCTGGTTTGTTGAGAGCAGCTTAATATGGCGTCAAACTGGCTGCGGGTCTACTTAGCTCTAGTGTTTGAGTCTATTAACATGGACTCACACATAGGTTAAACCACCCTCCAAGAAACTGGTTGAATACAGACTCTGTAGAATGTTCTAAACCAGTGTAAACACTTTAAATTAAGTTAAGTTAAATTAGGTTAAGTTAAATTAATACTTATTGCTGCTTAAACTGCGCTGCAAAAAATGTATTGAGGATTCCCTGAAGTCTGGTTCGGGTAAATCAGATGCAGTGTTTGGTGTGTATTCTGCCATCTGGAGTGAGGGGCAAATGATGATGACTTGAATGGTGATGATGATAGCGATGATTATGAACGGGAGACAGAGTGTTGAATATGTCGTTGCTCCAGGTCTCAGTGCTGGATGTGTATTTTGCTACTTGGAGTGACAGGCACATGATGATGATAGCTTAGATGATGACAGAGAGACAGTGTGTGCAATATATCGTTACGCCAGGTCTCAGTGTTTTTTTTTAGGTGTAGTGACCAGCTCCATTGCTGCGCCCTGGTCCTTTTGCCTTCCCGACTCTATATGTGCGACAGACAAGGGAGGAATGTGGGGATATGGGATATGGGTGGTTTTAAAGTGAGAAGGGAAAGGCGTTTATTGGGGGCCAGGAAATTGGTGAGTTGGATAGGAGAGGAGATCAAATTGGTGAGTTGGACAGGGGAGGAGATCAAATTGGTGAGTTGGAAAGGGGAGGAGATCAAATTGGTGAGTTGGATAGGGGAGGAGATCAAATTGGTGAGCAGTGCATGAGCGGTAGCCGTCAGCGACATAATGCTAGCGTCGGGCCAGTGAACCAGAGCTGCCAGACGTTTCGACACCTTCACGAGGTGATCCTGGATAACAGACTGCAACATGGCAGACTGGCTGTGGAGAAGATATCAAGGAGTGAAGGCTAACCCAGTACCCAAAAGATGCCTGCTGAAGTCTGATGTGTCGGACCGAGAGGTGCAGATATCTCAGACAAGCTGTAAACTATGACAGAACGCATTACGTTTTCCAGATAATATCCTGCTACTTGCAAATCCCTTTTTAGGGTTTGGTTGGAGAAGTTTGAGAACGAAGTGGTTAGAAAAAGATAGTAGAGGCAATGGACAGGTGGGTGTGCCTGTTGATAGAGGAAGAAATATATAGTTTGAATTGGGTTGGGGGGGGGGAAGGAGTTTGAAAGAAGGGACGGGCGGCTTGGAGGGGTACGTTTTGGGCATGTAGACGGGGAGGGGAGGGGGAGAGCAGGTTGAGGGGTTAGGAAACGGGCAGGGTTAAAGGAGGGAGATTTGTGGGCTGAGAAAGGCGATGGGGTGTTACATTAGGGGAAGAGATGAGCAGGTAGGATGGCGTGCAAAGTGTTAAGGTTGCCGGAATGGGGGTACAATTTAATTGTCAAACCGCTGTTGTTTCTTTAATATTTTGCTGTTCGTTTGGCGGACAAATCCCCTGCCCGGTCTGCTAGTTTCTTTTCTCTCTATTAACATAATATTCCGCGTTGAGGTGGTTTTTTGTGTGTGCTTCTTCAGGCATAGCGAGGAGAAAGAAGTAAAAGCAATAATAAAAATGATATATTAAAGAGATGGAAATATCCGCTTCCTATTGACATTAAGCATAAGCATTGGAAGTATTGAAGCCATCTAGTCAGCTCGTTACGCTGCACAAATGATCAGGTCATTGATTGACCCTGTTGTTTGTGTATCGATTATTGATATTTGCGTCTCGACGCCTGGGACACTTTCTCTGCCCTGCCCTGCCGATGACCCAATTAAGATCTACAGCAGGGAATCCCAAACTGTGGGAATGCGATGTTTCCCAAACGGTGTAATGCGAAATATCCCAAATGTGTCACTAGATTTCATGAGTTATCAATGCCGTGTAGTTTGCGTGTCGCCATGTGGCTCGCTGGAATCAGTACAGGGAACACACTTAACTTAACGTCTTTATACTGGTTTAGAAACTATGGAGAGTCTGTACACAACCAGTTTCATTTACATTTCCTTACTCTAAAAACTATGCGCATCCAATCTATTCTTAAAGGCATCAACTGCCACTGTCTCCATTACGTCCTGTGGCAATGCATTCTAAACATTCATCACTCTCTGACTAAAATAATATTTCCTAACATCTAATCTGGACCTTTCTTTAATTAGTTTGTGGATGTGACCTGTTCTTATCTCAGGCGGCTGTATTTTGAAGAAAAAAAAACTTGTTATAGTCTAATTTACCCTTTCCGTTGATTATCTTATAAATTGTTTAAATCACCTCGAATTTCTATCTTTTCTAGACACTCTAGGTCGGTTTTTTCTGTCTTTTCTCATAACTATAATTGTGGAATCTGTCAATGTTGTCGCTCTTTGTTGTATTCTTTCCAGCATGTCTATATCTTCTCTACGATAAGGACTCCACACCTGTACACAGTACTCCAATCTATGTCTAACTAATGCTTTATACAGATTAACTATCACTTCCTTGCTTCTATGTTTAATATTTCTTTTGATCATACCTAACATTGCATTTGCCTTTTTCACTGCTACCTGGACTTGCTCACTCACTCACTCACTTTACCTGTATGATCTATTATAACTCATAGGTACCTTTCCTATGAACACATATGAACACATACAAAAACAGAGAATGAATATAGGTAGAAAGCACACCACACTTGATATCCATGTGAATATCACAGCCAAACTGTAAACTACGACACAACGCATTCCGTTCTCTGGACTACATTCTGCTACTTACCCTTTCATGGTTTGGTAGTGGGAGATTGAGAACGAAGAAGAAGAAGAATCAACATTGGTAGTACAAATGCAGTTATAAAAACTCTTTGATTTTCTAAGGATTGCGCAAGATGGGTTCCTCGAAGTCTCACAAATGACCACCAATTGGAAAGAAAAACAATTTCTTCTCAACTGTTGGATCGTTTCAATACTGATGGAGAGAACAGGCTAATATCGTTACAGGTGACGAAACCTGGGCACATCATTTTGAACCCGATACAAAAAAGACAGTCCACGAGGTGGCATCACTCGCAAACACCATGAAGAAACAAATTCAAGACAACTCCTTCATCTGGAAAGGTCATGATTACTCTTATGAGACATTGAAGGTGTTTCTTGTGGATGTGATACCAAGAGGAGAGACAATCAATTCGCAAGCTTCCATTAAGATCTTGAGTTCGGCCGCATAAGAATCCAGCAGACCTGCTTCACCTTCACGACAATGCGCACACTCATACAAGTCTGGCAACACGGGAAGCAATCATCAAATTGGGTTGGACTGTACTACCTCATCCACCCTATAGTTCCGATTTGGCACCCTCTGATGTTCATCTGTTTGGTCCACTCAAAGATGCACGCCTTGGGACAAGGTTTGAAGATGATGAAGAAGTGATTCAAGCAGCCAAGAAATGGCTATTTGATCAAGACATAATCTGGTACGGGCTAGGAATACATGCACTTGTTTCACGCTGGCATAAAGCTGTACAAGTAGATGGAGATTACGTTAAATAATACAGATGTTTGCATGACATATCCATGTATATTCTGTAGAAATGTCATGCCTTCTAAACAAATAGCTTCTGAGAAAAACGATGTAGTGCATTACCATCTGAACGCCCCTCTCACTTTATGTCATGCGACTCTTCCTCCGTTAACTTGGTTTCATTCGACCCTTGATCCATAAAGTTGACCTCGTACGGCCCTCAAAGGGATTTGTTTTGAGAACCATAATCTACTGGGACTTTTTAAATCCATTCCTTTTCTCTTTTTATTTCCACTTAACTGCTGCAATCCAACGCATAAATCTGCGAGAAAGTCATTACATTCCAATTGATTTTAGGCGCGAGCTAAGTTTTAGCGCGAGCTACTGAGCTCAGTGGTAACAAATAAAGTGCTCACATGCAGAAAATGTCCAGGTTTGAAGTACGGAGGAAACCTCGTGAGGAGAATTTAGATGCATGTCTTTATCTTCTCCTTCTCTCCTTGTCTGGTTTGCAGAACTTGACATGTCGAGGAGTGTAGTGTTCTGGGAGGGAATACAGAGAGAAATGCTTACATGTATGTTGTAACAATTGTTGTTGAAGGTGAAAATGAAAACAAAGCACATACATCTAGACTCACCTGTTAGTTGCACGTATTTATTGCATGTAAAGGAATGAACTAAACTGGACTACCTCATGGAGACCTTCTACAACAACCTACTTCACAATCTAAGGGTCAATGTGGTTGAGAGATAACGCACTCGCCTCTCAAAGCGATGAGTGGAAATGGCGTATGTTCGAGGCCCGCAGGTTTCAAGCTACCCAAGTTCTCAAAGAGGTGGGACCAGAGTGCCTGCATCCTGAATTACCTCCAGTCGTCTTGACTAATGTCTTGCCACTGGCCCGAGGTAGTTCGGGACCAGAGAGTGAGACTGGTGACCAGCGCAGCCTCTTCTTCACTTTAATCCAAATACAGAGCAAGTTACCTGATCAATATAAATTAAAAAAAAACAACACAACTGTCTGAAGGTGTCGACATCATCGCCAGCAACTGACTAACTGATTAAAAAATAATTGTTATGTGGGAGCTGACGTAGCGCAGGGGTTAGTGCAATGACTTTCCAGCCGAGTGATCGGGGTTCGGTTCGCAGTTCATGCGGAAGTTTTCCTATTACATAGGGATCAGGCGTCGACACAACCTCAAAAATTGGGCACCAAAGAAATCTGGGAAGTAAAGGCCGCCCACGGGATAATGACCATATCACCATATTATGTGCCGTAGGTCATCAAATAATATGGGCATAACACTACATTTTTCATACGTCGCATGGCGTGACTTGTATCGGTACAAATTGTGAACACCTTCCGATACTTCAATTTCTTGCAAACCACCATTTGAACTGTACCTAGCGACGCAACGAATTCCTGTGCTAGCGAACATAAGCTCCGGCGACGGTCCACCCGAATTGCTGGATCAATTTTGGCGAAGGCATTTTCCAACGCAACAATATACGACTGACCTGGTCTCGGAAGATCTGTCGTTAACTCGCGTTCCTCTTTAAACATCTTTGTCCAGGTCATCACTGTTGTCTTCGACATATTTTTCTCACAATACACTGCCTGCATTCTGCAATGAATGTCAACTGGTCGACATCCTTCAGCTGTTAAAAACCGAATCACCGCTCGCTGATCAACTCTTGACGGAGTCCGTATCACACCCGCCATGTTTTTCAACGGTCTGCCGAGGAAACTATCAGTCGGAGGATAAAGAAATTTGGCAGACGTCACGATTGGTACGTGCTAGTTACACCTGAAGTGACGTCATCATGCGCATAGTACGTATGTTCAATTGGTGCAGTTAGGTCCGGTTTTATTTTAACATGCCTCGTAGAACAGACGTGGAGGAAAACTAACATCTGTCAGGCAAAATGTACTGATCAGACAAGTTAGTCAGGGTCAGGCAAAATGTACTGATGAGACAAGTTAGTCAGGGTCAGGTAAAATATACTGATCAGACATGTTAGTCAGGGTTAGGCAAAATGTACTGATCAGACAAGTTAGTCAGGGTCAGGCAAGATGTACTGATCAGATAAGTTAGTCAGAGTCAGTCAAAATGTACTGATCAGACAAGTTAGTCAGGGTCAGGCAAAATGTACTGATCAAACAAGTTAGTCAGGGTCAGGCAAAATGTACTGATGAGACAAGTTAGTCAGGGTCAGGTAAAATATACTGATCAGACATGTTAGTCAGGGTCAGGCAAAATATACTGATCAGACAAGTTAGTCAGGGTCAGGCAAAATATACTGGTAGGACATCCACCTCGACTTCCTTGAAGTCCTCCCCTCCCTGGAATCGGGCTGTTTACATGGCAGCCTGGCTAACGAGATGGGGAATCGACGTGACACTCGTTGTAGTGAGCGAGACGCAGATGAATCCTAGCATTGCACAACAGACTGGAGGACCCCTACCTACCTTTATCAGCACGGTCGGGATGTGGTGGTGGGGGGAAAGCTACAACAACTCGACACAAAACGTCCATTTCAGGGCGCACGCAATATACATTCTTCTCGTTGTCGATATTCAGCAACAATATATATAGAACATACACACTCTCTCTCCCCAAAACACACGCATATAATCAGCATCAGCATCATCATCATCATCATCATCATCATCATCATCATCATCATCATCTATCCACTGGTGTCGTTAGACGCCGTGGGGATGTGTAGTTTTCTGTCGTGTGCCATCTTTGTCGCCTATGATGTTGTCATTCCGTGGTTCTTCAGTGTCTCACTGACAACGTCTATCCATCTTTTACGTGGTCTGCCTCTTGTTCTGCAACCCTGATGTCTGGTATTGTAGGTACGAGCAGCTGGTAACTTTGGTTGCATTCTTGTCAGGTGTCCGAACCCTTTTATTCTCTGCCTTTTTATGTATTCCATACACGGTGTTGCACACACCGTCTGTCTGATTATTTCGTTTCTTAATTTGTCCAGCCTTGTGACACCGACAGCCTTTCTGAAACACCTCTCACACACATATAGACACTCAAACACACACTCTCTCCCCAAAACACACGCACTCACACACATTACACTCACAAGCACATACACTCTAGGAAAGTTTGCCCTTCGCTGTTATCTATCTCGCAAATCTAATCCATTCTCTAAGATTTCTTTAAGTTTATCTTACCAGCCCGATCGAGCTAGACGTATTTAGTTTCCTGATCTGGTATCGTCTAGTTTACATCAATAAACACGCGTGCATCCAGTCTAGTTTACATCAATAAATATGTGTGCGGTAATATTTTGAAATCGTGCAAGTTTGGGCTTGGAGATTGTATTTCGTGTTTGCATTTCTAACATGCGCCGAACAAGCGGTTTGTTCGTGTCAGATTTGTTAAATGTTGTGAATAGTGTAGAGTATTGGAGTATTGAGGTTTGGTCTTTGGGCTAAGTGGTACCCCGTACAGTTAGATATTTCTGTCTGTCTGTATGTCCATCTGTCCTATCTGTCTGTCTGTCTGTTTGGTCTGATCTGATCTGGTCTGGTTCGGTCCGATCCAGTCCAGCCCAGTCCACAGTCGTGTCCAGTCTAAATCTAATCTCAACTCATCTCATCCCATCCATCCATCCGTCCGTCCGCCTGTGTGTCTGTCGATCAGTGCTTCTGTCGGTCGGTACGTCTATCCGTCTGTCTATCTCTCTTATCTGTCTTGGTTCATCTACGGTCGGTATGTCTCTCTACCTGTTTGTATGTATGTATGTCTGTCTGACCGTCTGATCATCCGCACGTCCGACCACCCACATGCCCGCCTGTCTATCTACCTGTCTGCCTACGAGTCTGTCTGCCTGTTTCTATCGGTTGCTGCGTCCGTCTGTCCGTCTATCTCTCTTGTCTGGCTGTTGTTTCCATCGACGATCGGCTCCTCTCTCTCTACCTGTCTGTCTTCCTATCTGACTGCCTGTTCATCTCTGTCCGTCTTTATCTGTATTTCTATCACTTTCTATCTGTTCTTCCATTTATCGACTCAGCCATCAACACATCGATGCGTTCATCTATATTCTCTCTGTGTGCATGTCTGACCGTCAATTCCTCCATCCATCTATCCCCGCTTCTATATATCTGCCTACTTAGCTGTGTTTATATCTGTCTCTATGCATTGTCTTCCTATCCTATGATTATGTTTGCATTCAAGCTCATATCATGTTTCCTACTTCTAGCGCGCTTACTCTGTTTCATTCACACGGTTCATACATGCACGAGTTATGCAAAATAATTTTCCCACTATCAACTCACCTGGTTTCATTTGTTTGAAATTTTAAAGTGTTTAAAAAGCACTTGTGACGTTTCCAAAATTGGAGAATATGATGGCTGTAATGACATATCGTTTGATGAGTGTTACAAGATCGATATTACGCTAGCAAGTTTAGATATGTAAAAGCACTTTGAGATGTGAATTTATTTTTTAAGAAAAAATTTAAAAAATTACTATATTCATTCGAATAAAGACTTCCCGAGGTTTATGAAACGTACATTTGCTTATTGCATTGGTCTTCAAGCGTTTTTGCCCTATTTACCATTTATTCTTCTTTTTCTTCTTCTTCTTCTCCTTCTTCTTCTTCTTCTTCTTCTTCTTCTTCTTCGTTCTCAAACTCCTGCTGCCAAGGGCTTTGCATGTAGCAGGATGTAGTCCCGAGAACGGAATGCGTTGTGTCATAGTTTACAGTTTGACTGCGATATTTGCACCTTACATCCGACTTCAGCATAACATTTTTAGTACCGGATTAGCATTCTCTCTTCGATCCCTTCTCCCTAGTCAGTCTGCCCTGTTGCAGCCTGTTATCCCGGTGATCACCACGTCGCGGAGAAGAAGGGCCTTAGCATGTAATACTGCAAATCTTGTTGTTGTTGTTATCCCATACCTGCTGAGCAAACCTGCTCTTGGCAGCCCAATGTCATTTTTATATAGATACACGTCTTCTTCAATTGTTTCACTGCTCCGTACAGTGTGTTGGTAATTGTCGCCAGTGATTGAATGAGTCGTTTCATGTCTGGAAGCGCCTTGCACCCAATGAGTAAGTGTCTGTTCCATCAGAGTGAGAGCAATGTCTGCACAAGGGGAGGTTGATGCGGTTCAGGTGGCTATTGACGCTAGTGTGTCCTTTTCGGAACTGAAAGATGAGACTTTGTTCTCTTCTATGTAGTCTATTTATTTCACAACTTTTTGGCTGTGACATTTCGTTAAATACACTGCGACCTGCTGTTCCCGTCGCCCACCTGTTCATCCAGATTTCCCTGGTATTATTCTTAATAATTCGTTTAACCGTGTGTTTACCTCAGGGTCTATCCAATTGTTGTTTCGAGGCTCCTGTTTTTGCCAATCTGTCAGCCATTTCGTTTTCTGGTAGCCCGCTATGTTCTGGGATCAATTGCAAGGTGACATTAATCCCGTGGGCAGTGATGATGTTGTTGATTGTCATCCCACCAAGAATATATCATTTTTTAAAAATGGGGTGTGCTTCAGCGCATATAATACTGTATATAAAATTTAAATAATATGCATGCAATACTGAACAAACAAAATATATGTTAATACATGTAAATTGACTTGAATTAATTTTTATAGTGTTTTGCAAATTTATTGTCAAAAGAAAATGTTTATGGATTTTAAAACTGCGATAACAGTAGTTTTAAAATAACGCATAACTAATTAATTAATTGGTCGCTATGGGATGCCATTTTAACAGAGAGAGAGAGAGAGAGAGAGAGAGAGAGAGAGAGAGAGAGAGAGAGAGAGAGAGACAGACAGACAGGAAGAGAGAAAAAAAGAGAGCGAAAGAACACTTGCCTATTAAGAAACGAAGGAAAGCAGGAGTTTTCTAATTGAGCTTATTTCAAACGAAGTCTGGTCTCATTAATGGGGTCACATCGAGTGCATAGTCTTATCAGACACGGACGATATACTCGAAGTTACGCTGAACACGATGTGCACATGAAAGAACGATTACCAGTTGAAAATAAAAAAAAGCTCACGCTGTTGGCTGTTTTTCCGGACAAAAACAGTAGGACTAATAATGAAATTCCTTCGCAATTCGCCACCTACCTTCCGCAGGCGTAGTTAGCCGCATTAAGTATTCTCTCTCTTCCCCCCCCCCCCCCCCCCCCCCCCACAAAGAAGCTACTGCGGACTGCCTTCTGCTACCTGTCAGCAGGCATATGCCTGTCTGTTCGAATACCAGAATTCCTGGCACGCCATTAAGCGTAATTCCCCCCGTGGTACACTGGAATTCCTTTATGTGATGGAGTACAATTCTCCACTACTTCTGGCCTATTACATCCCAGTCTCTTTTGGTGTCCTGTGTTTAAGTTGTACCAGCGTTTACTGTGCTATTGTCTCTGCAATTGTTGTCACTACGCTGTGTGGTTACCATGCTCGGACTTTCTATTAAGTAATTTCATTACATTTATCCCTCATAGAATACTATTAAGGTTATGATAAACACATGTCTTACATTTTTTTTTAGTCAGAGAATGGCGTATACTTGGTATGCATTACCACAGGGAATATTGGAGGCAGGTTCAATTAATGCATTCAAGAATATATTGGATTTACATAGTTATATTTAGGTCAAGAAAATCTAAAAGAAACTGATTGTATGCAGACTCTCAAGATTATTCTAATATAGTATACAGGCGTTAAGTTAAGTTGTTATGTTAAATTATGTTATATTAAGTTATATCTTCTTCGCTGTTTGTCATGACAAGGGTACTGTGACGTGTCGTAGTTTACAGTGAGGCTGCGATCTCTGCGTCTTTCGATCCGATACGCCCGATTTCAGCTGGTACTTTTGGGCAACTGATTAGGATTCCCTCCGCAATCCTTGTTCTGTTAGCCAGACTACGTTAGTGCATCCTGTTTGTATACGCCCCCACTTGGAGGCGGAATAGAGTCCTGGTCAGGTCTGGTTCGCTGACTCCGATGAAAGCAGCCGTACATGATATCGCTGGCTGCTATCAGTTCATTCACTGTGATGTGTCTTCGGCATCGCAAGTTCCACTACTTGTTCTTGTTGCTTTTGTTATTGTTGTTGATGTTGTTGTTGTTGACGTAGTTGTTACTGTTGTTGTTGGTGTTGTTGCTTTTGGTGTTGTTGTTGATGTTGTTGTTGTTGACGTAGTTGTTACTGTTGTTGTTGGTGTTGTTGCTTTTGGTGTTGTTGTTGATGTTGTTGTTGTTGACGTAGTTGTTACTGTTGTTGTTGGTGTTGTTGCTTTTGGTGTTGTTGTTGTTGTTGTTCTTCTTTTTCTTCTTCTTGTTCTTATTCTTCTTATTTTTCTTCTTCTTCGTCTTCTTGTACTTCTTCTTCTCCTTCTCCCTTCCTCCTCTTCCTCTTCTTCCTCCTCCTTATCCTCCTCTTTGTCCTTTTCCTCTTCTTCTTCTTATTCTCAAACTTCCGCTGCCAATTCCAGAAAAGGGCTTTGTGAGAACGGAATGCGTTATGTCGTAGCTTACAGCTTGACTGCGATATCTAGAACTTTCGGTCCGACACATCCGACTTCAGCATGGCATTTGGGTACCGGGCTAACCTTCCTCTTCCATCCCTTCTCCTTAGTCAGTCTTCCATGTTGCAACTTGTTATCCAGGTGGAGGTGAAGAACAGTCTTGACATCTCTATATGGAAAGCAAGCGAATAGACATACTTAATGCACGTAATAAATATCTTGAAAGTTTTTTTGCTCTTCTTTGTCCAGTTATACATGTCCCCGTTTCTACGATAAATCCACATTTAAAAGACAATAAACCTTGTATTATCTGAATGTAGAACGACAGCACAGAAAAGGGGACTCTAGAACGGTATTATGAAGGTTGTGTGCCCCCCAGGGGAGCAACAGGGGGCGAGTCAAACTGCAGTGGTTTATGTTATGGAATACGGTATCAATAAAAAATGTTTGAATCGTAAGTACTGTACTATTATCATTGATCGCTCAAAACCTCGCGGACAAATCCTTAAAAAAGGGCTCCCAGGGGTTTTGATGGCGGCAATGCATGAAGAATGATAATAATATTGGGAACATCGGGGGAATAGAGGGCAATAAACACACACATATGAGAGCAGAGAGGAAAATGGGTTCTTTCAGTCTATTTGTCTATCTGTCGTTTTGTCTATCTGTCTGTCTATCTATCATCTATCTATCTATCTATCTATCTATCTATCTATCTATCTATCTATCTATCTATCTATCTATCTATCTATCTATCTATCTATCTATCTATCTATCTATCTATCTATCTATCTATCTATCTATCTATCTATCTATCTATCTATCTATCTATCTATCTATCTATCTATCTATCTATCTATCTATCTATCTATCTATCTATCTATCCTATCCCATCCCATCCCATCCCATCCCATCCCATCCCATCCCATCCATCTATCTTATCTATCTATGTATCTATCTATGTATCTGTCTATGTATCTGTCTATGTATCTGTCTATGTATCTGTCTGTACCTGTCTGCCTGCATGTCTGTCTGTCTGTTTATCTATATATATGTCTGTCTGTCTGCCTGCATATGTCTTTCTGTTTGTCCGTCCGTCCATTCGCCCCTGCTCGAGGGCTGTACATCCGCGCGTCCAACCTGTGTCTATCCGTCTGTCTGTTCGTCCGCCTATCCATCTAATTGTCTGTCTGTCTGTCTATCTATCTGTCTGTATTTAAGTATGTATGTCTGCATGTATGTATGCGTATCTGTCGATCTAACTGTATCTAACTATCTGTCTGTCCATCCGTCCGTCTATTTGTCTGTTTGTGTGCTCGAGAGCCCGCCCGCCCATGTGTCAGTCCATCTGTCTGTCTTGGGTCGGCTCGGTCGGTAGACCGTATGCCCCCCCCCCCCCCCCCCCATACACCCATCCTGTTTCTGTCTGTTTTTTTCTCTGCTAGTGTTTCTCTGTCATGTATGTTTCTCCTCTCTTTCTGTCTATCTGACAGTATCTATGAATTTATGTCTATTAATCTGTCTGTGTCTACATCCTGCTTGTTTGTCGTTCTGTATTGTCTGCCCATGATCGACAAATACGGCAACTGACGCGTCACTCAACATGGGCACATCTCACATTTTGGTTTACAGGTGCATAGTATAGTAATCACCTGTCCCAAACCAGATGGAAAGATTGAGCCACACAATTGGCACACGTTCTCTGCAGGTGAGTTGCTTTGCACTCATGATTATAATATTGCTTGTCTATAATAGGATGAAAGCTGATCTACACTTTGGTCATTACAATCCTTTTTGACTGCACATTACCAAGGCGTTTGTGCGCAAGATTTTCTTGATCTGATAGATCATGCTGTTCTCGAAGTGTGTCTGATTTTTCTTGTTCTTCTTCTTGTTCTTCTTCTCGTTCTTCTTGGGCTTCTTCTTGTTCTTCTTGGGCTTCGTCTTGTTCTTCTTGAGCTTCTTCTTGTTCTTCTTGTTCTTCTTCTTGTTCTTCTTGGGCTTCTTCTTGTTCATCTTGGGCTTCTTCTTGTTCTTCTTGGGCTTCTTCTTGTTCTTCTTGGGCTTCTTCTTGTTCTTCTTGGGCTTCTTCTTGTTCTTCTTGGGCTTCTTCTTGTTCTTCTAGGGCTTCTTCTTGTTCTTCTTGGGCTTCTTCTTGTTCCTTTTATTGTTCTTCTTGGGCTTCTTCTTGTTCTTCTTGGGCTTCTTCTTGTTCTTTTTGGGCTTCTTCTTGTTCTTCTTTGGCTTCTTCTTCTTCTTCTTGGGCTTCTTCTTGTTCCTTTTATTGTTCTTCTTGAGCTTCTTCTTGTTCTTTTTGGGCTTCTTCTTGTTCTTCTTTGGCTTCTTCTTGTTCTTCTTGGGCTTCTTCTTGTTCCTTTTATTGTTCTTCTTGGGCTTCTTCTTGTTCTTTTTGGGCTTCTTCTTGGGCTTCTTCTTGTTCTTTTTGGGCTTCTTCTTGTTCTTCTTTGGCTTCTTCTTGTTCTTCTTGGGCTTCTTGTTCTTCTTTGGCTTCTTCTTGTTCATCTTGGGCTTCTTCTTGGGCTTCTTCTTGTTCCTTTTATTGTTCTTCTTGGGCTTCTTCTTGTTCTTTTTGGGCTTATTCTTGTTCTTCTTGGGCTTTTTGTTCTTCTTTGGCTTCTTCTTGTTCATCTTGGGCTTCTTCTTGTTGCTCTTCTTGTTCTTCTTGGGTTTCTTCTTGTTCTTCATGGGCGTTTTATAATTCTTCTTGTTCTTCATGGGCTTCTTCTTGTTCTTCTTGGGCGTTTTATTATTATTCTTGTTCTTCTTGGGCTTCTTCTTGTTCTTCTTGGGCTTTTTATAATTATTCTTGTTCTTATTGGGCTTCTTCTTGTTCTTCTTGGGCTTCTTCTTGTTCTTCTTGGGCTTTTTATAATTATTCTTGTTCTTCTTGTTCTTCTTCTTGTTCTTCTTTGGCTTCTTCTTGTTCTTCTTGGGCTTCTTCTTGTTCTTCTTGGGCTTCTTCTTGTTCTTATTGGGCTTCTTCTTGTTCTTCTTGGGCTTCTTCTTGTTCTTCTTGGGCTTTTTATAATTATTCTTGTTCTTCTTGTTCTTCTTGTTCTTCTTGGGCTTCTTCTTGTTCTTTTTGGGCTTCTTCTTGTTCTTCTTGGGCTTCTTCTTGTTTCTTTTATTGTTCTTCTTGGGCTTCTTCTTGTTCTTCTTGGGCTTCTTCTTGTTCATCTTGGGCTTCTTCTTGTTCTTCTTGGGTTTCTTCTTGTTCTTCATGGGCTTTTTATAATTCTTCTTGTTCTTCTTGGGCTTCTTCTTGTTCTTCTTGGGCTTTTTATAATTATTCTTGTTCTTCTTGGGCTTCTTGTTGTTCTTCTTGGGCTTCTTCTTGTTCTTCTTGGGCTTTTTATAATTATTCTTGTTCTTCTTGTTCTTCTTCTTGTTCTTCTTGGGCTTCTTCTTGTTTCTTTTATTGTTCTTCTTGGGCTTCTTCTTGTTCTTCTTGGGCTTCTTCTTGTTCATCTTGGGCTTCTTCTTGTTCTTCTTGGGTTTCTTCTTGTTCTTCATGGGCTTTTTATAATTCTTCTTGTTCTTCTTGGGCTTCTTCTTGTTCTTCTTGGGCTTTTTATTATTCTTCTTGTTCTTCTTGGGCTTCTTCTTGTTCTTCTTCTTCGGCTTCTTGTTCTTCTTCTTGTTCTTCTTTGGCTTCTTATTATTATTCTTGTTCTTCTTGGGCTTCTTATTATTATTATTGTTCTTCTTGTTCTTCTTCTTGTTCTTCTTTTTGTTCTTTTTGTTCATCTTCTTGTTCTTCTTGTGCTTCTTCTTGTTCCTTTTCTTGTTCTTCTTTCTGTTCATCTTCTTGTTCTTCTTGGGCTTCTTATTATTATTCTTGTTCTTCTTGTTCTTCTTTTTGTTCATCTTCTTGTTCTTCTTGGGCTTCTTCTTGTTCTTCTTTTTGTTCTTCTTCTTGTTCTTCTTGGGCTTCTTGTTCTTCTTCTTGTTCTTCATTTTGTTCATCTTCTTGTTCTTCTTGGGCTTCTTCTTGTTCTTCTTGGGCTTCTTCTTGTTCCTTTTCTTGTTCTTCTTTCTGTTCATCTTCTTGTTCTTCTTGGGCTTCTTATTATTATTCTTGTTCTTCTTGTTCTTCTTTTTGTTCATCTTCTTGTTCTTCTTGGGCTTCTTCTTGTTCTTCTTTTTGTTCTTCTTCTTGTTCTTCTTGGGCTTCTTGTTCTTCTTCTTGTTCTTCATTTTGTTCATCTTCTTGTTCTTCTTGGGCTTCTTCTTGTTCTTCTTGGGCTTCTTCTTGTTTCTTTTATTGTTCTTCTTGGGCTTCTTCTTGTTCTTCTTGGGCTTCTTCTTGTTCATCTTGGGCTTCTTCTTGTTCTTCTTGGGCTTCTTCTTGTTCTTCTTGGGCTTCTTCTTGTTTCTCTTCTAGGGCTTCTTCTTGTTCTTCTTGTGCTTTTTCTTGATTCTCTTCTTGGGCTTCCTCTTGTTCTTCTTGGGCTTCTTCTTGTTCTTCTTGGGCTTCTTCTTGTTCTTCTTGGGCTTCTTCTTGTTCTTCTTGGGCTTCTTCTTGTTTCTCTTCTTTGGGATCTTCTTGTTCTTCTTGTGCTTTTTCTTGATTCTCTTCTTGGGCTTCCTCTTGTTCTTCTTGGGCTTCTTCTTGTTCTTCTTGGGCTTCTTCTTGTTCTTCTTGGGCTTCTTCTTGTTTCTCTTCTAGGGCTTCTTCTTGTTCTTCTTGTGCTTTTTCTTGATTCTCTTCTTGGGCTTCTTCTTGTTCTTCTTGGGCGTCTTCTTGTTTCTCTTTTTGTTCTTTTTGGGCTTCTTCTTCTTGTTCTTCTTGTTTTTTTTCTTGAGCTTCTTCTTCTTCTTCTTCTTCTTTTTCTTCTTCTTCTTCTTCTTCTTCTTCTTCTTCTTCTTCTTCTTCTTCTTTTTCGTAGTAGTAGTAGTAGTAGTAGTAGTAGCAGTAGTAGTAGTAGTAGTAGTAGTAGTTGTAGTAGTAGCTTCTCAAACTCCCGCTACCGAGCCTGAAAAGGGCTTTGCAAGTAGCAGGATGTTGTCCGGAGAACGGAATGCGTTGTGTTATTATTTACAGCTTGACTGCGAAACGTGCACCTTTCGGTCCGACACATCAGACCTCAGCAGGCAGTTTTGAGTACCAGGTTGCCGTCCCTCTTCGATCTCTTCTCCCTAGCCAGTCTGCTATGTTGCAGCCTGTTATGCAGGATCAACCGTGTGGAGGTGTAGAAGGGTCTTGGCAGCTCTGGTTCGCAGACTATGGGTCGCTGTCCGCTGCAGATCATGCACTGCTGAGCATCTTCGTTTTATGTCGTTCTTTTGTACTCTGTCCTTTCATCAGCTTGCCCTTTTATGGAGCCACTCATTTACCATTCAGACATACTGTCCGTCCCATCAAAACATTTTTGGAGCGTTGCGGGTCTTGTAAGCACATCTGTATCTGGAATCCAGACCTGTCAGCGAATGTGGTGGAGTTAGTGTCACAATCAATCAAGTTGTATGAAAGTAATATTTTTATTCCGGCGATGGCGTGGGCTAGTGTTTAAGTGACACGACTCACAACGAAAAGGTCCTGGGTTCTATCCCCATCACAGCACCGGCCGTTACCCTGGGGAAGCAAACCCTTAGAAAATGCAGGCGGAAGCAGACCCTTAAATAAAATGCATGCTGAAGGATGCACTGAGCTGACAGGAGCAAAATGAATCCGCAGTGCAGCGCAAACCGCCTCAAGAAATAGAGAAATAAGACGAATGCAAAAAAAATAAAAAATATCTACATGCCATATCTAGCTTATACGGCTTATCTCTCTCGGACCTAAAGTATGGTTTGGATAAGGAGACTGAGTGGTCTCGAGGTAAGAAGTCTGCCTCGAGTGCTGGAGGCTGCCGGTTCAAATCACGGCGGAAACCTGCTTTTTTTCACGTGGATTTTCTGATATTTCTCCGGATCTCTGTGTAGTAGAGATCGGACGCCCGTGTGCAGTTTCTCGCTCGTTAAAAATCCCTTCGCAGTTGGAAATCTAAAAAAGTAGGAATAGCGACCGCTGCCGAGGCACAATTCAAAATTATATTAAAAATCGACTTCATCTATTACTGGATCCTCATCGGTGAACTGGAGTTCGTGCATTGTGCTGATCTCTCTCTCTGTCTCTCTCTCTTCCCCCCCCCCCCCTCCACCACAAAGTATGCAGAAGAACTACAACCTTCAGTGTATCTCTTTTTCCTTATTTATATAGAACGTTGACTGGTAATGACCATATCACACCCCGCTCAACCGTGGTGTTCTACAACCTGTTATATTGTAGCACGATTTCCATTTCAGCGATTTGTGATATTCTCTCACTGGACGATCTTGCGAGTTTTGGTTATAGAGAGATGCATACGTTTGTCTCTCAAGAAACTTAAACGCGTGGCGGTGGAGAGTCGAATTCAATACGTTTGAAGTGTCTCCTTTTTTAAAGGGAGCTGAGCCCATCTTTGAGTCATATTGGAGATTGACAAACAAGTCGGAGATCCCGTTTTCACGCTGTGCACATGAAAGAACCATTGACAAGCACCAAGCCAGTTTGAAGACCGTTGAGCAGATTGCCAGTCTTGGCTGTACTGTCCTACCACGCCCATCCAGTAGTCCGAAATTGGCGCTTTTGACTTCCTTCTGTCCAGTCCAATGAAAGATGAACTGCATGGGCAACATTATTCTAGCAACGACGCCGTCATAGCAGATGTGAAACAGCTGGTGGAGATTTTTACGAGCGCGGCATGTATGTTCTTGTTCATCGTTAGAGGAAATGTAAAGCCAAGGGAGGTGACTATATTGAAAACTATTTTTTTTTTAAAGGCAAGACATTGCTCTATCAAATGGTGTTATTGTGCTATTTTTATCTGTTATTGTTTTCATGGAGTAAAATAGGAGGCATTATTTTCGAACCGCCACTAATACGTGGCTGGCTGGCTTTGTTCGTTCTCAATCTCCCGCTACCAGAGAACTGAATGCGTTGTGTCGTGGTTTACAACTTGACTGTGATATTTACATCTTTCGGTCCAACACATCCGACCTCAGCAGGGTATTATATATACATACACATATATATATATATATATATATATATATAAAGGCAAAGGCCGCCATCCATCGCAGACGATGATGGCATAATTAATTTTGCTAGCAGTATTTCTAGTAATGATCACCTGCGCTACTTTTTATCCTCACTCTTTCGTCTCGAACCACCCGACCCCAGTAACAAGTCAAGGACAAGACGACTAGGGGGCGACTACGAGATGCGGGGGACTCCGCGTCAAGCACCCGTGAAAAAAACGTAGTCGAATCCACACCACCTGTTCACGAGGCCGACTGTTTAACCACTTCGCGACAGAATCCCCATATATATATATATATATATAACTATTGTAAAGTTGTCTGCGGCCGGGTGGACCTCTGATGCTGATTTGCGATCTGGAAAATCTAACATTAACTTAGAATCCAGTGTAACAATATATAAAGTGTGCAACAAATGCATACCAAGTAATCAAATGTTGACCTGATGACACCTATTACAGTTTTTGTGGCCTTTCGCTTCTACAGGATGCGATAGCCAGCTCCCATGTCCAACACTTATTAGTCGAATCTTACGACAGGACTGGCAGGCTATAGTGTTGCTATTCTTTGCTCTCCTTTCGGGCACCGATAACACTCGCCGGAGTCTTTGTGTATGACACGGACAAGAATAGTACCTCTGCCCCATAAAGACCATTTACAGAGAGGAGGCAAACTATGTGACATGACGTAACACCGGCCAGTGTTAGGTGTTTCGTTAAGAGCAGCATAGATGGCGCCTATCAGGTTGCGGGTCTACTTTGCTCTAGGGTTTGAGTCTGTTAAGATGGATTCACGTAAATTAACCACCCTCAGCCGTACTTGTTCCAACGCAGGGGAGTAATACACTGCTCAAACCCTAGCTCTGCACAAGGGTCATGTGCTCCTCAAGACGTACACGTCTGCTGACACTAAGAGATATATAATTATGTTTGTGTGTGTGTGGGTGCGTGTACGTGTGTGTGCATGCATATATAATCCAATAGTGCATGTCAAATGTTCCGATCGGAAGAAAAAAACAAACTGTCTTGAATAAATGATCACCACAGAACGTTACCGATATTTCCAGACATGCGCTGTGTTGTAACCCACATGGGAAAAGAAGAATGGGGATATCAAAGAACACATGGTTATGAATGATGGAAGAGAAAGACAGGATAGCTAAAGCCTCACGGGCGGAGCTCTTGCCGACCACCTAAAATATGAATCGAGGGAGAGAGCAGCCAAGAGGCCACAATAATGATTACATTAAGTATGTCAATGATCTAATGGCGATTCATGAAAGTCCAATTGGCGGAAGATGCCAGCCAACTATATCGCATGTCTATACGTAACCAATATGCTACATTCACTTACTGTCAGCATATCAATGATACTTCTGGAATAAACAACCACATTTCTGTGTTCTGGAGGGGAAACAAAAAATAACTGTATTGTGGCATTGATAAAACTGCATATTCTCATGCATAGTAGTTAACATCATCTTGTTGATCAGTCTTGACACTGGTTGTAAGTTTGTTTGACCATCTCTCCACTTGACCCTATCCTCTGGCTGATCAGTCTTGAGACTGGTTGGAAGCTGTCTAATCGTGTCTCTCTATTTGACCCTATCCTCTGGTTGATTAGTCCTACGGCTGGTTGTTTGACCATCTCTCAATTTGACCCTATCATCTGGTTGATTAGTCTTACGACTGGTTGTTTGACCATCTCTCAATTTGACCCTATCCTCTGGTTGATTAGTCCTACGACTGGTTGTAAGCTTGTCTAATCGCGTCTCTCCATTTGACCCTATCCTCTGGCTGATCAGTCTTGAGACTGGTTGTAAGCTTGTCTAATCGTGTCTCTCCATTTGACCCTATTATCTGGTGGATTAGTCCTACGGCTGGTTGTAAGCTTGTCTAATCGTATCTCTCTATTTGACCTTATCATCTGGTTGATCAGTCCTGAGACTGGTTGTAAGGTTGTTTGACCATCTCTCCATTTGACCCTATCATCTGGTGGATTAGTCCTACGGCTGGTCGTAAGCTTGTCTAATCGTATCTCTCTATTTGACCTTATCATCTGGTTGATCAGTCCTGAGACTGGTTGTAAGGTTGTTTGACCATCTCTCCATTTGACCATATCCTCTGCAGCTCATTTCATTTTAGCAGTTTCGAATTAAAGTGCCTCTTGATATTGAGATTGAATGTGAGTCTATGTTGTCTTTCGTCTTTTTGCCTTTGATCGTTCCCTCTTGTATCTTCTGTAGAAGCCTTTTATGTCACAGATTGGGTCCCACAGTTATCGTTTTTGTATCGTTTTCAATATTTGTCTTTGTGCGCCTTTGTGTTACCTCAATGAACACACTGTCATTGGATCTTCTTGATATCCAACTCTTTCCTTCCATTCTACAGTAGCACATCAATTAAAACGCTTCCGAGATTTGTCCATCCTTCTTTGCTAGAGTCCATGTTTCATCACTCTACAGTTCAATTTGTCATATATGTGTAGTGATTATTTTTTCGTCAGTTTTATCATGATATTCGCAAGCAATTTATGTTTTGCTCTAAAGGCATTTATTGCCAATTCAATTCTTGTCTTAATTTCCATCTTATTGTCCGCACCTTCTGTGATGGTTTGCACCAAATATATGAACATCTGTAGTTGTTAGATTATGCCTCCATTGATGATTATATTCATGTTATTATGTTGCTTTTTTATTACCATAATCTTTGTCTTCAATGCATTTATTTCAATGCAAATGTTATCACTGTACTGTTAATTTCCCTTTATAGTCAGCAACTGAATGCATATACATGAATGCTGCTTTATTTGTGCCTAAGGTCGCATATTTCTATTATCTAGACGTTAGATCAGTCAAACAGAGCGTACACAAAGCCTGATCAACTGTACTAATATGTTAAAAGCAAACCGGCCGCCTAAATGAATAAAGGCATTTTAAAAACAATCAAATGGTTTGTTGTAGTTCTGAAACGAAAGTCGCATTGCTCGTTTCGATTACCCCCCGTTATTCCATTATTCAGCACTTAACTTTTCCATTCGAGCGGTGAACAGAAAGCAACATATTCAACCTTTCGTTGTTAATTTTAGACTGCTGTCGGCAAAGTGGACTTGAAAAAAGCCAGTCGACTAAGTTCAATCAATCAATGTCCATCGCTGCTTTAGGGGCATAGGCTATTGCTAACCTTCTTCTAGATGGTTCGATATTAGGATGCCCTTTCGGTCTCTCCCCAGTTGCGGGTACGAGCCTGAAGTTCATTTTCACCGTATCTTCACCCAGGTTTTTTAGTCTACCTCTGTTCCTGTTATCATGTGGATTCCTGTCTGGCCATGTTTGTGCTTTCTACTATGTGTCTCCTGTCCAACATCCATTACCTACATTTGATTTGTTGCTCCTTTGGGTGTTGTTGGCTCCTGGCCGATGGGTCTTCGTTACTCACAATGTCTGACCATCATGTAGCCAACTTTGCTTTTATGGATCTAGGTGGTTGGTTTTTATCCAACCTATTGTACTCTAGGTGGTTGGTTTTTTATCCAACCTATTGTATTCTAGGTGGTTGGTTTTTATCCAACCTATTGTACTCTAGGGGGTTGGTTTTTATCCAACCTATTGTACTCTAGGTGGTTGGTTTTTATCCAACCTATTGTACTCTAGGTGGTTGATTTTTATCCAACCTACTGTACTCTAGGTGGTTGGTTTTTATCCAACCTAGTGTACTCTAGGTGGTTGGTTTTTATCCAACCTATTGTACTTTAGGGGACGTCCATTTTTAGTCTAATCTCTCTCCTTTGATGTGTCCAGTTTGGATTACCCTTCTGGAAGCTTTCGCACCACTGACATATCTTTTGGGATTAGCGAAACACGGACCCTTTCCTCACCACATCAAGGTAGCGAACACGGGGAGGAATCGACTTAGCACTGGTCTGAAATAACCAAAAGTGACTCGGGTCTGAAGTTGAAGTGGGTACGTGCCAAAGAGTAGCAGTAAGTCTAGATAACAGGGACATAACATGTCATCCAATGGGATCCATGGTCGAATAATAATAATTCTCATCATCATCATGTAGCATGTCCTTTGTAGAACGTCGCTCCCATCACTGAAAGTAACTCGTTCCCTTGCCAAAACACCAGACTCCGCCACAGTCATACTCAGGCATTCCTGGATATCTTGGTGCCATCGTCTTCTTGGTCCACCCCTTCCTCTTTTGCCTGGTACCGTACCTTCCATCACCGTTCTCTCAAGACCATTGTGTCTTTTGATGTGACCAAAGTACCTTCATTTTCTAGCCAAAATGGAATTAATAAACCAGTTCTATTCTATGCTCAACTCTTGCCGAATGTCTGCATTTGTTTTTTTTGTCTGTCCAGGGTATTCTGAGTATCTCTCTGTAACATTTTGACTCGAAGGATTCGATTCTTTGTCTAGAAGTTTTGGTAATCGCCCATGATTCACAGCCATAAGCTGCCACAGGGAAAACACAGGCTCTCAAGACTTTTACTTTTATCATTTTGTTGGTGCCCTGCCATAATTTCTTTAGGCTGTTCAGTCTCTGCATTGACATAGCTAGTCTTCTTCTGATTTCTTTCGAGCAGTCGCCATTTTTGTCAATTCCGGAGCCCAGATATTCAAAATGTGTGACCTGATCTATTTCCCCACCACCTACTGTAAATTTATGCTGACATTGTGTTTTGTCGGTGGTCATTATCTTTGTTTTATTTATGTTTGTGAACAGGTTTTGATCTTTACTATGTTCATTAACAGCTGAAAGTAGCTGCTCTAGCCCTTCTGCACTTCTTGATAGTATCACTGTGTCATCTGCGTATCGTAACTCTGGAATCTCGTACCCCCCAATTGTAAATGGGTCGAAACTTTCGATGTTCATATCTTCTCTAACATTTCTCACTATACATTCTGCATATATGTTGTACAGATACGGTGAGAGGATACATCCCTGTCGGACTCCCTTTTGTACTCCAAACCAATCCGATGTTTGCCCAGAAACTTGGACAGCGGCTTGTTGATCTAGGTATAATATTTCAATGAGATGGACTATGTGCATAGGAAACCCAAATTCTCCACAGATTTTGAAGTTTTACCGTGTCGAAGTCCTTAGTGTAATCAATGAAACATGTGTACAGGTCTACATTAAACTCTCTACATTTTTCATAGATATTCCTTAAATTGAATATGTGGTCCCGGGTCCCTCTGTCTTTCCTAAAACCTGCATGGACTGCGTGAATTTCAGATTCAAACCTTTTCTCTATCCTTCTTAACAGGATTCGCAAGAGTATCTTGCTAGCGTGGCTGATCAGCGCGATAGTTCGGTAGTTCGTGCACAGCCTCAGGTTGCCTTTTTTGGGGAGGGGAATATAAATTGATTTCTTCCATGCTTCTGGCCACTCTGCAGTGTGCCATATCTGTTTACACAGCTTGTGATAGACTCGAGCACATGCCTCCCCTCCTGCTTGTATTAGCTCTGCTTGGATATCATCACATCCTGTGGACTTACCTTTTTTCAGGCTTTTAATTGCAGAGCGTACTTCTTCCAATGTTGGTTCAGGTTCTTTCTCATCCTTTGGTAGGATTGTAACTG